>OV179155.1:2583072-3873358 GCA_921972225.1 Euplexia lucipara | reverse complement strand
ACCTCTCTTCTTTTCTTTGGTACTATTATTTATTGTGCCAGCGCTGTGTCAAAAAATAATTTAACTTTTTTCTTTCTTTACTATCTTTTCTTTCTTTCTTTTTCTTTGTTTATTTTCTTTCTTTCTTTCTCGCATGCTGGATATTTTTAGTGAGAGTGATTTCTTGAAAAGGAACAATGGGGAAATGTGTAACTGGAAATCGGGGCAGCGTGCGCTATTTGATCTGACCAGCGCGCGCCTCGTACTCCATTTTTTTTTTTATTATTGATAGGCACGCGTTTGATCATTTCATTTTATTTTATTGTGGCGTATTTTCCAGGATAAAATGTCTGATGTCACAACATATGCGACCACAATAAGGCTCGTTCGTCTTTTGTTATAGTTTGGTGTTACATACTTTTGTTGTAGATAACTAAGTACATATAACTGTTTAGATTCCTTAACCCCTTACCGCATACGAAGCCATTCATGGCTTCTAAAGTTTGTTATTTTTTTACAGTTTAACTTATTATTAAATTATCGTAAAATAAATTGTACCATAAGTAGTGTTTCTTCGCAAAGCAAAATGTATTTTTTTTGTCTGTGGTAAGTCATCTGTGTCAAAACTATTTGAGGGTATTTCATAACGCGACCGGCGAGTGAAGTGCAACGTTTTAGTGAAACTTTTATCAGTGAAAAATAATAGTAATAAAGTGACTGAGATCTTCAATAAAAATTGTTATTTACTCTTAAAATTGTCGACTACGATAATAGTAAGTTATTTTTGTAATTAGTTTTATTGTCGTTTGATTTTTGACCTGTTTTTTGCAAACTCCAAATATGGCTTGGTATGCGTTCCAGTCAAAATAATGTTCGTCAAATATGGCTTCCTATGCACTCAAACTTCTGTACTATGCTTTTTCAGAAATGGATCCTGCACGCTTTTATGGTTCTTCCAAGCATGTAAATCCTATACTAGGTGATGGTTTTTTGGCGCAGGATCAACGACAATATTTACATGCCATTTTTTGATTTTAAGCTTGCAGTTTCTAAACATATGCGTAAAGCAGGGAAACTGCTCTCAGGCAAAAAAACGTGGTCGTCCAGCCAGTCTTCTGGGAACACCGACGACGTCAAGAGCTGGAACTCCATTGAGCCGAACTGGCACTAAATCAAGTATGCCTGATTCTCTAATATCCTCAAAAAAACCCCGGAAAGCATCAGCCAGATATCAAGATAATAATAAATAAATAAATAAATATTCCACAACTTTTCACACAACACCATTTAGTCCCAAGTTAAGCTTGAGAGCTTGTGTTATGGGTACTAAACAGCTGATAAACATACTTATATATTTCTAAATACATACATGTTATAGATAAATTACACCCAGACACAGAACAAATGATCGTGCTCATCACACAAACATTTGTCCTGGGTGGGAATCGGACCCACGACCTCCGGCATTGCAGTCAGGGTCACTAACTACTAGACCAACAGGCCAGTCAAGATATGCCACTGACGTCTGTACGGACTGACAGGATTGACCACTTTCCTGTTTGGGTAAAAAATAATCGTCAATTGTGTCAAAACTGCTCGAAGTTACGCAGTTACACAAAATGTGAAAAAGGCGAGGTCTTTTTATGCTATAATGACAAGCGGAACTGCTTCAAAGATTTTCACAAAATGTAACAGCTATGCATACAAAGCCAGATATGTCCTTACTTGATTTTCACTAGAATGCATACGAAGCCAAATATGGCTCTTTCATGTAATTTCATAAATAATAATAGTATTTTTTTTCTTTTGGCTGATTTATGTTCAATAAAGATAAATAAACACGTTTCTACGAAAAAAACTTTTTTTATTAACCTCGATCATAATTCATGCAGTAAGGGGTTAAAATCTATTCAATAGTGTCTGCGTGAAAGAGTAACAAAACTTTACACTCCTTTGACATTTATAATTTAAAGTAATTAAGTAAGATAGCATCTCGGAGTCTGGATTTGTGCCCGACTGATGGCAATAGGCTCGCCCCCTAGTATATGGGACTTATAGGACACCCACACCTCACCTCACCTCTGCCTAACCCTTCCCGGATTACAGGCGTGATGTTATGTTATGTTATAGTAGGATAAAAACATGGTAAGTGACGTCACAGATAAACTTACTGGGTGTTGAGTAAACTGCATCGTGTTTTGTTTGCGCTGGAGTATTGACCTCAGTAATGTTTGTTTACCATGCGCATGCATTTCTAATGCGTGTTTTAACATGTTTATTATGCTTATTACAATTTGTAAGTACTGACTCAATGAGTACACTGTGTGGGTATGCAGATAAGATAATTTACTGACATCATTAGCGAAGAGAACTACAGTATTCTTTAAAAATCTCTCCATGGAAATGTAAGCGAAACAGTATAAATATTAATACAATAGGACGACGCCATTGATCTCTGTAAAAATGACAACGTCTGCACGCGTTAGCCCTGACCTCCCGAACTACGAACATCGTTTTGTTCGCAGTTCGGGAGCGGCTTTCCCTCACACCCCACACGATTGCCCTGTCTAGACGGCTTCGTCTGGCGACTGTAGGTTTATAGACTGTGCTAATGCTTTGCTTTTTTTTTAAAGTTTACTATTGTTAACCTAAATATGAAAATGTGGTTTACGATAATAGGGCAATGGGTGGGGATAGAACTCTCAACCTCTCCATTGCCAGGCCGACTTTTAGCCACTGGGCTATTATATTGCTGCTTCAAACATTGACAGTTCGCTTCACTCAAATTTCGAGGGATGATTTATACTGAATCGATCGACTGTACCTATTTATAATCTTCATTAGCGAAGCTCCGGGTCACGCAATCACGTTGAACTTAACGAAAAAGGAAAATGCATGAATCACGTCTTTAATTATGTCCTATTACTACATAATATAACGACTGTAATCGTCGAAGGGGTAAAGAAAGAAAGAAAGAAAGAAAAATGCGTTTATTGGCATCACAACAGAAATACACCTTAAAACTATCAAATACAGAGATTATAATGCCAAAAGGGCCTTAGCTCAGCATAATGTCAGATGAGAACACAGGGTGTACTATCTGACGCAGGGTAGGCAGAGGTGTACCTATAATTAACCCACATTTCGCCAGATATGTTTAAGTCTCATGTAATAGAAGGCTAGGCTACTGGCGGCAATCGGCTACAAATCCAGACTCCGGGTTGCTACTGAGAAATCCCAGATGAAAAAAAAAAATAACAGTCTGTGCGACTCGGGGATCGAACCTGGGACCTAAAGCTCAGCTGCTGTATAACGCCTGCGACCTGCAATCATATTTTGGAAGATCACCCCGTGAGAATGTAGGTGAATAAAAAGCGAACATATGTGACGTCATAGATACAGGAAATCGTACTACCAAGTTTTCTAATCATAATTAAGAATGAAACAAAGACGAGTATAATTATTACTGTTAGTAGTTACAAAAACATATTTTACAAGAATGAGGAGTAGGAACAAAGAAATAAATTAAGTAATTTCACCAACCCTACCATCGTACCGCGCGCCGTTCGAACAATTCCAAGAATGCGAACGAGTTCCGGTGCAAAAAAAAAACAAAACGTATTAAAAAGGTTAAAATACTGATGTCAAATGACCTACCATAATACATACTGGCTTATTATACTTGCCAAGTTGGGTTAAAGATGGGGAAACAAAGGAAAAAAAGGCGGGAAAACAGCAGGTGCGCGTCCGAAGCGCACAGGCTGATGTAAAAATTGAAAGTAATTCCGTTACTTGTGCCAATTTAATGTATTGATTAGTTTCAATTACTAATTTATTGTAGAAGTTCGATTATTTTAAAGTAGATTTAAAACTTAATGTGGGTGTACTATGTTTAATAGTGGTAGGTGTGTAAAATAATCACCAGAAATTAATTTGTTTTTGCTTTTCGTGGTGTTTTCTTCGGCCTTGTGCTAGCGTGGTGATTAATAATCGCAACTTCTCTGTACAAGAAGAGTTCTGGCCCTGAACATTATTTTAACTGGATTTAAAAGTCTAATATTGAAGATAACTCTAATATAAAAGTGTATGAAAAACTTTCTAACAAAATTAAAAAAACTCACATAAATCAACTTAATAAACACGGAGAAGTCGGTGAATATACACCGCAAACTGTAAAATTTACTCAATTGAACATGAACCTATATACTTATAAATAATTGTTGAAAAAAAAATAAAAAAAAAATCAAAGAAAGAAGAACAGGCAAAAAAAACCCAGACCCGACAGAAAAGTAACATACCTCAGTTTTTTTGTTATTATTTATATAATCATATTATATAGTTTTTATATTCGAAATCAATGGCTAACACCAAAATATTGCCTTATGTTTTTGTTCAGGCTTTACACTAAAAAAGTACAAAATGCCTACGTATCTACACAATTCGTAAATATATGTAACTATATTTTGCTAACTATAACTAGCTAGCTATAACTAGCAATATTTTGGTGTTAGCCATTGATTTCGAATATAAAAACTATATAATATGACTATATAAATAATAACAAAAAAACTGAGATATGTCACTTTTCGTACCACTTGCTCAAAAAAGCGACATTCTATGCCACAAAAATCGAACATAACAATAGTCATTTTTAATCTGTTAAAAACAGGGAAAGAAAGTTGTATTGGATTTCATTCATCCCCTAGGGAGAGAATGTGATTTAAATTTGGAATACCTAACTTACGTATTACTGAACTACATCTGTGTCACGTACACCCAGACATTCAATACCTATAGACCGGACATCACGAACAAAATTTTCGTCCGAAAAAGTGTGTCCTGCTGGATACAAGTCTATGAGTTTTTTGTAGTACGCTCCGCTGCCGCTCCAATATTCATATATTATTCTAGATGGCGTTACTGAGACATGGGATCAAAGTTTTTCTATGACATTTCCTTGACATGCCCGCTCTATAGTATTTTAAATCTCTTTGCGTACACCATTGAGTTTGTATTTATAGCATTATACATCTTTTTGAAAAAGGAATACGCGTTTATTATGCAGATAGGATTATTAATTATATAAAATTACGAAAACCGACGAGGCCCCTTTGCTTTTCCGACAAAAAAATATAAATCTAGGAATTTTTTGTTTTCTTCAAATCATGGAGCAAACAACCGGGTTGTTTGCTTTATGCTTCAAATATTTAAACGTTAAGTTTATTTTAATTTATTTTTATAAATAAGTTAATGTTCTAAAAATACGTCTACTTTTAATTGTCATTATTTTTAATAAATGCTTATCTCATATATTATTATTGTGTTATTTTTTTCGCAAATGGCACGAAAAGTAGAGTATTTTCCTCGGTGATAAAGCTGTCTTAGTCTTGGGTGAAATGAAATCCCTCGCTACACTCAGGACTCGTCTTAAATCCCTCGCCTCGCTCGTGATTTAAGTTTTTAACACCCTCGCTAGGCTCGGGAGTAAACTTCGAGTCCTTCGTTACGCTCGCGATTTAAATCGTCACCCGCGACAGAAGACACTGCTTTATCCCCTTGGTTAATAATCTACTATTTCTGTCGGGTCTGGGTTTTTTTTATATGGGACGTGACCGTTCTTCTTTGACACATTACATTGGTGTAGCTTGATGTGCCGGCTTCTGTACTTATTTTTTCGAAGTCGATTAAAATAGAGTTACGATTGATATGATATAAATGGATTACAAAAAAATAATGAGTAGTTTAAACATAGCGCCAAGTAATTGGAGGTCTTTACAATTAAAAACAAGTTCACTTATCCTTGTATGATCGGATTTACCAAATAAGGATCATGACGGTGGATATAATTAATTTCTCGATTGAAAATAAAAATAATTACCAACACATTCATATAAGGACTCTGTGTCATCATTATAGTAGTTATAATGCTGTTTCACAAACGATGGGACATCTGCAATGCTATTCTTTTTAGTCTCAAAGTTAAAAAATTTAGGTGAAGTGAAGACCAAGCGAGCTTCCAACCCATACCAATGCTAGGGATTGCTCAGTTTACTTCACGCTTATTTCACCTAACTTTTCTCGGGTAGATTTGTATAGGAATAGATCATGGGTATTATTAGCTATATTGTCTCCTGCGTTCGCTGATTCCAACATTTGAACTGGACGCTGTTGTTGGTGCCAAACTTGTAACTAAAGTCCGTGTCCGTGCTAAGAAAAAGGATAACTTGGACAGGATTTTGATCGGCGACCTGGCGATCAATTCAGTAAAGGTCCCCCTGGTAAAACTTGAGTGAAGTGAATTTTTAATGTCTAGCATTAGCATGGAATGACAGCTTAATACGAGTATGCTTTCACTTCATCAACATTTACACGGCGTGATTTTTACAGAATACCACCGAAGAAGAACATGAGTTTGATAAACACAAAACTGTATTTTACCGTTGCACGTTGGAGCTTGAAAGTTGTCTGATACATTATTTACAGGATTAGAAAGAAGATGTAGGAATGTAATCAGCCATTAAACCCTGGCATTCATCCACGAAGCTACCTTCAAAACGAAGAAAGACACAAAAAAAACATACCCTTTAATAATTTTAACAATCAACCTGTATAAGCATGGAGGGTGCGCAAACACAACAGGTGGCTGACTGCGCCACACGCCGCTCACGTGCCGACAACAGCCGAACATAGCCGATTTACGACGAACAGGGATACATAGATCATCATCGTAACCTTTGCTGTGTGCTTCAGTCGGCTTTCTTGTTAAGGCATTTGTTCATCGCGTGTCAACTAAGGGTCAGCGCAGACAGAGAGGAGCGCAGCGGAGAGATATTTGTTGGCACTCGAAAATAAACTTTAAAAGTGTTGCAAATAAAGTGCAAAGCCCGCTAAACAACATTTACATTCTTACGTAGAGAACGTAGATTTTAAAACTTAAGATGGATGTGCCCGCGAAGTTCAAATTTTCTTGTGTTTTTTTGCAATTTGCCGTCCAGTGTCAGGCTGTATGTTGATAAAAATATGGTTTGTGGTCGTAGGTAACACTTGTGTGTTCACATAATTATAATCATTCAAAGCATTAAAACAACCCAAGTTTTTTTTTATATGTATCTAATGGGTCTACTCTTGACCTCAATCTTGTCCTGCGGTCATGATGCGGATGAGATCGACGATGGAACGAGCTTACCCAAAAACAAAACCTATTAACTCACGACTTAAACATATTGGGTTCATATAAACTTGGAGACACCGATGCAAGCAGGGAATTCCACTCCATGGCTGTGCGCATAATGAAGGAATGCGTGCGAATGTGTGGAACATCTACAAGGAATGGGTGATATCCTGCAGTGCGTCAAGTGCGTAAAGTTTATATAATCCAATAAGTAAAAAGGTGTAAACAACATTCGATCTTCAAAAACGGCACAGTACGCACGCACGCGTCCGTTGACGGCGCGACACGACACTGAGATCAAGTGTGGCTAATTGGCCACATTTTAACGTGTCGCTTGCTGAGCGCTTATAACCTATCTACACCTTTTTACTTATAATATCATTGATATAATCCCCTTACTTAAATGATTATTTCATAAAAAGTCATTCAATTAACTAGAGCGGGTTGCATTGGTTATTTTAATTATTGTAACTCATAAACTATATTTGTTGCAGTCGCCATATTGACCATAATATGGCCGTGGTCTTATGCCGAATATGCCCATGGGATATGAGTATGACCACGGATATCCTTTATGAGAATCTCCGCAATAAAAGACTAATTTTTTGCTTCATAGTTTTAAGATCGTGATTTTTTAGTAGTAGTCCAGTTTTTTTATAATTTTGTCCTCAGTTAGTTGGCTACAAGATATTACCTACTTAAAAATGGGAAAACTTAACTTCTGCGAATCATACTACTGTCTAAGTTCATTGTCTATAGCTACTAATATATAAAGAGGAAATTTTTGATTGTTTGTTTGCACTGAATAGGCTCCGAAACTACAGGACCGATTTGAAAAATTCCTTCACCGTGGTGAAGCTACACTATCCCCGGGTGACATAGACTACTTTTTTTCCCTGTATTCCCACGGGACCGGTAACTACGCGGGTGAAACCGCGGGACGTCTGCTAGTTTGTTTATAAATAGTGTTCCTGTGTATCCAAATAAATGCTTTTTTTTCTAAGCTTATCTTAAGTACGACTCAAATTGACAAAAATTTGCAAAGAAACATGGATAAGTATAAAATCGCTAAACCGCCTTATGCAAGCATTTTGATAAGGTACTCAAAGAGGCCCTTGCCTTGCAGTGGGATAATAAAAATAGACTAGTCATATTTAACTAACGCAATCAATTTGAACCCGACCATAAAACCGAATGGAGCCGAAGATGCCCGAATGCACCTGACTCGTGCGCAAGCGCAGCACCTGCTACACTTTGATAGAGAAAAAAATGAAATCGTCTATTTATTAGGTTAATTAAGGAAGCTGTTGTGCATGTTTTAGATTGGATGGGTAAGCATCTAATTATGTTAAATATATTGTCGTAACCTTATAAGAAACACACAAGTAACCGTTCTTCAGAATTTAACGGATAAATTAAATTACTTTCTTAAAGGAACTTCATAGAAGGCTCGTGTGATTCAATAGCAATAACCACAACGGTCGGTGAAGCGACGCTTGCTGAGGTTGAACTCAAGGATGGGTGACCGTCCAAAACATATCGAGAGCCTACCATGTTATGGCTGTCATTTGTATGTGGATGGGATGACAGTCGTTATGAGCAGTCAGAAGCCCAAGTAAGTCAAAATCAAAAATCAAATCAAAAATCATTTATTTCATAAACATATGTCTTGTACAACAAAAATAGTGATTGGAGCCTCCCTTTAAGCAAGAAATGCCTGTATTGAGAGACTCCGCTCTTTCATACCAAATATTTAACTATTTTCATATAACCATACAATATTTGTGTGATTGTGTGTGTGTGGGTGTGTGTGTGTGTGTGAGTGTGTGTGTGTGTGTATAATAAGTGTGACAACATGTGATGTAAGCAAGCAAGCATCATGACACAAGTGTTAACAGTGCTTCTGTTTCATCATAGTTTAACGGTTTTATCCAATTAATCAAAGTTTTTTTGCAGTCATAGTATCGTTTTGCATAAATGTATATTTTTCCATTTATCTTATTATATAAATAGGCCGAACGTTTGTGTAATTGTATTCTAGCAAACCGAGTTCGTGATTGGGGAATTTGTGCAACATTGTCCTTTCGTCTTTTTGTTAATTTGGAGGAGTCAAATGGTAAAGTTTTGTGCATTTTCAAGATGGACTGTATAATGTATAATTTTCTCACAGAGAGCAGGTCACTGATCTTAAATAGTTCCACTGTGTTAAATCTCAATTTCTTAAAATACATAATTTTTATTAAAGCACGTTGTGCACGCTCAACATATATGAATTTTGATTTACTAGCCCCTCCCCAAACAGGGATGCAATACGCCAAAACTGATTGTACAAGAGAAATATAAATTTCATTCAGAAGATTTCTAGGTGAATTTTGGCTAGTATCCAATTTTTTTGGGACGACATGGCGTAGTGAGTTAAATAACCAGCTTAGTTTTCTGATCCTGCTTGTAACTTGTTCGAGATGTTGGTACCAAGATAACCTTTGGTCTACAACCACACCTAGATATTTCGTGTGACTTACTTTATCTAATGTTGGACAGTTGCAATTTAGATTATTTATAATGTCACATTGATGAACTTTCAAATGAAAGTTTTCATCAGGCTGGGTACGATTATTAATACTGAAACATATAAAGTTTGTTTTAGAGGTGTTCAATGTGAGTAAGTTACTTGTTAACCATTTGGCTATTACAGTCATACCCAACTCAGCATATTCTTTGACCTCTCTCCAGGTCCTACCTGAAAAAACAACACAACAAAGTATTATATTAACAAGGAAGTAACTAGGTACTTTGGGTAATACTGTAGGTACCCATTATGAATAAACTCTAAACTCTTATTTTATATTAGATTAGTTATTAAACAAGGGCAACGGCGCTAATTCACACATTTTTAACATTAAAACTGCAATTGTGTTCCATGAATTACTATGCAAAACTAACAACCATAAAATGCATCATTATTATTCCATAATGCACTCTTTACTATTGACAGTAAAGTCTCTATACCCGCAAAGGGTTGGGGTGTAAAGTTATTACAGTGATTATTAGAAAAATATACATATTGTAGCCCTAACATGTGTTTAGCATAATTGTTTATAGTCAATCCTCCTCCTCCTTGCGTCGTAATCCTCAATGCTGAGGGTCGTGACCTCCCTGCTTCATCACCTTTCTCTTCACTATATTCCTCCATCTGCTTCTGTCTCTGGCGGTGTGAAGGGCATCGTATACCGAAGAGTCAAGAGTGGTGCGGATCTGGTCGGACCAACGTATTGGGCTGCGTCCACGAGGCCTTTTCCCACTCACTTTGCCGGTCACGATGAGCCTTTCGAGATTACCACCGTCTTTCCTTGCTATGTGACCGAAGTATTGAAGGATCTTACGTAGGCACTCGGACGACAACCGCGAGGAGATCTTGAGTTCTCGCAATATGGATACGTTGGAGCGAAATGCTGCGTTTATAGTCAATAGGTACCTATTAACATCCAGATTCTGGAACGCACATAATCGCAAATGTAGTGTGACCAATTTGTCTAACGCTCGTATACTGAGGACTGGTTAAATGGATATCAATGGCCAGTCGTATGTGGATATATTAGGCAGAGAATCTATAGATTCGTTCTATTTGAACGTCAAAAATATATAAGATAGTGACACCATTTCCTTTTGTTTTTGCTGAGAAGAAATGGCGCAAAAAACTCCTCAGCACCACATTTGTCTGGTAAATTGGAAAAACTTGAATCTACACATAAACTATGTGTTTTATTACTGACACATCGATAATAATTCACAATGAATTATTATCGATGTGTCAGTAATAAAACATGTTTTGCCTATTACCTTTTTTTTTCGTTTTAACCATTGGGATCTCTATATCAGCCGGTCGATTCTTGAGTGAAGTGAACTGTCAATGTTTGGCACTACTTTGGAATGACATCTCACATAGCCTTCACTTCACTGACATTTTCACGCGATGATTGCAACAGTATCGCACTGATGTAGTCATAACTTAAGGGAGAGCCCTGGCAACTATTACACAAGTTTATTCTTAGCTTGAGTCTCAGTCTGAACTTAGTACTAACTACAATTTAAGGAAAAGTTGTCTGTACTACCTACTTAGCAAATAAGAACAAAAAAAAATTGTTATGTTACAAAAAGTTTTATCTATTTCTTATTATCGTTCAAGAAACCGAGTGTAAATATCGTCAAGGTGGTGTTGGTATTAGGAATTTGGTACTTATAATGTAAAATAAGAAATTAAACAAAACAGGTGTGGATTGTTTAGATTGTTATGGCATCGATTGGTTTTTTTTAAGATAATTTACGTGCACCTTGAGGAAGATCTGATTGGGATTTATTTATATGGTGGCCGACCAATGTTGTTGGCTTGTCCTTAAATTCTTTTGAACCTTGTTTACGTTATTGTCCTGCAGACTACCGAAGGAACGGATTTTGTCTACAAAAAATCGACTAAGTGAAAGATTGTAGAAACATATCTTTGTTTAGAGCACGTCAGGAATGTAGAAAAGAAATGTGTAAATTATTCAGTCGAGAATATTCTACAATATCGAGTAGAGATGCGAAATGTAGCTCACTGAAAAGAAAAGCCACATTTTAACGAAGCACTTGCTGAGAGCGTATAACCGATCTACACCGTTTTACTTATAACATTGTACATACATACGTATAGTTACGCTATTTTCCCATTGGGGTGGTAGGCAGAAACTACAGAGATCTTTTGCCTCATTTACGTTTTTACATGTACACACACGCATCTAAACTTTCTGAAGGACATCACCAAAAATGATTGAGTATGTTCTTCAAAGGCGTCCCCTCCTAGCGTTTTCACTTATATCAACCTTACATTCGAAATATTAAAATTAAGTAGAAGTACTTATTCAGCAAGAACAACAAAGGGCTTGGCAACTAGAGATCCTGTCAATTGTGTCAATAGCTGGTCAATGACGAAATTTAATTAGACCCTAATAAGCACGATTGGGCGAATGTATTAATTATGAATAGTTGTAACAATAGTATCTAAGGTCATGTAATGATAAGCTGTAACTATTTGCCCAAAATTAGGGCAATTTATTATTATAAATCCGATAGTTGTTGCCTACGGGTATTTTCATTTTTGACGTTGTGTTAAAAGATGGAATGCCTAAGAAGAATGTGACTATTGAGATGATAACGAATAAAATGAAAAGTCTTTCTAGTTCACATAGTTTTATAAATGCGGTGAAACTCTGTTATTGGCTTAAGTGATAATTGTCACCATTTCACTATCAATGTGCAGCGTGTGTAGACCTTACTTTTACATGCTAGTATCTTCCACAAACTGCATTAGGTTGTTCATTGATAGTGAAGTGGGCCTTCTATACTCATGTAACGTAATAAATAAGCTGTTGAGTTTTCAAAAATCAAATAAGTAAATGAATAAAAAAATAATAATAAATATTCCACAACTTTCACACAACGCCTTTTATTCCTAAGCTAACCAGAGCTTGTGGCTAGACCACAGCTGTACTAAACAGCTGATAAACATAAAGTATGTTGATCAGCTGTTTATATTTATAAATACGTACATTTTATAGATAAATGACACCACACATAGGGAATGCAATCTCGTACGAGATTTCCGCCTAGCGAGATCTCGCGAGATTGGAAGAATCGCAATTAAAACATAAGCAAATGCTTGTTTTAAGAACTAGTAATTGACATGATATGTAATTAAATAGAAACTGCGTTGTTTAGTTATAAAAATAATGTAAGTTTTATTTTAAAAATCAACAGAGTACTTATTATTTTGTCTCTAACTCTAATAACATTTGTTTATGTCTATAATTATTATACCTACTGTATCTAATCAGTTCAAATTCTTACAATATTGGTAACAAAACAATAATTATCTATATTTAGGCAACGGCCAGGATTCAGTTCGCGCGCAGCCGCGCTATGAAATACACGTCGTCACGCTGCATTTGTCGATCTCGTTATCTCGCGAGATCTCGTACGAAATTTGACGAGATACAATCTCGTAAAATATGGCCGGGATCTCGCGAAATCGGGGTCTCGGCGAGACGAGATTGCATTCCCTAACCACACACATTAATAGAGATATAGTTGTATGGAAGAAGAAAATGTGCTATGTCGACCCCAAATTAAATTGGTATAAGGGCAGCGAAGGTGTTGTCTGTTATTTATGTATAATTGTATATGTATATGTATAAAGATCGATAATACCGCGTACATCGAAGGACTGGAACAACTTGTCTGCTGCGGTCTTCCCGTCCGATTATAATTTAGGTGTCTTCAAGTGTCTAGCCTTGAATAAGCTCTTACTGAACTAGTGCGCTTCACCATTATTGATTGTATCACTGCTTAGTCTGCTTACCATGGTGGGATTGCAGTCAAGCACGAGTTTATAATATTTAAAAAAAATGCAGACTACAAATGAGGTCCATTGTGTTAGTAACACTCTTACTTAGCCTATTCCTAGGCATCTATGCTTATCTTACGTATCCTACAATCTATAATATTTGACTGTCTTCCTGTTCAATCCATTTGTTCGTTCAGCCATAAACAACTCGTCATAATATTTTCCTTCACCATTTATACATTACGCACATCGTTCCGAAAAGTGAGAGGTTCGTGCCTTGGATTCGAACCCTAGACTTGGCAGTCCGCTGCTGGTCACACCACTGGGCTTTTAACCTATTTGATACGTGAATTGGGTTAACTTGGTTTTGTTTGGTTTAGCCTGTCGCGCCCCGTGATATAATATATTCACTCGACATTATTTCCCTCCGAATAAAAACGGCAATTGGCGAAGTACTTTTTGTGAAATATGCAGCCATGTTAATTCCTTGCTACAAAGTAACATAGTAACGAAATAAAACAGTTAAGGGCCAGCTGCTCTAAGGTACGCAAAGTGTATGGCCGTTGCTTAAACTGATCACTTTATTTGTTGAAATTTTTTGGACTGGTAAAAATGTGTTTTTATCAGGACCCCAAAAATCAGGTTTCTAACTTCACAAATCCGTTCTGTTTGCGCGAATTTCTTACATTTGACAATAAATATCGACTTTCAAAACAGTTAGAAATTAAGTACTGCCCCACCCTCGCCTTAAATTAACTCATAATATCATGCATATGTTTCTAAGAAATAAATAAGAATTAATATTTGAAGACACCTGTTGTACCGTTTACTATGTGAGAGAATAAATTATCTTAACCCTCCATCTGCTCACTGCTTAGAATACAAGTAAAAAGTAGCCGTGTGTCTATCCGTGTGTCCCTGCCTATATTGGGAATGTCACACGCGGTATGCGTACGACATTAGCTGCACGAAGTATTTGTTTGAACAACATTCATTTACTGTTTAATAGGCAAATGTAATATCGTAATGTATCAAGCATTCTTCTTTGTTTTTACAACAATATTTAAATAAGTGGTGTTGGTCTTGTGGGGGACAAGCGCTAATGCTGAGCACAAGGTCTCGGGTTAAGTCCCCAGTTCATTTGCAGCACGGAGTCAGAAATTGAATCCCTGATTAATTGCATTAAGTATCGATCAAAATGTAATAGGTAAAATCGTAACTCAAACTGGTTGTAGCACAACTATGGGGATCGCCAAGAAAGGCACTTATTTAGCTATTATTTAGCTACCATGCATAAAAAAAATCTCAAAAACACATAAAATTATTTAAATAAAAAAACAATTCAATAAAAAAAACAATATTGAACAAGGTAACTGTAACATGAACTTATGGAGGTTGAATACCCGATGACATTAGCATTTTTAATGGCGGCAGAATGCGCGGCAAAAGGTGCAGTACCACAGACTAGAGGTTACATGAAGCCGAATGCGAATAAGTTAAGATATGGCGCCGGGAGCTCGCGTGATAGGGTACTCAAAATAAAAAAACATTTTTAATTAGGCCAGGTGGAGCCACCTTGTTATATTTCTATTTCCACGTAGACATGTTTTAGTTATGAAAAGTAAAATATTGATAATTAGACTATGTTGGTATCATGCGCAAAGGTAGTAAGTCATTCGGCCAGTCATTAAACTTTTAAGCAACCAGGTTTGTGCATTTAATACAGTTGAAAAAATAAAGCAGCATTTAATTTTATAGACTATCAGTTTTTTGTTTTCTAAGCGACTGTATTTATTATTTTGTTAATAACGGTGCTGGTTGCGTGATTAACAAAGTGTTCATATAATATTCTGTGTAGTATTAAGCATTAATAACGCAAAAAAAAAACTTTTTGAGGTGAACGTTATCAACTAACCATTATTAAAGCAATGTTATCCTTCATGAAAGATACAAAAAAACACAAAGCAAGTGTCAAATTCGCCCTTTTGACACCTACCACAACTTTTGACAGTTCACCGAAATATCTGTCAAAAATATCACATTCCACTTCACCGCCGGTGCACATCACTACACTACCAAAAACGTCAAATACATTATCAACCCTAAACTCCCAGTTAAACTAAACAAGCCCGAAACAAAGTAACGTTATTAATCGTTCGTTCGTGGAGGTCGCAGCACTGGGTTGAAAAAAACGTAAACACAGTTTCACCTGCGCGCCGAGATTGGCAGGTGCTGCGCGGCCGCATCTGCGTGCTACGATGCAGGGACATGCAGAAGTGCAGCGCTTGTCCTGAGCACCTGCAAGGCTGTTTAGCAGTCGGTGTAATCAATGGTACAAGCTTTACGCGCTGGCTGATGGCACTGGCATGTTTATGATTCTTTACGGTTTTAGACTTGCCATTTTTGCTTTTCTTTAGCAGTCTAAGCACAATTAACACTGGTTAACACGATACCCCTGACTAAAACTGGTTGCCAGAATTTCGGGCCTACAAAAAGATTTACAAAAGACAGTCCGTACCAACGGTTTAACGTACTGTCCGAGGCACAGAAGGATCCCGATCTCTAAAACTTATTACTAAGTATCTAACATTAATATTCAGCCATATTAGAGTAAAGTGGCTGGCTGCCAGTCACAAAAAGGCTGTATATTTAATGAAATGTGAGATGAAACATGCTGAACACTAAGGTTTCTCTAAATCACATCACCGCGACCGTCAAAAATGTAGGAAAATTAGACGTATTTTTGACAGATTGAAACTGATATTTGTGCAAAATGCAAACGTTCATAAAAATAGAAAAATTATTTTGCCTTTCTGAACTGCGGTCATTGCAAAAGAATCAACTGTGGTAATTAATTTGAAAATTTTATAAGCGGTTAACAAAAGAGTGAAAAATTTAAAAGCTTATTTGATTTTCGAACTTCGAAATGTTGTCATCGTGAATATGACTTCTGAACATTTTTATATCGTGTCACAGGACGAAGAGCGGGGAGAGACCAACCCTTGCACATGCCGCATTAAAATATCGATGGGCTTAGTTTATAAATAACTTGTTTATTCCAATGCTATGACGGGTGTGGGTATTCTAATTAATGCATTTAGATAATCACAAATGGGATGCAGTCATTAGTTGTTCGTGTTCTAAGATCGGTGTTAAATGACGCGGGTTTTTGACGCGTGTAGTAATATAGCAGGCTCTGATGCAGCTTGTGCTTATTATCCTTATAAGGAACAATACGCACGTTACTCGCCAGTTTGTGGCTTAGAAGGAACTACACGCCAACATCATGTTGTGATTAAACGCAATCACGGTGCAGGAAAAAATGTTAGAGTGGGGAAACTTAAAATTTTACAGAGTGGGAAAAATCAATGGGCCTTGAAAGTAAACCACTTTAAATAAAATAAATAAAAGTACACTAAAGAACTGTCAAAAATCTGTTTAAGTAAATCGTAGATCGAACCAGCTAATACTTAAAAAACATTATTTTATCCCACTTATCGATCAAATTAACTACAAATTAAATTAAGGCATCAAAGTTCTCCACCCCATCGCTGTCATCTGGAAACGTGCCCAAAAGACTGGCAGTATTGCCAAGTCGGATGGCAATGCTTTTGCCAAAGAATAAGCCAGCCCTCTGGTCAATTTGTGAGTGTCATATGCCATATTTTATTTTAGAAGGCAGAAGGTAGGCAGACCGGTGACTTCAAAAGAGACAACAAATAGTGAGACGAATTTGCATGACCAAAAGTAAAAAAAAACGCTTTTCAATTTTTAAATATATTTGGTTAAACTTAAATAACGAAAACAGCTGTTGGAGGAGGGCATGCTTGAGTGAGTTCACGCGAACGTGAGCGAGAGATGACGATTAATGAATACTACTATTTCATGAATAGCCTGTACAATATTTCCATAAATTGGGTGACTTTTTGGGATATAAACAAACGCTAATAACTTTACTGTTTATGAATATTATTTACAAATATAATGAGAAGACCGTCTAGAGCCCTTTAAGTATTTGTACTAATTAAAAATTAGGGGTGTGTTGTTGAAGTTGAGGTCTACAACAGGTGCAAACAGTGATGAATATAAGTCATAGCGGTAAAGGTCAGAAATCATTATCAACGTGAATTCATTTTGATTAAAGTAGTAACCTCTGGATGATTGACATAATTATTACAAAAGAATGCTTGCTACTTGAGCCAACAGAATAAACTGTGTAGAACGCAGGAAATGCAGCGTTTTCTGTAATTTTTATAGTGTGTATAACATATACAGTGCCACCTGTCGCGGGTTGAAGGTAATTAAAAGTAGTATTGTGCTATTATTCATATCTTTGTGTATTTTTAGCCCCATCTATGAGTTTGCACGTTCAATTGGCATTCTGCACAAACCGAACCGAACCTGCCAACCCGAATGTGCCGTACCGAATATACAGACCTCGAACTAGAGTACAAAGGCCAGCACATCAAGCTACCCCAATGTGTCAAATTTCTTTGATCGTTTTTCAACTTTATGTTAAACTGAATAAGGTTCATATTCAATTGGGAAAATTTGACACATTGGGGTAACTTGATGTGCTATTGTCTGTACAAGAGCGAGCACATCAAGCTACTCCAATGTGTCGTATTTCTTCGATAATTTCTTTTTTAACTTTATTACTAATATAAGACGGTCAGGCCAGAAGAAGATGGCGCGACGACCTGGACAAACTAAACGACATAATGTGACCCACTTTAGCCCTGAATTGAAAAAAACTGGTAGTCTAGCTGTACCAGTACCTATCAGAACAACGTCCATTGTCCATTGTGCCGGTTTCATGGCAATAGGCATGCCCCATATTGCCTACATGAAACTTAAACATAACTGGCGAAAAGTAGATCCTATAGATATACACCTCTGCTTAACCGTTAGAAAAAAACCGTGATGTTATGTATGTTAGAGAAGACAGAACACAAACATAAAGTTTAAAACAAAAATTGCCACAACGTTAGTTACCTTAGGCAGCCTCAGAATTCAGAAGGTAAACTTCAAAGCAGGGAAACGGTGACGCACTTTACCACTCAAAAACGAGAGTAAACAAAACAAGAAAGAACCGGTCAAGTGCGAGTGTGACTCGCGCCCGGAGGGTTCCGTCTCAAAGCTGCCCGCGGCTTCTCTCAAGTCACAAGGCCTATGATTTTTCAATTCCGGATTGAAGGACATACTTAACTTTGAAGTTGAAGGAAAACATCACACTCGCGGCCCCATTATGCCCTCGTCGCCTTCGGCTTGGGCTGCAATACCACCTCGAGTGCAATGACAAACTTTGTACACTTGCATCAAATACTTAGGTACTGACTATTGTTTGCTTGCTGAAATTTTCTTTTTTAAACTTTGCTCCAGACTAGCAATTTCTTCCTGTGTTGTAGGCATTTAAACTAACAGCCAGAGCAGAAACAATGTGTAGGCGGTAGGCCATAAAAACGTTATTCCGTGTGGGAATCAAACCATCGACACCCAGCGCTGTATCCAATTTCTTAGCTACTGCGCCAATTGAGCCCTCAAAACGAACAAGAAACATATGTATAATAATTATTTTATTTACGTACTTAACAAACCAATTATTTCTAACTTAATAACTTTAGCTGTTCCTAACAAAAAGGGTCTCGACAGACTGACGGCCAGCGAAGTAATTCTATAAGGGTTCCGATTTTTCTATTTGAGGATAGAACTTCTCTTACTATTTGTAAAACCTCACATTTAAAGGTTTGCACAGCTCTAAAAGCAGCTGGCAAATACAATAGACATTGCTAGTGATCGCACACTGGTCGAAATTCGACTAGGCTTCTTCATTGCATGCAAAATCGCTAAACGTCTAAATTTACGTAAACAATGAATATTTCATTTTATTTTATTTTAAATATTTCTAACATAAATGTGTAAAACTTAGGTTTCTGCACTTCTCGTCCACATAAACTTTCACTAAGCCAATTTTCATACTTTTCCATGTACGCAATTTTCCTAAAAGGGGATCCAAACATTTCGCTTAGCGTATTAACATTTAGATTATCATCTCAGACGACAAAAACTCTACACGTTGACCATTGACATTAAAATCATGTATCTATGTAGACGTCAATGGTCAACCCATTGACGTCTACATAGATACAAGATTTTATTATTTAACTGCACATAGCCTATTAATTTTCCATTCATTGTGATGCAAGTCCGCCTATTTTAATACGAAACTACACCTGCGGTTTTAATACAGGCGGCTTCTAAAACCAAACTAAAATTCACTAAGATTATCCTACGAATCTTAATAGCTTAAAAACAAAGCAAAATAAGTAACCGTTTCAATTGGACATTTAAATTGAGCACCTTTTTCAGTGGTTCTATGGCCAGATTGTCTATTATATTTATTTATAAGAACACTGACTGCCCCAGCAACTTCGTTCCGCTTTGGAATCATTTATGTTGTGTTACCGTTTTAGCTTAAGACCTGTCAAATGTCAAATTGTGACCTGACAGTGGCCTGGGAAGACATTTTGTTTCCGTCTGTCATGCCATCAAAGCTGGCGCTACATTTGAAAAACGTTTAAGAAAACATATTTTCTCAATATAATTTTTTTCCATTGTTTTTAACCGACATAAGATTTGTCATTTATTTAAGGACCGATTTGAAAAAAAAACTTGTAAATAATTTTACTTTCCGAAGTCGGTTATAGACAATAATGAATGAAGCAAAATCACCGAAGCCACAGACTTCCGATACTAGACTTATTTTACACCTTTAAGTGTTTTTTTTTTATAAAGATGGCTGTAATTTTTTGTAAAAAAGTTTTTATTAAACGTAGTTATTTTATGTCTAAGTCAAGTCAATCAAATAAAAACGTGGTAATATTATCTACTAATCCCGCGAGTGTTTGTAATCCTTAATCTAGGATCAGGCAGCTTATCCTTAAGGTTTTATGAGGGAGGACTCTTTAGAAGGTGTTTGCCGATCTTTTTTGTCAATGTGGTAAGTAGTGTATGCTGTACTGAATGATGAGGTCATTAGTAAGGCTGAGATAGGCGCAAAAGGAAGTACCTACCTTCTGTTTCCGTGACCCCCGGCGCAGGTGTGAGACCGAACACCGGGGTGGTTTTTAGTCAGTCAGACAGAGTCTGACAGACCCCTCGGCGTAGAGAACATCCCTAAGGATTATACACTCCGCACCAAAAAAAAAAACCGCAATGCCAGATGACATCGATGACGACAAAAATTGCTTTACGGATACGCAGCTTTGGTGGACGTTTTCCCGAAGTGAAACAAGCACAATAAAGTTTATATTTTTTAGACTCCAAAAATGGCAGATTGGCCTACTAAGTCGTTCGAGTTTCCCGCCTTTCTCATTCAGTCTGTCCTGCATGGTTACCTTTTAAGGTTGTCGGTCTATCTTGCCGGAGTACCACGCTCAGCTTACTAATGCTTGTAAAGTTGCGTCTATTTCTGAGCTGGGCCAAACGCACTACCCAATTAGGAATAACAGCGCTGCGATATTTATATTTTTAAATGTCGCACGCAGCTAATGCTGAGATAGGCGCCTTTTTGGTCTCGCACAAGTCTTTTTATTATTATTTTTGTCTTTAGTTTTTTAATCTTTTCTTTTTTTTTATCTGTATTGCTGATCTTTTGTTTTATGTTCTGTGCGTCCAAATAAAATATTTTCTTTCTTTCTTTCTTTGCTCATCTCAGCTTTCTTGCTTAGCTCATCCCGCCATCTTTGCTAAGCCTACCGCCGAACAACATTGGCGGTAGGCTTAGCAAAGATGGCGGGATGAGCTTGACTCCGTCGATAAGGACTGCCGGTAGATTCAGTAAAAGTCACGCCGTGAAAACTTGAGTGAAGTGAACTGTCAGTGCCTTGCATTAGTATGGAATGACAGCTCAATTCGCCCTCACTACGCCTACATTTTCACGCGGTGATTTGACTAGAATCGCACTCCTGGTCCTGAAAAGCCCTTGACAGAGAGAAGTGGAAACAAAATAGGCAGGCCTTTGCCCTGCAGTCGAAAAATCAATGCTGGTAATAATATAACGACTCTTACCTGATCACATTTCAGCCAGAATATGATGGTAGCTCCTGGCCTCCGCAGCTGTCCCTCGCTCATCTTCTGTTCTGCCAGGAGCTCGCTATGAAGACGGCCTGTCTTCAGATAAACTTCTATCGATCTGTTGACAAGAATAACAAATGAATTTAAGACCTTTTGGCAGAAAGAAAACAGTGCGTAGAAATTATAAATGGTTAAGTATCTATTGTAATATTGTGAAGAGGAAACCTTTGTATTTTTGTATGTAACGAATAAACTACTGGACCAATTTGAAAAAATCCTCCACTGTTGGGAAGCTGCAATATCACCGGGTGTCATAAGCTATACTTTTTTTAATGAGCCTTTTGGCGCAGCCGTGAGACATGCCATTTTTTTTTTTACTATTTTGTTTTGTTATTTTCATATTTTAACAGTGTGTGCATGTTTTTACCTGTTGCCAATAAATCTTATTTCTTTCTTTCTTTCTTTCTTTCTTTCTTTCTTTCTTTCTTTCTTTCTTTCTTTCTTTCTTTATACTTTGTACCCTGTATTTCCACGGAAAAGGGAACTAGGCACCCGTGAAACCGCGAGACGTCCGCGTACAAAATCAACAGATCTCAAGTCACAGGCGACAAGGTTACGTTTAGTATCTAAAATACAATTCCAACATTTTCTACTGGTATTAGTGAGGCAGACTCTGATACGATATTTATTTATTTATTTATTTAATACTTCAAGCACACTAATGTACTTACAGAGGCGGACTTAATGCCATAGGCATTTTCTACCAGTTTACCTTTAGGTGATGCAGAGAAAAACAGTGGTAGGTGCATTTAAAAATGAAAAAAATAAAAGGAATCAAAGAATACTAATGTATATATGCTTGTTAGTGCTTATTGTGCCTACTCGTCATGTATTTACAATATCCGCTCTAAAAGGCCTGCATAACGCCTTTGATATTGACCAAACAAATACGGGACGCGGGTCGCCCGTGTTTTTACGGTTTTAAAACTACGCAAATATCACAGGAAATGATTGCAACAGATAACTCCAGGTACCTTCTACTAAATTTGGAATTCACCCCTTACAACAAAACATTAAACACATTTTGAAACGTTGATCTCAGTATTGTAATTATTCAAATGATGCATTCATGAAATTCTATTCTAAAGAAGGGAAGAAAAACATTAATGTTATTAGAACTTCTCTAGCGTAGGCGTGAAAAATTGAGTAGCCGAGCTCCCCTACCCATAGACAAGGAACAAAATACATTGTTCATTTATCATCATATTGAAGTTAATTTTGTGTTTTGTTCCCCTGACCCTTGTTAGCCCATGCTTTTAAAAGACGTTCGTCAAAGTCCACAGAAGCCTTGAAGACAATGGAATTATGGAAAGTTACGATATTTCTACCTAATACGTCAGTGGGACATGAGACCGAGCTAAAGAAACGGTTATTGTACTTTGAGATTTTGGAACACATTTAACAATTTAGCCAACCCCTTAAAAACTTTAAAAATCACTTAGAAAGTAACTCGAGATAATGCAAAAATGATGACGCTACTGACACTTGTGAAATCCAAAAAATATTACATGTAAAAGAGGTCAAATGAAAAACAAGCAAACAGTTATCATGCTTACAGCCAATCAGTCAGGTTAACGAGCAAATTGTCTTATACAAGTGTCAAATGTGCATTTAGAAATATTCTCACGAAACTTACAATACTGTAAGCAGTTATCTTATGACATTAACTATCGGGTTACCTAACAATTTCGAGTCATCAACGGGCGTAGGAGAGTTAAAATAATAAAAAAAATATACATTGTCACCACATCCTGCAAGACGTTTCATACTTTAAACTTGTTTAGGGAGCATTTGTATCGGTCGAGTGGCTCTCTCAAGTAAACAGAGGAACTATTAGTCATCGGGAACTAATTGGAATCAATAAAGACAAAAGCAGGGGTTCAAACGGACAGGTACTTTTTCTTAGTGATAAATGAACTACAAATGCGTGCACGTTATTGATGTAATCTTTTATTTTGTGAAGTGTCCGTGAAATACGGGCGCTTGTTGCGTCTTTGAAATATTCTACAAACTTACGTAGGTAGTTTGTTGCAGATTACAAGCTGTAGTTCGTTTTCAGGCTGTACTAGCGGCTTGGTCGCACTAAAACGTTTTTACTTTTTATTTTGACAAAGCAAAAATCTTCGTTTTCAACTTACTTACAAAAAGGAGGAGGTTTTCAGTTTTGTATGTGTGTTACCTCATAACTTCGTTTTATATGGTTAGTGTTTATATATGAAGTCTGTTGTATTTAAAAAAAAAATGCAAGTATCTATGCTCCAACCGCTGGTAACTTAAAAGGATACACTACCTAATTAACGTTTCTTACAGGTTTTATTGTAACTTTTTATCTTAAGTCTATCTACAGCTTGCTAGACCTAACAGAACGCAGTCTGAACGCAGCACAAGAAAATTTTCGTGCATCGTAGTCTCAACATAGAGACATTAAAGTTCGGCCTTCTATCGCCATAATGGCCACTTAAAAACTCATAATAAATGAAGTCAGACAAGCCCCCGAAAGCGTCGATGTAAGGAGATCATGCTCTTAGATTGGACGTGGTTAAAAAACTAACTCGTGGAGAGGGCCTTTATTGCGCGCTGCAGCTTATCGCAATGTTTTGTAGCGCGTGATAAAACAGCTTTATTTGGCTTAAAACGAACAGCGGTGGAAGTAGTAGATGAGTTTTTTTTTGTGTAGGGTGAGATAGATCGATTTATTGCTATATCTAAATGTTAACACACAGACATAGCTGCCGGTCGATTCTGTGTAAACTAGGGTGAAGTGAGTGATGAAATAAACATCATACAGCTTAAGTTAAACACTGACAGCTCATTTCACCCAAGTTACCCAAGCATTGCTATGTTGATGATGTTGTTGATTTAGACTAGAAAATCGACTGTTGACAGATTGTAGAAATATTTCTGCCGATTATCACGCTCCACATTGTAAAGTTTTGTCAACTCATGCTCAAGATGGAACAAATTTTTCTACTTTCTGTCACTTAGTCGGTTCTTTCATAGAGAAAATCTGGTTCGACGGTGATACGCGTGCAGGGTAAACTAATATGCAACCTGTAAACCAGCGCTTATTTTTGTACAGAGGCCAGCACATCAACCTGCGGTAGGTTGATGCGCTGGGTCGACTGTCGGGAGGATACGGCGCGGCATACGCAAGCAGAGTGTGCCGCTTCGGAGGAGCCGCGCCGTGCCCTCGTCTCTGGAGTAGGCAATGACTTGTCGCTGCCGGCCGTGGTCGAGAGGATGGTCGGCAGCGCCGAGTCTTGGGACGCGGTGGTGTCCTTCTGCGAAACTGTCATCTCGCAGAAGGAGGCTGCGGAAAGGGAGAGGGAAATTACCTCCACTCACCCGGCCCGCAGCAGACGCACCGGGCGCAGGCGGAGGGCGGACAACGCCCTCTTCCAGACCCCCTGAATGGGTCCAGGGGCGACGGACGCGGGGATGTCTGCCACCCGCCACGTACACGGACCCGAGGTGGCGGCGCGTCGTGTTCACGCGCACCCCTCTTAGATATCGCGAGGGGAGTCTAACACCACACCCCTCGCTGACTTGGCAAGGCCCGCGGGGCCGGCACCAGTCTGGGGTCGCGGAGGTATCTTCTGTTCCCGTGACCCCCGGCGCAGGTGTGGGAACACACTGACAGACCCCTCCGCCCTCCTCGGGGCGGGAGACATCCATGAGGATTTTTCACCGCTAAAAAATAAAAATTGATCGGTTTCCAACTTTATTCTTAACCCAATAAGGTTCATGTTCAATTGGAAAAATTTCATAGTTTGGGGTAGGTAATACGGTAGGTATGTACTGGCGTCTGTACAAATAAATACGTTATTATTTTTTATCAAGTACAAAGCTTCAAAAGAATCTAAATAAAATGATATTTATTTGTAAATTTAGATCTCTTTCAGACACGTCAACATTTAAAAATTAAATTACTCAGAAGTCAGGTGCTAGTTTGATAAAGCGAAAAATATTGATGGCGACAAACTCTCGAAAGCTAGTTCATGTCTAAAATCGTCACCGATAGAAAGTTGGCCGTAAATAAAACAAACTTTATTACATGACGCATATGCTCCGAAAGCTAAGGCAAAGGGGTCTATAGTAACACCCACGCAGTTGCGTTTCTGTCCCAATTTAATAAACTTAATAACACTTAACCGGACCCGGGAATCGAATCCAGGACCTCACTTCAGCAATGAAGCATGCAATCACTAAACCGACGAGGCAGTGTACAAAAAAATACAAAAAAGTCCCAATACCCCAGAGATTCGACACTAAAATTGTAAAAAGTTTGAGTGATACCTATAGACAATAAAAGCATCTGCGTGAGCTCAAGGATGGGTTCACAGGATGTTATGAAAGGCGATATGAGGCAACAACCTGACCATGGACACAGCAACACTGAACAAGGCGAACAACAAAAAGTTTTTAAGCCAAGCTTTTTTTTCTGGTGTTGCTATATAATTAGCTTTATTACTTTGGAAGATTATTGGCGTAACAATTGTCATTGACGTGAAGCTGTATTAAATAATGCAATGGTTGTTTTTTTTAGTGTAATGTTATAATGCCTACTCTTCAAAAATAGGTTAACTAAAACAAAAAAAAAAACGCAAAAAATCAGCGGGCGCGGCGGAGGTTAAAATTAGCGCGGTTAAACCATTTTGCCCCTATTTGTAGTTTTGCAAACCCTACCAAATTAGCGCGGTCAAACCATTTTGCCCCTATTTTTAGTTTTGCAAACCCTACCCTCCGATTGCAGTTTGCAATACAGACATTCTCACATGTAAAAATATTATCATTCCTTTTTTCTTAAGCTTATAATTTACATTATATTCTATCTTTACTACAAAGTAATTGAAACGAAAAAAAAAGATTCAATAAACTGTAAGAACATATGTAGATAGTGATTTAAACAAAATAACAAACATTTATGGAGATAGATAGACAAGTTTTATGTATGGATGTGGAGTAAAAGGAGACCAAATCGAGAATGAATGGATTGTATGAATGGTGATAGATCTATATATGGAAGAGGAAAAGATGCAACTTCTATCCCATAAAATGCCTGAACTCAATATGGGTGGATAATGATTAATTATAGGACAAGATATTAACATTATAAACACCAAAGGCTTAAGGTAAGAGCAATAGAAACAAGGTATTAGTTTCGTTATTTCTCCTCGTATAAATAAAACCAAGATTTTCGCCATGGCGATCGAAAATTATTTTATATTGACGGCACACTGCTAAAGTTCGGATACAGCTGCAGCAAAAGGTGAATCTATGCTTCGAGAAACTTCCAAATCCCCTTTTCATGGGGATAGGGTTCGATTCCCAGTTACAAACCCCGCTTTTATCTCTCTAAAGCCCTGAACTTTTCTTTCAAATCCTGCGTTTGAAACGCTCACAACTTCACTTTGCCTGTCAAAAAACAAACTGGAATCTTTTTGTATTCTTGTTGGTATAGTAATTAAAAATATTTGTTTTTATTTCCTCGAAAAAAAAAAAATTTTTTTAATTGCTAACGGGAGCGCTCCTAAAAGGTGCGCTCCGAGGAATAAAATAGGAGCGCCTCATTAGGAGCGCCTCAAAATAGTAGCGCTTCAAGGAATACCTCGAAAATCTGACAACCAGTTTAACTAAGGAGTATCCGTGTTACCCAGTAACTAGGTCTAGGGCAGTCGCTCCAAGTAAAATACTGGTATCCAGCAGGATCCGGTTAAATTGGAAGCCGACCCCAACATAGCTGAGAAAAGGCTAGGCAGATTATGACTACATTAAGTTTCTTGTTTTTTTTGTCCCACCTTTCTTACTGTACCATCTGCGACCACCAAAACTACAGCGCAATACGTTTCCCTGACCACAAATCAATAATCAGCTAAGAGGTTACAATAAAAAGTAAGTGTTTAATACTTAATAGACCAGTGCCCAACGCAGACATGATTAAAAAAAAAAAACATAAGCAACAGGTGTTGGGTCGTCGACCTCACTTACATCATGGCGGGAAAAAATGCCGGCAAAAATTGTGTTAAGTAAGTTTCGGTCGTTGAGTTTAAATTGAACTAACAGTTTTTTGGGTGCTCATTGAGTTTTTAGTCGGAGTATTATGATAAAAAAAATTGTCTGCACTACTAAAATTAGACATTTCGTTTGTTTATTACGTTGTTCTGTCAATGTCATCATCATCATCATTAGTCTGTCTGCTTCTAAAAGACCTATTTCAAGGCTTTTCTCATGATATAATTGGTTATAATTTCTTAAAACAAACGGCGTGCGTGAGTCACCTAATGTTGCAGACGGAAGACACGATTTAATTTTTAACTTTAGGGAGTCGTTGTATTTCGAGTTTATTTGTGGTACCAACTGATCCTATGAATATTTTTATATTATCAACCTGGAACCAGGGGTCGACCCCCTGGTTCCAGGTTGATAATATAAAAATATATATTGCAATAGCAGACTCGATCTGCTATTGCAATCGTGTCTCAATGACCGGTCAATAATCGAATTTTGACGTATAACGTCAAACTTATGACACATTTCCCATACAAAAACTGTCAAAGTTGTCAAATATTCGACCAATGACCGGTCATTGAGACACGATTGCAATAGCAGACTCGAGCCCCAGGAATATAATAATCCTTGTGTAGTAGAAACTTAGAACTAAGAATAGACTTCGAACATCAGATGATGTCGGAAGTCTATTCTTAGTTCTAATCTGCCTAGCCTTTTCCCAACTACGTTGGGGTCGGCTTCCAGTTTTTAACCGGATGCAGCTGAATTACAATAAGCGACTGCCTGTCGAACTTCCACAACCCAGTAACTGGGGTATCACGATACCTCTTTGTTATATATCTCAATATACATCCATATCTATATTATATGTATAGATATGGATGTATATTGAGATATACAGGGTGTCTCATTCAAATGGGTCAGTCAGTACGACTATTCACACAACGCTATCTAGTCCCAAGTTAAGCAGAGCTTGTGTTATGGGTACTAAACAACTGATAAACCTACTTATATATCTCAAAATACATCCATGTTATACATAAATTACACCCAGACACAGAACAAATGATCGTGCTCATCACACAAACATTTGTCCTGGGTGGGAATCGAACCCACGACCTCCGGTATAGCAGTCAGGGCCACTCACTACTAAACCAACAGGCCAGTCGAAGTATCGTTTCGTCATAATCCTTTAAGAAGGTATGTAGTTTTAGCGTAGAACAAATTCTCACATTCGTTGGTATTCATCTTTATTCTATGGTGTTTATTATGGAGTAAATTATATTTAAATGTTTTTTAAGTCATATTTTATCTAGTACGATTGCTAGGTTCAAATTCCGTCTAATTGTAGTTACTAACATTCTTTCTTTTTTAACAAGTAATGTTGAACAGGCGTGTGATTATTACGTGTTTAAAATGTTACTATAGTAGGTATCTAAGAAATTCAAGATCTAAATTAAAATAATTGTTCATATTAAAATACCTATGTGTTTATTACAAAAAAATATATTTTATATTTATTTTTAAAGCTAGTAAGCTTCATTGTGAAAATCACCTAGTTTTAAGTTATCTTGCTGAGCCCTAGCTGGGTCGTGTACACACACTCGTTGTAAGCCTAGCGTGTAACTGATTGTAAAATCATGCAATAAATTAATATTCTTTCTCATACATTTCTAAAAACATACATAGAAGATAAATTACACCCAGACTTAGAACAAATGATCGTGCTTAACACACAAACTTCCTGTCTTGGGTGGGAATCGAACCCACGACCTCGCTATCTGGGCCACTAACCACTAGACCAACAGGCCAGTCAATTAAAAATAAATAAATAAATAGTACTGCTAATGTTTCCTTTTTTTCCTCTGTCTTTCCCTCCTTGAAACCTTTCCCTTTACACATATTATATTTTTTCCGTTACCTGATAGTATACAGCTGCATTCATTTCATAAGCAAGAGATGTGCTGTGATCTTAATCAATTGGATGAACAGCTTCCACAGTTCAAGGCACCAGTATTCCACTAAGTACTATTTTGCAATTATTGGAATCGTCTTGTCTCGATCCCATGGTAGGTAAACCGTGTTATTTATCACCAATTTTAAACAAACAAACTAAAATATCGTGAGAAATAAATTGCAAACGTGTATGTGTTTTGACTTAACAACATCGAAAGTTGTGTCACCTGTACAATGTACATGGCATTAAGTTTGTAGTAATATTTTGCATCTAGACGTTTTAAAAGCGGTGGGACTCTTTGGTTAGATGCAAACAACTTTCATTGACTGGTGCTTTTAAAGAAGATTCATACATTTGTATTGACTGTCATCTCAGTGTTTTTGTTTTTCTTTCTTTCTTTCTTTGCCATGTAGGTATGTTGTTTCAGTCTATCTATCGATAATATTTCGCAACATAGCTTCTTTTTAACCGACTTCAAATAGTGGAGGGGTCTATGTTCGTGTGTATGTATTTTTTTTTTCATATTTAACCTGATTTCTCCCCCATTTGTGGACCGATTCTCAAAGTCTAAGTCAAGTCAGAGTCTCATTTTAATTTGGTGAAGTTCTGGTGCTGATCTTCGCAGATATACAATGGAACTCTTCAAAAATAGACGGCAAATCTGTCATGATTGCTGAAATCGCTTGGATGTTTATTGTTTATACAACATCATGACGTATCTTCACGCCTGTATGCTCTGACGGGTACGCAGATGTGTACAATATACCTAGATTTCGACAGTTAGGTATGTTAAGTTTCATTTATTAGGGATAAGTGGATATCGCTATTACTATGACATGTATTGTTAACAATTAACAATCTATATCTATTCTATACTTATAATAAATCTGTAGAAGTAAAATTTCTGTACATTGAAAATATCAAAAAAATAAATAGCAGGGGTGTTACTAGACCGACACCGAACCCAAAAATATGATTAAAAAATTTTTTGTCTGTCTGTCTGTCTGTCTGTCTGTCTGTCTGTCTGTGTGTTCAGGTATCACGCAAAAACTACCGGTTCGATTACGATGAAACTTGGTAAACTTATTCTTTAATATCCTGGGCACCACACTGGGTACTTTTTATCCCGGAAAAACAAACTTAATTTTGTGGTTCGATCCCTAGACCCGACTACTGTACCAACCGCAAATAATAAGTTTGTCGTAGGTTACGTCACCCGCAGTGGAGTTCACCAAGGGGCGCTGCACACGGCTAAGATATTATAACATTTTATCTTAAGATACAATATCGCTCGCCATACAATTCAATGGACTATCACACACTACGAATATAATTATGTACATACATGAATATATATTCAAAATTAATATTGAAGGATGATTGGTGATCGATACTGATCTCAAAAATGCAATCAGTAAAAGTTTTGTCTGTCTGTCTGTCTGTATGTGCACACATAGTTCAAAAACTATTATAGGGATTAACCAAACTTGGTACGGTTGTAATCAATACGCCTGGGCAGGTTGATCTTAGTCTCAGTTGTTTTACACATGGTCATTTGTACGGCGGCGCTCTTTCCCGGGTCAGTAGTTCCAGAAATCTTTATGCATAAATACCGGAAGGATCAACTTTGAAAGTAGTCTATCCGGAAGTATTATGCTAAAATTATTACGTTTATGTATCAAAGCACAGCTCAAACCGCTGGACATGAAACTTGAAGGGGTGTTCTTAGTGAAGAGTAAGTATCCACTAAAAACGATTTTTGGAAATTCAGCCCTTAAAGGGAAAACATAGGGGACGGAAGTTCGACATCCACGCGGGCGAAGCCGCGGGCAAAAGCTAGTATAAAATAAATTCGTGGCAAATATTTGTATGGGCACAACTAAAAATGGAAAAATAAAAATCTCTTTGCAAAAAATAAAACCGACTTAAAAAAAACACTACCTAACCGGTGTAAAATAACTCTTAATTCGGAAATCGGTAGCCCATCATTAGTAAGACAAAACCACCAAAGTCACAGACTTCCGAATTTAGAGTTATTTTACACCGGTTAGTGTTTTTTAAGTCGGTATTATTTTTTGCATTATTTGTTTTTTAAAAGTATTGTTTATTTAGGTACCTATTTAAAAACACACCACTATCATTACAGTTTTCTTTAAAATATCTCGTAATCTGTAGTAATCTACATCTACATATAAACTAATAATATTTTAAAGAGAAGGCAAATTTGTATTTTTATGTGTATGTTTTTAATGAATAAAATAAACTCAAAAACTACTGGGCTGATTTAAAAAAATCTTTCACCGCTGGTGATATACATTTATACTGATATGTAGAATTTGTGAAGTTAGGGTCGGCAGGTTAGGCCGTGTAGATTAATAAGCTTGGCTCTACATGAGATCTGATATCTTTTTCACAGGGCAAACCTTATGTGGTCGTCTTGGCAACATTTTACATGAAATGTTTTGGTGGGATTATGTTTATTGGTCATGACTTGTCCCTAATATTCTTAAAAGACACTGGTTTTCAAATTTATGTTTCAAGGATTAACAACCCTTGAAATATTAATTTTAAATTTAATTGAGATAAAGTAAATTTATAATCTTACTTCTTTCTCTCACACATCTTGCCTCTTCTGTTTACCTACATTTTAATACAGGTATATATAATAATAATAAAGCCTTCTTTATTTTCATACCATTTTGACATTTCAAATGTTGTTAGTTATTAGTGTTAGTATTATACTTTACTTAAGCTAGTTTTTGTTAGTATAGTTAGTTAATGCTTTCTGTGGTATGAATCTCAGTTAGAGTAAAGGCCTCCTCCAGCTGCTTCCATAATTCTTTGTTTTCGCTTGTAGTCATCCAGTCTTTTCCTGCGATATATGATATGTCATCAGCCCACCGTTTGTTTGGTCTTCCAACTTTTCTTTTACCATGTGTTGGGCCATGCCAGCGAGCGCTTCGTTTGGTCCATCTGTCGTATGAGTACCGTGACAAGTGTCCTGCCCACTTCCATTTCAGTCTTAAAGCTTGCGTTAGGGCGTTAATACAGGTATCAGCATAAAATTCTTCAATCAATCACCTCAGCCCGCCTCAAGTTACGTCACTTATGTCTTATCAGAAGCAGTTCATTGTCACCAATCCCACATTAATTAGTAATCCCTCTTGCCCTTCACGAGTTCTTGCATTATCGTACAGCGAATGTTGTCCATTGATTAAAACAGGTTCTTCGTTAGGTCGTTGTATGTAATTCTCGGTAATGTCTGGGTTATTTTTTTGAATACATAATTATTTTCCTTACTAGCCATGTAGTAGGTATTTTTTACCAATCATTATACCTACTGCCAATAACAGGCAAGATGACTCAATTTAAATTTCAGCCCCTCATCTAGATCACCAAAAAATATTAGACATAATGCTTGAGTATTGAGTAATGATACATCTGTACAAATCATCAAATCAAATCACCTGTTAAATGTGTCTATAGTTGAGTGCTGGTATTTTCTTTAAAATACCAGCACTCAACTATAGACACATTTAAGTATAGAAGAACAGTGAACAGAGTGTTCTTCTCTTTCGGGTTGTTAGAGATCATTATTAGCGCTCATTGCAACACCATTTTTTTATTATTTGTGATAGGTTTCGTATGTAAATGTCTGTTGATAAATAAATAATAAATATTCTTGCTTTTTTCGCGTAATCAAATAAAAACTGCGATACCCACTTGTAAGTCAAAATGTTACTGTTGGTCTGGTGGTTAGTGACCCTGACTGCTATGCCGGAGGTCGTGGTTTAGATTCTCACGAAAGACAAATGTTTGTGTGATAAACAATTTTTCTGTGTCTGGGAGTACATAACATAAAACATAACGTCACGCCTGTAATCCCCGAAGGGCTAGGCAAAGGTGTACCTGGTAGTAGGTACACCCACTCTAGCCGGCCAACTAAGGCGAGGAAGAGGTAGGAGCTCCGTTCCTCGTCAGTGCTCACTCTGGCCGGCCAATAAAAGCAAGCCAGAGATAAGGAACAAGACTTCTCCCGGGAGATCGGGTCCGTGGGGTCGCTACTGCCCAACAGCTCGCCACAAGCTGCCCTGCGGGGTAATATTATTTTCATTATTATTGTTATAAACCACATAAGATTTATTGATACCCTGGCTCTTGTTTATTTTCGTCTTTTTGAATGGTCTGGTACTATGGATCAATCTAACTTTGCTAGGCTATTAGTAATCTGCATAATATTTCAACCTTTCTCGGTGCAAATATTTTCTTAATCTTAATGATTCTAAGCACTTCTAAATGTAATAAGTAAAACATTTATCTAAACCCAGGATTTAAAACCCACAAACCTACCTATAAAAATAACCATTATAAAATTAAATCCATTGATATGAAAATTATAGCGAGGTCTAACATTGTAATCGACTTCGAAGCTCAAAGTGTCAAAACAGAGAGTGATCTATTATTGTGCGGTTTTCTAAACTGTTTAACGACACACCAATGGGGTGTGACATATAAATCTCTTTATTTCTCATAAATAAAGGGGGATAGAATCGTTTTATACAGTTTCTATGCAGGTGCAGTGATGTATTAATGTATTGATGCTGATGCAGTGTGATGTTTTATGCAGTTTCTGAATATTCTGGAAATTATCAGTTTTGAAATGTGTGTGTTTGTGTGTTTTGTGCGTGCGTTTTGTGTTTGTGTGTGTGTGTGTGTGTGTATGTGTGAGTGTGTGTGTAAATGTGTTTGTGTGCGCATGTCTATAAATAAAAAGAATATTCTATTCTTCTCTATTCTGAAGCATAATATCTTCGCAAGGTTCGTAATCTGGGTACATCACCAAACAGGCGCAAAACAGTTACATGCCTACGTAAATCGTTATCAAACATTAATATAGTTATACTGATGAATATTATTAGCTTCAAAGCTCACTCGTCGGCTCCCATAGCGGCGCACGCATAGGAATGCGCAAGCGCATACTTGGAGGTTTTATTTGTTTCGTGCTGTTCCGTGCGACGAATGCTGTGACTTTGATGTTTTTTTTTTAGATACAGTGTATGTTTGGCGAAGGCGTGATCCAATATTCTTTTGGTGAGTTACTTTTAGTTTCGGTTTTGAAATATTTTTGAACTCGGGCAATAGGCAAAATGTGGGTGCACTAGGTACACCACTGAAACCCTTTCAGGGTCTTCAGGTGTGTTGTTAAGTTACGTATTATTTGTGGTAGATATGTACTATATTGACCGCAGACCCTAGTGAGTTTTTTACCAGGATCCGAACCTACGCCATTTTTCAGGATGAAGCTTATTTTACGATTTGTTATGTATAAGGTTTTAATAATTCTCAGTAGCAGTCCGGAGTCTGGATCTGTGCCCGATTGATGGCAATAGGCTCGCCCCCTATTTCATGGGACTCAAAACATAACTGGCGAAATGTGGGTGTACTACCAGGTACACCTCTGCCTAGCCCTTCGGGGATTACAGGCGTGACGATATGTATGTATGTATGTAAGGTTTTAATAATGTATCCAAAATTTATAGCATTGAGCTAAATGAAAAGCGGGTATCAATTCGTTGTAAATTCGTTTCTACTGGTCTGATTGAAAATTAATCAAAAGTCATTTTTTTAAATTGGGCAGAGGATCAGCACTTTTTGAACGTCAAAAATTACATAAGACAGTACCTCAAAACGCCCGCCCTTCGCCACTTAGTGTTTTGCTGGGAAGAAGAAGTGGCGGAACAAACTCACCAGCAAAATTAAAATATTCCACAACTTTCACACAACGCCATTTAGTCCCAAATTACGCAGAGATTGTGCTATAAGTGGGTACTCTTCTTCTTCCTCGGTCCCTCAATGCTGAGGATCGCGACCACAACAGCGAGCTCTTCATTCGCTGCGGTTGTTGCAGCTGTGGACTGCCGTCTGGATGTCCGGGCCCACAGTTTTCCTGATGGCATCCATCCATCTTGAGGGTGCTCTGCCCCTGGCTCGTCTTCCCTCCATCTGACCCACTATGATGTGGTTCTCTAGACTATGCTTAGGAGACCGCATGATATGTCCAAAGAAGCGAAGGGCCTTTTGGTGGCAGATTGCTGAGAGCCTCGTCGTGATGTTAAGCTCCTGCAGTATGGATTCGTTGGTTCTCATAGCTGTCCATGGAATTCTGAGCAACCTTCTCCAACACCACATTTTTCATTTTTCATCACCACAAGTGGGTACTAGATAACATATTATAGATCAATACACTCAGACAACTGTCTCGGGTGGGAATCGAATCCATGACCTCCGGCATAGCAGTCAGGGCCACGAACCACTAGACCAGCAGGCCAATCAACAGTAGTCAATGCATAGCGTAAAAACAAAAAAGTATTACAAAGTAGGTGATAGTGTTTTGTTAGCCTGATCCTACGTCATTCGGGCCAAAACCGTTAGGTAATTTGGCGATACAGCGGATCATAAAGCTGTTCGGGTATGTGGTAGCGAATGTTAATGTTTAATTGAACGTAAGAAGTGTAAAGTGAAAGGCCTTCCATTGAATGAACGGGCGACATCGACATTATTCCGAGAACGTGGAATTCACATTCACTTGCGAACTGCATGTGTCACATTTCTAGAGAACTACAAAATCCGGGAGATCAATTTTGTTGTAATTGTTTCACTTATTTCGTTTAAGGAAAATTTGCGAGCTTTTTGGTCCAGCTTTTTGCCTTTCAAAATCACTATTTATCTGTACCTATACTAATACCACAGTCTAAAAACATACAGTCGTCGCCTTATGTACCCCTTAAAGTTATTATTTGTAAGTTTTTATGGTGTACAATAAAGAGTATTCTATTCTATTCTATTCTAGTCGTCCGACGAAGCCGTCTAGACAGGGCAATCGTGCGAGGTGAGAGGGGCGAGACGCGGGACAGTCGCTCCCGCACTGCGAACAAAACGATGTTCGTATTGCGGGAGGTATTATTCAAGTCTAACGCGTATAGAAGTTGTCAACATTTTTCCAGAGATCAAAGGCGTCGTCCTAATGCATTAATATTTATACTGTGCTAATACCAGCTGCCCTGGCAAACTTAGAATCCATTTATTACTTTTTATTAGTTTAAGTCCAATTCTCTGACCTACTGATTATACACACAAAATTTGAAAAGGATCAGTCAAGCAGTTTCTGAGGAGATTCGTTTCTGTTACACAAGAATTTTATATACCTATCAGCAGTGAGATTATAAAGAGGAAATATTTGATTTTTTGTTTGTTTGTAGTTTGTTTAACTTAGACTAGAAGCTAAACCCTACATATTTGCGAAAAGATTCTGCAGATTATGGATTAGCTTACAAATAATGCTGACTTACAAATAAAAACAATATAAAGGCTAGTCAAATGATTTTGATGACCTACACTTGTTAACTATTAAAAAAAAATACTGTTTCTTGTTTAAAGGGTATTGTCACCAATGTTGGCCACAGTTGGTAGACCAATGTGGTGGAAATAATTACAATAGTAATTACGATGAACCTAATGTGTACTAACTCCCTAATTAGCTGAACATAATTAATGTAAACAATACCCAATAATTCTTAGAAATAGACAAAAACCGCGGTCAACGGCATCTAGCCCACCGAGTTAGGTAAAAAAATATTATATTAATAGTTGACACGTCATGTCCTTTATTACAAAGAGTTAAGGTTGATTTTCACGTGTTTCTCTGTTGTAAATTGTCACATCGACACACACGGAGTGTCATGCCGGGAGATAATTGATGAGCTGTCGTTCTGTCAACCACCTGACGGTTGTGTCGTGATGATAGAAATGTTGCTCGTTGTCTTGTATCAAGCTTATGTTAGAATTATTATTTTTTTGCTCCGTGAAGACATATGGATTGGAATTAAATTAAGAAGAAGATAGATTTTTTTTTGATGTGAGATACTTTTATCAATACACGTTTATTTTACGTTTTGCCATTATAATATAACATGACGCCTGTAATCCCCGAAGCGTAAGGCAGTGGTGTACCGGTTGTACAGTCAGCCTCATAAGTCGATATACATATCCATATTTCCTAAACTCATGAACACCTTAGCTTACACAAATTGCTTAACAAGACTAGTGAATTTTACACCTTTAAGATGTTAATTAAATCCTGGCACTAGTCTTGTTTAGCAATTTGTGTAAGCTAAGGTCTTCATGAGTTTAGGAAATATGGATATGTATATCGACTTATGAGGCTGACTGTACCACCCCGAAAGGCAAACTCGAAGTACGCCTGTGACTTTTAATGTTCATGTGCGTAAACTTGCTTTTAAATTGGTGAATGACAACATCGTGAGGAGACCTGCATGCCTGAGAGATATTTATTGACAGCATGTGTAGCCTTATCAAGAGGCCAATGAGCGGCAAAAAACTGCAACATCGATACCACACGAACTGAAGAAGACCTGTTGTACCTTCACCCACATTTCGACAGTTATGTTTAAGTTTCATGTGTCATTGCGACCTTATTACTAACAAATCCAGACTCCGGGTTCCTACTGAGAAAATTCCTAAGAGAAATCCTGAGCTTTGTACAGAAGGGCAATGGGCGCCGAGTTGTAGGTAGGTATATGCCGCGACTTTTGGTCGGTGTAGTTTCGAACGCAGACAAGCGCTTTACTTTGTGTAAATTAATCACCACCACTGTCGTCACAACATGGTGAGGAATCCATTATGTTCTATAACCAAAAATTACTGCAACAAGAGACATGGACCAACCCGCACTGGGCCCGCGTGGTAGATTACGGCCCACTCCTTCTCACAGAGAAGAGGCCTGTGTCCCAGCAATGGGAACGTTATAGGCTCTGATTATGGCTTGTACTTAGGTAACAACCGCATGAGTAGAGCAAAGGCAAAGCAACGCTTCCCGAGATCAGTCAAAGCATGGGTTACCATTTGTTTCATATCAGGACCCCTCCGCGTCTCAGAGAGCACGTAAAACGGTTGGTCTCAGCGGATAATCCACGATAGTCATCCACGGCTCAATCTCAACAATCATTGCTTAACCTTCGATAGCTTCTTATGCGGCTGTTCCTACAACCCTGATAAGAGAATTAAGAAAAAGAGAACATCGTATTCATAATGTAACAACATTAGTAACGAATTCACGTACATACATGTTTTGATTCGACGAATAATTAAAATAAAAACATTCCAATCATCTAACAAGACATTTAGAACGCTAACTTACTATAAGCCTTTCGGCCGTACACACATTTTTTGTCTAGATTTTTTATCGCAAGATCTAGAACTAAAGCCGTGTACAACAGCCGTATATTGATCAAATGTTTAGACGTGTGGGGCTGAGCGAATGATTTTTTAATTTGCCATGACACGTACAATTTTGGGTAGACAAAAAAATAGCTTTTTTGTTCGATGAAATTCTAAGAGTCTTATTAATGGAATAATAATGATATGATAACTGTTCCGTTTTTGTGGTAGGTAAGTATGTGGTTTAAACTAGAGTTGGTGGTGAGAATCTTGGCAGAATGTTATTTGCAAGCCGACATTGACTGATGATTTCCTAGAAGTCAGTAGTCTTCGGACATTCCAAATGTTGTTATAATCATCACGTTACCGCAAACAGTAATATTGTTTTTAGCACAGAAGCTCGCTTTTAAGGCCCGTGTTGCGTCAAAATAGGTACGGGAAACATATGGCGAGTGCTTTTTCTCCTTATTTTCAGTATTTTTGTGAATATAGAGAAAAATAAGCATGCAATCTTTGTTTTTAGCATACCCTAAGTCCTGTTTTTTTTATAACTTTTACATGGTTTTATGATGGCACTCTGATAGGTGTACCTAACACGTTTTAACAGCGATTCATATGTCACCTTTATGGTTTAGACTTGTATATGAATCTAAGTGTCGTCATGTTTCTAACTTCACAATTCCCTTAGCTTTTTGTTTTCTTATCATACCAACATGACGAAAATAAAACAGACCTTAAAAAGTTAAAAATGACTGCGACCTCGCCTTAAGACACTCATAGATAGATTGTAAGTAGGCAAACGGTTTTAAGATAAATAAATCGAGTTGAATCGCCTCATTTAATTCTTTCGTTGTATGCAGGGTAAAGGTTAATCGTCACACATAGGTACAGACGACAGCACATCAAGTTACCCCAATGTGTCAAATTTCTTTGATCGTTTATCAAATTTACTTCAAACAGAATAAGGTTCATATTCAATTGGAAAAATTTGACACATTGGGGTAACTTGATGTGCTGGCGTATGTACTTACTGATACCATGAGTATTATTATTATTCCTTAAAACTGTAAAGACCTCTGAAATAATCATCACTCAAATCTCACCCTATGAAATTTTTACTTATCCATAGGTACTATAATTATAAATAAGAAAGTACCTAACTCGGTTTCTTTGCTTGCTTGTCGGCTTTTCAAGATTTAACGGCTGAACGGATCACTACGAAAATTGGCGTGGAGATTGATCATTTCTTGGAGGCCTGTCTTTTTTTTTATCAAAATGATTAATAAAATTATGATATTTTCTTTGTTAAAAAAAACAATTAATTCTTATGGAGAAAGAAGTTTGCCGGGCAGCTTCCTATGAAGATATCTACGTCAGAATTGAATTTAAATAGTTTATAACTTTCCACGAATTGTATAAGTAAGCAAAAAGTTTTACAACAAATGGGGAAAAAAAATACGATATTACAAATTAAGATTACTTTTTTGCGCGCAAAACTTAGTACCTACAAAGTTTGTTCATTTTCTTCGTTACGATCTAGATTTCTTGAAGCATCCGCTAAAATAACGTTCTAGGTATAAATAATTCTACACAATTGCTACTATAAATTATTGTACTAATCACAGTTATTAATGTGCTCAGCGGGGTTATGTGACTACCCACTCATTGAACTCAGAACTGTACTACTGTTTCCAACCAAATCGTGCTAAATTTAGCAAGTTTCGGAGGAATACAAATGTGTGAATCTGATAGTAATAAATAGTTATTATATAGACTGCTACCCATTCAGAGAGTTAATTGTAATGAACGTTAATTAATCGACATTAGCCCTGTCCGTGTGGCCGTAAGTATGATATTAAAAGATTTGTCAAAGAATCGAGTACTCGTTCCCATTGACGCTAGGATCAGTCACGACATTTGCAGACAATTAATTTTTTATCATTTATTTTCTCATCTCAACAAGTGGGCATAATGGATAGTAGGCCGCTTAAACGTATATAACAATTTACACCTACATATTGAAGATTGACAAGAATATGACAGACACAATAAGTTTGTCATTCCCGGTATCTTGGACTTAGCTGTCTCTGAGTGGTGACGAAAACGTTACTGCTAGGGAACTGTGTTAAGATGTTCAAATGCAAGTCTATACAGGGTGTCTCATTCAAATGGGTCAGAATGGGAAAGTCTGAAACTATAAGACATACAAAGATCTGTTCTGAGGAACCATGTCATCGATTTTAATAAAAAGAGAAACTGCATTCATACATTTTAAAAAACATCTGTACTCCATTCGGGAATCGAACCCGGTTATTTTGAAAAAAAAACTTACACTATTTCTATTTAGATATCGATTGTGTAGGTCTTGTTCGAAGTGACCACCGTCTTTTTCAATACAATATTCAACACGTTTAGGTAACGATCTTACAATTGCATTTTGTATCTGCATGTGGTGAGTTTGCGTTAAAATTGTCTCTATGGCTACTTTTAGGTCTACAACGGTGTCATAGCTTGTTTTGTACACTTCATCCTTAACGTAACCCCACAAAAAATAGTCCAGAGGCGGTATTGAAAAAGGCGGTGGTTTTATTTAGCTTCCAAGAAGTTATATGTAAAATATTCTCGTCTCGAACACGAATTGCCGTATCGTGCATTACAGTGGAGCCGCGTCAATTGGCGGAAGCAAGCACATGCTGGCGCAACATGTGACAGTGTAGCAGGTGGCTGCCATACTTATTCTATAACTGCCCAGCAACCAGTGGGTCTATAGCCTAAAATAATCCTAGGCAAAGAAGCTTCCTAGATATAAACTTGTAACCTAGTTTCTGCTTGTAACTTGTTACAATTGGAGGAGTTTGTGGCTAAATAATAACTGCCGCACGGTTCGATCGAAGGTTAAGCTACGCTTGATGAGGTCGGTCCGTGGATGGGTGAGCATTCATTACATTTCATGACTCCTCCGTGTCTCGGAAAGCATGTTAAACCGTTGGTGGCGGCTATCGTTTGTAGATTTTCGACTGTCGTTTCGGGTAGTCAGAAGCCCGAAAGTCGGGCAGCCAGTTTATCCAATGGGTATCGTGTTACCCAGTTACTGGGTTGTGGAGATTTGTATGTATATTTGCAACATTCTTCGTTGCTTTGCTTTTTCAAAATGGCTGGCCAGATTTTTGTGTCAGCAAATCAAATGTCATCATAGGTATAGGACGTCTATAAAACACTGGCAAATTGGCGTACTTCGCCAGTTGTATTAAAACCCATATATTAGAGGCAAGCCTGATGCCATCTACTGGGAATCCAGAGTCAGAGCTGCTGCAGTTTGCTGGACCTGAGGATCGAGCCCAGGACCTCTTGCTTAATAGTAGGGCTTGGAAGCCTTGTGCTAAAAATATTACTTTATAAATATGTTATTACAATCTTTCATCGATCGTAACATCTAAGGATATTTATATAACCCTACATTTACCCTGCTATTTTAACCAGTGATGCATTTAAGTTTAAACTACTAGTCAATTGCAAATATATGAGTTACCTAATACCTACTCGTAACCAACGTCGGGCCTTTAAACATTAAGCTTAGCGTTATTTACATACCAGTCAACTCACCATGTTTTTTGCATGAATGAATTCCCAACAGCTAATTTAAATTCGCCCTTATCGCCCGGATTTGCATAAAAATGCACTTAATTTCGACATAAGTAATGTTTTAGGATTATATATAAACAAAAATGCAGCTTAATTGAACTTCGATAAGTCGCTTTACATATTTTTTTCACTACATTAAAAATGTTTTCCGTAAGCAATAGATACCGTGGCCGCGGCGTTATTTTGTTATTTATTTACTTCATTTAATTAAATTAGCCTGTAATTGGTTTGCCCGTTGGCCGCTAAGAAAAAAGGAGTTTGCAAAACATTTTTTTGAACTACGAAGCTTTGTAATTTATGGGTTCTTAAATTAAAATAATTCGTTTTTCTTCCTAATCATAAACAGCCAGTGTGTTTGAATAAAGAACGTCGACCTACCTCTACAACATGGTCACAGTTTATGGTTCTAGCGTAAACACCACTAGGCTAGGCAAATAGGTTTATTCATTTAGTTTGGGGGCGGAAAAGTGGAATGTAATATACCTGGTTCTGGTCTGGGTCCTTTAAAACAAAGAGGAAGAATCTATGAAGGAATCTGTAAATAAACAACGGCCGATAAAGACGGTTAAGTCCATGGGCGCCAAATTCAAGCTGAGCGAGCTGGGTAAATGAAGCGATTCTATTGGCTCTTAACAAACACATCTCTCGCTACGCATCCTCGTACATCTTTGGTGGAAAGGCAGCTTAACAGTGTGCCAGTGAGACAATACATAACCCATAAGAGACCATAGAATATTATCATACCGTACGCTTATTACCGATGCCATGATCGGACGCACGTGAAATCGATGTATCGGATGTAAAGTTTTTGTTGCGGACACTAGCTTTGGTGCCAGGAGATGTGTGTTTAATTTTGAAGAAATATTTCATAGAGTTCATCATCAGAATCAGAAATAATAATAATAAATAATAATAAATGTTTATTTATCTCCAACAAATTACAATAAAAGTTTAATTAGTAAACAAGGTTTTTTTAAAACAAAAATCATAAGTAATTTGTGGGAGATCTGGAGTCTAAACTAAGCCTAGGCCTGAAATGAATCCATGTGTATTCCCATCTGCTTCAAACATTTACAATTAATTACAATAAATTAACCACGTTAATTGACAATAGACAAATAATAGACACTTGGAAAGTCATGATTGAATTTATGGCGTGAAAGTATAATGCCTGTGTCAAAAAAAGACAATGTTTTCCGAATCAATTGAGAGGAAACTATTTAGAAGAGCAAGGCTAAGAAGCTTCATTATTGAACAAAATGAACATTAAATTACTCCTGTATTCACATAAGGGCCAGACAGAGACGTACGCAAAAGTGAGGAAAGAAACAACCAGAATAAATAATTGTAAGGAATTAAAACTGCCTCGTAGGTTTGGTGCTAGCAATTACTACTACTGATCAGCCCCCCTAGCCAAGTTACAAACGATTCGTATCTATTCTCTTTCTACAATCGAGAACGCCTCAAATCCCTTTGTTTTGACCACGCGACTTAGCGAAAGGTGATGCCATTCCCATACATTGCTAGTTTTCTAATCGCGTTTACGATTGTAGATTGTCAACTTGGCTAGGGGGGCAGGAGTATCTGGGTTTGATTCTTGGTAAGTTGTATGTACTTACGTGGCTAGTACTCAATGGGCTATTTGACAAAATTTAAGTTTTTAGTCCGTCATCTAGATTACAATAATATATTCGAGACGTATTTTTTCTTTTTTCACGTAATCAAAAAATAACGGCGATACCTACATCGAGTTAAAATATCGCATGACGTCACTAGCCAGTACAGTTTAAGCTAGCTAATGACGTTACAAGCCCCCACTCCTCAACTTTAATGCACTTAATCTAAGCAGTTTTCCATCAATTTGAAAAAGAAAAAAATATGTCTCGAATTTTCTTGTTATCTAGATGAGGGACTAAAACCTAAAGTGTTGTCAAATATAACATGTAACTTAAACGTGTGTACCTACTATTGACACAGAATACGGGTACCTTTTTGTTTAGTTAGTTACTAACCTGGCTAACCTAAGTGAGCAAATAAATAATATGAATATGAATATGAAAAACTTGGTGTCAGGCATGCAGGATTCATGACGATGTTTTTCTTCACCGTTCTGGAAGCAAGTTATAATTATAATAGTAAATAGGTTTTCGCAAACACTTTTACACGTCATTTTTCGAAATTTGACGAAAATTTTTATTGCTACAAAAATCTACAATCACATGAAAATACAAACATTCAAATCCAGAATCAATGTATCAACAGAATCATGATATAACATATGAAATATCGGACTTAATCGATTAATTGACGTACAAGACTCGTCACGGTATCGATTTAATTGTTGCCGACGACGGTTTATCGATACTCCACTACCGTAACGTATCAGATACTTTGGATCCAAGGATCAGGAACTGGTTTTTAACTTGGGTTTTTAGGAAAACAAAAGATTATTGTACAGAGGCCAGCACATCAATCTACCCCAATGTGTCAAATTTCTTTGATCATTTTTCAACTTTATACTACACAGAATAAGGTTCACGTTCAATTGAGAAAATTTGACAGACGGGGTAGGTTGATGTGCTGGTGTCTGTACCTTTAGTTAGGTTTAATTAATATTCTAATAAGTATTTGTTTGTTTATACCTCTAGTAAGGTTTTATTAAATTTTTTGTATTTAATTTTATTTTATGTGGCAACATTTATAACGAGAGCCATTAGGAATGATGTCAAAAAAAAGAAAACAAAAGAGTGAGAAAAGGCTTGACTTGGAATACAGAAGTGGCGCGGAATTGTTTTTCTTAAAACTGATACGAATCAATCAATCAAAATTTTATTTCGAACAATAGTCCATATAATATGGTTTAGTAGCGAGTACTTAGGAGCTATGTTAGTACGACATAAAGAGAAAACAATCTTCACACCAGTCAAATTTACCAGTTCAAATGACTCGTTTATACAATTTAATCTAATTTAAATATAATAATAATAATTTCATTACTTAATTTATTTAATTACATTTAGTCTAATTTAGATTTGTTTGGAGGAATAAATACTTGTGTATCTAAAAGTGAGTATTATTATTATGAAAACCTAATCAGTCTAGCCATTCTCAAGTAATGATCTTTCATATACACGGCAATAAATGCATATTTAAAAAAGATTGTTATCAGACATAGCAGTTTTATAAACACACACGTAAAACCGTTGGCAGCGCATACCAACAAATAAAAGAATACCAGACTGGTTGGTTTATTAAGGAACTCCATATGACTAGATCCTACAGCTTGATTGTGAACTGGTGTTTGCGACCTATCACGTCATCTTGCTGTGTCGCTCATTAACATACATACACCCTACTATTTTTTCTGTATCGCATATCTAGAACTATGAGGTCATCGGTCTATACGCCTTCCATGGTTATTTTTCCAGGAAGAACTCAACTAGCTATCTCCGTTGTTCAACACGTATTTTCTTTCGTGTAGCTCAAAAAATACAAGCACAAGATAGCGGGCCGTAAACGGTAATCTGCAACTGCAAACTGCACGGGTTTCTATGAATCTCTATGAAATTGAGGCCTGCAGCCGCGGCTCGCAGCCTGCGGCCGCGGTGTTGCCACGCTCAGAATCAACTTCATAGAGATTCATAGAAACCCGTGCAGTATACGGTATTCGCAGTGCACGCAAAATTATCTCGTAGATGGTGTATTTTGGTCCTACTCTTAACTGTTAAGCTTTCTTAAAATCTATTCAGCAGTCTTTTTTGTTGTGGATTCTGTATGGTGCAGCAAAATATGCTCTGACCGACAGGATCCATTATAAAATGTAACACCTATGTATATAACACATTTTGTATGGCATATGAGAGTATTGAGTATTTATTTAGTAAGTTTAAAACCACCAACAGGCCTTGAACAAGCGCAGTATCCATGCTCGAGCCTTCTCTGTATGAGAAGAGGCCTTTGCCCTGCAGTGGGACAGTAACAGGCCGGATTATTAATTATTTCTTCATACCTTTTTCATTTACTGCTAGGGTACTGATTAAGCCATCTGCTACTTACAAAAACCCTCATACAGATAAAACGTCTCTCTTAAATAAAAGCATTTATCAAAGAAACAGCTGTTTAATTGACCATAAATCTACAACTTTATAAAAATATCTGGTTACAACAGCTACGAAATAGTATCGTACCGAAAACGGACTCGTACGACTTTTATCCATAAAGGGACCAACATTATAATTATCAATCGATAAAATTAACTGCGATTAAATTGACAAACTCGCCTATAAATCTTCCGTTTAATTTTAACCTGATGTTAAGGCGATGTTGCAGTAATTTGTATATTTTTTTAACCTCTCCAAATCTACTGAAAACTGGTTACCTATGTTTTATTATTTTTTACCTTGAACACCAAGCTTAGCGGGAGATATGTATAAACAGAAGGCAAATTCTCGGAATTTAGAACTTAAAAAATCTAGTCGCAATCTCTTTTCAGCGGCAATGCCAAAAACTTGTCAAAAATGTTGGGAAATTAGACTCATTTTTGACAGTTAAGTAGAGACTGAGATTAGAACGTATAAAAGTTGTCTCGATAGAAAAAAAACATGAAGATTATTTGAAATGTATATTGCTCAGAGACGCTATCTTAAACCCATGTAAAAAATATACTTACATACAGTTAAGCTTATAACCCCAGGAGGGTTATAAGCTTAACTGTATGTAAGTATATTTCTTGGTTTTCAGTAAAAAATAGAACTAACTTGTGATAAAAACGCATTTCATAATTTCGTTTATATTTATCTCTTGTATAAAAAAAAATGAGGAAATAAGCAGTTCAATTGCTTTTACCCAGTGCAACCTGCCCTTAACTGTAGCTTAACGTTTCTGGCATGACAAAGGTGGTACTAGTATGATAGGTCATTGTTCCCATGTTGTGCAGAAAAAAATACAAAGATTACTTCAAAATCTGCACATTTTTTTATTCTGCCTAAAGTGTTGTAGCTTCTCTGAGGAAAGGAAAACAATCTTGAAAAATCCGTAAACTTACGCCTTTTTTCCATGGGATAGACAAAACTGCAGAAGGCCACCTGCTACGATTCTTACACATTTCTTTTGCTGTGTTTACGTTTATAAATTTGGTAATACACGCACGGCAGTTGAGAGTACAACGCACCTAAATTTTGAAGGACATTGCCAATAAAATCTATGCTTGACCTTCTAGGCTTTTTACAAAATAATACCGTGTAATTATTGTTCTACTGCAGGGCAAAGGCTGTCAGCAAAAAAATAGGCAGGCAGGGCCAAATTAGGTATCCCTCACAATGTTTTTCATCGCCGATTTCAGTGATGTCCGAAATAAACTTAGAAAGTACTTATGAATTAAAAAAGTCACATTGGTTCTTATCGTTCCTGTTTAGAACCTTATGGGTTCGTAGATAAAGAAAGAAAGAAAATACGTAGGCGATGACTTATTGGGGTGCTAACTCATTATCATAAGCAATACTTAGATTTAGCTACCCATACTATAATATTATAAATGAGAAAGTAACTTTGTTTGTCAGTATATTTGTCGGCTTTCCGCGACGCGTTATGAAATTAGGTAAGAAGATAATTCATATCCTGGAGACAGGATAGGCTATAGCCTATCCTGTCTCCAGGATATGAATTTTCGATTGCTATTTATTCGACCTAATATATAGGGTGTAACGGAAAGGGTATATACATACAAACAGGGTGAATAGAGTATTTAATAACGAGTCTTTCCTCAAAATTTCAGCTCCCAACTAATAACTTTGAAACTTCACGATATTATTTAATATCGACAGTTTATTAAATGCAAAATCGTAACAAACGTGTCACCGCACTATGAGGGTCATAATCCTGTCCTGCAAGGTTCAAGTATATCAACCGCGGGTTCTGCGAGCGTAGTACAGACCTATCGGGCTCTGCCTAACCGACGAAGGCGCGACGGCGCGGGCGGGCTCAACTTTACAAATTATGTATGTATATGTATAAAAACGTTGCCATGTCGTTTCTTATCACCAAGAGAATCCGTGCCCTTCGGATGTATATACCCTTTCCGTTACACCCTGTATATTAGGTCTAATAAATAGCAATGGAAAATTCACGTGAAATAAAGTATTAAGAAAATTCATTTTTTGAACATTTCTCAAACGCCCCATCTTTAATGGCATGAGAAACGGTGAAAAATATCTTCCCAGAACATTATTAGGTGACAATTTGACATTTGACAAGTCAAAAATAAGGAGGTAACACAACATGAATTGATCCTAAGGCGGAACGAAGTTCGCCTAGGGTAGCTAGTAATTAATGTAATTTATCACTCTTTATACATTTTACTACTTAAGCTAAAACAGTATCTACACATTAAGTATCCACACAAATTAAGCCACAATTTATTAACTATCTTAAAAACCTCAAAGAACAAGATATATTACTTCATTAACGTAAATAAGTATCAATTAAAAGGGAATAATGAACTTTATTGCCCTGTGAGTGCATGTATCATTACCGTACTGATGTAGTCTGATTTATAAAGTAGCAAATGTAATTGCCTTGTTGGTAGATAGCGGCCACAAACGTTACTGCAAGTTAGGTATTGAGTTCGATTCTCGGGTTTAGCAAAGTGTTTTTAGTAATCTGTACCTACTTATATTGACTCCTGATTTTTGCTAGGTTAACGGTTAAAGGTTTGCCTCCAAACCAAACGGTCTGGTTTGTCTATTACATGAGACTTAAAAATAACTGAATTAATGTAGGTGTAGGCTTGTACATCTTTTATTAATCCTAAGGCAAATACAGGCGAGATGCTATGGTTTTCATCACACTAAACTTATGTCAATCTCCTTAAACATGAAAATGTAGTCTTATTTTGACACAACACATCACAGTTCAGATGCACTTAAGGTTACTGATAAGATTCGATAGGTCTATTTAAATCGAATTTGTATTTTTGTTTAATACCAACACGAGCTACCAAGGAAATAGGTAGAAAATACAAAAAAAAAACCACATCTCTTCACTAATCTATGCCAAGACAAGTCCTTTCACTTAACCCGCATGCAGTGTTCGATTTCAATTACCCCCTCACCTCAAGGAAAAACTGTGTACAAGCGAGAGGGACACACAAACCCCTTAGGAAAGAAAGAGATGCAATATAAACAAATCGTGGCCCCGTAAAAACGCCATATGTCGAGGAATGACAGATGGTCGCCACCGCAAAGTAGTCCCGCAAGTTCCTTTGCTTGACTTCTGTTTATTTTCGTATTGCTTGTGTCACCTGACTTCGGCCAAGGTAAACGAACCCTTATGGCAGATCAGTTGATATTTTGTTATTTTTAATAATTCCGGTTTTTTTGGCGGGAATATAAGATAAATATGGAGCAGGTCAGTGTTGTTTATCAATTGATATCGGCAACGTGAGTGGGCCAGAAATGCAGTAGGATAACAAAGGACAGAGATCAATTGAGTCGGTATTTTATTTCCTAGAAGATATAATATATTACAACTTCTTACCTTAAAATCTTAAGGGTTAGTAGGTTGATGTACCTACAGTACGACCATCGTCAAAATAGTCAAAGTCAAAGTCAAATCGTTTATTTCAATTAGACCCATAACAGGCACTTTTGAACGTTAACTTACAAAATAAAATAAATTAAGGGAATGATTCTAGTTGCACATTCCAAATGGTAGTTTCGTATGGAGAAGAATGTGCAAGAAACTTCATACTTACTCTTTTAAAATAGGATTACAATATTTCGTATACAACAATCAGATTTTATGTGAGGACGATGCACCTAGAGTAATAAGAGCTATACTGAGATAGGTATATAAAAAATAAGCAATGGACTCGATAAAAAGATATTATGTTGGTAGATACAATGTACTCACATATTAACAAAAATACACAATACACTGTAGAATGTTATTAAAGGAGATACTCATTAAATAAACAAATGAATAAAGTTAAAAACAAACAGCAGATCAGTGTGTGAGTTCAGAGAAAAAAGCAAACAAACAAAAATTTAAGTACTTTAGCAGCCAATTTGATTTTGTCAAAATTGTATTGTATTAATTACTTTTATTGTTTGCATTCAAGTTCATCCGACTTATTAGATAGATGTGATGCTGGGGAGTTAGTTTTGCTACTTATTCTTCCTAGAAATAATAGTAGGAAGTGGTGAAGGGGCCGTTTCGGGGGCCTGTCTTAAGTATTTTTAACTTTTAAAAAGTGCGGAGTTCTTAGCCTAATGATTTTTGAATTTTGTATTTCGACAATTGTGTTTAAGCTTTCAGCATCTGGGATGCTACTAAGACATTCCAGAAAAAAAACACGAGGCCATATCCCTACTATTGAATATTATTATGGTATCCACACAGTTCGTACACACGGCTACCCTTCAAGGTATAGCTTCAATTTCACGCTGACCTCGCATTCTACGGAAATCTTATAAAATACGAGATCAGCTTATGCTGAAAACGTAAAGCTTGATGTGTAGCCCTTAGTACCTTCTGCATTTTTAATCTTATGCCCTGCAAAGCGTCTTCAGGCATCCTCGATACATTACTGGAAAATATCAACACTATTTTCAAAGTCTAGTGCTAAATCGAGTTTCTTGAACATCTTTTCCGAATTCGGGCCTTGAATAGATGCTCATAACACTGATGTATGTTTTGGGTGCATTCCAACAAGATGTGGGAGGCTATATCGGAGATATTGAAGAATCTGCCTGGGTTATCAAAGCAGTGCTATTCTCTGAAAATCTTTCTGTCAATATTGAAATGAAAGCTAAGTCAGCTGCCATTTCATTCCAATGCTAAGGATTGACAACTACGACAACTTATCTCGGGAAGTTTTTAACAGAGTATAGGTACCGGCAAGGCTGTTTAAAAGATTGGTGAAGCAATAAAATATCAGAAGCGGTCGCAGCCAAATATAGGAGAGGGGTCCTAGAGAAGACAGTAGGGAAGATGATTCTTAAATATGACGAACAAATCAAACATTACATATCATTTGGCAGTACTCCAATTCTTTTAGGTTTTTTTTCGTTAATTGATTATTTTCTAGAGGGTTGTCAATTTCACGTGTACAAATACTGACATTTTTGTGGGCTCATGAGTCCACGAACCTCGCGGACTGATACACATAGGTGCAAATAATAATGATAATAATATCATCCAAGAAACACCATCAAGTCCCAATCAAAGCAGAGCTTGTGCTATGAGTACTAGACTACTACACGTTATAGATAAATTACACCCAAACACAGAACAAATGATAGTGATCATCATGCAAATTTTGTCTTGGGTGTTAATCGAACTTACGACCTCCAGCATAGTAGTCAGGGCCACTAACCACTAGACCTAAAGGCCAGTCAAATTATACGAATTGTTTAATATGTCACCAATTCGAGGTTGTGAAAAAATGTTCCAGGGGGGAAATTAAAAGTAAGGAATGTTCTTAGTACTTGTAGGTATGTAGGTACTTATTTTAACGGTACCCCGACGTTACGTAAAATTTCATGGCTAAAGTGTTATTTTTAACTTTTTAAACGTTTTACTTTTTTTGCGGTGGGGGTTTTTTAAATTTTTAATTTAATTTTTATTTTATAATTTTTAAACGCATTAATTTTGTTTTAATATAGAGTTTACGGTTATGAGATTTTTCAGTGCATTGTATGTATAGAGTCAAATGCTGGTTAAAACGAATCCAAATACGACATACCTGCAATTATTTTGTCAAGAGTCTACCTACTGGTGTGCTGGATAGCCTGGCTGCAGCATCAGCTCATCCTGTTGCCATCAGGGCATTGTGTGCAAAATCAAATGCTGGTTGAAATGAATCCAAACACGACATATCTGCTATTATTTCGTCAAGAGTCTACCTACTGGTGTGCTGGATAGCCTGGCTGCAGCATCAGCTCACCCAGTTGCCATCAGTGCATTGTGTGCAGAATCAAATGCTGGTTAAAATGAATCCAAACACGACATATCTGCTGTTATTTTCCCAAGAGTGTATTAGTCTGCTAGATAACCTGGCTGCATCAGACCAAATACACCATAATGTTGCTTATTAATATAACACACATGGGTGTTTGAAATTTTAAGACACACATATGTTTGTAAGTAAAGTTAATACCCATAGACGTCTAAAATAGCAACGGTAGCTAACACAAAAGAGCTGATAGACTTGAAACGGCTGAACCGATTTTGATGAATTATGTTTAAGAACCATCGCAAGAAACTCTGCTTTCAAATAAAAAAAACCGCATCTAAATCGGTTCCCCCGTTTGGGCGCTACGGTGCCACAGACAGACAGACAGACAGACAGACAGACAGACAGACAGACAGACACACACACATAGCGGTGAAACTTATAACACCCCTCTTTTTGCGTCGGGGGTTAAATAGCGGTGAAACTTATAACACCCCTCTTTTTGCGTCGGGGGTTAAAAAAGACTCCTATCTCAGCCCGATGCCACGATATTTAAAGAAAAAACCAATAAATATCGCAGCACTGTAATTCTGATAGGGCCCGAAGTAGTGCCTGCACTTTAAATAAACAAATAAAAAATAACATAGAAATTAAAGTAGAAGAGAAGGTCAGCTAGGTAGGATACTGGTACTCAGGTGTTAAACCTTTTTTTTTTGTCACAGGTGGTGTGGATCGTAGCAGTGAGTGTTGAGTTGCTGCCAACTCCTATGAGAAAAAAGCTTGAGTTTATGTTTGTATCAGTAGCGAGAGGTCGATCACCTTAAGAGAAACCGGGTAAATATTCGAGCGTTTCAACAGCCGTCATAACCAAATGTTAATGAAAGAGAGAGAGAGAGTGTGTGTGTGTGTGTGTGTGTGTATGCGTGTGTGTGTGTGTGTGTGTGTGATTCAGTAAATGTAATGTAACTAATTATAAAAATAATTCACAAAGTTTTTTTCTTGCTATTTCAAATTGATGGAAAACTACTTAGATTAAGCGCATTAAAATTAAGGAAAGGGGGCTTGTGACGTCATAATTCAATATAAACTGCACGGAATGGTGACGTCATGCGACATTTTGACTCGAAACGTAGGTATCGCCGATATTATTTGATTAAGTAAAAAAATGTGTCGAATATTTTCTGGTTATCTAGATGAGGGACTAAAAAGAAAGATTTAGTCAACTGTCTATATCCAGATTCCGGTACTTTACTTCCCACTGGTAAACATGAATGACAGCGGCATAAGCCAACATAAGTAGGTACCTACATCATCATTATCTGCCTTGCTTTTTCCCAAATATAAATAAAATAAATAATAATTAATACATACAAACACACACACACACACACACACAGAGACACATACACAATGATACCGTTCTAGTTTGTTAATGAAACTGGGTATCTCTCTTTTTCATCTTTTTTTCATAATTATTTTCTAATTTTTTCCTTTTTTTTGACATAAATTTTGTAATTACTGTTTACGGGCGAAGTCGCTGGTCTCTATATTACAGTTTATACTAGTTTAGGGGCCAGAGGGTTCAAACTAAATGTACCACGTTTTTATGTCAATAAATCTATTTTTATTTTTATTTTGTTTTTTATTATTCCACAACTTTTCACACAACGCCATTTAGTCCCAATGAAAACTTGAGAGCTTGTGTAATGGGTACTAAATAGCTGATAAACATACTTATGTATTTCTAAATACATACATACTTATTATAGATAAATTACACCCAGACGCAGAACAAATGATCGTGCTCATCACACAAACATTTGTCCTGGGTGGGAATCGAACCCACGACCTCCGGCATAGCAGTCAGGGTCACTAACTAGACCAACAGGCCAATCGAATGATACTATGTTGGGATCGGCTTCCAGCGTTTTACATGGGGCGACTGCCTGTCGGAACTCCACAACCCATTTAATAATAATAATAATAATAAGCCCCCTAAACAACCACACGTCCTGATTGACCATCTAATCACGTGGGGGGCGGACACACGAAGGAAAATTTACTGGCGTGGCTAACGTGGCTCTGGAAACCCATTTAACATGGAGACTAGATCAAAGAAATTACGTATAGGACCGCTACCCGAGGGCAATCGTCGGGGCACACCTGGGGCCGATGCTGGGTGTCTCAGCATGCGATCCGTCGGCGGTGGGGGACTGAGCAGGCGGGTTCTCCCCGATAAAAATACTACAGCCGAACCGACAGACAGACTTGACAATAGGGATGACAGTAGAGTAGTTACATCCGCTTTGGATGTTTCGCAGGTGGCGTCAGCTACTCAGCCTGCGACCACCAAAGCGGGAAAACCAAGAGTACGCATGAAGTGGACTGAAGATATGAACATATTCATCATGCGCACTTACTATCATATTACAAAACTTGAAAATGACAGAACTATGTACTGCACCCAATTATTAGAAAATTTTAAGTTGCAATACCCAGAAATAAATGTAACAGAGCAAAGAATAGCAGACCAAAGACGGGTTATTATCAGAAACAAGCTATTATCAGATGACACATTAAATAGAATTAGGTTAGAAATAGCAGAACAACTAAAAAAAGAAGAAGACGAATGTTTGAATCTAACACAGCTAACAAACACCTTACACATAACTCAATCACTTACAACCTACAATCTTACCCCAGAAATTGAGACGAGCTCCGCAGAACTAACTGAATTAACGCAGCTCACTAATGAAGCTACTACCAATAATCCTACAGTAATACAAATACAGAATAGCACTGAATTCGATCCCTTACTATTAGAGACATTAAGTAATAAACTAGAATCAAATATGTTAAAATACAATGGTATGGATCCTGCGGTTAGGCCACTGGTACCAAAAATTAGACCATCTCGTTTATTATCGGAAATCATTACTATTTTTAATCAAAAAATTATTCCCCCTAAACTTCCATCTCTTGAAAACTTAAGCGATACACATTCTTTAATTTATTCCATAGCTCTTACAGTTGCAACTCATTTTAATTTAAAAATAAATATAGACAGAACTAGCAAAATTAACACAGTAAAAAATCAACCACCATGGCAAAAGAGATTAGAAGATGATATAGAAAACTTAAGAAAAGATATAAATAGATTAACACAATATAAAAATGGTAATTCATCAAGAAAACTAGAAAACAAAGTCATAAAGATCATTAAAAATACTAAACAACACAGCACACACGAAAACTTTAACAAGAGAATAGAAGACCACTTAGATACATTAAAACAAAAACTACTAGTTAAGAGCCATAGACTAGCGCGTTACAAAAAAGCAAAAGAAAGAAGGGATAATAATAAACTATTTCATACCAGTGAGAAACAATTTTATAGAAAACTTAAGGGCAATGATACCACAATCTTAAACCCTCCATCTCAAGAGGCCTTAAAAGATTTTTGGCAAGGGATCTGGTCCGACAGTACTGAACATAATAAAGAGGCTAGATGGATACAAGAGGAAATAAGTAGATCAGAAAAAATAGAAGAAATGCCGTTTGAAGATATAGATGCTCTTGAAATTAATACAATTATAAATAAAACGCATAACTGGAAAGCAGCAGGAATAGATGGTATACACAACTTTTGGATAAAAAGACTTCATTCACTTCATGGAACGTTAGCAGAACAAATAAATGAGATTATAAAAGGCAACCAAAGTATTCCAGAATTTTTGACCAAAGGAATCACATATATGATTCCAAAATCAAATAGAACCCAAGATCCTTCACAGTATAGGCCAATTACTTGCTTACCCACTCTATATAAAATCATCACGTCATGTATTACTAACAAAATTATCAAACACACTGAACAGTACAATATTCTAACTGAAGAACAGAAAGGATGTAGACGCGGACATATGGGTTGTAAAGAACAATTAATTATCGATTCCACAATTTTAAAATACGTTCAGAGAGCTAGGAAAAACCTTTACATAGCATACATAGACTATAAAAAAGCATTCGACAGCGTGCCGCACTCATGGTTGATAGAAGTTTTAAATATTTATAAAATTAATCCAGTTATTATAGATTTTCTCAAGAATACTATGAGGTCCTGGAGAACGACACTTAAATTACAATCTAAAACTGCAAACTTATCTATAGATGGAATAGCGATTAAAAAAGGTATTTTCCAAGGAGACTCATTGAGCCCTTTATGGTTTTGTCTGGCTCTAAACCCACTTTCCCGAGCTTTAATTAATTCTAAATTAGGTTTTGATATTAAGAATGGTAGGTCTATATTACACCAAATTACACATTTACTTTATATGGATGACTTAAAACTATATGCTAATAAAAATACAGATTTACACAACTTACTAGACATTACAACAACTTTCTCACAAGATATAAGAATGGATTTTGGATTAGATAAATGCCGTAAACTAAACATAGAAAAAGGTAAAATTGTAGGTGGAAGCTATTCAACAGAAAACGAAATAGTAATAGAAGCGATTGAAAACGAAGAACTATATAAATATTTAGGTTATGATCAAGCACGACTTTTAGAACATAAAAGTATTAAAGAAAAACTTAAAAAAGAATACAATAGCAGGATACACTCATTGTGCAAAATGCATCTGTCTGGGAAAAATTTGTTCAAATCCATTAATACTTACGCGATACCTATACTTACGTATTCTTTTGGTGTTATAAAATGGTCTAATACTGAATTACATGCTCTGGAAGTTAAAACGAGAACAACCCTAACACAACATAGATATCACCATCCCAAAGCAGCAATAGAAAGAGTAATAATGTCTAGAAAAGAAGGAGGTAGAGGATTAATTGAAATTTCACATTTACACAAAAAACAAGTCATAAACCTAAAACAATTTTTCAGACGAAAGAAGTGTAACAGTCAATTACACAAAACAATTATAGAGATAGATAAACACTACACACCATTGAACCTTAACGAGGATAGCAATATTGAGACAGTAGATAAAGCAAGACATATAGAAGAAATAAACAGAAGATGGAGACAAAAAGAACTGCATGGAAGACATCACAACGATTTACACCAAACACACATCGATAAAGAAGCTTCAAACAAATGGTTAGAGTTAAGTGGACTGTTTCCTGAAACAGAAGGTTTTATGCTGGCCATACAAGACCAGGTGATTAATACCAAGAATTATAGAAAATATATAATAAAAGATAGCTCAGTAAGAAACGATTTATGCAGGAAATGTCACAGCAAACCAGAAACAATACAGCATATCACAGGAGCTTGCACCACACTAACTCAAAACGACTACACTCACCGACATAATCAATTAGTTAATATCATTCACCAAAAACTCGCAACTAAACTGAAACTCATGCAAGACCCATACACACCATATTACAAATATTCCCCAAGAGCTGTATTAGATAACCAATTTTTCAAATTATATTATGACCGCACTATAATTACAGATCACACCATATATAATAACAGACCCGATATAACACTTATTGATAAAGAAAACAAACACACATACATAATAGATATAGCAGTCCCGAACACTAACAACATACAAAAAACAATCACCGAAAAAATAAGGAAATATACAGAATTACAAGAGGAAATAACTAGAGTTTGGAAAATGAATAGAGTCACCATAGTCCCTATAGTAATATCAACAACTGGTGTTATTCCAAAACAAATATTCAATAGTTTTAACACACTCAATTTATCCAAACACACTTATTTAACTTTACAAAAAGCTGCCATTTTGAACACTTGCCGTATAGTAAGAAAATTTCTTCAACTGGACCTAGACAACAATTTCAACGCAGTACAGAGCACTTTGCCTCCCTAGTTAAATAACTTGGATCTCACCTTGGTTTACACCCGTGAGATTCAAAAACACCAGGTACCTATAGCTAGGTACCTGAGAAAGTAAACATTGAAAACCAAAATAATAATAATAAACATTTATTTCAGAAACTCGTTCCATATCACTTTGTTAGTACTACAGCTTACGTAACTATGTTAGTAACTATACCTAATTACAAATTAACCTAATTCATATATTTCCCTGCAGCATCAGACCCGCAGTTATGCAGGCGGGTCCAATATTCCAGGAAAATGCCGTCTGGCCTATCCCCAATCACCTTCAGGATGCCATTGGCACTACCCCGAATCCTGCGTAACAATGATGCCGTTCTTTTCCGCATAATTGCTGAAAAACTATCGGTAGCCGATTCAGCAAACATGCCTGACGCGCTACAGAATCGCGGTAGCATTTAGGTACTGGATAAAACGATACCCCTTGGTTATACTGGTGGTCAGATTTCCGGGCTTCTGACTATTTATAAAAACTGTCATAGATCTACAAATGACAGTCTGAACCAACGGCTTTTCGTGCTTTCCGAGGCACGGAGGAGTCTTGATATGTAATGAACGCAGGTCACCCAGACTCAAAGCAAGCGTATTTTGACCTTCGATCGACCAGAGAGGCTGTATTTCTTTAGCCACAAGTCTCTCCAATAAGGCAACATACACATAGCCTATGATATCGACCACCCACTTCATATTAACTCTCGCCGGTGTAACGACGCTCAAATAAAAACCTTTTCCTTATTTACACGTAATCTTTCCACCTTGCCGGATCGTTGCTTTCCCTCATTTATGAGCATTAAATATTAATTAACTAATGTTTTATTTGAACTTCGAAAGTGTTATATTTCGTCATGAGTTTCAACAATTAAGACAATTATAGTGGCAATTAAAAATTATGATGCTTGTACCTTAAGGTCGGTAAAAAACGGAGCTACGCACACAAAGTTTTACGATTATCATAAAAATTATTTAAAAGCTATAATAAGTTACTAAATGAGAAGTGTTTAGATATTAATCTGTAGCTAAAGACAATTGAATAAGTTTTTTTTTGTGGGGTCGTTAACCCGGTAAAGTAAGTAAGTACACTTGAGGCCATGAAAAGCGTATCAGTTTACGTTTGTGTATTACGGTGCTTGTTTCTTTTAAATATGGCACTTTATAGTTTGCTACTGATTGTTATCTGTGGAAAAAGAAAGAAAAACTTCATTGTGTTTGAATAATGACTGCGTGACAGATGTATCGATATAAACTTTATTGAAGGGAAATTCTTTAGTAAAAGAAAAATTATTACTTAAAGTAGAATGTTTCCCAGTGGTTGAAAAAGGTTATCGAAGAATCTCCTGCTTTCAAAGTATAATCTCGCGGAAAAGGAACTAGTTTAATGTTTTTTGTTAGTCAACATGTTGCTCTGTGAATGGATTCACAGGAGAAAACTATTACAAGCGTTGCAACGTAATTCCCTATTCATTACAAATAAAAAATGATAGCCAAACATTACATGTTTAAACGGCTCTGTCGATAATTGAAATAATTGTACAACTTTTCACGTAATAAAATCTCCCTTGGAAGCAGTCAAATTGCAGTAAAAAAGTAATATCATTACACAAAATTTGTATTCGTCTAAACAAACAAACACTATGAATATTAAATTCGAGTTACTTTTATAACCATTAAAAGTATAAAACACATCACGTTTTATTGTTATGAAAAATTTAATGACGTATAAGAAATAAAAATAAACTGCTTACGAACTTTATATGGTCGGAAGTGTATGAAGTAATAACCATAAAAAAAAAACTTTAAATATAATAGGTAAATGGGATGTGTGATAATTAAATAAGTTAAAGTGGGGGTTGAGAAAATGAAATAAACCGGAATTAAAAAGAGTAATAAATCGATAAAGGCTTTGTTTGTTTTACCGATGCCATCTGGTCCTTCGTCATGGTAATGACGACGATGTTTTTAAATTACTTAATATTTTTAGGGTACCATGCCACAATGGTAAAATCGAACCCGAATGGTCTTACTTTGTATGTCCGTCTATCACATATACGTTTATTTCTTACTGCTAATGTAATCCAATGGAATTTTAGTACCAGTTATAAATAAAGGTTGTTTTCTTGCAAGAATTAAAAAAAGGTTGTATTTACTGTCAAATGAAAGGGGAATAATTAGGTGAAGCTGTGTATCTTATGTTAATTACAAGTCATATTTTTATTTGGATTTATGGTGATGTTTTGGACTTATAAAGTAATATGATCATAAAATACTTTCCCCATAATCGCCAAAGTTTCAGGGGTTGAGTTTTTGATTAATCTACCGGATTGATAGAAGTTTAAGTGAAAATTACAGGAAAAATAAACCTACGTCCGAAACTTGCAGTTTACTAGTAAAAAATCAGCAGCAATTGATTGGAAACATAGTTTGCAAACGCAATATTTTTTCTGTAAAGGTACGGAACACTCGATAGGTGAACTAACTCGCTCTTTCCCGGGATCGTTAAAGTAATATCACTTCGTGTTGATTTGATAATGAAAAAACATCTTACCTACATGTAGCTTGTAAGTTAATTAGTACTCCCTATTGTAAAGTTTCTTTAAGTTAAAGTCACAATCGGTAGCGTACCATCATCTCGCTTTCAAACTTATTTTTGATTTCCATTCTAAACATCGTGTAGGTAATGAAATAATGACACAGTGTGTATGTACAGTCAGGACCAAAACCATAAATTACCGTCGCGAGAAATTAAACACGATTGCTTATGGTAAATCAATATATCACACCTATATTCTCCAAAGCACTAACAGAATAGGTATACTTATAAGAAAGAGGTAAAGAAGGCAGTGTTGGCCAAGTGTTAACGTCCACGACTACCGATTTGTAGGCCGTAAGTTCAAACCCAGACAGACAGAAGATTTACTTTGCGTAAGTTATTTCATTACCACTGTTCTCAAAACGGTGAATGAAAAGGTCGTGAGGAAACCGGCATGACCTAGAACCGAAACTAAGAAAACACGTTAAAATGAACACATAAAAATCACAATAACGCCTCTTTGCTTGAACACACGAACGCACGAAGAGCTTTGCCAGTTCCTTCATTATGCGCACAGCCAAGGAGTGGAATTCCCTGCCTGCATCAGTGTTCCCGAGTTCATATGACCCCAATCTGTTTAAGTCGCGAGTTAATAGGCTTCTTATGGGTAAGCTCGTTCCATCGTCGACCTCATCTCTGACCGCAGGACAAGATTGAGGTCAAGAGTAGACCCATTATATATATATATATATATATATAAAAAAAAAAACCAGAACTCGTACTTTAGTGGTCATGCTTAGCATTAGCACTTACGGCTACTAAATCAAAAAGGCAGTCTACACGCGATTGCCACTATGAGAAGACTATTTCATAGCAGTTTTGCTGCTTCGAGAATAACTATTATACAGGGTGTAACGGAAAGAGTATATATATACAAACAGGGTGAATAGAGTGTTTAATAACGAGTCTTTCCTCAAAATTTCAGCTCCCAACTAATAACTTTGAAACTTCACGATATTATTTAATATCGACAGTTTATCTTATATACCTATAAAATTCTCGTGTCACAATGTTCGTTCCCATACTCCTCCGAAACGGCTTGACCGATTGTCATGAAATTTTTTATGCATATTTAGTAAGCCTGAGAATCGGCTACTATCTATTTTTCTAACCTGTAAGTGATAAGGGGTGTTCACCCCAAATTTTATTTTTTTATTTTTTTGATAATTTTTTATTTTTTATTTTTGTATTATGTGGCATCAAAAAATACATACAACTCTAAATTTGCACTTTTTAATCACCAACCCTTGCTTTTTAATAGTCATTTTCATAATTTTATCATTTTCTATCCCGCTCGATAACATCAATTATTAATGATATAATATAATCCGCATCAAGGATGGTTCTTACATATATTTTTTTTAAGTTGTTGCATAGCTTCTATCGCTGGCCTTGAGCGTGGAAACCGAATACAGAAATTCCGTAACGAAAATAACCTAACACAGGCACAGCGGTGATACTTTTTAGTTTTTAGTTTTGCCATCTATCGATGAATAGCAGAACTTTTAATGACTTTTTGAAATATCACGAGGAGAGGGAGGGGGAGGGGAGTGGGAGGGGGCGAGGGGGAGGCGAAAAGGGGAGGTTAGTGGGAGGGGGAGGGGAAGATTGTGAGAGGGTAGGGAGAGAGGAGGAGGGGAATGGGAGGGTAGAGAGGGGGAGGGGAGTGGGAGGGTAGAGAGGGGGAGGGGAGTGGGAGGTGAGGGGAGGGAGATGACAGAGGGAGGGGTGGAGATGGAGGGGGAGGGAAAGGGGAGGTGAGAGGATGGAGAAAAGAGGGAGGGAAAGAGGCAGGGGTCGGGAAGGGGAGGGAGAGGAAAGTGAGTGAGGGGTGAGGGTTGCCGTGGGAGCTGTGGGGGAGAGGGAGGGGAAGAGGGGAGGAAGAGGGAGGGGGAGAGGAGAGGAGTTGATAAAAAATGCTATGCAATAGCTTTACCGCGGCAGTCTCCGAGTGCGTCACGTCATTTTTTTTTTTTAATCATTCATTCACAATGTGCCACAGCGAAGCGTGGCAGGGTACAGCTAGTTAAATGTAAAATCATAACAAACGTGTCACCGCGCTATAAGGGTCATAATCCTGTCCGGCAAGGTTGAAGTATATCTATCTCGGGTTCTGCGCGCCTAGTACAGACCTATCGGGCTCTACCTAACCGACGAAGACGCGACGACGCGGGCGGGCTCAACTTTACAATTATGTATGTACATGTATAAAAACGTTGCCATGTCGTTTCTTATCACCAAGAGAATCCGTGCCCTTCGGATGTATATACCCTTTCCGTTACACCCTGTATTTTCAGCACCATTAAAGCCAGAAGGTCCTAGATTACTAGAAAGACATAAATACTCATCCAATGGGCAATTTGTCAAAATTTTAGTTTGTAGTCCATCATCTAGATTACAATACATTTTCGACACATATTTTTTTCTTTTTCCAATTGATGGAAAACTGCTTAGATTAAGCGCATTAAAGTTGAGGAGAGGGGGCTTGTAATGTCATTAACTAGTATAAACTGTACCGGCTAGTGACGTCATGCGACATTTTGACTCGATGTATCGCCGTTATTTTTGGATTAGGTAGGTACGTGAAAAAAGAAAAAATATGTGTCGAATATTTTTTTGTAATCAATAATAATTCAAGAATAATTTCTTGTAATTTTGTTGTGAGGGACTAAAAATTGAAATTTTGTCAAATAGCCTATTTTTCTATAAATGGTTGAAATATGAATTAACATACATTCAAATTAGGCTGAGAATCAGCTTATTATAAACGTCAAAATTACATTAGACAGTTCCTCAAAAAATCCCGCCCTTCGCCGCTTTCCAGTGTTTTTTTCCGGAAAGAATAGTTAGATGCGTAGTACTCGCAAGCGGCGGACGTGTATGATCAGATGTATGTACGTCGATGAAGCAAAAGGATTAGGTTAGGATCAAAGCAGGTGGCGTTTTGTATAAGACAAAAGTCAAAGAAGTTAAGGAAGAAGTAGTTATGAAGTTATAACTTGTAAGTTTTATGGTACAATGAAGGTCTTAAAGACCATAAAATCCATCAACACTTAAATAGAAAATTACTTTTGAATGTTGTGTAAGTAATAACGCTCGTGACTGTACATCGTGTACCCTTTTATGGTAACAAAAACATTTCAATTTCCCCACATAAACTTGTCAAAGTAACTTTGCGCAGAGAGGTGAAATTTTGTCGCAAAACAAAGTTTTCGGCTGTCTCGCTCCTTTCAGTATAAAGGTTAACGATGTGTAATTAATGAATGAATGCCTTAAGCTTGCGAGAGTTGATGGTGATATCCCACGATGTTCTTTTAGGGAGGTTCATAAGATGGCGGGACGACCTGGACAATTTAAACGACCAGTGGGCCACTTTAGCCCTCGACCGAAAAAAAACTGGGAGTCATGGGGAGAGGCCTTTGGATGATGCAGGCTAGCAGTATCAGTATCAGTAATAAGATTAATGTGTGTAGTTTACTTAGTTTAGACTGAGACTGCCTCGGATTACTGTGTATAGTTTACTTAGTTTAGACTGAGACTGCCTCGGACTACTGAGTATAGTTTCTATAACTATATATAACATCACGCTGATCAGTAGCAATAAGAAATGTTGCAAGCGGGAAAAAAGCTTACGTTGCGTGCGCTGCGTAATCGCAATAATTTCGTAATACTCGATTTTTGCGTAATTTAAAACGCAAAAATGGAGTATTACTAAATTATTCCTCATTAAAGGGAACGAAGGCGCGGGCAAAAGCTAGTATAGATAACGTTGCAATGCGGTCGAGTCGGCGCACTATGCTGAACATTTTCACCCAATCCTGAAACACACTGAGAGATTGTGTTTAAATTCAATTATAATAATACTAGCTTTTTACCGACCTATTGCAGGACAAAGACCTCTTCTCATACAGAGAAGGCAGAAGGATTGATCGATGCGAATCGGTGATAACAGACTATTAAATTACACCGGTATAATGATTATCTTAGACATCATTGACAACGGTGAAAGAAAAAATCTACATACATACATACATAAACTCACGCCTTTTTCCCATGCGCAGCGCATCTATAGCGCAGAAACTACAGAGCGCCATATGCTACGATTCTTACTTACTTCTTTTGCTTCGTTTACATTCATACATGATGTCATACACACAGGAAGAAGAACACTTCTAGTCAAGATGAAAATGAAGTCGCCAATCCCAAGCTCTATGCAGTGAGATAGTACAAACACAGGCAGGTTTTATATTATTATTTTCAATCGTCATTTTTAATGGGCCCAATAGGTTCCTTTACATGACTGACCAGGTGGAGATGGCGGGGTAAGATGGACTCCTCCTATAAGGACTTGTCCTAGATAGGCCAAGATAGAGAGAAGATAGGAAAAGGGTTCGGTGGTCTTAGTCCCCTGCAGTGGGAAAATTCAGGCCAGTAACTATACTATATTCGTCAATTGTTACAATGCGCTCGCTCTCGTTAGCAACGCACATTCTCAACACAATTTTCTAAGCACTTTCACTAACAATCTATGTGTTTCCATTTAAACTTCCAGTGCACCATGGGGGAACCCCCATGCTTCCACATTTGCATAGGCATCCAGCTAATTAGAGTATAAGTTACGTGCAAACACGGTCTCTATGCGACAGTTATGTTTCAACATTTTTGCGTGATATTACCCAATAAATATGTCCCTATTTGTATTTTTAATGCTTTTGACTGATAAAAAGAAAGTAGTTGGTGTGGAATGGTTAATGAATTATGAGTGGTTTCGGGCGGTTATTTCCACTAGAGTTTATGTATTGAGATTGATTTAGACGCTTCAAATATGTGGATTTTGGAGGTTCAGGGGGACGATACAAAGTTACATTTTCATTAGCGGTATTAAAGTTCTACACATCCACAATGTCTGGAATTCAGCAATTGGAAAGCTTATCTCTTCTCTTATCGTGTGGTTAGTGACGAAACTGTTGTCCGAATTTATGCCGCTTTTGAACCTCAACCTTGGCTTCACATGCCGTTGAGAAATCACTACTATCATGTGGCAAATTATTTATTTCATTGGGTAAATTCAATTTCACTTCGTCTTCCCAGCAAGAAGTAGGAGGAGGAGTAGTGAAGAGCGGGTGTTTTGAGGGACTGTTTTACGTAAATCTTCACGTTTAAAAAATGTTGATTCTCAGCCTATTTTGAAGAAATGACTTACGATTTTGAAAGTCATTTACTTATCTATGAGTTGGAAATGAGGTGTTCTATAAACAGAAATCGTATAGAGCGAAGCCGTAATAGACACTTGACACCTTTTTATCCTGCCTCTAATGTTGGTAACGCGTCGGTAATCTTACTGACGTTACAGGTGTCTGGGGAGACGGTAGCCATTTACACGTGGTTGGTTTTTTGGCCCAGCCAACCTACATAAAAAAACCTTATGCCCCGTTGAAAACGGATAGACACAAAAAAAAAGGTGTCTCCAAAAACCGCCGTTACTTTTTCGTCTGTAATCACTATTTTTTTTTGTCTAAACTTTACAATAGACTGGTCACACTATATAGTGTCATCTGTCCACCTGTCTATTGTTACCCGACGGCCGCCGACAAAGAGGTATTGTGTTGCACCCGCTACAAGTATTAATTACCGTTTTTGTCATTATGATTGTGGGTATCGATTGCATTTGTGGAAGTATGTATAATTGCGAAATTTTTAGATGAGTTGAATTACACGTGTGGATGTTCTTTCCGTCGGTGTTGGCATGTGAAAATTGAGTAGTTATTTTACAAAGGAATGTGACATTTAATTATGTCAATGTAAAAGTTTGTCCTCCTACAAGATGGCGGACTTTAGAATTACACGAAGCACAGTTTTGAATGTTAAAGGTGAACGTTTAATGCGTACCTAGAGCTTGCAACCCAGCAACTTGGGACCCTGTCATTTAGCGGGATCCAGCATAGTCTTAGGCCGTGCTGGATCTTGCAGCAGTTTGCTGGATTGAAGAAAAGTATCAAACATACCGCAGGATTAGAAGCACTGCTGGATTACAATGCCTAATCATGCGCATATTGTACTCTGCAATCTGCTTAGGAGGCAGATGATGCAGATGATGAATCTGCTTTCCGAATTATAATTTATTTCCCAACGATTCTATGCTTGATATTCCTCTCAGCGTTCTATTTATTATTTCAAGCGATTTCCTAAAATATTCCTCCCGTTGCCACAGTGTATCTGTGTAGAGCCTAATAGTTTGACCCGGATTCTTCTCCGCCAGGCGACAGACATAGCTTTAAATATAGACAACCATAGCACCGTCCCGCGGTTCTGCCCGCATCGAAATAGACGCGCCGAATAGCGATGGCGACTGAAATTCTAATTACTGGCTATATATTATCTTGAATTACGTTTTGTATATAAAATATTTTTTGTTGTTTGTAAATTATTTGTCGCCAGGTGAGTTACTGAAATAGTTAGAGGGAGATAGGGAAAGTAAGAAGAGACATTCCGAACGCCATTGAGATCTTTAGTTTTGCTTGGGTTATCTCATTCAGTTTTAGCACGAGCTCGCAAGAATTCATGAACGGAGTGTGTTTGAGTCTGTGTTATGTAGGTACCTACTTAATAAGAGTAATCAGCTAAAAATCTGAGATATGTATATACTTAAAACAAATGATAAAGTTTTTTTTGTCGTCAATTGACACAGACTCACTGACACTCTTATGGTGCATTTGAGACAAGTAAGATCACATCGGAATAGAATAGCACATTCTTCCTGTTAGTGAACTAACGATCTGGTGAAGACCGCAAGAAGCCCAAGGATGAGGGCAGCGCAAGAGCGATCGTTGTGAAAATCTTTGGGGAAAGCCTATGTCCAGCAGTGGTCTTTAAGCTCAAACCATCAATACAGTCAACATGGTAAAAAAAAGGCAGAGGTGCATATTTAGAAATAAAGCGTTGTAGGAGTCCAATGTCTTGAATTGTAATCTACGTGAAAATACCTTTAAGTTCTGATGGTAAGCATATATAATTTCAAGAGCTACATAGCTTGTCACAGTTACAAACAACCTTAGGATGGACTGACACAGCCTGCATATGACATCACAGGCAAAACTTGAAAGAAGGCATTCCCCGGACGACATCTCAAAGTTTCCATCCAAAAACTCAGACAGACTGACTTGATAAATATAGCGACAGCGTCTACGTGACTCTCGGCTCATGATAATATATCATTTTTAACGCGAACACGTTGAGAGATAGGAATTCTTTTCTGCTATTTAAGAGGTGGAAAATCACAGATTAAAAGAGCTGTGATATAGTGATGTTGCCTTGGTATTTTAACTTTTTTATTTCTCCCTTTCAGTTGACAGTGGGATTAATAGAATTTAAAGATTTCGACGATTCTGTGTGGTCGACGTGGAATCATGAAGCGGTTGTTATAGTCTCTGATAAATTATATTTATTTCTGTAAACAGGTTCATACCAACACTTTTACAAGTCATTTTAAAGTTATACTTCTTTTGGAGCCTTAAGAAAAAAGGATAAGACAGGATGGCAACCAACCGTTTATCTTTTAAGGTTATGGTTCGCGAGCATATTCGTAAGAAGTTGGCAGTAGTATCTTCACAGCGCTAATGTTTACTCTTCTTTCTATCTCTTCGTAATTTAATTTATTATATCTATATAGATAAAAGAAAGTCGTGTTAGTTACACCACTTATAACTCAAGAACGGCTGGATCAATTTGAATGATTTTGGTCTTTTTGGATTTCTCTTTGTCCGGAATAGCATAATAATTAATAAAAAACATGAAAAGTCCTCGAAAAAATAAAGTTGTCTCAAACATTTTCCAAACGCAGCGCCATCTTGGATGCCATGACAGGAGTCAAACTTCCCAGTTCATTATCAGGTGACAATTTGACAATGACAAGTCTAAAAGTATGCACAGACGATCGAACTTGGTTCGGAACGGACCACGAACATGGTCCGCTTCGAACCAAATTCAATCGTGTGGCGCACGGTCCGCCGGACATTATTATTATTAATATCGGTACGGCTGGTTCGGAGCGCTCGCACATCGAACGCGGTGCGTTCCGAACCGAACCGATCGTGTGGACGGCGCACCGGACCAAATGTCGGTCCAGTCGCTATTGTGCCACCGTAAAGTATGCACAGACGATCGAACTTGGTTCGGAACGGACCACGAACATGGTCCGCTTCGAACCAAATTCAATCGTGTGGCGCACGGTCCGCCGGACATTATTATTATTAATATCGGTACGGCTGGTTCGGAGCGCTCGCACATCGAACGCGGTGCGTTCCGAACCGAACCGATCGTGTGGACGGCGCACCGGACCAAATATCGGTCCAGTCGCTATTGTGCCACCGTACGTGCAACATCAAGAACAAGATCAAACAATTCAATAAATGCTTCGGAACTCATTTGAAGATATATACGAAAATCTTTATCATCGAGATCTTTAATGAGATATTATGTTGATATTGCAAAAGAGACCGAAAGTAGAATAAATGCTGTAGAAATGCGTTCCTTGCGAAGTACGTGTGGTCTAACAATGAATGACAGATTGAGGAATGATGTGATAAAGCAACGTTGTGGTTTAAAAGAGGATGTAGTAACAAAAATTGAAAAGAGTATGTTTAGATGGTTTGGTCACGTTGAAAGGATGGATGAAAGGCTCCTAACGAACGGTATTTACAAGGCAGATGTATGTGGGAACGCCGGGAGGGGACGCCTAGAAGGACATACATAGACCTTATCGGTGAGGTTCTTCAGAAAGGTCAGGTGCGTAGTACTCGCCACCGGCGTGTGTGTATGACAATATAAATGAATGTAAACGAAGCAAAAGAAGTATGTAAGAACCGTAGCATATGGCGCTCTGTAGTTTCTGCCTACCCCCATGGGAAAAAGGCGTGAGTTTATGTATGTATGTATGTATGTATGTATGTGTATATATATATAAATTGTTGTCTGTTTCTGAGATAAAATTTTACCCATTCTTTTCTTCTTTTTCGTTCATTATGTAATGGCGATGTAGCAACGATAGTTGCCGCAACTAATGCTATTTTGGCCTGTTTTGATAGAATAGGCGGCATGTCGAGGAGACGTGTTCACGCAATGCTAGCGCATAACCGACTGGACGGTTCGGAGTCTGGTGCGATGGTCTGTTGTGTAGACCGCACCGTACGGTTCGTGGTCCGGTCCGAACCAAGTTCGATCGTCTGTGAATACTTTTACGTGCAACATCAAGATCAAGATCAAACAATTCAATAAATGCTTCGGAACTCATTCGAAGATATATACGAAAATCTTTATCATCGAGATCTTTAATGAGATATATGTTGATATTGCAAAAGAGACCGAAAGTAGAATAAATGCTGTAGAAATGCGTTCCTTGCGAAGTATGTGTGGTCTAACAATAAATGACAGATTGAGGAATGATGTGATAAAGCAATGTTGAGGTTTAAAAGAGGATGTAGTAACAAAAATTAAAAGAGTATGCTTAGATGGTTTGGTCACGTTGAAAGGATGGATGAAAGGCGACTAACGAACGGTATTTACAAGGCAGATGTATGTGGGAACGCCGGGAGGGGACGCCCTAGAACATACATAGAACTTATTGGTGAGGTTCTTCAGAAAGGTCAGGTGCGTAGTACTCGCAACTGGCGTGTGTGTATGACAATATAAATTAATGTAAACGAAGCAAAAGAAGTATGTAAGAACCGTAGCATATGGCACTCTGTAGTTTCTGCCTACCCCCATGGGGAAAAGGCGTGAGTTTATGTATGTATGTTCATTTTGTAATGGCGATGTAGCAACGATAGTTGCCGCAACTAATGCTATTTAGGCCTGTTTTGATAGAATAGGCGGCATGTCGAGGAGACGTGTTCACGCAATGCTAGCACATAACCGACTGGACGGTTCGGAGTCTGGTGCGCTTGTCTGTTGTGTAGACCGCACCGTACGGTTCGTGGTCCGGTCCGAACCAAGTTCGATCGTCTGTGAATACTTTTAAGCTAAACCTAAGAAGGTAAGGTTGTCAATTTATACGTACCTACGTTCTGAAATTTATTTTGTTACTAAACTTAGAGGTTTTATGTAGCATAAAAAAGTCTTATATTTCAGAAATCAATTTACGTAATTAACAATGACGAAAGAGACAAACTTTAATAATTCTTTGCAAATAGAACTTATTCTACTGTTAAGACTTTAATTAAAGTAGACCGGGAAAACTATAAGTATAAATTGTATGTAACATAGAGGCAATAGTTCAGATTAAAATTATGAATTTAGTATTTTTTAAATCAATGCATTTTAGTAAGGTAGTTAGGTTAGCTATAGGATAGGTATGGTCAGTTAGGTTAGGTTATATAAACATGTTGTAATTTTAATTCTATCGAATACAAAATGTTTAAATAAGATCACAGTAGAGACTCGCTACATAAAAAGTAGTAGAAGTTATTAAGGTTTGGATTTATTTTTTGTCGTCATGTAAAAAAAAATGTTAAGAGCAATAAATTGACTCTAAGGCACAACGAAGTTTGCCGGGGCAGCTAGTATATTATATTTATAGTGTACATGTTTATGTATTTATATTAATAATATGTATTAGTATTCTTTGATTCCTTTTATTTTCTTTTTTAGTTGCACCTACCACTGTTTTTCTCTGCATCACCTAAAGGTTGACTGGTAGAAAATGCCTATGGCATTAAGTCCACCTCTGTACATTAGTGTGCTTGAAGTGTTAAATAAATAAATAAGAGTAAATTGTTACGATGCGCGCACACCGTCACGAAAAACCGACACCCTGAAGTTAGCTATAGTCATCATTTTAGTTTTTTTCTTAAGATAACGAGACAGATATTTTTTTTAGAAAGATTTTTATCTTGTAATAAGTAGGTATACTTACTTAACTTCTAACGTGTGTACACACACTTTCTTTTAGCTAGAATGTGAGGTCGGTGTTTCACTATCTGACTACTCTGAGAAGAAACACCGAGAGAAACTCAGAGGTCATAGTCTCTTTTTAAGTCCAGACATTATCTTGATCAGATCATGTAAGAATCATTCAGATTAGTGTCTGAAATGGTCTTTTGAGGAAAGAACCACACCGATATGAGGGGACCAGATCAGTCAGTGCTGGAAACTTGAGTGCTGACGAACAATACCAAAGAAAGAACATTTGGATTTTGTCTACGTACCTTTTTTGGCCATAGGTACTAAGCATGATAGTTTTATTTACCTACTCCAAAAATGCTCGCGTGCAATTTGTATCATGTATAACAAATTAGTCCGTAGAATATACCGTGTATCTAATATTAGAATCTCCATAAAAGGGTAGGTACTTCGCATTTATTTAACCATAAAACTGTTTATTATAAGAACATATTTCATAGGGAACAGCATGTATAAATCGACCTATCAGATTTACAAGGCTATAAAGTTTGACCTATACTTGTATTTAGGGACTAGCAGACGTCACGCGGTTTCACTTGCGTAATTCCCGTTCCCGTGGGAATGGCACCCGGGGATAGTGTAACTTCCCAAAGGTGAAAGAAATTTTTCAAATCGGTCCAGTAGTTTCGGAGCCAATTCAATGCAAGCAAACAATGGGAAAACGTCGTGATGGCCCTGAGATTAAGGCGCCTACCTCTCATGCACGAGGTTGTGGTTCAAATCCGGGCAAGTACCAATGTGACTTTTTCAATTCCTATGTGCTTTCTAAGTTTATCTTACTCATCATTGACGAATATCGGTGAAGGAAAACATCGTGAGGAAACCTGAACTTATAGTTAATCTAAATTTGAAATCGCCAATCCGCTTTGAGCAAGCGTGGTGAGCAATGCTCTAGCCTTCTCTGTATGAGAAGAGGCCTTTGCCCTGCAGTGGGACACAGGCTGGTATTATTATTTATTATTAAACAATGGGCTACTGGACAAAATTTTAGTTTTTAGTCCCTCATCTAGATTACAAGAAAGTATTCGACACATATTTTTTCTTTTTCATATTTCATCGTAATCAAAAAATAACGGCGATACATCGAGTCAAAATGTCACATGACGACACTAGCCGGTACAGTTCATACTAGAAAAAACAACCGACTTCTTGAAAAAAAACTAACAGGTGAAAAATAACTCAAGTTTCGGAAGTCTGTGGCTTTGGTGGTTTTGTTTTGTTCATTATTGGCCACCGACTTCCGAAACTGGAGTTATTTTTCACCTGTTAGTTTTTTTTTAAGATTTCGGTTGTTTTTTTTGTAAAAAAGTTTTTATTTTGTAATTTTTAGTTTCTTTGTATGTAAAGAAAGTCTTTCAAAACTTGAAATAATCATTGAAATTGGATAACAATTGCTAAAGAAGTTCTATCTCTAAACATTAATCTGTACATCTCTGCCGGCCCCTTTTAAAATAGAATGGCATAATGTTATGTTGTGGAAATACAAAAGCTCAGCATAGACATCTGACTGTAGCAATCGCGAATAATTTGCTGTTATGCGTTGAAGAGTTCCGTCGCCTGTCTTCTTCATCAGTTTTTCTTCACTAAATGATACTTTCTAAATGAAAATGCTTGATTTGTTCCTAAAAATGTTAAAATCGGTGCGTGTGTGCCCATATTTTTTGAGGAGTTCCCTCAATTCCTCGAGGATCCCTTATCAGACCTTACTTTAATGCGCTTAATCTATAAGCAGTTGTCCATCCAAAGAAAAAAATACTTGTGTATTTTTTTTTATAATCTAACTGATGGACTAATTATATAGGGTGACTGGTAAATAGTGACTGATACTTAAACACGTGATTGTATTCATGATTTAAATAAACTTTCCCAAAAATAAACTTTTTTTATACACAATCTAGTCCCAAGCTAAGCAGAGCTTGTGTTATGGGTACTAAACAACTGATAAACAACGTGTATACTTCTTAATACATTATCTACATATTATAGGTAAATTAGGTTCACCCAGACACGGAACAAATGCTCGTCAGCTCGTGCTCATCACACAAACGTTTGTCCTGGGTGGGAATCGAACCCACGACCTCCGGCATAGCAGTCAGGGCCACTTACTACGATATATAGATAGATAAAATAGATATACCGGTGTGTGTGTATGACAACATGTATGAATGTAAACGAAGCAAAAGAAGTATGTAAGAATCGTAGCATATGGTGCTCTGTAGTTTCTGCCTACCCTCATGGGAAAAAGGCGTGAGTTTATGTATGTATGTAAGATAGATATAAGAAAGTAGGGTTTTGTATAGTTTTACGGTTACACCTCTGCCTTGCTCTTCGGGCAATAAAAGCGTGATTTTTTAATAAACATATCTAAAATATTGGCAAAGATACGTGCGTCAGTATTTGACTCAGATACACATAAGACCTGGTCTTAAGTAAATAAATAACAACAAATAACGTTAAATCGCCACTAAAGCTTATGACGAGACTAAATAAAAAATCTAATAACTCAACCTTTGTTATTTGATACTAAAGTCTACCACGATCCTTTTCAGCAGCATGATAAGCCGGTATACTGGTAGAGGACTGTTCAAGGTCTTCCTAAGCTCGGTACATCTGTACCTACGTGTTGGCGGGACTGAGGAGAAAAGCCCTGTGAAGCTTGTCACTCACTGCTAAACCAAATATTTCGATCAAAGTTTCAGGTCTTTATTTATTGTGTGTTGGTTTGTCGGTTTTTCACGACTAAACGGCTGAAAGGATCGTAATGAAATTAAGCATGGAGATAGATCTAATCCTAGAGACGGACATAGGCTATCTTTTGTCTTAAAATATAATGTGAAGAAAATTCGTTTTCATAAAGACTTTTCAAATCCAGCGCCATCTTTGATAACATTACAGACGGTGACAAATGTCTTCCCAGTCCATTATCAGGTAGAAATTTGACATTTGACAAGTCTCAAGGTAGAACTAAGAAGGTAACACAACAAAAATTAAGGGTGCTTCTACACGTCGCATGTAGCTGGAGCAAGTAAAGATGCGGGTTACACGCGTAAGTAAAATGCGCAAGTACTTGTTCAAGTTACTCGCTTGTACTTGTACATAATGCAAATAACTGGAGCAAGTAAAGACCTGGGCTACTTGCGCAAGCAGTACGCACAAGTTATTTGCTCGTGGTCAAGAGCTACATGCGCAAGTGACCCGCGCGCGCGCCACAGAGTACGCGGGTTTGTTGCGCGGGTGGCTCGCTTTGGTACATGCTCGAGTCGCTAGACCCGCACTTGTTTTTAAACGGTAAAGTTTACGATGCATACAACCTGCGCAAGTACCTTAATATGCGCCAGCTACTTGCACCGTGTAGAAGCACCCTGAATCTCAGGCGGAACGTAGTTTAAAGGAACAGGTAGTACTTATATTATAAATGGGGCTCTGAAATGCAATAACATTTTCAGAAGGTTCCAATGATTGGTGCTTTAAAAAAAAAACAGTCTTCAGCTTTATTATTTAAAATAAATAATTAGTCTTCATTTAATCACTGTACATCTAACGATTAAATGTTAATAGAATAAAATACGCCGTGTAGTACCTACTTAAACAATAAAAATACGTTTAATAAGACTGTGAGTGGGTGTAGGATATGTGTCCACAGAACATGTCTTGTGAACGTGTGTCTTAAACATTGTGGTAAATGATGTTAAATTCTGTAAATTACTTTTTACAAACGCGTGAAATAAAAAACATAGGTACGTTCTTTTAATTGGTGAGGTCGGTTTTTCTGACTACTCTGACAAGAAACACCCAAAAGAAATTTGATGCCAGACCCGAACCGGTAGCTTCCGGCGTTTAGTAATTTCATCCAAAACCACTACTGTAGAGAAAGAATTAATTGAATTACGAACAGCAGTAGGTATACGAGTTTGGTGTAAGTAGAAAATAATAGATCACTTTTTAACGTGCACCACAGTACACCATAGTGTAGTCCTTTGTGGCAAATTCGCATTGAAACCAGTGGAAATGGGAGTAATGCAGAAATTGTTTGATTAAAGTCATTGATTTAGACCGTTTCTATAAAATCGTTTTTATGTTCCGTGTTAATGTTAGTCAATAAGTTACTTTAACACCTAAAATGTCACGCATAACTGTCTAAACAAACATAATTTCACATTCAACAACACTGTAATGTCAGGTCCTCTCGGCCACACTCGCTATCCTTGAGGCACCTCTCACACTTCCCCGGGGATCTATTCTCGGGAACACTCAGTCAAGTATTCTGCTCTAAGGACACGATAAGGACGAGCAAAGATCTCAGTACACCCGCACTTGTGGTAACAAGACACCCAGGACGAACGACTACGGATATTTGGTCCTTCAAGGCGAAGAAGAAATTTGTGTGAAACAAAAACTTGGTCCTTCAAAGCGAAGAAGAAATTTGTGTGAAACAAAAACTGTCCACGTACTCTTCACGTAAGTTAATTTTCGTGTTGTTCTTAAATAAATGAAGAACGATTATCTTCTATGAAGGAGACGTGTTCGTTTGTGTAGACAGGATAAGGACCAATGGAAGCTTCGGTACGCATGTACCTACGAAGCAAACACAGTCGAGTTTCAAAGAAAAAATTAGCAGTAAATTGCTCACACGGCAAGCTTAGACGCGTTTTCTTTGAATACTCCTAAGCTAATCTACCTCAAAGTAACTTAGAACGTCCACATCAGCGAATCCGGGTATAAGGGCAAATAAAGGGCGCCGGGAAAGCTCGGTACGTTTGTACCCGACCAGACATTACAAAGAAAAATCACATGAAATCCGTAACAAAATTAGAATTTATTGCTTTGATATAGAAATTAGACTTTAAACATAACGAGTGGCTATTTCTATGGCAGTTTAAAATACTAAAGTGAGGTGAAATTTGGATATTGCGTCGTATCCTGTGTATAAGGGCAGGGTAAGGGCGCCGGGCCCGCTCAGTGCGTGTGTACCGGCTCGGCGAGACGCTCGCCCCAGACTAATGGCTCGAAATTACAGAAGCGGCGGCGGCGGTGATTTTTTTACCTATTTAGGTATTAGCGGTGAGCGATGACGTGATTAAATGTTGACTAAATTAAAGCTTTGTTGTTTGAACTAGATTTTGTGCGCGGTATTATTGACCGCAATGTTGTACAGTGGAATAATTTGGGTTCTGGTTTTATTTGGGTCATGTACGAGTATTCGAAAATTTGTTGTGTTGTTATCTATTGGGTAACCCAGTACGTTATATAAACACACTACTTTATGAATGAACCATTGATATAAGAGAAACAATTTCTAGAAAAATCTACCCATATAAATGTTTGCTTGTAAATAAAAACGTTCAATAAGCAACTTAATGTGAAAATACTCTTAAACCTTCCCAGAAATGGATACCAATTTCGGTGAACAATGTGAACATGATCCTCATGTTTTTTATGTTATTATTTAAACGTTATTTATATGTATGTTTGCTGTAATTGAGATATGATCCCAAGAAAGATTTTGTTATTTGTTGGTAAGTAGGCTGCCGTACCTACATCAATAAATAGTTTTTTTTTTTGTTGAACTTCAAACTCCAGTCTATCACTGTAATAAAGTAATACAATTTACCCAATAACACTTTACCCTACCGACTCAGCCACTGAAGAACAATATGGCAGCAATATTATGTTAAAAATAATTTGGGAAAAATGAACAAAGATACGTCGAGGCCTCAAAGTAAGGAAAGAAGTAGGTAAAAACCTTTTCCCGCCGAAATTGATCCGCATCTACACTATTAATCAAAGTTGATCTTTGCGAAAGGGCAAAGGGCGTCGGGCCTAGGGCGCAGACAGGGGGACGTCTGTCCCCCACAGCGCCGTTTACTATTCTAATCGAATGTCGAACTGCGTACTTACTGTATGTACTTAGCAAAGTTGACGCGAATTAAAAGTTAAAAGTTTGCTTTGTAGGTACCTACGACGAATATTTCAGTGTTAGCGACGTCGTTTATAAGAATTTTGTGGCTTCATCTTTGGAGCTAAGTAGTAGATAATATTTGTTTTGATGTAGTAAGAGAGTGGGCGGTAAACAGCCTGAATTCTTGTAAGTGTCCCGAAAAATAAATGATTAATGGTGAAATTGAGGCACCAAATATTAATCTTATTAATGGTTAGATGTTTTTGCTGGGTAATATGTAGGTATCTACCTGTATTTCCAAGAAATTGTTTTCCTTCAAGTATTCATCTGAGAGAACCTCTTACTAATATCATAAAGAGATAAAATTTATTTGCTTATTATGTTTGTACCTATGTAGGAAGTCGTCACAAATATTTATCCGATTTCAAAAATTCTTTCGCTAATGATATAAAGACGTGTTAAATGATATAGTAGACCTCATTGCAAACGAAGTCATTGGCTGTAGCTAGTATTGTATATAGAGCCTAATATTGTTTGTCACAACGGATTACGAGCTCGTCACATCAACTTCGACCTTCAAAGTTATTCTGACTAGAAGAGCTTATGTTGTTTAAAGATTTAACTTAATCTCGCAGATTTAACTTGGCGACAATATCGTTTATGTAAACAAAATATAAACACAAACGTATCAGTTGCTTTTCGCGCGTAAATAGCCGTCTACGAGGGAAAACTGTGTTGTCAACTTCAATGCGCGCGAAATGCTTCTGTCTGGCTTTTCAAGATGGCGTCGTATTATTTTGCGAAATGTATTATTTTTTGAGGCTGAATATTAATTAAACTAAATATGGTTTTTAAGGACCTATGCTGATCCTACAGAATACATTTAATCAAACGTGTAGGTAACTATAATAATAATAATAATTTCCTGTTCCACTGCAGGGCAAAGGCCCTGTTTCCAAGGCACAAACATTAATCGCTTGTCCAATACGAGTGTGCTGTTCCAAAATACTTAATTAGTCCAGGTTTCTTCACGATGTTTTCCTTCACCGATATCAGTGATGTCTAAGATAAACTTCGAAAGTAAACATTGTTGAATTGAAAAATATCATCGTTGATACTCGTAGGTACAGTACAAGAGGTGAGGTCTAGTTCCAATGAGCAAGTACCGTGTTATTTATTTAGTAAATTCCTACGATAAACGAAACCGTTCGACAGAATACTAGAAACAATAATACTACAATTTGAAGAATAAATAAATTACACATCAAACAAAACTTCAGAAAAATATAATTTCTTCACGACATTTGATCCAATAACGAAGTAAGAATTTTTTTTGTTACTTTTTTACGATTTTCGTAATATGACTTTGGGAGGGTCAAAATGTCCGGACTTTGGACTCAATGTGGAAAGTTTCAGGAATATTATCCTTGTGCAGAGAGGTCGAATTATGTGGTGTAGTAGTTAGTATGCGAATTACAGCTCGAGATATTAAATACTCATTATGTAAAGGGAGTGAAGAGAGACTCAAATAGGACGTATCTTTATGGCCAGGCAAGTAACTCACTGTTTAACAGTTTCAGATGACGATTCGTCATTTAAAAAGAAGTAGCTTTTAAATCTTCTTAAATAGAGAAATTAGAACATTTCAAAAGCCTGTTTGTCAAATGCAAATTCTATTCTTCCTCTTGGACTTTTATATAGACATGAAGTAAAGTAATGGCATCTTAAGCCTCGCCAATTGTGTATGCAACCTGAAGGTAAACTATTATGGTTGTAAGTCTTAAACTAGCGGACGTAACGCAGTTTCACCCGCGTAGTTTCCGTTCCTGTGGGAATACAGGGATAAGAAGTAGCCTATGTCACCGGTGGATAGTGTAGCTTCCCTACGATAACAGATTTATTTAAATCGGTCCAGTAGTTTTTAAGTTTATTCGTTACATACAACAATAGAAATTCTTCCTCTTCATAATATTAGCATAACATAACATCACGATTGTAATCATCGAAGGGTTAGGCATAGGTGTAACTATAATACACCCACATTTCGCCATGTGTTATGTTAAAGTCCCATGTAATAGAGGGCGAGCCTATTGCCAACAATTGGGCACAAGTCCAGACTCCGGGCTGCTACTGACAAATTCCAGATGGAAATACTCAGTTGTATTTGGCCCGACCCGGGGATCGAACTCGGGACCTCATGCTTAGCAGTAGCGATTATTACCACTGGACCAACGAGGCAGTCGGCAGGCAGTTTCTAATATTATGTATATTGACAAGAGTGAGATATACTGTAGATATTTTTTTTTTATATAAGATATAGAAGTAAGTACAAATGTTTATATTTAGTCATAGTTCAGTACCAAATGTGAATGCAAAAAGCTAAGCTGAATTAAAAAATAATAATAACAAAGAAAACTCAAAGAAAAAAACGTCTGCACTTTTGCAGTGGACTTTTTTTTAAATAATCATTCGTCTACGTGATAAATTATGAACCGACGACGCAGCGCCGTCGTATCGAAATCAAGTTTTAATTTTAAAAAGAAAAATAATTTACATACTGCTAAATGAAAATTCCTTACCATTGTTTATGAAAATTCTTCGGTTTTTCATTTCAACTGTTTTTATTTTGCTTACGCATAATTTTGTAGATATGCGTCGTTTGGCCGAGGGGAGAGTGTTGTAGGTTCTTCGGAAACTACGGTAGCGTTTGGTTCTTAAAATTTGTTAATTATTTCTTGACGCAGTATCTATGTATTTGTTCATGTATAATATTAATACCACTACTAAAATACGTTTCATGCAGTTACAAGACAAAAAAATGTGGTCATAATGGACTACTTTGACATAAGTCTTTCCATTACAATAGAAGGACTAAAACCTAGATATAAGACACTGTGACTACATCCAGGTACTTATCAATCATGAATGTAGAATGATCATTGTATTACGACGGGCCGCTTCAATACTTCAAGCAACACAACTCCAGCCTGCGTAGCATGAACACATTGAACAACGAAGAAACGGCCATTGTCTACAGACGAATCGGCAAAGTGACAGATTATATAGACAGGAACCTCAATCTGTCAAATTTCTTTCAATACACCTGCCTGCGTAGCATGAACACTTAATTTCTTTTCTTCCGAGACACGACAAAGACCGTTTCTTCGGTGTTCATGCTACGCAGGCTGGATGGCCACCCACAAACTAAAACAAAACACGATCAACTAAACGACTTTAAGTTCGACTCGAGTTCGAGTCGCTTTACCACCCTGCTCGAAGAACCGTGGTAACACCAATCTGATCCCAGACAACAAAGAGTATGGCGGTATCATATCTCCTAGTGTAGTGTTGCGACCATTTGCAGCCACAGGTTGGGACTAAGGGGTCACTGAACGACTAAGGACACCAGATGCTATGAGTACCTCGTAGATGTTGATGAAGAAGTCGTAATTTCTGTCGTAAATTTTGCAAAGAAAGTTTCTTTGGACAGGTGAAAGGTCGAGGTCATAGCATTAAACCTTGCGAGGTGCCGTTCAAGACAACAAAGGAAATAGCTGATAGGTGAGGTCACATTAAAGGACATGAGATAGAGAGGACGAAGTTCATTGGTAGCGTGGACGACAACAAAAGAATGTAAACAAGAGAATGGACGCTTGTAAATACGATGAACGAAACTGTTGCTCTTTCAAGGTAATCGAGTTTGTTGAATGAGTATTTTGCTGGTGAGTTTGCTGGTTTTGTTTGGAGTTAGTAAGAATTGTATCTGAAGTAGAGGATCTAGGGGAAAGGAGGATCTGTAGCGTCTCTGACTAATTTCAAATTGATTTTTTTTTTAAGTAGTACTTGACTTCGATCCCACCTGATGGTAAGCAGTGAGGCAAAAAGAAATGGTGAAGCACACTGGTTTATTGAGAGCCTATCCACTCTAGCCTTAACGACACCTAAATTATAATCGGACGGGGACTTGACATTGTCCAAGTTACTTAGTTAGTGTTACGGTACCTACAGTTTTTAGACTCATCCTAATTATATTTTACTGAGTTCTAAGAAACAAGTTATTCCTAATTTAGAAGTCAGGGTCTTTTTGTTGTGGCCCACTTAGCCATGATCCTAAAACTGTAATTTTTGTGTATATTTTTTGGAAAATAAAGATTTATTATTATTATTTTATTATTATAGCCGTGAACTATTTTTTTGACTGTTATTTTGTGTCTTAATGTATTCCTTGATAAATCCTACCCTCAGTTAGATCAAGCCTCTGCTAAAATCCTAGATCCACCACAGGATCTGCAGTGCCATTCTGTAAAAACACCTCGTGAAAATCTAGATGAAGTGAAGGCGAATTGAGCTACATTCCGTACTAATGCCAGGCATTGACAGTTCACTTCACGCAAGTTATCACGGGGTGGTTTCGGGCTGAATAGAAAACAAATCTACACAATACTAAAGAAATCATATAGATAGGTACGTAGTTAAATGTATTCTGCAAGCGTGCTGCTAGTGTAAAAATGTCTCTTGATAGGTGAAAGTTCGACGACTTTTGGTCGCGGAATGCGTCCTTCGGGAATTGAGAAGCATGGGGTGTGACATCCACTTTTCCATAAGTTATTAAAGCAATACGTGCTGGATTCTTAAAGGGATGGGGTTGTGTAACAAGAAGACTGGGAAATGGAAACTGATTTTCTTTGGCCTCTATTGTATAGACCAAATATCTTAACTAATATTATAAAGAAGAATGATTCGAAGGTTCAAAAACTTCTGAATCAATTTTGAAAAGTCTTAAACCATTAGATAGCTCTATTATCACCGAGTAATGCATAGGCTATATTTTATTTTCAAAAAGACGAAGGGGTCGAGGGAATGTCAAACTTTAAAGGGTAAGAAATTCGCGCGGACTAAGTCGCGCGCGAAGAAGTGTGCTCTTATTTTTCAGCCTTGTCCGTCTATACGTCCGAATGTAGGACAGGAATATTAATCGGATACTATAGGCATTATATGTTTGGTAAAGTTGTCTCTAAGAGATCGCTTCTAGCGCTAAGGCTGCCCATTGTTACCCCCCTAGTAGTATTTTCTTGTTTGAAAGTTTTTCATTTTAAGCTTCCAATTTATATGGATACAATTTAGAGAACAGGTTTATTCACGTGTACTGCTAAACAGTGGTGTGAGGAAATTAACGAAAACATGTTTCTGAAGTCCTGAGAAAAACTTCAGGCAAAGTCCAAATCGACAATTCAACTTTCCGATACTTACACAAAGAGGTCTCGAAGTGGTCACTCACCGATGGTCGACCTCAGAAAGAGTAGCTCATCCTTCAATCGGACCGTGTAGCTGTTATTTTTTAGCTACAAGTGAAAATATAACTTTTGCGATATTGTGACTCCTACAATAAGCTAGGATTAAAACTAAAACTCTCAAAATAGTGAAGATTCATAGGGACCACTCTAAATCATTTGCGAGCTTTGACCTCAACGGATTGCTGTTGTTTGTACATTTTAGTTTCATCTTTGTTTGTAGAAGAAGTTTTAGCTACCCTTTTTTAGACAACAGCAGTGCAAAAGTTGTTTTGAAGATTAAAAAACATAAATAAGTAGTTTTTGCTTCGTGAGTAATTTGGTACTGTTAAAGTATATAATTATAGAGAAGAAATGCAAAAAGATTAACGTTGAAGGTAGAATAGAATCTCTTTATTGAACACTCTTTCTTCTATCTTTCAATGGGCGGGAATTAAGACCACTAGTCGATCACGAGTTATAATTATTGCATTATTTGGTATGTTTATAATATCTTATGTAAATACTGAGCTGTGGAAGATTTGATTGATTCTGTAAACAGCCTCTTTCGTCTAGACATTAATTATCCTAATTACTGGGCTCCGATAAGACATAATTAATGTAATAGCTGTCATCGTGGCGCTTATAGGTATTCTAGGTACTACTAAATCGTGCCGTTATCATTTGTCGTTTAAATAGTGATGTTGAACTTACCAACCATAGATATATGTAATAAACAAAATTCTCGTGTCACAGTGTTTGTGACAAAACACCTCCGAAAGAGCTTGAACGATTCATATGAAATGTGTGTAGTTAGGTATGTTCAGTAGTTCTGGCAAATAGGACGTGAACTACTCGTAATTAGATTTTAATTTCGGTAAGTACCTACCTATTCAATTGTTTACTTACCGAAATTAAGTGTAAAATGGGAACATTGTTCTTGGGAAAAAAACGTACTAAGTGAGTTAATTCAGCAAGGGGCGAAAAACAAGGATTTGTGGTAAACCATAAAACATGCAAATAACTATTAGAAAACGGCATCTTCCAAATAATTTCCTTCTGAAATCTAGGTGTTATAAATTAAGAAATAAAAGAGTCCCACACGCCATATTCCGCGGAGTCCCAGCGGTGGGCTAATCCTCAATAAATACGAGTTATAATATTCATGACGTGTCGTCATGGCCGCCGATTTATAGCTGAATCGATTCCTTGTTTAAGTGTGGCTGTAAATTCAGCGGGGTGATGAGCTGAGTGTTTTGCGAGTTAGAGATGTGGGTACCTGACGAAGGCGTCTGACTTCGTAAATTATGGATAATGCTAAGCTCACCGTTTTGAAATACACTAATACATTTAATTGTACACAAAATAAACCTATGGAGCAGACGATTTTTTTTCGTTTATTGCAACATTGCATTGCATTGACAACCCCTTCACGGCTTTTAATAAAAATAATGTTGTAAGAGTATTTATCATATATAAGGATTACAAAATTGATGGCCCATTTATTAGTTTCCAAGCCGGTCACTAATTTACTATGTCAAGTTTTATTTTAATTCCTTTTTTACAACCAAAAGACTCTTTTGGTCTGATAAAGACTTTTAATTATTATTGATTCTATATTGAGAACGTATTTAAGTCCTTTCTCGACTACAACAAACCTTAAAATCTGCTTAAAACTTAAGGTAATGTTAAAATTATGGTTCATTAAAAAAAATTATGTTTGGCAGAAACTCGATTACATCCAATCCAATATCAATTTATTTTGCCCGCTGTTCTAATAGCCGCGCATAACGTCGCGAAAATATCTTCACGCCACGCGGATTAGGGGCTCGCTACGTGAGCGAAACGGAAAAACCTTGGGGTTGCAATATCAAATAGAGATATTGCGTAACGCATGAATAGAATTTAAAAGAGCTAGAATTAATCGCGAATAGCTACGTCTGCTGGAACAGACTTGCAACACAACATTGACGTTTTGCAAGCCTAACGATTTTTAGTGCACGGAATGGGCTATTTGAAAAAAAAATAGTTTTCAGTCCCTCATCTAGATTACAAGAAAATAAGCGACACATATTTTTTCTAATTTCACGTAATCAAAATGAAAAAAAAATATGTGTCGAATATTTTCTGGTAATCTAGATGAGGGACTAAAAACTAAAATTTTGTCGAATAGCCCATTCGACTGTCAAATATAATTTTGAAAATTATATTTGACAGTCGACTTTTTACGAGGATTTTTTACACAAGGCATAAGGTAAAGGTTGAAGGTCGTTAAACTACAAATAGTGGAACTAGAATTAGAAATACTCACGGAATTGTCTAGAAGCACGTTTAATTACACGTTCACTTCTATTGTCCAAATCATTACCTTTTTTAACGAGGTATTCCTCGAAGCGCTACTATTTCGAGGCGCTCCTAATGAGGCGCTCCTATTTTATTCCTCGGAGCGCTCCTAATAAAAATATTTGTTTTTTTTTTCCTAGAAAAAAAAAAAAAAATTTAATTTCTAAAGGGAACGCTCCTAAAAGGTGCGCTCCGAGGAATAAAATAGGAGCGCCTCAAAATAGTAGCGCTTCGAGGGATACCTCTTTTTAACGCGGCAATCATAAGAGTGAACCACTTGGCGCCTACAAAATCTACGCACATTTGTCGCGTCTATTTAATTTTCATAATCGCGTCATCTGTGACAAATATGTACCCACCTTTAACGCGAAGCCCGTATGTCGAGTCATTATGGATTGGGCTTAGTGGTAGGTATATTGTCGTTACGAGTTTAAAGTAATTAAGTTTTCCCCTAACCATGTTCCGCAGATTTTGATGAAGTACGAGCTTTGTTTGCAACTTTCTATAGTTTTAAGTGGATGTGCTTCAGGGTGCATTGTAATTTCACCATCGTCATCATCATCATTCTGAGAAAACACCCCCCAACCACCAGGGCTTGTGGCTAAACAATAACAGCACGCACGGGTTATCAAAGGTTAAACTACGCTTGCCGAGGTCGGTCAGTGGATAGGTGACCATTTACTACATTTCAAGACTCCTTCTGAAATCACGATAGTTCTAGCTGTTTGTCATCATTCTATGCAAAGCACTTTTTTAATTATTTTTATTAGCAACCGTTTTATCCTGATTTAAAATTAAAAGATATTTACACAATTAAGTATACTTATGATTGAGTATTAGGATAGATTAAATAAAAAAACGACGTTTTTATTTCTCCTTCGAAAGTTCTTTTAGTCAAAAAATTCACCTACTAGGTACTGCTTTTCTCAGCATCACTCAAAGATTCAAAATAGTAGGCATTTGATACCAGTCAAATAATTCGGCATTAAATTCGTCTCTGTAAATTATTGTGTTTGAAGTATGAAATAAATAAATTAACTACAGTAGCAATTTTCTGTTTCGTACATGCGATTAATTCGAATGATTATAAAAAAACAACACGTTCCCAGCTAAAACTTTAGTTTAATCAAAAACCATGACCTTTACGACCGCGACCTCTGAAGGGTACACAGAGGTGTAATACACGACCATACCTAATGTCTATGACAGTACCAATTCCCAAGAGGTTGAGATACACCCTAACAAAACATCATTTAGACGTTATAAAACAATTTACTGTACAACATTATCCTCCAAATATTATAAACGCGAAAGTTGGTGAGTAAATGGATGGATGTTTGTTACTCTTTCACGTAAAAACTACTGAATGTATTTTAATAAAATTTGGTATGGAGTTAGCTGACACCCTGGATTAACACATAGGCTACTTTTTACTCCTGTATTCCCACGGGAACGGGACCTAGGCGGGTGAAAACGCGGGAAGTTTGCTAGTATATCTATAGGTATAGGTACCTTTTTATATGCTATGCGAAAACTTTAGATCCCTTTTTAAGAAAATTGCATGCAAGGATGTCGTGCGATTTGGTATAGTGAACGTTTGTGTGTTTTTTGTCGGTTTTTAATAACTTTGAATTGGCTAAACAATGTTTCACTTAAAATAATCCTATATACTAATCCTACTAATATTATAAACGCTAAACTTTTGTGAGGATGGATAGGTAGATGGATGTTTGTTACTCTTTCACATAAAAAAAAATATATAAAAATACATGTTAATGATAGAGTAGAGAAAAAAAATCGCCATTAAAAACGACAACGGGCCTCTGCGAGTTGGCTTAGGCCCCTCGTACGCCTTCCAAAGGTCCGGAACCCAAGGGTTCCGAGAGATTTCGAGCATAAAACTCATAGAGGGTTAGTAACAATAATCTATATATATAAAAGAAAGTCGTGTTAGTTACACCACTTATAACTCAAGAACGGCTGGATCAATTTGAATGATTTTGGTCTTTTTGGATTTGTCTTTGTCCGGAATAGCATAATAATTAATAAAAAACATGAAAAGTCCTCGAAAAAATAAATATCAAGAATATTTGTTGTTCCAAACATTTTTCAAACGCAGCGCCATCTTGGATGACTCATGACATGACAGGAGTCAAACTTCCCAGTTCATTATCAGGTGACAATTTGACAAGTCTTAAGCTAAACCTAAGAAGGTAAGGTTGTCAATGTATACGTACCTACGTTCTGAAATTTATTTTGTTACTAAACTTAGAAAGGTTTTATGTAGCATAAAAAAGTGTTTTCAGAAATCAATTTACGGAATTAATCAATTTACGAAATGACGACCGAGACGAACTTCAATAATTCTTTGCAAATAGAACTTTTTTTACTGTTTGGTCATTAATTAAAGCAGACCGGGAAAACTATATAAATTGTATGTTACATAGAGGCACGCAGCGCAATAGTTTAGTATTAAACTATGAATTTAGTATTTTTTAAATCAATGCATTTCAGTAAGGTAGTTAGGTTAGGTAGTTAGGTTAGCTATAGGATAGGTTAGGTTAGCTATAGGATTGGGGTGCGTGCAGAAAACCTCCTCGTGTGCCTGATTGCTGCTGGTTCCTTTCGAATACGTTCGGGGGAAAGAGCAGTCGTCGGGCCGGTGCACCCTGGGCACAGACAATAATCGCGAGATCATTGTCTGTGGCGAATTTCTGCGAGGTGGGGAGCCTTTTGCTCCGCGGTCCTCCAGACCGAGAGACGGTCGTCCACTCTCCACCTCTGCTTACAGAGGGTAGGCCGAGTGGACTCACAGTGGGGGAAGCCTGCGCTGCGTCTGTCCGGCATCCGGCGGCAGCGCGGGGGAGTCGGGGCGGCGGCTGGTTCTGGCCAGCCGTCGGCCAACCCGTAATCCTGAGTCCAGGACCGGGGGTCCGTGTCATTAGGTCCGGGCCGCGAGGAAGACAACCTCTATATAAAAATAACCCAAATCCTAAGGTCTAGCGTGCCGAGGGGACGTATGGCCGGAGGGATTCCGGCCGTTAGCGCTTGGGGGGGAAACGCGGGAAAGGGACCGCACCCTTAAAAAGGAACAAAACATGGACAACACGACAAATGGAAAAATTCCCCAGGCGGGTCCCCTTCGGGGGGAATCCCGCCCCTCTCACGAGGGCTGCCCCATCGTATCTGGGGGGGGCACCTTTTGTCTCGCGGGTCAGCAGTCTACAGCTGACCCGCGCCATCCAACGCGCTCTTGTGTATCCACCGACTCTGAGGTGGAGACACAAGAGGGCGCACGCCAGCGCGAAAGGGTGCTTCGGATGAGCCTGGAGCCCCTGCGCCAAGAAGAGGTCGCAAAAGCGACACGCGAGGCGAGGAAGCGCCCGCGAAGTAGGGACTCGCTGTCGATAGGTCTCTCCTCTAGTGAGGAGAATCTTTCGGCAGCGAAGGTGACAACGGCGCGTCGGGGTCGGGGTCGCACGGTGGTGGGCGGATCCGCCCGGCTGCCAGAGCGTGATGGGCGGGGCCGCTTTGTGCCGCCGCGGCCCGTCACACCGGCTCCCGTAGGGAATTCGGTTCCGGTGGTCGCGGATGAGGACCCATGAGTGGAGACCTTAGTGAGGAGTCCCTCCTTGGGTCCAATAGGGCGGAGGTCAACGCTGCCAGACGGGAGGAGCGCAGGGCTGCTGCGGCTGACGAGGTCAGCAGGTTGGCCGAGCAGGCTCGAGAGCGTCGCTCTGCCCGGCTGGTAGCTGGAGGCGAGTTGTCGGCGGTGGCGCTGAGTCGCCAGATGTTGGACGGCGTGGACATTGTCCTGAAGGTTGCCACTAAGTCGGGCAACCTGAAGGGCACGTTCACGCGCGCCCTGAAGGATGCCGCGGAGGGCATCAGGGAGGCGGCTGAGGTCCTCATTACCAGGACAAGCTCGGAGGAGACCGGTGGCGCGAGGAAATGCAGGCGCGCGGCGAGCGACCGATGCAGCGACACATGGAGTTGCGTCGGTCGCAGCTGCGCGAGGTCCTGGTGGCGGCATGGCGGGACAGGCTTTCGAGCCCTACCGCCGGCCTCGTCACTATCGAGGCGGTCCGGCCGGTGCTCGAGCGCTGGCTCGGGAGGAGGCACGGCTCCCTGTCGTTTCGGGTGACGCAGGTGCTTTCCGGGCACGGTTGCTTCGGAAAGTACCTGTGTCGCATAAACAGGGAGCCGGACGCCCGGTGTCACCACTGCGTCGACTGTCGGGAGGACACGGCGCGGCATACGCTGGCAGAGTGTGCCGCTTGGGAGGAGCCGCGCCGTGCTCTTGTCTCTGGAGTAGGCAGTGACCTGTCGCTGCCGGCCGTGGTCGAGAGGATGGTCGGCAGCGTCGAGTCCTGGGACGCGGTGGTGTCCTTCTGCGAAACGGTCATCTCGCAGAAGGAGGCTGCGGAAAGGGAGAGGGAGATCACCTCCACTCACCCTGCCCGCAGCAGACGCACCGGGCGCAGGCGGAGGGCGGACAACGCCCTCTTCCAGCCCCCCTGAATGGGTCCAGGGCGACGGACGCGGGGATGTCCGCCGCCCCCACGTACATGGACCCGAGGTGGCGGCGCGTCGTGTTCACGCGCGCCCCTCTTAGACGTCGCGAGGGGAGTCTAACACCTCACTCCCCTCGCAGACTTGGCGAAGCCCGCGGGGCCGGCACCAGTCGGGGGTCGCGGAAGTATCTTCCGTTCCCGTGACCCCCGGCGCAGGTGTGAGAAGGAACACGGGGTGGTTTTTAGTCAGTAAGAGTCTGACAGACCCCTCCGCCTCCCCGGGCGGGGGACATCCATGAGGATTTTCCACCCCTAAAAAAAAAAAAAAAAAAAAAGCTATAGGATAGGTATGGTAAGTTAGGTTAGGTTATATATACATGGTGTAATTTTAATTCTATCGAACACAAAAATGTTTAAATAAAATCACAGTAGAGACTCGCTACATAAAAAGTAGTGGTAGTTATTATTGGTTTGGATCTATTAGTTGTCATCTTATTAAACGTATGTATATCTAATATATAAAAAAATGATAAGAGCAATAAATTGACTCTAGGGCACAACGAAATTTGTCGGGACAGCTAGTACTCAATAAAAACTAAAAACTAAGTTATTAGTTTTTAGCTTTTTAACTAAGTTTTTAGTTTAGTTATTTTCTGAAGTCGTTAAGTGTGCCTAAAATAAAAGACGCGCAAGTTCATTTAAAATCGAGATTCCCCCTGTTAAGAAACATCCCTTTACCCTTTACTAATATTATTTGATCCTTCGTATCAATACTCCAATTTGTTTTTCTATGTCCATTTCTCGAAAACAGCCGTAGATTTGATGAAAAGGGGCAAACGAAGCGTTTATGGATCCCGCAGAGCTATTTCGATGTATTTCATTTTTGGCAAACCTCATCTTGGAGGGATCAAATACGTTTTTCAGAGAGAAATATTGCATTACTGCATATTAAGGGATGCGTAGATGAAAATGAAAAACAAAATGGCGGTGACTGAGGTCAAGCGATTTATCGTGAACTCTTTTTATTTTGTTTACTTTCATCAGCTGCACGTATGTATTTAGGTACTTATGCTGATTTTAAAACTGCGTTTTTAAGGTTTACCTATAGTCTAAGTATTTTAATATTGAGAAATGTACACTGACTAGAAAGTGTTTATATGCATTTGTCAGATGGACAAATGTTTGTGTGATGAGCACGATCATTTGTTCTGTGTCTGGGTGTAATTTATCTATAATATGTATGTATTTAGAAATATATAAGTATGTTTATCAGCTGTTTAGTACCCATAACACAAGCTCTGCTTAGCTTGGGACTAGGTGGCGTTGTGTGAAAGTTGTGAAATATTTATATTTATTTATTTATTTATTTGTCACAATTGCAAGTGCATGCAATACTATGTGCAACACTAAGTATGTTTCACCGTGCAAGGTACCTATACAAATTGTAATATTGATTAAGTAACTTAACACTGTAACAAAAGTAGGAAGTAAGTAAGTACCTACTTTTTTATACATTTTCATTTGGTTTTTCTTTTAAATTATGGACCAATCATTTGGTCTTCTAAATATTCCTATTATTTACTATGACATCCAAGGATCTCTAATTTGGCTTCCCATACCGTCGAGAAACGTCTCTTAGGCAGGTTTTCTTCACACGGTTTTCCTACACCGTTTTAGAAGCAAATGCAAATTGCAACTAACTGCCTAAAAAGCAACTTAAATCTAATATTTTTTTAATTACCGTGTCACTGTGTGTGTAACAAAACTCCTTCGAAACGGCTTCATTGATTCTTATGAAATTGTCTGTTTATATTATTATGTCTGAGATGTCTCTCTAGGATGTAAATTAATGAAAAGTAATAAATTGATTCTAAGGCGGACCGAAGATTGCCTTAGAATCAATTTGTTGAAATGATAAAAATGATTCTAGTTGCGACGAAAGAATCGGTTAAGTGAAAGACAGTAGGAACATTTCGGCCGATTATAGAAGAAATTATGCTCGAAATTGTAGACTATTGTCGACTGAAGAATCTATAAGATTTCTTCTTTTAACCCAACATGTGCCAGAACATAGATCTACGCGAGACACAATTGACAACATTTCAAAATTGATATGACCCTAAAACAAATATACAGTTTCTTCATTTTTCTATACTGAGTTGAAATACATTATTTTTTATTTTTTTTATTGCTTAGTATCCGAGAAAAAAAAAAAACAAAAAACATGCCATGACGTCACTTATACGGTGGAATGAGGTAGTACCTTTGCGTAAGCAAGCTTAAATTTTTAAGATGAAAACCATAATGTCAAACAAGACATATCTAATGTCAAACAAGATATAGCTATCTAAAGTCAATAATGGACAACTGGTAAATGACAATGACATCTAAGTTCATCGTTTTTTTTGACGTATCACAGTAAAGCAAAGGATGTATCGCCATTCCACCGTATGATTGACGTCATTTGGTGCTTACGTCTTTTTAGAATGCACCGAATTTCAAAGGTAAAATCATGAACGAAAAGAACCTACATAATTTCGAAAAACTAAAAAATATGGGTCCTCTAGTTTTGGATTTACTTTTATATAACGTAATAAAACATGCAGAAAATTAAAATTTTGAAATGTTGTCAATTGCTTTTTAATTGTTTCTATAGTTTAAGTCTTGTGTTTAAAACAAATGACATGTTTCTACAATCCGGCACTTTGCCGATTTTCCTGTGGAAAAAATCCGTTTATTTTACGGTGGTCATGTTACGCGTGCAAAAGGTAGTTTCGTATGAAGAAGAATGGGATAGCAACTCCATACTCACTATGGCCGCCGCAGGGCAAATCGTGAATACAGATGTCAGGTCTAAGCATTACATGGGTGTTGTAGCCCCGCCAGCGATGGTCGCCATAACTAGTGTTGTGTTCACTTCCTCATGTCTTTAAATGGTTTTTATCGATGTTCCCACATACACGCCCACTGTAATGCGTCATACATCGTCGATATCGCTAAATACGGACGGACAGACAACGTAACGTGCCAAAATAATAAAATGATACGTAAATAATGAAATTCTTTTTTCAAACGCCGAGTTTTGTAGTGAAAACGAAACGCTACGGTGTTCACGTGAATTATGTTGCAGGCATGTGTGACAAATCGGGTTTTCTTAATAGTTTTTAAGTCACCATAAACTTTTTATAGCAATAACTTTGTGATATAAGTAATTTGCATGAAGATAGTTAAACAAAATCTAAATAATATATTATTCGTCCAATTATGACAAGTCTGATTTTTGCTGAAATAATGAGCTAATAAATTAATTTTAAACGAACTCCCAGCTTTATTTTTGTAGCAAGTTTATTATGAAAAGTGCGCCAACCGACGATTTACAAATAAATTATTTGAACAACGGATCAATAAATAAATCCTGCGATAGTTACAGACAATTTCTTCATCAGTTGAGATTCGCTTGACCTGATTCCGAGGCAGTTTCAATTAGTAGAACGATAATAAAAGTGATTTTTCAAGAAAAACGACGGAAGCACGATCTTTACATCGGTCCAGTAATGTCGGTGTTATAAAACAAGCTAGGCAGATCAAACGACGCCAGTAGGCGGCGCGCGCGCAACTATTTATGCGAATTTAAGATGAGCACATAGATATTAAGTTATTTTTACAATTATGAAAAATGGTCCGAGCATTTATTAAGCTAACATTTATTTATGAAAATAAATATTTATGCTAGCTTTGAGTGTATAAAAATAATTTATTGGGCAGTAATTATGTACGGAGTAATGGGGAAGACACATAAAACATAATATATGGAAATGTATTAAAATATTAAGGGAACAATTTGTTGTGGAGTTTTATGTAATTAAATTATAGACTAAGGATTTTTTAGAATAACAAAATATACCTATTAGGTACAGACTTAGAAGGTAGATAACTAGTTATTTAAAAAATTATGAATGGAGACCTTTCAACATCTAAGGTACTTAAGCTTTCTGGGATAGATGAACACACAGAGAATATGTTGCCATAGCAACAGACACTAGTGCGATAAGGAAGTAAAGATGATACGAGACTCAAATATTTTCCTAAGAGCTCAAGTGCGGAAACATATCATCGAACATAAAACATATAAAATACATAATGTATAGTACATAATAATACACAGTCGGGACGTGACCCAAATGCTTATTATTATTTATAAAAAAATATTAATATTGACAACGTTCCTCGTCGTAAAACTAATCTCTTAAATCCAATGTCGACAATTTTTGTCGTATTTAGGTAGAGGTATTGAGAAATATTCTTGATTTATGACACCGTTATCGTCAATCATAAATGTTGTCATTACTATTTATATCTCATTTATCTTATTACTTTAACCTTTTAATTGACGGAAAAATAATAGAAGAGAAAGCTATGTTTATATGATAACCTTTAACATGCAAGTTTGTTACTCTATTACGTTTCTGCTAAGAATTTCTTCTTCTTTTTCTATTTGTTTATAGTTAGGTCTGGTTGTTCGGATTACCCTTACAATTTAATTTTATAAATTGGAACTATCTACACTACCACCACTATCACACAACTATTACTATCTTACTATCTATTGGAATTAATTCATGAACACCGGCGTTCGCGCTGTCATTGTCTTTCTATTGTGGCATCTTGACTGGCCTGTCGGTCTAGTAGTTAGTGACCCTGACTGCTTTGCCGGAGGTCGTGGGTTCGATTCCCACCCATGACAAATGTTTGTGTGACGAGCACGATCATTTGTTCTGTGTCTGGGTGTAATTTATCTATAATATGTATGTATTTAGAAATATATAAGTATGTTTATCAGCTGTTTAGTACCCATAACACAAGCTCTTAGCTTAGCTTGGGACTAGATGGCGTTGTGTGAAAAAGTTGTGGAATATTTATTTATTTATTATTACTATCTTACTATCTATTGGAATTAATTCATGAACACCGGCGTTCGCGCTGTCATTGTCTTTCTATTGTGTCTCTAATTGACACGATTGAAAGGATGAACGACCAGTGGCCCACTTTAGACCTGGGGCTCAAGTCTGCTATTGAAATCGTGTCTCAATGACCGGTCATAATTGGCTCAGATGAGCTGTGACATCACATAAAATCTGTCAAATCGTTGCATTTCACTATCTTAATGACAAGCTTTTGACATTGTTGCTGAGATAAGATTGTGACTAGATTTTAAACATATTTTATAATATACATACATATTGACATGTCAAAACAGTAACACAGTTAGATATTATGTAAAATTATAAAAATATATTTTATGATACCAACATTCCCATAGTTTATTCCCATACTGATAATGATGAAACAATCAGAGAAACGGTGGTTACGTAGATATCAGTTGTTTCTCATCCGGTGCAAGATAAAAACTTCTTATACCTACCGGGAAATATCATAATCACGTCATCCAGTAAGGTTGACATAATTATGTTAAGTACCTTCCGTCCCCCTTCCGATAAAAATGCAATTTACTTCATTGAACGAAAAGTGTTTAATAATATACAGGTAATTCTTATCTGATTATTACCTGAAAGTAGAGTGTCTTAAAGTAATTAAAACGACAATAATCATTAACCGAAGCCAATGATTTCTTGGGAGCAATTCACGAGCTTTTTTGCCATTTTCAAAGAAACGCGTACAACATGATTATCATGTTCATGTGTTTAAGTTTTTTGTGTATATATTTATTGTAACATACTTATTGTTTACATATGTATAAATAAATTATGATTACTTCTCTTCAAATTTCTTACGGAATTGCACCTACCACTGTTTGTCTCTGCATGACCTAAAGGTTGACTGGTAGAAAATGACTGAGGCATTAAGTCCGCCCTCTGTACATTTGTGTACTTAATTAAATGAATACGTACAACGACGAAGAGATTTTAGTATGTTGAAACGCATAACCTCCGCTAGGTTATTCATTTCATCATTCAGTCTATTCTAGGCATCTAAGCCTCTCCCTGTAAACTACTGAATTATTGGATAAAACATGTGAAGTTACTATGTAACCGAATTAAACTAAACTACAAATATCACAGATTCGCAGCACAGGCTACCCGCCGCATGGTTACAGCGTTCTAACTATAGAAAGTTTCATAGCCCCGAGAGAATAAAAATATTTTGATTTCTTGCTGTACACTGAATGTACACTTTTTACAAAATGTTTAGGTAACAAAAAGATAATGTCCGCCGAGATAAAAATTGGGTCAGGGACTCATGATTTGTTATAGCACTGTCGTTAATTCCGTGTACTTGAAAACGTTTCATTTAACTTTGTTCTCCGAGGTTTTTAATTGTTGTTTCTTCGTCTTAGGAATTTTTATGTTAAATGTTGGTAATAAAACTTCTTTCTTCCCTTGAAATACGAGTATGTTTTATGATTATTCTATGTATAATTTCAAGTTCTTTTCGTGAGTTATTACAATCAAAAATAAATAATAGAAAAGTACTACATTCAATTTGCAGTCCTTTTGCTACAATAGCTAAGTTCTAGGAAACTTCATAATTTAAGATAATGATGCCAATTAGGAACTGTCTGACATTGAATTAAAACGAGAGAAAAAGTAAAATAAAAAGATTACAAGGCCACTTCTCTTTGTCAGACAACTATTCTGACATGAGGTTTGGGGATAAAATTTATGTTGTTCGTTACTTAGGTTCTGTACACACACAATATTCGTACGAGATGGTTTGCCAGATTTTATGAAGTCATATAGTGTCAAACAATTTCCTCAAAACCCACTTGGTTTTAAACGGCTAAAACAAAAAACACCTTACTATTTTCTTTTACTTAAGTTAAACAAACAATGTTAAGAGATAAAAGGTGTTCTTTTAATTATTATTTCCTCTAAAAAGCTTAAGATTGTTTAAAAGATTTTCTCATTGTTAGAGGCATCAGTGGAAGTAACAATATGGCTAGAAAGCCAGGCCTCAAATATATTTTAATAAACGAAAATCTTTGACTAAGCCCCATTACATAATTTTCGCATTTCACATGACATTGAAATTTGTGAAAACTATAAACGACTAGCCATCAAAAGTATATTGCCGTAATGCCTAGATTCAAATGCGTCACGCCCATTGGCCTTCGAACCATCATTTCCTATATTAATATCAGACATTTCGTCCACAAATATAATGCTATAACTATTCTGGTGTCGCCAAATGAACGATAAATTTTCGCACTCTTCCTCAATTATGTTAAATGTGCCGCAGTCATTATCAGACACATAATCTCCCCAATATATTGGATTGTCACTAACTATTGTGTTATTGTGATTGTTCTCATACTATAAAACCATGGCCAGAGCCGAATCCATATTTTGTCGAAGTCTAAAGTTGCTGCCTGTCACTCTTGTGCCAACCCTGGTTGTGATGTGTTTGCGATTGAATGGATTAAAATTATGCGTGTATGCTTGGTGCTATGTGAGAGTAAGTATGCCAGAGAGTCTACTGTTCCATGTTATTTTTGATTTAGTTTTTATCGTAATGTAATTGTAATTGCAATTGTTTCTATGTTACATAGTGTGTGGTGTTACTTGGTGTTGTACCGTATTAAGTAACTATAAAATGAATTAATAAAGATTCGATGTGGGGGGCTCGTAGCTAAGAAATAACAGCCGCACGGATCCAATGAAGGTTGGACCACGCTTGTTGAGATAGAACTATGGATGGGTTACCACTCATCACGATATCTTCGAGCTCCGGAAAACACGTTAAATTGACAACATTTCAAAATTGTAACCTGCATGTTTTATTAAGTGATATAAAAGTAAATCCAAAACTAGAGGACCCATACTTTTTGGTTTTCGAAATGATGTACAGATGCCAGCACATCATGTTACCCCAATGTGTCAAATTTCTTTGATCGTTTTTTAACTTTATGTCAAACTGAATAAGGTTCATATTAAATTCGGAAATTTTGACACATTGGGGTAACTTGATGTGCTGGCGTCTGTACTTTCATTCATAATTTTAACTTTGAAATTCGGTGCATTCTAAAAAGACGTAAGCGCCAAATGCCGTCATTCATACGGTTGAATGGCGATACATCCTTTGCTTTACTGTGATACGTCAAAAAAAACTGTTACTTAGATGTCACTTTCAATTAGCAGTTGTCAACGTCACACATTGACATTAGATATGTCATTTTTGACATTAGATATGTCTTGTTTGACATTATGGTTTTCATCTTAAAAATTGGCTTGCTTACGCAAAGGTAACCTCATTTCACCGAATAAGTGACGTCATCGCATGTTTTTTGGTTTAATTTTTTTTCTCAGAAATTAAGCAATAAAAAAAATATATATATATTTAAACTCAGCATACAAAAATGAAGAAATGATATTTTTGTTTTAGGGGCATGTCAATTTTGAAATGTTGTCAATTGTTGGTCCCGCTCGGTAACTAACCAGTTGTATCAACGGGTATCGTATTACCCAGTAACTGATCGTGGAAGTCATAGGCAGGCGTTCTATGTGAAATACTAATATTTAGCTGCGTCGGGAGAAAGAAAACCCTAGACAGATGATGAAAAATTTTTGTTTGAACATATTACAGCAGTTGCATTATAAAAATAATAGTTGGAAACCATCATTTTATGAGGAGCTACTTACCTCCTTTCTGACCTGTTTGTCAGACTTTCGGGTAGTTTAGTACTGTCGTTAATACCGCTAGAAGTTGGTCATTGATATTCAATAAACATCACGCTTAAATTTTTTTTTTAAAGTAATATCACGTAAAGTGCTTACTACCTTAATTTTCGCTTAGTTATACGATTGAAGTGAAATCTTATTACACCACTAGGTTTAAAATGTGTATTTGTCTGTAATTGTTACGATTTCCGTGTTTTTTTTTTGCAAGCTTTACGTACTGCATTGTAATTTATTTCAAAATAAGAAAGTATAATAACAAGGTTTCTAGAAAGTGTACATTATCTTTTATGTCATATTTATATATCTATATACAGGGTGTAACGGAAAGGGTATATACATACAAACAGGGTGAATAGAGTATTTAATAACGAGTCTTTCCTCAAAATTTCAGCTCCCAACTAATAACTTTAAAACTTCACGATATTATTTAATATCGACAGTTTGTTAAATTCATAATCATAACAAACGTGTCACCGCACTATGAGGGTCATAATCCTGTCCGGCAAGGTTCAAGTATATCTATCTCGGGTTCTGCGCGCCTAGTACAGACCTATCGGGCTCTGCCTAACCGCCGAAGGCGCGACGGCGCGGGCGGGTTCAACTTTACAATTATGTATGTATATGTATAAAAACGTTGCCATGTCGTTTCTTATCACCAAGAGAATCCGTGCCCTTCGTATGTATATACCCTTTCCGTTACACCCTGTATATAAAAGAAAGTCGTGTTAGTTACTTCGCTTATAACTCAAGAACGGCTGAACCGATTTAGCTGAAAATTGGCAGGGAGGTAGTTTAGAGCCAGGAGAAGGACATAGGATACTTTTTATCCCGTTCGACATCATAAAAATAAATATCAAGAATATCGGTTGTCTCAAACATTTTTCAAACGCAGCGCCATCTTGGATGACATGACAGGAGTCAAACTTCCCAGTTCATTATCAGGTGACAATTTGAAATTGACAAGTCTTAAGCTAAACCCAAGAAGGTAAGGTTGTCAATTTATAATACGCACCTACGTTCTGAAATTTATTTTGTTACTAAACTTAGAGGTTTTATGTAGCATAAAAAAGTCTTATATTTCAGAAATCAATTTACGTAACTAGCAATGATGACAGAGACGAAATTTAATAATTCTTTGCAAATAGAACTTATTTTACTGTTAGGACTTTAATTAAAGTAGACCGGGAAAACTATAGGCATAAATTATTGTATGTAACATAGAGGCAATAGTTCAGATTAAAATTATGAATTTAGTATTTTTTAGTAAGGTAAGGTTAGATAGTTGGGTTAGCTATAGGATAGGTATGGTCAGTTAGGTTAGGGTATATACAAGGTGTTGATTTGCATCCTCGTCAAATTCAAGGACGTAATTATGCTAATGATTCTCGACCCAAATCAACAAAAAAATCAGTAGGTATTTTTTTTATTATTTTTGCTTAACAACGAAAAACCGCAAGTGTGAACCAGCCGTATTTAAAAGCGGCCCGTCTGTTACTAGCCCTATCACCGCGCTTTCGCACACAAACAAACGCAAACAATACATACACAACACATACGCAATGATCAATTCGTAGGCAATCAATACTACCCCAATCACGATGCGGTACTCTCCCGCGCAAGCTTCTAGCCACGCCCCCGCGCGACCCCGGAACTAACACAGTGTCTTTGATGTCGCCGAAGCGTGCGGGCGGCACGCTTTGCGATTTCCGCTTTTCGGTACTTTGGTGACCACTGGATCGGTCGCGGGGAACTCGCGGAGGACCTGTGGCTTGGCCTCCGCGTTCTCCGGACCTGACGCCTCTAGACTTAGGTATTTGTGGGGAGACGTTAAAAGGTTAATTTACTCGGAGGAAGTGACAAGTGTAACAGAATTACGTTCAAGGATCATTAGTGCTTTCGACACTTTAAAAACGTATGTGTTAGTGTTACGTAAGCTGAAGGAAAACCAGCTTCGTTGTGCTCATTTGTGCGAAGAGTGTGATGGTGGCCACTTTGAACAATATCTCCGGGTAACTTAAGTAGGTACTTAATTTATTTATTCTAGTACATTTTGTAAATACGTTGTTAGCTTGATCAATGTTATTAGTGTGTTATTACACTTAACTAGAACGTCTTTCCATTTCCATCAAACGTAGAAAACATTTTTAGATTTAGAAGATCGGTAGGTACACCAACTAAAGTAGGCATTATTGCCGGTCCTAAGCCAGAAAGGAAAATTACAAATCAACCAATTTAATCCACAAATAAAACAAAATCACTACGAAAACTTTAGGTTGAAGTAAAAGCAAAACTAACATTTTATTAATCATCTGATGACAGGTCAGTGAACTTTTCTTTGGCGCACTAGTATCACTACTGTCATTAGTAAGATTTCCGTATTCCAATAATGCTCAAAAATGAGTTAATTATCAAACAAAATTTATGACAATAATGTAGATGTTTTTCGAAATAATATTAAGTGAAATTATTGCTAGTGGTCATAGCGGTCATTCTAAGGGTCATTGCTTCGTCGCACTCGCTTGCTTTTCGTAGGTAAGACGTCGACGCTCACGCACACAGCTGCATTGTCGCTGTGTGCGAAGTCGGGTTATTCTGTTTTATTTGTATTGAATTAAGGGTTTAATTCTGAAACACTGTTAAATTTCAACATCAAAAAAAAGCAGCACTTGTTAGTTATTGCCCGCTAACGTACTTTCAATTGATTATTTATGTATTTTATGACACCCTCCTGAAATTTGACGAGGATGCAAAACAACACCTTGTATACATGTTGTAATTTAAAAGTAGTAGTAGTTATTATTGGTTTGGATTTATTTGTTGTCGTCTTATTCAACGTATATCTAATATAAAAAAAAATAAGAGCAATGAATTGACTCTAAGGCACAACGAAGTTTGCCGGGGCAGCTAGTATAAATATAAAAAAACGATTGCCACATGCACTGATGACCGTTCATCACTTGAGGACCATTTTTATTGTGTTTGTGATTCTTAGTACATGGTTTGTATGGTTATATTCGGAAACTCCACCGCATACAATGAAAAAAATCACATGTGAGAACACAGTTTCCTTAGCGTATAATAGAACTTTGCCATCTGCAAAGGTTACCAAAATACATTAGGCACCTACACACACAGACACACTATACACTATAGCATTATAAATTCCGTTTTCTTCTTTTTCTTTTAAGTTTGTATAGTATAGGATCCCGTTAAGAACGACCTTCACCGAGCTGGTTAATGGATGAAACCTATTTTATATTTAATTTAATATTTCAATAAATATATTGCAAATATATTGTCATTTTACCGAAAAAAATTCAGTCCAGGATATGATTAATTATGAATTTGAAAAAAAAATAGACTAGTACCTATGGCTGTGAATACGATATGCTTCTGCAAAAAAAAAACATTTTTTCTTTCTTTACCTACGTAGACATTTCAAGAAAAACTTTGTTTTACTCCGCGCCTACGACATAACACAGGTGCTATTCCTATTACACAATGACGTGATCAGCTGTTATATTTGGGTCACCAGAGGAAAATTTCACAGCTGACTCATTTTTATAACATTTGTATAATTATATTTTATTTCGCAAGTTTCCTACGACGGTTAGTAGGCAGTTGTGTTCCTACATCGTAATGTTTGATTTATTGCTATATAAAAAGTAAAATTGTAAATTCTTTGTCAAGTCGCGGATTTTGTATGAGCTATACTAATGACGCGAATCGTTGAATTATAAAATGGGAGATCAACTCAAGGCTAGTCTGGGTTTAAATACTGCCTAGACAGTCACCTTGTATTCGCAGATAATATTATTGATAAAGATAGTACGAGGCTTACGATTGTATCTAGTTTCTTTATCTTAAGATTTCTTCGAATACCGCAAAGGGATATTCAGATTGATCGTTAAGATAATAAATTAGACATGCGGTAAACTTTAACTGACTTACCCGAAAATCGGATGTTTTAAAGTCGATGGGATCTAACATCGGATATATCTATCGATGATTTTTGATTAGGTTATCGTCATTAACAGCCCTATCTAAGTTCTGATAGTTTAAACATTCCTTATTTGATAAAGCCTCCAGCACACTTGTAACACCCGACGCCAACCCACACAGTTTTATTGGTCAAATCTGAAACGTTGCTTAATTTAACCAATGAGAACACCACGATGACGTCGCGTGGCATGGTGTGGTTTAAGTCTGTTGCTAGCCTTAGTTTCATTCTGTTTTAATAGGTTTGTCCCGTTATGGCAAAAAGGGAGCTAGTTTTATAACTTTACGAAGTTAAGTTAGCGCACAAATAGAGCCTTGTCCCTTTGATTTTTAGTTAAATTATACCCAGACACAGAACAAATGATCGTGCCCCATTTTTCACCCAAACATTTGTCTTGGGTGGGAGCCTAACTCACGACCTCCGGCATGGCAGTCTTCTTCTTAATGTGTCGTGACTAACCTGGTGTTAAGTTTTAACGCTGCCCATGGGCCCCTGACTTGGCATATCAGTCAGGTTCATCAACCACTAGACCACCAGGCCTGTCAAAGAAGTACCTACCTTATGATGTCCTTAAGATATTCCAATCGAGTCTATTATTGCCTCCTAATAAAAAATCTTTTTATTTCAGACATTTGGTCCATATAATATTTTTATCAGTTACATTAATTATTGTATTGTATTATTAATTTATTTGCATTATTATTATGTATTTGCTTAAAATTATCTTTATATTCTATCTATCAATTCAATTTAATATCAGTATGTCATAATATTTTTTAAATTATCTATTTCTATAAATAAATTGTGTATTAAAAACAACAACACAAACACAACTACTACTACTTCAAAACTACTACTAACTTTAGTATTGTATGTAACATAGGGACGCACAGCGCAGTAGTTCATTGTGTAATTATGTATTTTGTATCTTTCAAAATCAATGCATTTCATTAAGGTAGTTAGGTTAGGTAGTTAGGTTCGCTATAGGATAGGTATGGTAAGTTAGGTTAGGTTATACATATATATTATATGTTTTCATTCTAATTATATCTAACACTAATTATATCTATCTAAGACTGGCCTGTTGGTTTTGTAGTTAGTGACCCTGACTGCTATGCCGGAGGTCGTGGCTTCGATTCCCACCCAGGACAAATGTTTGTGAGATGAGCATGATCATTTGTTCTTTGTCTGGGTGTAATTTATCTATAATATGTATGTATTTAGAAATATATAAGTTTGTTTATCAGCTGTTGTTTGTTTTTTTTACCCATAACTCAAGCTCTCAAGCTTAACTTGGGACTAAATGGCGTTGTGTGAAAAGTTGTGGAATATTTGTTATTATTAACACAAAAGGTATAAACAAGAGCAGATTTTTCCAATATCAGTGTTTGAACGTTTGTATACCGATACGTTTCCCAAGTTTCAAACATACCGTCTTGCAGTTAAAACTATGTACAAACACTGCAGAGTCGCTGCAGAGTAATGCAGAAACACTTGATGAAGTGGCGGCTATCACGGCGAGAGCTTAACACTGAATCTACGTCGTATCTGTGTTTTACGAGCTGCTCTGTGGCCGGTGGCCGTTGAAATAGACATATGTGCAGGATGACAGCGAAGGAGTGCAGTTTTTATACTAGAGAGTTGAGACTTTAAACACCCGGCTTTTTGCGAATGGGTCAAATATTTTTTTGTCAATTTTTGTTTTTCCATGCAGGAATGGTAGCAGTTATATTTGTTGTCAAATAGATACTAATATGTTGTAAGTGCAGATCTATTTTAGTAGGGGATTTCACCGATATTTGATATATATGTCCTCTATGTAAGTTGGTACGTAAAACTTTATGATTCAATGAATAAATTATCATATGGGCAACCCACATCATTGACAGTAAGATAAAAAAAAAACATGGATAATCGTTACGGATCCAGTAACTAGCCATACCATGGCTTAATTTATTATTATGTCATATTTACCCAACGACTAGACAAGGTTATGTAAAAAGCAATTGTTACTCATATAGATCCGTTTCCTCTGGTCTAAAAATGGCTTAGAATCCAAACTGAAGCAGTTATAAAGAGCATTTCTTTAGTTAGAATTATGGGAATATTCCGTGATAAGTCTAAAAGATTTAATAATGTGACCATTATTTTGTCTGACATAATTAATGTAGGTCAGTTCAGAATAACAGATTTCGCGTTTCGATTGATGACCTAACAACCAAGGTAAGGCCAGTTTCAAAAGTTCTCTATATATGTTATCTATAGGCAAGGTGACGTATATACGTACGTATATACATATGTTTAGCGTTGAGGTGGGCCTACTGTTATATCCGGGGTAATATATTTCGTGTTAATGGCTGAATTTGTTTCAAATATTTTTATTATTGCGTGAATAGTGGTCATGTTTATTGATAGCCGACAACAGGGCTGTGGTAATAAATATGTTGTTGTTTGGTTTCCGTGTGGGCTGTTGAGGTTGGTCAAGATCAAGTTTCATAGAAAATTGGTGTGTTTTAAGAAAGCAATATAGTAAGTAGGTCGTTTTGAACGCCTAGCCGACGTATGTCTAGTCCCTCGGAATAGGCGCGACAATAGTCTACTAAGTCGACCTGAAGCTAAGACAGCACTTATGCGCAAAAGTGTATACCTATATAGTGCTGGAAGGAATTGCCTCTATAGAAATTTAAACATTAACTTCGATTTTTTTTTAGCAAGTAGAGCATAATATTATAGTATAAGTGAATTCCTGAATGAAAAACAATTTATAATTGACTAGTTAATCTTAATGAAATATTAATTCGAATTTATAAAAAAAATATTTATTTTGATTGTTTAGTTTTAAGTTTTGTTAAGATTATAATTATGTTTCACGTATTTGCATGCCTAGTGGTAAAATATGGCTGAATCAATTTTATTTTTCTGTGCCACCAATCATGTACCCATATTTGCAAATAAAAATATCTTTATGGCTTTCAAATTTTGCGTGACCCAAGACCCCTTTTACCTTGTCAAAGGACAAACATTGCCATAGAACGTGGCAATGCCACCAGTCTTTTAGTCTTAAGTACACTTCCAGTGGACAGTGATGCGGTTGAGTTTTTTTATTTCATATTTTAGAGTTAGTTATTAGTTTTTATGTTGACTTCTAGTGTATGTAGTTAAGTATAATATTTATTAAAACTGTTGTTTATATACTTAGTATTGTTAGGTTGTGTTTCTATTAGTAAACGTAGGTACTGTTAACTTCTCTACTCTAAATCCTACTGCATGGAAGTAAACTTATTTTTCTTTAGAATTTTTGCATTAGCATTACAGATGTGTTTAGCTATAAGTAATTGTAACACTGAATTCTTATATTTAGGCATGTAATATTTAACACATATCTGTGAAGGTAAACAATTGGGGTCGGTGATACTAATGAAGATAAATAAAATTTGAACGCAAGTTTAAGTTTATTGGGTAGCCTGATAGAACGGGGTGTACTGAACCCAGGGTATTAAGTTAAACATGGATGCCCTTTCCATCCTTTATACATAAGTCTTTGCCCTGGGCCTCGAGTTTGCTATTGCAATCGTGTCTCAATGGCCGGTCATTGATCGAATATTTGACAACTTTGACAGTTTTTGTATGGGAAATGTGTCATAAGTTTGATGTTATACGTCAAAAATCGATCATTGACCGGTCATTGAGACACGATTGCAATAGCAGACTCGACCCCCTGGAAGGTTATGTACCCAATTTATAGTAAGTACATCAATAAACGACATCTCACTTAAACCATCGCAAATCAATGACAGTCTCATAAAACACTAGATTAAGTACCTACTCTGTCATATTATACTTACAGAAGTGTTGCCGAATTCCCGAGCTCCAGCACAAAAAAGTTACAAAGAAAATATGAAGAGAGTATCAATGAAGTTTCATAAATCACACACGTAACCTTCACGAGCTTCAGGAAGTTTCACTAATATACGACTTGACGCAAAACCAAAAGAATAAAGTACTCAACCCACAAAAAACATTGTATGTAAATTTGGGTGCCAAGACTTACAAGTTTATAATGCTTTGGACTGTTCAAAAGTAATGAGATTTCTAGAAGAGCCAACAGAGTCCTTAGCTGAGCTTCCACTTTTTTACTCTATATCTTGGCGAAAAAATATGGTTTGTCCGTTTCGTGATTGTCGCATAATCTATTGTTTATCAAATAAATGGATTATTACGTAATAGTTTATTTACTTATTGCAAGCCGTACACAATTATACTCTAAAATAATAATGATAATACTATTAAGTCGTTGGAAACATTTTTTTTTTATATACTCTCTATCCTGAACTTTCTTCTGTTTTGGAGTATTAGTTTTCCTCTTTTAGAGCATATCTCTAAGTTCAGTATGCCTTTTGGCAAAGGCCTCCTCTAACATTTTCCATTGGTTTCTATTGGAAACATTGTCTTGTTTATAATTTAGCTTCTAATTAAGTTATTCTTGCATTATATTTTATTAAAAATTTAATGTACCTAATTGATGGCCTGAAACACAGGTTTTTCATAACCCTAGTTAAGGCAGATCCACATAACGGTAAGTTTTAAATTTTCATCCAAAGGAATGAATGTAAATCGTAATCTTTACTTTACTTTACACTTGAATAAATTTTATTTTTAATTAGTTACAGGCTTGGCTTATTTCTACGAACAATAAACGACCAGGTCATACTAATGAGATTAGTTTTGTGGCATCATCTGGACCGAAACAATTTTGGATCGAAATTCTTTCTTCATTCAAACAAAGTTTCATTTTGACAAAACAATAAGAAAAAAAATGAAAATGGTAATTAGTTAGTTTAGTTTCTTAGTAAAAAAAGTGGTAGTACCAAGTTTCCTATGATAAATCTTGGCGGGGACACTCCCGTGCTCTCATATAACTTCAGAAACGACGAAATAGCAGCGTTTGACAGGCTATCTATAATAATGTCTGCGAATTTTAAGAATTAGAGTAATGTTAGAGTAGTTTAACAACATTACTTTGGTATTTTAGGGAGCTGAGAATTCAAGGGACTGTATGAGAACATGATTGTTTATTTCTATTTGTACTAAAAAAATCTTGATTATTTTTATTGAGATTTTAGCTAATGTTGCCAAGGAATTGGCTGATTCCAATTAAATAGGTAATCATGGATTAGTCTGATTTAATATCAAATGTCTTTATAGTTTTTCAGTTAACTAGAAGATTTATTATTGTTAGTTTGTGCTGTAGGAATTATAACATTTCCGGCTATCTTACACTGTATTTAATACGACTGAATTTCGCCGTCCACACTCATTTTTGTTTCGTCGGTTGAAAGGCTAATTGGTCTAAGCGACTTTTTTGCAAATACAAAAATCTAGTTCAAACGTCGTAGTAAAATGTGTTTGTAATGTCGCTTATACCTATTAGCCAATTGTAATTTCAGCTGTATGAAAAATTAATCAATCCATGCTAACATTAAGTTGGTATTAAAGAGTATTATTAGTGAGTTTTTATGGTCAAGAAGATAAGATAAAGAGGTTTCTATACTATTCTACAAAATTCATTTGAATGAAGGAAGAAAAAACTAACTATACAATAACATCATCAGACATTGCTAAATAATACATAAATACTTTTAATGTGTAAAAGTATTAAAAAAAGATTTTTCAAACTCGGTCTATAATTGACGTAGTAATCGATGAGCATACATAATTGTATTTAGTCAATTCGTATACGAAAAAAGTAAAAATTATTTTCGTAAAAAATCGTATTTGAAAAAAAAAATTTACAAAAAAAAACAACCGACTTCTTAAAAAAAACTAACAGGTGAAAAATAACTCCAGTTTCGGAAGTCTGTGGCTTTGGTAGTTTTGTTTTGTTCATAATTGGCCACCGACTTCCGAAACTGGAGTTATTTTTCACCTGTTAGTTTTTTTAAGAAGTCGGTTGTTTTTTTTTTGTAAAAAAGTGTTTATTTTGTAATTTTTAGTTTCTTTGTGTGTAAAGAAAGTCTTTCAAAACTTGAAAGAATCATTGAAATTGGATAACAATTGCTGAAGAAGTTCTATCTAAACATTAATCTGTACATCTCTGCCGGCCCCTTTTAAAATAGAATGGCATAATGTTATGCTGTGGAAATACAAAAGCTCAGCATAGACATCTGACTATAGCAATCGCGAATAATTCGCTGTTATGCGCTGAAGAATTCCGTTGCCTGTCTTCTACATCAGTTTTTCTTCACCAAATGATACTTTCTGAATGAAAATGCTTGATTTGTAACTAAAACTGTTAAAATCGGTGCGTGTGTGCCTATATTTTTTGAGGAGTTCCCTCAATTCCTCAAAGATCCCTCATCAGATATGAGTTTTGATACAAATGGGACCAATCTGTTAGTATACCCTGTCAAACAAAAAAGGAATTTTGAAAATCGGTCCATAAATGACGGAGTACTGAGGTAACAAACCCTAAAAAAAAAATACAACCGAATTGAGAACCTCCTCCTTTTTTTGAAGTCGGTTAAAAAAGCAACACATACAAACAGTCGAATTTAATCTCTTCCTTATTAGAACTCGGTTAAAAACTAGTGAAGTGAGGCAAGTTAAGTTCCCATCATTCTCACACGTCACGCGCCCACGCTGAAATCGGCCCATAGCAACAGCCGATAAAACATTTTTTTTTTCTAGGTCACCATACCGAAATTCCGTGACCGCAGATATATCTTTATTCGTCGGAATGATAGAAAGAGTGAAAAAAAAATATTTATTAGACCTATTTAATTGTTAAATAAATTCATTGACAAAACAGTTGTCATTTTGCAGCTTTGGTACATATATTGACATTAATCTATATCCAATTATCATTACTGTATTCAAATGTTTTATGCCGCTTTTAAATTCAATCTGTTTTGCATGCCTTATTTAAGGTAGTTAGCAAAGGATATTTGTAAACCTATTCTGAACATCTATATTGTGTACCTACTATCTGTGCAAATTAAAACTTATTATTATTATTATATTATTATTACTTCTGTTAAATTTTCTTTTAGTTTTAATTTTTGTAAAGTCATTGTGACCTAAAGCAACGCATTGCACAAGTCAATAATCTAAGAAGTGGCTTTGTTTCATTCAATATTTGCCACCGACTTCCGAAGCTAAAGTTATTTCGTTGTTTTTTTTATGTTTTTTTAAATGCTAAAAAAGTGTTTATTTTAAATATATAGTTTTTTGTCATATGGGTGATATATTTTTTCTAAAGACTTTGATATTAAAACCAAACTACAGAACCAATTTCGATGAAATTGAAATTGGATCACCTTTAAAGTATGACCATCAAAAACAAAAAAAACAAACTTGGTTTCAAATGCCGTTAAAAAAAGTCTCTTAGCCATGCCTTTTTCTGACGATGTCTCAAAATCAGTTAATAATTTACGACCTTTGGTAGTAGCCATCCTACTAATATTATAAACGCGAAAATTTGTGAGGATGTTTGTTACGCTTTCACGTAAAAACTACTGAATGGATTTTAATAAAATTTGGTATGGAGTTAGCCGAGACCCTGGATTAACATAGAGGCTATATACACATAGGCCTGGATTACATATAGGCCTGGATTAACATATACTTTTTATCCCTGTATTCCCACGGGAACGGGACCTACGCGGGTGAAACCGCGGGACGTCTGCTAGTCTAGAATAATATATTATACCAATATAGGAGCGGCAGTGGAGCGTACTAAATTAAACTCATAAACTGTATCAGATGAAAATTTTGTTCGTGATATCTCGTATATTATAGTAAGTATTCAATCTGATACGACACAATCGAATTGGGTTTGTGGTGGTAGAGTACCTACACTAACTGATCACCATCAGTTAACCAGGCGAACAACGTTACGTTAACCCGGTAACCTTGCCTCCCTTCCTGTCGGTGTCGTGATCAATTTGATGGACGTAGTAGCCGGCCGTTATTAGCATACAACGATACCGCTTGATTCAGTTATTGTGTTAGAGTTAGCTTCGGTATTTGGGTTTGCTTGTGATTTTTTTCATGTCTCTTCAGAACATTGCGGGATGTTCTTTTAGTTCCTTTTTGAGTTAGAGACATGGTTTACATTGGTCTTTCTGAATGATACCGTGTCTTTTGAATTCAGTAAGTATCATTTTTATGTGTGATACGACGTTTAATTGCTAATTATTAACCTTTACTAACCTTTAAACAGAATACAAATTATACTATTGGAAGTTGGAAGTTTCATGATAGATTTTTCTTTTAATTGCTGTAAATTTTCTTTGAATAAGTTTGTCATGTCTTAACAGTTTAAACAGAATACTAATTAATATTTAGATACTATCACTGGAAGTTTCATGTAAGCTTTTGTGTGGGTGTCAAACTGTGGTGTGGCCAATACAAGTTTTTTCCGTTTTGGTTTTTTTTAACATAATTAAAAGCGCATTTTTTATAGGCAACACGGATTTTCTATCACTTACTTTTAATTAATATGTTTTCTTTCTTTTTGATCCATATTAAATCGTCATCAACAAACAAACCGACCGTCCTATAGCCCTCGAAGTACATCTATTTCGTAACGTAAAGCCATTTACAAAACTAAAATAGTAATATATTCAAGAGGACTCCTAGCAAAAGCGAATCTAAGGTTGACGCCGAACTTTGCATACGCGAGGCCGCAGAATAATGATGGATATAATGTGTGCCTAGCAACAGACCAGGTTCCTTAAGGCACGTTTTGGACCCACAACATCGCCATCATAAACTACAGTTCCATTGAACAATCAGAATAGTAAAGGATTATTGAGAAATTTCGTAGAAGCGTGTGCATACTAAGTTTTTTGGCCATTGTTGTCAATTGGGTGTGATCGTGATTTCCTGGCGATGGCCTATTTCATTTTGGCTTTGTATGTGACAGCTGGTTTTATATTGTGAGCTGGTGTTGTAATAGTTTCACTTTTAAAAGATTGACCTACTGCGTCAGGAGTCGCACGAAGGAGTGTGAAAGCTAGTTTGTTTACTCAATATTCAATATCTTTATTGATTTCCATACGCATTATTAGGTGGTAACTTTATAATGAGATCATTATGGACTCTGTAGGGCACAGCAAAAAGCTAGGAGAGAGGAAGCCCTCTTTTACGAGATTAGTTGCGAAAAGACGATCTGTCTAGCCTTTAACAGCTCTGCTTTGGTGAAATCATGGATTGTTGACATCGCTTTGGCTTGGTGGAAAGCTGGCAACTAGAAATATTATGATGTCTGCCATCTTTTGTATACACTTAGAGGTTTGAGAGATGCCTTTAAGACAAATACAACCTTCCAAGTACTATCAGCGGTTTAGATTGTCAGTTATATATATATGTCAGTCGGTCAGGACTATCAGGTCCAAGAACACTTTAGGATTTTAGGTTTTATTCCGGTAAAGGAAGTGTTATTGGGGTGACCGGAATTTGACCTAGAGACTGTATTTGTGCTTGGTTCATGAAGATAGAGTCATTCCTTTTTACATGGGACTAATACGTCTGGCGATTGATTTACCTTTGGGGATATGCAGGTGCTTAGTAAGTGACGTGGAGGCGATTAGACTAAAATCAAGGCAACGGAGCGCAAAGACTGAAAAGTTCAGTCAAATTCTAGAAATTGTAATGCACAGTACAAACTGGAGTTTCAGTAGCAACGACATTTGCTTTGACGCAAAATTTGACGTCAGTAAACCATTGTCTACGAAAAATTCTGTAACACTTGTATTTGCAAATTATTCTATTTTTACTTTTTCTGACGTTGGTAGTTACTACTTACTCGGGATCTTCAGTGTTTAACCCTCTAAATAATATCTACTATCTGTACATTCTGCAATGTCTGAATTTATCATTGTACTCGTAATTCTACAGGAATCCACAATTATTGACTCGCGCTTCGGTTTTCATTAATAGTAGATGTTCCACACATTCGCACGAAGCGCTTTGCCTGTTCCTTCATTATGCGCACAGCCAAGGAGTGGAATTCCCTGCCTGCATCAGTGTCCCCGAGTCGGTCGATGTCAATAGGCTCTCTTCCATTCTAACTTTTTTAGGAGAAAAAACACAAGTACAGACGCAATTTTTAGAGTAAATTTAAAAAAACTTTGACTCTTACGGAAGATGTTGGCTACGGTTGAGGTTGGTTGGTTGGAGAAATCACATTATTATTGCTTACTCAAGTTCTAAGTTCTTAACAATTGTTACGTTTGCTTTTTATTCCTACATGGGACTTATACATAACATGCATTTGTGTGTCCATTACATTACGGGAATATAAGCCTGATAGAATGTAATGTTGGTGTAATGGTCGCAAGCGCTACTGCTGAGGTCTCGAGTTCGATCTCCGGGTCGGGCAAAATGTTATTGAGTTTGTCATCTGGAATTTCTCGAGAGCAGCCCGGAGTCTGGATACATGCCCGATTGATGGCAATAGCCTCGCTCCCTATTACATGGGCCTTTAACATAACTATGGTAAAATGTGGATGTACACACGGCTATGCACATCAAGCAATAAAAAGAAAGAAAGAAAAGAACGACAGAAAATACTTTATTCGCACAGAACTTAAAACGAAAGAACAACAATCCAGATAATAAAAAAAATTGAGAAAAGATTAAAAACTAAAAAAAAAAAAGAAAGATCTGTGCGAGTCCAAAAAGGCGCCTATTTACACCTCTGCCTAACCCTTTAGGGATTGCAGGCGTAATGTTATGTGTGTATGTTATATCAGGATACTGAAACAAAATATTGCGGTTTCCAGTTTCCATATAGCTTATCATTTTCGGGGCCAATTATTGCGAATTATTTAATTATTACGCAACGCAACAAACGCCTATTAAATTATCAGTTGAAACGTGAGCAGATGGCGGTAAATTTTCCGAGCGTCTGCCCTTGAACTAGTGACGCGAACTGTGTCGATAAACGATGAACTGCCGGTTTATTGTTCGGTAAAAATTAACCCGCGAAAAATGAAAAAAACGTCTATGTGAAAAAAGGTATTGTCGGGTTAAAAAAATAAAGAAGCTTAACAAACGTAGGGAGAATAAGGGTTCACATAATATTACGCCTGCAGTCCCCGAAGGATTCGGCAAAGGTGTACTCACGGCTCAACATCAAGCTATACATTCCCAATTTACGCTGACCTCGCATTTGTACTGAAATTCTATACAATGCGAGAATAGCTTATACTGGAATGTATAGCTTGATATGTAGCCGTGTGCACGTCTAGTAGATCAACATTTCGCCAATTTTGAGTATATTTAAATCCGAATTAATAAGGTCGAATACAGAAAAAAAAAACGAAATGAAAGTATTAAAATTCTGACTTAATTTCTTTTGATTGATTAAGGAATTTCCAGTTCTCCTATCCTATTTTAAACCATGTAAATTATTCTTTCTTATGGAAAATTTAATTTTTTAATTGAATTTGTAAGTAGATCACAGCTGAATTTTCCAATTATTACCTTATCAGAAGATAGTTTTGTTTAAAAAATCTGTAATAAATGATAATAATAGTATATTATAATAATGTTTTCAGATATTTTACCCTCTAAAAACTTAACATTTCAATTGATTGAAATTTAAAAAAAAATCACTATGTCTAAAATCTGTGATACATACCTATATGCATCACATTACAGATTTGTTGACGAAATTTAACACGAAATAAAATCAATTTTCGCATTAATTTTTGCCACTCCCATTGAAGATGATGTAACATCGAAAAATTTTGAAGATTTGCGGAAATGTTCTTATCACAGACATATACGTTTTCTGTTGAAACAGTTACATTGAGTCATCGTTATCTACGTACATAGTAACCTAATTATGTAAGTGTATACGTCAATGTATATATTTCGTTTTAAAGGTCGAAGCCGGAGGCCCATTTTTAGCAAGAAATTGTTCAAGAAACTTTAAATACATTATCACATAAATATGTATACATAGATTACTGAATAAAATAGTATCATAAATACAAGTTTCCTTTTGTAAGAACTTTAATAAATAGAAAAGAAATATTAAGTTGCTAAACATTGTATTTAGGACTACGTCTTATATTTGAAACGATTGCCTGGTCTATTGGTTCGATCCCCGGGTCGGGCACAGTGTAATTGAGTTTTTCCAACTGGAATTTCTCAGTAGCAGCCCTGAGTCTAGGATTTGTGCCCGATTGGTGGCAGTAGACTCGTCCCCTATTTCATGGGGCTTAAACATAACTGGCGAAATGTGGTTACACTATTTTAAGTACAGACGCCAGCACATCAAGTTACCCCAACGTGTCAAATTTCTTAGATCGTTTTTCAACTTTATGTCAAACACAGAATAAGGTTCATATTCAATTAGGAAAATTTGACACATTGGGGTAACTTGATGTGCTGGCGTCTGTACATCTCTGCCTATCCCTTCTGGGATTACAGGCGTAATGTTATGAGACATTGTTGTAGTAACACAAACACAAGTTTACTTTTGTAAGAATTCTAATAAATAGTCAAGAAACATAAAGTTATTAAAAATGTATTTACTACGTTTTATGTTTGAAAAAATCTACGAATCTACGTTACCAATATATTTCTAAGTTATTCTAAAAGTAACACGTGATTATATCGATAGCGACTTTATCGATCATCCTTGAACTCCGAACAGTAATCGAAACCGACCAATCAGTGTGCGTCTCATTAACAATTTGACATTTGTACATATAACGTCGCGCTGTTGTCAGGTGTTGTAAATTAGAAATAATTTGATGATAAAACGTATCGGATGATACTGATAGAGTGGTTATGATAAATGTTGGGTCCGTTGATTTAATTTGTAACAACTTTTATAATTAAGAAACATAAGATAGAAGCGTTCGCACATATACCTAATGAAACATTTTTTATCAAATGATATTATACTTTTTTTTTCTTTTCCCTGCATACACAGCATATCATGCATGCTCCTTGTTTTCCTCCTACATATCTTCCTAATATTATACCTACCTACTAATATTATAAACGCGAAAGTTTGTGTGGATGGATGGATGTATGTTTGTTACTCTTTCACGTAAAAACTAGTGAATGAATTTTAATAAAATTTGGAGTTATTCCTCGAAGCGCTACTATTTTGAAGCGCTCCTAATGAGGCGCTCCTATTTTATTCCTCGGAGCGCACCTTTTAGGAGCGCTCCCGTTAACAATTAAAAAAAAAAAATTTTTTTCGAGGAAAAAAAACAAATATTTTTAATTGCTATCGGGAGCGCTCCTAAAAGGTGCACTCCGAGGAATAAAATAGGAGCGCCTCATTAGGAGCGCATCAAAATAGTAGCTTTTCGAGGAATACCTCAAAATTTGGTATGGAGTTAGCTGACACCCTGGATTAACACATAGGCTACTTTTTATTCCTGTATTACCACGGGAACGGGACCTACGTGGGTGGAACCACGGGACGTCTGCTAGTATAAGATATTTCTATGGATGTACGTACCTTTTAGTCTTTACACCCATATTAGATCGCTTAAAGCTTTATTTTTATTAAAAAAAAATATATATCTAACAAAAGGATTTCGATATTTGGTATGATAAGAACAAAAACGCATTATATTATATGTTGTGATTTTTCTTTAATTAGTTAGGTTAATGCGTTGCAACAAAATGCACAAGTGTTTGTGGAAAATATTACCTAATAATATTATCTTCTATATCTATACTTGCTAATATTATAAAGAGGTAAAATTTGTAAGTTTGTATGTAGGGGGTAATCTTCGGAACTAATGATCCAATTTTAAAAATTATTGTACTGGTGGAAAGCTACACTGTTCCCGGTGGACATAGGCTACTTTTTATCCCCGTATTCCCACGGGAACGGAAACTACGCGGGTGAAACTGCGTGACGTCTGCTATTATTTAGGTATAAATGTCGTACCTATATGTTCTAATAAAATAATTGTTCTGGTGAAGTAGTCATTCAAATTATACCTACTAGTTTGTTTTAGTGTTAGATTATCGTGGCACAGTTTTTATATCAGCCGTGGGAAAAGTGTGCTACGCGTTATATTTTGTGGTTTCATGATAAGCTTTCATGGCTGTTGATGATTAAAAATTAGATTTATTACAACACTACGTCGTTTGAAATCAACAGTAGGTACTTATTTTTTTTATAGTCCTGATAAACACAGTTTTTCTCGTCAATCTCCAATCTTTGTAGCAGCATTAAATTATTCAAATAAAAGTAATGGCATTGAAGCTAAATCAGTGTACAAACTTTCAACTTGAGGTTCTTTAATTTTTACAGTTGATTGTACAGACGACAGCACATCAAGTTACCCCAATGTGTCAAATTTTCTCAATTGAATATGAACCTTATTCTGTTTGACATAAAGTTGAAAAACGATCAAAGAAATGTGACACATTGGGGTAACTTGATGTGCTGGCGTCTGTACTTAGATTGCTTGACCAATAGCGTATTTGGCAAATTTTATAATTGGACAAACGGACGATTAGACGAACTACAGCTTTGACCAATTCAAATTTGACAAATTGCCGATTTGACGAATATCTGACTTGACCAATGTCGTTCAACCCTCAATAAACCAAAAGAAAGTTGTCTAAAAATAGCTAGCAGAAATCCATCTGCACAAGTTTTTTCTTAAATATTATTGTAAAGCTTATCAAAATCTAAAAGAAAAAAGTTTTTACTCTCAGTCGTATTTTTGTAAGTTTTTCTTTACTCAAAATTTCTTATTCCAATATCATAACATCAAGTCTTTTCCCTCAATGGTTATGCAGAGACGTACCTACCTATCTTACACCCACAGTTAGCCTCAAAGTAATCAAGGGCGAGCCAACTGATATTTTATATATGTGAGGAACATGATGTAAAGTTTCTCATCCCCCATAGAAAACCTCAGATCCCCCCCGATCGGACGGGTGCTGAATCTAGTGGTTGTCTACTGCCCAACGGCTGTTATTATTAACTCGTGTATTCATTTAAAATTCTTATAAATTACATTTTAAAATATTAATATAAAAATAAAAATATCTAAAAATATATAAAAATAAAATATTTTTGAATATTATTATTATTTATTTATTTATTAATAACAAAGTTTATTAAAGCATCTTCCATTCAACTATGCCCCACGTAACCGTATAAATAACCGGGAACAATATTTCCCGAATGTCGGCAACTTGTATAAATTCAGTCGCGCGGATAACTTTAACATCGCGATGTAGGACGTCAGTCTATAGTTCGTATGTTGCGCGATAGATGTCGCTACACTACTAACAGTGTCCAAACTAAGACTCCAGGCAACTATTATTAGAATACAAAATGCGCCGAAAACTCAAAACCCCAAGAAACCGAATATCGATACTATTTCTTCATCAACGCCCCATCTCTTATTATAGTTCGTGTAACATAGGCGCTTGCCTGTAATGAGCAGGGCGTGTAAAATGCCTCTTTAACTTTTAATAGCTTGTCACGCCTCTCTAGTGCTTGATAAAGTTACAGTAGCGCTTGTTATTAAGTTCTAGTCATAGCTTGGCTGTTCGCTGGTCACACAACGGAGGACTCCCAAGGCAAACGCAACTCTGAATCTCTCTGTTCTCTTTCCGAATTAATGTGCTTATACTTGCTTCAAAAACGGTGAAGAGAAATATCGTGAGGACAAAAAAGGAGAAATTATCTAGCTCGCATGGCTATAAGAAACTAATATATAAAATTCTCGTGTCACAATGTTTGTTACAACATTCCTCCGAAACGGCTTGACTGATTCTTATGAAATTTTTTTCGTATTCTTAGTGGACGTCGACTAATAAAAACTTAATAAAACGAATAAATTGATAAAGCTTTAGTAATGTTTCGACGCAAATCTTCAACGTCAAAAAAAAACAAGGTACGCCTTATTATTATTAATCTAAATCTGTAAGAAAGACGTAGAATTTTAATATCAAGAGATAGATACTGACATGAGTGATTTGTAATCTCTCTTATCAGTAGGAAGTAAGTGATAAGATTGGGAGAGCCATCGTACGATTGCTATTTTTGATTGCCAGCCACGTGAGTTCTCGAAAAACGTTGCTTTGTTTGTACACATAAACTTCACGTGGACGAAGAGATAGGGGTAAGTAGATACATGAATAAAATTGCAGAAAAACATTTTTCGTAATTACATCTACTTACACACACTTTACTTCAGTCGCTCCATGTAAATTTAAAACTCCCGACACAAGATCTTACAAAAATATGTAATACGCCAATTTTTGAGGTAGTGGTCATCTTCGATTTGAAATTTGTAATAGTGTATCGTTGTATTCTACTAGTAAAACCCTTTCATTTGATTCCTATATTGAGTGAGTTGTGAAAAAATATGTAATCCGCCATTTTGTGGTGCATGTACCTACCTAATCCGCTATTTAGCACCGGCGCCATCTTGGACCGATTTTCGTCTAACATAGCTAAGAACATTACACCTTCCAAACAAAAAAAAAACAAAATCAGTACCTATATCCGTTCGAGAGCTACGATGCCACAAACACACTAAATCACCCGGTCGTTTTTACGTGGGGGGTTAAAAACACGGGTATTCGGGTAGCTTCATCCTCTGCAACTGGAAGCCGACCCCAACATAGATGGCAAAAGGGTAGGCTGAAGATAATCTTCACACACACTTCACAGCCTTTCGTTCATCCTCTTAAATAACATGACTAAAACATGAACCAGAGTTGAGGACCCAGACAAAGTCACATGTTAACTTATGACATTTGAGGAGTTAATAATAACCAAGTTCGTTAAATCCGAAATGTATGGAATTGGCATAAACTTCAGATACTTCTGTTAATTTCTATTCATTTCGGATTTACCGAACTTTAACTCAGGATTAATTCTCCATTAGTCGCTAAAGTACCTATTCAAACTCCAATACAAAATCCGAATTTTTGGATTTCAAAAGAGGTTTTGTCTACTTAATGTTACTTACTTCCTCGAATATTAGGTAAAGCTTTACCTATTCCGGTATCTACGAGTACTAATGATTAATCACATAAATGCCCTTTACACTCCTCTCTACAGTTGCAAAACTCAAGGTCATGTATACAAAATTCGCGAATGAATGAATGAATGAACATGTGTGCGATGCTGACGTGGTCACAGCCCGCGACGCCACGTAACATCACGCGGCAAGTGACGCATGTGTACCTACTACTATTAATTTGAGAGACGCTCGTAAAATGCTAATTGATTTGTAGCTGTGTGAAAATCTACTGGAAGGTACCTGGTGGCTAACCTGAAGTGAGAGTTTTCGTGTTGCCCAAAATAAAATAAGTTTATTTCATATCATATTTGGCTTACATAGAAGCATTCAGCAATTTTCATTTATCCACGAACCATAATTTATTTATCGTCCACGTTTTTCCTAATGTCATCTTTACTTGCGCATACGCAGTCTGACCCTTACCTAGTTTACCAATTAGGCCCTCTTGATTCGCTCAGTGTGTTGATTGCTTCATTATCTCCTTTTCAAGATAATGTTTGTGGAGATGAGAACTACGTTTAGAGAGGACATCTTTAGAAGTTGTAACGTCTGTGGCATTAAGGAGTCCTTTAGAAGGTACTTATTTACCTAATAGCTGCATTTTCAGTTTATTCTGATGCTTACGATCAAAGTTTAACTGAATAGAGTACTTCAAAATTATAGTTTTTAGTCCGTCATCCAGATAACAAGAAAATATTCGAAACGTATTTTTTGTTTTTTAATTGATGGAAAACTGCTTAGATTAAGCGCATTAAATTTGAGGAGAGGGGGCTTGTAAGGTCATTATCTAGTATAAACTGTACTGGCTAGTGATGTAATGCGACATTTTGACTCGATGTATCGCCGTTATTTATTGATTACGTGAAAAAAGAAAAAATATGTGGCGAATGTTTTCTTGTAATCTAGATGAAGGACTAAAAACTAAAAGTGTGTAAAAGTGGAAGTGTAATAGATTAATATAGGCAATCGCGCTTCATCGTCGACCACATCATCGCTTACCATCAGGTGAGATAATGATCAAATGCAAGCCTATCCTATACTTATATTATAAACGCGAAAATTTGTGAGTATGGATGGATGGATGGTTGTTACTCTTTCACGTAAAAACTACTGAATGGATTTTAATAAAATTTGGTATGGAGTTAGCTGACACCCTGGTTTATCAGATAGGCTACTTTTTATCCCTGTATTTCCACGGGAACGGGACCTACGCGGGTGAAACCGCGAGACGTCTGCTAGTCAGTTATAAAAATAGCTAAAAGAGAGAACTGTTATTTGAAGTGCTAAAATAAACTGTTCTTTTTTATTTTAAGTACTTTGAATATTCAAATACTTAATTTAAAATCTTACTAACCCTTTATCAAACGGAAAGCTTTTTAGGAGATAAATAAAACTGAGACTTGTTTTTAGGTAAGTTAGATTTCATAAATTTTGATAAAATTTTGGAAAAGGGTGGGGAAAGGGGGGTTTTTATTTCTCTATGGTTGATACTGTTTGGTATAGCCATTAAAAAAATAAAATTGATTTTGTTATTTCAAACTAAGTGGGAAATAATTTCCCAGTATTTGATTAAGGGCTAACTAAGTAATCACAACAACACATCAAGCTAAACATTTTCTGTATAGGCTGATCTCGCATTGTATAAGATTTCAGTACAATGCGAGGTCAGCGTAAACTGGAATTGTATAACTTGATGTGTGGGCCTGTGTTACATCACTTTTAAAATGTCATTCGCCAACAAGGTATTTGAATGTATATCTGTATTTGTACATTGTGCGAGTAATAATGTCAGGAGTCAAGTATTGAGGAAAATCCGGTACCTACTGCGCCTGCGTATCTAGATTCGTGGCTAAAGTGCGTACGAGCGGAAGGACATATAAACAACTGTGAACAACACATTATTAATTGTTTTTGTGTAAAACTGTTCTCAGGTTTTGTAGATCAAGTAAAGCATAAGGAAAATTGGGATTTATTGTAATGTATATACCGTATAAGCTAAGGTTTTTCTAACTCATCAGACAGACGTGTTGCTGGGGAGTTGGTTTTTTTGCTGGGAAGAAGTGGTGCGCCACTTGTTCCCAGCAAAAACACTAGGAAGTAGCGAAGGGAGCTTTTTTTTGAGGACTGTATTATGTAGCTTTGAAGTTCAAAAAGATCTGGTCCTCAGCTTAGTTGGAATAAATTACTTTTGATTTTGATTTAATTTATTAAACCCTTAAAAACTTTATTTCATTTGGGAACGAAAACAAACAAACACAAGGAATTTAAAAGGCAATTTTTTTTTATTTATTTAAATATAAATAAATGCACAACATTACAGATAACTAACCTAAGTTGTTGAAAATTTGAAACTGTAATACTTGTAATATTTTTTATTATTACTTTTTGTTTTTAACCGACTAAACCGATACCGATAACCGATAAAATTGTAGAAAAGTGGTGTCTGTACAATGGAAATTTTGAATGGTTCAAATAATATTATTTTTAATGATATTTTTATTTTTACATTTAAGTTTATTCGTTTTACCTGTGGAGGCATGTTATAAACAATTTGAATGTTAAATTGTTGTTATCTAATCATGAGTAATAAGTCTGTAAGCTTTCTTAAAAGTAATAAAATAAAATAGAAAAATAATAAATAATTAAACACGAGAGTAAAAAAAAACTTTTTTACAAAAAATAACAACCGACTTCTTAAAAAAACACTAAAAGGTGAAAAATAACTCCAGTTTAGGAAGTCTGTGGCTTTGGTGGTTTTGTTTCGTTCATTATTGGCCACCGACTTCCGAAACTGGAGTTGTTTTTCACCTTTTAGTGTTTTTTTAAGAAGTCGGTTGTTTTTTTTTTGTAAAAAAGTTTTTATTTTGCAATTTTTAGTTTCTTCGTATGGAAGGAAGGTTTTTTAAAACTTAAAAGAATCATTGAACTTGGTTAACAATTGCTAAAGAAGTTCTTTCCAAACATTAATCTGTACATCTCTGCCGGGCCCCTTTTAAAATAGAAGGGCGTAATGTTATGTTATGGAAATACAAGAACTCTGCATAGACATCTGACTATAGCAATCGCGAATAATTTGCTGTTATGCGTTGAAGAGTTCCGTCGCAAGTCTTCTTCATCAGGTCTTCTTCACAAAATGATACTTTCTGAATGAAAATGCTCGATTTGTTACTAAAAATGTAAAAATCAGTACGTGTGTACCTATATTTTTTGAGGAGTTCCCTCAATTCCTCAAGGATCCCTCATCAGATATGAGTTTTGATACAAATGGGACCAATCTGCTAGCATACCCTATCAAATAAAAAAAGAATTTTGAAAATCGGTCCATAAATGGCGGAGTAATCGCGTAACAAACACACAAAAAGAAAAAAAAAAAACATACCGTCGAATTGAGAACCTCCTCCTTTTTGGAAGTCGGTTAAAAAATAGCATACACAACTGTAAAAATAATAATAAAAAAAAAACAAAATATATTCCCGACCTCTCATCAGTAAGTAAGTCATGTAGTGGAGTGGTAACATTTTAATCAAAATTAAAAGCAATTTAGGTAGTCAAATTAAGCTAAGAGGATCAGCACTTTTTGAACGTGCAGAATAATACAAAATGGTAACAACATGTTTCTCACACAACATCTTATTACTAATTACTATAATGTGAAAGCTTCATACACTGGAATCAAATCTACAATAAACTACACATTGAAGCCACATGTATGTTATATTATCATTTGGGATGTAAATGGTCCTTAGGTTCGCGGGCTTTTTAAAAAGTACTTCGCTCGCGTTTTTTTTACAAGGAATTGATAAATAGAATCAGAAAATACATTAATTAAATAACTGCCTACCTACCTATTTAGCGCCCTTCTAAGTCGAAAAGATAACAACATTTTGTTTTTGATAACGTTGATTTATTAATGATATCGAAATGGATCAAGTTAAAGATATGATGAGAGGGTAACAATACAGTCACACCTAAAAATCTAACTAGTTTGTTTTATTCTCACATGTGTTTTTGTGTTTTATTCGAATATTGAGTTGAGCTCACGATTACTGACAACTGTGGCACTGACTGAGCAGGTCCACTAATTACTGTAGTTCTTTCCTCATTATACCAATTCAAACACTAATCTGCATGGTTCTTACATAATCTGACCAAGATAATGTCTGGACTTTAAAAGAGACTGTCGCCTCTGAGTTTCTATCGGTGTTTCTGTCAGAGTAGAGTCAGACAGTGAAATACCGAACTTCACCTTCTAAATAAAAAATGCAGTGTTAAAGTATTTAGTGCAATCAATCAGGCACAAATCTAGACTCCGGGCTGCTACTAAGAAAACCTGTATGAAAAACCCAATAGCACTCTACTCGACCCATAAAACTAAACCAGCATCCATCAGTAATGGTTAGTAGTAGCCACCAGTCCACCACTACGAGGCAATAGTAAAATAATGATTACTAACAATACCGTATTTTCCTTTATCTCAAATAACTGTTTGTTTATTTATCCAACAACCAGCAAACCATGAGATACCTTGCAGCGTAACGATGCACCAGGATACAATAAATAATTAATTCCTAATTGGGACATTCTCACGTCAATTATAAATAATAAAAAAAAACCAACGTTCACCGAGCATGCATTTTATTAAACAATATCTAATATTCAAAACATTTATCAAGGAGTTTTTCAACTAGTATATCTTGAGCTTCGCCACCCTTTTGCTGGTATTATGTTCGTGGTGGTAAATGGGATCTGAGGGTCTTTATATTTTGGTCCTTATGTGACTTCTGGCTTCCTCGGCGATGGATCGGATTCGACGGCGGTGTAGACTTAAAAGTAGGGTGACCCCGAAGTAATTGTGGACCCCGAAGTAATAATTGTATAGTGTTAGTTATTGTGTAGTGTTAGCTGTGTTAGTGCGGACGGGGCCATTTGTTTTCAGTTTTATAGGGAAGCTTTTAAACAGCGTTTACTTTATCATCAGGTGTGTATCAACGGATTTTTTAACTTTTTATGCACTAATTGGGCAATGGGTTATGCTGTCAAATAGATAACAGTAGGTACTGCATAATTGGTACATTAAGTAGGTTTGGAAAGTTTTTAACATTAAGAACAGTAGAGATAATTATGTAAGATTACTGTTTATTGTTAATTAGATAGATGTGAAGTGAACCATGTAGATATGACTCAATGTGATTTACCTATCGAAAAAGTCCTACTTCCTACTAATATCTATTATAAATGCGAAAGTTTGTATGGATGATTGTTACTCTTTCACGCAAACAATACTGAGTAAAATGATTAATTAAACTTTACAATACTATATAGCTTATTATATTAGAATAACACATAGGCTATATAAATATATTAAATTAATTGTATAAAATATAACAATAAGTCAGAAGTAAGTAAAAAAAAACTGCCATCTGCGAGTTATTCTAATCCTGCGCAGACGAAGTCTACTGAACTTAAACAAAACAAAAATCAAATGGCGATCACTATTATAATGATTTAATTCTCAATCAGAAAACTAAAACTAAACTAGGACGTAAGGACTAGATAATTAAAAACAAATTATTCAATAAAAAATTAGCCTAAAGGACCAAAAATTAAACAGGACTATCCTACTTCAATCAAACTCGTGTACATCACACACCTGTACGTCGAAGCTTGTCGGCAACTTAACGCAGAACTTTTAAAAGTCGCCTCGGTTTAGACGCGCGCGCATTATTGCATGTAAGTCATGTAACATACGTCATGTGTGGTGTGGGGTACAAGGTGTGAGAAATTTAGATAGGAAAAAAAAACCTTATTTTCACACTACTAGAGTAGGTATTAATTATAGAACGGTGATAAATAATAATTTAATCAAGAGTATTAGTTTAGGCAAACGACATGATTGAATAATCGCTAGTTATCGGGACATCTAATCAATTACCTTTGCCAGATGACAAAACAACTGACGGCTACCAGACAGCAGCGCCAGCAAGGATAGATGTCAATTCATGCTATAGCTAAGGGTGCTTGCATTTCTTTACCTAAAAATCAGTCTGGGCAAAAATCTGAAGGGCAATTCTCGTATTTTAAAACGTCCAAAATATAGTCGAATTCTCAACTCAGCGACAATTTTATTGATGTCTCAAATGCAGGGAAATTAGAAGTATTCCTAACAGAATGAAACTGAGAACTTTATTTAGAATACTATATTTGCCGCTATTGCAAAACACGACTGCAACGACAGACAACACTTGTAGACGATGGCATGGTTGACGTAGTGACTGAGCAATTGCAAGCTTCACTGCGTGTCGGGGGTTCCCACATGAAACTCATATTTGTATGGTGTTTGTGATTTAAAATATTTGAAAACGCACCAAGATACAGGAGAAATTCTAATATGGGTAATGATAAAAAAAACAAATGATATTGAAAAAGGACACTATTTCCCGCTTAGTCCTATAACTTGTACCACACCTGTCTGCTCTCATTATTGTCGGGCATCGAAAGTCGTACTTACCGCTCGTAATAACGATGTTTCAGGGCATAAAGCACGGAAATAAAGGGGGTGATTATTATATCACATATATATTGTGCTTATGTACAGCTCTCAGCTCGGGAGCAGTCGTCGGAACGAGGAGTTCTGAGATTTTCTTATCTGTTAGGTTTTAAGTGAAAATTGGTAAAGAAAGTAATTCGCTAGATTGGTGGGTATTACCCGCTCTGTCTCTAGTTCTCTAATTACCTACCTACACTACATACAAGGTTAAAAAAAAGTTACTATTAATAATTAGATTAGAGATACTGAGATATGTAACAAAACGTAAATATTAATTAAATAATTTTTACTAATGAGAATCAGGAAATAATTGGATTATTTTATTATTAGCTATACCTAATTGATTTGAAATGGATCCAAAAAGGTAAACGGTAAAAAAACAAAACAAAACACTTGTTTCAAACATTTTAAACTGTTTGTTTTATAAAATATAAAAAAAACTGTTTTTTTTTCAACCCTGCGTAGGACTTTAGAGCTGGCAATATACTTATGTGTGTCTATTATTCACACTCTTCTACCTAAACAGTTGTATAGAATAGTTCTTTATGAGCACGGCAACTTTAGGTGAAGCTTACAGATGTAAAGTTTGAAATTATCCTGATAACATCGTTCTAGTTTTTTTTTATTAATAATAATAATATTTGACTGCCTCGCTGGTCTAGTGGTCGCAAGCGCTACTGCTGAGCATGAAGTCCGGGGTTAGATCCCCAGGTCGGCAAAGTGTTATTGTGTTTTTCTATCTGTAATTTCTCAGTAGCAGCCCCGAGTCTGGATCTGTACCCGATTGATGGCAATAGCACCAATCGGGCACGATTGCAGACTCGAGAAATTCTAGTTGGATAAACTCAATGACTCCCGACTCGGGGATCGATCCCAGAACCTCACGTTCAGCAGTAGCGGCTGCGACCACGTGACCAACAAAAAGTAGAAAAGATGTAGAAAAATATTATTTTCATTTTTTTTTGCTGCGCCAACAGAGCCATTACATTTCCCCCATAACCCACTCTCGACTCTGCCCCCAACCATCCATCTTCCAAGTCAAAACACTCAAATTTCCAAGACACGGTAACCATAGTAACCGAGTGTTATCCATGGGGACCCTCAAAAACGCGCCGCACAGATAACTAACGACTTCCCCTCACCGCTCACCGAGATAACCTTTAATTAGGTAATGCTCAACTTGTTTATTAATTAAAAATTATTATGTAAATCGTATAATTTTACACTCGAGCGACCTGAAACGAATACTGGCTGTGTCTTCTGTATTATTTATATTAATTAGGTTGGAGATAGGCATCTGTTTATATAGTTTATTATGGATTTACTTCCGTGGGTGACTGACAGTTGGGCGGTGTTGCCATGTGAAGGTGTAATGGAAGAATATGGTAAGGTTATCACCTGTATTGAATTTAGAAGAAAATTTACAATTTAAGATTTGCTAAGGGATAACAAACCTGTCTTTGGAATTGTATCACATTTTTTTATCTGTTTCACGGGTTTTATCTGTTTTATTTTTAAAAAAAATATTTTTGGTCGTCAATTTATGCGTACCGCGTACGTTCTGAAATTTATTTTATTATTAAACTTACAAAGAGGTTATATAAGCTGCATGAAAAAGTATTTTATTTTAGAAATCAATTTACGTAATGAATAGTGACGGCAGAGACGAACTTCAATAATTCTTTGCAAATAGTGTATACTGTATGGACTTAAAAGTGGACGCGGAAACTAAGTAAATTGGATGTACTCGTAACATAGAGACACGCAGCGCAGTAGTTCAGTTTAAAATTATGTTTTTTGTATCTTTCAAAATCAATGCATTTCAGTAAGGTAGTTAGGTTAGGTAGTTAGGTTAGCTATACGATAGGTGCTCGTGCTCTTGTCTCTGGAGTAGGCAGTGACCTGTCGCTGCCGGCCGTGGTCGAGAGGATGGTCGGCAGCGTCGAGTCCTGGGACGCGGTGGTGTCCTTCTGCGAAACGGTCATCTCGCAGAAGGAGGCTGCGGAAAGGGAGAGGGAGATCACCTCCACTCACCCTGCCCGCAGCAGACGCACCGGGCGCAGGCGGAGGGCGGACAACGCCCTCTTCCAGCCCCCCTGAATGGGTCCAGGGCGACGGACGCGGGGATGTCCGCCGCCCCCACGTACATGGACCCGAGGTGGCGGCGCGTCGTATTCACGCGCGCCCCTCTTAGACGTCGCGAGGGGAGTCTAACACCTCACTCCCCTCGCAGACTTGGCGAAGCCCGCGGGGCCGGCACCAGTCGGGGGTCGCGGAAGTATCTTCCGTTCCCGTGACCCCCGGCGCAGGTGTGAGAAGGAACACGGGGTGGTTTTTAGTCAGTAAGAGTCTGACAGACCCCTCCGCCTCCCCGGGCGGGGGACATCCATGAGGATTTTCCACCCCTAAAAAAAAAAAAAAAAAAAAAAAGCTATACGATAGGTATGGTAAGTTAGGTTAGGTTATATATACATATGTTGTCATTCTAATGCTATCTAACACAAATATTTAAATAAGAGCACAGTATAGATTTGCTAAATATTAAGTAGTAGTTTTTATTGTTTATTCAAAGTATATTTGTATATTTATTCATTTAATACTTCAAGCACACTAATGTACAGAGGTGGACTTAATGGCATTTTCTACCAGTCAACCTTTAGGTGATGCAGAGAAAAGCAGTGGTAGATTCAATTTCATATGTAAAATTCTCGTGTCACAGTGTTTGTATCCTTATAGTGTATGTATATTGGAAAATTCCTTCAAAACAGCATGATCGATTCTTCTGAATTTTTTACTTTAACAATAATTCTTCAAAATTAAATGTTCAATAACTGGGTGCGTCTAACAGCACCTTAAGTAAAAGTGGGCAGATTGGATGAAACAACAGCATGATCAATAAGTACGATCAGTTATTACAACAACTTTAAGTTCAAGCAGAAGTTAACATAAGTTTCATTTTAATGGTCGATATACCACGGGGTCAAGTACAGTCATTGTGTGTAAAAACAATGAATTGGCTTCAGGATAGAAAGGGCCTAGCGCCTACTGTTTTATTAGGGTTGTTACCAGTTATTTGTGCAAGTAAGTAATATTTCAACTTTTACTCAGAAAGTTAAAGTAAACCTAGATACAAGTTGACTTATATTCCTTGTTATTATGAGCCTGTAGTGTCCCACTGCAGGGCAAAGGCCTCCCTTCCATTCTTCCACTCCTTTCTGTCTTCAGCCACTTTTGGCTAATCCTTGCTAAGCCTTCAGAAAGGAGTCCAACTCGTCACGCCATCTCCTTCAGGGCCTGCCGCGTCGCCGGCTCCTGCTGTCCGGAATCCAATCGGTACATGTCTGCGCCCAATTTCGAGGCGAAAGCTGACTTATATCAAGGAACAAATTTTCAGATGCCCATGCACCCACCAATACCCATGAATATTAACAAATTTCACTATGGGACCAACACGGAAGAGCGATTTTATACATTTTGATCGTTTAGGTACAGACGCTAGCACATCAACCTACTCCAATGTGTCAAATTTCTTTGATAGGTTCTCAACTTTATTCCAAACACAATAAAGTTCATGTTCTATTGGGAAAAATTGACAGTTTGGGGTAGGTTGACGTGCTGGCGACTGTACGTATTAAACTTTTATACGCAACAGTTGATTTATTTTTCGCGATTTCCGAATTAGTCCTAGACTGAAAGTTACTCATATTATTCATACGAGTAGTGTAGAAAACTCTCTGAAAATTTGACCCATGATATTCCCGTTTGAGCACCTATTTTTTGAGCACCTATGCATTTAGTACCAAAGGTATTCCCATTTCCCATAGGTTAATGCATAGGTGCTCAATAAATAGGTGCTCCAACGGGAATACTCCATTAAAAATAAACTCTGTATACGTACCTACTAGCTAACTAACTCCACATCTCCAATAGCTGCTGCAGTAACACATACAGTCGAATATAAAACCTCCTTCTTTTTAGAAGTCGGTTAAAAATAATAAGTACCTACCTGCAACGTCAAAAATGTTACACTCACTGTCACTGACTACTAACTTGTCTAACTTTCAGGCTTCTTACTATGTTTGTCTAAGATCTAGTAATGACAGCCGCAACCTATACGGTAATGGACGGTCACCCATCTACGGACTGACCTCGGCAAGCGTTGCTTAACCTTCCATCGACCCGTGTGACCGTTTCAATTTAGTCTCAGGCTCCATAGGAAGTACTAAAATTCTTTATTTATACTCGTTAAATATCAGAGTCGCAAGCGGATGTATGTATTAATGAACGAGACAGACTTCTCATATTTTAGGCGCTTAAGACGTGACGTCACTTGATAGCCTGACGGCTAAAATTAGCCTTTTAATGTGTGCAAAGTTCGTGAAGCACTGTTCTTTAGACTTTGTACTTGCGGCCATATTTGCAAACGCGGCTACACATCAGGCTATTCATTTCAAGTTTACGCTGACCTCGCATTGTACAAAAATCCTATACAATGCGAGACCACCTTATACTGGAAATGTATAGCTTGATGCGTAGTCGTGTGTTCCTACTTCGGGAATGTTCCTGTACGTAAATGACCTATTCAGAGAGGGGAGGGTGGTCTTGGTCATTACGTAGTACACAAGGCGACGTATCAATCTGCCCAGTATAAGCTGACCTCCCATTGTTCGGGAATCTTATAAAATGCGAGATCAGCTTGTATCCTAACCAAACGTCTCGTAGACACTTCTGTCTTGTAGTGAATTGCCGAAAACGCTACCGCTTATCGCTTGCGCTCTATAGTGTAAACGAGGCAATTTTACTGTCGTGTATTTTTATTCTAAGTCAAAGTCAAAGTCATAGTCAGAGTCAAAGTCAATAGTCAGAAGTCAAAGTCAAAAGTCAAACCATTTACTTCAATTAGGCCGTTATAAAGCACTTTTGAACGTCAAACTAGTTGACTATAATTTATAACGTAACATCGCGCCTGTGTTTCGCAGAGGGTAAGGCAGAGGTATTTTTAGCATAGGTAGGTACACAAACAGCCATACCCGGAACAATTACTTAGGTACTTGTACAGACACCAGCACATCAACCTATCCCAAACTGTCTTTACCCAATTGAACATGAACCTTATTCATTTGAAAATAAAGTTGAAAACCTATCAAAGAAATTTGACACATTGGGGTAGGTTGATGTGCTGGCGTCTGTACCTAGGCCATACAAATATTTCAAACACGAGACACGCACACCCACATCACGCCAGTTACGGAAGTTTTAAGTCGCATGTAATAAGGGTGAGCCTAATTCCATCAAACGAGACTTACTATGAAATTTCAGACGAAAAACCCAATAACACTTTGCCCGACCCGGGAATTGAACCCGGGACCTCGAGCTTAGCAGTAGCAATTACAACCACTAGACCAATAAGCCACTTTAATTATATCCTATATGAAACAGTATTTCGCAAAGACTCATTGAATATGCACTTATCTTTATTGACACAGTTGCGATTACGTCATACATTATGTCATACAATTTATATTCTCAAACAGAAAAGTCCTTACAGTTATTAAAATAAATAAAACATATGAAATTACAAAGTATATCGTCAGCCCTATAAAAACAATACTGTACCTACAAACTACTATTATTCTCAAGGTTTACGATTATAATTATCTGATACATAGACATTATCTTGAATGAAATATTACTAAAACACATTTGAATCTTATTTTAGCTAATAAAACGCGCCTAGCAACAGTGTAACCCTAAAAGATACAAAGAAACGTTGATACTATCGCCGTCTCTGTCTAACAACCAACTTATTACGATGACAAAAAGAGACGGAACATGTATTCCAAACTCGAAAATTGGTGTCATCGTGATTAGTGTGAAGTCATGTGTGTGTTACGTAGTTGATTATTTCGCCACAAACAACAAGCGGCGCCGTGGCTTAGTTGGTTAAAGCGCCTGTCTAGTAAACAGGAGATCACGAGTTCGAATCTCGTCGGGGCCTATGCAAGTTCGTGCATATAATTCTTTTTGAATTTTATTTTTATATTTTTATTATAAAATATTTAGATGTTTCAAAAATATTGAACTTTTATTAGCAGTTCGCAAAAATACTCAAACATAGGTACTCTCAGAATTTAGTTCTTCAAGCTAACACTGAATTGTTATGATACTCACATTCATTAAATCAATAAAATCACGGACGAATTTAAAAAGCTCGTATGCATAGAGAAAGCTAAATGAACAGTGATTATCGAGGACATCGGACATTGCTGTTGTAGGTAGCGTTAGCAGAAAAAACATTAAGAGAAAATTACATAAGGATTACTTTTAATAACTGACATATTTTTATGGAAAATAAAATCACTGACCATTGAGTGTCCAGAAAATATTTAAGGACTGGGTGTTTTTTCGAGCGTTTCAACCTTCGATCAATAATCTGATGTTTTTCTGAAGCGTGGGCGCACCCCACGCTTCAGAAAAACCAGCCGCAATAGAATTCTGAAAGCTTTTGCTGAACGTTTCGACTGTCAATACATGAACCACTGCTGTATGGTTCACGTACTGACTTGTGTTAATGCTAAGATAGGGTTTTAAATTGACTTAATTTTTATAATTTTAATTTTATATTGTTTTTGATTTTGATTTTAATTTTAATTTTGACTCATATATATGTATTGTGTTTGATTAATGTTTTAATTTTAATTGAAAAGAGATTGCCCAGGAACAGTACTCTTGATAAATCACTTGTGTCTCAAGTCTTTAAACGACATGAAATATCTAAAATAAAAATATCTTTTTTAAAAAGACTTAATGATCATTTAAAATGGGATAGTTTTTTGAACAATAATTAGTACTTTTATGTTTCCTACGTTATAGAACGCCATTTTTTACTATCAGCTGTCAATACTAGGGATGTTTATTTTTAACCGCCTTCAAAAAAATAATTTTACGTTACGTTTTTTTCTTTTGCGGGTAATGTGCATACCTACCTACATAAAATAAAACGATATCGATTTTGTGTTGATTGTTCAATCTATTATTGTAAAGTAGGTAATAACAGAGTTCTAAGTATAGTATTTTTAATATCAGTGGTTGTAAACGACGGCATCGGCGCCAAGTGGTATTCGTGAAATATAACTGGCTGGTTTACGGAAATCTATCTCTCATCAGAATGGGTACTCAACCTTATTTGACATTTATTGCGTCTGTCATATTTTTGCAATACAATACTGTCATTTCTAATGGTTTTGGTACGTTGTGCGTCGAGTCGAGCCTTTTAGTTCAAAAACAAATATGCTTCAAAGACACCAAGCTAACCCGTAAACCTATTCAGACCCTTTTAAATAACTTTTCAACTATTTTTTGGTCTAACATAACCTCAAAATAGTAATTTCATTTTTGTAAATATCTCGGAAATGCCATTGTCGTTTGTGTTAAATCTTTTGAGGTAGTATATAGACATGCCATCGAGTATTTTAAAGATAATTTGATGAAGACACAACAATGTTAAATTGAGTACATTTGTCCATAGCGCCGTGGGCATTGTCCTTTAGATTTAAATGTAATGTTTCAATTTTTGTGTGGGTTGTTTTGTTGTGAATGTAAAACGTTTTATTAACTTTGTAAAAATGTAACTATGATCCGAAGTTGATTGACATAAATAAATAAATAAATAAACAATAGCACGTTTCAACCGCCGTCATTATTTACCTTCCCCTAAAGGGAAGGGAAGAGAATATATTGAATGGAATATTTCAGCCATTTCGTATGTCTCTTTCATTAGAATTTTCACAGTGTAACTACAAAGTATAAGTTATAAAATTTAGCAAATTCAATATAAAATGTAAAAAACACATCTATGCAGGGTGGAAAAAATCAATGGGTCCAAAAGGAACAACCACTTTTGAACATTCCCTTACACATAAAATAGCAGTGCACACTTATGAAATTGTCTACCCATGGCGCGGTTCATGCCCGCTGACTGACAGACAGTATGACAGCGGAGCCTTAGAATAGGGATACGTGTTGGTACTCTTTGAACATAGAACTCAAAAATCAACTATGGACCTAAAACTTTTTTTTTGTCCGAGTCAATAAAATAAAGAAATATATAAATATAAAGTATATCTAGTTGTCATAACACAAGTTCTGCTGAATTCGGGACTAAATGGCGGTGTGCGTTAGTTGTAGAAATTTTATTTTATTCAAACAAAATCTCGTTTTACTCCAGGCACAATAAATTTATCTTCCAACCCTACAGCCCGCTACATGCCAGGAATGGCGAGTTGCGTGGGAGCCGACGAAGGAACCGACCAACATTAATTGCCACCACGTTAACTCCACAGTCAAACAATGGCGTATTAACATACTAAATGTGACTGCAACTAAGGGTGCTTCCACACGGTGCAAGTAGCTTGTGCATATTGAGGCACTTACGCAGGTTGTCATCATCTGCCTGCCTTTTCCTAACTATGTTGGGATCGGCTTCCAGTTTAACCAGATGCAGCTGAATACCAGTTTTTTACATAGATCGACTGCCTGTCGGATCTCTACAACTCAGTTACTGGGTAACACGATACCCCTTGGTTAAACTGGTGGTCAGACTTTCGGGTTTCTAACTACCCGTAACGACTGTTAAAGATTGACAATTGACAGCCGGGACCAACGGTCTAACGCGCTTTCCGAGGCACGGAGGAGTCTTGATATGTAATTAATGCACTTACGCAGGTTGTATGCATCGTAAACTTTGCCGTTTAAAATTTGTGAGGCTCTAGCGATTCGAGAATGTACCAAAGCAAGCCACCCGCGCCCGGGTCACCCGCGCATGTAGCTCTTGGCCACGAGCAAATAACTTGTGCGTACTGCTTGCTCAAGTAGCCCACTTGCTCCTTTGCATTATGTAAAAGTACTAGCGAGTAACTTGAACAAGTAGCTTGCGCATATTACTCAGGCGTGTAACCCGCATCTGTACTTGTTCCAGCTACATGCACTGTGTAGATGCACCCTAACGTATGTGATATGCGGGCGCCACGCCATGCAACATGTCTGATGCATTTGTATTTGAGTGATTAAAAACGTCGCCACGACGCATTCATAATGCTCATAGAAGGATATGGAAGGACGGAGTGGACTGGTAAACAGTTATCTTTTATTTATGTACATGCATACATATATAAACTCACGCCTTTTTCCCATGGGGTAGGCAGAAACTATAGAGTGCCCTCTGCATCGATTTTGACATACTTCTTTTGCTTCGTTAAATGTTGTGATACACACGCGCCTTTTGTGAGCATTACGCACCTGACCTTTCTGAAGAACTTTACCGATAAGGTATAATATGTATGTCCTTCTAGGGTGTGTCCTTTCGGCAATTCCACTTATGCCTTATGTTAATGCCGTGTGTTTATCACTAACCACATTTATTCAGCTCGATTCAGCTGAACGGACGCGTATGTGTTTCATACAAAACTAACGGTGGATTCAGTATAAGTCACCCCGTAAAACACTTGAGTGAAGTGAACTGTCAATGTCTAGCATTAGTATGTTCTTTTGTTAAAAAATATCCTCATTTATTCACACTGAATGAACAAGTCTCCGAAAGACTGAACAAAAAAAATGCAGGAAAATTGCTAGTTCCTTCTCAGAGATTGCAACTGTACAGTAGGAATGCTAGTTGTATGACTATAAAAATTTATAATAAACTGCCAGCTGCCCTAAGAATGTTACCAATAAATAAATTTAAATCTGTATTGTTTGCTTGGCTCTTAGATATGTGTTTTTATTCAGTTAATGAATATTTAAATCATAACTTTTGACATTATAATTATTTTTTTGACATTGGAGCATATTTTTAACATTACTTAATATATTTTGACTTAATATTAATTAATATTCTGACATTACAAATATTATATTATTCTGAAATCTCAATTTGCTATAGTTCTTGTAATGTCTCTATAATATTTCTACACCAGTAATGGTAGTATGTGTGATGCAATATATAATTTAAGACCTAAATGTACCATATACTTGGAAATAAATATTATCTTTATGCAATGACAACTTCACCTTTATTTCACGGTGTGTTTTATACAGAAATAGCATTGCTGCACTTGTATTCAGCTGTATTCGGTTAGACTGAAAGTTGAGCTGAACAAAGTTGGAAATGGGCTAGGTAGATAAAATATAAGTACTTATGTTTATCAGTTGTCTAGTAGGTACTTATAGCACAAGCTCTGCTTAGTTTAAAGACTAGATGGCGCTGTGGAAAAAATATTTTTATAATGAGATAAAGCTGGAAGCGGTCATTAACCTCCTTATCTTTTGACTGCCTCGATGGTCCAGTGGTCGCTGGCACTACTGCTGACCATGAGATGCTGGGTTAGATACCCGAGTTGAGCAATGCCATTGGGTTTATCCAGTTGGATTAAAACTGTAGCAGCGTAAATACCGTAGTTGTACCCGGACTGGTGTTACAGGTGTGTTCCTATAGAGGTACGTCTCTGCCTATTACTCTCAAGAATACAGGTTTGAAGTTATGATTAACCTTTAAAGACCTGGCGTTGTTAGTCCATTGTTCATTGAGAACCATTCGGCCTTCACCACCTCAACTCACTTTTATTCTGCCATATCATGAATAAAACTACTAGTAGAATCAATTTACTATTATAATGGTAATAATGTAATAAATAGTGACGTAACGACTAGATATTGGCAACACAAGGCAACGCTCGACGTGCAGCCAGTAATGACTCACTCATTACTGTGGTATGTTAAGTACTGTGTTGCCAGATTAGGTGGCGCTTACCCTGAGAGTTGGTATGTGACAGGAATCTACATAGATCTTTTTGAAAAGGAGGTATATTGGTTGGTTTCTCATATTTGTGACATTAGGCTTTGATAGTATTTTACACTAACCGCACTGATGTTGCTATTTGCTATCCATAGAGCGGATTGTCACAATAATACCTAATATGTGGAATTTTGGTCTAGATCTGTTCACGCCCCCCTACATAGTAAGGAGAAGGCTAGGCAGATGATGAGCTCTGCTTATTTATTTATTTATTTATTTAGGGACAAAAAACAGTTACACGTTACAATTTGAATATCGGAGCTAATTATAGAGCAAGCAGTACGCACAAGTTATTTGCTTGACATAGCAGGTGTTATTGACTAGTTTTAAAATCAATTTGGGTAAAGAAATTCCATCTCTGAACATGCGTCTGCAATTTTGTTTCTAAAACTATAAACAAATACCGCTTATTGGATAACCAACTTTAACACCTACATAAAGAGTTCAGTTTGTGGTTCAACTTTAAACAAAAGTCTGACTTTTTTAATCGCACTAACCCTTGTAAAATCGACCGAATTCACACTAAACTAAAGTTGATTTTTGATTAATTAGAAATAACGTCAACTCGAATCAGATTTGAAAATGAAATTAACATGTATGTATATGCCTTAACTACTGCATATTATTGTTACATAACTCTAGATGTATTAGAGCCAGGCTCATCAATCATCTGGGGACATATTATACGAGTATATATGGAAGCAATGTGCCTTGTAACATAGATTAGTAGGTACTTTGGCCGTCCCCAAAAGAATGGCAAGAAGTAATATACCCTTAAGTTAGAGCTTCATTAGCAAAGTGGCTGCAATGTTGGCAACAAAGGTGGCTGCAAAGAAGGCTGCGAACTGTATTTAATGGCCGAATTGGTTGGATTTTGAGGCAATTTTACGACCAAATTCAATAAAGCGTAACGTCCGATACCCGCATCAGCTACTCCCACGACTTATTATGTGCCAATTTGTGCTCACTATTTTCTTGGGGTACTCAAATACATGACATTGGCAATTATTATTTTTAACGAATCTTGTGATGAAAGAGACTCGACAAAGGGTATTCTAGTGTGAGGTTCAGTGTTTGTAAATTAAATGTTATCTGTATTATGTGAATAAATAAAATAAAAATAAATTGCACATAAAACAAAATAAACCAAAGAAATTGAATTCAGCGACGTCTAGAGGGAAAATGAGCGACAGCGGGTCGTTAATTTCACCTTAAGTTAGAGCTTCCTTAGTATAGTGGCTGCAAAAGTGGCTGCAAAAGTGGCTGCAAAAGTGGCTGCAAAAGTGGCTGCGAAGGTGGATGCAAAGAAGGCAGCTGATTTTGGCTGTTGATTCCAATGCCAAGCCCATACGTCTAACTCATTAATGTCAAATAAATATAAGTAGTTTCCTTAGCAACCGCACCTGTTTCGTAGGCAACTCGTGAGCGACGAAATCTACATTTACGACACGTGTCTGTGGTTTTTTTTTTTATGTCAAGTACGGTGTCTATGTGTCTATCAATATTTTTAGAAACCTGTTGCTAGGCAATTATTGATAGAGTTGTCTAAGGATTATGCATCGAGATCGAGAATCGATGTTGTAACTTTTATACAGATTTGTGGTGTGTGTCGTTTCGTGTTTTTTGTTTCTATTTACTGATAGGTATTACAGAATATCAGTGTTTAAAAACTAGCATATTTTTGGTAAAGTAAGTATGCCATCATGATCATAGAAGGATCGTAAAGGAAAACACTGAGAGGAAACCTGGACTTAAAGTTAAAATAAGTTTGAAATCGCTGTCTTGACCTGGCGCGGTGGCAATACTCGTGTCTTCTATGTACGAGGAACCACACAGCAGTGGGCCAGTTATAGGCTGGTATTAACACCAACACCTTTTCCCAACCATTTTGAGGTCAGTTTTAATGTGAAGATATTATATTTTTCTGGTAAAAGGAAAAACTGTGCCCAGTTACACAACAATCTTTATTATTCCACTACTATTTCATTACTAACTAAGGTTCTCCACTTATAATATTAGCAAAACCTTTCCTCTAGCAATATTGGAAACAGATCTGGCAACTCCGCCGAACGTTCTCTCAAACACAGATTAGGTCGCGCAAGGTCACAAGGTCCATTCCCGTCTGTTTCATTTTATTTCCCATAAAATACGCCGGTTATCGTCGCGCCAAACATGGATATACTACACATGTTTTAGTTAGTTATACAATAATGGAAGATGAATGAGAATAGCTTGTGACCGACTTTTTGGATGGTACTTCTAATTCTTGGTTACTGACCTACTTCAAGCATTAAGTAATGAGGGGAAACGCACATTTCTGGCGACGTTTTGCTCATCTATTTTATAAATTCTAAAATTACACTGATTTGGAAACTTAAATGTTGCTACTACCGATTTGGAACGAGTACAACAAAGGTATCAAAAGCCGTTTTTTTATTGCACTTAATCGTTTATTCTATTTTAATATTTCCGCTCCGTGATCAGTAGTATCAAAGTAAGGATTGCAGTTCTTAATAAAAAAAAAGTTTCACTAAGTTGTTTCAGAAATACAGCTGTTGTTACTTCATCTGTGATGTAAATCCCAAAGCCTTTCATTTGTTCCTTCCATGTGCATCACTGGGGCAATGTTTCTTCTGCAAATGGGCATTTTCCTTCGCGCTACGTACTAATAACTATGTATTTACGTACTAACACGCCTGTAGTCCTAACAGGGTTAGATAGAGGTGTACTTATAGTTCTCCCACATTTCGCCAGGGTAATAGGGTGGGGGGGGGGGCTGCCAAGTCGCAGGTTTCGAGTTCGTACCCAAGACACGCACCTCTGACTTGTCGGATGTGCGTATTTGTATTGTATCACTTGCTTTAAAAACGGCTTGAGAAAACATCGTGAGGGAACCAGCAAGCCTAAGAGATATATCTCGATGGCATGTGTGTGTAGCCAAGTCAGAAGCCCATGGATGGCATAATCTCAGATATACATCGTCCTCACTATAATCTGAATAATGTATCTGTACAAAGTAATGCAAAAACCTATTTTAAAAGAGTAAGTATGGAGTTTCTTGTCCAATCTTCTCCATACAAAACTACCTTTTGGAAGGGGCAACTACAATCATTTTTATATTTAACTAGCTGCCCCCGGCAAACTTCGTTGTGCCTTAGAGTCAATTCATTGCTCTTATTTTTTTTTATATTAGATATACATACGTTGAATAAGACGACAACAAATAAATCCAAACCAATAATAACTACTACTACTTTTAAATTACAACATGTATAATATACCCTAACCTAACTGACCATACCTATCCTATAGCTAACCCAACTATCTAACCTAACTACCTTACTAAAAAATACTAAATTCATAATTTTAATCTGAACTATTGCCTCTATGTTACATACAATAATTTATGCCTATAGTTTTCCCGGTCTACTTTAATTAAAGTCCTAACAGTAAAATAAGTTCTATTTGCAAAGAATTATTAAAGTTCGTCTCTGTCATCATTGCTAGTTACGTAAATTGATTTCCGAAATATAAGACTTTTTTATGCTACATAAAACCTCTAAGTTTAGTAACAAAATAAATTTCAGAACGTAGGTGCGTATTATAAATTGACAACCTTACCTTCTTGGGTTTAGCTTAAGACTTGTCAATTTCAAATTGTCACCTGATAATGAACTGGGAAGTTTGACTCCTGTCATGTCATCCAAGATGGCGCTGCGTTTGAAAAATGTTTGAGACAACCGATATTCTTGATATTTATTTTTATGATGTCGAACGGGATAAAAAGTATCCTATGTCCTTCTCCTGGCTCTAAACTACCTCCCTGCCAATTTTCAGCTAAATCGGTTCAGCCGTTCTTGAGTTATAAGTGAAGTAACTAACACGACTTTTTTTTATATATATAGATTTCACTTAAGTTTGACGTTTAAAAGAATGGTTTGACTTTGACTTTGATACTAGGTTATTAACTCATAAAAGGCTTCACATGCCTTTTAGAAATATCTTGACAATTTGACGTGTAGACGTGGTGTGCTGTCAGGCCTCCCTCCACTGGATGTCAGTTCACTTCAATCTATCCATGAACGAACATGGTAAAATAAAAATAACTTCTTAACACTCATACCGATCGAACAAACTACAAGTCGTGGTTTATCAACGGTCGGATATGGGTCAAAGGAAGAACTAATAGAATGGTGTGTTAACACAGGTATTTGTCGAAAAACCGGCTACTGAACCCGAGTAGTCTGGACCCTGGATACGAATGCCTACAACACACTAATAAAATACTCACGACGTAAAGCGGAAACATAAAAAAAATGTATAATATCTATGTACTGCGAGGCCCATTGTCAAATTTTTTCCAAGGGCACGCTCGCTAGGGTTATCGACATTTACAAATGGAAATATAAATAAAGCGAAACATTTTTTTATGTATTTTTTCTTCTGTGAGCTTTATGGTAGGTACATCCCTTGACGCTTGTACGAATATACTTTGTATTTAAATTGTTTTTTTTTTTAATTTATGCGTAGGATAAATGAAGACGTCTCATTATTTTAATTTATTGTCCGTGGTCACTTAACTTTAGTTTCTAATGTCTCTGCTAATTTAGATTAGTTTTTATTTATAGGACTGGTAATTTCCAAAGAAATAATGGTTCTATTTCTTTTGACTGTACTGTGCCTAAATGGCATCGGCCTACCCATTACTTATAAACGCGTATTATAATTTAAAGAGTTAAAATTTAAAACAGGGCTTTTAGAATAAGATAATAGTTTTTGGTGTGTTTACATTCGAGTACTTCATTCAAAACACTCTTTATTTTTATTTTTAGCTGGCAACTAATTATTCTGAACATGATTTTGTTCGCAGCTGACAACCCTAGAGGCATCGTCCAAATTTGAAGGGCGACATCTGTTATAACGTGGTGTGAATGATTATGTTATATTAAACGCGCCGATATCGGCTGTATGGCGCGAAATAAACTAATATGGCGCCGACGTCAAATTAATCTATGAATAAATCGACAGAATTTTGATAACTTGATCAAAATGTGGGACAGTGGGTCATTTCAACAAAGCGGTATAACTTTACGATGTAAATAAAGGACATTTTAATAATAAAATGTCTTCTATTTACATCATAAACCAAATCCCCATCAATCTAGCAGTGTCTTTAAACACACTGCTAGATTGATAGAGACTGGATAATAAACATTTACAGGCAACTAGGCAGGACCTCATTTCCATAGCCATCAACGCATAATTTTCTAACAGAAACGCAAAGGTATTTTAACACACGGCCTTCAATAAATTCTACTCAAGATTAATGTGAGAAAAAGGTCAATACGAGCCTTAAACAGAAACTATAAATTTAATTACAAACTATACGCACATTATACTGTTTACATATTATTTATAACCTCAATAAACATGAGAATATTCAAAATATTTTTATAGGTCCCATGATACGACACCATTTGACTTTTTAATGTCCCATTAAGATAACATAACAGAAATTATTTTTACATAGATTTTTTGTTTACCTTACCTACTTACACTATGAGTAAAAGTATTGCAGGAGATGTTGTGAACCTAAATAGTACGTACCAACAATAAAAAAAAACGTTACCAGCTTAACAAACAGATGTTTATTAAAAAGGAGTTTGAACATTTTTACCAACAGAGTTTGCAACATTTTTTTATCGTGTGTGCTTTTAAAATGGCAAAATGTCACATAGGTTCGACCGCCTTCATTTATTACTTGGTGCTAAATCAGACTCTGTTTCTGTATAGAACTGAAGAAATCCAAGAGAACAAGTGCATATGCTCAAGCTAACTCATATATGCCTAATGTTTCTTCTAAACATTATAATCATTACCAAAAAATACCTCTAAAACCAAAGAGATTTAAAATACTATAGAGCGGGCATGTCAAGAAAATGTCAAAGAAAAACTTTGATCCCATGTCTCAGTAACGCCATCTAGAATAATATATGAATATCGGAGCGGCAGTGGAGCGTACTACAAAAAACTCATACACTTGTATCCAGCAGGACACACTTTTTTGGACGAAAATTTTGTTCGTGATGTCCGGTCTATAGGTATTGAACGTCTTTGTCTTAAACAAACTGACAAAAATTCCATATTAAACCATAAGAACGTTAAACTATCACACACAATAACTCTGAACACAATTCTAACATTCATTACCGGTATTAAAAACCATAAATAAGAAATATTGGAATACCGAGAGGTGCGATTAAAATTATTGGTCGCTGTATACCATGTATAACGACCACAGAGTAAAAAGATAAAAATCATATTTTTTTCTGTAAAAAAAACACTTTTACACGTCATTTTTTAACTAGATAGTAGATGAGACTGACTACTCTGAGATGAAACACCGAAAGAAACTCAGAGCCTCAGAGGTCAGTCTCTTTTATAGCCTAGAAATTATCTTGGACAAATCATGTAAAAACCTTGCAGATTATTAGATTAGGGTCTGAAATGGCCTTTTGAGGAAAGAACCACACAGATAGTGAGGAGACGGGATCGTGAGCTCAACTCAGAGCTTGAGGAGCTCCACGTGCTGGCGAACAATACCAAAGAAAGAACATTTGGGTTGCCCCCATAAAATGTAGTAAAATAATTAGCTGAGGGTCATACGCCAGCATACCAAGCTACTGCAAACTGTAATTTTTTTCCAAATAAAATTGAACATGAACATTAAATATCTTGTTTGTATTAAGGTTGAAGAGCTATTAAAGACATTAGACATATCGGAGAAGATTGGTGTGCGGTCAGCACACAAAGTATTTAGTGGTGATATTTGATGAGAAGAAGGTGTAAGCAGTAAGGGAATAGGTAAATGTCTTATCAGGGGTAATCTTCTCTTTTTTACTCTGGTTTGTGACTGAGTCAGTTCTGTGAGTGTGTGTGTGAGTTTTTATGCCACCCACTTGGCTGCACTGGTCGTCAAAAAATATCTCTAAGGCTTGCTGGTTTCCTCACAATGTCTTCCGTTACCGTTTTTGAAGCTAGTAATCTTTATACAATACGCAAATGAATACGAAAAGTTAGAGGACCTAAGGCTCCTCGGTTTCATTATATTCATTTAGATATCATCGTTAATCACATTTACGTAGAATTATAAACATCGGAAGTGGCCTGTCAAAAAAGACCGTTATAATAATAATAATAATAATAATAATAATATTAACTGTAATAATATATATATTAATAATATTAATTATTATATTAACTGTAACGTAACAGTACCTACCTACCTAGGAGGAGAGCACTGTTGTATGAAAAGATTAGAGGGAATAAATAAGAATTTATTAATATCAAGCCTACCTAGTGGAGCTAGGGTAAAGAAGAGAGGAAAACTGATGAATGAAAGATGAAATATAAAATGAAGAAAAGGTGGCCCTCTCTCAGCAGTAGATGTGGCTGAGGGGCATCAGGCTTCGGTCTTCAGTAGAGGAGGTGGAGGCCGTCAAAGGTGTCACTCTCTGCTGTAGGGTAGTCGAGGGACGTCAGGCTTCAGTCTTCAGCAGCTCAGGAGGAGGCCGTCAGGAGAAGGAGTCCGTCAGAGGAGGTCCTCTCGGCTCTAGGAATGGCCGAGGGACGTCAGGCTTGAGTCTTCAGCAGCGGAGGAGGAGGCCGTCAGAGGTGGTCCTCTCGGCTCTAGTAATGGCCGAGGGACGTTAGGCTTCAGACTTCTGCAGAGGAGGCGGAGGACGTCAGTTTAGAGGGCCGGAGGACAGAGAGGCCATAAATATTAGACTCGCAGCTGATATGACTTGCTAAGCCTTTCAGATCCAAACGAAGACTGCCAAATTCCACCTGGCTCCAAGGTAAATGGACAGAATGACAGATGATTGAATTTTGAAAGGTTTTAGAACACAATACAAAGCAAAGTAAAAGAAAAATAATGAGGTCGATGTGGTTTACATATACGACCTACAACTAGCTCCAGACAAATTAAAAATAAAACTAGACCTGTCACTAGCAGACATTACGAATGTAAACAAACATAATTTATAGAAAAACTTAAATAATAAATATGATAATATAAGACAAAAGGTATGCTTTGCCTCCAAGTAATGAGCATGTAACTACCTAGGGAGGGTGAATGCTTTAAAATTTCAGGTTAAACAATGTACAAAAATGTAAGTAAAATCACAATGTAAAGACAACATTACAATACCCCGAAAACCCCGGAAAATTTTTGAATACAATGAAAAAATTTTCTTTTACAGTAAAAGAACAATAAATCATTAAAAAAAAAAGTAAGTTAAATGAGTATTTACAGTGGTACAAGTAAGTTAAAGAAATTAATACTAAGATTCATTCATTCAAGATTGCGTACTGTCATAAAAATATTTTCTCCGATTTTTCCATTATTTTAAAATTAAATTTATACTATTTAGAATGTCTGTGAATATAAAAAAACTAAGAAACAATAAACCAGTCGTCATGTGTGATGATCCAGCAACAGCAATGCAAATAGTAATTCAAAAATGTGACCACTAAAATAATATCTATGCAAAAAACAGTACCTTTATAATGTTAACACGAAGCCGGGCACGAAGACCTATTGCACCAACTCCATCTTCGGGTTCGTCGCTCAGCTCCGCCTCGCAGTTACCAGAACCTGCCCCAGACGTCCATCTAGGGACACCGGCCGCTGCAGTTGCGTCGAGCTCGAGCGACGAATATTTCTCCCCGCCGTCGACACCACCACCAATAACAACGCGTCGTCGCGGAAGAGGCCGACCACCGGCCAGCTTAGGACTCCGAGGCCCTCCGGTCTCTGACAGGGTCCCCGCTCCCGGTGGAAGTGTGCAGCGCATGCGATGGACTCAATCCATCAATGAAAACGTCATGCGCTCATACTTTGGGGCTACAGAGGGGGGAAGTAACTTGACTGCGTACCGTGGTCGGATGCTCTCTCTGTTTCAGGTGCTTGAGCCAGCTGTCAACGTGTCGGCACAACGACTGTCGGATCAGGTGCGGGTCATCCAACGTAACCGTATGTTGGATGACGCCGTACTTGATAGACTACGCCTCGAATCACGGGGTAGCCGTGTTACGTCTGCTTCGCCACCGGTCGTGGTACAACCACAGGGTTTACCCAATGTTTTACCGCGACCCGACTGCGTCAGTGAAGAGGACGATAGCGCGGCTATTTCCGTGAGTACCCAGTGTAACGTACGTTTGAGGAGCGCTTTGGAGGATGCTTTCCGAGCGTATCGCTCCACACCGCCCGAACTTAAACCACGTTTACCTCGTTTGCCCATGCACATGAAAAATAAGGCGCTGATGTGTGCTCTAGACTCAGAGCTGTCATGTAGTTTTGACAGCAGCAAAGACTTAGCCGATACCCACTCAATCTTGTACTGTGCGGCTGCAGCGGCATGTCGTGTAGCTAACGTAAAATTTTCCATCACGGAGAAAGCTTCACGACCAGCTATACCAGCCTGGCAGTGCAGGATTGAGCGTCGTATCGATGGGGCTAGAGCACTCATCGGCAAGCTTATCTGCTTCAGGGAGGGTAATACTCGCCCTAGAGTGATGCGCTTTGTGAGACGAGCATTCTCGGGTACTGATGTCAGTCCCCAAGACTATATGTTCCGTGTCACAGAGCGCATTGACTTCCTGAAGCAGAAGGTGTGTGCATGGGCAAACCGTATTCGTCGGTATAAGCGACGAGTGGAGCGATACACTCAGAATCGCACATTCCGAAGCGATGAAAGGTGGGTGTATAGAAACTGGGAGCGACCGAATCTGGGTGTGACTGATACGCCTCTGCCGGATGATGACGCCATGTATTCCTTTTGGCGCAACATCTGGTCGGAGCCTGTCAGTCACACCGAGGGCGACTGGACTCGGGAGATCGAACGGGCGTGCGAATCATTACCAGAAATGGGGGCAATCAACATCAGCCCCCAAGATGTAGCACGTGCAGTTCGTCCGTTATCCAACTGGAAATCTCCAGGACCGGACGGACTGCACAACTTCTGGATTAAATGGCTGCAAAATTCGCACGCACGTTTGGCATCCCAATTCCAGTCAGTTTTAGAATCGGGATCGCTACCCCAGTTTCTCACAACAGGAATAACCCACCTGCTCCATAAAACAGGTAGTACTGCGGAACCCAAGAATTATAGACCAATCACTTGCTTACCGACGGTCTATAAAGTTCTTACATCCATTTTGAGATCAAAAATTAATAACCATGTTGACAGCAACTCGATCATGTCTGTCTCTCAAAATGGATGTAGGAACGGGTCCCGCGGTACTAAGGAGCTACTCCTCATAGATATTGCCATTAGCCAACAGGTTCGTCGTTCCCGAAGGGATCTGTCGACATGTTGGATAGACTATAAGAAGGCCTATGATTCGGTGCCGCATACATGGCTCATGAGGGTGCTGGAGTTGTACAAAATAGATGCAACTCTGCGCACCTTCCTGATGTCGTGTATGGGGCAATGGAGGACGGTCCTTCACTATCCAGGATGTCGACAGATCCAGTCTAACAGCGAACCTATAAGGATCGAGCGTGGCATTTTCCAGGGTGACAGTCTCAGTCCGTTGTGGTTTTGTTTAGCCCTGAACCCTCTAAGCACACTGCTGGAGGGTTCGGGTCTAGGCTATAGGTTGAGAAGAGGTGGTCATGTCATATCCCACCTTCTTTACATGGATGATCTGAAACTCTTTGCCCCCAGCAACTTGCAACTGATGAAGCTACTAAAGTTAACAGAAACCTTTAGTAGTGGCATCAGGATGGATTTTGGTGTGGACAAATGTGCGGTCATGCATGTAAAGCGAGGGGAGATTGTGGAATCCGTAGGAACCCATCTTTCGGATTCCACATGCCTTCGATCCCTCTCCTCAACTGAAACCTACAAATATTTGGGTATGTCGGAAGCGTTGGGTATCAATGCTGCCGGCATGAAACAATCATTGAAGGAGCGCTTCTTCGGCCGCCTGAATAAAGTATTAACTAGTCTTTTATCAGGCGGCAACAAGGTGCGCGCCTTTAATGGTTGGGTCATGCCGGTCTTGATGTACTCTTTCGGCATACTCAAATGGACTCAGACTGAGATTGACGCCCTGGATAGGAGGGTCCGCACACTGTTGACTGCAAATCGGATGCATCACCCACGATCATCGGTGATGAGACTGTATATCCCGCGGAAGTGTGGAGGTCGAGGTTTCCTTAATGCCAAGACCCTACACAACCGCGAGGTATGCAGTCTCAGGGAATACTTCCTAAAAGCCGACGTGGGGATGCATCGGGATGTAGTCGCGGTGGACAAGGGCCTCACACCGCTCTCCTTGGCTAACGAGAACTGGCGCAAACCTGTAGTATTAGATACTGCTGACCGCATGGATGTATGGAAGAGCAAAGAGCTTCATGGACGCTTTTATCGGGCCCTTAATGGACCTGATGTAGACCTATTAGCGTCCATATCCTGGCTGCGCTTCGGTGACCTCTTCGGGGAAACCGAAGGTTTTGTCTGTGCGATAATGGACGAAGTTATCATGACGAATAACTACCGGAAGTATATTGTGAAAGACGGTACGGTTGACATCTGTCGGGCATGCCACCGTCCCGGGGAATCAATCCGCCACATTATTTCTGGTTGTTCTCGTCTTGCTAACGGAGACTATTTGCACAGACACAACCTAGTAGCCAGGATTATCCACCAGCAACTTGCTCTTAAATACAACCTTGTGGAATCCGAAGTACCGTACTACAGGTATGTGCCCGACCCAGTTCTCGAAAATGGCAATATCACGTTATACTGGGATCGATCTATCATCACTGACAGGACTATTATCGCGAATAAACCTGATATAGTGGTGATAGATCGATTGGAACGTCACACGATGATTGTTGATATAACCGTCCCGCATGACGAGAATCTCGTGAAGGCAGAGAAAGATAAACAACTTAAGTATCTTGATCTGGCTCGCGAGGTTGTCGACATGTGGGATGTGGATACAGCAATCGTCGTGCCGATAGTCGTGACGGCCAATGGCATAATAGCCAAGAGCCTCGATCAACACCTTAAGAGGCTCTCGTTAGGCGGCTGGATCAAGGGCTTGATCCAGAAGGCAGTACTCCTGGACACGGCGCGCATTGTTAGGCGTTTCCTCTCTCAGTAGCCCTGACCGCCGGTAGCTTGGACCCTGTTCCCGATACCGGTGGGCTACTATTTTTTATATTTTTAAATGTTTTTTTTATTTTTGTATTTAAATATTTAAAAATATAATTTATATGTATAGTAATGAAATAAAGGAAATAATAATAATATTTATTTCACCACAAAAATTATACAATAACATATTATATGACTTGATAGGCTTAGTATACAAGTTATTAATATGGAATCCTCTGCTGCCGAACTAGGAGCGATCCTGTATCTCGGCAGACAGCGCCATCCCCTAACATATTTCACTACAATGATTAAGCCGAACTAGACATACAAATTATATCTATTTATGATAATTATTCAGAAATTAACTTCTATTAATGCTCATATTATATAACAATAAATAAAACTAACATTAATATTTATAACCTATACAAATGAATAAAAATTGGATTGAATTCATCATTACTATTAGAAAGATTTAAGATTTACAATTAAATAATAATAATAATCAGAATAAGAACCGCATGTGTGTCTGAGTGGGATGTGTATCTGTGTGTGTGAGTGTGTGCGTATATGTGTATATTTGTGTTCGTGTAGTGTTTATTTGTGCGTGTTGTACCGAAAGCCGACTAAGAAGCGTCTACTAATTTTGAACTTTTAGAAGGGCTTCAGTTTCCTCATATGAAAGACTAAGGAGATAGTGATGAACTTTCTTTTTACAATGCAATTTATTTAGTGAATATATCTTTAAAATTTTGTTTATTTTATTGTACATGAGGGGGGCAATAAAAGTATAGAATCTTTTTATAAACGCTGTTTTCGGTTTGTACGACCTGGAGCACACTTCATGGTTCCTACGCTTATATAATTTACTAGGGTCGTATACCAGTGAGCAGTGTTGCCTAAGGAGAATTGTTTCAAGGAACAATTGCCTTACAGTTGGCACTTGACAGTATTGATACAATTCTCTTGTTCGAAACAATCTAGGCTTAAAAGTTGAAATTTTTAAAATGGCACGTTGAGCGATTTCCAAACTCTTTAAAGTAGTTTTTGGGGCGCCCCCCCATGAGGAGATACAGTAAGCGATGATAGACTGACACATTGCATAGTAAATTTGTTTCAAGAGACCCGCATCTGTTATGTGTCTTAGGCTTTTAAATATATAAATCAGTTTGCGAACCCTAGTTATAGAAATGACAGATTAGCGTTCAAAATTATAGATAATTTAAATGATTCGTGGCCTATATTTGGCGAGACTTAACAAAGCCTAAATATTGCAGAGATGACACATCTACAGCATTTTCATACTCCAAGACAAAACAGAAGAGATATTGCTATTAAAAGCTATAAAATGGCGATCGACATTAATCGTTAACTAGTTGGATCGCTTAGATTTATATTTATGGATTTGATATCGGCTCAGACAGGTAATATCTACGTATGTATGTGTGAAAGTTTCTATTTGGTATTCAATCAACATGTAGCGTGCGTGCTTGATTATAAAAACGTAGGTACGTAGAGGAAATTTCATTGAATATCGAGGGCAAATCCGTGGGCAACGACTAGTCATTGAATAAGTCGTTGGATCCTTAATCTTCTACTTATCTCTGTCACGTGATAGCGTCCGCCTATGTGGGGAATTATATGAGTCAATAATATCGACCGCACCGAGTCTCAAGCAGCGGGCCACTGTTAGATTACGTCAACAGATTAATACTTAGTAATTAGTAAGATATTTGATGTCTTTAATACTGAAATAGGTACTACAATCATCAAAATTCAAGATGACTATCATTTAATATCAAGAAACTCATCCAATTTCGCGGTAACGCCATCAGTATTCACAAAATTTAATTCGCCAACTCAGGCTAATTAGCAATGTGCTAATTTCCAAATTCTGAACATATGTCCGTACATATCCTGTTTTTTACGATCTAGGAGCGCAAATTTTTGTATCTTAAAAAAAAAACTAATTACTTGGCGTCGTTTTTCAAGTTAAAATGCGCTTAATTACATAGTTTTTAAGGTCGCAGTTTGTTTGTAGCAACGATACGCGAGTTTCATGAATGAACGTCTCGGCATGAATGGCGGGCGGATATGACATCACGCAATGCCAACGAGGCGCCGATGCGCGTACGCACCCTACGAACACAATAATAATTAGCAGTAAATCAAATCCAATTTGTCTTTTAAGTATTTTATTTTATCAGTGGTTTTTGATTGAAATTATTTTTAAAAGAATTGCACATTTATTCGCACTTCTGTTAGTATTGTTTTTAAATATTAACAAAGAATAAAAATGCGAAAATCGAGTTTATTACACTTTACTTTGTTAAAATACATAATATGTATTATCATTATTTCTCACATAAAAATCAGAAGTTAAACAATTTGTAGTTTTACAACTAACTGATTTATTTAAAACAAAGTCTTTGTTCATAAAGTGATTTAATAAAGGTTTTTTTAAGCCTATAAAGCACACAGCCTAACTTAATGGATGACGCATTGTTGCCACTTATTGCTATTCTTAATGCGTTTTACTCGTTCAGAATATAAATTAGCCACAGTGGTTTAATATCATGTTATCCTATACACGTTCAGGTGCCTCCATTGACAAAACTCATTGATAAATATTGCAGATCCATAAACTCCTTCAGAGCTCATTGACATGGACACCTTTGAATCACTGACTATCGATAATAATAATATTTACTACATTCATTTATTCTTACGTTTACTTTGCTAATGTATTATCTGGTAGGTTTTTCCTTGACCAGTTCAATAAATTCAGATTTGTACAGGCAAGTATCCATGTGCCTCTTTAAATAAATTATTTATTTTCTTAGTTTATATTTTAGGAGAAAATACATTGTTATCAATATAAGTTCTGAAATTCCCAAAGTATAAAATAAATAATAAAGTCATGTAAAAACGTTATATTGTTTCAATTGTGGAATCAAATATAAACGTGTATCGTCGAGATGACAATTGGCTCGCTCCTAGGGAAATGTGGGGGTAGGTACTACAGTTTCACCTCTACCTAACCCTTCGAAAATAACAAGCGTGGTGGTAACACTACGCTTGTTATTTTCGAAGAGTTCGAAACTCCATAAAACTCCATAGGTATTCCGTAAACCGATTATCATTAAAAAAAAAAACAATCGGTCATATAGTAATGTGTAGGTACACGACACTCCGCTGTTAGTGACCCAATCATTGAAATAAAAATAACACTGATTCATTCATTCGCTGCGTGTGAGATTACTGCAGTAAAAAACGGTGAAGACCGAGTTGGACTCGCCCACCATGGGTTCGTTTGCACACCTAATGTTTGTAATGAATACATTGTACAGACGCCAGCACATCAAGTTACCCCAAACTGTCAAATTTTCCCAATTGAAAATGAACCTTATTCTGTTCACTATAAAGTCGAAAAACTATCAAAGAAATTTGACACATTGGGTAGATTGATTTGTACATCATTCCTCTGTACATCCTGGAGACGGACACAGGCAGAAATGCAGGGCCATCTAGGAAGAAATGACAGGTGCCAAATTTCTTCCTAGTTCATTCAATTTGACATTTGACAAGTATTCACCTAAAACTAAGGAGGTATCACATCATACATTTTGTGTAAGGCGTAACGAAGTTTGCCGGGGCAGCTAGTGTATATTATTTACGTTTTTCGTTATAATAATAAAAAAATATAAAGAAAAAAAGAATAATGTCAAAATGAAGCCCTTCTACAACGTGGCGCTACAATGGTGACATTAATTTAACACACGGGTAGGGCTAGTGGCCATTAACCACATAAATTATGATTGGTTAAAATAATTGGTAATTTGAACAAAAACATTTTTCAAACAAACTAAATAATAAAAAAGTGACTACAATTGGGATCACTCTGTGCAAAAATTCATTCATGAAATTACTTACCTAGATGCACGTTACTCGTTTACGTTTACTCAGAGCGGCAACGCGTCACGTACGTCGCGGTGCGGCGGGCGGGGGTGAAAGGGAGAACGCGCGCGCCGACAAAAGGATTGAGGTATTGCTTATTCGTTTCAATTTCTTTGACGCGATGTTATGATCCGTGACCCCGGCAAATGACCGCTGCACTATGATTATTTTTGTACAGGATGCTTATTTCTATATTTTTTTATTTTTTTAAATTAATCAGTAAATAATGACGTTTTATGGAAATAAAATTACTTCTTAAAACGAAACTGGGATAACGTATACGTGTGTTAAGTTAATGTCACCATTGTAGCGCCACGTTGTATATGTTTTGACCCAGTTGTAAAACTTGACTTGGTTGACCCATTTTAAAAAGTCAAAACTTGAGGGTCACTTAGTTCTTTTACTTGCTCATGCCATACAGGACCCTAAAAGTGCAGATGCTAACAATGAGAATCTTAAATAAACTGTTGTTACAATGGCCGTTGACAATGTGACGTAGGTGCCACAGTGCAGCGATGGTCAATCACTCGAACAGTGCGACAATAACAGATTTTGATTGCTATTCTGACGATTTTTGAGTCTGTCCACCTCAATGTCACACAGGCATTTCAAGCTACCCCAATGTGTCAAATTTCTTTAATAGATTTTCAACTTTATCACAAACAACATAAGGTCCATGTTCATTTGGGAAAATTTGACAGTTTGGGGGTAGATCGATGTGCTGGCGTGTCTGTACATTAAGTGGTGGCCTCTGGACTAAATCGATGACATTACGAAAATAAGCCGGTTGATACAGTAAACCGTTAAAACGCGAGTGAAGTGAACTGTCAATGCCTAGCATTAGTATGGAACAACGACGACAGACGATACGACGAATAGTCATCAGTGGGACAGATTGCCAGGTTGCTAGTAGCTTGTGCTTAGTATACTGTTGCCATTCCGGGGATCGAACCGTCGCAGGTTTCTGCTCAGGCCTCAGCAGTAGCGTTTACGACCACAGTCATGCAAAAAAAGAAATCCACAACTTCCACAATAAGTCATCTGTACTTCATTTATTAGAAAAAAGAAGCAAGAATGCAGAATATTATATATATTATTTTAAAGATAACTGAACATATTTTTTATTCAAATTGTTATATTTCAAATTTAGAAGAATAAAATGTGAAAAGAAGCACGTGTCCATTTATTGTTCATCCCTGCTTCTTTGAGGTTTATTTATTTTATTTATTTATTTATTTATTTATTTGGATCACCAACAATTGTATACACTGGTACAAGCAGTTTAAACATAAGCAACCAAACAGTAAAGTGTAACAACCACTCATAGGTGAACTCTGCATGCACATAAAACGTTGTCGTAACTTACAAAAAAAATAAAAATAAATCTATGTTATACAGTTGCGTGGGAGCTGAATAGATTAATTATTTAAAGTTAAAGGTTTTTTTTTAGGTTTTTATCATTGACACTGCAATTTTCAACTAAAATTAAATAATATAACTAGCGTGGCAGCCCAAATGGTATTCTTAGCGCATTGTCCCAGAGGTGGGACTCACCAATGTTGATGAGGTGGATACGACTGCACGCTAGCGGCCCCTCATACTTATAATACTTAGGTACAATTTATTTTTATGTGTTTTGACTATCTCTTTGCTTCTGTATAAATTATATTTGATTATTATTATTATTATTTGATTTAATTTATTCTTTTATAAGTACTTACATGTTTTGACATTCACGATTAATTTTTTTATTTTTTGAATTATTGTAATTTTTGCATATTTTTTTTTAATTTTATATTCATCGTTATGTTTTTATATTGTTATAAGTAATATTATGGATTTTGATTATCTGCAATAAATAAATTGAATTTAATTGAATAACTAAATGAAATATACATAATTTAATCAAATAATTTGTTGCAATGGTTATAACTAAGTGAGACAGCTGCTGTGAAAATAGATTATAATAAATTCGGCGACTATCGTAATTGTAACATGCTTCATTGTACTTTCGTTACAAAGTGTGCATTAATAATAACTTTTTTTAATTTCTGTCTAAGTAATGCTATTGTAATTGGAGTATAGTTCCAAACGAAGCAAAGCTTATGCAGTTCATCAAAGCTGGTCCAGCATTCATGCCCGGGCAAAATCACAGACACAGACATACGAACAAAGAGAGTCACACATTTACACATACATACATACATATCGTCACGCCTGTAATCCCCGAAGGGCTAGGCAGAGGTGTACCTGGTAGTACACCCACATTTCGCCATTATGTTTAAGTCCCATGTAATAGGGGGCGAGCCTATTGCCATCCATCGGGCACAAATCCAGACTCCGGGCTGTTACTGTGAAATCCCAGATTGAAAAACTCGATGACACTTAGCCTGACCCGGGGATCGAACCCGGGACCTCATGATCAGCAGTAGCGCTTGCGACCACTAGACCAACGAGGCAGTCAGTTACACATACATAAGTAAATAACAAGCGACTAGGATTCAATCAATATAACGCATAAATTAACAACCAAACATAAATTCTTAAAAAAAAAACATATTAAATAGGTCCCAGACGTTTTTAATCCTTTAAGTGTACATAATTGGCTTATTCTAACATCCAAAACGCACGCCTTTGTAAGCACAAGAATGACTAACTTATACATATATTTAATTACATAATTTTAGACAGACTTCATGCGAGTTATGTCATCGTCTTAGTAAATGGATGTCTGGTTGTCAAGGTCACGGCTATCATCATTATGACTACTGCTTCTAGAGAACTGATGAGATGTCTGTTGAGATTTTGATTAGGTAATCTTCAAATGTTCGCAGTTACTAAGGGTTATTTAGGTGACTACTTATATAGTAGTTATTTATTTATCAAAGGTAAACCAACAGCTTCTGTATATAGCATTACATTAGAATAATAGTTACAAGCGTCGACCAACATTCGAGTGAGTGAAAAAACACTTAATTAATTATTAGTTTATTAATTATTAAACTTACAAATTATCAAATTAAAGTTAAAAAGAAAACGTAACGAAATTACAAATACAAAGTGATAGTCTAGAGTTCAAACCAAAGGCGAGAATGACGTTTCCGATTCATGTGCCAGCCTGCGTAGCATGAACACATTGAACACCGAAGAAACGGCTTTTGTCTACAGACGAATCGGCAAAGTGACAGATTATATAGACATGAACCTCAATCTGTCAAATTTCTTTCAATACACCTGCCTGCGTAGCATGAACACTTAATTTCTTTTCTTCCGAGACACGACAAAGACCGTTTCTTCGGTGTTCATGCTACGCAGGCTGGTATCAATTGTTTTAAATAAGGTGAAGGAATACATCGTGAGGAAACCAGCATCCCTGAGTGATATTTCGCGACGCCATGTGAAGACTACTCAGAGGCCCATGGGCGGCAGGAAAACTCTGACACCTGCAGGCCTAGCCATATTAGAAATTCTATTTCTATTATCGTAATCGGTAAGGCGACAATAGAAAGAAAATGGCGTATAAACGGAATCAGCTGTTTGGCAACTGTCAAGTGTTAACGAGTAGAATTTGTAATATGGCTGAAAATGAAATAAACTTGACAGTTGGCAAACAGCCGATTCCATATACGCCATTTTCTTTCTATAATAGAAATAGAATTTGTAATATGGCTAGGCTGGTCCGTCGACTTTTTTTTCTTTTTTTTTTGAGCGGTGGAAAATCCTCATGGTTTTCTCCCGCCCCGGGGAAGGCGGAGGGGTCTGTCAGACTCTTACTGACTAAAACCCACTCCTTCTCACACCTACCCCGGGGGTCATGGGAACAGAAGATCATACTTCCGCGACCCCCGACAGGGCTAACATGCACGTCAATGTTATCAATGGTCAACATTACTTCTTCTTTCTTTCTTGTATTTAGGCTTTTTATGATCTGACCAGAAACAATGTGGTGTTTCTTTTTTATTTAGACAGACTTTTAATTCATTGGAAATCTTTTAAGGAGCAGTAACACCCCTACCTATTCATTTGACTTTCTACTTTATTACTTGACGATTAACTTTACGATTAACTTGTCTTAATTACAATATTATTACGTTAACAGGAACTTCATCAATTAGACACGTCATTACAGCCTCAAGCGTTTTTAACGACTCATTGAACCATACTCCAGCAGGAAGACCAGTTCAAGTATCCTAGTGCTGTTGCAAGTATCAGTTCGTAGTACTTGCCAGTACTCGTGATACCCGTGTACATTACATTACAATAAATCAGTCAATACGCACCGCATTCCGACTAGGAGGGCCAGTCTGCGAATATTTAGAAATGTCAAAAAAAAACCAACTCATTTATTTTTTTGATAACTACTTTAAACACACATATGTAAAGAGGTGGGCTTGGCTTTAAGTTAAAGAATTGACGTAACAAGGTCTTCAGCAACACATCTATCTGTTAAGCATCTATATTCGTGTACTAATATTTTATATGAAGCGACTGCAAATTTAACTGAGGACTTGGAGATTTTCAGGCTTGTGACTACTCGGTTATAAGAATCGCGTCACAAATCTACAAACGACATCCAGGACAAGCATCTTAACGATTGTTCCCAGGAAAAACACTAGTTAGTGGTGGATAGTGGGTGTTTTGGGGAACTATCTTATGTAATTGTGACGTACCAAAAGTACTGGTTCTTAGCCTAATTTGAATAAATGAGATTTGATTTTGATTTTTGCTGATACGAAGCAGTGTATCACGATCGATAACCACTTTATTTATATATCGATATCCTCTTGCGGCTGTAATGACCTAGACATGAGCGCCCCTGTTTGTCTACCAGACCAGTCTGCTAATTTTATGAATATTTTAATATTAATTATTTATGTATCGATCAATACCTACCGATTATTATTTAATGATACCCACCGTCTGCCAACCTTTTTAATCCAGTTATAAACGTGACGAAATACGATTAATATCATTTAAATTTTGAATTTTAATGTGAAAAAATGCTCAATGTCAAACGTTTCAGAGGCCACTAATTTTACTACGTCGAAAATTTCCACGCTATAATATAAAAACGTAATTAAAATTCTTTTAGGTGTCACAAAATAAAACGCCAAAAGAATCATACTTCGAGGAATACCTCTAATTTTATCTTCTCGAATAACGAAAACTGCCAAAAACTGTTTCAGAATGGCCCAGCAGTACGCACGGACAATTGAACACATTTCCTTATTGTAGGGCTTGCGTCATCCTCCGGGTGACGCCCCCCGCCCCGCGCACCCCGCGGCCCGCCACCCGGACCCCGCGGGACTCCTCAAGATACACATCTGATGTATGTGGGTCACGTACACTGAAAGTTGGTGTAAATTAGCCAGTGTGACATTGAAAATTCGGCCTCATATTTTTGTGTCCTTTTTTGCAGGAAACTGGCTGCCATCGCTCGAAGACGTAGAAGGAAATTGAAGAAACATGTTGAGTTTGAGAATTGTAATATACGTAACAAGCCATTAAATGTTGTACCTACAAAAAATAAGTTAAATTTAATGGATAGGGCATGAAGCCTGAATTCGGATTTAAAAATGAAGGAACAAACTCAAAAGTTCTAAACAGACAATACAAGGGAGCACCGAAAAAATAATAATGGAAGGCATACTCCTTAGACAGTAGTTTTAAATACACTTTAGCCCTGGCCAGAAAGACAGAGCAATGAATGATTCCAGAGATAGAAGGAAAAAAAATGTCAGAGACGAGAAAAATATAAGTAAATGAAATTCGAAATACAAACGGTGTTACCATAATCATATCAGTGATGACAAAACAAAAACTGACACAGAAAATTGTCCGCAGTTGCACGTCTTGACTGAGGCCAGTGTGATGCCATCACAGGTAGCACATCGCTGGTTTCCTGATGAACATAGACAAAATAATAATTCAGCTCAGTAACCAGTCTATAAATTACTTTTCAAACACTATTCGATGCTGTGGGCAATCCCTGTCAATTGGCTTAATAAGCGACGCGACGTTCGCCGCCATGATTGATAAGTAGTTGACATATGACACGGGTTCTTCCATAATAAAAGAAACCATAGAATTTTACATAAAATAGAGGTATAGCATGAAACATCGTCTTCTTTCATCCGATACCAGTTTGGCCATAAAATAGGCCATTAGATACGAGATAAATAAAATAGCACAAATGCTGTGTCTGACAAAAGATTACAAGCTCATTATGAAGAATTTCAGTCAATATATTTTTTTACCAAAGAGGGGAGGCTACAATATGTGAACAGAATATGTGTAATGATTTAAAACTGCTTTTAAATTGGTCGAAGGTCATTATCAAGAGCCCGGTGTGTCCGTGACATTGTGAGCTACAAGTTGACCCCAAGTCCACAACGTCTGATTCAAGAGAATTGGGACAGTGTTTTGCAGAAGCCAAGGTAATGATTTAGAGGATCGTGATGCTACTCAGTTCGTTGTTGTTTGGATAAGACAATAGCCTAAACGATACAATCATTAAGAATTAGTGATTAGTTCCTTCGGATTCGTCTAGCAGTGGTACCAACAATCCGAATGGAAGCTTTTTGAAGTCCCACTATTGAAGTGAGTAGGGCTATTTGGGTCTCTATTGCATCACAGCTATCCTTAACCCACAAACCATTAAAGCTTAGGTAAAAACGTATAATAGGCACAGGAACAAGAGCTAACCTAAATAAGAAAATTAGATACAAGTTGCCAAGATCTTCGTCGGTCCCTGCCTAGCAACCGGTATAAAATTGCTTTAAGGATTCTGATTGTTTGCGTGGAAACCTTAAAAAAGACAGAGAAACATAACCTATCTTCCACTTACCACGATTACATGAGGACAAAGTAAAAAACAGAATATTTCTTTAACAAAACTCCATGAACATCTAACCTTATCCCGGCCATTCCCGGCACCCCAAAGTCAACGAACTAAAAGCAATCGATACGGAAGCTTCATGAACGGGGCCAAGGACACGACATATACAAAAACTAGATAAAATACCATTATCTCCGCAAACATCCACTTCTAAGAGTTCCTAACAAAAAAGGGGGAATATTCTTATTCTTATTACACACATTATTTATGATCTTACAACGAAATTGGTTTGGTTTTACATCACTTATCAGAATTAGATCAAGTATTGAAAGTAAATGGTGGACTATATTTTATATTCAGCTTTGAAGAAAGTACTAATACTAATCGTATTTTTAGGATTCCGTACCTAATACTAAGACATCACTGTCTGTCTGTATGTTTGTTTGCCACCTGGCTGTATCTCATAAACCGTGGTATCTAAGCCGTGTAGACCTATGTTCAAATTGCTGTGTCATGTCTATCTTTTATTCTGTTATTCCTTATGTAATATCCCATACATTGGGGACGTGTAATTCTGTGATAAGTAAAAACGCAAATGTCGTCAAAACTTATTAGCTATTGGCATTCACTTCACGCCACTTTTGATTATTTACACAATAATTATTATTATAATGCGTCATAATGCGTGTTTCTATGCGTAAAGTCCTTGAAACGTAGACAGACCATATTTGGGTTTTAGATAAATTTGTGACTAGGAAGCAGTCATAGCTTTGTGATGCGATCGGCGGACTGCCACTGATAGGTCTCGAGTCCGAACCCAATGCATGTACCTATGACTTTTCGGATTAATCTGCGTATTGTATAATGACCACTGGCTTTAAAAAAAAAGGGCATAACGTAGCCAAGACAGAGGCCCATGGGTGGCATAATCGCTGACACCAGCTGATCAATTCAATAAAAGTCACCCTTTAAAACATAAGTGAATTGCTGATTAACAATAGTGTGGTTCTGGTCAAATCACCGCGTGAAAATGACGGCGAATTGAGCTGTCAGTCGATACTAATGCTAGGTATTGACAGTTCACTTCGGCGTGACTTTTACTGGATCGACCGGCTGAAATGCCAATTAGTATGGAATGACACGGGGTGATTTTTACAGAATAGCAGCATTGCTAGTCACTAACCACACCAAAAGAAACGCGCTTGTAGGGACAGGCTATTGTGTGGACTGTATATTACACAAACGTAATACTTATCTGTGTTTTTGCAGCTTTTTCCCATTTTTGCACAGCACCTTTCGGCAATGATGCACTCGTTGAGTCAAAACTTCAAAGTTTTGAGCATCGACGCCGAGTTGCTAGCGTGTCGGTTTTCTATCGGTTATATTTCGGAGAGTGTGCATCGGAATTTAATTCACTGCGCCACCGGTGCACGGTAGATATTTGAATGTTAGATTTTAATTGGTAGAATTTATATTTTGGTATTCATGTTTTTTATAGTTTTTGATGAGTAATGTTTCTTTCGTTTCTATTTTATGTGTCTATAATTTAATTCAATCTTATTTAATTTTATTTTATTCAATATTATTTTGTCGTCGTTTATTGTTTCAAATTAATTTTAAAGATATAATAATTAATTGTATAGTGAGATCTGAATAAAATGCTGTGATCACCTATAATTTAGATGGATACAATATTATTCTATTGAATATGATTTGTGCTGTCAATGTTTTTGTGTGTATTTGGTTGGTTTGCCTAAATAAATAAAGCTATACCACACTATGATACCAAGGCATGTGACCCCTCTAATTAAGCTTGGTATGCACGTGTTAGGAGTGTTGTGTCCACTACAATATAGTACAACGCGTAGGCTTCTTAATCGCGACCTTTGACTGTAAGCCGACCAAGCCGCTGGGATTTCGACACTTGAATTTCTAGTAAGACAGTTCATGCTTGAAGCTAACTGTCGTGATCTTTCGTTACGTTTTTCTTAAAATACTTTTACACAGAAATAAGTGAATTGAAAGTAGCGTGCGAAGAGCAAGGAATGCTCGATGAAGGTGTTGCGAAAAATGCCTTAGCACCTTGACTGCCAGATTACCAGACATAATAGAGATTCAATTTTTCGAAGTCACCGTTGACCTACGTGGCAAACAAAGTGAACAAATGGGACTAGTGCACTATGTCCTTTTTCGGGACAGCAGCGACAGCAGCAGCAGTTGCAATTCATAAAGCTTTGACATGTATCGTCGCCTATACCAAAAGATTTTCAAGAATTTTCAATCGGTTGTGGATAACTAGTTTAAAATTTAGTTGCATGATCTTTAGGTATAGATTTGATTTTAAAAAAAGTAAGGATGTAGTTCTCGAGGGGTGGCCCCTTCCAAAACGTACTTTAATTAAAATAATTTTCATAAAACTTGTAAGTTTGATGTTCAAAAGTTTAATCGTTGAATTGAAGTTAATGATTTGACTTTAACTTTGACCCACACATAGTAACAAACTTTGATAAAAGTTGATAAAATAGTGCGTACCTACTAGGTAAGTGCAATGAATTGCGTGAATCAATTATGATCAGAGAAAAAATCGAAATAGATTTCTTTGTCTGCCTAAACATTATATCATGCTAGACTGGCTATTTATAACTATGCATTGAATCACGGAAACCAGGCGAAATAATGAGGTCACTGAGTTAGTAAAAACGGAGAAGCTGCCTAGTTAAGAAACTAGATTCTTTTATTTTTTTTCGTACTTGTATTAATATTAGAACATTAGAACAGACTCACAATAACAACCTATCCTTAAACTGTATTGTTTACCATTAAATATGAATCTTATTGTTATGTAATATAAAGTTGTAATTTACCAAAGACATTTTTAAGTTTCGGGTACCTATTTTGATGTGCTGTCTTGTGGACAGTGTGGACTTCAAAATCAAATGAAGACGATTTATTCACAGCTACTAGTAGTGGCCTATATGTGGTAGAAACTTGATTATCTTTGCTTAGTGCACTTCTTTTCCTTCTTAAATGGTTTTTTCAACTTTATCAGAAACGGAATAAAGTTCATGTTCAGTTGTGGAAAATCTGGCAGTTTTGGGGTAGTTGATCTGCTGGCGTTTGTGCCTTTTATACATTTCTACTTCAAAATAACATAATAAAATCAATTTATAAATATACCGTAGCACAGAAAATATAAAAACCGGAGTCACCCCATACCTACGCCATCTTAGCTTTGTACGGCGGCGGTGCCTGGCAACAGTGACGTAACAGCTATGTAATAATTGTCGGAAAAATTCGCCTATTCGCATGCCACATACATAACTCCGTTGGTACAGTCAGAATATACTTACATAAGAGCGAATACTACATGGTATTTTTTTTCAAAGTTCATCAAAATAGGGTAAATAATAACTGCCTCACCGGTCGATCAAAGGTTAAGCTGGTTGCAGACCGAAAACTAAGCTATGTCAAAGTCAAAGTCAAAGTCAAACCATTTATTTCAATTAGGCCCCTATAAGGCACAGCTATGCCAAGCAAACTAGGCTAAGCTAAGCTAGAAATAAATAGTGTGCACACCAACAGCTAAGCCAAAGCTCAGTCAGCACTGGCGAAGGATGTGCAAAGGGTGTGCGGGGTAGCGGGAGGGGCTTAGCTTAGCTCGTGTAGCTGCGCATCGGCATACACAACTAACTTATTAGCTTCGCATATTTTAGTTAGCTCACATAGCTTAGTTCGCACAGTTTGCGGTCTGCACACAAGTATGGAAAGTTGCGTCAGCTATGCGAGCTAAGCTAAACTAACTTAGCCAATTTTAAAAATTATTGCACTGGTGGAAAGCTACACTATTCCCGGATGACATAGGCTACTTTTTATCCCCGTATTCCCACGGGAACGGGAACTACGCGGGTGAAACCGCGTGACATCTGCTAGTTTTTAATTTAAAAAAAAACAAAAGTACTTATACGAAGACCTTAAGATATTATTTTATACCCAAACAGCCAATGATATTATAAGTAACAAAAGGTGTAGATAGGTTATACGCGCTCAGCAAGTGACACGTTTAAATGTGGCTAACTAGCCACACTTCACCTCAGTGTGGCGTCGCGCCCCAACGGACAGTGTTCCGTTTTTGAAGTTCGAATGTTGTTTAAGTAACCTACCTACACCTTTTTACAAAAACTTAATATCTTTGCAAACAGCACATTGTGTTTAACTAAAAGAAGTAAGTAAGCTTGTTCCTGATACTACAAATCCTCCACTATTTCATATTTATTGACATTGTTGCTATTGCGGAAATATCCTGGACGAAACTGGTACAAGGACAAGGAACTTGGCACCAGCAAAGAGAGGCCTATACCCAGCAGTGGGTGAAGTAAGGCTTTGGTTGATCAACCACCTGAGGACTACAAATAAAGACCTCTTAATCAAGGGCATCACAACCGAGAAAGGGGTCATCAGCACAGGTTTCATAATCCATGAAGCTAAGAAATTAATTAAAAAACCATACACACCTCCATCCTTGTAACTTGTACCTTGGAACTTAATCTTATACTGAGTTTAATTGGCGTTCATATTGTACTACGGTCAGATACAACCATCTTTTAAAATAGATAAGTACAATGATCCCAATAGGTTTTTCTCTAGTTTTTTTTTTTGCTGAGAAGTTATAATAGAGTTTTTATTCGTCAACTGAGCTATCCATCTTGAGCCCACAATGGCCCATGGTATACAAATGTCGTCAATTGATCGATTACTAGTGAATTGAGTATCTAGGCGTATAATAGTGGTTCGCAGGCCTTGCCCTGCCTACAAAAATCGCAAAAATATTCCAAAAGCAAAGTTCAGCATGCTTAGCATGACCGCCGTAAAATCGGAGTTTATCTACAAAGTGCCAGATTGTAGAAACATTCCTTTTGTTTTGATCACGACAATGACAAGAAAGAACAGAAGAAATGTGTAGAGTAGGGAATTAGGGTGGAGAAGGGGAAAGGGGAGAGCGGGAGGGGAAAGGGGGAGTGGAGAGATGGGGAGGGGGAGAGGAAGGAGGTGAGGGGAGGGGTGAAGAGGGGAGGGAGGGAGAGGGGAGGGGAGGGTAGGAGGGGAAAAGGGAGGGCAGAGGGGACAGAAGAGGGAGAGCTAGGGAGAGTGGGAGGGGAGCGGAGGTGAGGGGGGGGAGAGGAAAAGAGAACAGGTTTTTTGTACATAACAAATAATATAACTAACTATATAACTTCGTTCCATGCGGGTGTCCCATGGCACCTCTCAAGTTTTTTTCTTAAAAAATCGACAGAAATTTCTCTACCATCTGTCACATTGTCGTTTCTTCCGTAGACACCCGTTTCTTTCAAAGGTGATCATAATACGCGTGCAAAGGAATAGGTGTAGGTAATATGATAATTTTCCATTTTAAACATCACTGGCGCGTCTAGCTTGCCGAATGTATAATAATCACGTGATAATTCGGGGTTATCGAGGGGCCTTATTCGCGATACTATGTAGTGTGACCATGATCTGTTCACATTAGATAGTACGGGACTGTTTATTGAAAACGGTTTAGCATTTGTTTTTGTTTACGAAAAAGCCAGCCAGCTTACTGAAGTCGCATAAGATGACGTGTAGTTTCTGGCATGTTATCGTGGCAATTTAAATCCTTATGATATTACGACGTGGAGGTTACCTACCATGCAAATTGGGTACAAGTACCTACAACATACTGCTTGGTGGTACACAATTTTCTTCAAGATGGTTCATCTGGCGTCTACAATTTAATTACCTAGAAAAACACGTGAGAAAATAAAGTATTATTTTAATTAAAACTGACGAGCGATGAAAACTTCTGAAAGTCACGTGATCTTTATGATCGATATAACGTTGTCGAATTTGAATAAACGAAGTAAACGATGATTATATTGGTACAGTAGCTAAAGTATGCCATACGCTCACCTCAAACATTGAATGTAATTAACCAATACTAATTAAAATTCATTATTTATACTACGTCATTTTAATAAGACATTCTATCACTTGTCTCAACAAAGCGACCAATTAGATCCACCCACATACGCTCACCGCGACCCAATCCGCGAACTACGCTTGCAAACATGGCCACACTAATGCTGGGTAGTAGAACCAAGGTCACACGCACACATTCGCAAACGTCTACGAAATCCTTGGCAGCGGTTAAAGACCTACGGAAGTGATAACGTCTAGTATACGTAGAACCGCCGCCATCAATATATTTCTCCCTCTGACAGGAGTTTAGGGTCAAGTAGGAGGTTCATGCTGACTGGTCCAAAGGTTTTATGTCATCATGTCATGCGGCCTTCAGTTCCTATGTTTATGTAAACCGCGTGAACAAGTTTCGCGACTCTGTTGCTGGGGGGAAGTGTGTGGTTTTCGGTTTTATCACTTATATCTTAGCCTGCCTTGTATGATACGCGAAGGAGGCGGTTTTACATGACGATTTAGAGTGGCAATCCATTTATCATTGAGGTGATCATTTTTGTTTAGAATTCTTCCAAGGTTTTAATTTAAGTTGAAATATAACTCAGAATTTTTTTGCCCTCATCTGCCCTCATCCAAAATTATTTGATATCAACGATACAAGTCTTCTTCTCCCATACATCTCCCTTTTGCCATTATCTTCATACAATCCATGCAGCTATTCTTTTGACTTGCTCGACTCTAAAAGCTGCTTTGGCCTCAATTTTCCTGCACGAATAACTAAACTAATATTTGTCGACTTAGTCTGTTATTTGACCTACTGTTTTCTAACAAATATTACAAAATCTTAGTCAAATAAGGCAGTGAAGTTTGGTTTATTATCCTTCCTACACCATAGCACTCCGCGGACCTCAAGTGGGAGTACTCTGACGCAATTCCCATTCCAACCTGAGAACACATATTCTTAAACAAGAAAAGAATAGAACAAAAATAATATTGAAGATTCAAATGAAACGAACAAAGATGATGTAACCTTAGAAATAAATAACGTTGCTATTAAAGGAGACAATACTAAAGAAATAAAAGAGTCCCTTTCTCAACCACCCATAGTAACACTAAGAATATAATTATTAAGCAACAGGAAGCGGTAGAGGTTGATGAGGTCGAACGAGATATCTTCATAAAACATTAAACATAGGAAACTGACTATCTATAGCAATAAAAAGAGAATAAAATTGATTATTCGTTCAAGGCTGTTAACTATAGAATTGGTATAAAAATCCATTGTAATTTATTTCTGTAAAGGGACAGTTGGTATGGATGGATTGTTAGATACCTACGAAATGTTGAAAACCTCAAACAATGTCTGAAATCAGTCTTATTTATATTGGGCAAAAAATTGGAAAGACTACGAAAGATTTCGCGTAAACTTCTAATAATATTATCTTACATAAATTTTACTGACATCTGCCACAGTAGTTAGATGGATATTTTCAATGAAAACTTTTCCAGAAAATTCCACCGATTGGTTTTTAACATCTGTACATAAATTTGCATTAATTAATGAAACATACACGTAACCATTTGAGAAAGGATATTAAATAAATATTTTAACACTGAAGTAAATAGTTTTACCTTAAAGTATTATATCCTGCTTCAGATTATCATGAGTTTATTTAGTGTTTTAATCAATTTACAAAACAGCACGATACAGCTGATTCCTATCATATACGTTTCTGTTACTACAACAAGAAATTCACTATAAGTAATTGGTGTAACCGAAACACACTCCCATCAAAATTCAAATTTAATTACCCAAAAATATCCCACGGCAACCATCTTAAAAAGTTCACGTGATAGACAAGAAACATATCGTACGTAGACCGATCCTGACACCACTGCTGATTTACCAATGTGACCCCTATTATCACAGCACAAGGTCCAAGATAACGAGCACCCGGCTAAGCACCAGATTGATCAATTTGACACACTGCGTCTGAACTTTGACTTTACTTGATAAAATTGATAAAACATATTTTATATTATAGATTTGTCGTCGTTAGAATTCTTATGAGGTGACGATAGAGGTTAGAATCGAGTGGTAGAGGTTAAAATTAAAATTGGTAATGAGTTATTGATAGTCACCTAACAAATACTCGATGGATTCATTCATAAAAACCGGTCGCGGCTGTCTGTTTGCGTCGCCCCGTTGTTTTTGAATGGATTATATTGTTGAATGATTTATTTTTAAACCATTTAGTGATAGCTAATACAAATTGGTAAATCGCTAAGGCATTATAAAAACAACATAATGTATGTCATGTCAAGTTAACACCAGTGGAAAACTTTGAAAAGGAATATAAATTGGCAGATGTACTTGGCGACGCATAAAAGTATTGAAGATAACGTGATTTACGAACTGCTTTTACGTTTAAAGTTTGATTAAAGCAAAGAAAATCATAAAACGTAACATCATAGTGGAAATAGTACCGGTTTTAAATGTGTGTATTTGTGGAATATAAACCTTACATTCCATTACGCACCGCTAGATGGCGGTAATTACTGCAAAGTCAATAAAATAATGAAAACGATGACCAATAACTTAACACACTTAATTATCAATACTACATGTATCACTTACCTCAATATTTTTCTTCTATTGTTCGGATGCAATCGCTTCGCCATCTCGGGATCTATGGAGTACAATTTCGTGTGAATCTCGTCGTTTGAAAATATTACTTCGTTGTCTACATCTTTCTGAAGCTGGTCTTTGGTAAGTTGGGATTCAGAGATATCAACGTATTTTTTGGAGATATGAGATGTTGTTTGTTCGTCAAGGTGTTCGTCTTCTATGTTTTTAGCTTCTATTGCTTGTTTACTTTCCACTTTTAGCTTCTTTCCTTCACACATATCTAAATCTCTCTTTCTTCTACTCTTATCCCAAAGCAAAGCTTCATTGTCATTCATATCCTCCACTAATATTTTGTAGACTATGGATTCTATGTAGTAGTTTGTTCCACCGACAACGATAGGTATTTTTCCTTGTTCTGCTAGGGTATCTATCTGTATTAAATATTAAGAAAATATTGCATGTGATAAAAATATTTAAACATTACTGATAAAGAAATCAGAATATTTCATTAGCCGAAAAGAATAAGCAACACATATTTCTCAGATAGTTACGAAATTTTTGAGGAAGTCATTATCAGTGATAAGAAAAAAGCAACAGTTATCTGATTCGAACTTATGTCCATCACGTGTCGACGGATCTATAATTTTAACAATATAATGAGACGTTTGATAAACCGGATGTTGGATAAGTGATCCATAGATAATCTTGTATTAATACTAATTAAGGAGTAAGTAACTGCTTCCCAAAACCCATGAAAATGTAGGTTTTATGGTGGGAATAATATATTTAGAGTGTGAAAATGCTAATAATTTAGAAACATATTAATGATTAAAAAGCACAGCAAAAAATCAAACGGCTTAGCACTAAAGAGATAAAAGAAACCGCATAAATAAAAATAATTCAGTTACAATAATCTTTTGATCATCAAAGACCACAACATCCAAACCGAAACAACGGTACCGTCAATCATCCAATATTCACTTTTGAATGACGAAATTGCTCGTTAGCGAAGTACATACTTATAATACAGACAGGCCGGTGTACCAAATGTGTAAGCTACTTTGGTCAACATAAGAGGATTAAGTGGTCAATGGCCGAAACGCGAAAGAAGGTAAACCTTTCAAATACCTGTCAGAGGTGACGCGCACTACTACGGATTGATTTGATCGACGAATTTTTTTGGTGCTACATAGTTACTATGAATATTTGTAGAAGAAAGTCTTGATAGTGAATGAGGTAAAAGGGACAACGGGGTACGTCCAACCAAATACCGCGAGTTCAGCACGTTTATGATTCTGGAAGTCAGAATTTAAATTTAAGCTTACAAAATTCTAGAGGGTTGGATTGTAATGGATCCAGGACTATTATGCTGGATTTATGGTATCAAGAAGTGCATCGATGATTCTTCTGGCCTGCATACTCTGAAAACTTAACCTTCTCTATCTAAACTTAAAGCTACGGTCAGGTGTTCGATTGGAAAACCTTTAGATCTTAAACGTCATGTATTTTTGAGCTCGTCTTTTGCAGTATCAGGGTCTGCAGGGATCATATAAAGAACTATGCCTAACTTTTGGGGAGTACCGGTGTAATGTGATGTTACGTAAAACATGTGATGACATCTTATTTTCCACACTAATTTTAAAGATCGAAGAGAATTCTTTGTAAATCTACATAGGTATAAGAAGATACAATCATGAATAATACGCTATATATTCAGTATCTCTTTAAATACTTACACAAATAATTTAAAGCCAACATGACTCACGGTTACTACACTATCTGGATCTAGCATGACTAAATTAAAGTCTGCAATACTAGTGACGTGTTTTACGCCTACGGCACCATTAATGTTGCAGTTGACCCTTACGATACTTGCGTAGAATGCCAGCTGATATTCTAGATAAGTTTCCCTTTCACACGCACTAGTAAGATTAGTTTGTTGAAAGGCTATTTTAAACCTACGCATGTTTCCTTAATTTGCAACGTTGTTTAAAAGCAACATTTTGCTTATATTCTCTAAAAGGTTCAGAGTGTTTTTGGGATTGCCCCGTTACTGCAGCGCGTCAGAGACGTTTAATGAAGTACACGTGGAGTGTTTCTACGCGGTGATGCAAAAACGGTGCACATCACATTTTAGTAAGCGCAAATGTTTTGAGCTCTTATTTTATCATAGTAAGCGTCTACATTCAAAATCATCTGTAGACTGTAGTATAAAAACCCCTTATTCGTCCATGCCGATAGTAGGCTCTGTGACTAGTCCGTCGTAGTCTATGATAGCAAGCAGGCTTCATTGTGTGTTTGTGAACCATTGCTGCAAGGTTTCGGCAAGACCTGTCACCTTTTAGCAAGGATGCCACAACCTGCTTCTGTTTTTGTCTTTGGAAATATTACTTACATAGTTTGTAAGTGCATTGAGTCTTGCTTGAATGAAAATGACGATTTTTATTAAGGTGTACCTATGCACCCATATCAGTTATGTTCAAATCCCATCTCATTGGGGGTGCATGATTCACCGAAAGTTTAAACTGAATGTGTACCTGTAGTACACCCTGGCCAGTTATATTTATGTCCCTTGTAATAGAAAGCGAGATTTATTTTTTATTTTTTTATTTATTTATTTATTTGCTGAATACAGGTGTATATAAAGATCTTACAAGTCATAACAGTCATAAGTTATACAGTTTCTTAAACCATTTAGAGATTAATACCAACAACAGAGCCCTGAAGTCTCCAAGTTGCTACCAAGCCATTTCAAACGAAAACCCCAACGAAAAATTTGTCCGACTTAAGAAATGGAACCTTATTTTACCATTTTGTAATAAAGTCATAAAGAGATGTAATCTATTACTTACTTACTTATTGTATTATTGTATGATTCATGATTCATGCACCAAACCAGACTTCGGGATCAATCGGGTACTAACCCAGGCTTCGCGCTGCTACTGAGAACTTCCAGATGGCAGCAGCGCTTGCGACCAATAGATTAACGAGGTGGTAAGATAATTTATTATGAACATATTGATTCTGGCATATTAATATATCCCTACTAGACTTACATGAAACACGTGATATCTTCAATTCTATGAATCCCTATAATTTGCTCTAAACAGGTATATGAAGTAGCAAAGATACCACGAAGTATTTGGTTTAGATTAGCAAATACATCTCCAATCCACTTACAGTTTCCAGTTACTTCAAATCCCAAGTGTAATAAATGTGGAATACGTTTTTCTATCTCAAAATTCTCAGGAATTAAGGTCTTATCTAATAAATGTCGTTATGGCTGGGGGCTTCACGGGACCGCCTTTCATAAGAAGTAGCTGGTTAATGTAAAACTTGGTAATAGGTAGGGTTTTTTTTACACTCCAGCAGTGCTTTCTGTAGAAGATCACTGCGACGAACTTTGACTAAGTAAACGTGAAGTAACTCTTAAGTATGGGTTGATAGCTTACTTCGCTTTTTATCTATAATAAGGTTCTTGGCCTTTTAGGTTGATTACTACGGTCACGTTATAATCCTTATGTTGACAGTATTGCTAACGTCACTTGTTCCCCACGGTGCATTTGAAAATCAGCGTCAGGCAGCACCGCAGCATCTGTCTGGCATTACAGCTGAAATGAACCTTATGGCGCACCCGTAACACACGCCATTTTTGTCTCTTTTTTATGTTATTATTTTTTTACTAACCGTGTATCCAGCTGTTGCCAAGTATTTTCTTTCTTTCTTTATTTCTAAACGTCTAAAATTTACATTAACATTTTATTCTTTATTTTATCAATCTATTCGACCTCAACATAACTGGCGGAAAGTGGGTATACTGCCTCTGCCTCACCATTAGGAGGCGTGGTATTAGGTTTCTGCACGTCTTCTCCATAATATAGCGTAAATGTGGAGCCTCCTCATAATTATTTACTATGCCAAATCTCATATTCTTCCTTGCGCATATCAAAGGTTTCGCTTAGCGTTTTAATATATATAGATTTTGCGATACCCATAGGTAAATTGGGGAAGTACATTTTATACCATTGTCTTTCAATATTATGAAAGCAATCCAAATCCAGATTGTTTTCTTGACCCACATACCTACAATCGCTTGGCAACAAGTCGACAAAAATTTGAAAATCAATATTTGTCAAATTAAAACTGTATTATATTAGTCCCTGGTCCATACATAAAATTATTGAACAATACAATTATTTGTACATATTTGAACACATGTTCTTCATATAAAAGCTATGGGTGTGTAAACGTCAATTTGACGGTCAAATTAAAATGAAAAATGGCGGCGTAGCCACATGTTTTGTGAATACCTCGTTAGACATCATTCATTGATGAATAAATATTGAGAAAATTATTTAAAACCTGAATTCGTCGACGAAAATTCTATAGTGTTAAGCAAAATTTCATAATCAATGAAAATTACATAATCGTCTGTTCATAATAGCTATTTGACCTGTTTCCTAGCTCGTTAAAATTGAGCACAGGCTAGATCTGCTTAGGGTTCTTGCAATGGCCTATCAAATGTAACTGTTATTGCGTACCTTGATAATTTTACAAATCTTACCAGCGCAATTCGTATGATCACCTAGATAGGAAGGTAGGAACGCTTAGGTAAGAGCTAAGCAGACTATAATGCTGACCTTAATGAAGAAAGCCACATGAATATTCTTCATCTGAGTAAGCCGGAGGATATAAGCGGATTTCTTGTAACTAGTCTATTTCGTTGGTCTAGCTGTTGCCAGTGCTACTGCCAGTATAAGATCCTAAGTTCCCAGATTGGACATGGTGTTTTTCTATCTGGAATTTATCAGTAGCAACTTTCTAGTACGTCAGTTGATAGCAATAAGCTCGGCTTATACAGCATGGGACTTAACCATAACTTTTTTTTTTTTTTTTTTTTTTTTTAATATTACAAACTAGTGCTTGACTGCAATCCCACCTGATGGTAAGCAGTGATGCAATCAGTGATGGTGAAGCGCACTAGTTTGTTAAGAGCCTATTCACTCTAGCCTTGAAGACACCTAAATTATAATCGGACGGGAAGACCGCAGCAGGCAAGTTGTTCCAGTCCTTCGATGTACGCGGTATAAACGACGAAGCGAAACGCTTTGTCCTAATCGTGGGAGTGCCAACGATGTAAGGGTGGACACTCGCCGTACGCCGGGTTGTCCGATGGTAGAATGGTGATGGCGGAATCAAGTCATGTAATTCCCGTGCACACTCTCCAAAATGTATCCTATAGAAGACCGAAAGGCAAGCTATCCTACGCCTATGCTCAAGGCTTTGCAGATTGGTTCTAACCAAATCTGGGTCACCAATAAGCCTCTTCGCACGCCTCTCCACTGAGTCCAAAGCTGCTAAATGACATCTGGCAGCACCAGCCCATATGTGACTGCAGTACTCCACACACGAACGGACCTGTGCTTTGTATAGCATAAAAACAACTAACAAACACTAACACTAACTTTAATAACTTGTCGAAATGTGATTCTTACTGTAGGTGCATAACTTTTCCTGATGATCTACCTAACCGTTTGGGCATACAATTTTGATGGTATGTTCTACCAACTAAAGGAAAAGAGTGGTTCTAAATTCATGCTGAGGGTCTAAGGGTCATCGACAAATTCTGGGGCCTCTCTTATGACGAGGGTATTCTATAATCCATCACCTGTTTTTTGAAGTCCATTGTTTCTACAAAACACGCGTTTACCTATGTGAGTAAATACAGGGTACATGGATTTCTGATCTGTATCAATACCAATATCTAAAAAGGATACAATCTTCAGTGCTCTGTTCCTGAAGTCGACGACGGTGAACATCTGATGAGGCTCCAGAATATCGAGGAGGTGATGTGGTGCCATTTCCCGCTCTTTGGTTGAAGCCTTTGCAGTTACCACGTCCAGGCCTTTGTAGATCTGTAACAAATCGAGAAAACCGTTTGAGATTACTTTTTACAACAGGTGGCACATCCGAGAGAAACAATATTGTCTGTTCATTATCTACTTATGAGTAAATACTGCTAAAATGAACATTATTTTAACCTTCAAAAGAAGTAAATTTTGTTGATTCTTTAAACATTACAAAAGTTTACTTATTCTGTGAAATTTACTTTATTTTGATGAAAGCCAAAAACTCCCAAAATTTTAATTTGTTGTATTTTATATCCGTTACGCACCAGTTAATAAATTTTCCACCTCATGAAACCCTTCCAACCAGAATCATCTCTCATATTCGCTCTACCTTATAAATCACAAAAATATCATTATTACACCTTCAATGGATCATGGGACATTATGGTAATTCAAGTAAAACACCATGAAATGTATGTAAAGGGAGCGGAGGTCGGGACATATATTTGAATAATGCTCCTGGCACCTTTCAATACTCATTATAGAACGTTAATGGGGCTTCGAGTATTTAGAACAATCATACTATTTTTAGAATGATAGGGTTTCTTCCTAAAAGTGTAAAGAGTGTGCTCCAGAAATGAAGAGATTCACATAAGAACCAAAGCAACTGACATCGTGAGGCACATCGCTCGCAGAACCGATGGTCCGACGGGGTTCTCGTGTGGCGATCACCTACTAGCCTGAAAAAACACCCTGTAAAAACTTGACTGAAATAGGAATGAAAGTATTGAACTACAGCTCATTTCGCTTTCACTTCACCTAACTTTTCACTGATTTATACCGAATAGCACTGCAGAAGACGTAGTGTTGGTAGGGCCATTACTGGCTGGACATAAATTCTTGTGATTATCAAAGGAAGTCAATGGATGAGGGCAGCGCAGGACTGATGGTTAAGAAAATGTTTGGATGCCCTTTGTCTAGCGGTGGACGTCTTAAGGCCGTTATGATGATGGTGACGTATGTCTTAAAGTTGCTCTCTACTTTTTTTTATAAGAACTATTACCAAGTCATAGGTCTCAAGTTCGAACCTAAGGCAAGCAGCTCTGGCTTTTCGGATTAATGTGTATATTATATGGAGAATTATCACTTGCTTCAAAACCGAAGAAACCGGCATGGCAGAGGCCCAAGTGTAGCCAAATTAGAGGCCCATGGTTGGCATAAAACCCTGACACTAGGTTAATTAATAACCACACGGATAAGCAGAATATCGGATCATACGAGTACCTACTCAGTTTTGGAACTTGGGAGTAGGCTCATGAGGAAGTCAAAACAAAAAACTATTCAAATTTATTACTTTAGGTAAGTACACCATTTTTGAACATCTGCGAGATCTGCCTGCGTCTACTAACCGATAAGGGAAAAAAATGAGAAGATAAATAATATTAGTAAGAGCTTATTTAAGTCAAGTTATCGGCGAATTAAACAGGTCAAGAATATTTTACGCACTTACTTCAATGTCATTTGCTGTTGCGCAATCATTACCTTACATCAGTCATCATCACATTAAAAATAATGCATATAAAGGCTGATGTAAGTGGGAACGCCGAAAGGGGACGACCTAGAAGGACACACATAGACCTTATTGGTGAGGTTCTTTAGATCAGATCAGGTGCATAGTACTCGCAATCGGCGTGTGCACTTGTACGCCTTAACCACTGTGTCATCAAGACATTTGCCCGAAAAATACAAAAATAAATATGACACAATTTCAGTAACATACGTACATTATAAACGAAACAATGATAAGAGCAATGTGACTTTGATCTTGTGAATGAAACTCGGAAGGGCAAGTTGACCAGCTTATTAGATAACCCGACGTTCAAAGAAGTAATAATTATGATTTTTTCTATCATTATTTGGTTCATTTGCGCAAATGCGATAACCATTGGCGTCGTTTTCGCTTGGTGTGGTGTTCAAACTCATCACTTAATTACATCAAGCCTTGGTTTAGGTGTATATCCAATTATTTTAAACATATACCTACAATAAAAGTCTGTTGGTATTAAGACTTCTTCTTTTACTCTCCTTTAATATAGAACAGCTTTCGACATAGGTACTGGCACTAATCGTCGCAACGCTTTTCGGCAAAACGGACGCTCGATTTCATGGCTATTATTTGTAATAATGGTACATCGATGTTACGATATTTCGGCAATTCGGATGTCCGATCTGATAACTTCGGAGAATCGGCCATCGGCAATATGACATTCGAAATCAAGTAGCCATCTATAAATACCCATGTTTAAAGTTCCATGTAATAGAGGGCGAGCCAATCCTCGTCAACCCCAAAAAGTAGTTTGGTTTGAAGAAGAAGCGATACGCCACGGAAATGACCGATTACCCCCGAACCTGGCCGAATACTAACTCTGCTTCTTTACATCCTGACTAATTGGCCAAAGTCATAGCGGGCACATCTCTAGTAGATATGTTAATTAAGAGAATAATAGAACAGCCAGTCTATTCTGTACAAATGTACCAACCATCACCACCATGTACTGTACCCATATTTGCAAAATAAACGACTTAGTTACCTATCATCCCGTGAAGAAAAAAGGTAATACGTGCAGACCTGACTTCACCCTTTACCTACATTTTCATTGAAGTGATATTCATTTTAAGAGAATACCACCGCAGTATTTCTATGAAGACATCGATGAAACAGATTTAAACCTAGACCCTGCAGTACCTATACATGTTTAGTGATGCACTAAGATACTTGTGTAATTTAATTGGCATTTTCCTCCTTTCCCTAACCTAGTGAGTCAACAATGTTTGCTGAATCGTAAACATCTACACACTTATATACATATATAAACGTGTACAAGTAAGAGAAATCTACATCTAGTGGCAAAGCTATATAAAGATTGCGACATCCATACATACATATACTCACGCGTTCTTACAATTGGGGTAGGCAGCATATCATTTCAATAGGTAGCATCATATGATCTATATGTCGTGGAAAGCGACTTTCTTTAATAATAAGTTGTAAAATTGATTAACTTAGTACGGAGTCTATGGTGACCAGCGTGACGTTACTTGTCATTTGAAATGGCGCGAATGTGTTTTCGGTAATGTCACGTGGAGTGGACAGAGTCGTGCTGGTGTGTAGGAGCTGCTTAGGGTAGAGCTCAGGTTGATTTGAGGCACTATTTGAGTTATAATTGTGATTACGATTGTTATATAAGGTTATTACTGCAATGAAGACTGTTATTCTACGTTATGAACTCGGTACCACGAAACCTCCATCGGAGTCAGCTCATCGCTCAGCCATCACTGACGCCGACATACATATCATCATTTGACTGGCTTGTTGGTCTACTGTCTAGTAGTTAGTGGCCCTGACTGCTATGCCGGAGGTCGTGGTTTCGATTCTCACCCAGGACAAATATTTGTGCGATGATCACTATCATTTGTTCTGTGTCTGGGTGTAATTAATCTATGATATGTATGTATTTAGAAATATATAAGTTGTTTAGTGCCCATAACACAAGCTCTGCTTAGCTTGGGACTAGATGGCGTTGTGTGAAAGTTGTGGAATTTATTTTATTTATTATTTATCTTTAGGGAATCTTGGTTTTAGCCGCCCTTAGGGGTCTCAGGGTGATTTTAAATATGCCATAACCTTCCATAAGTATCTAGCTATCAAATGCAAAATAAAACTAGACTAGACTGCAGAACTTCATACTTCTTTTGTGTCGTTTACTTTCATACATACATACTTACATACACTCACGCCTTTTCCTCATGGAGGTAGGCATAAACTACAGAGCGCTATCTAAGAACCCCGATTCTTACATACTTCTTGTAGTCATATAAACACGCCTTTGTTGCCTGTAATACATACCAGACTTTTCTGAAGAACCTCACCAATAAGGTCTGTGTACGTCCTTCTAGAGCGTCCCGGCGTTCCCATAACATCTTCGTTCACTTTCATATAATATATACCTATATCTAACAATAAACGATTTATGCAACAGAAAACTCCACAAGAGCATGTCGAAATTCGAACTGATAGGCCTATTCAAAGAAATTAACATAATTTCACATAATAATTAATGTATTTAGGACAAGAGGATTTTTCCCGACAATACTTAAAAGTTAGCAATAAATTACACGCTTTTGTTTTATATTTGGGCAGCCAGTTTCCAATTTAAGCTGACCCACGAGAAAATTCCGAATTAAACTTAAAATGTTCGTCGTTTAAGATGCTTTCTTCGCAAGTGGCGCCACCATGGAATGTCAAGATATGGTGGAGCGAAGGAGTACTTTTGCTTTCCAACCACAGTTTACCAATCAGGTATTACTGGCACTGGTCACGCTTTATAAGCGGATTGGGGATTATTAAAGTATAGAGGCAAGCACAACAAGCCACCCCAAACTGTGAAAGTTTCCCAATTGAATAAACACCTTATCCTGTTTGTTATAAAGTTGAAAAACTATCAAAGAAATTTGACATATTGAAGTTGCTTGATGTGCTGGCCTCCGTACATTCTCAGTTGACAGGTCACCTAAGAACAAATACGCTGATTAGATACGTTTTGTTTATGGTATTTATAAGCTCAAGTTATAGTTTATGGTTGAGGTGGGTATTCCAGCAACTTGCTTGCGTAACTACTTACGCGACAATGCCAATGTTATTCTTTTTCACAATTCAATAGTTGTCTATGCGTTATCGTGGCTAAGTAATATCAGCCACAAGGTTCGATCTTCAAGGTTAAGCTACATGGACAGACTCCATTACAAACCCAGATACTGCCGTACTTCGAAAAGCACGTCCACCCGTTGGTTGCGGCTACTAAGTATTTATTAATTTTTGACAGGAGCCAGAAATGTGTCCAAGGGGTGCCGTATAATCTAGATACTGTATTGTGTAGGTCAAAACGGCAGTTGCTTTAAGTTAAGCACTGGTATTCAGCTGCATTACAGTTAGACTGGAAGCCGAGTCCAACGCAGTTAGAAAAGGCTATTTGGGTACGATGTCAAGCAGATGACTTTTAGAGAGTTTCCTTTAATTTTTTTTGGATTCACCACAATGATCCAAAACTAATGTATTACATACACCCTTATTTTTTAATTATTAAAAAAAAAATATGAGCTGTATCCGTACCTGTTACTGATCATATTTCTGTAATCAAAAGTAAAAAAAAATGAAGTTCAATTTTTAACTATGCCACTATTTAGTTAAACTTAAATAACGAAAACAGCTGTTGGAGGCGGGGCATCCTTGAGCGAGATCACCCGAACGTGAGCGAGGGATGACGATTAATGAATACTACTATGTCATGAATAGCCTGTACAATATTTCTTTATATTGGGTGACTTTTTGGGATATAAACAAACGCTAATAACTTTGCTGTTTATGAATATTATTAATTGATACTTTGCAAATATAATGGGAAGACCGTCTAGAATAAGCACTTTAAGAAGTTGTACTAAATAAAAATTAGGGGTGTATATCCTTATGTACCTACCACTTAAGTTCACATAGTGGAATGCAATAAACATATTGAGTATTGAAGATTTTTTTCATAAACTGATGTAATAATTTTGTATTCGAATCACCTTGGGCAACATTGTAAGCTTGCGGTAGGACATGCTTCGTATTTGATACTTCATATCTGAACAGCGAACCCTGACATCTGACCACCGTTATTTAGCACCGCTGTACATATCTTCGATAACTGGCCACCTTACAGAACCAGGCTTTTGCGACCCCTATCTACAAAGTAAATGTTTGTAGTTAGGAGTCTTGGTAACCTGGCCATTACTTTTGGTGCACCAATCTGCAAAGGCCTATATCTCGTTTTTTCAGCTATTATTTTCAGGATCACTTAACGTGGTCATGCAGTATCATTATATAAACAATGTGATATTGACGTCAGTATGGTTAGATATCGAAAAAGTAGGTAATAATTCGACATGTGGGTAGTTATTGCAATATTTTTAGATTAGCTGCCAAGTCTTTCTGAGTGGCAATATCGTGTTATTAAAATTTTAGGAAACCATTTTGACCCGTATTATCCGGTTTAGTTTATTTACTCTTAACGGTAGGACATAGAAATCGTAATTATATTCTGACTGTAACAAATTTAAACCTATGGGTACAAACAAAAAACCTTTTTGCAAAAAATACAACCGACTTGATAAAAACATTCCAACAGGTGCAAGATAGCACTACTTTAGGAAGTCTGTAGCATTGGTGGTTTAGTTTCACTCATTATTAGCATCCGACTTCCGAAACTAGAGATACTAAATTCACCTTTTAGTATGTTTGTATGAAGTCGGTTGTATTGTTTTGTAAATAAGTTTTTTATTTTCCATTTGTTTTGATATTACAACTAAACTACCAAAACGACCAACGTCAAATGTTTGTTTTTTAAATCAGTCCATATTTTTTTATGGGTTGATTTATTTGTTAATTTATTTATTTATTGATACAGCTGAATTGAGAACCTTCTTTTCTGTAAGTCGGTAAAAAATTAATTTAATTGAAACCTAAACCCAACAACAACAAAGATTCTAAATATATTCAAAAGCTTACGTCAAATATAATATTACATGTAGGAAAATTTACAAATATTAATTAGTTATGACCAGTCTGGCAGTAAATTGGACCAGTTCGGTGATATAATATAATTCTGTAGGTATATTATTTGTATATTATGTGATGCAGGTTGCAGACAGATATGCCATATCAGTTCACACATGCTTGTGTTGGCGGGAAATCGGTTGCTATCTAGAGGAGTAAGTTATAAGCGAAAGCGGGGAAATTTTGTGAGGCTTTAGAAGGGTTCTGTTTTTAAACGTAATGTTAGTTGTTTGTCATTATCTTGAGGAGCTTCTGGCTAAACAATAACGGCCTCACAGGTCGATCGAAGCTCCATTTGAGGCCGTTGGTCCGTGGATGGGTGACCATTTATTACATACCAAGACTCCTCCGTGCCTCGGAAAGCACGATAAGCCGTTGGTCCCGGCTGTCATTTGTAGATCTTTGACAGTCGTTACTTGTAGTCAGAAGCCCGAAAGACTGACAACTAGTTTAACCAAGGGGTATCGTGTTACCCAGTTATTGTGCCATGTCATCAAAAGATCCGCATTTTTTTATATACGGTCAGTTTTGGGTTAGTTCCTAGTGGGCCCTAACCCAAAACCCTGGGGAGTCTCCAGTCATCATCAGCTGTCGTTTGTCAAGTTGACAACAAGAAGTTTATCGTGTAATCATAAGTACACACTATCTTTTTCTTTTGGTCTCATTAGAGGAAGATTCCCAAGCGTAAGTATGCGATTACATCGCTGAAACTGGCACCACGCAGCACATTTTAAAATTCCCTAGATAAGTGAAATCGGCCAAAGCCAGGCCCGTCGACGCATTCGCTCATTAGTTTATTAATAACTACAATTATCTATATCAGACTATTGGGTGTAATATCAGTTCGTTTGATTACTTATCTGTTACTGCCCTGTTCTGGATTTGAACAGGGCCAAGGGCTGTCGGCCGAATGAAAGGACTTCAAGTACTGATGTATCAGGGAGTGCTATGATATTTCGAATGACGTAATTTCGACGCTTCGGCGCTTTTCGATTTCCGAGTGGCGTCCAAGAAACGGCAGGAGAAGTGTAGGGTGTCCTGCGGCGAGATGGGCGGACGACTGGATGAGACTGGCACAGGGACGTGGAAATTGGAACATAAAAAGAGACGCCTATATTTCGAAAAAAATAAAGAGTGGTACACCAGTTCGAAAACTCATGAAGTCGAAAACCGCTAAACCGAATGATCTAATTTCGATGAACGCTGATTCGAAAAACGGTTTGAATGGTACGCTAGTACAAAAGTCTTGGCATTGAAGTCCACTGCTGAAATTAAAAAGTTAACTTAAAATAATACTTGTCATTGCTCTTTTTTCTTAAACTCAACACAAAGATAAGGCTTTATCTGGGTCACGAGTTGGATTTCCTGACAAATTTAGATTGGAATATGCTATTCGCAATTGTGGATTCCAATACCAAGACTTTCGTACTAGCGTACCATTCAAACAGTTTTTCGAATCAGAGTCGTGCGTCGAAATTAGGTCATTCGATTTAGCGGTTTTCGACTTCATGAGTTTTCGAACTGGTGTTCCCCCCCCCTTAAATTTTTCAAAATAACGTGCGTCGAATTTACTTACGTCATTCGAAATATCATATCACACCCGATGTATTATTACGCTGCTATAGAATTGATTCGCAGATTTTCTGGTCCTTTTATAGGTCTTTTGTTTCGTAAAGCAAATAAACGACTAATAAGCACTTCAAATTCACACGCAGACACGCGCACTTTTCTTTCTTTTTCTTTAGGCTAAATCATAGCTTTAAGTTTATATAATAAACTAGCTGTACCCGACCACGCTTCGCCGTGGCACATTGTGATTTAATGGTTACAAAAAAAAGAAAAAAAAATAGATAAAAACAATCCGGAATCTTGATGCGGATTATATAATCATGTTAAAACTTCAGCTCGATCGGTGCAGAACTTTTTGAGTTTTTGAAGCGTACACAAACCAACATAAATTTTTTATATAGATAGATAAGTAAATCTTTTGATTACATGTTTTGTTATTTAGTGTACAATTAATTATATTAATACGCCAATTAGAAAACTATAAGTAGATCCCTTCTTGTTTTTAGGAATATTGCACGCAGGACTCTCTGCGTGTGTGAGAGAGAGATAGAGTGATATTATAAAGAGAAGGCAGAGTCAAAGTTTGTATGGATGATAAGTGCAGGAAAAAGACGGTTGAAATTGGCCGTCTGGTAACAGTAGCTCTATAGTAATGTACCAAATAACGAGTCAACAGGAGAGTTAAAACAGTCTTATTTCGACCAGGTAGGCCACTTGTTCAACTTCAGGAGTAAACTGGGGAATTTGTTCCGCAACTCTTTGTTACCAGTAAATACACTAAGAAGTGGCGAAGGGCGAGCTATTGGGGGGACTATCTATTATTATATTGACGTTAAAAAAATGCTGATTCTCGGCCTAATTTTAATAAATGAAACGGAATATGCAAGATAGACCAGAACAATCAACTAACGTGACTTGACGTCGTTCAAGATCACATCTATATTTTAAGAAAACGTAGGTAAGATAGTTATGAGACTCTTACAAAAACACCTCATGTCTATTAATAAAGATTATTTCCACACTTAAACTGCTGTACACATGGCTACTCGACAAGCTACACATTTCCAGTATAAGCTGATCTAGCCTTATCTAGGATTTCCGTACAATGGGAGGTCAACACAAACTGTAAATGTATAGCTAGATTTGTTGTACAAAAAAAAACTGGAATACTACTTTAAAAAAGACACCCACGACAACTTTGTCCATTTAATTCTTTTAATCAATTAAACTAACATCAATTTGAATACGTTCTTTTTTTACCTTTTTCGTAATTAAATAAAGTGATACAAAATGAACGAGATTCCTTGTATCAAGCTTGAGAGCTATGTTATCATAAGTTAAAGCAATGTCAGACGCGGGCGCAATCCTGATATCGGGTGTCATTGACAAAACTGCAGAATATATATCATTGTAGTAGGTATAATTAAGTGACTTAAGCGGGACTGAGCTGGCTATGTTTGCAGGTGGGGAAAGATTACCTACTGATTGGATATCAAAGGACCAAAGCAAAAGTAGAGGAAGATCACGGATTAGGTGGGAAATCATATTTTGGGAGAAGGGTGGATGACAAAGTCTCAACCTCATGTCTATCGTTTTTACAGACTGTATTTCGGTGAGTGTGCCGTAGAGCACCTGCACAATCTTGTTCCCCCATCTACTTTCTTCCATCGGGAATTCAGTCGTACTGCAGGTTATCACCCGTGCCTTGCACCTCCGCTTTGCCTGTTCCTTCATTATGCGCACAGTCAAGAGTTACAGTAGACCCATTATATGTATAGATATACAAGGTGTTTTTTTTGATATCCCATAACTCTAGGGTTATATTCTGTAGGTAAAAATAATACTAAAACTCCTAGAATAGATGGTCCAAAAATGCATAGTTTCGGAGATATCATCAATCATAATTAAATTATCAGTTGTTTAGTACCCGTAACACAAGCTCTGCTTAGCTTGGGACTTGATGGCGTTGTGTGAATAGTCGTGGAATATTATTATTAAGCATTATTAATATTATTTTTATTACCTAATTAGTTAAAAAATTGTCACCAGTACGACGGATCTTCTTTCTAACGTCACTTTTCTTTCACGTAAGGGTAAACACCCTTACGTGAAAGAAACATTAACCATCGTGACTGTCGAATTATTTTGTATGTTAATAAAAAAAAAAGGATGATTGAAACATAATTCATATTATTATGCCAGTTGATTATTTGATATGGTTTCAATCATACCCTAGAGTTATGGGATATCAAAAAACACGTTGTAGGTATATATTGACGCGAAACGGTTATACAAAGCATTATACACTAAATCATCCAATTTATAAAATTCGCGTGTCACAGTGTTTGTTTCAAAATTCCTCCGAAAGGGCTTGACCGTTTCAGTAAGTCTGAGAATGGGATAAACTTTTTTTTATCATATGTATGGAGTTCAGTACTCAATACATTTACTGAACTAAGTAACTCACGTAAACAAAATAAGGTTTGTTGGTCTGGAAATCCTGCCAACCCCCATTAGAAAACAGTAAGTACTGATTTTGTATAGAACATAGGATCCTTACTAAATCTATTTCATACCAATAGAGGTACAATTCACTTTATATTCACCGTCGTCTACGATTCGAGAACAAAATTATATCCCAAGCCGGAATTACGTCGCATTAGCACCACAGCATTCCGTAGTAAACAGCACATAATCTTTTACTTGCACTTACTACATAAATATAGAAAGTAAACAGTAGATTATCACTATCTTTCATTCACGAATGCACTTGAAGAAATTCAATAAGCATGCAATTGGCGGCAAAATGTTCATATGCGCAGTAATACTTTTGCAACAAAATGCAATGATTGATAAGGACTTAAGAAGCGGCAGGGTCAAGATTATCACGTGCGTCGTGGATGCACGAGTGCTGATAAGAGTGATACAGGGTATTCGGCATTTTAGGGTTATCGCTAGAATCCGTATTGCAAGACTTTAAAAGAATTTGGGCCTCTCGCTGACCGCTACGTCGAAGACTCGGTCAAATATGTAGTTGCTCTCGTCATTGCACTTGGCAAACGGAATATGTAAGAATCGTGTTTGGTTTTTTCCTATTAAGAAGCGAATTCCTATTTTCAACCTACTTACAAAAAAAAATACCAACAGGTGTAACATAACTCCAGTTTCGGAAGTCTATGGCTTTGGTGGTTTTGTTTAATTAATTATGGGCCATCAACTTCCCAAATTTGAGTTATATTTATACACCTGTTAGTGTTTTTTAAGAAGTCGATCGTATTTTTCTTTTTATAAAATGGTTTTATTTGTAATTCTTTATTTTTTTTTCTATGTAAACGATTGATTGCTTTCCATTTATTTTAATGTTACAAAAAAGTTTGCTGTTGCATACAAAAGTTTGACACCCACTCGCCCAAAATGTATGAAACGAGCTGATTATTATTCGAGTTTTCCGAGTTGAACACATAGTAAAAGTTGTTTATGTTCATGGGTGGAACACCAAATGAAAATTTGTCCAATGATTAAAAACACACACTGTAAAAGGTGCAATATTTATTGATACAAAGACGTAAGTTCCCACGTTACAACCTACCCAGTTCGATGTTGATGAATGGGTCCATTCGTTCCGATCACGCGATCCAACGTACACTACAGACGCCGACTGGGTGTTTAAAATTAAGCTGTATACCTACAACGGAATTCACGAAACCTATATCACTAAGGAAAAATAAATTGTTTTTAAATATTATCGACGTTGTGCTATTTTTGAACCTCAATCTACATTCGTCTCGGATAGTGACTGGTTTAAATTACATAATTTTGAAGATTCTTGTTACTACAATAAAGTAAGAAATCTTCCACAGATTATTGAGTTAGTTCGCGGTACATCAAGCTACCTCAATGTGTCAAATTCCTTTGATAGTTTTTCAACTTTATAGCAGCTAACTTTATAGTTTTTGTTTAGCCCTCAAAATAAGCTTAATTAATGTGCTTGTATCTGGAGTGGTGAACTCAGGACATCACCACTCCAGGCAGACGCCTTAGCCATTGGGCTGTAGCCGCTTAGTAATATATACAATATACGTGTAGGTGTAAGAACATTTAGCCTGATGGACACAATAATGTCAAAAAATTCAGGTGTAATACTAGCAACCGGAGTGCGTGTATGACCAAAAGTTAGCGAATTCTCGACATAAGCGTAACGCCAATTCAAACGATTTTAAAAATGTTAATACCTACAACTAGTCTGCATCATATTGGTTTAAATTATTGACAGAAACACATTTACCCATAGATGTAAACAAAATTTAAAACTACTTAACTTAATAATGTACAGAGGCCAGAAAATCAAGCTACCACAATGTGTAAAATTTCTTGGATGGAGTTTATCAACTTTATTACAAGCATGATCAGGTTCCTGTTCAATTAGGAAAATTAGACAGATTGGGGTAACTTGAGGTTCTGGTGTCTGCAATATAAACGAGTTTATATTCTATAAATCGTCATCGTTCGAGTCCTCGAACGCAGTCGAAATGACGATTTCCTACGTGTCGACGAGTCCTATTTTAATAATTTTGATTCATTGATTATGATTTCATTTAGGTACCTCAGGGTGTAAAAATACCCTTAACGTAAACGAAAACTACATAATATTCTACCCATCACTGGGATAGTTTTTTTCTTCTAGAACATACCTGGGAATTCACTGGTTTTGGAGACATTGAAGGTCAAAGTGCAATTTTTTTTTTCAAAATTGTAATTCAAGTATCATTAGTAAACTTTCTTCCGAACAAACATTACCAAAATTATCGATTGTGTCTGTGTTCTCTGTTTTATTCAATTAAGTACTAACACTAGATATAAGTTATTTTATTGTTTACTAACAATATGGATCACGTTGTCTGAAGAATAAAGAATATTATTATTATTATAAACTAGACTAATCGACTTTTGTCCACTAGAACACTAGTATCAGACGAATTTTGTTCATGCTGTCCCGTCTACCTATAGTAAACATTGAAAAACTTTGACCACAACCCATATTCGTAACACAGCCAACCACCAAGTTACGCCATAAAGGACAGAACGAACGCGATGCACTCAAGTCAGAATTATCTCTTTCTATTAATCAATATATAGACGTAGGCGTTCATTCATGCCAACGTTTCGTATCGTAGGTAGGAGAGCTGCGAGTAGTGATGTAGTAAGTGGTTATAGGAATGACCTTTCCTATCGCAACCTACAATCATCATTATCTGCACGAGCGGCGCCCACGTAGTGAGGTTCATTCAGTTTGTTGCATTCTGTATTGATTCTTTGTTGTACTTGTGAATAAGTTTTATAGGTTCGTTTTATAGGTTCGAGTAGCGTGTTGTGTCTCTCAATTTTATGTTGTTTGTGACTAACATTAGAAGCAATTCCCTTTTTTTTAAGAACGTTCGAATTCTACTCTACCTGGCCTGTTTGTCTAGTGGTTATGCCGAAGGTCGTAAACCTACCCAAAACAAAGTTCTGGGAAAGTGTAATTTCTCAATTATATTTATATGTTGTCTATTACTCATAACATAAGCCCTGCTTAGTTTGGGACAAGATGGCGTTGTGAGAATTGTGGAATATTTATTTATATAATCTCAGTCTCAAGCTGTCAAAAATTTATCTGATTTTTGGACAAGTTTTTGACATAGATTGTCGCTGAGTTGAGATTAAAACTTCATTTGAACGTTTTTAATTACGGAAATTGGCCTCCTGATGTCAAATTTTATCTGCCCATCGACTAGACTAGACTTGAACTGCCAACGATATATATGTTAGGCATGCCTGTTTGGTGCGTATTGGATGTATATATATACCTATAGAATACCGACATTTATTCAGTTTTGATAAATGGCTAGGGACCAAGCGGACTTAAATCTCCAGGCTATTAAAAAAGGTTGCCTGCAAGAGAACGCTCTTAGCGATAAGGCCGCCCATTGTAACACCCTATGTACCACTTTAAGTTATTATTTGTAAGTTTTATTCTGCTTTAGAGTATACTGTTGAAAAACTCTAATATCACTACCATACAGCGTGCTTGCCTAGTTATAATAATAATAATATTAATGTTTTTATTTTTATATTAATATTTAAAAATGTAATTTATAAGAATTTTAAATGAATAAACGAAATAATAATAATAATAAATTGCTTTAATGATATAAGTCATGATACATTTTATTTGAAGCCCTGATTCCTGAGCTAGATAATAACCTGTGTTACAGGAGCCAGTGTCTTCACCCGTTTTTCGATCAAGGTATATAGCATAAGCAATTTAAAGGACATACTTGCTTTAAAAGAGGATTTAAATAAATAAATAAAAATGTGTTTTTTTTTTAATCTTTACTATCGATTTAAATGTTTACTATTGTGACATTATGAATGAATGGAGTCTGTGTGTGCGTGTGTATGTGTGTGTGTGTGTGTGTGTGGCTTAGTGTATGTGAGTATTCGTGTGTGCGTGCATGCGAATGATTTTGCATGTTTTTAGTTGGTCTTTTCTGGTTTTTTAATAGGCTTTCAGTTTGTAGGTAATCTAGTGTCAGTAACCATGTCTTAATGTTCATTTTTGCCATTTTTTTCGTTTGTAAATTGATATGTAGAATTATGTTTATTTTATTGTAAATAGATGGGGCTAGATAAAGACTATGTCGTCTAGCGGTTGCTGATTTACATCTAATTTGTTTACAAATATTAGGAATAGTGCGTCTTTGTATAAAAGTTTGATTTAAAGGTTATAAAAGTCAAATTCATCACCTGTCTAGTCTTTTTATAAAAACTGTGAGTTGGGATCGGCTTCAAGTCAAACTGGATGCAGTTGAATTTCAGTATTAAACATGGACCCACAATAAGACTTCCACAATACCCCTTGATAGACACGATCAAGCACTTTTTTTATCCCACGAATTTCACACAACATAATATTTCAATACTAAAAACAACATAACCAAAGTAACTTCACTACACTCTAATCTCTTTATCAATACATTCAATATTTTCCAAGAGTTTTCCAACAAGAAAACTCGTACAAGAGCATATTACCATGCACACACGCAAACGGACTACCCACGTAGTTTCCCCGCTAACACACTTCACAATCTGACATTCAGTTATCAATATTATCGACGTAATACCTACTGCACTACACGCCATCTGTCGTAGGTGACGTCACGAAACATGAATGGGCCCACGCTATGCCCTGCTTGGCGACTAACAGCCCACGCTCGGCCACGCTATGCCCTAGTAAGAGACTATTTTCAGCGCTCCCCCCGACGCGAAGTTCTAATAATTGTAACAAAAGCTCGATTTGTGGTAAAGCTAGAGTCGTATTGTAGATGTTTGTTTTTAGGGTTCCTTACTTTTATTGTTAACCACTCGTATGACAATTAATAAGGAATTGTGTCTCGCGTAGAGCCGCGTTCCGTCTCGCGTAGATATGAGGGGTTAAGCCTCCATTGTCAGTTCGTCCGTATGTCTGTCAGTGGACTGTACCTTAGAACCTTTATAGGTAGATAATAGTTGGACTTTTTATGCGTATTTCTATTGCTGCTACAATAACAAAACATAATAAAGTTAAATAAATAAATATTCCACAACTTTTCACACAACGCCATTTAGTCCTAAGCTAAGCTTGAGAGCTTGTGTTATGGGTACTAAATAGCTGATAAATATACTAATAACTAATATATTTTTAAATACATACATATTATAGATAAATTACACCCTGACACACACAAATATTTGTCCTGGGTGGGAATCGAACCCACGACCTCCGGCATAGCAGTCAGGGTCACTAACTACTAGACCAACAGGCCAGTCCAAAGGAATTAAAGGGAGAAAAAGTCAGGTGCGTAGTATCTACTCGCAACCGGGGTGCGAGTATGAACAGTAGGTCTAGCACAAAGTTTTGACATAAACGTAATGCTAATTCGATCGATTTTAAAATTTATAACCTAGCATTGTACTACCTCCTACCCATTTTTAAAATCGTACGTTCCAAAGTTAAGTTTGCTTTAAACATTTGTACTCGAGGTACAGCCGGTCGATTCAGTTAAAATCACCCCGCGAAAATTTGAGTAAAGTGAACTCTCAATGCCTAACATCAGTATGGCATGACAGCTTAATTCACCTTCTCTTCACTGACATTTTTACGGGTGTAAACGAAGCAAAAGCAGTACATAAGCAGGTGGTGTACTGTAGATTCTGCTTACCCCCATGGCAAAGGGTTCATGTATTGATGTATTAAAGGAGGCCCAGATATATTTTTTGTGGTTTTTGCTCGAACTAAACATTGCTGTATCATGTACGATGATTGTAGGGAACCACAGACATTCAATAGGTACCTATAGACCGGACATCACGAACAAAATCCTGCTGGACACAAGTCTATGCGTTTTTTTAGTACGCTTTGCTGCCGCTCCAATATTTATACATTATTCTAGCGTTACTGAGACATGGGATCAAAGCTTTTTTATGTCATTTCCTCGCATGTCTGCTCTATAGTATTTTAAATCTCTTTGTAGGGAACCCACCGTATGCGAGTTCAACTCGAACTTGACTGGTTTTCCATTTTATTTTACGTTAGTGCGTGGGTGAGTTACTTGGAAGCATTTTTATAGTAGATATTATGTTGTACGCGAAATAAATAGCTATGAGATAGGTTGAATGGAGTTGTAATTTTAGTTTTAATATTTATGTTAGTGGTGAATACAAGAATAAAGTTGTACTTAGGTATTTATTGAGGAACATAAATAGACGCGTAATAGGCGTTGGTGCCCTACAGTGACACGGGGCCGCGGCAGACCACGAAGGAGATGGCGGGAGGACCTGGATGTCATCCTTGAGAATTGGAGAGAGGTGGCGCTAAATCGCGACCAATGGAAGGAATGGAGGGAGGCCTTAGCCCAGCAGTGGGACAATTCGGGCTAAATAATATTAATAATATAGTCGACGCCTGGGTTTGGCTTTTATATTACGATGTATTACAATGTTTTAGTTTCACTCGAATTAGTCTAAACTAAAATATGTTTGTTATTATATTCACGAGGTGTTTTTTTTTTTATAGAATAGCACTACTGTAATTCCACACATTTCACACATCACATCATCAGCCCACAGTAGTCCACTGCTGGATATAGGCCTCCCGTAATGAGTACCACAAATGATAAATGATATTTATTTCTGTAAATAGGTTTTCACAAACACTTTTACACGTCTTTTTTTTAACTAGTAGATAAGATCGGAGTTTCACTACCTGACTACTCTGAGAAGAAACACCGAAAGAAACTCAGAGGTCATAGTCTCTTTTAAAGACCAGACATTATCTTGGTCAAATCATGTAAGATCCATGCCGATTAGTGTCTGAGATGGTCTTCTGAGGAAAGAACCACACAGAATGAGGGGACCAGATCAGTCAGTGCAAGCATTTGTCAGTAAGTCGTGAGCTCAAATCGTAACTTAAGGAGCTCCACGTGCTGACGAACAATACCAAAAAAAGAATATTTGGGTTGGTCCCATAAAGAACTCAAACTGCCAGACAAAATGTAAAATAAATAAATAAAAGAACTTAAGAAGATTTAGAAAAGAAAATTTAAAAAAGAATCAACATGGTCCTTACGTTCACAGTAAAATATATTAAAAAAAAAACGTTATATACTTTCAAAGTAAAAATAGCGCCCTATCTTAAGCTTGCCGTGTCCAGCAACTGCAAGCAGGCTTTCGCAAGTCGTCATCCCACCTAGCCGGAGGACGTCCTCCACTACGTTTTCCAAGTCGCGGTCTCCACCCAAGAACACGTTAAGGTACCCTAGCTGATTAGGTACAAACAATAAAATCAAACATTCCGATTTATAATAATATTAGTAAAAATGATAAATAAACGAAGAACAGAACAAAACAACTGACGTTCATGGTCCTTGCCTCCGACCAATAACTTCCAAATTATATTTTTAATTTACTAGTGAATGTATGATTTGACGTATTGTTTTTTTTTTAAACCACAGCACAGGTCAAACACGAGTAGACAAAGGTAGTCGGCAGCCAATCCATTCACTGCCAAGGTCTTTTCTAAATAGACTCGAGTTCATGGGAGTACAATCGATTCAATACTGATTAATTATAAATAAACATTACTTTTTTTAATGAGATTGTATTTTTTTTTTTACACTGACGTAGATTCACAGCTTGCTAATCTCGATGTTTTTGATTGATTGACTGTTGATTGCAGTTATGATTTTTTTGATAAAACATAGGTAAGTACAGAGGCCAGTACATCAAGTTACCCCAATGTGTCAAATTTCTTTGTTAAATTTACAACTTTAATACAAACAGAACAAAGTGCATGTTGAATTGGGAAAATTTACGTACAGTTTGCGGTAGCTTGATGTCAGACGTACAATGAGTCTTAAGTAAAGCATGTTATGCACTTGTGACAAATTCAAAATTCATTTTCTCTTTCAGTATCCTGAAAACTGAATAGCATTTATTGTGTTTAAGTTTACATATACTAATCTCTGTAACTATAAACATTTTGCATTTGATAGGCCAATTTCTCAATGAAGAATACTAAAACCAGTATAAAGTGCCTTTCAAATCTATTGAAACTTCGTACTATGATAGGCCAAAGCTTACCGTCGCCTACAGAAGATTAATTACAAGATTTGAAGATACATTTGACGGCTTTCGGATGTTTTTTCATAATAAAAAGATTAGGTCTAAGTACAGAGGCCAGCAAATCAATCTACCTACCCCAATGTGTCAAATTTCTTCAATCTTTTTTCAACTTTATAACAAACAGAATAAGGTTCACGTTCAATTGAGAAAATTTGGCAGTTCGGGGTAGGTTGATGTGCTGGCGTCTGTACATAGGTATGTAACCTCAATAATGCTAGTGGAACATTTCCTTAGGTTGTAATCTTTTTTATGTCTCCCTTCTTACTATTAATAACGATATCAAATTATTTATTAAAACTAGCCTAAGCTATCCCTAAAAAAGACATCAAGAAAATTTAGTCCTTTTTATGCCACGAATAATTTTTATCCATTGACATATTTTATTTTTGTTACTACTTGACTCTCTCAGCGGGAGTACCTTGTACGTATTTACCAAGATATAATTGCGACCGAACTCGGTAGATAATATATTCATAATTACTCTCCTACTTAGTTAATTAGCCCAAAAATATGGTATCACACGATTTTGTTCACTATAATATGGTTTATAGTCACGGCAGGAGGTACAAGGCTGAAAATGTCACCGAAATTAAAGAAGCTTTCAAATACTGGTTTAAACAATGGTAAGGGATAATATTCTTACAACCAGTCAAGTCTATAAAGTCACGCTTTTGTCCCAAGAGGGTAGTCAGATACTGTGGAACGCTATCTGCTACGATTCTGTCATACTTATTTTGCTTCGTTTACATTCAAACCTGTTGTCTTAAGCCTCGTCCCCACTAGGAACATTTGTCGGGCGACGTCGGACAACATCGCCGCGACATTGTTGAAACTGTTCCTTGTCGCACAGTCGATGAAGAGGGTTCGACTGAACTGACGTGGACGGAGACAAGACATCGGGCGACGTGGAGCGATGTAGGGCGACATCGCCCGATGTCTACGGGGACACACGTCGCTCGACAAATGTTCCTAGTGAGGATGAGGCTTTACACACACACCAGTTACGAGTGTCTTACACACACTCAACTATTTTTTTTATCCAAAATCATAATAATAATAATACCAGCACGTTACTGTCCAACTGCAGGGCAAAGGCCCTCTTCTCATACAGAGAAGGCACGAGCATTAGTCACCACGCTTGCTCAAGGCGGATTGGTGATTTCAAACTTATAATAACTTTATGTCCAGGTGTTGTCGCGATATTTTCCTTCACGACGTCAATGATGTCTAAGATAAACTTAGAGAGTACTTACATGTATTGAAAAAGTCACATTGGTACTTGCCCAGATTTGAACCATAGCCTCGTGCATGAAAGGTAGGTGCCTAAACCTCTGGGCCATTATGATTTCTTTATGTATAGGGTTATATTCTTATATTATATATCTTTCCGAAACCCTTCTAATCATGACTCTTCACGAAGTTATTACAAATAACAGTATTTAAAACGAATAACATAAGTAATAAAATGTTGGAACGGTAATTATAATTGCTTGGTAACACCACCGCCCAGTCCGTGGGCGGGCGACGACGTGGGCGGATTTAGGACCAACACTAAAACTGTGAAGCTAATGTTTCCTTTGATAAAAAAAGGGTTGAAAATAAAATACTGTAATGATAAACAGAATGGTTGGAAACAATATATTACAAAAATTAAATTGTCATGGTAAGTTCGTTAGAATTTTATTTTGTAATATGTGTATTTTGTAATTTTGTGCACAAAGGACCAAAATTAAATTCGTTGTCTATTCAATCTGTGTGATTGTACAAAGTATGATAAGATAATTAAATAATAAAATATAATCCATTAGACTGTTATCATCACTGTTATAAATAGGTAGGTATTGCGAAGCCTAAAACAAAACCTTAAAAGATAAATATGCAATACATATCCAGTGTTTATTTAATATCCGCCTTAAACGATAAATAGTATTTGGATTTGACTTTGAAAAACTGGGCCTATATGCTATAATGCTCCTTTCAGACTACGTTAAAATACAATAGCATTAAGCATATAGTTCATAAAGTAACAATATCGCGCTCTATGCATTATCATAGACACGTTCTCACTGGACTGTACCTACTATATATTATTGGCTAACTACTATTTGCTATACTATATATCACAATAGTATAGCGTAGTCTGACAAGAGCTTCAATCTTAAATCGCCAACTTAAGCGAAAGCGATTTTACTGTCCCTAGGTTTGAAAATATTTTCAATAGACAAATAAGTGTGTTTATTTTACGCCAGAATTTTGTAATCGCAGTTGAAAGGAGTTTCAAGAAGAAGACCGAATGGTCCTTAGAGTCCGAAATGTTTGTGTAAAAGAACCAAGAAGTATATTTCTTTAGATTAGAACATGGAGACAACAGTTAATTTATTTATTTATTCATTCAAACTTCATGCACAAGTAAAAAACTGTACAGAGGCGGACATAGGCATTCTCTACCAATCTACCTTAAGGTGATGTAAAAACATGGTAGGCGTAGCAAAGAAACAAAAACTTAAAAGTCTAGTAAATGACCTTTAAGAATAAATACATAGATACAACACAACAACAACGACAACGTCAACACGACAACTTGCCTGCTGCGGTTTTCCCGTCCGACTATAATTTAGGTGTCTTCAAGGCTAGAGTGAATAGGCTCTTAATAAACTAGTGCGCTTCACCATCACTGATTGCATTACTGCTTACCATCAGGGGGGATTGCAGATCGAACTTCTTCTTATCGTGTGACATTTGGCTAGTGTATAACACGGTGTTACAGTTCATGTCGCCCATGAAGGATAGCTAGCCTTTCGGTTTTCTGTAGGATACATTTTGGAGAGTGTGCACGGGAATTACATAACTTGATTCCGCCATCACCTTTCTACCATCGGACAACCGGTACGGCGAGTGTCCACCCTTACATCGTTGGCACTCCCACGATTCGGACAAAGCGATTCGCTTCGTCGTTTATACCGCGTACATCAAAGGACTGGAACAACTTGCCTGCTGCGGTCTTCCCGTCCGATTATAATTTAGGTGTCTTCAAGGCTAGAGTGAATAGGCTCTTAATAAACTAGTGCGCTTCACCATCACTGATTGCATCACTGCTTACTATCAGGTGGGATTGCAGTCAAGCACTAGTTTATAATATTAAAAAAAAAAATGAGCCTTTGACTTGGCCTAACATGCAATTGAGAAATTTCTCTGAGATTTGCCGGTTTCCTCACGATGATTTCCTTTACATTTTAAAAACAAGTGAGATAATTATTTAATAAAACAGAACACCTTTAAAACTTGACTACCTCGTTGGTCTAGTGCTCATAAGTGCTACTGCTGACCATTAGGTCCCGGGTTCAATCCCAGGGTCGGGCAAAGTGTTATTGAGTTTTTCCATCTGGAACTTCTCTGTTGCAGCCCGGAGTCTGTATTTGTACGGGACTTAAACATAACTGGTGAAATGTGGGTGTACTACAGGTCTACAGGTGGGTGAATTTTCGAGCGTTTCAACCGCCATCATTACCTTACCCTTAACATTAAGGGAAGAGAATGTATTCAATGCAATATTTCAGCTTTTCTCAGAATCTGCTAAAGTACTAGAATCTGGAAATGGTTAAATTTTCCATTAAATACATTCTCTTCCCTTAATGTTAAGGGGAAGGTAATGACGGCGGTTGAAACGCTCGAAAATTCACCCAGGTACACCTCTGCCTTACCCTACACACAGGACACAGGATTACAGGCGTGAGGTTATGATGTTATGTTAAGACGTAGAGTAGAAGTATGACACAAGAAAACAAGCTAATGCAATAGTTTAACTTTAACCGACTTCAAAAAAAGGAGGAGGTTCTCAATTCGAATGTAATTTTTTTTAATTTGTCCCCTTTTGACTTTTGTTGGTATGTGAAACCTAACAGATGTTAAACTATTCCACGAATACGATTTAATTATTCAATTGTAACAATTTCGAAGGGTTTGTCGATAAAAGGTTTTGATTTACGGTTTGAAAAGTGGTTTTACGAGGAAATTAAAAATTTTGGTAATTTTTTTTAACGGGTTCAAAAGATTTTTTTACGGTTTTGTGAACTTCGTCTTCTTCTTTTTAGGTGGTTTGTCATTGACCTGGTATTAGAGATTTTATTCCGCTCTTTGGTCTCTAACTTACGAGCGCCGAGCGACTGTAGGTAAAAAGTTTTCCATCAACATGTTAACAAAGTCAAAAGTTGATGTCAACTACAACAACTTTTGACTCTGTTAACATGTTGATGGAAAACTTTTACAAGTTGATGTCAACTAATTCCACACACAACACCTATATTCCTGATTGGCGGCGTAGAGTTGCACTAATAGTTCACCCATTTGTCTGGTAACTTTAGCCCTCTCATCCATAGGAGGTAGGTAGAAACTACGAAACGCTACCCTCTACGTCCCCTGCATGCAGTGCAGTGGTGAATCCAGGATTGTCGTTAGGGAATGTCCGTAAGGATTGAGGAGGGGTTTGCTTGACCCCACCGAGGTAGACCGTATTTACCAAAATAAACTCTCAATAAGCACACAACATTTTATTTTGTTTAACGCATAATAAGACTCCTCGGATAACTTTTCGCAAATTCGTGTTGAAAGGTCACTTGTGTATTTGAAAACCAGCGCAGCGTCAGGCAACATCTCAGCATCTGACGTTGCCGCTGAAATTAACCTTTTGCCATAAGAAATACCTTTTTACTGTGCGTGTTTCAACATGTTACGACTAATGTTTTTTATTTCTTTCTTTCATTCAATTTATGATTTGTCACGGAAGAACTCAGATGCTTTTAGGAGACACCCTTTACCTTTCCATTCTCCTGGATCTGATACTGCCCACTTGTATGCTCGTTTTGCTTCGTTCATGATCATGCATTTGACAATTTCAAATATACACTTAGAAGACTTAAAAACGAGTAATCGACCAGCTTCTACCATTATTCTCTCCGAAAAACGAAGTCCTCATATCTACATAAAGAGGCCAGTTCAAAGTTTTCCCGCTCACACAATGATGACGCCTTTTCCACCTCGTTATCAGCTTAGATGACGTCACCGTGGGACCTACCGCTAATTCGGCTACGCTCTAATGTTTTTTAAAGGCATATTATATTATTCTCGCGAATTTTTGTGGGGCTGCTACAATTTTATGCTGATTATAGAAAGGTCCTTTTAGAAGGGCTTTAGGTCATACAATCAGATTTCTCCATTAGGTACAGACACCAGCACTTCAAGCTACCCCAGACTGTCTAATTTTCCCAATTGAACATGAACCTTATTCAGTTTGAGATAAAGTTGAAAAACTATCAAAGCAATTTGACACATTACATTGACAGGTTACAGAAATATAGAGTAAATCTATTTTATTTACTTACATTTAGTAGTATAAGAATGATTGACTGTCCTGTTGGTCCAGTGGTTAGTGGCCCTGCTGCCTGCTATGCCGGGGTCGTGGCTTCGATTCCCACTCAAGACAAGAAATGTTTGTGTAATGAGCACGATCATTTGTTTTGTTCTATGTCTGGGTGTAATTTATCTATAATACGTATGAATTTAAAAATAAATAAGTGTGCTTATCAGATATCTAGTACCAACAGCCCAAGCTCAGCTTAGTTTGGGACTAAAAGGCATTGTGTGAAAGTTGTGTAATATTTATTGAAATACATTTTTCTACAACTGAAAGAAAGACGGCCGCGTTAGCCCAGAGGTGGCGTGCGCTGCTGCTGATATGAATTCCTGTGTACTATGAGTTTAGAATCAAATTGAGGTACCACATACCTACTGGTTTTCTTACCATTGACCTGCGGCCTACTGTACCTATTAAACCCACACAAAGCACTAAGACAATTAGTTATTAGGTACTTACAAAAGCCTAAACTGGGCCGCGGACGTTCTGCCTAGGGGCCTCAGTTTAATCCGTTTATCTAACTAAATTAACGCCTACAATTTGGACAGACTGGTTATAGCATTAATCTTTAATTTACACTATTTTAAAATTAAATGAAGAGTTTTGATGAGTTTGGTCACGTTCAGAGGGCGAATAAAGGCGACTAACGAAAGGTTTTTTTTAATTTAAGTCTAAACGCCCTAGAAGGACTTACAAAGATGCCTTACTGATGACTCTGATGAGGTTCTTCAGAAAGGTCAGGTGTGTAGTACTTACACGTATCAATGTAAACAAATCAATAGAAGTATGTAAGAATCGTAGAAAAATGCGTGATTAGTATGTATGTATGTATGAAAAATTTTGAAATCGAAAAAATGACACAAAATTTGACATTGAACTCTCATTAGCTAATCTTTTGACTATCATGGAGAGCAATACGAAGGATTAAAAGTAGCATTTAACATTTATTATATAAGTACCAAGAAAATTAAATCACAGAAAACAACTAACAAAGCTGTATCCAATGATATTATAAGTAAAAAGTGTAGATAGGTTATAAGCGCTCAGCAAGCGACACGTTAAAATGTGGCTAAATAGCCACACTTGACCTCAGTGTCCCGTCGCGCCGTCAACGGACGCGTGCGTGCGTTAGTGTGCCGTTTTTGAAGATCGAATGTTGTTTAGGTAACCTATCTACACCTTTTTACTTATAACATTGTATTTAGATAAATTTGTTATTTTACATAAGAGTCTATATCGATGCCACAAAAATCACTGAATTAGACATTCTGTGTATAGGTTCAGAAATATTATAGTTTAACAAAGTTTGCACGCAAGTTTGCACATACAAACATACTATGCCACCCTGTAACGTAACCGTTACAGGGTGGCATAGTATGTTTGTATGTCCAGAAATATTGCATTGTTCTCATGCTTTTTACGTTACGGCACGGATGGCGCAGTAGCTGAGCAGTTGGCTGTAGCACTGCGACTTGCGTGTTCGATTACCTCACGGAACAAGTATTTGTATTGCTTTGGTGGTGATTCAGGGTCTGACTGTTGGTGTATGTGAGTTCAAATGGCGGTACTCTCATTTACGATGCTTGAAGAAATCTTGTCAATGTTTTGTTTTTTTTTTTATGTTTGTCTCCTAAATAAAAAAAAGTCGCATTGCCCAGCTCTTTAACAGTTATCCCTTTTATTCTTAAAGAGATCTTCTCAAAGGCACCGGCTTCAAAATGAATGGTGTAGGTACCTACAATTTGGGGCCCTAGCAACAGAAATGTTGAATAGTCGCTCCGGACCCCAGTAAATCACAAAGGTAGGTCAGGGTACATCGCAAAAACAGAACAAAGAGACGACAACCAGTCCTCTTGACCTCCAGACGGCCGCCATCTTGGATGGCGAGGGTTGTCACTCACTTGTTGAGTTGTTAGATTATTTGAATAATGACAGTATTGTGAACACCCCTGAGCAGCCCTAATGTAGCAAATGTGTGGTGCTATACATTATAACTACACTTATTGCGATGTTTTATTGAAAAGCTAAAGTACGAAATGATGTAGGTACCTTTTAGTAGCAAAAAAAATGTTGATATTTCTAGCATAATTGAGTTGGTACAGAATAAATGGTTAGGGCTACTTGAATTTCCATCTCGTTGATATTTGTAATTTTCTTTAAGAATAGCGTATTTTTACATCTTCATACAGGCGACACGGTTGGTGCTACGGCTGAGCAATTGGCTGCTGCGGTGCGTGGCGCGAGTTCGATTCCTGCACGAAACGATGTTACTCCAAACTGGTTTATTTAGATAAATCAACTACTAACTTACTAACTCACCACTCACTCACTCTACTAATAACTATTATTATTGAATTTTAATATTGTAAAATAGACTAAATAACTATTCAACTATTTTAAGAATGTTGCTAACCCTCAAATTTGCTATGCCCAAAAAGGCCGCTAAGTTGTAAGTTCCTACATTATAAAATAACACCAAAATGTACACTTAGTCTGCAAATAAATATTTGAATTTGAATTTAACTATTAACTATATGTGGAGGCTTGTTATTAGCTATTTTTTAAATATTATTTATATCATTGGATTGTTAGTCTGTCCTTCTAACTAAATAAATAAATAATATAATAAATAAATAAATTTCGAGCAGGAACTTGATTCTGTGGTTCGTACCGTAGACTTAAATCTCTTATTTAAACAAGTCTTTAGGTAACGTAGTAGCTAGAATTTAGATTCTATCAGATTAATTAATCTATATTAATTTTGTTAAAAATAGTTTACATTAGGAATTGCTCCTAAGTCGAGGGGGTGTTCACAAACATTTAAATTAGCCACACCCGCAACAATTACCTGTGTGGGAGTCGAACACACGACGCGCAGCACAGCAGCCCATCGCTTAGCCACTGCGTCAGCCGTACCGTGCGTCGATCGTCTACGAAAATTAATTTTAAAATAGTTTTTGCAAGCTCACCCTTTTTGCAATAACTATTATAATTATGTCAGTTCCGGTGTCTGGCTGATTTTATTAAGTATTAACTTTCAACAATAAAATACGAGGGGTCTGTCGGAGACCCCTTCGTGTCTCAAAGAGTTGTGGGGTCCTGTTACTATTATTGGTAACCGAAAGTCCGAAAACCGGTCCAAGTTTAAATAAAGAAGAGGACTATTATTATAGGTACTGGTCGTCTACGTCTAGTACGTAGTTTGAGAAAAGGTCAGAAAATCGTTCAAGCGATATATCTTGTTGTTTTTAGTATTGCCTAAATGCCTAGGTATTAAGTTTAAATTTTCAGGTGTTTAAATTAGGAAATATACCATAAAATAATTGGGAAAAAGTTAAAAATTTTTCGCCTAGACAATCGATAAAAAATTGGTGTTCTTTTTTGTATTTCAAAACATGCCTGTAGGAGCCTGCAACTCCTAAGGTAGGTTTTGAAATGCAAAAAAAAAATGTTGAGTCCAGAGAAAGATTAGCTCGTCCAAATAAACTTTACAGATTTATCATCTATACTTATTTCTATGCTAATATTATGAAGAGGCAAGATTTGTATTTTTCTATGTCTTACTAATATTATAAACTGAAAGAAAGACATTTGTTTGGATGGATGGACGTTTGTTACTCTTTCACACAAAAACTACTGAACGGATTTGTATAAAATTTAGTACACAGATAGTTAATAACCTAGATTAACACATAGGATAGTTTTTATCCCGATTATATCTTTCAGTTGGATATTTTTTGAGTTGTAGCGGGCGAAGCCACTGGCAACAGCTAGTAATATTATAAAGGCGAAAGTTTGTGAGGGTGTATGTTTGTTACTTCTTCACGTCTAAACCGCTGGAACGATGTTAATAAAGTTTCGTAAAGAGTTAGCTGACACCCTGGATTAACACTTAGGTTACTTTTTATCCCTGTATTCCCACGGGAACGGGACCTAGGCGGGTAAAACCGCGTGACGTCTGCCAGTAAAGAATAAACTTAAAAACTACTGGATCGATTTGAAAAATTCTTTCACTGTTGGGAAGCTACACTATCCCCGGGTGACGTAGGCTACTTTTTATCCCTGTATTCTCACGGGGACGGGAACTGCGCAGGTGAAGCCGAGTGACGTCCGCTAGTGTTTAATATAAGTACTTACTGGCTCAAGAGATGGTACCTACAAAAGAACACATTATACGAGCATATTACTGTCTGCAGGACGTAGGTTACTTCTGATACAATAAATAAATAATAATAATAAATAAATATTCCACACTCTTTCTCACAACGCCATTTAGTCCCAAGTCAAGCTTGAGAGCTTGTGTTATGGGTACTAAACATACTTATATATTTCTAAATACATTAATATTATAGATAAAAACACCCAGACTCAGAACAAACACTCAAATAATCGTGCTCATCACACAAATTGTCCTGGGTGGGAACCGAACCGACGACCTCCGGCATAGCAGTCAGGATCACTAACTACTAGACCAACAGGCCAGTCAAAGCTACAAAGTTCATTAGATTTATTTATAGTTATAACTAATTGTACTGTATACATTCAAGTTCTTCTAACTTATCAGATAGACATGTTGCTAGGGAGTTTGTTCCGCCACTTTTTCTTCCCAGCAAAAAAACACTAGGAAGTGGTCAAGGGCGAGCTTTTCGAAAACTGGCTTATGTTATTTTGATTTTTAAAAAGTGCTGATTTTCAGCTTAATTTCAATAAATTACTTTTGATTTTGAACCACGCCACCACGCTTGCTCAAATAAGGATTTAAAAAAAAAAAAAAGTCAATGATTTGTAACACTACCATCAAACGAACTCAATGTTAAGTCCTGTACCTACTTATATTAATAAATAAACCAGCTAAACCAACGGTTGTAGAATAACATGATCTCAGAAATCCTGTATTTACATAGGTTGCTCCAAGGATTTTACTATATGCGGCAAATATTGACTACAATAATGTTCTTTGAAATAATATTATTTGCTTAATTTATACATGGATACCGGGAAATGGATGTACGTCAAAGTGTAAGTACATAAAGGTTAACTTAACGTGTGGGAATAGTTTTGCTAGGAATGCTAGGTTACCGGGACCTAGGTACATTTGTTTTTGTGACCTAGCAAGTTATTCCTGGATACCACCAACGTCGGTGAAGGCAAACATCGTGAGGAGACCTACATAACAGGCCTAGCTATATTGCAAATTCTATTTCTATTAACGTAATCGATAAGGCGACAATGGAAAGAAAATGGCGTATATGGAATCAGCTGTTTGTCAACTTTCAAGTGTATTTCATTTTCAGCCATATTACAAATTCTACTCGTTAACACTTGACAGTTGACATACAGCTGATTCCATATACGTCATTTTCTTTCTATTGCCGCAATAGAATAGACATAAAATTTGTATTATGGCTAGGTCTGCTACCCGAGCATGAGGCGACTCGTTGACAAGCGTTTGTATCTAGAGAAAGAAATTTACATACTGTCTATAGCAACTGTCAAGTTGCTCTTGTCTAGGTCTCATTTGATGTAGACTGTTTGACACATGTTGACAGAAAATGTTTCGACAAGAACTGTCAAAACTGGAGAAAATAGGTACGCACTTCATGCTCGGCATTCTTCGGCATTCTTCGGCATATAACTTCTCATCTTTCTTGACATTGCCATGCTCGAGACGAAAGAAATATCTATATAATCTGTCACTTTGCCGATTCGTCTGTAGTCAAAGGCCGTTTCTTCGGTGTTCAATGTGGTCATGCTACGCAGGCTGCTGGGCTTAACTATGTACGAGTAAGTACACCAATATTATAATAAAGACTAATATTCCACAACATTCACACAATACCATCTATTCCCAAACTAAGCAGAGCTATGAGTACTAGACGACTGATTATGTTACTTAAATATCTATATACATGCTTAGGTATATACGAGACGCAGAACAAACGATCGACATACCTATTGTCTATAAATAAAGTTTGTTTGTGTAAACGACCCGTAGGTATTTAATAGCAGATTTTATAGAGAGAAACTGCGCATGCGAATTGCGAATTGGGTGGATTTTGAGGCAGTATCATCATGACCAAATTCATGTAATGCCCGATAGCCGCATCAACTACTACTAACTACGACTTACTAAAGTGTCAATTAGACAATAAAACTAAAAAACCGGCCAAGAGCATGTCGGGCCACGCTCAGTGTAGGGTTCCGTAGTTTCCTCTCCGTCACAATAAGTGTTCAAAATGCTTGCATATACGATTATACTACAAACTTAGTCCAGAAATTATTTTGTACAACTTTTTGTCTTTTTTGTACAAAAACTGTTGTTTCCATCCAAGTTCAAAATAATTTTCCTAGAAAGTCCTTATAAAGTTCTACATTTCAGTGCTAACGGTCACAGAGATTAAGCGAGGACGGACGGACGGACAGACAGACATGGCGAAACTATAAGGGTTCCTAGTTAACTACGGAACCCTAAAAATGTTGAATACAATAACAGTCAAATAAATCATTCAAAATTAAACATGAAAACGCTACACTGTCCGATAATAATTACACCACGACCGCCTCACAAAATCTTCAACCCTTAGCACTCCGGCCAGACCCGAAACTTTACTTGCTGATCTAGTTAACGCTGGCAACGTGCCATAAGTGGAACAACTTCATCAACTTTTGACCCAGTAATTATATTCACGGGAAACTTAGTTTCAAGTTTTAACAACAGTCGCCGATCATCGGTTTGATTGCCAAGTAAAGTTGTTAAAGGGGATATTTTACGAAGATTTTTAAGCCTATTAATAACAGCTGTACCGGTCGGTCGACGGGTTAAAATCTACACTTGCCGATAATGGGTGTACGGACGCCACACATCAAGTTACCCCAATGTGTCAAATTTCTTTGATTGTTTTTCAACTTTATGCCAAACAGAATAAGGTTCATATTCAATTGGGAAAATTTGACACATTGGGGTAACTTGATGTGCTGGCGTCTGTACATTCACAAAAACCCCTTCGTGTCTCGTGAAGCACGTCACGCCTTTGTTTCCGGTAGTCATTTGTAGATATTTGACAGTAAGTAAGATAGAAGATAGCCTAGTTAAGATTCGTCAAAAACTTAGAACTACAAAACTGTAACTGTCAGTTTAACAAAGGGGTATCATTTAACCCAGTCAATCAGCAGGTTAAAGCTTACATCGAAAGACTGGAACAACTACCCTGCTGCGGTCTTCCCGTCCGATTATAATTTAGGTGTCTTCGAGGCTAGGCTGAATAGGGTCCTAATTAAGTCGCGCCTTAATTAGGACCCTATTCAGCCTATCCTTGTGCGCTTCACCAACATTGATTGCATCACTGCTTACCATTAGGTGGAATGTCAGTCAAGCACTAGTTAATAACATTTAAAAAAAATGATAGGCAGTCTGAAGCCGACCTCAACTTGGTTGGAAAATGGCTTGGCAGGTGATGATGATCAATCCCAACCAAAATTATAAGAAGATCTTGGGAGGAGGGTCTACTCTGAATATCACATTTCATTACTTTCAACGGTTACTTTAGACCTTAAAATTCTCGGAGTGAGTGTTGCACGGAGAAAAACGCATCGTATACAATATACATCATTAAATAGCCGAGGATATAACAATAAATTAAATAGATAGGTATAATAAACGCAATTTTAATAACGGAAATGTCAAAGTACTTCCTAACTAAAAGTTTATTACCTACTATGACGTCAACGCAAAATACATAAATAATTCAATCTACTATAACAATAAGCTATCCATCACATAACGTCGTATATCCATAGAGAACATACACGCATAAAATTGCACCTTATCGTAAAAACGTAGGTTTGACTGTTCTTTGAGTAATAAATTGGAAATATTATGTGGAACGGTTACATAAAAATATTTTGTTTGAAATAAAAATGGCTGAATTACGGAATTCAAGTAATTGGATCCGAAATGACAATATTGAGTGTTAATTTACATGGAGTTAGGAATTCGCATCATCGCGAAATATGGCCTTTAATTTATTTGCAATTGCTAAATGTTGTTTCTAGGTGAACCCGAGAGTTCGTTATTATAACACATAAATTACGCCTGTATTTCTCGAAGGATTAAGTAATAAATTATATTTATTTCTGAAAATTGATTTTATCTAACTCTTTTACACGATAAACAACTAAAATATGACACTATCTGACTGCTCTGACAAGAAACACCGAAAGAAACTCTGAAAGCACAGTCTCTTTTAAAGTCCAGACATTTTCTTGGTCAGATGGAAGGTCAGTAATAATCATGCAGATTAGTGTCTGAAATGGTCTTTTGGTGATCGGTCTCTTCTTTTCGTGTAAATAGAGTCTAATATGGTGTCGAGAGTTTTTATGCCGCCCATGACCCTCTGACTTAACTTCACATGCCGTCGAAAAATATACAACAGGCATTCTGACAGTGAAACACCAATCTCACCTTGTAGCTAAAAGATGACGTGTGAAAGAGCTTCTATGAACCTATTTTCAAAAATAAACATTAACATTGAACTTCCGAAATTCCATGAATACTATAAAATTCTAGATTGAAAGACTTCCTGAACAACTTCAGCAAAAGGTCTGTGTATGTCTTTCCAGGGTGTGCCTTTCCGGAACGTCCTATCCCGGCGTTTCCAGTTACATCACCGTACATACCAAATTCGCCAAAATACCCAACAAATTTACTACGACCAATCAAAATACATAGTATTTCCCTGTTATTGTACTTAAATACAACATTTATACTTAGTTCTTTATTCACATTTTTAACCGGATAACTCGTTTTTCCTCACTTTACCTACAAAAGGTTGGGGAAGGAAAGTCTCTAGGTTTTATTATTTATAATAAACATAATATACCTACGTACACGAGAGCTTGTACGATTATTTTGTTGCTAAAAGTAAATATTATCGCCTACTACTCGTATGTTGAATGTTTTTAACCACGTCCGTCGTACGATTAGGCTAATATCCAGAACTGGTGGTTAGTTTGTAGTATTTACAGGAAGATAGATTTGTTCAGGGTAGGTGCTTAAAGCATGTACGGAGCTTGATATTTCACACAAACTTTCTAATTTAAAAAATTGACTTCAATGTCCACAGAAAAAGAATTTCGAATGTGTGTGTTGAGTGTGTGTGTATTTGTGAATGTGTGTGTCAGAATTTCGTGGACATCAAAATAAAGAAAATACCTAATTAATACTAAAGAAACATGAAGAGTGTAGGTACCTACTTAATTTGTGATGTAAGTATCGCAAAGTATAGTAGCAACGTTTTTATTTCTTTCTTTTTCTGTAATAATTAATTTTCAAAGTATTATTCAAGAATCTTGGCACGCTTCTTTAAATTCGTTCGAGTACCTACATACATTCTTTATGTATTTCTTCTTTAAATAAAAAGACCATCAAATCTCACTTTTTCTCATCATAAATAAAAAAAAACAATTTCAAAAATAATTTCATTAACTAATTTTAGGCTGATAATAAAACTTCTCCAGAACGTATGTAATGTTCACGAGGTGATACAACACCATTCACATCACAATCTATTTTATAATTCTCAATTGTAGGTATACATACCATGGGTCCGACAAACATGGTGTTTCTGATAATTTCCTTATCCCCATTCATTATTAATGTGGTCACTGGTCAGTCATATCTATGTCAATGAAACAGAAATACATAATAGCAGGCTATTTACCTCATAGAGGGTGGTTTACGCTTTGTTTTTACCTAAAACAAAAACATTTAGTTGTTATCCTATTTTACTAGCACTCGCACAGCAGTGATAGCCTAGTGTTGTGACCGGTGAATTGCCAATTCATAGGTCTCGAGTTCGAACCCAGGGCACGCACCTCTGACTTTTCGGATTCATGTGCGGATTGTATAACTATCACTTGCTTCAAAAACGGTGAGGAAACCGGCATGCCTGAGAGATATTTCTCAAGGGCATGTGATGCCAAGTCAGAGGCCCATGGGCGGCATTAAAGCTAATAAAAAGACAAATGTTGATATCTTGTGTATTACGGAGCATTTTATCATGGAAGGGTATCAAAATTTACTGTTTTTACCTAACTATAATTTGGCTGCACATTATTGTAGAAAAGAACAAAAAAGGGGTGGTGCGTGTATTCTTGTTAAAAATGGGCTACAATGGAAAGAATTGCCAAAAGTAGCGAAGTTATCAACTCCAGGTATATTTGAATGCTGTGGCGTGGAACTGACTAGTTATAAGTTAATAATTGTGTGTATATATAGAATTCCGAACTCGAGTAATTTAAATTATTGCTTCAACAAACTTGAAATGCTCTTGCAAGATGTTTTACGTACGGGCTGTAAGAAAATTGTTATCTGCGGAGATTTTAACATTGATTTACTCAAGCAAAATAGTGCAACTAATGACTTTGAATGTCTTCTAATGAGTTACAATCTGAAACTTGCTCTGAAACAACCAACTCGCATGGCCAGTTTATCGTGCATTGACAACTTTGCACATAACTTTAACGCATGTAAGGCTGATGTATTGGAATGGGCATTATCGGATCATACAGCACAGCTGCTTCAGTGTCCAGTACAAAAAATATGTTGTATTAAGTATTGGTACGTAACTAGAAGGGACTTTAGTACGGAAAATATAGTAAAATTTAAAAGTCATCTCATCAATCTTACCTTTTCAGAACTGTATAAAACGGATGATCCAAATGTAGCTTATAATCATTTCATTGAGATTTTCAAGCTATTATACGATCTGTGTTTTCCATTAAAAGTAGTTAAAATAAATGCAATAAGAAAAACTAAGTGGCTGTCAAAGGGGATCAAACTATGCAGTAAAAAGAAAAGAAAACTACTATGGCAGTTTAGGCTTAAGCGTAACAGTATAAATAAAACCATATTATATAATTATTCTAAAATGTACAAAAAAATTATCTACCTAACACAAAAGGCACAAAACAATCACAATATAAAAACATCTAAAAACAAATCGAAAACGGCGTGGCAAATTATCAATCGTGCTAAGTATAACTTACCCAAAGCTAATATGAATAAAATCAAAAGGGGTGGCTACATCATATCTCAACCGAAGACTATTGCAGAAGCATTTAATAACTTTTTTATTGATAAAATACAGCCAAAACTGGGACTTGACTGCAGACCGAAGGCGTGTACGTTACAACTCAATAACAAAACTATGTTTATGGCGCCTAGTATACCAGACGATATTAAAAAGATAATTATGTCCTTAAATAATACAAGCAGTGTAGGTTATGACGGTATTGCTACTTATATACTAAAACACGTTGCGGATGAAATCTGCGGGCACTTGAGTCATGTTATCAATCTCAGCATTAGCGCAGGTGTTTACCCTGATGCTCTAAAAGTTTCTATCGTTAAGCCACTATTTAAGAAAGAAGATAGGGAGTTAATGGAGAACTATCGGCCTATATCACTAATTCCCATAATTTCAAAAATATTTGAGAAATACATTTATAAGGAACTAAATTCATTTATAGAAAAACATAATATTATATGCGAGGAACAGAAAGGATTTAGAACTGGTAAATCTATTAATATGGCAATCTATTATTTTTTATATAATGTTACATTTAACGTGGATAGGAGGAAACCGGTCTGTGGCGTATTTTGTGACATGACACAAGCCTTTGACTATGTGCATTACGGTACACTCTTAAATAAACTTGAAGCTTATGGAATCAGAGGAAATGTCAACAACCTAATTAAATCTTACTTGCTTAACCGAACTCAAATAACAAGTATAAGCCAAATTAATATAAAAAGTAAAAAGGAAATGGTTTTCCATTCTACAGAACGTATAGTGTCGTATGGTGTGCCACAGGGTAGCGTTTTAGGGCCTCTTTTATTTATATTATACATAAATGATCTACCGAAAAGCATCCCCCAACCTCTGACACTATTTGCCGATGATAGCACCATAACAATACCTTGCAAAAGTATGGAAACTTATGAAAATGACATTAATGATTCCGTGAAGCGAATGATAAAGTGGCTAGTTGTCAATAACTTGAAAATTAACCTGACTAAAACTAAATTAATACATTTTAGCCAACGGATCAATAGTAAGAGTAATTTAAATATACACTATGATGACCAGACTATAGAAGAGGCGGATACAACAAAATTTTTAGGGCTTCATATTGACAAAAAACTGAATTGGAAAACCCATATCGAAATCGTGTGCAAGAAAATCAGTAAGTCTGCCTATGCCCTGCACACGTTGTCGTCTATAATAGGTGTGGAGGCACTACTTACAGCCTACTATGGGCTAACAGAAACACACTTGCGTTATGGAGTTATTTTTTGGGGTTACTCAACAGAAAAAGATACGGTGTTCAAGGCACAAAAGAGATGCGTGCGCTCAATATTTAAAATTAAACCAACTGATAGTTGCGTGCCTTATTTTATAAAACATAAAATATTAACTTTGCCATGTTTATATATTTTAGAGGTAGCTGTATTTGTTAAAACAAATTCACATCGATTTAAACGATTGGACGAAGTAGTCCCACGTAATAGGCGCGACAACAGCAGGATATGCTCTCATACAGCAAGGACAGCCCTCATGCGCAAAAGCGTTTTCTGTATGGCTCCTATCATATTTAATAAACTGCCTAAAAGTTGGAGGGAACTGCCCTTATCGCTTTTTAAGAATAAACTGAGAATGTTTTTAATTAGTAAAGTATATTACAATGTTTCAGATTTTTTGAATGAGAAGGACTTCTCCATCCCGACTTCTAATATAAGTAATAAATAAATAAATATTTGTATAATAATTCGTTATGATAAATAATTTGCTCACTATAACATCACTATTCTGCATGACATTGATAATTAATAATTCGATTTTACTAATTACAGTTTAATTAAGTGTAAAAATTGACATTGTATACTTTGTGTCTTATATTATGTTATGTTTGTTTATGAATAATTTTTCTAATGTTCCTAATAATATTTGCACACCTCATATGGTAATAATACAGTGTACTCTATGAACATTCTGTAACATCCTCTGAACCTGTGTTATGCAATAAATGATTTGATTTGATTTGATTTGATTTGATTTGACACCAGGTTAGTTACTAACCACACGATAAGAAGAAGACTAGCACTCACATCTCCTAGCCTAGTGAGGAGGGACCCGTGGCAAAACATTTACCACAGTACGAGTTTTTTCTTCAGCAGATAAGCAATGTTTGCTAAGGTACGTCGGTGAATGGGTGACAATCATCGATCGTATTGAAATCCATCTGTGGAAAGCACGTTCCATAAAACCATTAGTCCCGGCTTTATTAGTAAACAGCAGACGTCCCGCGGTTTCACCTGCGTAGTTCCTGTTCCCGTGGGATTCCAGGGATAAAAAGTACCCTATGACATCCGGGAATAGTGTAGCTTTCCACCAGTGCAATCATTTTTAAAATTGGATCATTAGTTCCGAAGATTACCCCCTACATACAAACTTACAAACATACAAACTTAATTTTTTTTCCTCTTTATAATATTAGTATAAGTATAAAAGTATAGATAGATCTTTGACAGTCGTTAATGAATAGTCAGTATTCCGAAAGTCTGACTGACAACCATTCTTACCAAAGGATATCATCGTGCCTAAGTTTCTGACGTTCACAACTCATTAACTAGATACAGTTACAGTTACAGACTAGATACAGTTAATGGGTTGTGGACATCAGATACTTAGGAAATCGCTCCTGGTTAAATAGTCACTCATTTTTTCAAGTTAGTCTGAGGACTCTGAGGATCAGCACTTATGAACGTTAGAATTAAAGAAAAAGCATTTATTTTAGCCCATAAGGCACACGATAATACTTATATAAAACAACTAGCAGACGTCCCGCGGTTTCGACCGCGTAGGTCCCTTTTCCCGTGGGAATACAGGGATAAAAAGTAGCCTACATGTTAATCCTAGGTGTCAGCCAACCCCATACCAAATTTTATTAAAATCCATTCGGTAGTTTTTACGTGAAAGAGTAACAAACATCCATCCATCCATCTATCCATACTCACAAACTTTTGCGTTTATAATATTAGTAGGAAGTAGGATACTACAATGAAAAGGTAGGTACCTACATCAAGTAATCAATAAATTAGCTGTGACTAAGTCTAATTTCTGTTGGGTATCAATAAGATAATGAGATATCAATAAGATGCATATACAGTCCCCCAAAAATCCCGCCATTCTCCACTTTCCAGTGTCTTTGCTAGGTGAGACTACAAGCCGATCCCAACGAAGTTAGAAAGAGGTTAGGCAGATGAAATTATGACTACTGAATTATCTTCAGACAAAGCCGGTTTAAGGAGATTATCTCAAGTATGTACTCTATCAGTCATCGTGTATCTAACGACGCCGCGACGTGCAACTACCAACAATTTTCTGTGACCATTCATACCTTGAGCGTGTGTTTTGTTTTCACTAAAGTAGTATCCGTATAATTTACACCACTAACTTTAAGGAGTACAAAAAAATGGGCTGCATCCGTACCTGTTACTGATCATATTTGCGTAATCAAAAGTAAAAAAAAAACAAATTCGATTTTGCCACTATTTAGTTAAACTTAAATAACGAAAACAGCTGTTGGAGGCGGGGCATGCTTGAGCGAGATCACGCGAACGTGAGCGAGAGATGACGATTAATAAAATAATGAATACTCTTATGTCATGAATAGTCGGTACAATATTTCCATAAACTGGGTGACTTTTTGGGATATAAATAAACACTAATAACTTTGCTGTAATATGAATATTATTTATTAATACTTTACAAATATAATGAGAAGACCGTCTAAAATAAGCCCTTTAAGTATTTGTACTACTTAATTAAAAATTTGTGGTGTATATACGTTACATGCAGCAAAAAAAAACACATTTTTTCCTTCTCTATTCCTATAAAAGGGAACTTCCCAAATTCATAAAAAACAAAGCATTTTCTTACACTAAACTAATTGAGCGGTCTAATTATTATTTCTAGATTACAGTGAAGCAGTGATACGATATCAGTCATTACGCAAGTCGGGTTTCCCCTTGTACGTTACCCATGGGATTCGGGTCCCCGATAAAAAGCAAGGCAGGAAGGTTGCGGTTCAGTATCGGGTCCTTGCTTCCGTGTATAATCTAAGTTGGTGATAAAGACCCACTAATTGGGTGTTTCGAACCTTTGTATTAATATAATAGTTCATTAAAAGAACTGTGAGCCGTGTTATGGGTTAGGCGTTACTACGGGGCTTTGAGGAAAAAATTGCTTTGTTTATCCATAAAAGTACTAAGAAGTTAATTTTTTTCCCTTTTTGTTTAAATGTTGTATTATTTTCCTTTTTAACTTAATATTCGATCGATCATTCTCCTGTTTCCAAGGGTTCTGAGTTTTGGCACAATCTTCGACTGTCTGACTATTTGACTGGCCTGTCGGTCTAGTAGTTAGTAATCCTGACTGCTATGCCGGAGTGCCGGTTTGTGTGATGAGCACGATCATTTGTTCTGTGTCTGGGTGTAATTTATCCTACTAATATTATAAACGCGAAAGTTTGTGAGGATGGATGGATGGATGTCTGTTACTCTTTCAAGTAAAAACTACTGAGTGGATTTTAATACAATTTCGTATGGAGTTAACTGACACCCTGGATTAATATATAGGCTACTTTTTATCCCTGTTTTCCCACGGGAACGGGCACCACACGGGTGAAACCGCGGACGTCTGCTAATCTATAATATGTATGTATTTAAAAATATATTAGCACGTTTATCAGCTGTTTGGTACCCAAAACACAAGCTCTCAAGCTTAAGTTGGGACTCATATAGTCCCAAAGTCCCAAGCGTTGTGTGAAAAGTTGCGGAATATTTATTTTATTTATTATTTTTATCTTGGCAATACATAACTACCTAATCATCTTTATTTTTCGTATTGTTAGTGGTTACCCCAGTATCCAGAGTATTAATTTATGCCGCGAATGTGTCTCTGACTGCGTTCCACATGATGTCGAAAAATGACTCTCAAGCATTCCAGTTTCCTCATACATGAATCCCCAAGACCCAGGACCTTTGATTTGGCAGTCCACCGGTGACGTCATCGGCTATCGCTGCTGTTTACTTAAATTGCTTCAGAGAATACCTAATTGCATTCCATAATTAGTAACATTTATATATCTTAATTAAGGACCTTGTCGGACACAACAAAATTTATAGGAGAGAGGAGGAAGAGAGTAGATACAGAAGCCAGCACATCAAGTTACCGCAATGCGTCCAAATCTTTGATAGTTTTTCAACTTTTTTGCAATCATAATACGGTGCATATTCAATCGGGAGGATTTTACAGTTCACATGAGATATTATACAATCTGTAGTTATTATTATTTGCCGTACTTCCGCCGTATTCTTGTAATTCATCACCATATTTACTAATAACGAAGATATTAACATAAACTAACACTGAGAAGGAATTGTTTTGCTGTGTCAACCATTTTACTTTCGCCTTTCTACTACTGAGACGAAAGAAGTGGACCATGGATCTCAATTGGTGATGTTCATCAAAAGGGCAATTGATCGCAAACGGCGTGCGTGTGCGCGTGTATGTGTTTAAACAACCATACAAATGAAGATTCTGCCTACCCCCATTGCAAAACAGGCTTTTATGTATGAAATGAAAGTCTTAATTTTAGAATAATAACCCAAAGAAGACGCGTTTAGTACAAAACACGGGCAAATCGTGTGTCCACATTGTTCTCTTTGTGTGCGTACGCTGAATGCGTTGACTCGCGAACGGAACGTGACTTTTAGTAAGTACCTACTGACACGGCTCGCCGAACATAGAAGCCAATTGTGGCTCAGTTTTAGTTTCCCCACTTTTTGCGCTCGTGCTAGGTTCCTATGCATTATTATTCTAAGGTCTTAATGAATGTTACAAAGAGACCCACGATACAGGGAATTCCTGAGTGGAGCCTTAGGGCCGAGACACACCGGAATAAATAAATAAATAAATAAACGAGCAACGAGCAGTTGGGCAGTGGCCTGTTGGTCTAGTAGTTAGTGATCCTGACTGCTATGCCGGAGGTCGTGGGTTCGATTCCCACCCAGGACGAATGTTTGTGTGTTGTGCACGATAATTTGTTCTGTGTCTGGGTGTAATTTATCTATAATATGTATGTATTTAGAAATTTGGGGGTAGGCAGAAACTACAGAGCGCCATATGCTACGATTCTTACATACTTCTTTTGCTTCGTTTACATTCATACATGTTGTCATACACACACGCCGGTTGCGAGTACCACGCACCTGACCTTTCTGAAGAACCTCACCAATAAGGTCTATGTATGTCCTTCTAGGGCGTCCCCTCCCGGCGTTCCCACTTACATCTGCCTTGTAAATACCTTTCGTTAGTCGCCTTTCATCCATCCTTTCAACGTGGCCAAACCATCTAAGCATACTCTTTTCAATTTTTGTTACTACATCTTCTTTTAAACCACAACGTTGCTTTATCACATCATTCCTCAATCTGTCATTCATTGCTACACCACACATACTTCGCAAGGAACGCATTTCTACAGCATTTATTCTACTTTCATGTCTCTTTTGCCACGCCCAACATTCACTTCCATACGTTAGTGTAGGCACCAGCACACCATTGTGAACAGCCAGTCGTGCCTTTTCGGACATCGTCTGGCTGGTCACAACGCCATGTATGGCGCCATTCACTTTATTTCCTGCATTCAATCTCCTTTCCTATCCGCATCAATCTTTCCATCCCTTGTAAACAGACTTCCCAGTGTAGTTTGGTACGCTCTGTAGTTTCTGCCTACCCCCATGGAAAAAAGGCGTGAGTTTATGTATGTATGTATTTAGAAATTTATAAGTTCTAAGTTCTTTTCGGATTCATGTGCGTATTGTATAATTATCACTTGCTTTAAAAACGGTGAAGGAAAACATCGTGAGGAAACCGGCATGCCTGAGAGATATTTCTCAAGGGCATGTGATGCCAAGTCAGAGGCCCATGGGCGGCATTAAAACTCTGACACCAGGTTAGTTACTAACCACACGATAAGAAGAAGAGAATTTATAAGTATGTTTATCAGCTGTTTAGTAGTACTGTTAACACAAGTTCTCAAGCTTAACTTAGGACTAAATGTCGTTGTGTGAAAAGATGTGATTTTTTTTTTTAGTTTCGGTGTTAAATGATGTTTCTATATGTTTGTTTATGTTGTTGTTGGTATCGATTGCGAAAATTTAAAAAGTCGCCCGCGGCGGCGTCGGGAGCACTCCGATGATGCCCGCGTAAAATTCAAGCTCAAGCAATACTGTGTAAGTACTATAAACATTCAAAATAAAGTTTAAAATTATTTGACACCGAAACTGCTCGCCGCATCGCTGCCATTCCGGTGTGACTCGGCCCTCAGCGTTATACTACTTTATTGCATCGAATTTAAGGTTTACATAACTATCCATCTTATGTATTGTTTATGCACATCTATTTTAAATCTTATTTACTATAATACCATAATCACTAATATGTACGACAGAAAAGAAAACACACGATTTCTTAGAAGCGGGATCATCATAGGAAAATGTCATAAGAAATATTGTTTTCTCACAATATACGAGTATTTATACCGTGAAACAATAACCTTGAGAATACCTTGTTTACTAACATTACACCCCAATTCTGTTATGGCGTACCTACCCAACCCGCCTTCTGAAAATAAAAACAAGAGTAAATTTATTGCCTTGCGTCCGAAAATAACAATACTTCGTTATAATTAGCTGTTTTATTTGTAAATAAACCGTTATTAACGGTGAGGATACGAATTGCTCGTATTTGAGGATACATGGTAACATTTTTGTTATTTGTAAATAATCGAACCTACTTATAAATTAATATCGGTTTGGTTTTGCAGGGGCTTGTGCTCAAAGCTCAATTACACAGACACAGAAAATCTATTGGAAGATCTATTATGATTGTAAGGTTTAGTTCGTAAGTTATTAGGTATTCTATTATTCTATAGGTATATAACATGCACCCGTAATTATTAGTCTACCCTTTGGTCGCGGATGTCATTTAATAGGTCTCTGACAGTCTTAACGGGTGGTCAGAAGCCCGAAAGTCTGACAACCAGTTTACCTCACGGGTATCGTTTTACCAAGTAACTGGGTTGTAAAGGTCAGATAAGCAGTTCAGCACTGGTATTCCGCATCATCCGGTTATACTGAAAGCCGAAAAGGCTAGGCAGATAATGTGTCAACTCAATTTAGAACTTAAAGAGTCGATGACAAATTATTAGACATAATGTAGAGAATAGAGATAGTATTTGATAGCGGATAGGTATCATATTCTTTTAGATAAATACTTTGGCAAAAACATCAGCTGCAATCGATTTCAATATCTTATCAATTCATTATACACCCATTCTAAAAACAGTGGGGTTGTCAACATTTGTAAGAATAAAAAAAAACAAAAAAAATGGCGCTCGTTGACATCTGTATAAGCCAAAAAAAACTAGCACGAGAATGTTATCGAAAAACAATGCGATGCAAACAGTGTTCTTCGCTTACACTAGTTGATGCCCGTGACTTTGTAGCGTTAATAAAAGTAAAACTGCTTGAAAAAGCAATCATCTTCATATAGACAGGATGGTCACAGTCAAAGTAAACACAAGTTAACTAACTAGTCTTAAAGAAAAAGATTAAAGATACCGGGCTGGTATCCGCAACTCACGTCAAAGCGCGTATTTTGCATATGGGCTATAATACACCACGCGGGCCAAGTGCGAATTGGTAGATGTCACATGTCTTCGAATTTTTGGTTCTAGGACATGCCGGTTTCCTCACGATGTTTTCCTGCACCGTTTTTGAGAGCAGTGGTGATGAAATAAATTACACAAAGTAATGCGCCTGGGTTTGAACCCACGACTTACTGTTCGTAAGTCGGGGCCGCCACCACAAGTGTCTAGTCTTAAATTCATCATTTTCATCATCATTTCAGGCATAGGAAGTCCATTGCTGGACATAGGCCTCCCCTATAGATCTCCAATAAGACCGATTGGAAGCGGCTCGCATCCAGCGCGTTCCCGCGGCCTTAATGAGGTAGTCTGCCCACCTTGTGTGCGGACGTCCTACGCTGCGCTTGCCGATACGTGGCCTCCACTCGAGAACCTTTCGACCCCATCGGTCGTCAGTCCTCCGTGCTATGTGCCCTGCCCACTGCCACTTCAACCTGCTAATCCGCTAGTCTTAAATTAGAATATTATTATGACATCACGTCTTTCAGCTCTTCAGGTCAGTGGAGTACCTATAGGTGCGTCGCATTTTGCCAGACCAATTTAAGTCTCTCCAAGCCCTTAAGCCCATTCTATCATTGAACCACTGGACATCCCACCCATACAAACTAAACATTTTAGAAACATTTTCATTGTGCGTACTTACAGCTAAGGAGTTGCATGCCCTGCCCGAGCTACAACTTAGGGGTCTTAAAGTCAAGAGAGAATAGGTTACGGGGGTGCTTCAAGGTCGACCACATCATTCCTTACCATCAGGTGAGATTGTGGTCGAACGAATCAGTAATAAAAACGGGTCTGTAAATGAAAGCTCGTTGCCATCTATCGGCCATAGATTTAGACTCCAGTCTGTCCACAAGATATTCCAAGTGGAAAAACCGAATGATTTAACCAAATCCTGGAATCAGACCTAGGATTATATGCTTACCTGTACCGGGTTTCTACTATTGGTCCAACAACGCAGTCATCATCATCTGGTTAGGTTCCAGTCTAACTTGATGCAGCTAAATACAAGTATTTGACAAGGAGTGTCTGCCTATCTGGCTTCCATAAGCCATTAAATGAGTAATACTACACCTTTTGGTAAGACTGGTGTATGAAGCAAACATATAATACTTCATTCGTTCCGTTCAGGTGAACGGAACTAGCTCAGTCACCATTCAACAACTGTCGGTGTAACACATTGCCTTTTTAAATTTATATTGTACCTTGTAATACAGACATACCTTTAAATACAGTCCACTACTAACTTTAATTTATGTGGTTCTATTACCAGCGACTGCCACAACTGGTGTTCTTGCTGTAGACTTTCGGGTTTTCGATCACTTGCAATGAGCACTAATGGTACACTATAAAGATTTGGCAGCGCACAAAGCTTGTTCGACCTCGTCCTCAAAATCAGCGTACAGATCAGTTCCAAACAACATCAACAAACAAACATTCACACCCACAACAAATATACTACATACAAAAACAAGTAGGTACCAACAAAAAAAGCAACAAGTACAGAATTTTAAAATGGCAACACAGCGATCAAACCACGCCGATTGCAGGTAGGCCAACGACCTAGGTATTGAGTAATACAGATATAATATATGCCATACATGAAGTCAGTAAACAAGTTCGAATTTTTGAAATTCCATGCGAACTGGTATTTCGACTTTGAAAGCACTAAAAAACGCGGGCAAGTGTGAGTTGCGGGCTTCAAGATCATGTCCCTTATATAGAGGGGCTTAATAATAATAATAATAGAGGAGCGGGATGATCAAAGGTTAAGCTTTTTGTGATCGGTCTCTCCTAAATAACCTATATATATCAAGGAAACGAACGGTACATATGGCTACACATTTCCAGTTTGGGCTGACCTCTCTCAGCATGGTAATCTTATATAATGCGAGATCAGCTTACACTAGAAATGTATAGGTTGTTGTGTAACCAGGTCCTCAGAAGAAAGAATTGTCATTCGCTATTTAATTAGCTATTTGTAGTATGATTCAAACGTCCATAAACTGACGCCCCTAGTTTTCCGGTACGGGGTAGGCAGAAATTACAGAATGCCGCCTGCTTGATACGAAACTTGCTGTTACTTCTTGCTTCGTTTAATTTTATACTTGAACGCGAGTCCTACGCCCCTGATTCGATAGAACATTACCAATAACATCAGTAAATGGAAAGATTCAGTTGTAAACAAAATAGACATTTATTTAACTTAACAGTTAAGTCTGCAATCTAAAGGACTTTTGTAATTATTGTAAGTTTGGTCCTTTGATTCTGTCTTTTCCTCTCCAATCTCCGTTCACGGTACCCTAAAAGTTTCAAAAATCGCAAATGGAGAACCGGAACGTTGCTGTGTGGAAAAATCCAATGGTGGACATTGAAATGACCCGTCATTTATTGGAACTCGTCTTCTTAACTTGATTATTATTATAAGTGCTGCGTCACCACTTTAGGATTAGCGGACTTCCAGGTATTGACGATGTCGTTACGGCACACCTTTAAGCTTCGCGTTATCAAGAAGGTTTTAAAAGGGGTTTTTTGGTTAGCCTGTTCTATCCCACTTCTGGGCAAATGCCTCCCTCCACTCCTACCACCTTTCATGGTTCCGCGCTTCGTCTATCCAGCTCTGCAGAAATTTATCCAGTGCTTCTCACCATCTTCTTCGCGAGCTGCCGCTCTATCTCAGCGCACCAGCTCTGTGCTACTTGAGCCCACAGTTAGTAGGAAATAAGCATCTAGCTAAGATGATTCTTTCGACGCAGCCTTTTTTAAAGTTTCTTGTTGGCAATCGGTTCTGTTGTCAAATTATGACCTATATCCTTTGTATCAGAGAATTTAATTTCGAGATTTATTTTGATTCAGGGCAGGGTAAAACAAGGCTGCAGTTGGAAAAGCACCAAAGAATATTTGATTTTTATTTTTTTAATAAATAAATAAACCATACAGGAAACAACCCAGAAAATATGTGAGTCCTCGACAAACCTATAGCAGTAGTTAAAAGAGAGAGGGCGAAGATAAATATAAAGAAGAGAATGTCAAACATTTTCTTAAAAACGTATAAATTCAAGTCACAATCCTTGTCAGCTACGATCAATGTTAAAAATGTAGGTAGTTCATTTTTACAAATTAGGACTTCACGGGAACATTGGTATTGACATAACGCACCCCCAGTGCGACAAAGGCGTAATAAGACAATGCTAACTTTACAGGAGAGCAAAAAAACTGTTTGGTCTGGTATATCTATTTAGTATTTGATCTTATGATCTTTTGTTATATACCATTACATAGTAAAAAAATCCAGCTTTTTTTCAAAGATATTTTAGATACCTGAAATCGTCGTGTATAAAGAATAATTAATAATTTTAAGATTTACACACATTTTCCTTTTTTAATTAGGACAAATTCTCAAATGTAATACAGTTTACTCTAATCATCGTTTTATAAATTTATTTGGACACTGTAACTGATCGTGGTTATGTCGTTAAGACCATGATCAATTGCAGAGGTTAAACACTACTTACGCCTTTTTTGCTATAGTTTGTTTTATATATGTCATTAAAATCAAGTCATATTAGAAAGTACGCTTACTAATTTCAGCTTTTTATTGGGAAACAAATACGTAAGTAAGATTAACTATATTTTTTGTCAAATTGTATGTAGTTAAGTAGGATTATGGACTTTTTTATCTGAGAAAATGTAAAACTTATGTGACGAGAAATGTTTTTTTTGGAATAACGGCTTAATTTTTCATCAGATCTTAATGGAAAAAATAGAAATTGTGTATCTTTATCTGCGCTATACGAAACTGCAAAAAAAAAAGTGACGTATTCTTACTTACGCCTTTATCGCACTGGAGGTGCGATAAGTTGATTGTAAATGGGTAAATGGGTAACTAAATGAGTGTGATATTGTGTACACGTAAGTAAGCCTGCAAAACCCACGTGCAACACGGGGCAATTTCAAACATCTGTCAGTTACATAAAGAAAATAGGATACTTAAATACGCTTAGCCTTTCTTCCTATTGTCTGGACACTACAAAGATATTGATGTTTGAAATCAATTACATCACCGTTACTCGTACGATGATAAACCTGGGAACGCTCGCCTTAAACCGCCAAATGATAATTTTACACGATGTTTTGTTTTGCATACAAACAACACTACTCATAAACCCTAAGTTACAGCAATAAGGTTGAAAATCGAAAGCCCTCTCAACGATAGACAAGCAAATTATTATCTTTGTTATTTCAAATAGGAAAGTTTCGGTTTCACAATGCATTGTTGGCTTTTCAAAATGGCGACTAATTATTGCCCATTCGTTATTTTACGACGGACTTAGGGACAAACGATTTGGAAATATTTCTTAACTGAGCGTTCTGTCTCGTGTAATTGTTTAGAACATTGTATATCTGACATACGCTTTCCTTTGTGGATAAGTTATAGTAATTGTGGTTTTACCGTTTTTTGGCACTCTCTTGGTTATTTGAATTGGCTGGTATTATTCTTAGCGTGTCGATGGCAAACAAAGACACTAAATTCTAAATTGTATGTTTAGCCCAGAATTCGGCTACTGCAACACCAACCACCGACGCAACCATAAGATCCTCACGTGTGCAGGTGACAGGGCACGCGGCACAAGACAAAAGGTGGGCCATGGTCTGTTGAGAGGTACCGCACAGGCACTGTAGGTCGGTGCTAGCTGCGAAACCCCACTTCAGGAGATTATTCTTACTGGGGCCGACCTGGGTGCGGAGTCCGTTCAGAGTTTTCCAAGTCGGCTGGTATTGAGAATGTGTTATTACGTATGAAGAAACCGCCGTGCCACGTAAAGCATGTCATGCCGTTGGTCTCGGTTGTCATTTCAAGTCATTTGTAGATCTTAGGCAGTCGTTACGGGCAGTTCGATATCCGAAAGTCTGGCAACAAGTTTAAACAAAGGGTATCGTCAAATATCGTGTTACCCAGTAACAGGGTTGTGGAGGGCAGATAGGCAGTCGCTCCTTGTATAAACTGGTATAGAGCTGCATCCAGAAGCCGACCCTAACATGAGTTAAGACGACAAACAATCTCACCCCTGCACTTTTTATTTCTAACATTAAGTACCAGCTGTAACGCAGCATGCAACAAGACATAACTGCATAGGTATGTGACCTCCACGGCCTAGTGACTGGTTAGAACGTAACCCTTGCTGAAACTGGTTTAGTGGTACGGAGAACAGTATTGAAAGTTCCTCATCTATCATTAAAAAAGGAGGATCATCCGACCAGAAGGGTGTTGTGTCTGAAGGGCTACTACTACCGCGGTTGTTGACAGGCTCCTGTATTTATAGTAGAATTATTTCCATAAAACGGCACGGGTGTGCATACTTTGAAGACACAAATATTGAAGGCGTCCGTTGCACCATTTTCGGCGGAGACACCATGGCTTGTCTACACGTATTGCAGATCACTTTAGCATTGCGATTTAGGATGTCAGTCGTTAGTTCGTATGTTGTGAGATAGATATCACAACATTGTTTTTCCTTTGACACGAGAATTTTATATGTATATGTATATGAAGATATACTCGTAAATTAAAGGTAAGTAGGCAAAACATGTGATTTACCTATTCGATATTCTCAGATCTTGCATTTTGGTGCTCTTCATATGCCAATCCGATTCGCACTTGGCTTGGTTCCTTTTTATCACGAACCTGTTGTTAACCTTGCATGTATCTGATGTATCTTACTGATTGCCACAATAAACGGCTATGATTAGTTATTATAACAGACTGATACAAACGCCCGTCACATTAAAACAAGGCATTTCAAATCATGGGACCACATTGCCCTCATTGTCCGATGAGACCGAGTAGGGCGTTATAAATGTGCCGCACCCTTTTAATCAGATTCAAAATGGGTGATTTTTAACAGACAGACAAGTCAACAGTCATTTCCTGACCACCTTATCTTAATTAAAGCTATCCATGGCGTTACTAATTAAGACATTAAGCATCATATAGAAGACATGTTGGAAATTGGGTATATCAACTCCATTATAAACATGAAGGTAACCTGTCTACACATCACCTGTCTAAACACACCATAAGCGTAAATTCCATGCGATAAGTAATAAAAACACCATATTTATTCAGAACTAAAAACATTCCTATCGGTCATTCGAACGACCTATAAGAACCGTTATCCTGCACCCGATAACCGACTAAATTAAACAAACCCACAGACCAAACAAACCACAGACAACAGATAAGCTTCTCAAATTATCCGGTTTATGTCATACTACTTATTCCTAGAGCCTGCTTTCAATTCAAATTTAAACATAGAATGAAGACAATTTAATTCGGCCATGTTATTTGTAGGTGCGTTCCACAAATGACGTCAGAAGGCGCATTCCATTCGACGAGGAAAATGAACGCAGCGAATTCGCGGAACGCACCGTTGCACTATTTATACGTTGACAATCTATTTGCTATCACATTTAACACAAAACCTTAGACTCTGGCCCTTATTTGCTGACGCATAAGAGCGTTTAAAGCCTTATGTCGTTTTTTGAGCGATAGATAAAGTTTGCAGTTTGCGGACTTTACGCGGGAAAACGTTTCGATTCTGACGTCGATGAGTCAACAAACGACTCTTTATTTTGAACGCATTCGTGACTTGAGTTTCAAACTGTGGTTGAGCAAAGAAAATGTGAAGATATTATTGACCTTTCTGGTGGATAGTTTAACTGCTAGGAGGGGGTCAGTTTACAATGGAAGAAGGGACGAATTCTTTGGCTAATGTTTGATGACGTAGCAAGTTTATTGGCATCATTCATGATGTATAGGTAGGGTTACCATATCTCAGGATTTTGCCTGAGAACTCAAGATTTTCGGACTGTTCTTAGGATTGCGGCCGGATTGGGCAAATCTCATGGACTCTCAGGATTTTAAGAATTTTCAATAAAATTCTTACATTCAAAAAATCCCTTTAATAAAAAGCGATCCGCAGTGTATAAAAACGACAATATTACGACTTTTTTAAATTGTTAAACTAAGTAGGTACGTTCGAGAGATAATTCTCAAACTGAAACAAATCTCAGGATTTTTCAATGGAAATCAGGCCTTTTTCCGGACTTTTGATTTTTCTATCTGGTAACCCTATGTGGGGCCTTCTAATCTAATTTTAATGTTATCGCCAAATGTCCTACAATTCGCTGCAAACTACAGATCCGTTTCAATAAGTAATTAGACGTGGTTTTATGCCACAAAATTCCAATTGACATGCGTTGGTTTTCCGATTGTTATTCTTAGAATCGATACCTAGTTTTAAGTGATTCGATTGTACCCGGATAGACTGCAGTTCGTGGAGTACCTACCTATTATTTGTAGAATGCACCGTGGATGTGGACAAGTCCTTTTGCGTCCTTCCTTCCGTTGTCGGTTTCCTTGCATAATATTTAGTATATATTTAGACCACACGCGATTGTAATCCCGAGGGTAAACCGGTTATAAAGATTTATTCACAAACAGAACACTTTTTACTCAATATGCGGTAGATGTTTTGAAAATGTTTGGCCTGTCTAACTATCTGTTTGTTTGTTTGTTTTGAAAGAAGAAAAAGACACGTTAAATTGTGAACAAAATTTGAGGGGCATTGCGCGTATTTTTTAAAACCTTCACATTCTATGAATCTGCACGTTATTTTTATATGTTTTATTTGATTTTGTCGTGGGAAATGGAATACGGAGTGCTAACTTATTACTTAGACAGAGGTTTTGAATGATGAGTTATAAAAAGATGGTATGTGACTCTGCAATGCATTTAAAAGTAAATGTTATGTTATGTGTGTGTGTGTTGGTATGTGTGTGTATGTGTTTATGTGTGTTTAGTTATTTTAAACTGTTTGGTCTGTCTGTCAGTACCTATGTTTGTATTGTGTTCCGAAAAAAAAACTACTTATTTTTAAGAACATGCTCATTTTAATTCTAGTCTCAACATACCTAACATACATTGTTTTGTCAGGCTTTATTTTAATTAATTTATTGTCGCTGAGATAATGTTGAGACTGGATTTTGAACGTTTTAAATTACTGAATTGGCCTTCACGAATTTAAATAGGTAAGTAAACATTATATATAAGGGAAAGTCAGGCCAGCACATCAAGCTACCCCAAACCCAAAATGTTCCCAATTAAACATGAACCTTATTTTATCTGCAATAAAGTTGAAAAACTATTAAAGTTTAAAACATTGGTGTTACTTGTGCTGCTCTCTCTTAGCAACACATTGTTTTATTTGCGACACCTACACGAACGAAGTCGCGGGCACAGCTAGTTTATAATAAAATACGGAGACCTCTCAAACAAAGAAGCTTGACAGTATAGGCAGGTATAACCGGATTTTGACTTTCGTTAATTGTTAAATAACCGGTTTTTGAATTAAGGGTGGCCGGCTACCAGGGTTCTGCAAATGTGGTATTGCGGTTTTGCAAAGAATGTGTAACAGAAAGAAATATGATGCGTCCCATTAATGTTCCGTTCTTTTTGTCTTTTTCTTCTTTTTAAATTATAAATAAATAAGAAAGGGCTTTTCTTAGTAACAGACTGGTAATATTATTATTATCTACTCGTTGTTTTGTAAAAGGTATCATACTTAACTTTCATTTCTAAAATTAATATTAGGTTCGCAGGTAGATATTATTTGTAACATTATTTAAGCGTCAACCACAGAACATTTTTTGTAATGAGATAGAGAAAAAAAATTAGGCCAATTTATTTCATGTAACGTTTCTGTGCCTACAGGCAATTTGTAGGTATAATAATTAGGCCTGTTATAATGAATACTCAACTACCTAGTCGGTAAAACCTCGGTCACACACAGCGAATAATACTCGCAGAGAGCAGCGAATGCACGCTGCAAAATAATGATCGCAGAGACAATTCGCTGCCTGTATGTCACACACAGCGAGTTCTAGGTACATTAGAATTTCGACAGTCTGTTGGTGCGCAAATTCAATATGTCGTCTGCTCGTCGCACCAGCGAAATGGCTATTCGCAGCGAGAACCGGCGGCGAGTCAGCGAGTTCGCGGCGAAATCAGTTCGTGGTGATTGAATCTATTCGCAGCGAATAGCCTGTCACATACAGCGAATACTCGCGGTGAGTAGGCATTCGCAGCGATTAATCGCTGTGTGTGACCGAAGCTTAACCTACTCTTCGAGAGATCGCCAGTACCATTGATCTGCGGCGGGCCTTTCTCGAGGAGTTAGGGTGGATCGAATAGGGTACAAGCTAACCCACCCTTACGTAAAGTGACGTTGAGAATCTGCGAGATCATCTACGAGCCTTTTCTTATGTTGAGGTCGGCTTCCAGTTTACCCGTGAGTAGTAGAATACCAGTGTTATTCATGGCAAGACGATGGTTGCTGATATCTGCATAATAAACTATTTAATAAACCAGCTTTTTCACAACTATTTTGGCATGTGCGTCTGGTCCTATGACAGCCATAATTATTATGTCCTATAAAAAGTAATAATACCACCCTGTTACAATCTCACTGTAGGCCAAACGAGAAGCTCATAGAGAGAAGGCACCAGCATTGAACATCACGCTTTCAAGGCGTATTGGCCATTTCAAACTTATATTAGCTATAAGTCCAGGTTTTCTCACGATGTTTTCATTCACCGACGTCAATGATGTCCAAGGTAAGCTTACGCTGGATATTAATAATCTACCTCGGTTGCTATCTTGATCCCGATCTTTGTCTGTAACCAGTCAACGACCGAATTCGCCTATCCGAGTCTTAAAGATGTCCAATCAGAAGCAGCCGTCAAAAACAAAGGATCGGGATTTGGATTGACATAGAATATTAATATTGGGCGTTAGAAAGTAAGAAGTAAGAAGCTTAGAAGCTGAACAGATCTGAACTACAACCTCGTGCATGAGATGCCTAACCTGTTCCCAACTAAATTGGAGTCGTCGTCCATTTTATCCGGATATAACTGAATACCAGTGTTTTACATCGGACGACTGCCTGTCTGACCTCCACAACCCAGTTACTTTGTATGCTGAGATAGGCGCCTTTTTGGTCTCGTACAGGTCTTTTTATTTTTTATTTTTTTTTGTCTTTAGTTTTTAATATTTTCTTTTTTTTATCTCTATTGCTGTTCTTTTGTTTTATGTTCTGTGCGTACAAATAAAATGTTTTCTTTCTTTCTTTCTTTCTTTCTTTCTTTCTGTCTTTCTTTCTTTCTTTCTTTCTTTCTTTCTTTCTTTCTTTCTTTCTTTCTTTCTTTCTTTCTTTCTTTGTAACATGATACCCCTGGTTGTCAGACTTTCGGGCTTCTGACTACCTGTAACGACTGTCACTGATCAACAAATGTCAGCCGGTGCCAACGGCTTAAAGTGCTTTCCGAAGCACGGACGAGTCTTGATATGTATAGAATGGTCACCAAACCACGGTCCATCCTCATTAATTGTATCTTAACCTTCGATCAACTTGTGAAGCTGTTATTATTTAGCTAATAAGCTCAACTAATAATAATAATACTTAATGAACTTTTTTCCTCATCGAAGCCTCAAAATTGCAATCAATGATTCCGGTTTGTATGGGAAGGTGCAACTTTTTTATCATGAAGCTATGGTTCGATGGCCGACAGAGGTTATGGCAGGAATGTCCGGTGGCGGCTCGACCGGAAGTGACGGGTCGAACGCAAAGGTAAATTCGATTGGCGAATAAGAGAGAGACTTTAGTGTATTGTTTTATTTTTTATAATTTTGCAGGTAGTTAAGATTAACTCAGATGGCAAAAGAAACCTGTGTTGTGCTCTGCAGCAACGCCACCTTAATTTTTTTTATTTTGATACAACCCATTTTGATGCACCGCTGACGTACATGATGTACATGCATTGTTTTTGAATGTACGACTTTTAATTTTAAAGAAAAAAGCAAATTAATGTGGCGTTGCTGCGGAATATTCTCTCTAGCCACGCCACCTGTAAACAACATTTGCAGATACAATTTCAGGTTTTTCTCTGAAGTTATATAATGTACGAGCGCTGTATATTATGTACACGTGATAAGTATCAAAAAATTGGTTAATCCTAAAGTTTAATTTCAAACTCACAAATTGTCCCATATTGACAAAGTTGTAGTTAATAACAGATGCAATTTCAGCTTTTTCTCAGATGTTATTATAATGTACGAACGCGGTTTATTATGTACAGACGCCAGCACATCAAGTTACCCCAATGTGTCAAATTTCTTTGATCGTTTTTCAACTTTATGTCAAAGCGTATAAAGTTATATTCAATTGGGAAAATTTGACAAATTGGGGTAATTTGATGTGCTGGCGTCTGTACCTACCTACACGTGATAACTGATAAGTATGAAAAAATATGGTAATTCTAAAGTTTAATTCTAAACTCATAAGGTAAATTGACCCCGATACAATAAACCAAGTCAACCTTAACGGTTTCGTATTCAACAAGCCTACAGAACATAACAGTCGCGAGGGGAGTTTAACACCTCACTCCGCTCGCTGGCTTGGCGAGGCCCGCGGGGCCAGCACCAGTCGGGGGTCGCGGAAGTATCTTCTGTTCCCGTGACCCCCGGCGCAGGTGTAAGACGGAACACGAGGTGGTTTTTAGTCAGTAAGAGTCTGACAGATTCCTCCGCCCTTCCCGGGGCGGGAGACATCCATGAGAAATTTAAAAAAAAAAAGGTTGAACCTGGGCCGCGAGCGAAGCGAGCGTTGCCGCGATAGCGTCCGACGAGTAATAAAAACTAACAGATTGTACAGACGCCAGCACATCAAGTTACCTCAATATGTCAAATTTCTTTGATCGTTTTTCAACTTTATGGCAAACAGAATAAGGTTCATATTCAATTGGAAAAATTTGACACATTGGGGTACCTAACTTGACGTGCTGGCGTCTGTACTACTAATCGATTTCCAAAGTAAATATCAGATTATGTGTGCATATTATATTATGCCCATCGACAGAGTGTCCTGTCGGCGAAGAGTCCCGCCGTATTAAAGTCATTTCATAAAGTCATTCATTCAGTCATTGAAACTGGCAGGCTAATGCTTAGGCCAAACTCTGCGGCTGAATATCATTCAGGCCACTAGTTGAACGGCGAATTAAGCTTGCGTTGGCTGCGACATATTATATTATCTATTGCATTTTTGTAACTTTATATGCGTAATTTGTTTTGATAAAAATCGATAGTTTTCATACATAATCTTTGTTCGGAACAAAGTTTACTAATGATACAAGTATCATTAGTAAACTTTGTTCCGTTTCAAAAATCGTATTCCAAGGAATAGGCTTTTGAAATAAAGACGAAAAAAAATATGTCACTTTGACCTTCAATATCTCTAGTATGTTCTAGAGAAAAAAACTATCCCAGTGATGGGTAGAATATGTAGTCCATTTACGTTGAAAGTCTTTTCACACCCTATAGTGTATCAAACTACTATTTTAGCGTTTACTTCGGATTGACACGTTTTTTAATTTGTGTTTTAGAATTAAACTTTAGAATTAACATATTTTTTAAACTTATCATGTCAAAGTCAAAGTCAAAGTCAAATCGTTTATTTCAATTAGACCCATAACAGGCACTTTTGAACGATAACTTACAAAATAAAATAAATTAAGAGAATGATTCTAGTTGTACATTCCAAATGGTAGTTTCGTATGGAGAAGAATGTGCAAGAAACTCCATACTTACTCTTTTAAAATAGGATTATGTGTAATTAATACACCGCGTTCGTACATTATATAATTTCTGAGAAAAAGCTGAAATTGTATCTGTTATTATCTACAACTTTGTCAATATGGGACAATTTGTGAGTTTGGAATTAAACTTTAGGATTAACATATTTTTTCATACTTATCACGTGTACATAATATACAGCGCTCGTACATTATATAACTTCAGAGAAAAACCTGAAATTGTATCTGCAAATGTTGTTTACAGGTGGCGTGGCTAGAGAGAATATTCCGCAGCAACGCCACATTAATTTGCTTTTTTCTTTAAAATTAAAAGTCGTACATTCAAAAACAATGCATGTACATCATGTACGTCAGCGGTACATCAAAATGGGTTGTTTCAAAATAAAAAAATATAAGGTGGCGTTGCTGCAGAGCACAACACATCTTTGCATTCGATAGCTCATTTCTTTAGCTAGGTTTCTGCTAAAGAAATGAGCTATCGAATGCAAAGATAATTTATCAAATCCGACTGGTATTTTTGGAGATGAGTGTGTTCAAACAAATAAAGTCTTTAGCTTTTTTTATAATAGTAGATCTAGGTAGGTACTAATAGATTAAAAGAAAATAAGTCCGGGTTAGGTTGTTAAGTCAACGTCACTCAAATATTGTATTTGTAACCTAAACATTCACCCAACACACCAGAAAAAAAAATTAAACACATTTTAATTTTTCTTTATTTATCTCAGACACTGTGTGCCTGGACCGATGTACCGACCGATATGTATTTCCTTTCTTTTCTTTTATTTAGATAAACTTTCGATGGTATGTATTCTGAGAACATAAATAAGTAGCTTGTCACTTCGCTAGTTGCTAGGTCAAACTTCAACCGCAAATATTGGCAAAAAAACTGACTATAATTTTCTTCGACGCTTTTGTATGCGTAAATTACCAAGTACTTAAGAAAAAAATCTATGTTAAAAGATCTCGAATAAGTAAAGTGCAAAACATTTCAATAGACAAAACTACATCATACTCAATACATTAAGCATTTAACTAAAGCCACCTCCGTAAACACACGACCACACAGCGCTCTACGCGTCATCTTCGCCACCATAAATCGCAAAGATTTATATACCACCTAACACAACCCGCAAATACCACAAGCAAAACGTTTCCCACTTATTAGTTAACATATTTTATGCAAATTGAAACAGTATTATCAACCAGTAACGTCTACGGGAACAGAAAATATTCGTATTACCATAATTCACGATATTATTCGTAGAACCGGTTATTCGTTCGGTTTTCCCCAGTAGTATGCAAAACACCTTGTATATGCAAGTTATCAGGAAATTGCTGATACACGGAATTGACGGGGCAGTGTCATAATTGTACTGATTATGCAGTTGCTGTGTTCTGATCGTGATTCGGTATGCTATCGGGAATTTTATCTCGGTTTGTACTGAGAATCGGATTATTTTTAGCCCTATGCACAGCTAATGATCTAGATTAATTCAATTGATACTTTGCCTCATGTTAGAGAACGTATAAAGAACAGATGCCAGCACATCAAATTACCCCAATGTGTCAAATTTCTTTGATCGTTTTCCAACTTTATGTCAAACAGAATAAGGTTCATATTCAATTGGGGAAAGGACACATTGGGGTAACTTGATGTGCAGGCGTCAATACAAAAGTACTGCTAAGTTACAAGACTTTTCAGCTGTATCTCCTGCTGTTCTGTTTTTTAAGCCATCACTAGACTTTTTCCAACTAAGTTGGGGTCGACTTTCAGTCTAATCGAATGTTGTTGACCGATTTACGAAACAACGATTTATGGTACCTCTTTATGGCCCTAGTCCACGCCTCATCGACCTCGGCAATCGTAGGTGAACCTTCGTTCAGACCCTTCTATTAAAAAAAAAATATTGAAAAAGATTTTTTTTTAAATAAATCCGATTTGTCTAATATGTAGGTAGTGCTTAAAATCAGAGCATTGTAACATTCAACTACCCCGTTATTTCACTGGCTCCGTGTCACAGCTCTGAACATTTTTACTTTTTCACCCCTTTACGGCCACAATTCTACAGTTCCACATGAAAGAGCGTAAAGAACAGCATTCCAACCGAATAAAACCTTGTTTTACAATATCACAAATATCCGAAACGATCTCTATAAACTCGCTCCGTTCCAAAGCTAATATTTTTCTCGGGAGCACCCCGTATAATGTTATGATTTCCACACAAAATTGTTAGTACAGCCTGTATGCGCGTTCGTGTTTGGAACGCCTTGTTATAAATGGCGGATAGACGGTACTTTCTTAAAAAAATATACGCACTTGAATTCTGGGAATATTATGAATTCCAGTAGAATATTTGAATCTATTGTCGATCTGTGGACTTACGATGAAGTCTGTAATGGTAGTTGTTTATGGTAACGGTTTCTTTCACCCCCCAGTGAAGAGGCGTGGTGTTTATAATTTGTGGTTTGTTTACTTGATTAGATTAATTATTTAGTTATTGATTACTTCAAGAACACAAATGTAGGTAGAGGCGGAGTAAATGGTATTTTATAAAAGTCAGCCTTTGGGATTCAGAGAGAAACAGGTGTAGGTGTCATTAAGTAAATAAAGGGACTTAAATACGTGTTTCTTTAAATATAATATCTAATTGTATCGTTATAAAGGCAAGCAAGCTTCCAGTCATCAAGAGATGAGCTTTTTTTGGTGCGGGGTAGATAATCCTCATGGATGTTCTTCTCCCCGGCGAGAGCGGTGGAGTCTGTCAGACTCTTACTGACTAAAAACCACCCCGGTGTTCCGTCTCACACCTGCGCCGGGGGTCACGGGGAAACCCCCAACTGGTGACTTGCGGGCCTGGTCAATAGGGTATATGCATGTATTTTTAACCGACTTTTTTTATATTTTTAGTTCACTGTTTACAACGTTTTAACATAGTAAAAAAATATAAACATATTTAAAAATGCAGTAATGAAGCTTTAAAAAATATTTATAATACAGAATAAATTTGAGCTGTTTAAACGCCGCCATTTTCGCGCGCCATTTCGATTACGTCAAATACTATGATCCTATTACTATTTGTTTGGGTGTTTTCGTTCTTTTAACTATTTCACCATGAAAAATGTTCAAAAACCAGTTTATCGGTATTGCTTGTACCCGAATGCAATAAACATTATCAGATCTTTTACAAAACCACTTTCAGTCATTTTTCTCAAATGTTTTATAACCTCACTATGAAGCTAAAACTACACTTGAACATTAAATTAGTTCACAACACACACTGCAATAATTATGTTTTCCAATAAAAAGTCCATTCCAATACATAATGTCATACTTACACATTGTATGTTTTGTAGGCGTTGAGTTGTTGTCGTAGTATTTGACGTCAAGTTTTGTTATAACCAATGGTGATTCGTTTCACAAATTTGAATTTCCTGCGCTTAATACGCACTTTAATTTTTAATTTTAAATAATTATGACGATATTAAAAATTAAAATAATGATTCAGTTCATATATTCTGCCATTAAAGATTCGGAAAAAAAATATTCGAACCATATTTAGATTACTTGCATATTCCCTATTAGAAGATGAGCTGTTTGAACTTCTGTCACACAATAGGAGACATCGAGGGGGGACGAGTGTTATATACAATTCATGCAAGTTTAATGACTTTACCGCTACCGAGCGTACCGTGGGTGTCTCAAATCCAAAATATCGTGTCGCAATCTTAGCGCACATTTATAATATATTTATTATTATAATTATTACAATTGATGTACAATCTGTGCTCTTTGTGTGTTTTCTAGAGAAAAACATATAAAAAAGTACGCCTGTAATAAGAATTTTAAATGGAAAATTCCATACATACATAATAAACTGCCTCGATGGTCTAGTGGTCGCAAGCGCTACTGCTGAGCATGAGGTCTCGAGTTCGATCCCCGGGTCGGGCAAAGTGTTATTGAGTTTTTCCATCTGGGATTTCTCAGTAGCAGCCCGGAGTCTGGATTTGTGCCCGATTGATGGCAATAGGCTCGCCCCCTATTACATGGGACTTAAACATAACTGGCGAAATGTGGGTGTACTACCAGGTACACCTCTGCCTAGCCCTTCGGGGATTACAGGCGTGACGTTATGTTATGTTATGTTATGTTACATAATAAACTCACGCTTTTTTCCCATGGGGTTAGGCAGAAACTACAGAGCGCCTTATGCTACGATTACATACTTCTTTTGCTTCGTTTACATTCATACATGTTGTCATACACACACGCCGGTTGCGAGTACTACGCACCTGACCTTTCTGAAGAACCTCACCAATAAGGTCTATGTATGTCCTTCTAGGGCGTCCCCTTCCGGCGTTCCCACTTACATCTGCCTTGTAAACACCTTTAGTTAGTCGCCTTTCATCCATCCTTTCCACGTGACCAAACCATCTAAGCATACTCGTTTTATATAAAAAAGCACGCCTGTACTAAGAATTTTAAATGGAAAATCTCAATAATGCAATCTAATAATAATAATAATAATAATAATAATATCGTTTATTTCTCTCATAAAGGTACATTGTAACACTATGGTATAATTCTGCCTTAATCTAGAACCTTTGTGAGAGCTGGAGTCTGAACTAGGTTCGGGACCTGTATGACAGATCTCCAGGCTCACCCTATTAAACATTATCACATTTGCGGCATCTTTACATGAGTCATTATTATCTGAAAGACTAGTAACAAAACAATATATATATTTTTTTTTTTTAAATAGAGGTAGTATTAATGATTTTGTTAGATTTTGGAAATATTTATGTGAAGTGTAAAGTAAGTGTGTAATGCGTGTAAGTATATGTGTGTGTTTGTGCATGAATACACACATATACTTACACACATTATAATCAAACCCGAGACTTTGTGATCAGCGGTAGAGCTCGCGACAACTAGACTCTAATAAAGCAAAAAAAAAGACGATCAATAGATAAAACAGAACAATATAACAGTTATAAAACCTTTGCGTCCCGTTGTTTTAACTCCTGGGTGGGCGTCCAGAGATATGTCGGTGACGTCATCGAGAGCTGTGACGTAGATCTGATGGAGACTTGAGGGGATTTCAGTGTTTGAACAGGTTTGAACTATAACATTCAAGTCACTTATTGGTGATGTGTTAGTTACATCTTTACTTTCGGTTGCTGGATATTTTTTGAGGTTAGTGATTCCGTGAATAGGGACGGAAATGTGTAAAAGCAAACCGGGGAAGCGCGCACTATTTGATTTGACCAATGAGAGCCCGCGCGGTGGCGATGGCGGTGAGATGGCGACGAGATGGTGCTTTGCCGACATATATCTCGCAATAAACAAACTAAATCCTGATATGCTACATCGCGATGTTAAAGCTATACGCGGGATTGAACGTAAACAGATCTCGATAAGACTGTCGGGCAGTAGCATCCCACCAGACACCCGTCTGCGAGGAGGATCCGAGCTTTTTTGAACTTTACATCGATCTTCATACCTCTAAATAGGCAACCCATTTTGCGTGAGGTTGGTACCACCTCTTATCTACTAGCATTTTATTTAATAGCGGTGTAAACGATAACATGTCAGGTGCTACATCGTAAAATAATCTCTTTTGAGGTTTTAAAGTAGTTTCCCTTCAAGGCCCATTGATTTTCTGCACCCTGTAAGAATATCATTCAATAACTTTACTTATTTATTTTGATAGGGCATTACGTTACCCATTGGGAAGACCGGTTAACAAAGTTTCGGATATCTGAGTACCCGTATCCACTGTCAAAGATGAAACGTAAATGTTATATATCTACATAACGTGCTTTGGCAAAAATCAAACAACCAATAATGCGTACTTAGGTATTTGCGGTTAAAAATCAATATCAAAAGCATTTCATTTGAATCAAATTCCATTCACATAAATGAGTGCGTTACGACGCACACACACATAACTTCATTCGATTAACAAAATTAATGTTTACTCAAGTTATCGCCTTGTAAACATGGATATGTAGATGTACAAGTATATCAAGTAGAAAATAAATCAGTAGGCGGCAATGTTACTAATGTAACTATACACCGGACGTACCTGAGATATGTGTTGCAACATACCTGGTTATTGAACAGGAAAGGAACAGAAGATTAACAGCGCACAATGTTTGAACACAGCGTGTGTGTATAACAACATGTATGAATGTTAACGAAGCAAAACAAGTATGTCAGAATCGTAGCAGTTGGTGCTCTGTACTTTCTGCCTAAAGGCGTGAATTTATGTATTATGTATGTATGTTTGAATACTAAATAGAAAGAAGTACAGTGCCGCACATAATGTGTACCTACTATTGTATATTTTCTATTGTTTCATTAATTATTGTGTGTATGTGTGTTTTAATAACTGATGTCAAATATTTTTATTTTCTTTTTTTCTTTTCGCTGTTCTGTAAAAACGACTCCATGAAAATGTACTTAGGTGACGTGTAAGCGAATTGAGTTGTCATACCATCTAACGCTAGGCATTGACAGTTTACCTCGCTTTAGTTTTCACAGGTAGACTTTCCTTGAATCGACAGGCTGTAGTGTATTGAATTTGCGCAGAGCTTTGAAAGTTACTGGTTCAGTGGCGTGGGCTGGCTTGAGCAAGGTTTTGGGAGGGAAAGTGATTTGAACCTTCTGCACTTTTACCTACAATACCCAATGTAGTATCACTAGTGCAACTAGGGCAAAGTGTCAAGTGAAACCGAGTTTTTATCGATTATGTTGATTCTAGTATAGGTATGATTAATAAGTTCGCCAAGATAGATCGCTTTGAAAATATGCCGTTAATAAGGTCTGCGGGTGCGTAGATAGGCGAGATTTCGCGATATAGGTAGGTACTCTTACAACGATAACATGTTGTTATGGCGCAGAGGTTGAAGCGCTTACCTCTCAAGCACGAGTTTCTGATTCAAATCTGAACAAGTACCAATGTGATTTATTTAGTTCATATGTACTTTATAACTTTAAGTAAGTTTAAGTCTTATAAAGTGTTTCTCTCACCCAGATCCAATATGTGAGAACCATACAGCAGATTAGTGTTTAATCGGCCCCCAACTTTTGAAAAAAGTTTTAATTAAATATTATCTAAACAAAAACAAAATAATCTGCACCGCAGCCGCTATACACGTTTACTTCCTCGAATTTTCCCTAAAAGCAAACAAAAATACGGTTTTAATTAAAGGAAATTCGCCATTGACGTCAAGTCACCTTGTTAAGTCCTTTTAAATAAAAAAACTAATAGCATGTTGTTAGCATTCTCAAACAAAACCTCATTAAAACAATCAAACTATGGACGATTGGGTAAATAAATGGCGCTTTTCCTTCTTGTTCCTTCATTTTGCGCACAGTCAAGGAGTGAATTCCACTCCTAATTTATAAAGGTATGGTGCAAATTCGCTAAAATATAACGAACAATTTTTAATTAGTCGGACAAAATTCTGCCATCCCTGAGATATTTAAACTGGTTAGAGTATTAGTAGGTGCATATTTCATCCGAGTTTTCTTTCACATATACAGTTCACTTTCGTTTTTAAAAGGGTTGTCACTTTTGACGTCGTCGGTGCAAAGCTTTTAAAAATAGTCGGTTCCTTTGATAGCAAAAAGTAAGGGGATAGAAGTATTAGATTAGCAACAAATCTAAACACCTTTAGAAATTAACAAAAAACTGAGGCAAACCCTTATTCTGAGTATTTTGTCTTCACATCCAAAATTTTAGGCAAAATTTTACCTAACAGTTTCATTAGCACTACCGTTTTCTTTTAAAGTTTGTTTTTGCATTGTGTATAGTATGTACAGACGCCAGCACATCTAGCCATCCCCAAACTGTCAAATTACCCCATTGAAAATAAACCTATTTGTATTAAGATTGAAAAACTATCAAAGAAATATGATTTATTAGGGTAGCTTGATAAGCAGGCAGGATATGCTAGCTAGTACGCACGTTCTAAGTCTGGTAAGCATTGTTTTTCTCCATTATACATAATTTAATGAAGGCCTTTCTAGGCTTCAATAAGTTATATGGCGTTGTATATGGTGTGTGTGTTGTGGCAATCGGTGTTGATCTTTTGATCAACACCAATTGCCACAACAACGCAAAACAGAAAATCACCACAAAATGCGTCAAGCCAGTTCTTGCCAAGCGGAGATGACAACTAATCAAAACAGTTACATGTTTTCTGGAGCTCGACAGCCCTATTCACGAACACGAGTAGCAGATAAATCTATAAAAAGGTCGCACGCATTGTACAGTTCAATTTGATAGTAAACCTATGGTGTATGGACAATAAAACGATCGAATAGCTGTTTGTTTTAGGCTAACGTTGTAAAACTTGTGGTGTAAACAAATACTGCTTCCTTCATAGTAGGTGGGCGGTAGAAAATGTGGGTAATATGCATGGATGAAAATACGGGAAAGCATAGACATATTGAAACGTCAGATAAATCAGATCAGACAGTCAAATCAAAGCGGTTTTTTTATATATTTAGACTAGCATAAACCCGCAGCTTCGCCCGCGTATAGTTGTAGCTTGACAAATTGTACACTAACAGAGATTCACTAGATCCATAGGTGAAAACAGCATGAAAATCGGTGCAGTACTTTTTGAGTTTACCGCGAACTGATAGACAGATAGACGCAGCGGAGGACTTTGATTTATATTATGTAGTAATAGTATCTTACGTGATAGTGGTAAGGATTGCCTACGAGTATATAATATCGTAATTGCGAAAAAAAAAAAAAACAATCTGTGTGACACAGAAGATCAAGAAGAGTAATTACAACATCTCCGATCTGCATGTACTTAGACCAGGTACTTACTGATAGTTAAAAAGGTCGAATTTTGACCACTTTTAATGACTGAAATATTTTTAATACGCCTCCATTTTCTTTTATGATATATGCTCAAAAGAAAGCTTTTAGAGCTTCAATCGGTCGAATGTGAGTGACCGATATCATATTTCTCTCCTTCAAAAGTTAAGGTTAGCAAACCCATCTCTCAAATCTTTTCAGTTGCTGAAACTTCTAAAAACAAACGATGACTAACGACTGCACTAACAGACACGCGGACAAACATACGGATATATTAAGATCGAAAAATGTGTTCCATTTCCGAATTCCCCGACAGATGACGAATTACAAAATTCTATATTTAAATCGCGAAGTGACATTTCTCATGCGCATGATTGGAATATTGTAAACAGATAATTCTTTTAGTCAGTTATTAAGTGATTCATCCGATTTAGGTATAGTTTGGTGTGTGGTTAATTATGTGCATATGTTGGTACCTACTTGGTACCGTACCAGGAGATTTTTCATCCTTATCGCATGAGTCAATTTTCACATGGCGCCAATAGTTGCGTCAGATTTAACTGCAAAAAAGAAATAGAAGATAAACTAGTATGTAGATATCATCATCATCATTTCAGCCATATATCATTTTATGTCCACTGCTGGACATAGGCCTCCCCTATAGATCTCCAAAAAGACCGGTTGGAAGCGGCTCGCATCCAGAGCGTTCCCGCGGCCTTAATGAGGTCGTCTGTCCACCTTGTGGGTGGACGTCCTACGCTGCGCTTGCCGATACGTGGCCTCCACTCGAGAACCTTTCGACCCCATCGGTCATCAGTCCTCCGTGCTATGTGCCCTGCCCACTGCCACTTCAACCTGCTAATCTGCTGGGCTATGTCGGTAACCTTGGTTCTTCTACGGATCTCATTTCTGATTCGATCTCGCAGAGAGACTCCGAGCATAGCCCTCTCCATAGCTCGTTGGGCTACTTTGAGCTTACTCATAAGGCCCATAGTGAGGGACCACGTTTCAGTGCCATAAGTCATCACTGGCAACACACACTGTACACGTATGTAGATAGGCACTTTATTATCATCTACCTAAAGGCCAACCAACTGTTAAGTTTATAGTTTATAAATAATTGAGTGACGTCACCGCCTCTGTTTTCCGAAGGGTATTATTAGCAGAGCTGACAAATAGTAGGTACTCCATAAAAGCGCTGCTGGCTGCAAAAGACTGTTGGCAGATCATGGATGCGTCAAGCTCATTAGGGGAGGCTTATGTCCTGCTGTGGACTACTGTGAGCTGAAGATGTTGATGATGATGATGATGATGTATGAATAATAGTAAGTACTAGCACCCATATTTCGCCAGTTATGTTTAAGTCCCACGTAAGGAATGGCAAGATGGATGCATGGCAGTGATCCAGATTCGGGGCTGCAACCAAGAAATTCCACATGGAAAAACGTATAATAACAATGTATCTATGTAGAAGTATTTAAGTATGTTCATCAGTTACACATAGCACGAGCTCTGCTAAGTTTGGGACTAGATGGCGTTGTGTGAAAGTTGTGGATTATTTATTTATAGAATGGAATTGAATAAGTACTCCGCAAAAAACTTACAAATTGTAACTTTAAGGGCTACTTAGGTTGATAAGAGGGGTGGCCTTATCGCTAAAAGCGATCTCTTACAGACAACCTTATTTATTTATATGTTATCCAAAAAAGTTGTGACAGACATATGTATATATTATTTTCCTTTTCTTATCTATTCAAAAAACTATTTATTTACATAAAACAGGAAGCTGAGCATTTGTTACAGCTCGCGTGCATTTCGGCGGACAAATTGGTCTTCATACAAAAATCCTCTCACCACTTTACATCACATCCTGTCTTCACCAAAATCAACAGGAATTTTAAGGTCCGTCATCTTTCAAAGAACACGCTATTCAACACTTCATTTTTATCAGCTACATCATTAAGGCGAGGTTTCAGTCATTTATATATTTAAACCTCTGTATTTCTAGTCAAAGGACGCAGAATTGGTGCCGTAACAATACTCAGACGCAAATATTTAGCATTATTTCATTTCGGCCAGGACTTTCATTTTTGGACCAAAAATATATGAAAAAAAAACTGTTGTCCGATAAGAAATACGCAACAGTTTTTTTTTTATTGAAGACGCGGCTAAGAGATTTGTGATGAATTTAATTTAAAATCTATAGGAAAAAAAATATAAAGATGACTTTATAATTATCACAATAACGTATTACCCAGAGATGCCATGAAACCATACAATCCCTGATATTTTACTTATTTATAAATAAGCGATATATTATTATTTGTTCTTGTTGTAAATTAAAATAGGGCTTCCATTTTTTTAGGATGTGGTTATATTTATATAAAGTAGTACAGGGAGTTTATACAATAATTAAGAACTTTGTCCTACAATACCGGATTATAAGTTCAGGATCGAGTCTCAGCATAAAGATAGAACTAATTAAAAAAAAACCATTATCTAAAACTACATTTTATGCAATTCTCACATAACAATTATTTTGAAATGTTCTTGCTAGCAGAAATACGCAAAATAAACAGTTCATGCTCTCACACCGACCATACATTTACAATACCGTGCAACCTGCCCTTAACATATTTCAGCAGCATTCTTCAAGTGAAACTAACCGACTTCTTCGTCAACGTTAATTAAAGGACAGTGCAACTTAAAAAGCGAGAGAAAAAATACCAGTCGCAAATGTAACCGATACGTTATCTCAACCGGAACAGTTGAAAGTAATTAACCTCTGCTCCGCACACGCTTGACCGAATTATTTAGGTGAATCAAATTCTGTGTTGCCATGTAGTGATAAACGGTTTTGAGACTATTTTGAATATTGTTTTGTAAGAAACATTTACATTTTTTGGTTGTAGGTACTTTCCGAGTAGCGTCCAAGAAACGACAAGAGAAGTGTTTGGTCGTCCGGCGGCGAGATGGGCAGATGATTTTTGCTATTGCGGGAGTATCGTGGTTGAGGCTGGTACAAGGACGTCAGTCGGGGGTCGCGGAGGTATCTTCCGTTCCCGTGACTCCCGGCGCAGGTGTGAGAAGGAACACGGGGTGGTTTTTGGTCTGTAGATGACGAGGATGTTGTAGGTACCTACTTTCTTTGTTCCAGGCAATCATAAAACATGATTACCCAGTGACAACTTTAAAGGATTCTGCAAGGCAAATGCCTCTTTTCATACATTGAAGGCACAAGGTTGTTTTAAGGCTGGTTTGGGATTCCAGACTAACTTCGTAGTTCCAAGGTTCCTCGCGGTTTTTTTTTGTGATGTCACCGATATCCGCTAACCAAAGCGCTTGAATATAATGATTACTGACCACTTGACGCTTAACAGTCCCCAAAAACTGGTAAAAAAATGTACTAAACCACACTACGTTCATTAGTTCACCACACCGATCTAAATACAAGTCTACCAGCATCTTTCACAGATGTCTAAAGGTGGGTACTGACCAACGTTACGAGGTGTAATGTAACATTCGCATCGAGCGTGTACTCATCGAGCATTTTACGCTGTGTTTAAAAATCGGCGTAACATGCTCGTCAAAACTCTGTGCTCCGCTTTCGCCGTTAGTTCCCGCCGTTAGGGATGACTTGCAAGAGCGTACTGACCGAACCGCGTAACACTCAAAGGATTCGCCAAAAAACCGACAGCCGGGTGGAGCACTCAAAGCGAGCAACGAGCGGCTCGTTGCTCGCTGGTTCCCCCGTAACACGATGTACTGACTGCACGAATGCTCGCGGTATAACACGTTACATTACGCCCCGTAACGCCGGTCAGTACCCACCTTAACAAACAACATGGGGTCCAAAATGATAGTACACTATTTATTGTATCTCGTGTCAAAGGTAACGGTTAGATCGAGATACGTATCTAGTAGACAATGAACCTCTGACCATGGAATTAAAGTAGAAAGAAAGACTGTTAATATTTTTGGCAAAAGAAAAAGTCGACCGCTGCGGTTACTTGTAAAACATAAATAACATTTCAGTGGGTTTATTCATTTGATACAATAAGCACACTAATTTACAGAGGCGGACTTAATGCCATAGGCCTTTTCTACCAGTTAACCTATAAGTGATGCAGAGAAAAGCAGTGGTAGGTGTAATCTTAAATACTTTAATACTTATGATTAATAAAACAAAATACTATGAGACGAAGCAAACATCTTTGACTATGAGCCTGCCTCAATGATCGGTCGCAACACGAGGTCTTGGGTTCGACCCGGTATCAGGCAAAACGTTATTAAGTTTAAAATTCCAGATAGTAAACTATTTGGTATTTCTCTGTAGCAGCTCGGAGTGGGGAATCGTGGCCGATTGATGGGAATAGGCTATCCCGCAAATATGGGGTTGCTAAAGGTACAACTATGCTTAACACTTAGGGGGTTACAGGCGCCACGGTCTGTAGGTATTTATGAAATAATCCATTAAGGGCGGTTTTTTCTCTTGAGAAAAGTTATTTGCGTATTGAAAAATCAGCTCTAAATCATTTGTAAATTAATCATCAACTGAAAAGAAAATCAATTAGTCCCAATTATAGCGCACAAAAGTCAAATAAATAATGAGTAAATTCTCATCCATTATTTACTGTAGCTTAAAATTGTATGTCGCGACCAATGGCGTTATGGCGGACGACATATTATTAAAATACCTGAATGAATAACTAATGAAGATTTATCCGAGTCTGATGATCGGGATCGGTTAATTGTTTTGACATTTTTAATAATATCTATGCGCTATGAAAGTTGGATTATTTAATTTCGTAATGAAATGGGTGAACTTTTGCGTGATTTTGTTATTAATTACCGGTTCGACTCATCTGGCGTTTTGTGTACGTTTTTTTTTAATATTATAAACTACTGCTTGCTATCCCACCTGATGGTAAGCAGTAATGCAATCAATGATGGTGAAGCGCACTAGTTTATTAAGAGCCTATTCACTCTAGTCTTGAAGACACCTACAATTTAATCGGACGGAAAGACCGCAGCAGGCCAGTTGTATCAGTCCTTCGATGTACGCGGTATAAGCGAGGAGGCGAAACACTTTGTCCGGATGCGAGTTTGAAGATGCCCACTACTATGAGTGCAGCCGGTGGATTTTGCACTATGTTCTTACAAATAAAATATTCTTTCTTTCTTTCTTTCTTTCAGTAAAAGCCACCCCGTGAAAACTTGAGTGTAGTGAACTGTCAACGCTTAGTATTGAAATGGAATGGCAGCTCAATTCGCCTTCACTTCAGCTGCAGTTTCACGGGGTGGTTTTTTAATAGCACTGCTGTCCCTGATTTTGGACACTGATATCGAAAGTTGTCGTCGTATTTGTATTACAGACTGCCTCATTAGTCTAGTATGGGCACACTGCTGATCATACGGACCCGGTTACAATGTCCGGGTCGAGCGAAGCGTTACGCAGCTTTTCCACCAGGAATTTTTCAGTAGCTGCTTATAAGACCTGTTTTTTTTTCAAAAATTTAAACGGTGCTCCGGACTTTGGGGATAAGACCGCGGGGTGTAAGATTCTTACCTCACTAAAATCACACCGGTGTTTACCATCAGCACTTAAAAGAAGCTCCGTGTCCTCTAAATAGACCAGTCTGGTGCCCCCTCTATGCAACGCCAGTTCTGTCACATCCCTGGAGTGACTATAAATAAAGTTTGATTGTTACTACTACCCTACAACTCTGTCAAACCACACGGGGGCGTCAAAACAACAGGCGTTTTGTTTTGTTACCTTTTTATCTAGATTCACGTGTTTTCCACAAAAACACAACGCAATTCTCAGCCACGGACATAATGCAATATTTAAATGTATCTTTTGGTATAAATCTAGTAATGCGTCAGTAGGCATAATTCAGATAGACATCGGCTCTTGACCTGCACACTGTATACGATAAAATGAGCCTAGATCCGGCTGGCAACGAGCGACATACAATGTAATTTGGGGTTCCTTAGAACTCAAGGGGTAACCACTTTTTTGTTTTAGCCAATTAGGCTACGGACACGAAGTCCGCGGTCAGCAGGGTGCCAGTGGAGCGGACAGCGCTTAACTTTCCGCGCAACGCTCAAACATGCTTTCAATTCGACACACCGCGCCCGCTTCGCTTTTGCTCTCAGTAACTTGGTAACACAATAGCCCCTGGCAACAACTGTCAAAGATGTAAAAATGGTAGCCGGGACCAAGAGCTTGAAGTGTTTCTAAGGCACTGAAAGGTCTATGTTAGGAATGGTCGTCCAATCGCGATCTGACCTCAGCAAACGTTACTTCACGATTCGGTGAATTATTTAGCTACACGAAATCATATGATATGAAATGAAACGATATTTATTTCTGTAAGTAAATCATCCCAGATACTACTTTTATCCCTGTATTCCCGGGAACGGGACCTATGCAGGTGAAACCGCGGGATGTCTGCTAGGATGGTTGTAATAATGTACTATGCGAGTGTAACAATCCAGGACAAAGTCGAGAAAAGCCTTCTAAAGAAAGAATCAGCTTTGAGTTGACTTGTCCCGACAGACGGAATGCATACTTTAGTCATTGTGTAGCTCAAACCTCTCAAGTAACTATACAGAACCATTGCACGCTAAAAAGGTCACTCGTTCACAGTAAATCGGGTGCATATCTGACCACCGGTCGTCAACCGACTCTTAGTATCAACATTGCCAAAAAAACTTTAATTAAATGCATTGATAACGAAGTTTCGATGCTTGTTGACCTCGTTAACTTTGAGTATAATTTGGTGTTACTGCTAAATGGTGATAGCAGAATCTACAGTTTACCAAATGATTAGTCGAAGTCTAGAAAGAATCAGACTTAAATGCCTGTTAGACCACACACAGTGTGGAGTCTGAAGTCGGTCTGGATGAATATTTAGCCATGCACACACTGCACTTTGGTATACTTAATCTAAACATACATAGTAATAAACAACGTCGCTTCCTGCCGTCTGTACCAACGCTTAGATCGTTTGTTTTCATCAAAAGACAGAGTGATACCAAGAAGGTTTATATCTATATCTATCGAGCATTATTATTTATTATCCATAAGTATCAATAATTAGCTCATGATTGGGTAGTGTGAATATAAAGTGAGGAGTTTTTCGTTATGAACGCGCTAATCTCTGAAACTACCAGTCACATTTGAAAAATCCTTTTTGCACTGGATAGCCCAATTCTTGAGGAACGTTAAGGCTAACTAACATCACGCATCACCTTGAGAAGCGGGTAAGAAAAACTTTAAGGCACAGTTAGAGCTCTTTCACACTAGCCGAATGTTGACAACGGCAGAGGCAATCGAAGCCGTTGACACGCCTCGGCCGACCCCAACTGACTCCCTATACTAACAGAGCTGACGACGGCTGCCATCTTCGAAGTTGGAATGTAGACGTCTGCAGTTATGTCTGTAAGAGTTCTTAGTCGTCGTGCAAACAAAACACGTCGAAAAAGATTATACTACGCCCATTTGCCATCAATCATGCTTTCACGTCGTAAAACTCTTAATAAAATTGTTTGTGTTACAATTATTTTGTGAAGAAAAAAGTCACCGACGCTTTGGCCTTTTAAAAAATTCAAGGTAAAAACGTAATTCCAGGAAAGGAGGGAAGAAAATTTGATCAACAATGAGACTGAGTGAAATTACTGTCTCTCAAAATGATTGGTTAAAAGGTTTCCTTTCGAGCCAAATGTTATGTAATTTTATCTTGGTTATTTTATATCACTTATAATAATTTTGTTGGGTACATCAATAACAATGCGGATAGGTAAGGAGTAATGATTGTCGAAGACGATTTACGGATGGGTCACACATCTATATGTCATTTTACTAAACGTCTTAAAAAGAGTTGCCTAGTTGTGCTTCTTATTAAAAACAATGTCATTTTAATTCTTCACGCAGTTCAAACATACTGGAGTTGGGATTTTTACTTTTTTTTTTATTTTTTTTGTTGTAATCCGTCTTTAGGTTAGGGTTACATGAAGATGATGATTTCGTATGGTTTTTTGCATTATAAACCAGAAATAAAATTTGAAAAAAAAACGCAACATCAAATTGGAAAAAAACGACGAAAATTTTACAATTCAAGAGTATTGCTACGAAGAGCCTTTCACTCTAAATAACTAGCAAGTTTGAAATTCAAAAGCGCCTTATTATAGACTAATTAAAACAAATGACTTTACTTTACTTTAACTTGACTTTCAACCATTATTAAAAAAAATACGGGCCTCTCAAATCAGGGTCAGAAACTTATAGGTTGTATGTATGTTCCTTTCAGCCAGTATTATATAGGTATCTGTTATGAAATAAATTAAAAAATAAAATAACTCTATTGCATATCATTTTGGCTTACCTAACTTAAATTACTTGTCGAGTAGTCTCCATTTAGGCATAGACATGCCTGTAGTTGAAGGCTCTTGCCTTACATTATAAATATAAAACTACGCAAAATACACAAAGTAAAAAAGTAAATTAATTAAAATAAAAAGTAACAAAGACAAAAATAATAATCATCAACGATCAATTGTAGTAAAATTATGTGCCTGAGTGTATTGGGTGTGACGGTGGGTGTATCCGTTGTCTTTATAAAACATGACCTTTTCCAATTCAACTTGTGCACATTACTTTTAGCCTACCCATCATAACGCCGACCTCGCAAACGACATTGTGATTGCCAATCAACCCCAACCGATGAATCGGCAAATTCAATTTAATAACTACAACCAATAATATTTAATTTGTTACAAATAAAAAGTAAGTCAGCAACAATTTAAACATGCAATAGGCATTTAAAATCATTAATTAACGCAATAAACAAGGTGTTATAGAAATAACTAAAAATCGTATTGTGAGGTCATTGCACTCATTATTGTGAACAACTTTTACGATACGATAATAGCCTAGCCTTTTCCCAACTATGTTGGGGTCGGCTTCCAGTTTAACCCGGATGCAGCTGAATACCAGTGTTTTACATGGAGCGACTGCCTGTCAGAACTCCACAACCCAGTAACTGGGTCACATGATACCCCTTGGTTAAACTGGTTGTCAGACTTTCGGGCTTCTGACTACAAGTAACGACTGTCCTTTATCTACAAATGACAGCCGGGACCAACGGCTTAACGTGCTTTCCGAGGCACGACAGAGTCTTAGTATGTAATAAATGGTCACCCATCCACGGACCGACCTCGTCAAGCGTAGCTTTAGCTGTACCTTTAATAGACCCATGCGGCTGTTATAATTTAGCCACAAGCTCCTCCAACAACTTTTGCGATACGATACATCGCAAAAAAGAGCCCGTAAGTCTAATAACCACTTTAACCAAGAGGTTTCATGTAACCCAGTAACTGGGTTGTGTGTTAGACAGGCAGTCGCTCTATGTAAAACACTGGTACTTATTCGGCAACATGGGATGCAATGTGAGATTAACGGAAAAGAATCGATTAAATAAAAATCGATTTTTCTTTTGTCAATATTAATCGATTTATCAAAAAGCATGGTCTTCCTAGAAACGTGTTAAGAGTCTGTTATATTTCACGTTTAAACTACCAAATCGATTTTGATCAAACATAGCTTAAAGGTCGATACATAAACCTACATTAAAGCCTCAAGGGGTTATTTAAATCCAGACTAGTGGATTAACGTTTTTATTGCATTATCTATTAGGCGGACTAGTCAATATACACTGGCCTTCTGCGCTGTTTACTGTAATAAAACAATAATAGTGCAAAAAACATTAATATAAATACACTTTTATGATGTTGCTGCATCATATATTTTCATTAAAATTGTCTTTTATCATCTAAACCTACAATAAAAATAATAACAAGGACCTCGTTACAAGATTGAAATGTAATCGTGACAGCCTGTAAAGTTTAATGTCCAATTAATAACTGTGAATATCAAGAATAGACCAGGGGCTCGAGTCTGCTATTGCAATCGTGTCTCAATGACCGGTCATTGATCGAATATTTGACCACTTTGACAGTTTTTGTATGGGAAATGTAAAAAAATAAAAAAAATAAAATAAATATTCCACAATTTTTCACACAACGCCATTTAGTCCCAAATTAAGCTTGATAGCTTGTGTTATGGGTACTAAACAGCTGATAAACATACTTATATATATCTAAATACATACATATCATAGATAAATTACACCCAGACACAGAACAAATGATCGTGCTCAACACACAAACATTTGTCCTGGGTGGGAATCGAACCCACGACCTTCGGCATAGCAGTCAGGGTCACTAACTACTAGACCAACAGGGCAGTCAAATGTGTCATAAGTTTGACTTTATACGTCAAAAATCGATCATTGACCGGTCATTGAGACACGATTGCAATAGCAGACTCGACCCCAGGTATTTCGAGAATAATTTCTGAAATCTAGAAACATTTTCAGTGACTTAAATGGTAGAATTTTTCTGTTTCTACAACCATTAGCATAGGCCACAGCAGGATTGCGTATAACCATACAACTAGATTCCTATTGGATTCTCTTTGGAGATTCAGAAGATCAACCGCTATTGAATAGCAGTCAAGCTCTAGTATTACCAAATATACCATAGTTACACCAAAGGTATATATAGGTTGTGTAGGTAGACAGATGGCTTCAAGAGAGACAATAATAGTGATCATACCAATACTTAGTTTTTTTTTATGTGAACTTTCCTCTTAAGTAAACTGTAAGTACGTACCTATTTAAACTTACCATTCTAACCGCATATGACTCGGCTTTTACGCCACATCATCATCTGCCTAGTATTTTCCAAACTATGTTGGGTCATTATTAATCCTTCAATTGAGGTAATTAGAGACACAATAAAAAGACAATGACAGGCGGACACCGGTGTCCTCTCGGGGTTTAATGAATTAAGACGGTTTCAGTCTACTTAGATGCAGCTGAAAATTAGTGATGCCTTATATGGAGTTACTGTCTATCTAACCTCCACAACCCTGATACTGGGTATCATACTTCTTGGCTAAACTGGTGGTCAGGCTTAACGACTGTCAAAGATCTAGTAATGACAACCGAGACTAACGGCTTGACGTGCTTTCCGAGGCACGGTACTTAGTAGATACGCCAAATATCTAAGAGAAAAATAAATCTATACATATAAAATAAAGTCGTGTTAGTTACACCATTTATAACTCAAGAACGGCTGGATCAATGTGAATGATTTTGGTCTTTTTGGATTTGTCTTTGTCCGGAATAGCATAAAGCATAATAATTAATAAAAAACATGAAAAGTCCTCGAAAAAATAAATATCAAGAATATCGGTTGTCTCAAACATTTTTCAAACGCAGCGCCATCTTGGATGACATGACAGGAGTCAAACTTCCCAGTTCATTATCAGGTGACAATTTGAAATTGACAAGTCTTAAGCTAAACCCAAGAAGGTAAGGTTGTCAATTTATAATACGCACCTACGTTCTGAAATTTATTTTGTTACTAAACTAAGAGGTTTTATGTAGCATAAAAAAGTCTTATAAGTATTTAAAAAATCAATTTACGTAATTAACAATGACGACAGAGACGAACTTTAATAATTCTTTGCAAATAGAATTTATTTTACTGTTAGGACTTTAATTAAAGTAGACCGGGAAAACTATAGGTATAAATTGTATGTAACATAGAGGCAATAGTTCAGATTAAAATGATGAATTTAGTATTTTTTAAATCAATGCATTTTAGTAAGGTAGTTAGGTTAGGTAGTTAGGTTAGCTATAGGATAGGTATGGTCAGTTAGGTTAGGTTATATATACATGTTGTAATTTTAATTCTATTGAACACAAAATGTTGAAATAAGATCACAGTAGAGACTTGCTACTTAAAAAGTAGTAGTAGTTATTATTGGTTTGGATCTATTTGTTGTCGTCTTATTAAACGTATGTATATCTAATACAAAAAAAATGATAAGAGCAATAAATTGACTCTAAGGCACAACGAAGTTTGCCGGGGCAGCTAGTGCTACATAAAAATATAATCTAATTAACAATTTTGCCAGAAAGTATTTGTTTACAAGCTAGAATTCGCCTACATTATTTTAATGTCGTAATTGGTATTCATAATATTGAAAATTTTGCCGACAAAACGAACGTGCGCACATCATATTACGTGAAGTGTGGTAACTGGCACGTGTTCATACATTCTGCTGTGTTCGATTTTTGAAATCCGCTGTACCTGGAAAAAAAAGAAAATGGAATTAGACTGTTGTTCTTTCTTTGAATTTAAATTAAAGAAATTATGCAGCTGTTTCATTTGGCCGTTGTCAATGACAGGGAGGGCTGGATAAAACAGTGAGAATCTAGTATGGCTAGTTTGACATGTAAAGTCTAGGACAATTTAGTTTGTCATCCAAACATGATGGAAAGAAATTGCTGGCTTAAAAAGACAATAGTTTTTCTATTTCCATTGTTTGCAACCACATCCCCATACTTACCCGATTACAAAAAAAACAGTACAGATGAATCAGGTCTCAAATTAGATACGCTGTATATTTTTTTGTTGACTTGAACAGTATTTAGAATAATAGGGAATAGTACGATGTCCATTTGTTTAATAAATTAACATTGAACAAGTGTAAAATGCTCAGGTATTTGATATTATTAGCCCAACAAAAACATTTCATGTAAACTTGGGTGGCCAAGACTTACAAGTTCATAATGCTTTCACTGTTATAAAGTTTAATATCTCTAGCAGATCCCAAAGCTAAACTCCAATTCGCGTACAAACTTTATACCTTAGCAAAAAATGTGCCTTGTTGCACATCCACGTTGATTGTCGCACAAACAGTTCTTTGTTAACTTTAATGTTATGGAATATAAAAGAATAGAATTCAATAGGTACTCCTTTTGTTTGTAAATAGTTCTACGAACAGCGATTTCGTAACTTTTCCGTAGCTTTCATGCATCACTCAGATCAAAGCTATGACGATTCGAGAAAACATAGGTAGTGCCCCGCTTCTTTTCGTAAGTCTTGGCGAGGGCACTTCCGTGCCCCCAGATGCCTAGAACTTTTTACACACATCTTAAATATTTAAGAACTATATTTTATTAGCAAACAGGTTTTTCCGTTCCGACGGGTATTTAAATATCTGGTTAATAAAATATTAGGTACTTCTAGTTCATTCTAGCGGATCTAAAAATTCTTTAAAAAATTAAAGTTATTCAAAAGACTTATTGACAAAAAAATGCCTTGTAAACTGCATTTAGCATAAAGTTTTGCATAAGTAATGTGATACTAAGAAAGGTCGGTCACCTGTTGAAGATATTTCTCTAAAACAATGTCGAATAGGTTCTGACATTATTAGCTATTTATAGTTCCATAGTTCAGCTGCTGCTGTATGATAGCTGTTAGACACGTAGCCGACCCCAACAAAGTTAGAAAAAGGGTACGTAAATGACGAGTCATGAAAATATATCGGTTATCACACTGCACCGGACACCGCTGCGACGTGCGGTGCTATAGTTTTTAATTTCATACTGTAGAATCTTGATTTGCATAGGTACAAAAACCGCAACGCATCGTCGTGAAGAGGTGCGGCTCGTGCGACGGTACCAATTTCGTCTTCATAGCTGAACTGTCCCTAAACATACCAGACAGACGTGTTGCTGGGGAGTTTGTTCCGCCACTTCTTCCCAGCAAAAACACTAGGAAGCGGCGAAGGGCGGGCGTTTAAGGGTCTCATGTAATTCGACGTTCAAAAAGTGCTGATTCTCAGCCTAATTTGAATAAAAGACTTTTGATTTTAATAAAATTACCAAAAAAAAACAATAAGCCCAATAGGGGTTCAGAGATCCAGCTTAGTTTAATGGCGTTTGACAATCTACTCGTATAATAACCGCGTAATTGCCAGCTTTACGCCAGTGTCTTAAATGGAGCTAGTACTGCCTATCTTAGATCAAATTAATATGAGGATAACTCTTTTAAATCATTTGTACTTTCTAAGTATCATGTACACCGCTGATATCGGTGAAGGAAAAAATCATGAGGAATCTTAGGCTTATAATTAATATTGGTCTGAAATAAAAAGCCCACTTGAGCCAGTTGCGTGGTGATAAATGCTCGTGCCTTCTCTGTGTGAGAAGATGCATTAGCTCTGCAGTGGGACAGTAACAGGCTAGTAGGTAATAATAATACATTCAACAATTTTCACAAAACACCATCTAGTCCCGAACTAAGCAGAGCTTGTGCTATGAGTACTGGAGAACTGGTCCCTCTCCTTGCGTCGTACTCCTCAATGCTGAGGGTCGTGACCTCCCTGCTTTATAACTTTTTTTTTCCACGATTTTCCTCTATCTGCTTCTGTCTCTGGCGGTGTGAAGGTCATCGTATACCGAAGAGTCCAGAATGGTGCGGATTTGGTCGACTAACGTATTGGGCTGCGTCCACGAGGCCTTTTCCCATTCACTTTGCCGGTCACGATGAGCCTTTCGAGGTTACCATCGTCTTTCCTTGCTATGTGACCGAAGTATTGAAGAATCTTACGTAGGCACTCGGACAACAACCGCGAGGAGATTTTGAGTTCTCGCAATATAGATACGTTGGTACGAAATGCTGTCCGAGGGATTCGGAGCATCCTTCTCCAGCACCACATCTCAAAAGCATCAATTCGTTGTATATCGGAGAACTGATAAACATGTATTATTAGTATGTTGTATCTACATATCGTAGTGTTACATTTTACAATCAATTTAACAACCATTGCTATGACATAATAATGTCAAACTGACTCCATTAAGAATAGAAGCGTGAAGCCATAAAAAGAACGTGTTAGAAAGACAAGTATGCAAATAAAATGAGTGATAATTATCATAAATTATTAAATACATAATGTTAATTGTTCAAGGACAGGGGGGTTAGTAGAATGATTGATAAAGATCGTAGAACGTCCGTGCGAAACGGGTTCGACAAGATTTACTATTTTTACTGTGAAAACCTTCCGACGTATGACAGGCGGTTTTTCAACCGACTTCAAAAAAGGAGGAGGTTCTATGTTCGTGTGTATGTTTTTATGTATGTTACCTGATTTCTTCCCCATTTGTGGACCGATTCTCAAAATTATTTGAAAGAGTATACTCCTGAGGTGGTCCCATTTTAATTTGGTGAAGATCTGGTGCTGATTTTCGGAGATATACAACGGAACTCTTCAAAAATAGACCGCAAATCTGTCGTGATTGCTGGAATCGCTTGGATGTTTATTGTTTATACAACATCAGGACGTATCATCACGCCTGTATGCTCTGAGGGGTACGCAGATGTGTACAATATACCTAGATTTCGACAGTTAGGTATGTTAATTTTCATTTATTAGAGATAAGTGGATAACCCTATTATCATGGCATGTATTGTTAACAATTAACAATATAAAAATAAATTCATGGCAAATATTTGTATGGGAACCACAAAAATTGGAAAAATATTTTTTTTTTTGCAAAAAATAAACCGACTTCAAAAAAAAACACTAAACGGTGTAAAATCACTCTAAATTCGGAAGTCGGTGGCCCATCATGAATAAGACTAAACCACCAAAACCACAGACTTCCTAATTTAGAGTTATTTTACACCGTTTAGTGATCTATCTACCTAGCCTTTTCCCTACTATATTGGGGTCAGGGTCGGTCCTATACCTAGCCGGATACAGCTGAATTCCAGTGTTTTATATGAAAGCAGCAGACGTCGTAGTTCCTGTTCCCAAGGGTTTACAGGGATAATAAGTAGCATACGTCATCCGGGAATAGTGTAGCTTTCCACCAGTGCAATAATTTAAAGTTGGATCATTAGTTCCGAAGATTACCCCCTACATACAAACTTACAAACAAACAAACAAATTTTACCGCTTAATAATATTAGATGAGTGCATATCTGACTTCTAAAACCTTGTTGGTCCACAGGGAGACACGTCGGGGGTCAGAAGTATTTTCTGTTCCCGTGACCCCCGGCGCAGGTGTAAGACGGAAGACAGGAGTGGTTTTTAGTCAGTAAGAGTTTGACAGACCCCTCCGCCCCGGAGAGGGCGGTATGTCAGACTCAGAGGGGACATCCATGAAGTTTGCCACCTTGCATAAAAAAAAACCGTCACTTTGTAGCCGTGACGCGTGGCGCGTGGGGCACATTTTGGTTTATCATTTAGATAAATGATTGTGCGCGTCAGATGGTTAAAATGTTGAGTAAAAAAAATATGACTGGCTTGTTGGTCTAGTGATTAGTGGCCTTGACAGCTATACCGGAGGTTCGATTCCCAACCAAGAAAAATGTTAGTGTGATGAGCACGGTCATCAATTGTTCTGTGTCTGGGTGTTATTTATCAATAAAATGTAAAGTATTTACAAATGTATACTTAATTGTGTTAATCATTTGTTTAGTACCGATCACAGCACAAGCTCTGCTTAGTTTGGGACTAAATGGCGTAGTGTGACAGATGCGAAATATTATTATTATTAATTCTCAGTATTGTTACATACTTATTTATTACTAGCAGACGTCCCGCGGTTTGACCCGCGTAGGTCCCGTTCCCGTGAGAATACAGGGATAAAAAGTAGCCTATGTGTTAATCCAGGGTGTCAGCTAACTCCATACCAAATTTTATTAAAATCCATTCAGTAGTTTTTACGTGAGAGAGTAACAAACATCCATCCATCCATCCTCACGAACTTTCGCGTTTATAATATTAGTAAGATTTACTTAGCTAGTAAAACTTGTTAGAAACTTAGCTTTACCGCGTAGATTACAAAATAGCCGGGAAGCCAGATAAACTTAAAACTTTGTCTACATAAAATAGAAAAATAACACAAGAAACTTTCCTTTGTGTTTTGAACGGTTCTACAATAGAAGAGGCAACAGTTTAAAACAATCGTTTACTAAACTACGAAGTAAACAATAAAACTTAAGTAATAGTAAAATCTAAAGAAACTTAAGTTATAGCTGGATAAAAAACAGGTTAAATTTAAATAACAATGGTCAATCGCAAGTGGGTCTCACGTTTCGAATTATGTCAAGCAACATAATATTATATGCGAAAACATGTGATTGGTTAAGAGTTGCATAATTTGTTGTATTTGTTAGTTGATAATACTGTTTGTACTGCTCGTGACGGTGTAAGCGCGGATCGTAAAAATTTACTCTTATATTTTTTCCCTAAAACGCCAAAAGAAGTTTAATTAATATTAATTAAATTGTGACAGGCAATGTCACAATAAAATAAATACGCTTTAAAAATTTATTAAATCAAAAATTTATTTAAAAAACACCTAATTTTGTGAGGAAGGCATACCCAAATACGTAGTGTTTTTTTTTAATTAATATTAAACTTCTTTTGGCGCGTTAGAGAAAAATTATGAGAGTAAATTTTTACGATGCGCGCGCACACCGTCACGAAAAACCTACACCCTGAAGTTAGCCATAGTCAACATATTGATAGACCTTTTGGAAATAAACAAAATGTGACAGCAAAATGTGCGGGAGTTGACATTGACACTAAAATGCAAAGCAAAGATGTAATTTTCTATAAAACATACAGAGTGAAAAGTAAAAAGAGTTTTAACGCCTAAGATATTTTTTTTAATAAGATTTGTATCTTATTACGCCAAAGAAGTATAACTTCTAACGCGTGTACCTACATTAGGTACCACCAGCACATCAAGGTACCCCAATGTGTCAAATTTCTTAGATCGTTTTTCAACTTTATTGCAAATAGAATAAGGTTCATATGTATTCAATTGGGAAAATTTGACAGTCTGGGATAGGTTGATGTGTTGATTTTTATTCAATTTTCATTTCACCTTGAGCAATCATGGTGTTCATTGCTTCTCGCCTTCTCTATACATGTATGGCCGGTATATTTGTAATGGATTTTTTTCATTGGGCTTTTTAGTTACTTTTACTGAGATACAGCCTGCTGATACATAAGCAAACGAACGGACAGCAGCCTGCGTAGCATGAACACATTGAACACCGAAGAAACGGCCTTTGTCTACAGACGAATCGGCAAAGTGACAGATTATATAGACAGGAACCTCAATCTGTCAAATTTCTTTCAACACACCTGCCTGCGTAGCATGAACACTTAATTTCTTTTCTTCCGAGACACGACAAAGACCGTTTCTTCGGTGTTCATGCTACGCAGGCAGAAGCTTACTTTCCTGAATCAGACATCTACCGTTCAATCATCTTCATTATTTACACTAATCTACGCTTATATAATAATAATATTATAAAGAGGAAAAAATAGTGTGTGTGTGTGTGTGTGTGTGTATGTTTGTGTATGTTCGTAATGAATAAACTCAAAAACTGCAGTGCCGATTTTAAAAATTCTTTTACCATTGGAAAGCTACATTCACCCTGAGTAACATATAGACTACATAAAACCGCGTGACGTCTGCTAGTTTTAAATATAAATAACAGGGTAGTCAACCGACAAACCTATCGACGAAATGACCGCGAAAAGCTCAGCTTAACTTCGACCATTCACATTTTAGACATAACTAAAAGAAACTCGAAACCTTGACCTCTGAAAGATTACACAACCAACACTGCTGAGAAAAACCGCACAGTTCAATGACCTCATGCAATTCTAAAATGTACAAAAAACTTAGATTTATTTAAATACTTAGAATAAATAATATATGAGCAGTTAATGGTATTATGATAATTCTTAATGTCTTAGTGTGGAAATTACTCCAACTAATGTATGCAAAGTGCGTGAATGAAACTTCAAGGTTGACGAATGTCTTATAATTTTTGTGTTCTTACGCACTGTTCAGAAGATAGACAGACAATCACTGCATGTAAATCTATGGTGAGCAGTGATTGATAGCTTAGTGGTGTGACCGGCGGACTGCCAAGCTACAGGTCTCGAGTTCGAACCCAAAACACGCACCTGTGACTTTTCGTATTCATGTGCGTATTTATTTATTAAAACTTTATGCACAAGTAAAAAAAAACTGTAAGTACAAAGGCGGACTTAATGCCTTAGGCATTTTCTACCAGTCTACCTTAATTATTTTTATGATTGTGTGATGAGTACGACCATTCGTTCGTTTATCTATAATATGTAAGTAGTATGTTTATCAGCTGTTTAGTGCCCACAACACAAGTTACGCTTAGCTTGGGACTAGATGGCGTTGTGTAAAAGTTGTGGATTACATTTATTTATTTATTAATTTATTTTATTTTAAGGAAGGCTTACAGACTAACAATCCAGTGAATGAAGAATATAATATTTAACAAAATAGCTACTAACAAGCCTCCACATACAGTTTAACAAAAAAAAAAGTCGATAAAGAAGACTGTGCAAAAGGTATATAGGTATAATGATCCAGCCAAGGTATAATAAAAAGGGGTAACGACCCAACAGTTCACTTAGTTCACCTATCACTTAACGAAAATCTCATCAATCAATTCAATTACCCATTTTCAAAATACCTCAGAACATGCGTGTGATTACAATCAGCTGACGCATTGTAACATTAAGCAACATCCATTGCTTCTCTACCATTAACATACGCGGAACTTACGAAACAAAAGCAGCATTGTAAGTAATTCACTAGCTATTAGCCGACAAGGCGTTATAACACAGCCACTTAGCGCACAAAAAAAAACAATAACACCTTTGAAATCAATCAAAAACAAATAAAGTAAGTATCCCACGGCAATAAACTGACAGATATAATAACATATTCCTTATATAATTGTTCAATTTCATTCGGTTACGTACTGACTGCGACCGGTTTAATTTGACACACTGGGGTGTCGCTGCTGGTGAAGGAAAATGTCAAACAAAATTATGCTTTTGGTGTAGTTCAATTTTTCGCCGCGTGTCAAGGTATAGTGGGGAGTGTTCACATTCGGTTATAGATCTGTATTTTGTAGTCAATGCCAAGGTAAATGTCGATGACCGCAGCGGTGGCGACGGTCGCCAGGCTAATGCAAGAGCGAGGATAAGTCTGTTTATATTTTGAAGGTAAAGTGGTGTTGTCTCGGCTTTTGGTGTGTTTTAATTAGTGTCTGGCAAAGAAATGAGTAAGTGATATGCATAAGAGAAACGACTGGACTACTGATTTGGGCAACTACGTATAAGTTATGATTTATGAAACCATGCTATGATTTTGAACCTTATTCTTTTGTAAATAAGTCAAAAATATATTTAAAAAATGATAGATTTGGATAGCTTGGTTTAGTCCTATCCCTTCCCCTATGCGTTCATAGAGATGAGATTTTTTTGTAAGTTAAACGAATAAGGAAAAGAAAGGGGAAGAACTGGTACAGACGTCCACGCAAATAAAGCTAGTGTAAAATTTTCTCAATTGAACCTTTTTCTATTCTTATTAAAACTATCAAAGAATTTTGACACATTGGGGTAGCATGATGTGCTGACCCCTGTATTTAACCGGTAGCGTAACGTTTGGCCTCTGTAGGTACAAATTAATTCAACGTACAAACATACATACATAAACTCACGTCTTTTTCCCATGGGGGTAGGAAGAAACTACAGAGCGCCATATGCTACGATTCTAACATACTTCTTTGCATAATTCAACGTTCTAAATACAAAACAAAAAACGAATTAAAAGAAAGCGCTTATGTTTGCTGAACACAAAGAGATTTAAAAGACTATAGAGCGAGCATGTCAAAGAAATGTCATAGAAAAACTTTGATCCCATGTCTCAGTAACGCCATCTAGAATAATATATGAATATTGGAGCGGCAGCGGCGCGTACTACAAAAAAACTCATAGACTTTTATCCAGCAGGACACACTTTTTCGGACTAAAATTTTGTTCGTGATGTCCGGTCTATAGGTATTGAATGTCTTTGGCTGAACAGAAACACAAGACTGTCCGAAGCCCAAACCAAACATGGCCACTCAAACGCTAATCCGTCTTAATCAGTCACCTCGGCGCGTTTACTCTTAGACGTACTCAAACAAGTACATAGGTACGTCCTCATACAAGCCCGTGCTACGAGTCTGTCCTCATACAAGAATGTACTTATTATGCAATTATGTGCCACACGCCTCATGCGAAGGAATTCAAAGGTAACTGCGATTTGTATGGAAAAGGGCTTCAAAGTGAGGAATTTTAAGGGATAACTGTTCTTCGTTTGGTAAGTAATCAACGTAAGAGGCTTATTAGAGTTGAACTGTATGATTGAAGAGGTGAGAATGTGCATTTGAGCGTTGGAATGTGAGAGTGACATCAATCAAAGCTTTCTTTTTTTTGGTGTTTTGGGTTTAATCTCAAAACAGAGGGGACTTGTGGTTAACAGTAGCAGCCGCCAATAAAAATACTAGGTTGGTTCTTAGATGGGTTAATAGCAAGATCCCGTCGTGATTCGCAAAGTATGTTAAGTTGTTGATCCCGTTGTTAGACAGAAGCTTGGAAGACAGGGGTATTGCATGACCCCTTTAGTAGATTGTGGAGTTTAGATAGGTAGTCATTTTATATGAAAATACTGGTATTAAGTTGTATCTGATGCGACTGGAAACCGATACAAACTTTGTCGGGAAAATGGGAGGGTCATGAATTCAATCAACAAACAGCTCCAAAGGTTATATTAGTACCTAACTCATGCAATTTCTCAATGTGGCAGTACTCTGACGACTGGGATGACTGTCCAGCTGGGGTAATTAATGATCCCAGTTCTTTTACAACGCAACTGGAACAGCACCTTTGATATAGTGGTCGCAAGCGCATAACTGCTGAGAATAAGTTTCTGGGTTTTCGAGTTGGGCCTATGTGGTTAAGTTTTTCCGCCAGGAGTTTCTCAGTAGGAACCATGAAGGCCAGGTATGTACCCGATTGATGGCATTACAGTCTCGTCCCATTTTACATAGGACTTAAACCTAACTGGTGCAATCTGAACTACAGGTACAGCTTAATCTAAACCTTTGGTGAAATACAGATATGATTTTAACTACGACCAGATTTTAATTATAATTTGTGAAGTGAATAGATAATAAAGGACAAAATAAACAAGGAAACATAATGAGAACTATAACTGGAATGTTATTTATAAATAAACAATTAAATCAATTTAGCTAATAGTTTGTACTCAACACAATATTATGGTTTTGCATTTTCCTGTTTTAGCATTGACTCGTACTTCATTGATATTGTCATTTTGCCGCCAATTCTACCAGTCATGTTGATAGACGCCAATTTTGTTTGCAAAATAATACAGATAAAAATAAGCTGGCTGTCTTTGACAGGAATAATGGGACAAGAAATATTTAAAACAGTCGAAAATGCGATATTTAAATGTATTAAATCAATTAAGCTAATACTTAGTTTGCACTCAACACAATATTATGGTATTGCATTTTCCTGTTTTAGTATTGACACGTCGTACTTCATTGATATTGTCATTTGGCCGCCAATTCTAGCGGCCATGTTGATTGGCGCCAATTCTATTTTCAAAAAAATATAGGTGTACAAATAAAAAAAGCTGGCTGTCTTTGAAAGGACTATTAAGAAAAGAAATATTGAGAACTGTCAAAAATTCGAAACTTGGAAACTGCTGTTTTACTTTATTAATACCAGAATATTGAACTAAAAATGTATGTTGCGTCACACGAGGGTGAGGGAGTTTCAAAAGTGTGCAACTGTGATAAGGACGGCGAGGGGGGGAGTCGGGTTCCAGTTTAACCCGATGCAGCTGAATACCAGTGTTTTACAAGGAGCGGCTCCTGTCTTACCTCCACCACCCAATCAGAATCAAAAGTCTTTATTCAAACTAGGCTGAGAATCAGCACTTTTTGAACGTCAAAAAAAATACATAAAGACAGTCCCCCAAAAACGGCCCACCCTTTGCCACTTCCTAGTGTTTTTGCTGGGAAGAAGAAGTGGCGGAACAAACTCCCCAGCAACACATCTGTCTGATTCGTTTGAAGAACTAGGTAAGTATACAAAGAATCTATACAATGAAATGCTCAATAAATAGCACTAAGGTTTATACACTTTGTAAAACATTACATTTCAGAATGATTGTCACGTGTTAGCTAGCACACTCCAATATACCGAGATTAAAAAAGTAAATTACTGAGTAACACGACTTCCCTTGGATAAACTGGTTGTCAGACTTTCAGGCTTTTGACTTCCTGTAACGACTGTCAAAGATATGCTATATTGGACCAACAGCGCTTATTTTTCCGAGCCACGGAGGAGTATTGGTATGTAATGGATAATGGTCACCCATCCGTGAATCGACCGGGTAAAGCATAGCTTAACCTTCCCGTGCTTCTATCAAGACACTTCTATAATAAGTTCCAAGTTGGTCAGATATAAAATACTTGTCTCTTTTATATCTTTCACCGTCCGACTTATAGTAAGAAGGTATACATAGACATTGTATTAAGAGATCTCTAAGGTCCGGGTTCGGAGTAACGGCTATTTTTTTGTCTATGACCACTAACAGCTATAACATTGCTTCTCATAATTTGAAAGTTGAAACTGATTAAAAGATAAACTGCAAGAATTAGATTGGTAGTTGTAAAAAAACAGGCAAGTGCGAGTCTTAATTTCGTACGTGTGGGTTCTGTAGTAATGGGTCATATCATTTCCCTGCTTGCATCGGTGTAAGTACCCAAGTTCACAAGTCACGATTTATTAAGCTTCTTTTGGGTAAGCTCTTTTAATCGTCGACCTCATCTCTGTCTTAAGGACAAGGTGATTAGACCAATTACATATAAAGAATATTAAAAAAAAACTAATATCTACCTACTTTTAGTGACACATGTTATTATAATACCTACCTAAATCCGCCCAAAATTTTATGACAATAACAGATCGATTCCAGATGCAATTCAAATTAGTTTTGCGGAATCCTAAAACTGATTCATATTATTAAAGGTACTTAATAAGTAGGTATATGATATCATCACGCGTGTGTCAGTGCGGGATATGCTTAATTGCAACTGATATTATTGGAACAACACAAAAAAAATGGCTGTCTGATTAATGTAGACCGGTGAAGTGTGTGGTCCAATCGATTTTTTCTGAATTAGATACAGGCTAGTCTAGCTCGAGGCAGTCTAGGCTGTAAACCAAGAAAGATAAAACAGTTTATATGCCGCTGAAGACATACCATACATGGGAGCTGACACCAGTGCAGTTCTCTTCTTCTTAGCGTGTCGATGACAATTCAAATTGAGTCGGCCCAAAATTTGGCGACGAGTTCGGCACTTTCAGTAGCTTCCATCAGTTCCTGTGATGTGCAAGTAACAGGACAGGCTGGACACGATATCAAGTGCCCCATAGTTTGTGGGGCAAGACCACATTTACACTCCAGGGCAGAGTCATCTATGAATCTCCACCTGAACAGGTTTTCTTTGCTTCGGCCTACCTGTGTCCGGAGTCTGTTTAGAGACTTCCAGGTCAGCCATGGCAACTCGTGTCCAGGTGGAAGATTTTCGGCAAGCGGCACAAATGGGTTGGGTAAGGAAACGCATCTTGCCACAACTTAAGTCTTTCCTTAGAGCGTTCACCAGTGAGCGGGGGTACACACTTTAAAAAGCTGTTGCGGCTTTTCAGCCTTTGCGGTACTATGATGTTATTGTGTAGAGGGTGTCTAGCGTCGGAGACCATTTTGGCTCTTTCACTAGAGCTCGCCACCGCTCTGCGAACTACTGGTGGCGCTATGCCTGCCAGTGGATACAGCATCTGTACCGGGGTCGGCTTGAGGCAGCCAGTGATTATCCGGCACGTTTCATTCAGTGCTGTATCCACTAACTTTGCATGGGCTGAACGACCCCACACGGGGCACGCGAATTCACCCGCAGAGAAAGATAGCGCCAACCCAGTAGTCCGCATGACGTCAGGTGAAGCACCCCACTTTGACGAGACTAGTCGCCGTAAAAGACTATTGCGAGAGTGTACCTTCTGCTTAATGTTATTGCAGTTCTTGCCGAATGTTAGAGACCTGTCCAGAGTAACACCCAGATATTTTGGAAAGTTGCTGTGCTCTATGGATACCCCACCCCAAACGATGTTTAGTTTGCGGCTCGCCTCTCTGTTGCGAAGGTGGAATATGCACGACTGCGTTTTGCTCGGATTGGGCTTGAGTGAGTTAGCGTGGTAGTAAGTGGCTAAGTCACCAAGAGCGTTTGACAAAGACACCTCAACCTGTTCAAAGGTGGTGGCTTGGGAGGTAAGGGCAAGGTCGTCTGCATAGAGGAAGCGGGAGGTATGCGGGCTGGATGGTTGGTCATTGGTATAGATGTTAAATAAAAGCGGTGCCAAGACACTACCTTGAGGTAGGCCGTTTTTCTGTGCTCTCCAACGACTTTTTTCCGTGAGAAGGTGGACTTGAAATCGGCGGTTGTGGAGAAGTTCTCGGAGTATGCGGATGAAATTTTGATCGTTGACCAAGGTTTCCACCTTCCACAACAGCCTCTTGAGGTTGACTGTATCGTAGGCAGCTGATAGGTCCACGAATACAGCACCAGTGACCATTCCTCTCTCGAAGCCATCTTCAATGTGTTGTACCACTTTAAGAGTCTGGTTACTGCAAGACTTCACGGGTCTGAAACCAGCTTGCTCGGGAATCAGTTTTGGATCAATGACGCCCGTAAGACGGTTCAGCAGCAGTCTCTCGAATAGTTTATATGTGTGACATAGTAGAGAGATAGGGCGAAAGTTTTTAGGATCGTCTGCTGCTTTACCTAGCTTAGGGATTGCAATGATCTTAGATTTTCTCCAGAGACGGGGTATTGAAGCTGATTTCAGGCAATTGTTGTAAAGTTGCAGCAACCACGACACAGCAACTGGGCCAAGCTGTTTTAATTGCTCGACTGAGATGTCGTCGACTCCAGAGGCTTTACCAGACTTAAGGCAACTTATCGCTGTAACGATATCAGTAACGTTGAATGATTTACTGATATCGTCACCAACGCCATCAGTTTTTTGTGATTTTGGGATCCTACTGGAACGGCGTGTTGGTCTGCCATTAACAAGTAGTTGATGTGCTATCTGGTTTGCGGTGACTTGGCATGGCGGTGCGGGTTGAGGGGACTCACCGGTCAGCTTTCGAATCGTACTCCAAGCCTTTTTACTGTTGTGAGTCATGTCGATGCTAGTAACAGTATTCGTCCACCTCTCTCGTCTGTTTTCGCCTAGTTTAGATAGCAACAATTCTCCAGCAAGTGTGGTTGCCTCAGAAAAAGGATCGGATCGGAACAGTGATTCGTATCGCGTCAGTAATTCACTGGAATCTGTTGACAGCCCCGGGATGTAGGAAGTCCTGCAGCCCCTTGGGATGTGTCTTCGGGAATAAGTTGACACAATCTCAACAAACTGGTCGTAGTTTTGCGGGGTTGGTGGGACATTGAACAGGGCGTCATCGATCGACTGCGTAAACGACTCCCAATCAGCCTTGGCATAGTTGAATCGGCGCTTGAAGGGGACATTTATAGATCGGACCACGGATTCGATGCAGCACATAATTGGTCTATGTTGAGTGCGAGGAATAGGTGAACACACTCTTTTAGTGCATTGTGAGCTGATAGAAGAGCTAGCGAAGATTAAATCAGGATTGTACCCGCGTTTCCACCGACCACTGTTAAAAGAGGCCGGTTGTTTGGCGTCATGGATTAGTGCCAAATCATTCGACTCAGCCCATTCTTCGACTGCATCTCCATTCATATCCGTGTCGTTGTAACCCCAATTGGTGCTGCGGCTGTTAAAGTCACCGATTACAACTTTAATTGGCTGGCTACTAAAGTTCTCTGGCGGAGTGAAGTCAAATGTGGTGCCGGGTGGTTTATAAATGGAAGTGATGGAGCAATTTTCAACATCTACTGTGATAATTTCTATGCCGTTCTCGTTTGAGCATTTGGTGGAAAGTATGCTTACGCCGGGAGCAGCAAACACTGCGTTACCGTGCTTTGGGTGACAGATCTCGGCGATAAGCGTGAGTCCATCGATGTGTGGCCGGCTTTGGGTTTAAACTCGATGGGTCTCTTGAACGCAAAGAATGTCGCAGCCAGTTTTGCGGCATAAATTGGAAAGAATTTCCGATTTATCTTGAGAGAACCCTTCGATGTTAATCGAGACTACGCACAAAGCCGGTGTTATAGGAGGACTTGGAATTGTCATCGTGGTGAAAGGATTAGCCAGTCAGCGTGGGGATTCGCTGACTGCCCAGGGTGCGCCGGACGTATAGTAGATCAGTGGATACGTCACTCGGGGAGGCTCCTTTCATGCACCCCACCCCCACCAGTGCAGTTGAAAAAAGGCGAAGCAATGGATGACGAAATACAAAAAAATCACCTAAGTACTTTCAGTCAGGATTATGACATCGTTACATATAACTCATAACCAAAACTGGTGAAATAAAGGTACAGTCAGTGAGCTACGTTGCCTGACTCTTCTTCCCCTTATTTTCTTCTTAATATGGATCGGGTAATGCAGAGTACTGACCGTACAAAGAGAGACGATTTTGACCTGGAACGGAACTTAAGACTCAATCAACGCTAAGTGCAGATTTCCTCATGATGTTTTTAATTAAACTAAGATACTTTTTTCTTTCTTTATTCATCAAAACAATTTGCTTCCTTTATGATTTTACAAAGCACACTAAGTATTAGACCTCTTCTAGGGCCTCTTTCTCTTGTTTTTTTAACCGACTTCAAAAAAAGGAGGAGGTTCTCAATTCGACGGTATGTTTTTTTTTTTTTTTTTTTGTGTGTTTGTTACGCGATTTCTCCCTCATTTGTGAACCGATTCTCAAAATTCTTTTTTTATTTGAAAGAGTGTACTCCCGAGGTGGTCCCATTTTAATTTGGTGAAGATCTGGTGCTGATCTTCGGAGATATACAACGGAACTCTTCAAAAATAGACGGCAAATCTGTCGTGATTGCTGGAATCGCTTGGATGTTTATTGTTTATACAACATCATGACGTATCATCACGCCTGTATGCTCTGAGGGGTACGCAGATGTGTACAATATACCTAGATTTCGACAGTTAGGTATGTTAAGTTTCATTTATTAGGGATAAGTGGATAACCCTATTAGTATGACATATGTATTGTTAACAAATAACAATATAAAAATAAATTCATGGCAAATATTTGTATGGGAACAACTAAAAATGGAAAAATAAAAATCTTTTTTGCAAAAAATAAAACCGACTTAACAAAAACACTAACCAGTGTAAAATAACTCTAAATTCGGAAGTCGGTGGCCCATCATGAATAAGACAAAACCACTAAAGCCACAGACTTCCGAATTTAGAGTTATTTTACACTGGTTAGTGTTTTTTTTAAGTCGGTTTTATTTTTTGCAAAAAAGATTTTTTAAGAAACAATTTATTATGGTAGTATTTATGCGAAATTTACCATGAATAAGTAATCTAATCTAATTTTTTTTTCTTTTTTAACAACTCATATCATCATTTTTATTTTTCAAACCCTATCCATTGGGCCATCACGACATAACATGTGTCGTTTTGTACTTTTGTTCCAATAATCATATCAGAATCAATGAAAATGCAGGCCTATTAAAGGCGAAACTTAGTAACCTTGGCACCTACAATCTGTGATTGGCTCCAACGTTACGCAACAACGTGTTAATGATTGCAATTTCCACGGCGATAGGAGAAAGGAAGAATCATTGGTGCAGTGTAACCAATTGGACTTGGAAACAAGAAACTTCATATTCATGAATTTACTATTACACGAAACATTTTTGTACTAAAAAAAAAAAAACAAGCGACTTCGTTAAAAAATATGTTGAGGAAAAAAATACAACCGAATTGAGAACCTCCTTTTTTAAAGTCAGTTAAAAACACTTAGTAGCAGGTGTAAAATAACTCTACTTTCGGAAGTATGAGACTTTGGTGATATTGTTTCATTCATTATTTACCGACTTCCGTGAGAAACTAGAGAAACTAGAGAGATTTTTGTAATCAAGGTGAAAAACTATCAAAGAAGCTTGCCACAATGGGGTAGCTTCATGTGCTGGCCTCTGAACCATTTAATAAAAAATCACCCAAAACCAATGACGCATTGTAATCATATTAAAAACATAACAAGCAAAATTTCTGCAACCAAAATGGTGGTTGCAAAAAATCGAAAGGAATAACATAAAAGCGTATAAAAATTCATATCAGACGTTGTATGTACAAAGTAGGACCGGATGTTGCGCAACCGGTAGTGGGTATACATATACTACACTTGTGTACATTGTGTACATTGTGTACATCGATCCCTTATGTATTCAGTGGACGTTTTCGTCGCCCTTTACCTTACGACAGGGGTGCTCAGACTTAGGGCGGAATTCTTAGTCGCTTCTTTCCCTCACTGAAAGTTTCCTCACTGAAAGAGTAAAATCAAGATGGCCCAGAGGTTGGGGCACCTCCGTCTAATGCACGGGGTATCACAAGTACCAATGTGACTTTTTCAATTCATATCTTCCTTCGCATGTCGTCGAACATTGTTTGTATGGCTTACGATCCACCGGGGGCTCGTAAGGACATTCGAGCAGTTAAACGAAGTAAACGTTTGTTACAATTATGAAAAAAATATATGATACCAGTGAAATAGAAGATGTATAGGTAATTAGATACCAGAAAATATAGTTCGTTCGCGTTAAGAATGCAGTGAGTCATCAGTGCAACTGCAATATAAAGGTGTATTCCACAGTGGTGTTAAATTCAAACAAATTATATTTTAAAAGATTAAGTTTAATGAATTTATAAAAATGAATTTGAAAAGATTTGATTGGTTAGGAGGCGGGGCTAGGCCGACGGATAATGATGACTCACTGCATTCATAACGCGAACGTACTATAGTTACTTCAAGCATAGTAAGCCGTCGCCATTTTGTCGACTTGACCTAATATTTTTGGTGATTTCCGAGTTCAGAACAACTCGATATTATTAAGCTCTTGCAATCGATTGGTTAATTCTGATCTATAGTTTGAATACCCCTGCCTTACGGGGACTGTGACTCTGGTACAGATTGGCTAAAAATGTTAAGATAAGAAAATTGCAACTTTTGACTAGTTATTAAGTATTGTTTTGTTTAACGGGATTACAGCTACTTTGCATTCTAGGAATAGAGTAAGAGTACACACTGGAATTAAGTTAAGTTTTTTTTAACGAGACAAAACGGTCAAAGTACGGATGCAGCAGAAAATCAGTATTTAACATGGAGCGAGTCTAGTAATTGGGTACACTATCCCTCAGACAAAAATCAAAATTTATTAAAAATTAGCTGTACCCTGCCACGCTTCGCTGTGTGTGGCATATTGTAATTCAATGGTTAAAAAAAAATGGATAAAAACAATCCTTCATGCGGATTATATAATATATCACGCTAATATTTCAGCTCGATCGGTGCAGAACTTTTTGAGTTTTTGAAGCGTACACAAACCTACATAACATTTTCTATACTAATATATAAAGAGGAAATGTTTGATTGTTTGTTTGCATTGAATAGGCTCCGAAACTACCGGTTGACCGGACCGATTTGGAAAATTCTTTCACTGTTGGGAGGCTTTATCACTGTCAGACTATCTGTTATCACTGTCCAGGATCTACATTGACAACCGGGATCCGTTCAGCCGCTAAGCAGTGAAAACCCGACAAACAAACAGACAAACAGAGTCATTTATAATATTAGTATATATTTACAAAATAAATTAAATTTGAGCAACGAACGATTACCTTGGGTTGCTGACCCTACTACTTCTATTAGGGCAGTTAAACCCTTGAGTTTATTGATAAACTTGGTGTGTAAAACGCTTACAATATTGTTGTTTTTATATGTGCAGTTAAATGTAGACAGTTTGATTGGAGTGGTAAATACATGCACCATATACCTTGTAACAATCGTAAGGAATAACGCTATGAAACATCATAGAGATCAATGAAGATTGTACTAGAAAATGTCAATCGTGACCCTTTGCATTGAAGCTCATAACATTATCACTTAGAATAGTTAGAATGCAGTGTTTTGTTACGGTAAAAAAGGTGGCGTTCGACCGCGGTTATTCAAGAATATTTTCTTGCTGCATACATTTTAGAACGTGATTTTTTAGAAGTCGATGCCTTAGTTTTTTAAGTTATTGCATAGCTTCTATCGCTGGCCTTGAGCGTGGAAACCGAATACAGAAATTCCGTAACGAAAATAACCTAACACAGGCACAGCGGTGATACTTTTTAGTTTTTAGTTTTGCCATCTATCGATGAATAACAGAACTTTTAATGTCTTTTTGAAATATCACGACGAGAGGGAGGGGAAAAGGGGAGGTTAGTGGGAGGAAGAGGGGGAGATTGTGATAGGGAGGGGCAGAGAAGGGGGATGACTCCTCTGGGGGTAGAGGGGGAGGGGAGTGGGAAGTGAGGGGTGGGGGATGACAGAGGGAGGGGCGGAGATGGAGGGGGAGGGGAAGGGAGGTGAGAGCGGTGGAAAAAAGGGGGAGGGAATGAGGCAGGGGACGGGAGGGGGAGGGATAGGAAAGTGAGGGAGGGGTGAGGGAGCCGTGGGAGGTGTGGGGGAGAGGGAGGGGGAGAGGGGACGGAGAGGGAGGGGGAGAGAAGCGGAGTTGATAAAAAATGCTATGCAATAGCTTTACCGCGGCAGTCTCCGAGTGCCACACGTCATTTTTTTTATTAATTTATGAAATAGTGTATGCCCTACACTATACAGTATATTTATGAGCTACTACGAAATATCTGTTAAACCTATTGTATCACAAAAAAATCACACTAATATCTTGTCTGTGATTTGAACCATCAAATCTTGCTACAAGGGTCAACATACGATTACAATCGCGACCATAATTGAGCAAATTACAAGCCATTGTTCATGTGATGTCCATGCTAAATAGATCCATGTGTAGAGCTCACACCTTAAGCAGTAACGTGTGACAGTTTAAGGTGGAGTCCTAATAGTGCGACATGAATTAATTGTCGCGGTTTGTGATATTTTTAAGCTATTGCATAGCTTCTATCGCGGGCCTTGAGCGCGGGGACCGAATCCAGAAATTCCGTAACGAAAAATCCTCACGCTCCCCACTCCAACGGGCAAGGAGGTGTGGCTTGAAGGCCGTGCATCGTCTAACGTCGTTTCAGTTAGGCAGTCTTCGACACGGCGTTGTGTGCGATTAGACGTATTGTTTAGACGTATTGTATAGACGTATTGGATAGTGGGGAGGGGAAAGGGGAGGGGAGGGGGTAGGGGGGGAGAGGGAGGGGAGGGGGGAGATTGTGAGAGGGGACGGAGGGGCAGGGGAGGGATGTGGAGGGGGGTGGAGGGAAGAGGCAGGGGACGGGAGGGGAAAGTGAGGGAGGGGTGCGTGGAGGTGTGGGGGAGAGGGAGGGAGGGGGAGAGGGGAAGGGGAGGAATGGGGAGGGGGAGAGGAGAGGAGTTGATAAAAATGCTATGCAATAGCTTTACCGCGGCAGTCTCCGAGTGCCACACGTCATTTTTTTTAATGAGATTGAGTATGTCCTGATTTGAGATACCTACTCATAATCTGCTAAGTCTTTACTCAACTGTGTTGAGATCTCCTTCTAGTTTCTGTCGAACCGGATACAGCTGAATATCAGGTTCTTACATGGAGTAACTGTAAACTGATTAGTGAAAGCCAATAAATAGTAATATTTCGACACATATTTTTTTCTTATTTCACGTATACAAAAATAACGGCGATACATCGAGTCAAAATGTCACAGGAACAGTTTATACTAGATATTGACGTTACAAGCCCCCTCTTCTCAACTTTAATCAAGCTCAATCTAAGCTGTTTCCCATCAACTTGAAAAATGAAAAAAAATATTTGTGTATTATTTTTTATAATCCAACTAATGGACTAATGATTTTATATTTTGATGTTCATATTCTATCAAGTACCGTATTGCTATAAACAGAATCCCACTTTTACCTTTACAACTTTAAATTTGAACTTAACAAAAATGTTATAGATTCTTATAATCCCATTCGATAACGATGATAAAACGTCCAATCTCTATATTTTATGGGAGTATTTCCCACCAAAATAGATGAGAAAAGATAAACCAATTTTTAATTCATTATTGACCTATACAAAATCTTCTAAAACTTCGAACCTGTATTGGACACACACGTTAGTAACCTTAAACTATAAAATTAATTTCAATAGGTACCTCATAATATATTTTATGGGCTATATTATACGCAATCATTAGGGTCTTAAATTAATCCAAACCAGTTAATTATATCGGTTTTAATCATGTTGTCATCGATATTATAACGTTTTGTTTAGTGTTGAATAACGCCTATACTTTGCTAAATCTTAACATTTACATACATACACTCACGCCTTTTTTCCCAATTAGATAATCATTCGACGACATTAAAATTCTTGAGATAGTAGGTACAACATATGAAGTTTACACATGTCTCTATAAAAACGCTATTAAAAAATCTTTTACATAACTATGATGACCCTTATTTGTTCCAAAGTATCTAATTATATAGGTACATAGTATTTTTTTACATAGATTTATCAGGCAGAAACTACCATCGGTAAAGAAAGTCATCGTGAGGAAACCTGGACTCACGAATATCATAAAAATCACCAACCCGCCTTGATTACATATAGTGATCAATGCTCTTGCCTCCTCTGTATAAACAGAGGTTCTGCAGTAGGTCAATAATAGGTAGTTTTTTTTGTTTAAATGTCGACTTAACGTATCCACTATTCCAGCTAGGCTAAAGAAAAATAAACGCAAAATACTGGATAGACACTATTTCAACTGTTTACCTAGTCATCTTCTCTTAATATGCACATCATATCTCATAAGTGGAAATAATCTATTTTTCTGTATTTTTTTTAATTTTGGACAAAAGTCCACATAACTATCCGAGCAAGCAGGTTACGCGACATCTGTCCGAAGACAATTTGTCTATTTCTTACTCACCTTGCCAAACCGGCTTCTAAAATCGTCCACAATTAAATGCCAACTCTGAAAACAACTTTTCATTTCAGTTGTCCCCGTTTTGTGGCACACATTATGCTAATACATACTGTTTCCGGCTGCGGAATCCTATTTGGGTTCCGTACAATGTTTTGTTTGTACAACATCTCGGTGTTGCCAGAGCTGGCGGTTGAGATCATTGTAAAATCGGCGTGTCAGCGGCACAGGTAGGGTTAACCCTTGAGGAATTTGTCCTGAAATTGTTGGTTGGCTTCGCAAACTTGATTTGATGTTTTAGTTTTGATTGATGTGGCAGTTTGGAATACTGCTAGCAATTTCGACAATGGGTCCTTATCTCCTTGCTCAAAGCCACCATAAAATATAATCTTACCTATAGTTTGTTGAAATATTTATTGTCATAATGTCAGATAAAGGTGTTTTATTTAGTTCATAGAGGACTTAAAGCTAATAAAAACAAAAAAAAATTAGACCATAGTCACCGGAAAGCCAACTACGAATCCTCACGTATAAGACTTATCATGACTTGACTAATGACTTTTGGTCTTATATTGGAGAGGTTTTTGGCATAACAATAGTAGTCGATTTAAGGGTCCGTGGACCATTCATTTCTTTACACCTCTCTGTGGCTCTGATAACACGTTAAGTTTTGGCTGTCATTTGTAGATATGTATAAGTCGTTAGGGGTAGTTAGAAGCATATAAGTCTGTCAAATAATTTACGAATCCTAGATTTTATAGAGATCAGGGGGTCGAGTCTGCTATTGCAATAGTGTCTCAATGACCGGTCAATGATCGATGTTTGACGTATAACGTCAAACTTATGACACATTTCCCATACAAAAACTGTCAAAGTGGTCAAATATTCGATCAATGACCGGTCATTGAGACACGATTGCAATAGCAGACTCGAGCCCCTGATAAGCAGTCGCTTCATGAAAAACACTGGTATTCAGCTGCATCTTGTTAGACTGGAATCCAACTCAAACATAGTTGGGAAAAGGCTAGGCAGATAAATTTTGTTAGCATATTAATAATATCTATTAAAGAATCATCAAAAAGTTACTAACACATTATTGTGATTTTAAAAAGAGTACCAGTTTTCGCTCATCTAAACACACTCTTTTTTGTTTTGGCAACCCTGGCTTTAGAAGTCAATTTGAGTATTGTGAGGTTACTGTAATACTCCGCGCCCCAATCTTGCTAAATGATTGTTAATTTGATGTCATATGCGAATGAACCGTACCAACTTTCGATGTACCCAATAAGGCACCAAAAACCCTTTTGGGACATGATAATTTACTATCTGATTGAATTATGAGAACTGGTGATAATTTTTGGGAAATGGCGGCAAATAGCTTTTACTAAACTCTGTGGGAAATATAGTTGGAATACGAACAAGGCACTCACTATAACACTCACTGTAAGAGCTCACTATAACTACCAAAATATTAAGTATCTACTTATGAAACAGTTTTATTAAAAGAATAGCTGTAAAGAGAGAATAGAGCTCTAAATAGAATTACCTTTTAGAAGGGGTAACTAGAATCATTTGTTTATTTTTTTTTTATTTTTATGTATGACGTTTAAAAGTGCCTTTTAACGGTCTAGTTGAAATAAATGACAAATAAATAATCAGAGTCAAAGTCGACTTTGACTCTGATACCCATGATCATCGTAGAAACAAATTTTGTCTACAGAAGAATCGACAGTGGCAGATTGTAGACACATTCCTTTCGTTTTGAGCATGGAAATGTCAAGGATGAAGAGAAGAAATGCGTAGATTCTTCAGTCGACAATAGTCTACAATTTTGAGCATTATTTCTTCCATAATCGGCAGTAATTTTTTTCCTATGTGTTACTTTGTCGATTCTTGGTACTTGGAGGTTGCTACGCCTGCAAGAAGAACAACGTCTTCTTTCCTGTTCTTCTTATCGTGTGGTTAGTGACTGGTGCCAGAGTTTTTATGTCGCCACGGGTCTCTTTACATGCCGTCGAGAAATATCTCACTGGCTGGTAGCCTCTCAATGATTTGCCTTTTAATTAATCATTTGTTCTGTGTCTGGGTGTAATATTATCTATAATTTGTATGTATTTAGAAATATATAAGTATGTTTATCAGCTGTTTAGTTCCCATAACACAAGCTCTCAAGCTTAGCTTGGGACTAAATGGCGTTGTGTGAAAAGTTGTAGAATATTATTTATTTATTTATTTATTATTTATTAAACCCATGCGGACGCCGACGTCCGCGCTGTCATTGTCTTTCTATTGTGTCTCTAATTGACACGGATGAAAGGTTAAATATGTATTTGAGTAAAATTTTAAAGAGTGCACCGCTGTTTTAAGTAGACAAAGGAGTTTTCAAGTACACCATACAATAATGTAGACAAAATTTACAAAAAGAAAATGACGTATACGTATCAGGCCCCTTGAAAGAAACATACGAAATACGACGAAGTTTTGGAATGAGATCTAAAAATACAAATGCCGCATAATCGATTACTAATCAATCGATAATTATACCGAATTAGATCCGCTTAGAGACGCGTTTTGAAATTAATCAATCAATCCTACACGAAATACCTATTGGAAAACTTAGCATATTAAGCCGATTACGAGCCTTAATAAAAGTTAACGAGTAAATTAATTCTGTCAACTAATCCATAGATCTTGGATCCGGACTCACATAAAATTTAAATAGTAAAGGAAAATGCCCATTTCTGACCATGCAGATAAAGATACCCTAAACTGTCAAATTTTCGCAATCGAACATGAACCTTATTCTGTTTGAAATAAAGTTGAAAACCTATCAAAGAAATTTGACACATTGGGGTAGGCTGATGTGCTGGCGTCTGTACCTAATTTAAACAAAAATAACTAATTTAGTGGTCGCACCAATTTGTAATGAGTGCATAGGTATCAAAAGCCAATTTTTATCTGACACTCATTGTTTATTTAATTCTAATATTTCTGCCCAGTGGTCAGTACTATCACAGTATTAATATTAATACAGTAGGACGACGCCTGTGATCTCTGGAAAAATGCCGACAACACCTACACGCGTTAGCCCTGAATAATACCTCCCGAACTACGAACATCGTTTTGTTCGCAGTTCGGATGCGGCTTTCCCGCGTCTCGCCCCTCACACCCCGCACGCTTGCCCTGTCTAGACGGCTTCATCGGACGACTGTAGGTTTTTAGACTGTGGTACAACTTTACTACAGTAGGGATTTAAAATTCACAATAAAAAAGTTTCAAAGTTATACGTGAAAAACAGCCGTTGTTTCTTTATCTGTGATATCATCAATCCTAATGCCTTTAATTTGGTTCTTTCATGTATATCACCACATCCCTTTTATGTATAAACTGGCACCTACCCGCGACTTCGTCTGCATTTTTATCTTTATTAATTACTACAGTGGACTGCGATTCCACCCGCTTTTTTTTTGTATGTAACTCTTACAAAATATCTCGCTGATGGTAATAGAATTTTACAATTTACTTTACTTACTCTACTTTTTATAACCTACTATGGCTTCTATCGAGCCCCTCGTTAGTGCAGATAAATATGGTCACAAAAGTTCATACCATGGTAAGTAGTTTAGTATCTTAACATGTCATATTCAATCGTCCAACTGATGTTCAACATCGGTTCTTATGTCAGAAACATGAATGACACCTTCAGAAAAAGTTTTTTTTAAATTTCGTCAATACTCGTTGCCCAAACATTGGCCCCAGCTAGGCAACAACCAACATTGGCCATAACCTACAGCTTTATATAAACTAGCTAACAATCGCTGGAGTGTTAAAGAATGTGTTACGGAAAATCATATCCAGTCAGTAACATTAATTAATTACGGTAATTCATTGTCTTTTATTAATAGTTATTTATTGCGGTAAAAGACGGTAAAACTATTCCGCAAAGCAATGGCTACATTAAAAGCACAGCTACAAATACTAAAGTGACAGAAAATGAGGAATTTATGTGTTTTAGTTTAGCAGTATAGTATTCTCAATAACGGGTATAACTGTTTAAGTCGACCATTTGAGTCCAATATAAGCTTTAACGGGTATTGTATCAGTTTTACTTCAGCTTTTATTTATCTACTAGTAGACATCCCGCGGGTTCACCCGCGTAGGTCCCGTTCCCGTGAGAAAAAATAAATAAAAAAACAAGCCTATGTCACCCGGGAATAGTGTAGCTTCCTAACAGTGAAAGAATTTTTCAAATCGTTCCAGTAATTTCGGAGCCTATTCAATGCAAACAAACAATCAAACATTTCCTCTTTATAATATTAGTAATAACATTTTGACATTACCTGTAAAATAATCAAAGAAGATGGCGGGCGACCTGGACAAATTAAACGACCAGTGGCCAACTTTAGCCCTGGATCGAAAAACCTGGAAATGATGCCTTTGCCCAGCACGGCCGCGTCCCGACATTAAGATGTAACTCAAACCTTCTTAATTTTCAATAATGAGTCTTATGTAAATGCAATAGAGTCTGTTACTGCCAAATTCTATGCATATAGTTACGTCATTTTGTCATGACACGATCAAGCAGTGGGATGATGCAGGCTAGCAATATCAGTAGTACCTATTTAAAATAATCTTTACTAATATTATAAAGGAAAAAAAAAATATTCTAGGAATTTGCGTAACTCAAAATATGATAAACGGATTTTAATAAAATCTTGCACCATTATAAAGCTATATAATCACCGAGTAATATAGGTTACTTAAAGTTTGAAGGAAAAAGTGCGGACGAAGGCGCGAGCGAAGTATAAACTTTAACTACTTATGCCAAATTTCACACTCCTTTCTTGCACGAAATTTTCTTCCACAGGAATTCATAGTCTTCGCTCAGCGATATATCGATATATTAATGGAGAGTACGTTCTGCCACTTCTGTTCTACAGCAAAAACATTAGGAAGTGGTAAAGGGCAGGCGCTTTAGGGGATTGCCCTGTACATTTTTGATGTTCTAAAAGTGTAGTTTCAATAAATTATATTCCATTTGTTTTGATTTAATTCCAATTCCAAGCGTTCAAACAACAATATAATCAAATTAATATTTTTTACAACATTTAAAATCAAGATGTTCAGCCAGTATTTAAACAAATAACCAATCAGAAGCTTCAACAATTAATGATGAGTAATTAAAGCTAAACTATTAATAGCTTTATTAGGAACCAGTTAGTGACAGTCGTGGCATGAGAACCAAACCTTAACCACCTTGAAAGGAGATCGCCAAAAAAGCTCCGCGTTAATCGCACGCACGACTTTTTCAACGCAATTAGATTTAATTCATCGAAAATCGTGATCTAACTTAATAGTAGTGGGATAACACGCACAAATGTAAACTGTATTGTTTTTGTAACTATTTATTGAATTAATTACTCTTATAATGATCATGTTTTATTAGAAGTGAGACATTTCCATCTTTGTAATTTCTGTCTTTGTTTTTCACAAGTTCCAATATTGATTCTTGTAACACTTGAATATGATAAGCATTATCATCCTACTACCGTTATCCCAAGACAGCTAGGTTAGGGCCAGCACAGCATGTCTTCTTCTCGTTTTCAAAGAGTATGTATGGACTTTTTAGCCCATTCTTCTCCATACGAAACTACTTTGTGAAAAAGGTAGACAGAAACATTTCTATACTTTATTTAACTTGTTACTTAAACGATCAAAAGTGCCCTATAATGGTCTAGTTAAAATAAACAATTTGTACTTTGACTTTCCAATATTTGTTTGCCGTCACACTAATTAAATAGCCAACCCCTTTTCCGCAGTATTATCTTTTACACATCTATCTGACTCTGGCTCTTATAACATTTAAACATCCATACCATTAACATGAACAAGAATCCATTTAAATTTACTTTTTTTTTAAACGCAGTAAAATATATACAAAATCAGGTGCAGTTTGACATAAAACATATACGATCTACTTAACGCGTGGGAACTTTGTAAGTTTTAAATCTATGTATTTCTGATAAAAATGAGTATCTTAACTGTTACATTTAAATATCTTGAGCGATATAGATAAAAGGTTTAAATCAGATAGAGATTTAATCTCTGTAAAACATAAATTAAGATAAGCTTAACATCTGAACAATCTTTATGTGTCTATTTCAAACAGAATAATTAAGATATAGTACGTAATAAACAATTAACTAGACTTTGATCATGGAAACAAAATATAAATTAAGGAGATGTCTATTACATAATAACTTTAATTTATAATTTACTCAGTGTCTTATATTACGCCTCAGTAGTTTTTGAACACACTCAGTTTGTCTAATGTTTTTAAATTAACGGCTCACAAATCGATAATTTTACCTTGCAAGAAGAAATACGTAATCTACTCTTTGCCATAATAAAAACCAATCGTGCGCCTTAAGCTCTTTATTCAAACTCCTGTCATTCGAATTTCGAATCGTACCTTCCAAAAAAACAAAACTAAAATTTCATCATGGCCACCTGTTACGACAATAAAAACGCGGGAAAACATTGATATACAAACGTCAAACGTGCAATACGATTGAAATTCAGAGGGTAGTTCCACCCTATTTCGTATTCAGTTCTATCCGTAATATGCGGATTCTTGAGGGGCGAAGAAATTCCTCCTTTTGGGATGTCCGCTATCGCAATACCGTTTTCCGAAAAGCGAATGAGCCGAAAAATGGCGTCGACTAATTTCATGGCTTTTGTTTTATTGCGCATTGACAATATAATGACAAAGTAGGTGTTGGCAAAGACTAAAGACCGATTACATTTTCTCATCCGTACTAATAGTATTAAAAAAGGAATATTTGATTTTTATTTGTAAGAATTTAGCTCGGAAATCGCTCAACCGATTACATTTTATTTTCAAAACTACGAGAGGGTGGAGGGGGGTGTTAAAGTTTGAAAGGAAACTTACGAAATTTACGGGGACAGAGGCTTCCTATTTACGCAGAAAATAATGTTTATCTCGGTGTATTCATATCTACTTAAAGGTGATAATATTTATTTGCGTCTGTAATATTTCATCACCATTTTACATTCCATAAATTCGTGTTTGAGTGCTAACCGCTGTCACTTCTCACAGACACGTAAACACTAAAAAGGGGCCATTCGTAGTACACACAGACTAGACTTATTTATAAAAAATACCAATGTAACTTAATTGTTTTAGTTATACACCACTAATTTTTAATTAGTACAAATACTTAAAGGGCTTATTCTAGACGGTGTTCTCATTATATTTGTAAAGTTTCAATAAATAATATTCATAAACAGCAAAGTTATTAGCTTTTGTTTATATCCCAAAAAGTCACCCAATTTCTGGAAATATTGTACAGGCTATTCATGACATAGTAGTATTCATTAATCGTCATCTCTCGCTCATGTTCGCATGATCTCGCTCAAGCATGCCCCGCCTCCAACAGCTGTTTTCGTTATTTAAGTTTAAACAAATAGTGGCATTATTTAAAAAAATAAATTTCGGTTTTTTTTACTTTTGATTACGCTAATAAGTAACAGGTACGAAAACAGCCCAATATTTTTTTTTGTACTAATTAAAAAATAGTGGTGTATAATGAAAGCTGTATCAATACTAAGCCTATGCTAAATTAACATGTCGTTAGTGGAACAAGTGCATCATGAAGTTAGTATACTCAAATCAGGAAAGCAGGGCTTTTCAAACTGGCCGTATACGAACACGTTCACTATCTTTAATAAAATGACATAACAACTGTCATTACATAATAAAATAAAACGCTTTACCTAAAAAGGCCCCAAAACAGGCTGTACCTATAAAAATTCTAATAGCCGAACTACATACGTACAATTTTTTTGTCTCGGATCGTTGGCCGAGCAAACACACGTATAAGCAATAAGTAAGTACTAATAATATTATTAAAAAAAAACTGACCAAACGATTGTCGGCCTTCAATTCGGACAGATCATTCACCTGTGCTGATTATAACTACGGAGGAGTTGTACAGAAATACCACTTTACACAACATAACTATTGTATTCATGAAATATGTAGGAAAAAAAAACGCATTTCGTCACATATGGTTTCGTCCCGTGTATTTGGAGCGAGTGGACACAAATTCAGACACCGGGCTCTGATCTAAAATTGATTGGCAGAAAACTCTTATAAAACAATGTACACACGGCTGTCATATCAAGCATTACCAGTACAAACTAACCTCTCACTGTACGGTAATCCTATGAAATGTGAGAGCAGCTTATACTGGCAATGTATAAGTGGATATTATGTTGCCGTTTGTACGATCAGTCAAAGGGATCGATCTAAACACTTAACACGAGGCAATCAAAATGGTCCTTAACCTTCTAGTACACAGTGTCTCAATAAGAAGTCATTGCCCAAGAAAAATATTTTTAGTCATCAGTCTACCAAAGTTGGCAAAGACATTCGCGATCGTAGTTTGTTTTTCATCACAGAATAGGACCGTGTCTATATCCTCTTGATATAATCCCTGAGTCACTTTAAACGCCCTTTTTTCTGGGAACCCTAGGGCTACACACAGAATGGAACGGTAACAAAACAGAAAAAAAAACACACCATGAAAGGGCGTGCAATCGATTTTGTCTGAGATTAAACTTTTGAACGGTTGTGTGCGTAAACTTGAAAGAAATCTATCTTACACTTTATTTTGACTGTAAAAGTGAATCTGGCTATCTGTCTGCTGTATTATTCAAGGTTATATTTTCAAATCCATGTTGACGTTTGTTTAGGAAATTTTAATATATTATTTATTTACCTAGGGATTAAGTCAAGTCGCCGCTAAGTTAATTACTGTCTCGGAACACTTTAGGACTCTCGCAGAAATTGGTGTACTTAAATTTAACCGTTTTAACATTTTGCACTGCTTTTTTTCACCTAAACTTAAATTTAGTCAAATCTCACACTTCACTGTGCAAGCAATTAGGATTTATTGCAACCCTTTTTAGAGGGGTACCAAGTTTTCCATATAGATTTTAAGGCAAAATTAACTGACATATAGATTTGAAAGACTAAACGCTGTTCAAGCTTATTTGAGGCTTACAATGGTAGGTACTTTACTTCTGGATGAATTTATACGGCTAGCTTTTTTTATTTTAGAGATATGGTTAGTCTGATGCAATGATCGATAGTTAAGCGCACAAGTTTATTAGGAGCCTATTCACTGTAGCCTTGCATTACCATTTTAGCCAAGACGTCTACTGCTTTACTTAAATTTCCGCAAAAGATTCCCGCAATGATCAGTCCTGTGCTGCCCTTATCCATCGGGTTCCTGCTATCCTCCGCTTGTGGGAGGCCTACCCACGAATGCCTCTTTCGGTAAGCCACACTAAAGAGCCCCAACGGCCTTTGGTTCTTCGAGGAATGTGCTCAGCCCACTACCACTTGGCAATTAGCCTTGCATAACTGCATACAATAGAGTGAGCCTTCTGCATCTGTGCAGTGATGACCAATCGTCCAACGCGTGACTATTGGTAAATGAAGCCGCGTTCTGAGAATGATCCTAGTTGGATGATCAGGCGTTTTTGCGCAAACCTAACTTATTACTCACCTCCTAGATTTTGTTTACAAATAAATCAAAAACTTGCAGTGGCTCACCGCGGGGTTTAATCTGATCTTTGTCAGAAAGAATGTGGAGTACTGTAGTTTTTTTTTTGTCTCGAGCACTCGTTGTTGATAGGAATTAATGTTGCTACTTAAATTTGTCTGCAAGAACTTCGATCATTTTAGATCAAGCTTTTACGTGAAGCTATTAATGTGGAACTGCCTTGCGATAACAATTATTCTGTCCAGAAAAACTCTCAGTAATCGATATGTAACGTTACAATTTCCAAACAAAATGAAACATCACCAATCCAGCCGAAAAGTTTAGAATGGAGGAGATGCCTGCGTGTAGGTCTACTAACGGACAAATACCTGTGAGCGAGTAACATTAAAACTCCAACTTGGCGCACATAATCTTACCTTAAGAAGATTAAGCGTATAATTATTAATGAATACATGCTGAAATACTTAAATAGTTTGTTTTTACCTATGTCGCTGTCGTGAACTGCCACAACCCAGTCAATAGGTAACACGTAACTTCTTGGTAAGACTGCTTATCAAACTCTCAGGCTTCTGACCACCCGTAACGACTGCCACTCATCTACAAACGTCATCCGGGACGTGCTTTACGTGCTTTCCGGGGCTCTATCTTAATCGCCATTTCACAATAAAATATTCCAAAATCTCCATGGAACGGTGATAAACAACAATACGTACCATTCAAATATCGACATGGAAAATAGGAAAATAGATATCCCGTACGCATTCCCCGGTATTTTGGTACGAGGCTCCCCCTTCCTTTGTCATAAAAACATCTGAATTGTGTCTCCCCTGGTATTCGGTATACCGGTGGCGGCAGGGGACTTACATAATTAAACATTACGCGCCGACAATACACAAATAATTGAAATATTAACGTGTAAGATGAAAGTTCATGTTTCAGGTGAAACGAGAACGGAAATTAAAACAGGGAAATGAAAAAAAAATTGCTATTGGAACTTACCAGCTTAGCTTCGTTTGAAATGTAATATGGAAGTCGAATAAAAAAATGCTCTAAAAAAATTACATAACTTAACATCACGCCTGTTTAATTCTCGAAGGGTTAGGCAGAGGTGTATCTGTAGCATGTCCCATATAATAGGGGACGGCCCTATTGCCATCAATAGGGCTTACATCCACACTACGGGCTGCTACTATGAAATTGTAGTATAGAAAAACTCAACAACGACCCGGGGATTGAACAAGAGACCTTGTGCTCAGCTTCTGCGACCATTAGAAAAACAAGGCTCTAGAGATAACATAACATCACGCCTGTGTAATCCTCGAAGAGTAAGGCAGAGGCGTAGGTACCTATCTGTAGCATTTCGTCAGTAGTCCCATGTAATAGTCATCATCATCATCATTTCAGCCATAGGAAGTCCACTGCTGGACATAGGCCTCCCCTATAGATCTCCAATAAGACCGGTTCGAAGCGACTCGCATCCGGCGCGACCACAACGAGGCAACCTTTCGACCCCATCGGTCATCAGTCCTCCGTGCTATATGCCCTGCCCACTGCCACTTCAACCTGCTAATCCGCTGGGCTATGTCGGTAACCTTAGTTCTTCTACGGATCTCCTCATTTCTGATTCGATCTCGAAGAGAGACTCCGAGCATAGCCCTCCCCATAGCTCTTTGGGCTACTTTGAGCTTACTCATAAGGCCCATAGTGAGGGACCACGTTTCAGTGCCATAAGTCATCACATAAGTCATCACATTACACATGTAATGGTGGGCGATACTATTGCCATCAATAGGCCGCAGATCCCTACTCCGGGCTGCTACTGAGAAATTTTAGACTTTTTCACTAGAGATCATTAGACCATCGAGGCTCTAGAGATGTTAGTTGGAATTCGTATCTTATTTGACAGTCAAAGGGAAGCTGGTAGGAATCAAACTGTCTGTGACATTCCCCTAGTCATAGGCGTCTCTAAGCGTAACAGAAGCCCACCTTCACCATGATGATCAAGCCGACCCGGGGATCGACACCAAGAGCTCGTGGTCAGCACTTGCGACCATTAGACCAACGAAGCTCTAAAGGTTTTAGTCGGAATTCGTATCTTATTTGACAGTCAAAGGGAAGCTGGTGGGAATCAAACTGTCTGTGACATTCCCCTAGACATAGGCCTCTCTAAGCATCACCAAGATGATCAAGAAGGTTGGTGACCCACGCAAGAACCAGTTGTAAGTGGTTCAAAACATTGTGTGATGAGTTCAATATGCTTTTAGTTACGCAAAAAGTTCGTTAACAAAAAGTATGACTTGAAACTGCTTAGCGCTAAAACATATGTTTTTTTTTTGTTTTGTTTTCAGATGATGGTGAGGCTGAATTGTATTTTTTTTCTTTCTAGCCATTATGAAGTTCTTCGGTTTTTTTTGGGACAGATAAAACGCGCTTTCTATTTTATTATCTATTCGGGAAATATCCTAAGGGAAGGTAGTTCACAATTCGGCGCATGTGTTTTTTGTTTGTTTTACTGTAATAATGTTTAGATTTTTGAGCACTTATTAGGTTCCAGGTAAGGCAGTGATACAGTTTCATCACTTCCACTTTTCATCTCTTCCACTTTTCTTCTCTTGTTTAAGAGATGGGAATTTGGACTTATTGTAGGCACGCATCCCCTATGCGTGAGCGTAAAACGCTGGATGCAAGAGGCACAAATGCGGTTATTGTGGACTTCTTTCGGCTGATACAATGATGATGATGAAACGCATAGAAAAATGGATGGGATAACCAAGACTTGGGAGCACTGCTGTTAATAGGACCTGGATAGGATCCCTAGTGATTAAATTACGTCCTTGTATTTATTTAGCACACGTCTTTACAATATCGCATCCAACATAAATCTGCATCGCTCTAAACAAATGGTACCTACGTGTTCCATATTTGAAACTATTCTAAAATCGCTTAAGTATTTGAATCCAGCCAAAATGAATATTCTTCCAGCCTGTTTTTAATAAGGTTTTATTTACCATACAGCCGATGTAGCGGGAACACACACAGCGATTTATCAATATGTAAGCGTTGGATTCGACAATCATGTAGAGGCCAGCACATCAAGCTACTATCAGTCAAATTTCTTTGATGGTTTTTCAACGTTATACCAAATAAATAAGGTTCATGTTCAATTGACACAAAATGACAGTTTCGTTTAGAATAGATGTGCTAGCGTCCGTACCTGAACGGCGGCAATAGTTCAATGGCTAAGGTGTCAACCTAGAGATCGAGAGGTCGTAAGTTCGATCCCCACACATTGCACTATTGACGTGCCCCCACTCCAGACAGACAAGCATATTTAGCTTACTCGGAGGGAATAATATGCAACCCATATTGCTAGTAACTATTACACTATTCAATTTGTAGGATCCTAACTAGGGTCCTTGTTAGGAAGCTACCAAGCGGCCAGTACCCTAAATCGGATCCAATCTGTTCTAACTGCGATTACATTTACCGATTTTCTAGTTAGGATCCTACAAATTCAATAGAGTAAAAAACCCTTTAATAAGCTTTATCTTTACTAACATTATAAAGACGAAAGGTTTGATTGTTTGTTTGCATTGAATAGACTCCGAAACTACTGGACCGATTTTAAAAATTCTTTCAACGTTGGGTAGCTACACTATCCCCGGGTGACATAGGCTACTTTTTATCCCTATATTCCCACGGGAACGGAAACCGCGTGACGTCAGCTAGTAAAAAAATAAATTAACAAAAAAAATATTGCGGCAGTGACGTATCTCCTTACAAAATGAAAATACAGAAATACGTCGTTGGTAACGGAGTGTTGTGGCCTATGTGCGGCCATATTATCTATTTACATAATGCAGTTACATCTATTTTACATAGAAACTATGCAATAACCAATACGTTAAGCTTCAATAATCTCACAAAAACAAATCCTTTTACTAACAAGAACTGTGACATCCATAATTCCATACTATTAATAATTTTCACCTGCCGCCATTATTCTCCTTTATTTAAAACTGCAAAAGACGTTTTAACTCTTATAGTATGTTTATGATTGGTTTCTTGCTTATAAAATAAAATAAATTGATAAGCAAATGGCGGGGCATTGTATTCAAATCAGCAAACAAAGTGTGCTTAAGGACTATTTCCTATTTACTATTTCGATTATCTTAGAATAAAAATAAAAACATGGATTGTAAAAGTAAGAAAAAGAAGAAGTAAGTTGTTTGACTGACCTGTTGGTCTAGTGGGTTTGTGGCCCTGAATGCTATGCCGGAGGTCGTCGGGTTCGATTCCCACTAAAGACAAAATATGTTCGAGTGATGAGCACGATCATAGAAATCTAAATAATAGTATCTATGGCACGATCGTTTGGTCTGTGTCCGGGTGTAATTTATGTTTAGCTATAAGTGACAGTATATTTTCTTATTTATAATATAACTACTAGGATATGTTATGTATTTAGAATAATATTAATTTAAACGCAACATTTCTCGTTAAAAATTGAGGAAAATGTACGACATTCTTAACTCTAATGTGTAGTGTAAATATTTATGTTTACATTTCTGAAAACCCGAAAAAATCTGGTATGACAATAATCGTATTTTAGCAGCTTGCAACTCTGCAAGCCCCTTTTTAGCATGAAGGTAGGACATAGCTCCATATCGTCAGGTGCGAAATAATCAAATTGTAAACGTTAAATATTAATGGTATGCGAGTTCACTACGATTTTTTATCAAAAGAAAATCAATTATACAGTGTGCGCTTCATGTCGGCGCACGTGATAACAGTGCACATACATACGTCCTATACGTATATAAAAATATAATAATCACTTCTATTTCTATCCACATAAAGCCTTATTTTCAACGTAAGGAAAGTCTTGTAGGTGCAACTTTGGAAATGCAACTTTATTCTTCAGTCGAAACGGTATCTTTTTCTGTTGTAAAAAGTTCGACTTAAGTCTATACGCTAAAGTAAAATGTTCGGTATTTTAATAATGTGTAAACTAAGGGGGGAAATGTATAAAACATGTGTAGTGTAAGTATTCGATTCTGTCTAATGGTGTATTGCTTTTTGCGAGAAATCCGCCATGTTTATTATTGGCATCTCCGACGGGACCGTTACTTCGATTTGTCTGTTAGGTACTTACGAGAAAGTAATCGTTTCGCTTTAGAGTGGTACTTATCATAGTGTCAAAACTTTTTGACAGTTCAATTCTCAATTTCTTTATTGCGTACCTAGTACATAATGTGTTTACAGTTGGTAGAAAAAAATAATATAAGATCGTACAATTATGGACCCTGTCGGGCACAGCATAGATCAAGTGGGAGAGAGGTGGAAGAACACTGGTGTGATTTTTATTAAAATTATTATTCACCTAAATTATAGTAGCATTTGTTTATTAGGAAAAGCCTTAATTTATTGCGGATAATTTATTATTTCAGTTGGTTTGACAGTCAAAGTTACCTACAATTCTTTTATAATCTGTATTTTCTGGCATTCATAAATAAGATACTCCATTCTCTAAATAATAACAGTTGCAAAATACAGAAATTTTGCTTAAACCGACTGTTTAAGGAATTATATTTGATGTGTGTATGTTGTAAGTAACTTAACCAAAACTAAAACTGTCATTACCATTGCGTAAACCCATTCATTTTTAACTGACCTCACCTTGTGTAAGCCCTACGTCCCTTCCCATGGACACTATAATTTAATCCAATTCTAATCACTGTTGCACCAAAATTTCCCATAACACACTTTAGCATCCATTTAGCTTGTTAGCAGCAAATTTGTAGCTTGTTTTCTGTCCAAAAAACTTTAATGAACTCTACAGTATCTACCATACGACAGTAAGGCTACGGACGCTTAGTCAGCGGGGAGGAGGGCGGCGCGTTCTATATAAATGTATGCAATGAAACGCGCCGCTCCGCTCACTTCGTGACCAAGGTCTAAGGCTTTGGTCACAATGAACCTAACCACGACTGCACGCGTCAATTGTTTTTATGATTAGGTAATAGCCAATAGGCAGTCACGAGACTATTTTACATACACATAAACTAGCGGAATAAATCGACGGGAGAAAATCTCGTCCCGCATCCCGCGCGGGTTTCACAACAATTTGGCCAGAGCTTTACGAGAATTAGTTGACACATGTCAAGGTGACAGGTTCATTGACAAGTTTGATGATACCTCATTCTTTATTGTGAAATATTAACAATGGCCGAGGAGTTTACGGTAATGACCCTAAAACAAAAGTAATCATTAACATCATTTTGTGTGATTGTTTGTCTATTTCTGGGTATTGCTCAAGTATAACTTTTGTCTTTTTGTAAATAAAACAAAGATTTTATGTGGAAAGAATTTGGCTTTGGTCCCTTGATTAGACTTAAGACAAGTCTATCAGTAAGTACTAACAAGTGGTAAACATTCGTCTGTTTAAGGTTTTTGCTCTCCTTCTTCATATAAACTGAACTAACACTTCTCCGCGCTGGCAAGATCCATACTAACATTATAAATTTATAAATGAGAACGTAACTCAGTTTGTAATGAAGGATTCATTATATCCCGGAGACAGTCATAGACTACGTTTAGTCTATTAAACACAATAAAAACTTCACGAAAATAAAGGAAATAAAAAAAACGAAAATCTAGAAATTAAAAAAAAATTGAAAAATAAAATGTATTAAATACAGAAAATCGTTCTCATTTATAAAAATAAAATTTTTATTTTTATAAATGAGAACGATTTTCTGTAACGCTAAGAAAGGTTATGTTACAATTAAGATTTACCGGTGCCACTATCTACATCTACTATGAAATATATGCACCAAAAAGTAATCGAAAATAGACCCCATGCTAGAACTTTCAAAAATCAACTTTGTTTTTAAAGAACCCTGCTATTTAGTACGTACTAAAGACGTAAATGGACACCGCCTCTTCTTCGTAAAAGTTAAAGTAAATATTGTGTAAAACGTCCAAATCTTCCCACTGCCAAAATGATGGATGGGAAACTTCGAATAAACTTTCGAACAAAAACGAAAACACACCCACACTTGAACGTTTCAAATTCAAAACCGGAGCCGTGTCAGAATCCATTCATTCATTCGTTCTCCGGAGCCAAGATTAAGGCGCAAACACCTTTTATGCTAAAAGTACACGAGTTTTCACGAAGAAAAGTAACATGGAAAGCAATCGCGTTTATTTTGTCGGTGTAATTGTGTTATGTACACCCCATTTGATACTAATTCGATTCGGCGCCCTACAGGACTGAATGAGTGGGTCGTAACTGAAATTCGTCTTTGAGTTTTTTGTTGTACGTCATACGTACTCGTGTATGAAGAAGTAATATACGCATGGCGTAGGGTTGTCACTTATGATATTTATTTATTATTCGACTTTATAATAGCATCTTAACATGCTTGTTTCACTTAAACTTGCCCTGTGAAGTGGTAGAGAGACTGTTACCATATGTTCCATGAAGTTTCTTCCTATGTTTTTTTTTTATTAAAATCATCCCATAGCAAAATTGAATTTGTCGAAACACTATTCGATTGCGACTTAATGTGTCAAGGATTGGATTCTTAAGAAGATTCGCAAAAAGAGAATGATGATAACATCAACCTCTTGATTGGTCACACATTTCATCATCAAAGAACTGTTCAAGTAATGTTTTATCTATTCGTAGACCAGGACCATACGTCAAACAAATACATTGAAAATTGTCTGTTTGTAATGACAAAATAATAGCTTTTTTACGGAATTCACATGAAATATACTTACGGTAATTCTACCTAAATATGTCTGCCTATCTTTATTAGGGCTTATCTTCAAAACTGCTGGACTGATTTTAACAAGGTTTGACTGTCAGCATACTGGATGATATGAGGAGCAGAGTTAGGCTAATGATTTCAGAAAAAGAATTAGGAGTATGTGTTAAATAAATAAAACCCAAGCGAACAAAATCAGACAGAGCTAGTTTTTTTTTTTAAATAAGATATACGATGTGTTGTGATGACTGCATATTAGTTGATTGTATTCTCGTTAGTGTATTAAGATATCTATCGACATTGAGTGTTTTGGGAAACTCTTGAATCAATTTTTTAAGACTGCCCGGCTTGTGTGGTCAAGTTTTTATTAGTTTCTTTGTTATTTTTATATTAGTTTTTAGTTGCGAATTTTTGCTATATAACATCATTACAAACAAGCTCAAATTATAGCTAGACCCTATGATTTGACCACGATAGTCATAATTGTTGACACTTATGAGACCCCCTTTGTTCATCTTATGACATTTCTGTTGAATTAACTTATTCTACTTTTCATCAGTTATGTTAGAATCCCAGAAACATACGCAAAATACGCGCTTTGACGTGGAGTTGCGGATACTAGGCCGGTATCTTTTTATCTTGATCCCAGAACCTGGCAAAAATCTAGACTACGCGCTGCTACATTCCCAATGTGATTTAAGTTAACACATAATGGAAATCAGCCCCTCTAATACAAGAGGAACAGTGCAGTCATCAGCCTCACCGACGAAGAGAACACAAAGCCCAGACGATGACATTGTACCAACACCAGAGATCCAGAAATGGATGTCTGCTATTGACCTACAATTAAATGAAGTTTGCTCTATAGCCGCGGAAGGCAAACTGAACTCTGAGCAGAAACTGAAAATATCAAACTTGTGCCGTAAAATTGGATCCAACACTTCACAAATGGCAGTTGTATACCAGTCCCTAAAGTCGAAGGCTATTCAAGCCTTCAATATGGTTGAAGACCTCCGAGAAAAACGCGACCTAACGGAACACATCTCTGAATTGAAACAAACGATAAAGGACTCTGGTTCGGCGGGAAGCGTTTCTTTTGCTGATATGGTGAAGAAGGGCTCGAATTTTGTTCGTCCTGGTAATTTTAGCTCTTTAGTCATTTATCCTAATGATCAATTGAAAACAAGTGAAGAAACGAAAGACCTTGTTCAAAAGATCATACGCCCGGAAGAAATTAAGCTACACGTACGTGGTGTTCGCAAGACCAAAAACGGAGGAGTTATAATCAGTACAGAGACCAAACACGATACTGATAAACTTAAACGTGCAGTCCAGCTCTCTACATCTGGTCTCACCGCCGACGAACCCAATAAGCGCAATCCTCGAATTGTTGTTATAGGAGTGCCAAATAATATGAGTGAAAATGAGGTATTCAGGTGCATCTTCGAACAGAATTTAGCCGACAAGTTACCAGCTTCAACCATGGGATCCTTTTTGACCTCCATCAAACTGAGCCACAAATCTGGAAAGAAGGACTCCTCAACCTGCAACTACATAATTGAAGTTCCAGCCCATATACGCAAACCCATCATTTCACAAGCAAGGCTTTTTATAAATTGGACATCTTGTCCTGTCAGGGACTTTACCTTGGTAACCAGATGTTATAAATGCCAACAATATGGTCATGCAGCTAAAACATGCAGAGAAGTCAATTCAACGTGTGGTCATTGTGGTGAAGCTGGACACTCGCTGTCTGTGTGCGAGAAAAAAGCTGACACACCGAAATGTGCAACTTGCTCACGTTTTAAAAAGCCCAACAATCATAAAACGGGAGACTCTGAGTGCCCTGCTAGGAAAATGGCAGAATATAGATATATAAACTCCATTGACTATGAGGGCGTGTAGGACGTCACGCTCAAGCCCAGACTTCCGTGTTTAACGCCAGTTGCTGACTCAACATGAACATTGCACTTCGCTGGCCTACAAGCTCCGATTTTGTTGATTTCTAATTATTTAGTCACTAGCTGCAAAAATAACGTTCAATTACTACCTATCTATACCCGTTTATACGACGTTTGACTTTTATTTATTTTTATTTCTGCTGACGCTCGAAAACACAGCTGTCTTAAGTACCTAGAGCAAGGTAAAAATAAACAAATATGTTGCTTTAGTTTTTAAAATAGTTTTTAAGTTTTGAATAATATCATCTATTGTTATCATCTTTTATTTTAAATATTGTTAATAATTCTTTGTACTACAATTACCAACGTTAATGAGCTCCTGTCGCTTGTGATACAGGTTTATCTAACCTAGTACAGGCATCTAACATTTAAATACCTATGTTAATTATTTTTAAGACTTTTGTATTTTATTTTACCAATTTTACTTTTGAATAAATATTATTATTATTATTATTATTATATTATTATTATAATGAAATAACCCAATATAATTTTACCCGAGCCTAAAATCGAAACCAGGACCTCAACCAATAGCGCTTGTGACCACTAGACTAATGCGGTAGTAAAGCGATCCATTTTGGTCGAATATATAGGTATTAAAGTTTTGTACGCAACAGCAGATTTTTTTTCGACATTCCTGAGTAAGTCTCGTACTGAAAATTGTTTCTATACATAGGTAGAACAGCCTGTAAAAAATTGGATGGTGATAAAAAAATATAGTCGTAAATTCAACCACGATTACGGCTTTAAATATCAATTCTCTGTTATAAGCACTACAAAACATTAACAAACATTGCATTTAATCTTTTACTCAGATTATAATTCCCGATAGCATCCATTATTATTTCTGGTTGTCATATAAATATCAGCCTAGCGACCGCTATGCGACCGCTATACGACCACATAGTTCGCTCGCACGTGCGACTCGCGACCGTTATGACACAATATTGTATGTACCTAACCCTTAAATGCGGGTGGAATGTTCAATTTTTGCGTGGGACGTTTTATCAGCCGGCTGGAAAGTTTTTTCTGCGAACTTCAGCCGCGTAGGCACAAGTTGTGACTAGAATTGTTGGTTGGATATTGTTAGCTGTTGTGGGAGTTATTTTTATAATGCAATGTTTTATTTTATGGTAGTGCATTTTTTTTCAAATATCATGGTAATATTAGTGTCAGTCGCCGAAAGAAAGAGGTCAGTCGCCGAATCCAACTCGGCTGGGCAGCGTTCGGAAAATTGCATAGGTAATGTCTTTTCGTCCGACATACCTCAGTGTCTCAAGTCGAAGGCTTTCGACCAGTGTGTGTTGCCCTGAAACGTGGTCCCTCGCTATGGGCATTATGAGTAAGCTCAAAGTAGCCCAACGAGTTAAGAAGCTCCGCGAGATCGAATCAGAAATGAGAAGATCCATAGAAGAACCAAGGTTACCGACATAGCCCAGCGGATTAGCAGGTTGAAGTGGCAGTGGGCAGGGCACATAGCACGGAAGACTGATGACCGATGGGGTCGAAATTTTCTCGAGTGGAGGCCACGTATCGGCAAGCGCAGCTTGGGACGTCCACCCACAAGGTGGACAGACGACCTCATTAAGGCCGCGGGAACGCGCTGGATGCGAGACGCTTCAAACCGGTCTTATTGGAGATCTATAGGGGAGGCTTATGTCCAGCAGTGGACTTCCTATGGCTGAAATGATGATGATGGTGATTAGTGTCAGTCAGTAGTCGGGCGCATGGCCAAGTCATACATATATAGTAATAGGCAGCAGAGCAGTAACAGGCTGGTATTAAATTTGCTGATCTTTACCAAAGTTAAATATTCACCAGATTGACATTCAATATCAGGGTTTGTCTTAATAGTTGATGGACAGTACTTAAAAGTTGTTCATATTAATGAATACTTTCACCTACCTTTCTTTCCTGTATATACACGGTCAAGTAGAATTTAATGTGATATTTACAAGTGTTAAATGAACAGGGTGCTAGTCAAGCAATCAATGGCAATAATTATGTCCTTTCACTTTGAAAATTCAACAACATTCGTTTTGAAATGAAAGTTGTCGACCTGACAAAGGGGGGCTACTTGACAAAATTAGAATAGAATAGAATAGAAAAATATTTATTCAGCACAGACACAAGCGCACAGCAACAAAGAAAACAGAAGTAATAAATAGCAGGTACACAAATTGCGCTGAGCGTGCCCATGCCGAAAGGGTAACCATCTCAGCATTTGCTGGGCGTCAGACACCCAGCGCTGGTTTTCAGTTGGCACCCCGCAGTGACACACGGACGAAGGTAAATAAAATAAACATAGTAAATATTTTTAAATCAAAATAAATCGCAAATAAATACAGTAATAAGTGTAAAAACGAATACATTTAAAAGTAATATTTAAATAAATCTGTAATCTGTGTAAATTGTAGTTTTTAATCCCTCATCTAGATTACAAGAAATTATTCGTCACATATATTTTTTCTTTTTTCACGTAATTTTAAAATAAAGGCGACGGCGAAACGTCGAGTCATAATTTCGCATGACGTCACTAGCCGGTACAGTTAATACTGGATAATGACGTTACAAGCCTCTTCAACTTAAATGCGCTTAATCTAAGCAGTTTTTCATCAATTTGAAAAAGAAAAAAAATACTTGTGTATTATTTATAATCCAACTGAAGTACTAATTATATTTTGATGTTTATATTCTGGCAACATGCCTATTGTTTAATGTAATTAAGTGTGGACAAGTGACATTGAATGTTTTCTTTTATTTTATTTTTTTATGTTTAAAACTATTTAAATTGCAATGCTAACAGGCAACTAAGTTAAAAGAACTACCTAAATTGTTAACATCTAGAAATTCTATTTAGCTGTACACTTAGTTCGCAATAAAGAATTTGAATTTGAATTTAAACTCATATCATATTTCAAAAAATTTTCATACTCATTTTTTTTTATACACTCATATTTAGATGACTAGACCAACAGGCCAGTTAAAAATGGTGGTTGGTGGCCCTGACTCCTATGTCGAAGATCGAGGGTTTGATTCACAGTGTGGTGTCGCGACGATTATTATTGTTGATACACACAGGTTTTTTGTACATAATAAATAATAAAACTAACTATATAACTTCGTTCTATCCGGGTCTCCCTTGACACCTCTTAAGTTTTTGTAATTCTATTTACCTACATCGTATTCACATAAAATGTATTTTCATTGTAAATATACAATCATCATCATCATTAATCATCATTTCAGCCATAGGAAGTCCACTGCTGGACATAGGCCTCCTCTATAGATCTCCAATAAGACCGGTTGGAATCGGCTCGCATCCAGCGCGTTCCCGCGGCCTTAATGAGGTCGTCTGTCCACCTTCTGGGTGGACGTCCAACGCTGCGCTTGCCGATACGTGGCCTCCACTCGAAAACCTTTCGACCCCATCGGTCATCAGTCTTCCGTGCTATGTGCCCTGCCCATTGCCACTTTAACCTGCTAATCCGATGGGCTATGTCGGTTGCTTCTTCTACGGATCTCCTCATTTCTGATTCGATCTAACAGAGACTCCGAGCATAGCCCTCTGGCTATGCTCGGAGCTGCCATAGCTCACAAATATACAATATTTTGTAAAAACTATTTAAGACCAATGGCTTTATGTGCTTTCCGAGGGACTGAGGAGTCTTGTTTTGTTGTCTATGGTCACCCATCTGCGGACCAACCTTGTCAAGCGTAGCTTAACCTTCCATGTAGTACCTGTGAGGCTGTTATTATTTAGCTACAAGCAAATTACAATGTGACCTTACTTAATTATACACAACCAACTGAAAATGCATTACAATCACAATAACAAGCGATTGCCAGTCCCACAATCAATAGCTCGCATCGCCTTGTAAATTGCTTTCTATAAGCACTAGATTATCTTTAATCTTTTTTTTTATTCAATAAAGAATACAACCTCGTTAGACGCAAATGAGCGATGCTTAATTGAAAGCGGCGATAGGCGTGCAATAATTGCATTATGGTCGTTATTTTATGTATTAGGTTTATGTCTGACAACGTTATTAATTCATTGAATTAACTCCAGTTGATAAGATATAAACAAAAGAGCATCTGCTTCTAAAAACGATTATAGTCGGTACGTTGATTGCATAACCGTTTCATTTAGTGATCGCTATTTTTTCATTGTGTGGTTTCATTGTATTTCATACTAGCAGACGTCACGCAGTTTCACCTGCGTAGTTTCCGTTCCCGTGGGAATACGGGGATAAAAAGTAGCCTATGTCCACCGGGAATAGTGTAGCTTTCTACCAGTACAATAACTTTTAAAATTGGATCATAAGTTCCGAAGATTACCCCCTACATACAAACTTACAAACATACAAACTTACAAATTTTACCTCTTTATAATATTAGTATAGATGTATGTATAATTATCACTTGCTTCAAAAACGGTGGAGGAAAACATCGTGAGGAAACCGGCATGCCTGAGAGATATTACTCGAGTACATGTGATGCCAAGTCAGAGGCCCATGGACGGCATTAAAACTCTGACACCAGGTTAGTTACTAACCACACGATAAGAAGAAGAAGATTGTATTTCATGGTATAGAGCATGGACACGTCATCACGGTGACTAGAGACGCTATCATCATTACCTGCTTAACCTCATTAACCGATTTTCTCACGATTTTTTCTTTCACGGATGTATTATGCGTTTCAAATAAGAATACGAACGTCAATGACCTCTATCTGTCAAATGTCGCTTGAAAAGTACGGCCTGCAACGAAACCTTAATCGCGTATCAATTATTTTCTTTTTTTTTGTTTTACTGAGTCGCAATTACTCAAAATAAAAAAAAACGTCTTAACCCTTTCCACCCGAGTTAAACTGATCGTGAGTTTCGACTTTACAAAATTCTAAGCAAAAATGTAAACAACTTATGCGGACGCAACCGGCATCGATCTATCGTGAGTTTACCTAGGAATGAGACAAAAATTACTTTTGCACTCTGCGTGCGCGGTTCTTTCGGCCAGTTCAACGAGAGCCGGACAAGGGATGGCTGCGCCTAATGACCCCGGCGCGGCCGCACGTAAGTAGATCGATTTTGAGTAATTTTATTGGAATATTCATTATTGTTCGATGTTATTTGATTAATTAGGAGTGTCATTATGTTTACTTATCAACTTTTTACGAATTAAATCATTAGTTTCGTAATTATTTTCCGTCAAAATTTAACACGCACGATCATGCAACATCGGTCGTAGTGCGGGGTGTTGTTAGATTTTGTTATTTTGTGTTTTATTCGTTATTTTGATCCTATTCAGTGTTAAAATGGCCTTTTCTTCTTTATGAGGGGCTCGAATTACTGATGTTGAAATATTAGACCAGTTGCAGGGCGTAAATATATCGGAGCTTGAAGATTTTGACGATGACGACTTCGATTTTGAATCTAATACCCTATTTGATCATTTGGCTTGCGAAGATCTCTCAGATGGCGACAATCCTAATGAGGATGAAGAAATAAGCCACCGAACATCACTACTGATAGATCCACTGGTGGTGGAACCTCCATCTATATCGACGACGCGACCTCCTCATTCAATAACGACGCAACCTCCTCCTCCACTCATGGTAGTCTCCATCAACAATGCAACCTTCCTGTCCATCGTTATCATCCACGTCGCGATGATCTACATCTGCACATCGATAAAGGTCAGTTTTATCATCATGTAGATCAACCACTAGTGCACGGGGAACAGGATCAGCATCAACTGGAAATAGTAGGACAAGAATTTGGAAGCAGGTCCCATTTGTGGATAAACTGCATAATTATCTTCCCTTGCCTATAAAACCAGAGAGGCGTCCGATTTAATACTTTCTAGATTATATTGATATCGAGTTTACTGAAAGGATATCTCACTGTACCAACTTGAAAAGTACAAGCAGTGAGATCGCAAAGCTCATTAAAATGCAAGTATTCATGGAATGTATACCCTATCCCTGACTGCCTATGTATTGGAGGGCTGGTACTAAGTTGGAGATCATCAGCGGTTTAATGTCACGGGGCAGGTTTCTTACCCTTCGCAATGCACTACACGTGGTTGACTCAGATTCACCACCTGCAAACGAAACTGGTAATCCACTATGGAAAGTTCAACCCATGATCGATCAAATTAATCGTGCCAGTAGTAAATTTGAAAGGGTGCCGGGATTTTACTCAATCGATGACCCAATGATACCATTTACAGGCCGCTGTCAACATCGTCAGGTGGTGAAGAACAAACCTAGGCCTGTGGGTTTTAAAAACTTCGTCCTCAGAACTAGTGAAGGATTGGCTCCTTGTCGCGACTATAAAATATATAGACCAGCAAATAGACCGTCAGCAGATAAACGATACGATGGGTATGATCATTTCCCCACTAGTGACGACATAAAAGCACCGAGGACCTGCAGGTTGGAAACCTGCAGCAGTCCTTTAAAAATTAGGTGTGAAAAATGTAACGTTTATTTATGCTTATCTCGTAATATTTTTTGATAATTGCTTTAAGATTTATCATACAAAATAATAATTATGTCGTTCTCATTAATTGTTGTAATTAAGAAACTTAGGTCTCGTTGATTTTTGAAGTAATTATAGAATTATGTCGATTTTATTAATAGTAACAAGTTAAGACAATAAGATCTCGTTGATTATTTAAGTAATTATAGTTTATTTTAGTAGTAATTATAGAAAAGAAGAAGATATTTTGTTAAAAGACTGATTAAAGTAATAACATAACATAAACTGATGTATTTTATTTGAATTGGTGTAAATTATTTCATGTACTCAAACTTAATCATTAATTATTTACGTATCCTCACGATCGTGCGACTAGCAAATTATTCCTGAACCTCACGAACGTGAGGGTCTGATTGCTGAAGACCAGCTGTCGTGAGTTTTTTTTCAGTATTTTTTCCAGGACCACTGAACGGTTTCAAAATGTTTACTAAGTGTTTACTGATCTATGAGAGTTTTTAAACTCCCGGTTGCAAAGGGTTAAAGAGTTCTTAAGTTCTTAGTCTTGTGGAGTGTTTATGTTTTATTTATTAAATCTGTTTGTTAATCGGTTGTTATTGTTGATATTTGATTTCGTTCATCGTTTCGTTTCATCTCCTATAGACTGCTTGAAAATGTGTGAACGAGGCGCTGTTTTCTATGGGAGGGCTCGAGAGATTATCTCCAATGTAGACAAACAATTTGAGAGCAAGAAACAGTACAATTTAGAAAATAATTTGTTCATAATTCGTAAATAAATTATATTTCGATAAAACCTTCTTTTGCTGCTCTTACCCAATTTATTCGAGTTGACAGCTATGACGTCACAAGATGGCGCAAAGTCATTCCTATTCTCATTTGAAACGCATAGTAGTAATGTCTGAAACATCGAAAGTACCTACATATAAATTGAAAAAGTCACATAGAACTTGTCCGGATTTGAATCCACAAACGGGGTGAGATCTCAACTACTCGATCATCACGACATAAGTTATGTAATGCACATATTGTAATTTTGCATAAATTATTAATAATAATTAATAATTTTTGTCGTAATTTTTTTTTTTTAATTTTTTGCATACATTACACTTGCTTTGTTAGATGTATTAAGGATTTTCCCAACTGCATTTTCCGCTACCAATGTGTTCAATGGTTTACAAATACAAAAACAAAATTATTTTACTATTCTTCTGCCATTTTCCTAGTTTTACACTTAGCCTCATTCTCGAAACTTCTTCTGGATCGTGAGTGTGCTAAGAAACATTTGAACTCACATATCTGATCTATACAGTCTGTTTTGTTCCGTATGGAAATCAAATGCACGACACGCGTTGTAGCAGCCAATCGCTCAACTTCTGTACCATATACCTCTTACTCTATCTCACCCTTTTGGAATTACGGGCGTAATCCTAGGTTATAATTATTAACTATAAGTCCAAGTTGTTTGTATTGTACTTATCAATATTAAATATTTTTTGTAATAATATCATATAAAAAAATCTACCTAAGTATACATTATAAAGCAATGCAAAAATATCTTGTTTCGTACGTTGGATGGAAAACATAAAACCGCAAGATTCAGTCTCGAATATGGAGCAAGGAGGGTTAAAAATAAAATTGTATTGTCAAAACGGTTTTTTCGTGCTACGGAACCACTTAACCCTTCCGTTTACCGACCGCATTATTGACCTGGCGGTTCAAAAAAAAAGTTTGCATGTTTACGATTTTACGAACCGACCTTAACACCCAGGAAATAGGGCGCATTGGACCCCCGAACAAAGAAGGGGGCCCATTCACGATAATATTCTAAACTCCAACATGATTATTTTTCCTGGTATAAAAAGTAATGTGTTTTAGCAAAAAGCCTATCCATTCAAAATTCAAACTTTAACCCTAAAAAATAAAGTCCAATTTTAATTGGTGGCAGGTTAAATTAGAATCTGTTACACCAAAGGATAGGGGCTTTTTGCAAATATTTAAAAAGGGCCATTTTTGTTTGCGTGCGTTTAATAAAAATATACGCGAATGTTGCCAATTAACGCGACGATGTGTTCACTTGTTTGCGGAAGTTGAGATAGCTACTGAGCGTGCGACCTTTATAGGTAATCAAACGAGGATTATCTCAAAAGTTAATGGTTTCGGAAAATGGAGCTGATGATGGAGTCAGAGAGATAACTGACAAATGCGACAGTGACTGTAGGAGCAGCCACTACTTTGGTTCTTTCCTGACTTTTTTGACTGGCCTGTTGGTCTAGTAGTCAGTGACCTAGACTGCTATGCCGGAGGTCCTGGATTCGATTCCCACCCATGACAAATGTTTGTGTGATGAGCACAATCATTTGTTCTGTGTCTGGGTGTAATTTATCTATAATATGTATGTATTTAGAAATATATTAGTATGTTTATCAGCTGTTTAGTACCCATAACACAAGCTCTCAAGCTTAACTTGGGACTAAATGGCGTTGTGTGAAAAAGTTGTGGAATATTTCTGTGGCCCTAGTGAAAAGGGGTATAAGTCCAATTTTGTCGAAAATGAGTTAAGTGTACTAAAGTGATCAGAAAACCGACTTTTACAGTTTTTTTTGGTGTCAGTTGGACCCTTTTACACAAAGTAACTTTCTTATTTTTAGAGATAGCTTAGATCTGTCTTCACCAAACGATAGAGCATTTTTTTCTGATCACTTTGGTACACTTAACTCATTTTCGACAAAATTGGACTTATACCCCTTTTCACCAGGGCCACAGATTTATTCCTCAAAATACCATCTCAGACACTAATCTGCTTAATTCTCACATGCAATAATCTGACCTAGAAAACTGTCTCAATTTTAAAAGAGACTCATCATCGGCCTTGCCGTTTCCCAACTTTGTTGGGGTCGGCTTCCAGTTTAACCCGATGGAGCTGAATACATGTGTTTTAAATGGAGCGACTACCTGTCGGACCTCCACAACCCAGTTACTGGGTAACATGATACCCCTTCGTTAAACTGGTTGTCAGATTTTCGGGCTTCTGACTATCTGTAACGACTATCATAGATTTACAAATGACAGTTGGGACCAACGGCTTTACGTGTTTTCCGAGGCACGGAGGAGTGTTGATAAGCAATGAAAGGTCATCCAATCACGGGCTGACCTCGTCAACGTAGCTTAACCTTTGACAATACAATACAATATCTTTATTTTCTCTCTTCACAAAGGTTCACATAGTTATTATAAATATAATTGTAACAATAACATTTGATAAAAATCATAATATATGTTCCTTTGTGAGAGACTGGCGTCCATACTAGGATACCCTGTGTGACGGATCCCCAGGCTCTCACCTCGAATTACATAATAATATGATACAATATACCTAATGCCTAATTTTAATACTTAGACAAATGATGTATTGCAGAAGAGAAAAAGGCTGACAAACTTAATTATGCCGCAAAAAAATAAAATAAAATTAGATAATTATGGTGTCGTGTAATGAGTGTGAAGTGTCCAGTGAAGTGTGGGAGTGAAGTGAGTAGTTAATGTGTGAGAGTGAAGTGTGTAATGAGAGGTAGGATGACAGTGTGGGCGTAAATGTGCCGGGTGATACAGTCATGAACTAGAAAATGATTATTAAACATCACGAGGGTACAAGAAATAACTGCTATTGACCGACCAGTGAGGCTGTTATTATTTAGCTACAAGAGACTGATCAATGAATTTCTTTGGTGTTGCTTCTCAGAGTATTCAGTTAGTGAAACACCGACCTTACTTCACTCGTAAAAAATGACGTGTGAAACATTTGTCTTGAATGCGAAATAGAAAGATGAAACGAAATTAACTGGCTTGCTTTCTAAGAGAGAGAGAAACACAGACAAAGAAACAAGCGCACGCCGCACGGCTTACATAGCAAAAAGTGTCGTTACAACTTTTGGTCTTAATTTTTTTCTGTCTAGCCCCCTTTTGCCTCGTGATAAGGAACTTGGTTCCAAAAAAACAAAAAAAACATCGTTTAAAAAAAAGGAGATAAGTATATTAATCTAATGGGAGTCAACTCCTGCTCGGGGTCAAACCCCGCCAGTGGCTAAATTTAAATAGGCAGTTGTTTTACGAGTTGCATAATGAGGCTATTGATCTAATCATAATGTAGAGGATCGTGCACATTAGAAAACTACAGGCAGAAACGACTTGCCAATGTAAGTAAATTGTAAATGATGATAAATATACCTATATAATTTGTCTTCATTTATAATTTACTTGCATTGTTTAATTTTTTGCCTCATCGAGTAACAGTGTGACTGGTTGGGAGAACAATTTAAAAAAATAAAAACCAACTAGTCACACTGTAACACGTTACGGTGTGACTCGTTGGGAACGAACTTTAAAAATTTTCCCAACGAGTGACAGTGTTACAGGTTACAGTGTGACTCGTTGGGAACAAACGCAAAAATCACCCCGTGAAATTGTAAGTGAAATGAAGACGAATTGACCTCTCATTCCAAGCGTATGCTAGGCATTGACTTCACTCAAGATTTTACGGGTTGTCATTTATTAAATCGACCGGCAGAAACTCTTTACAGCTTTGTACAATTAGGAAAATGTATGAATATTGTTTATGTCACTAGCCCGTAAGATTACGTCTCGAGGGGAGGGCCTCCTTCTTCGTCGGTTATGAAATGATCAAATTCGACCTACGCGTTTGGTCTCTAGGGCACCGGCAGCCGACAAGGACCAAACATACACACTTAAGCTGCTGACAAACGCATTACCCACCTTTATATTGTGGTCGCGTATTCTGCAAAATTTGTTTGCGGTCAAAACAAAGTCGGTCCTGTTTAACTAATCATAGAATTTACAGAATTTACAAATAGGTAAACTATTTAACATCTTTTATTCTTGCTTGAACGACTGGAACGGGTAATGTGAACGCCACACAATAATCCAGAGAATAAAATTAAACAAATACAAAAAAGAACCCAAAATAAAAGTTAACAATCTAGATTTATTACCGAAAAGACAAACTAGCTCCGAATTTTAATAAGAAAGAAATATTCTTATTAGAATATAAATTAATTAGAATTGAATGTTCTTATCAGAACAGGAATTAAATATTCTTGCTAGAATTCGGAGCTAGTTTGTCTTTCGTTTGTCATAGTCGTAAAACATAGTATTACAAAAAGTAGCTGAGCGCGGGCCAGATGGCGCAATGGGTACCTACAGTCTAGTAGACTACACTACCTATCACCTACACGTGTAAAGATAGCTAAATTCCATGTTTTACTAATCTAAAAGTCTGGCCAGTCGAAAAAAAATACATATAAATAAAAAAGGGAAATGCTCATTTCTGAATGTGTTTCTCTCATCTATACAATAAACATATACTTCTTAATTTAGTAGCTTAAATATAGCTAATGTTTAATGATTACAAAGATATCGATTTGATTTCGATTTTTTAGATTTGTTTGTGCCCTAGTTTGAAGTAATAATTATTTTTTATATTTTTAAATGTTTTTATATTTTTTATACCAATATTTAAAAATGTAATTTATTTGTATGTACAAATAATAAATGAGAAAAATAATAATAATATTCAAAATAGTTCTAACATGTTTTTAGCCGCATATCGTGGCGTACAAATGAAAAGGAAGAGATGGTGTATGAAGTGTGATAATAGTCATCATAATTCATTACAGATCTCATAACAATAAACAAATTAAACATATTTTTTTGAAATAGTTCAATGAGAAAACAGTATTTTAGTTTCGTAATTTTATAAATTGGTCCATAACTGACGGAGTTATGAGGTTACTAACATACATAATCCAAATACAAGTGATTTGAGAACCTTCTCGGGATTTAAGTCGATTAGTACAGAATTTTCTAGTAATCGTAATCATTAATGGTGTTTACTCTGGTTTTGTGCAAAAGTGATAAAAATCAAAGAAAGTGTTTTAGTTTCACAAACAAGTAAAAGCTAAGTGGTTGACTTAATGTTTTAAACGTAGATTTCTATGATAAGCGATTCCGAAAAACTTGACGATAATTATATGACCGATAACTTACCGACACGTGTAGTCTTAGTCAGTAAATAAATATACTTAATGATCTGAAACCAGATTGGTTAAATAATGACAGCAGGATGGTTTGTTTAAGGACGGGCTTTGTTTGCCGAGGTCGATACATGAATTGGTAACCATCTATTGGAAACCGAAACCCCTTCGTAACTCGGACCGATACTATAAACTATGGGTCCCGGCTATCATTCGTAAATCTTCGACAGTCAGAAGCTCAAAACTCAAGCTCTGAGACAACCATTCTAAGTCTTAGTCGTAAAATACCTACTTGTATTCAGCTGAATCCTGTTAGACTGGAATCCGACAAGATGATGATGAATCAAAAACCAGATTACTGGGAAACAGGCCTTCTAACAAAGGCTTACAACGCGTTTTTAATTTAAAAAAAATCATCTTAAAACCTCTTCCTTCTAAAAAACAGTCTGCTATTACCATATTCTTCTTTGTCTGTTAAGCCATTTAGCTAAGCAACCGTCGATTTTCCAACAGACTTCCGGGGGGCAACCTTCAAATCAACCTCAAATGAACCAGACAGACATATTGAGGTTGCGAAATCTAAATACGGAAAAACGATTCGCCATAACTTTACGGTTTAGGAATAGAACAAGGTAAAAATTTCAAAAAATATATCACTGCCCCTTTATTCATATTCACAAAGAAAAACTTTTGTATAGTTCAGTTTGGATGGCCTAGAGGATAAGCCGCATGAAACTCAGGCAAGTACCAAGGTCACATGTTCAATTATACCTTCCAAGTTTATCTTAGAAAGCATTGATATCGGTGAAAGAACACATCGAGAGGAAACTTGGACTTATAGTTAATATATGTTTGAAATCGCCATTCCGAATTAAGCAAGCGTGGTGATCAATGCTCGGGCTTTCGCTGCATGAGAAGATGCCGTTGCCCTGCAGTGGAATAGTAACAGGCTGGTATAATAATAAATAAGGCAAAAAAAGATGTTAACTAAATGTTACAATCGAGAAAACGTTGTAAACAGTCTCAGTACACAGCACAAAAATTCTTGTCAGATACTCGTACATAGCTAGATCCTACTCTAAAGTAAAAATCGAAGTCGTAGTAGAAAGCTTAAAAATATATAAAACTAAATACATTTGCATTAAAATTCAATAAAAATAACAATAATCATTAATAACTATAATCACCAATAATCATTAATAATCATTAATTATTAATACTTATTATAATTAGGAGGGGCCTAGCATTTATATACGTTTGCAAAGAATTGAATCAGATCAAGCTAGACGATTTATCAGCATTACTTTAGGAGAAAGTCTCTGCCACCTATATGGTGACTTGTTAATCATGCTGCATTTATTAAATTAATTATATTTATTTCCGTCTTAGCTCACACAATGATGGTGTTATCATCATCAATTCATCATTTTCCTGCCGTTATCTTCTATTCTACCATGTCACGCTATCATTTACTAAAGGAGAATGCCAATTTCTGCCCCAAAGTGTACAGATATCATTGTAATACAAATACTTATAGTAAAATGAGATACGAATTTTAGAAGATAACTAACATTCCATACCAGATGTGGAAAAAAACTCACAATAAAAAGTATCTTTCTTTTTATTTCACTTGAAAGTACCCTCAACATTGCCATATAATATTAACAAAGAGCAAAACAGGAAAAAACTATCTTAACACATACCTGGCCTAAAATGTTAAATATTTGTAAGTTAGCGTAACTTAAAACGTAATACATTATTATTAGTGTTTTATGTTTTCTTATCCATAAATCGAACTGTAATATTGTTAGGTTAATAGTTTAAAATAATCTGAGCATTCATATCTAACATTATTTTACTTTTATTTTGGCAACACTCAAGTCTTCGATCAAACGTCAAATGTCATAATGTCACAAAATATTCTGTCTACAAATGATGCTAACCATAATAGATTTACTTTGAAAAATAATGCCCTCCCAGTGCTTTAAAACGAATACACTGTGTATATTAATGCCTGGAACAGATATCTAAACATGTGTATACCTTAATGTTTACAATAAACATAAAAATACTTTAGCCGGTAGGTACAAAAACGGTTTCTTTAAACCTTTATAACTTTCGTCCTCGACTGCTGAGCAATATGCGCTTTTTATATTTTTGTTGTAGAAGATCTTTACTATTAAATTACATAGATTTCGTTTATGTACAGCCTGGGGCACAGGTTCATACAATTTTTGGCATTGTCTTTTTCTTTCATTTCATTCCTCAAATAAGTCTTCTATATGATATTTACTACTATTTTTTCTTTTTTCATTTAATTTACACTTACAGTCCAGCTTTGGATGTTTGAGCTTTGTCTTGTGTAAAAAAAAATATATATGACACCGATTATAAAAGGCAACCTACTCAAAATTAGCTCCGCGCTAGGCAATCGTTATTTTAGTTTATGGTACTAACCAATAAACATGCGAAAGAGACTGGCAACCTCGTTTTTAAAAATAGACAAAAAGAATAAGACATTTCATAGATCAAAATCAACTAGGATCCCTACTGGTTGACATTGATACAACTAGCATAGTTCTTTAGCTATCAGCAAAAAAACTCCATTGAATTCGATCCAGCCATTCTTAGGAAATATAGTGACAGGCTCATGAACAAATTGCCGTTCACCACACACGGTGAATCTAAATAATAGTTTGAAATGAATATAGTGGACGAAGATATGCAGCCGTATATAGGGAGATCGTAAAACAAAGAATGTGGCTGGACTGGCTATCTCTTAGGCGATGTATGTGCTTTTCTTCATACTTAGGTCATCAGTGAGGAATAAGAGATAAGGTAAAGTATTGCTGAATTAGGAACAGTATTAGGGACACCACGGATAAATCTAAATAATACGACTACTTACAGGACAGTTAAAAGCAGAAAAATAATGTCAGTTACGGATTTTAAAATCCAACCAAGAGCAAGTTAAAAGCAGAAAAATAATTTCAGTTACGGATTTTAAAACCCAACAAAGTGCAAATAGGTGACAGTTTTTCTCATTCTCTCATCCATCATCTCATTATATATATTCATTTTAAGCCTCTTTGTAGGCTGTTGTACGTGCATGTATTCATGGCATTATAGTAGGCCCTATCAGAATAACAGCGCTGCGGTATTTATTGTTTTTCTTTCAATACCGTGGCATCGTGCTGAGATAGGGGCCTTTTTGGCCTCGCACAGGTCTTTTTGTTATTCCTTTAATATGTTAAATTTAGTTTAAGTTTTATACTGTTAAATTTCTGTGCGTGTCCCAAATAAACATATTTTCTTTCTTTCTTCTTTCTTTCATCCAGGATTCTATTTTCACACAATTCCTATAAAAACATGCCGAATAAAAACCAGGTTAGACGGATGGAAGTTTAGGAACAGGGTTGTTAGCACCCTACAAATATGCTTAAAAACGAAAAGAGTATATCTATCCGTTTAAAGTTTTAAATGATAAATCTTAGAACTAGTGTCCATCTTAAAATTCAGTGCACTTACTGCACCCACGACTCGAGCGCTATATCTGAACACTTTCACTTTCTACATAGTAGACACAATAGCAAAAACAACCAATATAAATCATATTTCATGGGATAGGAAATTTGTTAAATTAACAGCCGGTCGATTCAGTAAACTCAACCCGTGAAAACTTAAGTAAAGTGAACTGATAATACCTAGCTGTGTAATTGTAAATAATCTAATTCACTTGTGTTGTCTAAGTTAAAATAAAAGTAAATCACTTTGACTTTGTATTTGTAATTATCAGGATAAGGATGGTACGCAAAATTGTTTTTTAAATACACCTCAAAATACAAAGCTCTGGACGGTTCGAAAAAGAGGTGGTCGCTAGTAAATAAATAATCTAATTCATTTTTGTTGTCTAAGTCAAAATCGAAGTAAATTACTTTGACTTTGTATTTGTAATTATCAGGATAAGGATGGTACGCAAAATTGTTTTTTAAATACACCTCAAAATACAAAAGCTCTGGACGGTTCGAAAAAGAGGTGGTCGCTACTGAATAGGACGCCCTGGTTTTCATACTACGCAGAATTGATCCAACAATAAACCAATACTGAATGAAATCTCCATCTCTCTACCATTCAACTCCAACACTCCAGTTTAAGTACGCCAAGTTTCGGGAAACATCGTCCTATATCGTAACGGTTAGCCTTGAAATATTCGAGCGTGCCGTGCCCAGTTGCCTAGCGTGTAATCGGCTGACGTCAAAACCTAGGTTGTGGCAACGACCCGACAAGGCCAGCCGTCCATTTACGACGCCATAGAAGTTTTATTAAAGCTGTTGTGACGCGGAGCTGGCGTTTTTTTTTAAATTTCAAGATCGGTTCAGGTGGTTGGAAGCCGTCGTGGTTCCTGTGGGTCTTCCTGGTATGGTTTGTTGAAGAAAAAGTTTTCATTCGTTCAATAACACTACATACCTTTAACACAGCCATCCTTAGCCAGATTTTCAGTCCCATCAAGTCCCATGTAATACTTGGGTTGACCTACTGAGATCTGAATCCTTGATGGACAAATCCAACAATACAACTTTATTCGACCTGAATATGGAACCCAGGGCCTTATACTTAGTAGTAGATTTCGCAATTGCTGGACCAACGAACTTACTCAGTCGTTTACGTGCATTTATAGATTCGACATAAAAATTAGTTGACGGCGCTGTTGATGCAGCGCTTAAGCGATTGGCTGCTGCGTCGCGTGTCTCGTATTTGATTCCTGCGCGGATCAAATATCTGTATGGCCTACAGGCAGTTGTTCTAGGTCTGGTGGTTTGTGTACCTACGTGAGTTTAAATGTTTGTAAAGGTACCTACGACACAAGAGAAATTGCTTGTAGGGTAACGTAGAAGATACAATTTTGGTAGGCCTGATTTTAACGTGTTGTTCAATAAAGTTTACAGATTAGCAGAACTTCTTCAGTTCAATTCTTCTGTATTATCATTAATTCATGTGTACTTCTTGCTAAACAAAAGGAATCTAAAACAAAGGATATACCTCGTTAGCTTGTCGTTGATGGACTATCAACCTGACAATTATTATTAATTAAATCTTTGTGTCTATCTTTACATGTTGCAGTTAGTTCCGCTTCGTCTTCTCTGCTGACACCGTAGCAGAGAGAGCGTAAAGATAAGCTTTATGTTCTATATTAGTTAGTTTACTTGCTTTCCTAGTGCAATGTCAAATATGGTCTTGTTGATTCGTCAACATCACGTCATCCTGTATTCCTAAAACAAATCAAATCAGAAGCCTAAGCCTTTATTTAATTAAGGCTAAGGATTAGGACTTTTTTGAACGTCCTTACTTACGTCTTTACTCTGGTTAAACTGGTTTTCAGACTTTCGGGGTTCAGGCTACCCGTAACGACTTTCCAAGATATACAAATGGCGTAAGAAAAGAAAGGTTTAACGTGCTCTCTTGATAATTAATAGTCATCGATCCCCGGGTTAACCTCGGCAAGCGAAGCTTAACTTTCGGTCGTCCCGTGTGATTGTTATTGTATAGCCACAACACCACAATAGTCTTACAGATCGGATAGAGAAGTATCCAGAACTGACCTTTACACAACATTGTGACCTCATTGCGCAATCCCAAAAATGTATGACACATTCCAAGGTCACACATTTATATGGCATTTAAACTTCCAACTGATGTCCATCCCATAGGGATTGTTACCTCCCCACACGACTTAGGGCGCCTCCTTATTGTCCCCATTAATTTGTACATCTAACTCGGAGCAAGGGACGTTGTTAGTACGACTGTCCAGCCCGTATAATGTGAGGCCAGTGATTAAATATAATTGGTTATGGTCATTAAATTATTTATATTTGAAGTACCTAATTTTCGGAGTTGGTTGAATGTGCAAGGAATTAAAGTAAGTACTCATAGCTTAATATTTCGGAGGTGATAACGTGTGATCGCGTTGTCCTTCGTTCAAAAGCTAAACTACATTTACAGCACACATTGATGCACATTTACACACACATTCTTAACTCATTCTGGCATACAGGTCTAGAAACAGATGATGGTGTGACCTTTCCTTGATCGCATTAACCAATCCAATTATGTGGCTTTAAAAAAACATGATATTATAAATAAATATTTCTTTCCTCATCAGACTATTTATAAACATCTTCTTTACAATTTAATTAAAAGAAATCATTTATTTACTGGCGATGTTCTTAAGAAAGATTAGGTGCGTAGTACTCGTAACAGGCGTGCACGTAAAATGTATGAACGTAAAAAAGTAAGGATCGTAGCAGGTGGTGATCTGAAGTTTCTGCCTACACCAATGATGAATTTATACTTGTATTGATTTAATAACACAAGAATATCAATGCTTTTATTTTACTCATCAGAATTTAAAATGTCTTTGAACACCTAACTAATAAGTCCTTAAATCAAACTGGATCCGAAAGACAATCCGTTGACGTACTAAATTCGATTAATCGATAATAATTTTAAGAGTTCCGTCGTAATGAAATGGTAATAAGATCCATCAGTCACAGCTGTTTATGTTTCATGCAGCAATTGCCCATCTGACTTCCTCAACGACCACAACCCAGTATCTGGGTAATACAATTAAGATTTGGTTAAACTTTGTTCCGTGTTTCATTGAATAAAAATTGAGCAAATCGCCACACAGACAAGCTTACTTTAAAGATGCAAGCTATTAAATGCGTTTAAAATGAAACAGTGTTTCCGCCCAAACGTGCGGAACACTCAGTGTGCTGGTCTGAATCACTCCTTGCCGGTTTTTTTATTTTATAGCTATGCAAATCGAAGCAATGGTCTGTGTCTAAATATACATCAAGTTGATAAGTACAATGCTGATGAAATAAATATCGTGAATCGTCGTGATCTTGTCTATTAAATGAATCTTCTGACTTTTGAAAATTAAAAATAAATAAACAAGTGTTGCTCTAGAACTTATCAATCGTCAACTCAGCTTATCGCAGTCCGTTGCTAGATATAGGCCTCTCCCAAGCCCACCACCACATTAAAACTTATAGATTCTGCTAAAGCTACAAAAACACCTTCCGCCATACCTTCTTTCATTATGAGCCCTATAATTTGAACAGAAGTAATCCCACCACCTTTAATACCAACGAATACTTTAAATCATTTAACAAATTGCTTCCCAGTCAAAAACTATTCAAAAGCTTCACCCTATGAAGGGAATTCAAACACGAACCGAACGATAAGGCGATTGAATTTTAAATGTTATAGCTATGTAAATCAATAAAAACAGGTCTGATTAACAAAACGAAATGTTACTACGCAGTAAAACAAGAAGGATTGTTTCCTTATTGTCACATTGATTAGCACTACGACAAATTAATTTTATTGTCACAGTATATTAGAATATATAAACACGTTAATATGTAATAGGAGACAAGAGAATGATGAAATAGTTATGTTGTTTTCGTTGGAAATGGAACTGACAAAAAAAGACGGGATAAAGATAGCATTCATGATGAAACAAAAACATTAATTTCCAAGAAAAAACAAAATGTTTATTGCAAATAAGTTTTACTAAAACATAAATCAAAATTAAATTTTTGAAAGAGAAGCTTTAGCAGCTGATGAGTCAATAATCTTAATTAACTAAAGCTAACTCAAACCAACACAAAGACAAAACTGTCCTACCAACGACAATGCCCAAAAAAAATAACGAAACATTGGACCAAATACGAAACACCCACACAAACACCATAATTTTGTTTACAATCCCCATGTGAGAAACGATGACCTATCAAGGCCGCCATGTCACGGCCCAGCCATCACAATAGCATAGCAGGTCGGGGAAGTCGAACATTCTCACTTTCATACAAATACCTACATAGTTGTAACTGAGCGTAGAATTCCAGTTGTAAAGTGTATAAGCGGACCAGCCTATTAAGGCGATTTTAGGATTTAGAACGGATTTTGTTGTGACGAATTTAGATGCAGACATTGTTGGGAAAACTTTCCATGATATCTCTGAGCAGTCCATCATTTTAGGTTTAATACCCTGCTAAATATAGAGGACGGAATAATAAAGTGCGAACTTACTTCTACTCAACATGTTCACAGTCTTGAAAACTGAATATTATATTCCTAAATAATGTATATTGTATTACAGACGCTCCGGATCTGAGTATCGCTTAAATTCTGAAACAGGACACGAGTCATTAGTCCCAAGAAGAAAATTCATGAACGGAAAGGATTAAAATTTCTAGTGTAAGATCTAATATATGGGTTACGTTATATGTAAGGAATTAGGCAATTTATTTCATGTTATAAATAAAGTAATACATAATGCAAAGAAAATACAGTTGCTTAGCCAACTACAATATTCCTAAAAAGTGGTATATAATTTAGAAAACAAAACATAGGGTTTAATAAACACAATCGATATAAATCGAAACGCAAATAAAAACAAGACGTAACCAAATGGAATACTCCCAAACACAGCAAATATAAATCAGATTTACTACAAGACTTCCCACACTATTTTAGAAACTTTATGTCTGTCATCTTGAACACGCTTGGAAAACTACTCATACGCATTCCGAGGGCCGCAGATAAAAACCAATACTACCCGAAAAAGAGGCTATAAGGAAAAATGGCCGAAGATTTGGGACAATTTGCTGGGACATCAAGTTACAATGTTTTTTATTGGCGAACGTGCGTTTTACATATTTATAAGTTGCCGAAAATATTATCTTATTCCGTGAAAGTTTTAATATTAAAGATTAAGTGGTCCTGTAATTTCGTTAGGAGCCGTATAGGTACCTACGTAGTGTGTTAAACGTATGGATATGTTTTATTCAAAGGCAGAAATCCCATAATAGCAACACGGGCAAATTCGGTTGAAACTATTTTGCGGAAACATTCGACTAAAAAATCAGATAAGTAAAGTTATCATTATCAACCTTGCTTTCAATTTAATTGCTTATTTGGCTGGATATTTAAACCAGCTGTTAGAAGTTTCGGGTTTAGCGTTTTCTACCATATATTAAGCAATTTTAGGATCCTTTCGTCTTGGTATTAACGTATGCTTCATCGTTCTCCCATACACAATTATATCCATAATGTCCAATGTCATTCTCATTACCTACATTAGCTATTGCACTCATGAGATTGTTCCCAAGCTAAATATCTAATTAAGTTCACATGTGCATTTGAAAAACTAAATGTTACGCTAAAGATGGATACGAGCAATTAAAATGATTTACAATCTCAATATTTACTCAAGCTATTGTTCCAACATAGACATCACATTACAATACGTAGCTACTACAGTGCGAAATTACGAAATTCTCAAATAAAATAAATAACTTCGTAACTTCAAAGGGTACAAGGTACTCGTTATTTTAAATTAAATATTATACTTCCCTTAATTGTATACAAGTAATTGCATAATGATTTTGATGGCCGTGGACAACTGAAAATAGCAGATGAACCACCACAATCAACGAACAAATTACACAGTATTATTTCTGAACTTGAAGATCACGATTGTTAATTAAAAGATAACTTCTGAGGCCAAGAAATTCATGTAACGAGTTTATACTAATCACAAAGGGATAAAGGACCAATTCACCTTCCGGGTTTATCCAGTCGAAATGGACATCAAAAAAACAAAACAGACAATTCAAAACAGTTCTTACACGTGTCAAAATAGACGCTTGAGCACGCAATGACCTCAAAATGTCGTCGTCCTATCATTGGCAAAAACTGTGAACATAAATAAAATAGTACGTCTAGAAACAAGGAAAAATTCACTAAACTGTCGTAACTGTGAAACCGAAGACAAGAAACAAAGTAACAAAGATTTGGACTAGAATTTCTATGTTCTGTGTCAAGTTGGCAAAAAATGCTCGTCCAGGTGCATCTAAAGTTAATTTCAAAGATGTTAGACGATTGAATGCATTCATTGTTGACTGAAGGAGTTGTTGGAATCGGTGTTGGGCCGTTATTACATTAGCAACCAATTGGGTTTTTTTTTCGGTCTAACACGTTCACGGTTTATATTGAGTCTAAATGTTAGTGCTTTACGTTTAACAATGTATTTAGGAAGTTGAGTTTGTCAAACAGCTGTTTTGGAGATTCTAAGTATCGGAAGATGTTAAAAGTGAGCTGTTTATTTATTTGTTAAAACTTTATGCAAGCTTATAAAAAACAACGGCAGACTTAATGCCTTAGGCATTGCCTTAGCTGTTATAAGTTATACAAATATAGCATAATCTCTTGTATAGCAGGCCCGTATATACTATTGAATTAATAATAAAATCTTCATTAAATAAAGTTGAAACACAAACATGTGACAAAATAAACACGCAAGCGGACAAAAAAGTTCTGAAGATTCGCAATACTACGTCAAAATTTTTCCTAAAGCATTTCCACCGTACAGCCGCACGGTGTGTACCATTTAAATATTTATAAAAGTAAACGCATACAGACATACTGGATACGTGATCATATGCGTGAAATACTTTGTGTAGGTATATGTGTACATTCATTCAATATTTTCAAACTGTCCTAAAGCAAAATCAATTGATAAAGATAACAAGATTGTATTATTATAAAATTATTACGCGATAATAAATCCACATGTATCATTAGTTCATTGCTACTCAGCCATGTTATTCGAGACATTTCCAGTGTTTATAATCTAATCGTATTCTTAATAAATAAATACTAAATATACTCGAAAACGGATAGATAGTTATGAATGATTCAATCCAATAACAATAAAAATTGCATGAAACGCCAGGTACCGTAATATAAATCTAAACAAAACGATAAATTGCTAATAGTAATTACGGCCCAAACATGGTCCCCTGAGGAACCCATTACGAGTATCATAATTAACTTATACTTGTTACGTCTAAACGGCTTTATACCGATGGATAATGTCGGAGGAAAAGTAATAATAGGAGTGATAAAATTATTTACGTGTCTCAGTAATTCCAAGTACAATTAACCGAATCAACGTCTCGTGGGATTAAGTCTTGTTTACGATACCTCATTCATCGAATCTCTACGTTAAGTCAACGTGGGAATGGAGACACAAATACTAATAAATATTACAAACGCCACGCAATTTATTGATTTTCCTGACGCCGTCGTGGTAAGGCGGAATTTATTTATTTAATATTTCATAAGAACTGCAGAAACAAGACTAACTTTGACACGTACGAGTATTAAAAAGTTCTTGCGTAAATACGTGTTTTGTCTTAAACAATAAAATAAAAGCTAATGGCGTATCGGAACCTGAGTTGTTTTTCAAATCCACAAACAACTTCCACGTAACAATACTGGAAAAACTTTTTGAAAACTCAATTTAAATTCATCGGTTATTGTATGAATATAATAAAAATACTCAATGGTAATAAAAAAACAGATAATGACAAATATGTTGTTACTGTCTGGATCATAGATGACATAATTTCCAGGCGAGACACCTATTTGTTTATTTCCAAAAAAACGTGATCACCCAATTGAAATGCAAGAACACTAAAAGCGGAGAACATGGCAAGATCAATGGCTCGGAGAGCGAGTGCGACGCGGCGACGTCGAATAGTGTAATCTAATAGAACTGGCGGCCTCGGTGGGTCAGTGGCACATGATGTCATATCGCGAAATATTCCGCCTAGAAACTGCTTCGGGGGGCCTTCGGACTCACCTGTACGTGGTGTGTTTTACTTCGCCCGCGTACCACGTTTTTGCGCAGTCTTTGTCTAGTGTTTGATGTTAAACAGTCTGCTGTAAACGTTGAAGGTCGCACTCAACAGGACGATACAAAGAATTTGATCAAATCTCATATTACCAGTTTTGGGCGTGTGAGACTGAGTTTACTCCAAAATTAGGCATGCAAATCGCGGTATTACTTTTTTACGTTATTGCTCTGAAACGAGGCGCGCCATGGGATCGTGTCAGCTGTTATTTAGCGTGTTCGGTGTTATATTACAGTTAATTGGTGTAAAAGGCTCTCAATGTTTCTAGACTGCGGATCACCTGAGTCAATACGAGTATAGCCAGACTTTCTGTATATATTCGTCACTGATATAACAAAAATTATATTTGGAAATTTATAGCTTTTGACGCCACTGTAACGAACGAGTTTGCTCATAGTAATTTTTCAACTGAAGACACTACTACACTTATTTAGATAGTTTCAACTTATGTGCATAGCAACCGTATTATAGTTACTTGACAGCATTGAAAAACTCTTTATTACAAATATTGTTGTTAGGTGGAAATTATTATTGAAAAGACAGTCACAACATTTACATATCAATGCGACACTTTCAATAACATAATCACTAGTGAGCAAAGCTTTATGTACCTTTTTTAACTAATTCGATTCTATTCTAATAGCTCCTAATCGGTAATATTACACTTACCAAGACGGCCCAATATACCTTCAGAAAACATTTAGACAATACATTGAGACCAAGTTCTCTTAACAACTAACATGCGTATTCAGTAATTTACTACTCGCTAAGAGTGAATCCCATTTTAATTTAATTAAAACACAAGTCAAATTGACGATCTTAATTACATGTTAAAAACAGCTAACGATCACAACTAGGCGCCATTAGCAAAATCTATTAATCAAATTGTGTCGGCAAATATGGGCACCTAATTATGATAATCCATCGCTTACTGGGGGACTGACCTTATATTGTATAATATAATCTACGTTTCAATTGTTTTAAGAGATGCTACTACTTGTAAATCAGTGTTATTGCGTACATCGCTTGCATGACAATACAATCTGTCTTTTACTGAAATAAATTAAAATGTAATTAACATCGTATGTACGGTTTCACGTGTAATAATATATGCTCAGAATTGGGTTTTTTCCTTTATTCTTTGTTCCCTTTCGCTGTTCTTTTGTTTTAACTAATAATTTGTACAGCAGTTGCAGAAAATGGATTATTTCATTGGTTATTTAAACTAAAACATACAAACTAATGTAAGGTAATAAAATACCAACCACATGTATTTACATTTTACAAAGAGAGCTAGAAGTTAGTAAAGAAGGCCAAGAACCCTCATAAGAAAGTTTAAAGTAACGTACTTGACTCATTTAAAAAGGTGTACCTAGAGGTGTGAGAATTGAGATTTAGTTTCAAGAGCATATTAATGAGAACATTAGTGTGGTTGAAAATATATATATTTGTATTATAATAAGAACAATGAAGCTACGGCTAAACAAATCATACGAAAAGAACTATGATTACGAGCCATGATTTAGAAATATAAATTCACAAACCGCCTGAATTACCTATTCTATTTTTGATAGTGTGATATTATCAATTTACATTATATTATATGTATATTGACGCTCACAACCGATTGTTTCAAAACACTGAGTAGGTATCAAAAATAAAGTTTAGAGGACTTAAGTTTCAAGGCGAATCGAATATCGCGCAACTAAATAACATTATTACTCCTTCGGATCCATTGTTCAACATTATAAACAGGTGACAGATTAACAAAAGGCTTAATTAATCAGAAAATTTGGCAAACTATAACAATGGATAGAAACACACTTGAAAATGTTATGAACCTGAATAAACGAGGTCTCAGAAAAATAACTGAAGATTTTGAAACTGTTTCGCAAACGATGATCCTTGAATTGCTTTTGGATGCTAATAATTGTAAGTAGACAAATGGTATCTGTTTAAGGGCAAATTAATACATACAAATGATGTAGTAAACTCAACGAAATTAAAAACGAAGGTAACTATGGTAACGGTTTTATAAACGCGACGGTATTTGTATGATGACAAAAGTGCATTATTAGTGCGACACCCCGCTTTTAACGGTAAATTGAAATTAGTATAACAACATTACGTCTGAATTCTCCTAATGGTACGGCAAAGGACTGCTTATAGTTAAACCTGTGCCGTACACTCCATTGAGCCAGCTATATGTATCTCAGCAAACAGGCACAAGTACAGATTTCGAGCTGCTACTGAGGAACCACAATCGAAAAATCCAAAGGGCTCATAACTCACAACTCACAACAGAGGCTTAGCCGTAATGCTTGGAAACACGAGACCAACGAGGCAGTAAAATAAGAATAGTTATTAAAAGGAAAAATACTTCTGTTAAATCTATTTCTGAATACCATAAAATTCCTAGTAAAAGCCGAATATATTAAATTTCTATTGAGACCAAAAAAAGCAAATATCAATCCGATGGAGCACGTATCAAAGGACCAATGATCTCTATCCACTTCAACTGCAATTAATGGATTTCTTAAATTCTTTGAAAGAGCTATACGTCTGGATCAATATACTCTCAAGAGTACTTTAATGTGATTAGCAACCGACCACTAAAAACCGCCGTAACGAAATGTTGAAATGTAGGCTATAAGGAAAAAAAGTTATAAAAACAGGCATACTGTAAGACCTACGATATTTAGTAGTACAAGCCTTAGGTAAACACCATCCAATTCTTGTAGATATAAAATCGGTGGAAGACCTAAGACAGCTGTGTCATGTGCATCAGAGTGCGATCTTACTTTTTTTTTATTCGGAGCCCCATAAAAGTTTTACATATCCCATAGAGGTAGGCGGAAACTAGAGAGCGTCATCTGCTACGATTCTTACATACTTCTTTTGCTTTGTTTGCGTTCATATTTAAATTATGTGTACGCCGTTTGCGAGTACTACACACCTGACCTTTCTGGAGAACATCACCAATAAGTGCATGTCCTTCTAGGGTGTCCCCTTCCGTCGTTTCACCTGCCATATGATTTTCGCCTTCTTGCATCCTCACAAAGTTACATTATCAGACATGACACAGTATTGACGTGATTCATCATTCTAATGCCATTGCCCACTTTATTTGTGATCTGCGGAACAGATCTCCTTCTTCCATACTTCCCTATTACCTAGTTGTCATTTCTGTAGTCATCCCGTCACCAGCCGTATCATTTCTTACAGTCTACCACCGTTTCTCTGGTCTACTCTAAGCCTTATAGCCACAAATACTCCCAAAGTCCCAACTGTCTTCAAGACATTTTCCTCATTCCTTCGCACCAGCGGGAATCCCAGTCCTAAAGTTAGCGTATTCTGTATCATTGTCATAATCAAATCTTCTCATGACTTAGATCCTAAATCATAGAATATAATCAACATAGTCCCCCATATTTACGTCATCGCTTCATTGTCACAATCTCATATCTCTATTAAGGATGACAGCATGGCAATTCTATGAACAGATACTTGTCGTACGCATACATTTGACATGTTATTTATAGAAGTTATGCCATGATACTACAGCTACTGTGATTATATGCATCTTTATACTATGAGATTATCATAACAATTAGGTACATGTAGGTAAAGGCAAAGATTAAACAGGTTAAATTGAAACCTTTGCATTTGAAACAAAACTTCAAATTGATTTTTACGTTTTATGATTATTATTTCTTACTAAGAAGAAGATCTCAAAGCCTCTAAGGTTTAATGGTCGAAAGCAATACTGCTGACCAAAGGTTCCGAATTCGATCCTCGGGACTGGCCAAGCAATTTTGAGTTTTTCCAGTTCGAATTTCTTTGTAGCAGCCCGGAGTCTGAATGTGTGCCCAGTTGATAGCCAAAGGCTCGCCCCTATTTCATGGAACTTCAACATGTACTACAGGCATACTTCTGCTAACCCTTGGGGGATTAAAGGCGTGATGTAATGTAATGATATGTCAACAAGGTCTCGAAATTATTTATCGGAAGAAATATGAGTACTAGCATACAACTGATAATGTTGGAGAAAGTACATAAAAACATACACTTATTTTAATATAGGTACAGACGCCAGCACATCAAGTTACCCCAATGTGTCAAATTTTCCCAATTGAATATGAACCTTATTCTGTTTGTCATAGGTTGAAAAACTATCAAAGAAATTTTACACATTGGGGTAACTTGATGTGCTGGCGTCTGTATATAATAAAATCTTATTGGACCTATTGAGGTAATCTTATGGCTAAGAAGCAACATTCCAACTGGTCACAATATGACACCGAAGATTCAAATTAGGACAGTAATTTTTTTGTTATATTTGCTTGCGACTTCTTTACGAAACTTTAGAGATAAACATGTTGACAGGGACATCGACGCACAGCCTAATAGCCAAATAGCAAATGATTCTGGAGTCACCAGAATTGACATTTTGCGTTGGCTCAAATTTAGTATTTTTTTTTACTTTAAACTGTAAATAAATACAAAGGACGGTGAAGGAAAATATCGTGAGGAAACCGGCATATCCTAGAACCAAAAAATCGAAGACATGTGACATCTACCAATACGCACTGGGCCAGCGTGGTAGATTATAGCCCATACGCATAATACGCGCTTTGACGTGGAGTTGCGGATACCAGCCCGGTATGTTTATCTTTTTTTTTTTAATATAAAGGAGTCATCCGACAATAATTTTTACTGCAACTACGGAGCATAAAAAATACGCTGTTGTAAACACTGAACTGTTTAATGCCCTGTAGTTCTCAAAATTTTCTGTTTTGCCAGTACTTGCACATAATAATCATTATTTGTTTTCATTATGCTTAATCAACTAATCAATCATTTATTATTTGTAAAACATATGTCAAAGAAAAATACAGATCATAAAAGTAAATACAGTGTTGTGCTTTGTATATGGTAAGACAAACAAATATAGTTTGGGTAGTTGGGTAGTTTTAAAGTTTACAGTAAAAAACATAACAACAAAAGCTCAACAATAAAAGCATAATTTTGTGCGATATATTTTAAGTAATATTGATTTATCAAAACATTTGAGAGCTATTCGGGAAATAGACAAAGAATTTTAGAAGAAAACATCTCTTTTTACTCGTTAATATTAACAAGAATGTCTAAACAGCTGTAGTCTTCCATATCTGCGCGAAATGAATCAGCGCGTCGTGATACCGACAGTTCTTTGACACTTTTCTGTGTTGACATCAACACAATAACCCTAACTACGTATGTTAGTACGTCAAACGGTTTCTTTTTATCTACACTGGAGATCAACAAGACTTACAAATAAATAGGTACCTAGTTTAGTTACACATACGACTATTGTTGCCCTATCTGAATGTCTAGTCGAAAATGAACATTTCGTTTTTTAGAATTTGGAGTCAACTGGACTAAAACACTAATAAATACGAAGAGTTTCTAATTCATTGCAATTCCGTTGGAAACAGAATAACTTAGTACTAAGTTAAACTTAAACCAACTCTTATATCTAAGTTTTACGCATTTAAGCGAATCAATTAAAATATATTAAAGAATTATAACAGTCAGAAAGATCTAGTCAAAATAAATACCAGAGAACTAAACGAAAGAAGACCACTTTAGAAAATGTATAACATTAAGTTATTCAACGAATCGTAAAACTTGGCTGTTTGCAAATTCAATCTTGAATTCAAAGGTGTATAAAATTGGTTGGCAATAAGCATATCAAAGCACTCAACGATCCATTGGCAACCTTAGAAAATTTTGCAGAATCGCGTTAACAATTCGTAATGGTCAATATTTTGCACTAAAAAAGTCGTGTGCCCGCCATTGATGTAAAAATGTAAACCCATGACTGAAGAGTAATTCTGTAAAGAGATTCGTGAAACAGCTAAAATAGAACATTCCACGAAGACCACAGACTCCATGGTGTTAATAAAATGTCTGTCTACTGAACTCACGTGTTTCCATATAAGCAAGTCGAGTCGCGTCAACTTGCCTCCATCGAATGCCAACATTTTTTTCTAGATCTTCTAAGATGGCATGATTTTAAATTTAGATTGAGATAAAACAGACTGGCGTAGGCAAAGGAACGGAGTTTCATGGAGAACCGGAATTTTTAAAACGAGAAACGGATACATGCATGTTGAATTGTTGATAAACAAATGCTTGCAAATGAGAGACCTTATGTATAATGTAGATGGTTATATGAGGGGAGAAACGCCAAAGAAACGATGGATAGATTGAGTGAATGATAATATGGCAAGAAAAAGGTGAATATTGAGATGACAGAAAACATTCTGCTCCAATCTGCTAAGTGCAGGAGGATTATGAGACCTGGTAAAGCCAATTGAAGCCTTTTCGACTTTGTCAACACAAATTAAGGATTGTTATTTGTTGTACACGGTTTTACAGTAATTTTCTTGATCTAGGTCACCAATTATTGTATCGAGGTAATCCAGAATGTTTATTCACTCCTACATAATAATAGAAACGTAAATTTACACAACGTATTCCCTCTTTTTTGGACAAAGGCGCGTTTGGCACAGATCAACATTGCCCACTCTTGGCCAATGTACAATTATGTACAATAATAGCCAGACAGTACAAACATTAAACGTTTATTTAAGACTTATAAAGACATATAAACTCACTAATGTCTGATCAGTTCTTTATCTAAGTTAATAGGTAAGTGAGGTGGAGATATAAAACCAACTAGAATATTATAGGTGGTGTAACTAAACTTATAGACACAAAAGCTGGTTTATGGCACAGATGATATGTTTAAATGGAGGAAGTAAGTTTGTAAAGGTCTTATAAAGAAAAATTAATGCTCGGTATCAAAAGTAGATAAGTAATGTACGCTTTCCCCACTTCCTCGAAATCAAAACAAGAGCCATTAAGCCCGGGTTACTCGTTCTAAAGATTTCGATAGGCCTTCTGCAAAAAGGCTTTAAACCCTTTCGTTTGTGGTACACTACGGACGAGTTTTCCATCCAACCTAATGACTTAATATCGTGATCCAGTAAGAGAACCGTACGGAGATCCAAATAAGAAAACATTCTTTAAACATTCAGCACAGGTGTAGAACTTATTGGAAGGACGAGTTAGTAAACCGAATTAAAATCCATTAGGTTTTAATACAAGTTTCGCTCGAAAGGGTTACCAGATTGAATACGGCTAACCTATTCAAAGTTCTGTCATTATAATTGAATTTTCACTTCATTAGGCCTGAAAGGGTTAATTCTTACAAGATGTCACACGTCCGCTAACACTAACCCAATGACCGAACTCTCAAGGTATGTTGCATGCTCCCTTGTTTAAAGGAACTATAACCTCAGACAAGTCTAATAAAAGCATCATATTCAATCGATGCCTTTAATTCACAAATGAAAACGCATTCAAATCTATTAGTATCTGAAACAAATGTTCATCTTTCTCTATTACGAGTACAGTCATGGCCGCTATTTATCATGTCCAATCATTGTAATTTACACTACAGCTGTTGCTTGTCATAAATACGATGGCTGAGTGCAGTACATTGAATAGGCAGATGAGATGATTCACGAGAAATCAAGCATGGGCGTGCGCATGATGTCACGACAAAAGCCAGTGGGGAATTACGAATTGTACGAGACTGTTTTCCAAAAAGTCAACGCTGATTGACTGGTAATTTATATTATACAGGATCATCAGGATAAGAGGGGTTATCAGGAACAGACGGTTAAGGTTCGCTAGTTGAGATCGGTCCGTGGATGGCTGACCAGCCATTCATAATTCATAATTCATAATTCATTTATTTATTGTTTGTCACAGGTAAACAGAAGATCTTACAATTAGTGTTAGTGTATCACTGTAACATACCCATGGGGTGTACAATTTTTTATATTATTATCATTAACATGTTATGTTTTAAGATCAAGACCCTGCCTTGCCTCGGAAAGCACGTTATGCCGTTGGTTCTGGCTGTCATGGCCCCGTCTATAGATTCTTTGTAGATTTTTAATAGTAATTAAGGCCTGACAACCAGTTTCACCAATGGGTATCGTTTTATCCAATTACTGGTTTGTGGAGGTAGGATAGGCAGTGACTCCATATAAAACATTGAATTTCAGCTGCATCAGGTTTGACTGGAATAGCTACAAGAGTATTAAAAAAAACCCTGTTTAAGGTATAAAATTCAGTATCTGACGTCAAAATGGTAAACTGACAATACGTCCATTTTTACTAACGAGCGCATTTTCTATGCAATGCGCAAGAGTGTAAAAATATCAAAGCATTACAATATAATGTGTAGCTTCGTGTCAGAGTAGGCCCGCAAAAAAAGTCCGCAATAGCGCTTGAATAGGTTTGCAAGAATAGATTTTATTGTTTGAACAGCTGTTTTCGTAGAGGTCTTTTGTATCCTGAATATTTCTTTAGTGTTTATGTTTCGAATGAGTTTTGGAATAACTTTTTCTTTTGTTTCGTTACACTTTTACTTAAGAGCATTTTTGTGGTCGGAAAAGATTGGATTAAGGTTAAAAATGGTGTTGGTAATTTTTAAATGGAATAGTATTATTTGGCTGTGTATGTGGAATACGACGAACTGATAAGAATTAAACGCATCATAAAAATCAAAAATAGAACTGAAGGATACGATGAAACGGAAAATTTTAATACGTTTCAAGTGTTAAGTACATGAACTTTTTCTTTAGTAAACTTTCGTGATGAAAACGCTTACATAAAACCCAAGCGGAAATCACGTGCGGGTAAAAAGGGCAATTAAAACGACACGGTTAATAAATAGAATTTTAAAGTACGAGAAAAACGTTCGATTCGAGACACGGTCATTCATAAAAAGCCTGAGTAGATATGAAGGTTAACACCTCCCAAGGTACCCATTATACCTGCGAAGGTCACTCGGAGGCACGTCGGCAAACTACATATGTTCTCGATCACGTGTGTTCACATGACTGTCACAGACTCAATACTCATCGACTGAAAACTCGAAGATTCTCACAGAAAATTTTCTATGCGATTTTATTTCTCTGAAAACGGGTCAAAATACAATATCAAAAATAGAATACCTTGGAGTTACACTGCGCAGGTTAATGCGAGTGAACAACGCAACATAGACTATGTTGAGATTCATCGTATGTTATTATTACAACTGTCTGGAAGTGATTGAGGAAGGTTTTTATGAAGGACCAGTCCCAAAAGAGAGGATCATCTCTGTGCTTCATAAATTGGCGCAAAATTACCGCCTAAAGACGTAATACGATTAACATTGACGTCACAGTAAACGATTTAGGACAGGTTACATTTAAATTTCATAAATAGAACAGTAGTCTTCGTGACATTTGAAGAATTTTAGGCGTAACTTTTTTGGAGCCCCACCTTCTTTCACAGCCTAACAACTTTCTTCATCTACACAACAATCTTCTTCTCTTGAAAAGACCATGAAGGTGGTACAGGATTTATACGATTCAGCTATTGTAATTCATAATTAGAGCTTCTTCGTCTTCGTGACCATTACAGAATATTTGCGAAAATTTTTCGACAGTCGCACTATTTTTACAGCAACAGATCCTAAAGGTGACGCAGGATTCGGCCAAATGGTTAGTTCTTAAGTTAGTAGGTCCATGGAGGCACCGCAGGGTGGCGGAAAATACCGCGCCAGTGGCCTTGGACAAGACGTCGAACTCTCTGCGGAATGCAAACACGAACAAGCGTACGTTTTGCCGAAAATTTTTGTGTATGTGGTGGATTCGCAGATGTAACTTGTCACAAATTAAGCGAAGGTGTGAACACTTCGCCAAAATTTTTGCCTTTCTTGTTTGCTTTTCGTAATTGGGTTAATGCCGGATGTTATGTCATTGGAGTCCGTGTTCGCAGTTAAAAGCGAAAATTGGTGTCTCTAGTTGAAGTTTTCGGAAGATCTAATAATAATTCGGCCGTTAAATTGTTTCCACGTTTATTAGATTCGCCATAAAACATTTGTCCTTGAGGCGAATATAAAAACTCGTTGGATGTACACGACGGGCTCTGATTCATTCTATTAATCACCACGAAAATTTATTACACGAAAACATACTGGAAGAATTTTCACTTTCGGTACATCTAGTTCAATTTGGATCGTTAATTGCTAAAATTGGTTTGGTGGCCATCAAATAATGAGCACAGAACCCTTTTGTTACAGCTCTTGAGGCTGCCAAATTGTGTGAATTAAGAGCGATATGACCTAAAAATACCATACAATACTGTAAGATCCCTTTAATCTGGACCAATTAAGGATAGCTTGGAGTATATTAGGACAACCTTTAATCAGTTTAACTCGGTTATTCTGTACAGAAAATCTTCCCGCGATAAGTTAGGTGAAGTGAACTGTCAATTCCTAGCTTTAGTTTGGGATGACATCTCACTTCGTTTTTACTTCACCTACTCCACTGCAGTTAAAGTTAGTCTGTCTGTTCTTTGTGACAAATAATCATTAATTCTTTACTCCTTTATAATAAACTATTACGATTCCAACAAGACAATAATGGAGCTACAAACGCGGTATTCATTAAGCATGAATATTAAAGCAAAGGGATTGTAATTAGTTCCATAAATATTTCCGGATACTTAGACCAGGTTTTTAATTTAAAGTGTCATGGGGGAGAGCAGAATGCGTGCAATTGATGATAATCCCCGGATTACGACGTACCCTAATTAAAAATAATCACTTTCGTTGCAAAAAATAACTGCAAATATTTTCACTTTAATTCATGTGGGTTTGTAATAGAGAGGGAGATAATTGAAATAAGAATGTTTTAAGTCGAATAAGAAATTGTATTCAGGATCATCATCTGATTAGCTTTTTCCAACTATGTTGCGGTCTTCGGCTTCAAGTCTAACAGGATACAGCAGTGTATTACGTGGATCGACTGCCTCCTTGTCTGAGCACTAAAACCCAATTGCTGTGTAGCATGATACCTATTGGTTAATTTTGTTGCCAGACTATTCGTAACGACTCGATTGCCAGAGACAGATCTACAAATGATAGCCGGGACCAACCGCTAAATCTGCTTTACGATGCACGCATCCAGAAATCCCCATCGGCGAGCGTAGCTACCTTTGATCGACTCGCGAGACTGCCATTATTTAGCCAAGCCACAAGCCCCCAGATTCTATATCTTTCTTGCTTTTCGACTCTAAAAGAATGTTGGTCTAAACAGTGTTTGGACTAACATGGTGTCAGAGTTTTTATATCGCCCATGGGCCTCTTACATAGCTTCACGTGCCGTCGAGAAATATGTCTTAGGCATATATACAATTTCCTCACGATGTTTTCCTTCTCCGTTCTTGAAGCAACTATACAATACGCACGATTCCAAAAATCACAGGCGTGGGCTTTGGGTTCGAACTCACTGGGCCTTGTGACTCAGAAATCCGCCGGTCACAAATAGCCAGGATAACTGGGCTATTCCATGCTTTTCATAGATCGAACGAAACTCATGTCAGGTTTCTGCGCGGCTAACTCGCAAAAATTTAATTTGGCTTCATTCGTCAGATACCCGGAATTGTCCAATGCGAGTTCTGCGGAATTATCCAATGCAAGTTACGCGGATTCACACTATCTACGACAATATGTATTACTCAAAATTGTTCTTATCATCACCAGTCGCCATCAAATAAAAATGTTTTAAAGCTGAATATGGTATTAATAGAGAAATAAAAAGAGCAGAAACATCGGGCACAAATATAGTTACACAAAAATGACATGATAACGCTAATGTGACAATTTTATGCCTAGACGTAAATTGGGAAGTAATGCATAGTTGTTTAAACATTGTCTCACGTAGCCATTGTCCCCAAATGTAACCAAATCGAACGAGGAACGTGTTAACAATGTACCACGAATCAAGAATGGGTCTTCTGTTCCAATTTACTCTGTTTAAAGCACTTTAAATGCTGTCGTATTGTGCAAAGAGATGTCACTTCTGCAAGGTTGACGGTGCTTAAACATAGACAGCAAAGTTTTAGTTCCACCTGGGTCACCTGCATGTATGGTAACTGTGTTATTGTATAAATAAATACCAATAAAAAAACATATGCAAAATAACAGAAGACGATTTAGCAAATGGGAGATCTAGACACCGGGCCGCTATAGAAAAATCGCTGATAAAATAGCACAATATCACTTTGCTGGACCCGGGAATCGGACTCTGGACTTCAAGCTTAGCAATAGCTTTAATGACCAACGAGGCAACAAGTCGAACTGTATTAATAACTGCAAAGCATTTTTAGTGTTAAATATGGTACTTCACATCAAGGTGCATCGTTACTCAGTCAACGGGTTGTAAAGGTCACATAGGCTGTTCCCTAATGGAAAATACTGGTACTCAGCTTCATCCAGTAAAACTGATGATGATGACGTAAAATCATCTGTGTACCTTACATATACTACAACAACGACATCGACCTGCACCGAGGTCACTTGAATCTAATTTAATTTATTACTCATTGGAGACAGTAAGTCGTGGGTTCGAACCCAGGCAGGTGCATTACTTTGTGTAATTTATTTCATCACCACTGCTCTCAGAAACTGCAAACGGCATGTCCTAGAACCAAAAATTCGAAGACATGTGACATCTTCCAATTCGCACTGGGCCCGCGTGGTAGATTATGGACCATAGACAAAATACGCGCTTTGACGTGGAGTTGCGGATACCAGCCCGGTATCTTTATCTTTATCTTTTTACTCATTGAAGACCAAATACATATGCAACGCAGAACAACAGTCATTTATCTGATAGCTTTGCATTTACTATAGTGACAGCGACCTGACCGAAGGCTATACGACACAGTCTGGTTTTACAGGGTGTACGTTTTCTAAAGACAGTACAGTGTGGGTTCTGGAGAATAGGTCCTATTAAAAAAATCTGAAAGATATTTTTTTTATCATGTAACACGTGAAATTAGAAAAACACCTTTAAAAAGTTTATACTTAGGATCAAGGTCAAATTAATAATTCAGATAGATAACTTCAAGCAACTATAGATTAATTATTATTATATTTATTATATTATTAAAATAGTATTGTGCAAAAAATAATGATGTAGACGCAGGCCATATTTATGTTTTTTAAAGCCGAAAAAACAACTTTTTTAAATATTTCTTTATTTCGCTTTCGTTTTCTTTAAACCTGAACTCATGGTTCTTTTCAGCGTTTTCCTTTATGGCCAACTATCTAGAACTAAAACTTACCCAATACTTTTTATTTAAGCTTCTTCATTCATAGATTTTAGAAGGCAAATTTACGTTCAAAATCTAGTCGCAATCCCATCTTAGAGACAATTTAAATATGAAAAACTTGTCAAAATTTATTGCTAAGTCTTATTTTAGACAGATTGGAGAACGTTTTTAAAGGATTTTTAATGATAATATATTTTTTAATTACGGTAATTGCCCCTAATATATGGGCAATACGTATAAACGTAGCAGATACCAACTATGTAATGGTAGGTATGTACATAATGATAATAACAGGTGGCGATCTATAGATTCTGCCATGGAAAACAGCCATCATTTTATTTATTCTTATATAAAAATTCTAAATTAAACAAGTGCTCTAGAATTACAGAAAATTGCCAATCATTTGTTTAAAAGATTTTTGTTAATAACCTTTGTATAGTGACGTGTTTAAGCATCTCCTAACGTACGATCAGCGTGACTTGCCGAATTTCAATGTTGGTAAAATGATTATCTAATTGATAATTATTGGTATCTAGGGTCACCAACCCCACGTCTATCGTTGTGATGAGTGGTGATGACAAAAACACGAATATGAGTGATACATATTATATTGGATACAGTGTGAGTCCGCGTAACTTGCATTGGAACAATACGAGTATTTCAAGTGATTTAAACGGAGTAAATTGGAACAGAAGACCCGTTCTTGATTCGTGATGCATTGCTAAAATGTTCCTCAGAATTGATTACAATCTGAAAGGCTTCTCACAATCTTAATCGCTAGGCAGCTGGATCGAGGGCTTGATCCAGAAGGCAGTACTCTTGGACACGGCCGCGGCGCACACAAAGGTGTTTCCTCTCTCAGGCGCCCTGACCATCGGTAGCTTGGACCCTGTTCCCGATACCGGTGGGCTACGTGTGATAATTTTTAAACAACTATGCATTGTCTAGGATAGTGCGAATCTGCGTAACTGGCATTGGATAATTCCGCGTAACTCGCATTGGTTAATTCCAGGTACCTACTTATCGGACAAATGTAGCTAAATTAAAATTTCGCGTGCAAGTCACGCAGACACGTTACATGAGTTTCGTTCGATCTAAGAAAAGCATGGAATAGACCAGTGATACACCAGGCTATGTGTGACAGGGGGACTGCAAACCCATAGGTAAGTAAGTCTCGAGTTCGAACCTAAGGCCCCGAGTTTTCGGATCCATGTCCGCATTGCATAACTATCACTTGCTGAAAAAACGGTGAAGGAATACTTTTTTGCCGACTATAACCGACTTCAAATAAAACACAAACAGGTGTAAAATAACTCTAGATTCGTAAGTCGGTGGCCAATAACGAATATTAAAAATAAACCACCAAAGACACAGACTTCTCAAATTAAAGTAGGTATACCAGAAAGTGTTTACTTTTGAAGTCGATTTAGTTTTTGTTAAAAAGTGCGATGATATTCCTTCCACCCTGTAGGGTACATATTAATTACCTGACGTAAAATAAATTCGAATTATATTTGATCGTTATAAACGAATGAATGCGGTGCGGTATGAATGCAAGAACCACAATAGCCCAAAAGAGGGTGCAGATTGTTCGCCGTGAGGTCGATTCCGATTCGAGCCCATTGACCCATTGTGATCAAACTCACTCTCACACAGACATAGCTCATTTATCTTAATTTAGGTATTTAATGGGAATATGCAAGCGGTCTTTGTGACTCCTAAAAACGTTATTATAAGAAGCGGGATTTTGGGTTCGGTATAGAATCTAAGAAGGAAGGTAAACTTCACATAAAAGAGCACCTAACTAACGCTAATACTTCACCTCAAACTTTCACATTTATAATGTTCGTAAGATAATTTGATTTAGTGTTTAATTAAACCCAGTGTAGTATAATAATTAGCGATTAAACAAAAAAAGACATTAAGAAATTCTTAGAAATAACCAAATTGTCGGATTACAGTGAAGCTTTAGCAATAATTTAACAAGTTTATGGGTTAATGAAGCCTGAAATTAAAATAGGGGAGTAAAAATAGATGTAAAGGTATACCTCTTGGTTCATACTTTACCGTTAAGACGTTTAGAACGAGGACGTTGTAGAGTTCTGACTCCCGGAGGGCGGGCTTTTTGGGGGACTACTTTCCTCATGTAATATTGACATTCAAAAAGTGCTGATCCTCAGCCATATTTGAATAATATGGCTTTTGATTTTGATTGACTTAATTTTCTGCTAGCTGTTGTTGATTGGTTGTATGTAGGGGGAAAAATCTCCGGAACTACTTACACAATTTCAAAACACCTACTGATAGAAAGCTAAACGATTGCCGAGTTCCAAATGATATTCGATTTCTTTCACGCGAAAGACATCGCGGGCAGGAGCTAGTCAACAATTTTATTTAAAACTGCAGACGAGCCGCGGTTTCGCCCGCGTAGGTCCCGTTCCCGTAGGAATACATGGATAAAAAGTAGCCTATGTGTTAATTCAGGGTGTCAGTTAACTCCATAACAAATTTTATTAAAATCCATTCAGTAGTTTTTACGTGAAAGCGTAACAAACATCCATCCATCCATCCATCCATCTATCCATACTCACAAACTTTCACGTTTATAATATTAGTAGGACTATTTCACACTAAAGGGAATTGCTCAGTTTGTTAGGGCCATTTGGCTTAAGGTGAACATTTAATATAATATTTAATGACTGTGGTTTTTAATAGTTTATACCTCAAAGAAATTAATTATAGTAATAAAGTTGCAGGAGAGTGTAAAAATAGTTTATATTTAGCATATCTACTAATGTTAGAAAACAACCAAAATAAATCATAATTATATCTATTAAACTGATATTCTCTAACTTTTAATGCAGTAGTAACATATCCTGAGGTCATCTAAGTAAATGAAAAAATAAAACTCATCAAACGAATCATAAAATAATAAAATGTTTTCTAAAAACTGGGCAGGCGGCATAATATTACTTTCGTGCCTCACCGTTCTTCGCCCTACAAGGCAATTGAAACAATATTGAGTAATTGCCTAGGTTGACATGCCAGTTCAACATTTATTTTAACAAAATAGGACCAGGATCATTGTCATGAGTAGATTCGGTGTCCATGGGTAAAGCCGGGTCTTCAATTAAAGCGGTATTGGAGTTCATCATAAAAAAAACAAAAAACTTCGCGAAAGTAATCAAAACAACATTCACAATACACAGAGGCAAAACATTAGTTTCATAACATATTTTCATTATTAAACTCTTTGATTTCATAGTATGCATTTGTCATTATTGACAGCTGGTGTTGTCAGAAAATTAAAAAACATCGATTTAAAAATCGATTCGACAACAAACGAATCAATATTAAAATCGGATATAAAAATGATTTGAAGGCCAAAAACGATGAGTGTTTTGTTTGTTTTCAATATGATTATACGAAAATAAATATATCACCGTTTGAAAATCACTTGATTACTGATTTTCAAGAAAATGTAGTCATATTATTACTTATATTTTAGAAATCGATTATTATCTTTACCGTAAGAATAATCACAACTGTTATTAATGTGGCAACACAGAATCAGTTTCCAACTATAAAATGGCGACGATTTTGAAGTCAATCAGCTTCAATACTTATTAAACGAGATATTTTTACATTTACTTTCCGGCGACGACAACTAAAAAAATATTAATTTTAGATTTAATTATATTTTCTCATAAGAATACTTTTTACAGATCAGCTTGTCCACGTTTCAGCCAAGAATGAGCAATTCCCTTTAGGCTTTCTAAACACTTCTAGAAACAACCAATAAGAATTACCGGTATCCAACCGCCATCTTAATTACATCAAGCAAAATCGCTACGGTATTTCGGCCTGACTGCAGTCATAAACTTAGACCAAAGCCTAATCAGTTCAGTGCCTAAAGGCCGAACCTAACTACCGGCCATTACTTAGCAAGATTATTCACTGCCTTTGCCCATATATGGAGAACTAACTAAATACCGGGGGTTATTTGGATTTTTCACGGGTCTAAGAAGCTTCGTATTTTATTAGGTGCAGAAAATGAAGTAAACTGCCTTTGCATGTTTTAATACAGGATGGAATTATCGACGTAGGTACGCCCATGGGCGGCATTAAAACTTTAAAATCCGGTTACTCACTAAGCACACGATATGAAGAAGATCGAGGTACGGCCGGTTTCCATGAGTTCGGTAGTAACATGATTCGTTCAAAATATAGAAGCAAAGCAATGCAAACATATTTTATAGAAAAGACAGGGCACGGACACGACGCTTACTCGTCTGCGCCCTGTTGCAAAACATAGAAAGGACGGGGCAGTGGACACGGGCGCGAGCAGGCAAGGGGCGGTTAAGAACAGAGTGCGGACAGGGTGGGGCGTGCATTCAAGGAATCACAGTTTTAAAAGTAACAGAGCAACTGGACAGGACAAGAGGAGAGGACAAAGCAGGGACAGTAACTCAAAATGTATCTTGAATAGGGATTTGAACATACAAAAGACTCACTGAAATTAGCTTAATTTAGTTATTGGTTACTTCTTTTAGTAATCAGAGTTGTATTTAATTTTGAACTAAAGAAGAAAGAAGTCACTTAAAAGACCAGCCCACTAAAAGTATCCCGGTTATAAAAACCTACTTCAAATGCAAAAGAAAATAAATCTGCAGTGTTGCTAACTAACTTTTAAGCGTCCGGCTGCCATCAATCAGCCATTTGTAAATTAATACAGCCTCAGGCGAACCATTCCACATCTGTCCACAAATCAAAATCTTTTTTTATGAATAGCAACATTATAATAGGAGGATAGTGACCGCTGAATGATTCACAGGCTACGCCCCATTGTTAGACTGGCTTTTTTTAATCTGCCATTTGTTCTAGGCTAGCCTGACTGAACCGAAATAATTACATGCAATTTCGAACTAACTTTAAAGTCACACGAAATACATTTTGTATTGTTTTTTTTTTTTGTACCATAGAGTAAAAGTTTAGGTGTAATTAGGATGAGGTTACCGGGTCAGTCATGGGGTTGTTGCGAGAAGGTAACGGAATAAAAAAATACGGTATTAGACAGTGGTTAAGCGCCAATGATATTATAAGTAAAAAGGTTTACCTAGATAGGTTATAAGCGCTCAACAAGCGACACGTTAAAATGTGGCTAACTAGCCACATTTGACCTCAGTGTCGCGTCGCACAGTCAACGGACGCGTGCGTGCCTTAGTGTGCTGCTTTTGAAAATCGAACGTTGTTTAGGTAACCTATCTACACCTTGTTACTTATAATATTATCATTGTTTAGCGCCGTATTTTTTACCAGTGGTCGTTGAAGTAGGTACCTACCCACGCTAAAAATGATCACTAAGATACCAACGACGGACTACCAAGATATAGGTCTCTAGTCCTAACCCATGGCAACAGTGGGAGTCAAACCCACTAGAAAAAATCAGAAAGGATATGAGAAAGAACAAGTATGCGGTATGAAAGTGCGAGAGGAATGCCATGCGAGAACTGGTATGACTGAGGAGATAGATACAGAATAGCGCCATCCATTCGGCGGAAATTAGTCCATAGTCCAAAAAAAAAAACCCATGGCAACAACACTTTCTTTTCGGAGTCATGTGCTTATTGCATTATTATCACTTGCTTACAAAACGAAAAATATCGTCAGAGAACCGGCATGCCTGAGAGAAATTTTTCGACGGCAATTGAAGCCAAGTGAGAGGCCCACAGGCGGCATAGAAACCTCTAACACCACTTAATACACTAAGACAGAAGATACAGCCAAGTCAAATCCAAGCGTACAAGGCCAAGTCTTGAATGCCCTACAAAAGTCATCTGATTTCAAAAATCCTTTCACTGTTAAATAGCTACACTAAAGCCGAGTTCCATAGGTTACCAATTTATGTCTCTTTCCCACCAACGAAGTCAAGAGCAGAAGCTACTGATTACTAAAAATTACAGGGTACAAGGCCAAGTCTTTAATGCCCTACAAAAGTCATTCGATTCCAAAAATCCATTCACTGATAGAAAGCTACACTAAGGCCGAGATCCAAAGGGTGCCATGTTAGGTCTCTTTCACACCAACGAAGTCATGGGCAGAAGCTACTGATTACTAAAAATTACAGAGTACAAGGCCAAGTCTTTAATGCCCTACAAAAGTCATCCGATTCCAAAAATCCATTCACTGATAGAAAGCTACACTAAGGCCGAGATCCAAAGGGTGCCATGTTAGGTTTTTTTCACACCAACGAAGTTACGGGCAGAAGCTACTGATTACTAAAAAATATACTTACCTAACATCTTATAAAAATTTACCTAGGTAAAAGTTCCGTTAATACAAGAAAAAATCTACAAAGAATCGGGCCAGCACTTCACTGGGTTGCAAACATAATCTGTGTAGCCTTTTCCCAACAATGTTGTAGTCGGCTTAAAGTCACATGGAGCCTATCTGACCTCCAAAACTCAGCGGCTGGGTTCTCCTTAGTTAGATTAGATTAGTTGTCGAACATTCGAAGTTCAGACAACTCGTAATGACTGTGAAAGATCTACTAATGACAGTCGGGATCAACGGCTTAACGAGCTCTTCGAGGCACGGTATGGTCTTGATTATGTATAGCATCATTCATCAATAAATTAATACCTTCCATTGAACAACCTCGGTAAGGTTAGCTTAACCTTCGATCAAACCGTGTGGCTGTTATTATTTAGACTGAACGCGACGGTTATGTAGTATTGAATATGAAAACGCCATTAATACCCCATTTGATCTCCATAGTTACCCAGTTTTTAATTTTAACCTCCATTTTGGCACCTCCCTATAATTTATTTATTTATTGACACTCCAACGACTTAGTCACTTAAATCATTACCTACATTAAATATATTATCACATCATAAATATTGTACAGTTGGACGACGCCTTTGATCTCTGGAAAAATGCCGACAATGTCTACACGCGTAAGCCCTGATTAATACCTCCCGAACTACGAACATCGCTTTGTTCGCAGTTCGGGAGCGGCTTTCCCGCGTCTCGCCCCTCTCACCGCGCAATATTGCCCTGTCTAGACGGCTTCGTCGGACGACTGTAGGTTTTTAGACTGTGATATTATATTCTATTACAATAGCTTTGTGGTGAATTCGTCACTTAAAGGTGTGCACAGCACTTGTATAATGATAAACAATAATAAAAATTATTACGGAAATAAACGATAAAACATAAAAATTAAAATTATAAGTAAGTACAAATTATAAGTAAGTACAAATTATAAGTAAGTACAAATTATAAGTAAGTACAAATTATAAGTAAGTACAAATTATAAGTAAGTACAAATTATAAGTAAGTACAAATTATAAGTAAGTACAAATTATAAGTAAGTACAAATTATAAGTAAGTACAAATTATAAGTAAGTACAAATTATAAGTAAGTACAAATTATAAGTAAGTACAAATTATAAGTAAGTACAAATTATAAGTAAGTACAAATTATAAGTAAGTACAAATTATAAGTAAGTACAAATTATAAGTAAGTACAAATTATAAGTAAGTACAAATTATAAGTAAGTACAAATTATAAGTAAGTACAAATTATAAGTAAGTACAAATTATAAGTAAGTACAAATTATAAGTAAGTACAAATTATAAGTAAGTACAAATTATAAGTAAGTACAAATTATAAGTAAGTACAAATTATAAGTAAGTACAAATTTTTACGATTTCAACCTTTTTTGAAATTGGTGTCTTTGGAAACTAAGATCAATAGCAAATTTAGTCTTACTTGCATACAAACATAAACTCACGCCTTTTTCCCACGGGGGTAGGCAGAAACTACAGAGCGCTATGTGCTACGATTCTTACACTTCTTTTGCTTCGTTTACATTCATACATGTTGTCATACACGTACGCCGGTGGCGAGTACTACGCACCTGACCTTTCTGAAGAACCTCACCAATAAGGTCTATGTATGTCCTTCTAGGGTGTCCTCTCCCTGCGCTCCCACTTACATCTGCCTTGTAAATACCTTTCGTTAGTCGCCTTTCATCCATCCTTTCAACGTGACCAAACCATCTAAGCATACCTACTCTTTTCAATTTTTGTTACTACATCTTCTTTTAAACCTTAGTTGCAATTACAATAATATATTATTTCTATGGTACAATCATGAATAGATTATTCCATTTGTTTTTTTTTAAACTTTTATTGCTAAAATAAATCTAGTACCACCCTAATTATCAATAATTGCATCACACACATTAAGTGAAAAAAAAACATTAAAAAGGCGAAAAAAACTTTAACTTAAAAATTTCTACAACATTGTTTTTTTTTATAATTTGTATTTTTTGAGGATTTTTTAAAATGTCACCTACTGTATTTTTGTTAGGGTTTAGAATTTTCAATACTGATTGTTTATTGTTACATTCTATGTCGCTTTTGAAGTTGACATTTGTTAATCTTAATAGTGTACAATTAAGAGTATTCAATTGATGTAAAACACCCTCTTCTATACTCATAAAAAAAACTTCATAACTTAAGTTCTTAGGGTAGGTACTCAGCCTTATCATTATTTAACTTAATCTAACAATCCGGAACATACTTAGAAAATTTATTTAGCATAGGCAACTTCCAGACGAAAACTTTGAATACATGATGCTCGGAGCAACACAGGAGCCCACTAGCCATATGATGCAGTCAGTAAATAACTGGTTAAGATATGACTATTATACAAGTTGATGTTAGAATTTGTATATTACATAGAACCATGTTTTTAACATCATAATATTGTATTGTATATCGGCCTGATTTCCGCAACATAATGTACAAGCGTGTTGATATATGTCTCTAATAAGTATATTAACAAAAAAGACTTTCTAAGTAAATATTTCACACTTGCATAGTGTAAAAGATGTATGAATAAATTAACTTCATTGAATATCAATAGATATAGTACTAGCCCTGTTAACATACTTTAATAACACCAGAAGTTGGTTTATTTTTATCTCGCTTCAATTGAAAATCTATCATTAAACATTACAGATATATTAAACATTTTAATATTCATGCCTTAACTTTAACAATAACCGTCAATATCCAGTTTTTGAATTAAAATTGGAAGAAACAAAAGACAAACAGAGATGTGTAAATCAAAACATTAGTTTGAGGTTAGGAGTTTTTTCATAGCAAAACATTGATTAAAACTAAAAAAATCCAGACAATTATTAATTACACAGATTTTATATGATGGTGTTTTAGAGATAACGTTTTTTTGTTGCTTTTTTTACGCGCTTGTTCTAAGAAAACAGAGCGGAAAGTTAAGAGGTTAAGATTTGCTAAAGTTTACCAACCTGCATAGAATCCGCGCTGATTATCTCAGTCACGAACTTTTGTGCTAATTCGACACTTAACTTAGTCTTTCCCGTACCTGTAGCACCTAAAATTATCACCATAGGAACTTTTGAAGACATCACTGCACGAAGAGCCATCGTTCCAACGGCTCGCGCGAACTTCACTATTGTTTTGACATCTGTCACCTTCTCGCTTCGCTTGGATCGGTGCAAAGGAATAATATTTACTGCCAACGTGATAATTATTGTTATTTATAGAAATATCTATTTACATTCAGAAAGTACATATAATTATAGCATTGTTTATTTACTTTTCCATTTATACATTGTTTATCTTCATATACCTACATGCTTTCTTCTTATGAATAATAGCGTTGAGAACATACCGGGTTGTTTTGAAAAGTGTTGCAATAATGTACTAGATTTATTGCACAATCTGGACTTTCTTCTTTCTACTCTATGTTTATATAGTCACTTTGGTGATAGGTAACCTACAGTTCAACAAATGTCACAGTAAGGGCTTTGACGTCAGTCGCCGGTGACGACGTATTTAGCAGAATAATAATTATCGTCAATTATCGGCAGGTGCAGCTCGACTTCACTTTTAACAGTTTTGTTAGGGATTTATTAACAGGAATTCCTTACTTTGAGTTGCCTGGACATCGAACTCTATAGATGCAGCTGGCGATTACCTTAGCAGGTATATAGGTACCTACAAAGGTCAGACTTAGCTGTAACTTAATAAAACCTACCAACCGGACACAAAACCAGACTCCAGGCTGCCACTGAGAAATACCAGACGGAATAACCAAACTACTCTGCTCGACCCAGGAATCGAATCCTGGACCTCATGCTAAGTAGAAGCATTTGTGACGAACAATGAGGCATTAGAGAGAACGGTTATTCGGGACGATAGTTTATTATCCTAGGAATAGTTTTATTACTAATAAAGTCTTAGATGATAATAGGTAGTAGGTAACTAAATTCTGCTGAAAATCCGTTGTAGAGAATCATGTCAATTTTGTCAGTCCTATTATTTCTAGGCATGTTAATATAATTATTCAAATTCTTCAAAGTTGTCAGCCAGACGTGTTGCTGGGGAGTTTATTCCGCCACTTCTTCTTACCATTAAAACCAGTAGGAAGTTGGGAAGGGCGAGCTTTTTGGGGGACTGTCTCATGTAATATTGAGGTTCAAAAAGTGCTGAACCCCAAGCCTAATATGAAAAAATGACTTGATTTTGAAATTATCCTTAGGTATACAGATTGAGATCCTACGCATAGGTTTTCTCTTCATAGCAATATTTGTTAGGTTCTCCGACCTCTGATCTTCTTCTTAGCGAGTCGACGGCAAACATATGCACCTAAAATAGAGCTTAAATTTACCATCGTGATGAAAGGATTAGCTAATCGACAGAAGTCCATCGCCGGAGTGCGCCGGATGTAACAAAGAGGTCGAATATTACGTCGCTCGGGAGGCTTCTTTTATGCACTCCAATCTCTGATGACATGCCCGTTTTGTACTGGATCTAGTCTCCTCTCTGATGTCATTATCATTAATCATATTTATTTTCTGTAAATAGGTTCACACACAAACACTTTTACATGTCATTTTTTAACTAGAAGGTATAAGGTCGGTATTTCACTACCAGACTACTCTGAGAAGAAACACCGAAAGAAACTCAGAGGTCACAGTCTCTTTTAAAGTCCAGACATTATCTTGGTCAGATCATGTAAGAACCATGCAGATCAGTGCCTGAAATGGTTTTTTTTTTGAGGAAAGAACCACACAGATATGAGGGGACCAGATCAGTCAGTGCAAGCATTTGTCAGAAATCGTGAGCTTAACTCGGAACTTGAGGAGCTCCACGTTCTGATGAACAATACCATGGAAAGAACATTTGGGTTGGTCGCATTAAATCCTCAATTTCGTTTCAAGTATGTGTTTAATATTGTACAGAAACCTACCTCAAAACGTCAAATTTCATTGATACATACATAACGTCACGCCTGTAATCCCCAAAGCACTAGGCAGAGGTGCACCTGGCAGTACACCCACATTTCGCCAGTTATGTTTAAGTCCCATGTAATAGGGGGCGAGCCTATTGCCATCAATCGGGCACAAATCCGGACTCCGGGCTGCTACTGAGAAATTCCAGATGGAAAAACTCCACAACACTTTGCCCGACCCGGGGATCGAGACCGGGATCTAATGCTCAGCAGTAACGTTTGCGAACACTAGACCAACAAGGCAGTAAAAATTTCTTGCATGTTTTTTTTTACTTTATTGACAAAGACATAAAGTTTCAAGTTTAATTGAGACAACTTAGGCGATTAACACACTGCCCCGCATGATGCAGCGTAGCGCGTGGATGCGTGTTCTTCCGTTGCTTGTAAGTATCTCCGTTTGTATGGAAAACACGCACAGTCCAACACACAGAAAATGCATCCACGCGCGTTCAATTCAGTTCAGAGACACGCAACATGCAGCGTGATGCGGGGCAGTGTGATAATCGCCTTAAGAGTTAGGGATAGCTCGATGGCGTTTGTACTGATAGAAATAATTTACTTGACACCTGATTAATTTTAGGCTTATAATTGTGTTTAGTGTGTGTGTGTGCATTCTTATGAGTTTGTGTTTAATTAAACACCTGATTAAGCAGGTGTTCTTTATTGGAGTATATTTACCTCAGTTTAGTCAAATAGGTAAGTATGTATAAACTGAATCATCGAAATGATTCAATATTGGGGGTCGAGTCACAGATAGCTAAATAAACGCATTCTGTTCATTTATTTAAATATCTGTGGTTTAGGTATTGCGTGGGTTAAAAAAATCAAAACTCAATTAAGTATTTTTTTTTAGTCAGACCAGATAGGGCTGTGGAAACCCAAACGTACCCCACAGGTACATAATCACAGAATCTATACTATACAATACAATGATTTTATTTATCCCAAATTACAGCGAATAAGTATAAAAATCACAATAATTAGCCGACTGTTCCCAAGCTCTCTCCGGATCCGACGTAAGCGTTTAATATGTATAGTCAATGCAATACAATGTATCAGTGAATCTATACAAATAGAGGAACAAAACCAAAAAAAAAATCTATCTCTGTGTTACAATAGTATCCCAAAATATTAGCCACATAAGTACAAAGGTCCTTAAGACATAAGAGCGCCGCTTCACAGATTGCAGAGGGCAATATTAATATTAGGCGGAATCTATGTTGCGCCCTGCACTCCCTGTAGCGGCGCGTGCGCACCGTCGCCGGCGCAACGTCGCGACGACCGTACGATCACAATATTACAGCTCCGGTCGGCCCGACGCCGGCCACGGCTAGATGTTACAAACAAACGGATACTATACAAAGAATAAAAGGAAATCTTTTATATTTAACAGGACTTATAATTTTATAACCCGACCTTATCTATATACAGTTCAACTTAAAATTTATTATCAATAATTCCTTTTCCATTTTGGCAGTGATGGAAATGTGCCTTGTCACAATAGTCGATATAATAATGTGCTTCGTGTTAACACCCCCTCAACATTCCTTTTCGTCTCCCGATTTTATAAAGCTGTCATTTCTTACCATTAAACATTTAACTACTGACTTTTTCTTATGTGTCTAATTACACTGGTCATTATCACCAAAGCAACCGATTACATTTTGGATAACTAAAACCATTATTATCTTTATTTATTTATGTCAAGATATGAATAACAAAAAAAAAAAAAATGCAGGTACAACATTCGAGGATCCGTAACTTTCCAGTAAAGAAAAAAAAAACTAAACAATTACTAGGAAAAAAAAACTCGTTAGTAAAAAAAAAGATTGATCAAAGTAATAATATACTTAGTATTACCATTACATCTGTATGTACAATTTAACACCTAGTGGAAGATAAGATAAACATCTTTAATATCAATAACTTTTTTTCTTGTCTGTCTGTGTATGTACACTACTTAGAACAGCGCTATTCTAATCGTAGACATTCTTCACAAAAAACATGTCTTGCAACTAATTCGAGTATAAACCTAATATATATAATAATGTACATGAACTTAGCAAGGCACATTCCTCACACAATTAAAGCCTTCCCTTCACACTCACGAAATGCTGACCATGTGTTTGATATAACATCAACCTTCTGTGAACCTGATGAGTAGAATAAAGGTCCACGGCTCACCTAAATACCGGCCCGGCATCATACCATCATGTTTGCAAACTCTTTTTCTAACCTAACCTTTATTTTTCCGATCAGGTTCAAATATTAACACGAACTATTGCGAGTACTTAACTTACCTGCATTAATAAAAAAAAATATTTTAAAGAAAAAAAATGCAAAATTTACTAATAGTAGGTACTATGAGGAACTATGTCTTGGTTTTTTTTATATCGGTCCATTTTTGCGAACCATCTTAATATGGTAGATTATAAGACTTGATGTTATTATCAAAATACACAGTCTATTTATTTTCTTACGAATCGATGACTGTTACTGAGATTATACAATTTACATCAAAAACTTGTTTTTACATTAATGTCATAAATCATAATTATGAAAATGGTATGTTTCCATTGTAATCCCAACATGTGAATGAATTAAATATTGATTTCAATATTCTAGACGACTTAACGTTAATAATAATAAGGTACGATGATCGTAAAACGAACGAACGAACGAACTTACGAACGAACGAACGAGCGTACACCCTCGGATAACATGCGCTTGCGACTAAGTTGCGTTCACACGTACAAATGATTTGTCCACAAGAATTTTAACAAATTACAAGTAAAATATTTAAAAATAAATGTTTGTCAAGCTATTACACAAACTTCTAAGTGTACCGTTGTTCAAAAGGTTGTGAACAAATACAGATATTTGTACGAGTACGAAAACTGTTTGATTTAATTCTAGCATTTTATAAAAACCTACGACTAATTTATTAAAAATTAAAATTGTTATAAAAAAGAACTGGGAAGGGCATTGTGTATTCTTAATAGTAAAAAGTCGCAATAGAATGCCGTTATCACAATCGCATGCCAATCGTCAGGTGGAGTTTCACATGATAAAATTGTATACACATTAATCATAAAATCGTTATGAATCATCACCATCTTATATGGAAGCTGTATGTGAATCATTTTATTGTATTATTGTATAAAACTAGATCGATTCAAACTGACCCAAATCTATCAACGATTCCAAATTATCGAGAATTGGTACCGAGTTAATTGGGTATTTCTAATGTAAAAAAAAACAATAAAAGTGTTAAAAATTTACAAAATAACAAAAAAAATAAACTAATGAAACAAGCTCTCTATCCTAAAATGCAATTTACTTAAAGCAGTTAAAATAATAGTTTACTTAAAGCAATTAAAAGTAATAGTAATTGATGTATCACTTCACTAACCCCACTCTCGCGAGTCAAAGGTTAAAATTGAAAAATCCTGCAAATCGGGCCGAAAACATATATAGTGGCCACATCTCCAATCTGCTCACAAGCGCTTGACCACCTCAGACAAAGCTTCCACTACCTGCTCTTTCATCATATGTATTTACAGCACTAACAAATTCTTTCTTTACAAAATGCGACATCGCAATACTTAAGTATTTAACGGAAGGTTCAGTAAAAAATCTTCATATCAACGTCTCGAAACAATACTTTAACAAATTTCATATCATTTTCGATCAGTTAACACGGAGTAAATCTGTAATGTGCTATTTCAACTACGTATACTTTAATGATAAATTCAAAAAACATTTTAGAGGTATAACCAGTCTACTAGTTCACGAAGCAGTCTGTAACTATTAAGATATTTTACTGAAAACCTAGGATTTGTCGTTAACAACAGTTTTATGGCTCACTTTGGCACTGCAAAATATCGTTTTGAGCAAAACAAACCTGCGGTTATTGTTTCATAGCTATATTACTCTCGAGAAATTGCCAGAAGCAGAGTAAGCCGTAAAAGCTGAGTTTTCATTGTAATATAACAAACTCCCAACTGCTGACTCGACTGAAGACATCGCTTAAAATTTTGCAATCAAAACGGCGAGGGAGGTACCAAACGGACGGGAGCTTCACTGCGCCACCGCGTCTTGAATAAACGGTTCTAACGTTCACTAGAGCGTTCAGAAGCGACTTACATAAAAAGTTACCAGTCCATAAGTGTCCAGTCGAGTAGACTCCATAGTTCCTCGGTCGGAACAAATCGATTACCAGTCAGGTAGTGCGGCGCGCTCAGTACGAGCGGTAGCGCGCCGAGAGCATCGTGCGGAGCTTTTTCAACTTCGTTACAAGTTGGTGCTGTTTCTTCTTCAGCTTTTCCCTCTCAAGGTCTTCTTGGCTAAGCTTTCTGCACAGCGCGGCCGCTTCTCTCAGTATGACCACCTTCGGCGCGCGCTCCTTGTCTTTCGTGGCCGGGATCTGCTTTTTGAGCTCATCAAAGAGGTTTTTGAGACCTATGCGCCGGAGTCGCTCCATGTCATTGTGTATGGAGCGGCGTTCTATCTCAGGCGACTCGGCCTCTGAGTCTGTGTCGGTGTTGGATCGGCGTCCACGTCGGCCGGGCCCGCGAGCCCGCCGGCGCGACGCGGCCGCTATGCTGGGTGGCGGCACCAGCCGCTTCCTGGCGGCTGGCCGCGGAGACCGGGGAGTGATGGCTGTCTCCACCGTCCGCTGTATGTGTTGGCGCTCCTGGGCTGACGGCACGCGAGGCAGCGAGTCCGTGCGGACATGCGTCTGCGTCGTGGGCAGTGGCTGCTGCGTGCCGACTGAGACCACATCGATTTCCTCCTCTGCAACAACGGAGAATTTGGTTAAACATAAGGTCACTTAATTAAAAAATCCCTTCACATGAATCGTTTATCAGAGTCCCTCTCGCATTTACCGTTTCATTGCTTGCATACTTTCATTCATACCGTTCATTACGCTCACATCACCATAAAAGGCGGGCGTCGATTGTCGTAGCCACATCTGTATACGATCGCAGGGGGCTAGATCTAGTCGGGGAGATGCGACTGCAGTGGTCAGGTGCGCGGGAGGGGGTGGGGCGGTGTACGCGGGGGGGAGGGCGTCGACCCCGGCGTACTACCGCAGCGTCTGCCGCCATCGATCCAGACGCCTGACGTCACGGCGCGCCATTCGCGCCAAAACGAGAGCGCGTGCGCGGCGCGCTGCCGCAACGTCCGCACTCAATGGAGTCCGGATTACCGAGCGGTGGACACGCTTTCCGGCCTCCGCCGCTACCATTTAACAAAGCATCGATCGAAATTAACTGTCACGTGAGAGTTGCACGATAACGACGGTCGGCCGGCTTTATACACGTTCCTAACTGACATACCAGCCGGACCGGTTCGCTCGCGAGCTATAAGCCGCACTATCGCTCATGTTGCATTACGTTTGGTATTTCTAATGTAAGAGACGTACGGGGTTGCATAGCGTCTATTTAGAACGCCTCAATACGGATCGTCTCTGATTTAATGTACCTGTCTTTTCTAGAACCGCAACCATAGGGCAATACGGCTCCCAAATGAACAGGATATCCCTAACTTGAAACTATGGCTAGCGTAGTTATATGTATGCTCTGAAGCACGATTAATGCCGTTGCGGAAACGGCCTAAATTCCGTCCTGTGCTGCATTGCAGCGCTAGTCGTGCTGAGAGTGCATTGTCGACTTGTATGAATGAGCTATGTAGGTGCGGGTGCGGGCGTCCAGTTCACGATCTCATTGCATCTAAGTGCGGATGTCTCGTGTTTACGCCGTAGTGCATGTTTCGCGGAATCCATTCGCCCGCACAATCCGGTTACACCAACAAATAATTATGTCAGCGGTTCATTGTGATTAAAGGTTACCGGCTCCGCGCTAAACGTGTTGCTTGCGTTGCTATTTACGTACCCAACAAGGACGAGAGTTTCCGTTTAAATCTCCAGTGCTTAAGCACTAGAAATAGAAACAAGTTACGTGGGCAGCTGGCCGATTCGATTACGAAGCGGCTAGTCAGGGACGCGGCTAAATAGGTTCATTAAATTGCGCAGTTTTTAAGCGAAAAAAATGCGCATCAGACACATTTATCGAACAGCGCGACGATAAATTTATACACGAACGCGATCATTTTACTACGTTTCCGCATAGTTACGCGGCCGCTTATCGCTTACGCGTAGATCTAATTCGAGGATCGGCGCCTGTCGTCAAACATGCCTCGCTTACGTCTAAATCTAGGCGTGGGTAAGACTGCTGGCGCTATATCGAGCCACATAGACACACCCTGCCTATTAGGATACGATATACTGGTACGGAGGCTTCCATCTCCATATTCAGACAGTTTTGGCGGGCTATTCTCGATAGGCAATTAATGGGCGATAAATTCTGAGTGATAGTTGAGAAGACCCAAAGTGACAAAATTTGTGGGTGTAACATAATACAGATTACAGAGTGTAATCGAGAGGCAACACCGCAGGGTGAGAGGCGTAAAGAAAATAGCGTTGACAGTAGGCGGGGGCGGCATTGTGCGGGAGTCAATTTCCACGTGACGATTTTCTCCATGGCGCCAACGCGATTAACGGTCGCCGAGAGAGTATATCGACGGTTAAAAGGTAATAGGGCATAAGCGACATTTTGGTCGGAAATGAGTTATGAATGCCATCCTACTTAAAAAAATTCGCTCTTTCGAATCCACTTACTCCCTCGGCTCTACAATGACTTTTTTGTCACTTATGCCCAAGCAAAAAACTGCGTTTTCGAAGTGTCATTTCGGTGTAACCAACAGAATTTTAGGCCTTTTTTACCCTTAAGGCGCTTGTACCCCTGTAAAAATAGCATCACTTTTGGTTTATAGTCGGTAATGTATTTTTACTTCTTACTGGCGTAGGGATTCCGGGTGCTTACGCCTCTTTACAATTAGCACCTATTTTAAAAGCTGGCACTTATGTCTCTTTACCTTTGTCGCCATAAACATTAAGCGTCGGTTATACCTTACTACCATTTACAAGTTTACAATACAGTTGTCGCTTATACGCAATTACTTAAATGTAATTTGATATTGAACTGTCGGTTATACCTTACTACCATGTACAAGCTAACAATACATTTGTCGCTTATACACAATTACTAAAATCAAATTTGATATTGAAATGTCTGTTATACCTTATTACCATTTACTATTTTAATATAACTTTGCCGCTTACGCCGTATTATAATGTAAAATAGTAATGTAGGTAAGTAATCTAGTAATTTGGCATGTGTGAACAAATTTTACCTGACATATCGTAGGCCTAACCTAATTAAACCACAGCTATATCCCTAACCTTTTGAGCTATGTTAACTATAAGGACATTTAAACAAATAAGGCTTTAAAGCCTACATTATCATTAGCTTACTACCTAAATCCTACTCTAGTACTTTTCGTCTGATAAGTACCTGCCTAATATCTGGAGACCAGCTATGTTAACTCTTATTTTAAAGAAGAATCATGTTGGTTGTGATTCTATTATTTTAAAAACTGACATTTAATCCTCGTTACCATTTGGCCAAATAATGCCGTATGTTGGATGTTCTCGTTTTCCTCTTGATATTGAAATCATGATGTGTGGAAGTATCATGTTACCTTTTTTCCAATCCACTTATAGTGTCGCTAATGTCTAACACCCTGAAGATGTTTTTGCTAAGCATTGTTTCTTATGTTCCATTACCTTATAGCATAATAATGTGAATCGTCACTTATCCTTCTTTACCCATTTAAATTATTCGACAGTCATGTGACATATTCCCTATTACCTCTTGGCATGAGGATATCAAATGTAGCTAAGTCTTCTATACTCTTCGTTTTTTTTTGTGTAGATGTAACTTATGCCTAATTACCTCATAAGGAAAATAAGATCAATTGATCTAAGCGACATAAAACCACATAAAACAACGTCGAATCAAATAAATAAAAGTGCTAATTAATGCCTTAATTTTTTTTTAATCTAGAGCTGTTTCCAGTTTCACAATATGACAATAAATAAAAAAGTTATGTCAATTTTTCTACAATTTCAAACTTTAAACTGCTCTCCTGAACAATTCGGTTTTTGTTGCTTATCCTCTATTACCTTTTAACCGTCGATATGTTTCAGGTCTGCGTGTAAGGCGATACGGCCGGTATTGTCGCGGTGCGCCGCCCGCCGGATCCGGTCTAGTGCATATCTATTATATCTCCATCACTCGAGACGCGATTCTCAGATCCGCCGCCGTTCCAATTTTATACCAGAGATAATCCGCTTTTTATTGTTCGCCCGACCGACCGGTATCCGAGTGGTGGGGTAAAAAATCGCCAACTCTCTCTTATACCTGCCCATATGTTTCGATGTCTACATACGGCCAGACATCGAACTTTATACATATAAAAAAGAGATTTAAGATATAATGTCGCAGAAGAACTGTGATCCCATGTCTCAGTAACGCCATCTAGAAAAATATAGCAATATTGGAGCGGGAACGGAGCGTACTATACAGAATGTAAAAAGACCGATCACATAGCCGATAACCACACATTCTGTACATATAATTAAGTAACTTTAACCAAAAAATAATGCTGGGAAAATACTTTTTTTTTCATCTTTAAAAAAGAGATGCTTTTTATTTCGCGCATTGCATAGCGCGACAACGCAACGCAACTCTCAATCAGCTCAGCGTATGGCCACTCGCGCTTGGTCGTTGACCTGACCGGCCCGCTTGTTTAGTATCCATTGCATTTTTGTAACTTAAATGCGTAATTTGTTTTGAAAAATCGATAATTTTGATAAAGTTTGAAAAAAAAAACGAAAAAAAATATTGCACTTTGACCTTCAATGTCTCCAAAACCGAGAATTCCCACGTATGTTCTAGAAGAAAAAAAACTATCCCAGTGATAGGTAGAATATGTAGTTTACGTTAAGGGTCTTTTTACACCGTGTATTAAACTTATGGACTTTTGTCCAATAGGACACAAGTATCGGATGAAAATTTTGTTCGTGATGTCCCGTCTATAGTATTGAATGTCTTTGAAATATAAAAACATTGCTGAATTATTATTTTCGATAGTAAACAATGAATAAGCACGTTGGCTAAGTTACTTGCTGCGAGCCTGATTAGTCACAAATTCTAGGTAGACTAAGCCTTAGCGTGAGAAAACAATTGAGTCATAGATCTGCAGACTGAAACCAGTTTTTATTAACATTAGGCGACACTAAGACGAATGCCTAAATATAAAAATGCGTTGTTAGATTTTCCTTTTATTTTGAACTTTCGACTTTTTGCTAAGGTTTTTAACTCTCGCTGAAAAACCAATACCGTGCTTTTATTTAGGTGTCGCTTATTGTTAGTACAAACTTATTAATCGTCGGCGATCTTTGTAGACAGTTATTTTAAACCCGTACAACGTTTACCCGTCCATAAAACGTTCGAAACATTTTCCCTGTAACTTTGTCAGTTTCGTTTTACGTCAGTTTTAAGTCAATTCGCAATTAATTGCCAACTTCGGAGTGAAATAAATCAAGGAAGAGAAAACATCTGTTTATTACGTTGTTGTGGTAATATTGCGAAGAGTTAATAAAACCTTATTTGTTGGAGACGATGACAGAATGCAATCATCGACACAACAACCGGTCAATAAGTTTCGGGGGGCCATAAACTTCAAAAAAGGAGAAAGTCCAGAGAATGTATTATGACGCAGTTGTCAAAACAAACAAGGTGTCTAGTCTACGTTAGAAAACGGAACGCAATCCACAATGGTGTCGTCAAGTATGACCTGGTGAGGCGGGGGCCACGCTCCGCTGGCCGCGACTTGAGGCCAAGTTCACTGGCATTTGAGCACGATAATTAAAAATTATCGTGACGCGGTGCACGCCATCTTATATACAGCCAGCTCGTAATGCCGGCCTAATTAAAAAAATAAATAAAACCTTTTTTTTTTCATGTAATGTAAGTTATGGACTCTAACGTATTTTTTTTTATAAAGTCGTACTTTGATATAAAAAGGCGTTATATCATAAATTTTCCTATTTACTTAATCTGAAGCGATTTCGTGTCCGCGATAAAATGATAATCCTAACAGAGTGTATCGACCTTGAAAGTTAACGCGTTGTTTTAGATTTTAAAGAAAAGTATTTAATGGCATTTTTTAAATCAACCTGTATTTTATCTTGTTTTATGTAGGTATGAAAGGTGGATGCTAATTAGAAGTACGTAAGTCATACCAGTTTAGTAACAAGTTGAGAGCTTATGTTTATCGTACCTACGTAGGTACCTACCTAGCTTTTATATTTCTACAGAACTTTAAACTTAATTGCATCATCAGGCATATCTCATACGGATAACGTATAGGCCAATAACTGGATCTAGAGTCGTCTAGACCTATCCTAATTAAATTTGTTAGTTTTAACTCTAACATGAAAAACTACGTAACAGATTTTGATAAGGATGTACAAAGTATTGATTACATCAATGGTTTCTTAAAATTCATCTGTACTTTTGTAAGAAAAACCATCGGACACTAATCATCGGACTTCTAAGTACCTACCTATATAAAAACGCGGGAAAAACAATAAACAAAAATATAACTTACCTATTATCAATAACGTACACTACCTACATACACGTAAGCGCCAACAAAACAAAAAATCGTACAATACTATCATTGATAAGCGTCCAATACGCGAAGGTAAGCAATAATTGCGTAGGTACCTATATAGGCTTCACCAAACAGACATAGGTAGGTATCTATAGCCACTATTTCTGTAGTGTTACGCAACTAAGAAAACTCGGTCATCTGGTTTTCTGGTTACCACTCGTAGTCGGCTGAAATAGACTATTCGTAATTTATCGTATCGCATAGATCCGTTGATCCGCCATCGACATTTGACCTTGAGTGGCGTTCGCACGGGAAGTTCACGGACGGCTCATATGCGTACAAAAATGTGACGCAACCATTTTTTTTATTACCCAATTAATGAGACATATGTGTTTGGAGGCTCATTAACAATAAACATGCGAATTCCTAAGCGAATTAAAGTGTATGACTGACTACCTACCTACCATGGGCGTGGAACTGTGATTAAAAAATAAAAACTTTCTAGGTCATGAAAATGACGAAAGAGATTAAATGCAAGGCGCGGTTAGTACCTACGTCTATGCAACTAAATTGCAAATATGCAACATACGGTGGAGCACATATCAATAAAGTTCCTGTTAGTTACGCAAGTCCAATCTATACAGGTTTACACTTCATAATTAAATGCAAGTAGGTAATTATAACTTAACCTTAAACCGATGGTAATAAAAGAACTAGCCATCAACTTTTGACATTCCTAAGGATATAAAAATATCCAGAATGATTTACCTACGTTCTAAATACGCATAAAAGATGTCATAGACATAGGTAGTCAGAACATTATCTCAACTACAATATCTCACACAAAAGCGATATAGATGACACTTCCTTGGTGTTAAACATTCAAATGGAAAACGTATTACGTCATTGAAGTAGCTCGAGTTGCCGGGCAGACACCACGCCCATTTGAGCGGCCGAATAAGAAACCGGATCATAATTATAACTAGATGTGCCTAACTGGAGTCCCACGGACACCGTTGTCAGCTGTGGTCGCTACTCGTCACCACAAAATGGTCAAAGGACACCCTTAAATGCAAACGAGATTAATTATAATAGAGTATGGTTTCCATATTAAGAACGCGAGACTTTGTAATTGTGACGAATTTGGCAAAGCGCGCACATTAAGTAGGTACGCAATTATACTGGCGCTACAGAATCTTATGAATTCTTTATTTTAATTGATAGTGTATGATAGCTATCACGTGAGTCGCGGAATCTGTCTCATGTTATCAGTCTACATTTTAGTGGTCATTTTCGAGTTTCGATAAGAGCTCGCGATTTTGTCGTGGTTGTGTTGTGTCGCAGCGGCCCGTGCGAGTTAGAACCGGACTTCGTACGCCCTCGAATATTTATAAGCAAATATAACTACTTACAACATTCCTTATTATAATATTTTTGCGATGTTACGAGATCAAACAGTAATAAAAAGTTATCTAGTTGCGATGTCGCATTATCAGTCGTCAGCGTGGCTTTAGTTTTTTTTCGTGATAAGACAATACAAATTTATGTTAGGGTGTCACGTTGTAATAAGTACTATTGTTATCGGCATTGATAATGCGACGGTCGCGCGGAGGCCAAGATGGCGGGCGCGCGATCGCGATGTGAGCGTATCAACACATTCATACCGATTGTTTAAATATCTAAGTGCATATTCTGTGGCGATAACTCGATAAGGCCCAAGGTCCTTTCCACTATGTACGTATACATGCATGCCGATCGACCAATGAAATTACTTTATCGCTTTTTGATAAAGCGCTATTTAATATTTTTTCGTTACACTGCCCTACTGGCCTAGTGATGCGATTCGCACCGAAATATTTACAAACAAAAAAAAAACAACTTTCTCTATCTTCCGTGACCGTTGAAGCGTGAAACAGCCACTTGATTTGTTTGTTTACCTTATTAAATTGCTGTTAATGTACTTTTAATTGAAGTAGCTTGAACTTGAGTTTCTAAATCTCTTATCACTTTTATTATACATGTTGATGTTATTTCGCTTAGATAAGTTAACTACGTTGCTTTCGCTCGCTTATTTATTAGCAATCAAAATGCAACATTACACGATTAAGTACGATTAAAATTAATTATGACATTCTTGTAGTCCAATACAAGCTGAATGTCACTACAGTTGATTTAATATCGGCATATAGGGTCATTGCGCCGGTTACGCGACCACCTCCAGTATGCGACCATTTGACGGACTAAGTTTCTTGAAATCGTGATAATAGCAGTTCTAGATGAAAAATTAATAAAAAAAAAAATTCACTCGTTTGTCAAATGACTATTCAACAGGAATTACTACAGTTTGGAACATAAGGATTAACCCAACGCTGAAAAAAAATTGCTGAATACGCGTTATAATTAAGCGGTGTGCAATTCTATGGTGATTTGCGAAAAAAATAGCACGACGCGCGGCGCGTCACTCAAGTTTTATTACCTAAGGCATGTTTTACACGCATGATAGTTGTTTAATTAGAACAATAGTTAAGTTTTCGTAATTATCTAGTTGTATTTTTTTATTTTTATACTTAATACTATAGTAAAATCCAGTGGTCGGTAACCAAATTGTTTATTTACCAAAATCGCTAGATTGCGACCGCATGGTCGCAATGCCACCAATACAGCAATATTTTGTTTTGCTTATTATGATCCTAATGGTTTACACGGGAGTGTTGCAATTTAAGGCAATAGCATTGTTAAAGTGTAAGGATGCAATTCTTTGGTATGCGACCACCAGTTTCTATGAAGGAATTTTGAGAAAATTACCTTCAAACTTTGGGTGGCAAAGGTGGTCGTTAATACACTTTAACGAAATCAAAGACATTAGTTTGCGACCACCATATTTTAATATGAGAGAAACAATAGCCGCAAACCCAAATAAGTGTGTAAGTTTATTGAGTATGCGACCACGGGTGATATTTTTTAAATTTAATTGGTTATTGAAATGCCAGTTTGATATTTTTTTTCTGTTTACTGCTTGCGGCAGTGTCGAGGGTTGGGGTTGGGTTCCCACCTTCCCTCAAATATGGCGATGGGATAGGCTGATCTTTGCGTTACGCTCGTGAACGGGTGCTGCTTGTGGTTACTGGACGTCTGATTGATTTAACTTCAATGGTCCTAGATAATGATTATGTGACATTGTGTAGGACCTATAGATATAATCCAACTCTGCATATGTAAGTGGGCACGTCCTTTATACCTGGAGGCTTCTTTTTAGTCAGTTTAATGGTAGACTTGTGTTTCAGTTAAGCTGTCAGTGCCGGTAGCTATGCATGACTAGTCTATACTTCTATACTAATATTATAAAGAGGTAAAATTTGTAAGTTTGTATGTAGGGGGTAATCTTCGGAACTAATGATCCAATTTTAAAAATTATTGTACTGATGGAAAGCTACACTATTCCCGGTGGACATAGGCTACTTTTTATCCCCGTATTCCCACGGGAACGGAAACTACGCGGGTGAAACTGCGTGACGTCTGCTAGTATTATGTATTGGAGTGTGCTAGCTAACATCTAGCAAAATAATTTGATTCGAACTAATTATTTAAAAACTCAGTTCTTCATCTTATCAACAGGCGTGTTTCTGAGGAGTTTGTTCTGCCATTTCTTATTCCTAATATTATAAAGAGGTAAAATTTGTTTGTAAGTTTATATGTAGGGGGTAATCTTCGAAACTAATGAACCAATTTAAAAAAAAAATGCACTGGTGGAAAGCTTACACTATTCCCGGATGTCATAGGCTACTTTTTAACCGCGTGATGTCTGCTAGTTCCTAATATAAACAATGGAAAACGACAAAGGGCCGGTTTTTTGGGGGACTGTCAGGATATGTGAAACGTGTAGACTGTATCAGATCCCTCTAACTACAATTTAAGATCGGTTTAGTGGGAAGACATGTGATGCTATCGAGACAAAGGGACCAGATCCTCTGTTAGCCAAGGAAGGCGAAAAGTGGGTTAAGAAATGGACTTTTGTGAACAATTATTTTTTCTAAAATTATATTTAATTAAAAACCAAAATTAAGAACATTTTAAAATCAATTATAATTGTTTTATTGTCATATTTTTAATATTAAAATAGTGGTCGCAAACTAGCATACTGGCGGACGTTAACTAATGAAAGTGGTCGCAAACTAACGTTTTCGCTATATTTTCACTTTTTCAGCATTTTAAAATATTTTGTGTACTAAAGTCTATTATTTTATGTTTTATATCAAAACTAGACTATATTTGGGACCAATTTTGCATTGACACATACTATGTGGCTTGTAAGTAACATTTTCTTTCACTCATCTGAAGTAGGCAACTCAGCTAACTGGTCGCTAACCGGCGCAATGACCCTAATTTAAACCGTACAAGCAAGTACCTACTTGAGCTAAGATATTGAGATCAAATGTGGGCCAGGCCCGGTGACTAGGCGGCGCAAGGCTGGGTTAGACTGCATATCTACTAAACTACCGGCCACACTATTTAGGACAACGTAGTGTCAACTATCACTTGGTAAGTTAGTATAGTCTGTGGACATGCCGACAGAACTAGAACATTGGTTCGAAATTTAAAATATTTTAAAGGCATTTCTCGGAATTTTCCTTTAGTTAGATTGAAGAGAATGCAAGTTTGCGCGCCAATTCCTATTTCAAATTAATCAATGGGTTGACCCGGAATGCAAGTCAAGCGAACTGAGCGCCTTGGGTGGCTCAGCATTCATTAAGAAAGCCGATTGTCAACCTAGGTACAGTTGCGGTTGCCAGCCATCTACCTATCACATCGTAAAGAACGCGATAGTGGCTAGGTATATAACTGTGTCTTAAACATATTATGTATTATAGTATTAACCGCGCAAATTGTTTTACTACGCGTTCGAGGCCTTTTGAATTATTATTATTACGCTTGGCGACACGATCAATGTTTCTTATAAGACTGGAAAGATGGTAGGTAATACGTAGGTATAATACTGAACGTGAACCAATTTCTGATAAGAATGAATGACGGATTTGAAATAAGAATGGCGCGAAAATTTAACAGTTGACAACTTTATGACTATCACTACGCTACATACAAGAGGGTTTCACAAAACGAATGCTACCATAGCCTACATTCGCTATCTAGTTAGGTACGACAATATTTAAGTCGTTATTAAATACATTTATGTACACATACACAGCCTCTCAGAAACTAGTACATAGCCTTGGCTCACTGATTGATACTTAAATGTTTAGGGCGCCGAACGAACCGGATCTTTGCGCACTAAATAGCCGCCCTTAAAGGACATACAATTCATAGCTAAACTAGTGGCCTACATTCGGGTAAAGACTATTAATCAAGAGCGTGCAATCTGTCAAGATAGTGGCATTAAGTCTAAAACACGGCACTGTTTAAACTTTGCTATCTCTTAAACTCTTAAAGATATAGCTAGCTAGCTAGACAAAACACATGAAAGTCTACATGGCTATTTTCGGAATTAGATTGTTAAAAAATGGAATGCCGTTTTTAATTAAGGATTTCTTTAAATATTTTTATTAACGTTACGAAATAAATTGGCGCCAAAATATGACAACTACGAGCGTACGGTTAGCCTGCTGGGTAGTGTATGGAGCGATAAAACCGCGCATGCGTCGTAAATTCTTCGCGCCTAACGCGCTCACTAGTGATGTGACAACGTACAGTGTTTTTGTCGATTTCTACACACGAATGACGATTAAAGTTTACTTATCTTTTTAATGTTTTTCGGTGACCAGTAATTTCAATTTAATAGTGTAGCTACCTACTCTAATAACTTATCTTTTATAGGAGCTTGCCGACTGATGTTCGATCACGATTATGAGAGACGCTGTCTATCAAATTGTCATCCGGCCAAGCTGGACATGGGAGTACCGCGTTTCAAACCGGTCCAGCGAGCCGAGCAAGCTCCACTTCAATGAGATTCCATTTCATTCCACTGCATTCTTACACAAGTAACTGACTAGACACGAGAGAGCCGAGTGCGAGGCAGCCGCGTACCTCACTCAATTCATTTTGTACTTCGCTAGGTTTTAATTAAATTACTATTTCCGACAGCATATTTATTTTAACTAAAAGCTGCGCAACAAGTTAAGGCGAGGTGACCCCAATAAACGTCGTCAACAATAGCGTTTTACTCGTACATGGAACGGATTTAAATTTTGAAAAAAATATATTACATAGTCGACTCTTCGACCATGATATGTCGGGCATGCGATACACGATTACTTACACTTCACTGCATCCAATTAAATCGCAAAGACATGTCCAAATGATAGCTAAATACTCGTTTTACTTGAGTTATATTAGGCTTTGAAAAATAAAACTTATATCATAATAAAGGTCGTAAAAAATGTGTATTATCTCGGGTCACATAATGTGCAATATTAAAATAAATGTATCACAAATTCCAAAACAAAGTGTAAATCACTAGTTTGCGCTCGCTCCGAGTCCTTTAGTCCCGAGCGGAACGTGTTCGAGGTCGGACGTGCGCCAATTTTTTCCGTCATCCCCCGATAAAAAATCGATTTCGATAAATTGTACTACATGTAGGTACATACTTTATCTTTACTTTGTTTTATGGACTTATGGTCTGAAATAAATTTTATTACTATTATTTATCATCACTTTAATTTAGTTTTTTAAATAGTTGTAATATTTTTCGTTTTATTAGTTAGATTATTAGGATAAATTTGTAGATAAGTAAAATAAATCAAAATGGTCAAGAATAAAAAATTGTCTTCATTGGCTCTACGAAGACTGAATAAACAAAAAGGTAGGAATAATTTGACGATATTTTTTATTTAGGTACCTAAATTATATTTTACCATATAAATAATACCTTAGATGATATTGAATCTCAAACTTAGGTACGCATAATACTTTTACAACACGGACACGGTTGCACGGTTGGCGCAGTGGCTGAGCGATCGACTGCTGCGCAGCGTGTCGCGGGTTCGATTCCCGCACGGAACAAATATATTTTGTATGACCTACAAGTAGTTGTTCGCGGGTCTGGGTGTTTGTGTATGTGAGATTAAATGTTTGTAAACGCACCCACGACACAGGAGAAATTCCTAGAGTGGGACAATGTTTACAAGAAAAAAATACTAATACAAATAACAACGATAAGCGCGAAAGTCTTTCATGCTTTATTTTTACCGCGAAACGTATTTACCAACCATACCAAGTGTATCGAACAGTAGTATTTGAACCCTAAGATAGAGCAAATAAAGTCGCCACGCGCGCAAATGCTATAATGGTTTATTGTTGCGTGACGTCAAATAGGTAGTTCACCCGTTCACCCTGCTGGGATTTTGTATTTTTAATAGATTTTGCCTACGAAATAGCCCGCGATTTTTTTTACTAATTGTTTTGTGATAATAAAATATACGTAACCTAAGGCATAACGTAGCTTATTATTTCCTCTCAGTATCGAATCAGTAGCGCCATGAATTTGCGCATTGAAACAAAAAAAAATACTCGCATCAACACACTCTTGAGCAGTGGTGGCCCAGTGTGACATCTATCAACCCGCAGTGGGCTAGCGTGGTGGATTATAGCCCACTCCCTCTCATAGAGAGGAGGGCTGTGTCCCGGCAGTGGGAACATTATAGACTGATGATGATGATGATGAACATTATTGTAGTAAATAGTGAATAAGATGGGATGGTGGTCATACCGTCTACTCATAGGAACCGTCTCCAGTATGAACATCAAACCACCAGCAGCACGTCACGTGAGTATTAGGTAAAAGTACCCACAGCTACCACAACACAACAAATTATATTATTATATTTTGTGTCTATGTTTGTGAAGGTCACGTACCACAGCACACTCGTACCACAGTGTAGCAAAGTACAGTATTACAGCTTGGCAAAAAAGAGTAGAAAATAATGGAGGCGCGCCACTGTGCTGTTCGTATGGCAAATTGGCAACCCGTTGCAACCGCATAGCGTACTGACCTAATCTTGATACTTAGCAACTTTTTTTTTAGACATAAAGTAACAATATATTCGTAACCTGTATAAGTATTATATTTTTAAATCCGTAAGTAATTAGTAGTGGTTTCATTGAACAAGGACGTGTTCTCGACACGCAACTGATTACTTACCTAAAAATAAATATTTGGGTAAATACTCCTGAGTTTACATGGTTTAGGAATTATAAAAATAAAACATCATATTGTTTAACCTAATTCTTTATTCCATATTTTAATCTAGTAAATCGTCCTCCAAATATTCCACCCTTACCACATCCATGTCATGGCTAGAGCTGGCCGCAAACTCATCTGAGTCATGTTCGGGTTCAGAGGTGCTGCTTCTATCATTTTCTAGATTTATGAGTAATCGCTCAATTTCCTCGTTTATAGTTAGTTTTTTTCCCAGTAATCCTTTTCTATTTTTATTACATGTTGGCACGAGTTCTTCCAATCCTCTTCGGTAATAGCTTGGAATGCACGTTTAGCTGCTTCCTGTAAAGACGAAATATTTCATTTATGTCTAACAATATTAAAAGTAAAACATTTTTGTCACATACTGTTAATGTTGTTTATCTACTTCCAGCACGATTTTTCTTAGAACGCTAACAGATTTCCAAAAATTAAAATAATAGATTTAGATTTATTTTTTAGGCAATGACACGACAATTTTTTTTACATTTCTAATGCAAACACTAGAACAAATAATTATCTCCCTTGATATCGCACTTAAAGTATAATTTACGTAGAAATTTAATTTTCATTCAGTTAAAAGTCAAGTCACCAAAGTATCAATTTATCTCAGCGCGCTATACCAGAGTAATGCAGAAAAAATGTAAACATAACCTATGTGCTCGACATTTATTGTTTCAAATTTCTAGTTATTCCTTACGCAAGCGAATTAATATAGCTTTTTATTCATCAATTAACACTTGATTCAACTTAAATCAACAAAACAAACTCTTACATACCTGTCTTATCAGCGGTTCTTTGGTAAACATTGTGAAGTTCAGATAGAATTGTTTGGGCCTCATGTTCCGCCAGACATCGCCTGTACACCTTATAAATAACCTCCCTGCCAGCACTCCGAATGGTTTTATTCATTATTCTTCACTTTTTACGTTTATTAATCAACGTTGGTGGTCGAAATTAAAATTTTACGAAATCGTGAACTTTGTTTATTATGAGATGTCATTGTTTTGGAAATGTTGCCAACAGACAAAAATTTAGTTCCGTTTCTACTCTTTTTTGCCAAGCTGTACATTGCTCATTTCCTACAAGTAGGTATGTTTATTATTTTCGGTGACATTTATTTTTCGCTAATACCAAACTACGTTATGCCTGAGTTATATAATTATAATGCCTGAGTTATACAACGTGTTTTTTTGTATATCCCATAACTCTAGGGTATGATTGAGACCATATCAAAGAATCAACTGGCACATGAATTATGTTTCAATCATCCTTTTTTTTTACTATCATACAAAATAATTCGACAAAGTCACGATGATTAATGTAAAACACCCTTACGTGAAAGAAAAGTGATGATAAAAAGAAGGTTCGTCGTACTGGTGACAATTTTTGAACTAATTAGATAAAAGATTAAAGATACCGGGCTGGTATCCGCAACTCCACGTCAAAGCGCGTATTTTGCGTATGGGAAAATAAACTAATGAGGTAATAAAAATAATATTAATAATACTTAATAATAATATTCCACGAGTATTCACACAACGCCATCTAGCCCCAAGCTAAGCAGAGCTTGTGTTACGGGTACTAAACAACTGATAATTTAATTATGATTGATGATATAATCTCCGAAACTATGCATTTTTGGACCATCTATTCGAGTTATAGTATTATTTTTACCTACAGAATATAACCCTAGAGTTATGGGATATAAAAAAACACCTTGTATATAAACTACGTTATGCCTGCAATTATAATACTTCATTTAAAAAAAAAGTAATTTCAGTTAATTTCGTTTTTTTTTGTAAAATACGTATAGCGGTTCCCAAACCACATCCACTTACCAATTTCCAACTGTGTAGTCCTAACAGTTTCTTAATAAAATGGTTGTGACATACGGACAGACAGACAGACAGATTTAAAGAATCTATAAGGTTTTAGTTTTTGCCATTCAAACCACGTCAACTACGTTTCGACGAATTGTAGCCAAATGTGTATAATTTACATATTTTTATTTTTATTACTTTTATTTCTATACTTTTAATTGATTTTTCCTCTATTTATACTTTGATCTGGCAATATTTTAGCTAATATTCATTCAACTGTGATTAACAAATCAAATATTTATTTATTTAACCCATTTTCCCTAAACCCATACTTTCCACGCATACTTATATTCTTATTAAGTGGGATACTAAAATTAAATAACCATTCAATGCATTTAAGTATTTTTGAATTACAATATTGATATCGTAGTTCAAGAATTCTATCATATCTAAATTATTAAATTGAAGTTGCTCTACTGCATTACTCTATTCTGTGACGCAACTGTGTACCTACTCGAGTTCGTGAAGTCATGAATGAGCGGTACGACGACAGCGCGCGGCGTTTCTCCGATGCATCGCAGTTTATTACGTAGCGCTATTGGTTGCGGGGCCTGAGGTAAGCGTTAAATGCCTACACTGCTGGGGAAACCTCGCCTTAAAATGTAAACAAACGTTCGCGGCCGCTGAAAACGAACACATGCCCATCGCGACCTTACCCACTGCTATCGACGATAACTAAATTGCTACTATGTATATAAATATTGTAGTTGCACATAATAGCTGGTGTCTATTTGAGGTCGCACGCTATGTCACGGTACAAACGTCCTAAAGTACCTACTATAACAACAACAAAATTTAAATCAGCAATGAGCTCACTATCTTGCATGAAAATACCTACCTACCGTTTCAAATAAGTAATCCTATTGGTATTTATGATCAAGTTCGATCTCAGAACTTAGTAACAGCAGATGTACCTACAAAACAAACTTGGATGAAACGTAGACAGACTTCATCATTTTAATGAATAGGTACGAGAGGATGATAACCCTGCCGCGCCGGCGGCGGGAAGCGCCGGTTGCAATTGGAGGATGCATCAAGGTCGGAACGTCTCGGTCGACGTACTTGTGACCTCAGTTACGTTACGTCTAATCCCGTGACACGTAGCGACAACTTGTACTTAGTTTGCATACAACTTTAATTCGTATTCCAATTAACCATGTCAATCCCGGGGAGATGAGAAGCCTGGTACTAACGTTACGCAATCTGACATTAAGGAAGGTTGAGGCGTTCAAGGTCGCTATAGGCGAAGGTTCCGGAAGAGCGGAAAAGCGGGTGCGTCTAGACGCGGCGGGGGACGCGGGATGGCGGTCGATATGCGCAGTTTCCCGCGCTCGCAGTCAGCGCCTGCGTCCTCACGACATTCCCGGTCAACCCAACTTGAGAAACATCTTACGACTAAGTAAGAAAGCCGGTATTTGACTCTTAAATATATGATGTGCGCAATATAAAGTATTGCATGTTTATCATTCGTAAATCGTAGGTATAGATAGACACCCGAAAAGATTATACTTATTGGTTGGAATCACTTAAATTCGCATTGAAAATACAGAAATTCTACAAATCCGTCGTGTTGTAAATGTGAGAGACAAAAAATAACCACTTTGAATTGGTTATTAAGGTCACCGATCGTCACCAGTATCAGCGGCTTCCGAATAAGCCAAAGAGGCCCTAATACCATCCCATTTGAATTTCAAATCAAAGCTACAACACTTTACGAAGATATTTGTCGATCGTGTTGAAACTTAACTTAACAATGACAGTTAGTTTTGCGAATTTCCCGAAATCAGAATGAAATTTATGTAGCTCAGAAGTAGTGAAAATAATTAAAGTACTAACCTGATTCACATGAGTCAGAGGGTGTTTGAACGCCGAGGTAGTCGAGATGCCGCCTGGCCAATGTGTACGAATGGTCGGCTGCTACCACAGCAGAGTCTCTCAAGAGGCGAAGTGCTGTGCCAGCAACATCTACTGAATGACGGAACTGAGGTGGTTCATCGCCGTCTATTGATGGTGGAGTTTCTGGTCTAGATGGTGACATATCTCTTCGAAGCAGACTCTGTCCGGGCGTAGTCGGTGTTGTTATTGGATCGGTCGGAACAAATGTGTTGCCTGGATGTACAGAATCGACACAAGAGCCTGCCCACATACAGTCATGGTGTACTATGTTATCTTTGTGTGGCTCCTCAGGTGCGTCTATTATCCTCCAGTCTTCATCACTGTCCTGCAGGGGGTCCGAATAGTTGGCGGGAGGGACTAGATCCAATCTATCTGCTTCATATTGAACTTGTGTCCAAAATTCGGACGTTTGCGTCAACCTCAGGGAGTCCTCGTCCAAGGCTTCCCACATGTCGAACTGAACGAACGAATCGAACGGTGGCGACATTTTTAATTCTATTTTCCTAAAGACTAACTAGTTTTAAAGCTAAGTCGAACTCGTCGATATCACAGGACCCTCTTATCACAGGGAAGATGCGCGCGATGGGTACAACGCACGCAGTCTGTAACAATAAAGAATAACTCGTTAGTACACTGTCTTTACTTAAGATTTCTGCGACTTTAGATTATATTAGGATGTTGTGTAATAGTACGGGAGTTACCGCTTGATTTTTTGCAGTAATTTTGTACCGACCGGTTTATACTTTTTCTACTAAATTATTTGTCAATGGTCGGTTAAATAAACGTCGGTTGGCGCACCTGGAGTGGATCTTAACGTTACAATAATATGTAGCAACGAGTATCTAAATAAGTCCCTAGGTGCATCGAATAAAAACTAAAGATTAAAATTTAATAAATTAATAAATATTCCACAACTTTATCACACAACGCCATCTAGTCCCAAGTTAAGCTTGAGAGCTTGTGTTATGGGTACTAAACAGCTGATAAACATACTTATTTATTTCTAAATACATACATTATTATAGATAAATTACACCCAGACACAGGACAAACGATCGTGCTCATCACAGAAAAATTTGTGGTGGGAATCGAACCCACGACCTCCGGCATAGCAGTCAGGGTCATTAACTATTAGACCAACAGGCCAGTCATCCAAATAATAAATTAAGCAATACAACAGAAAACAGTTCAGGACACCTGCCTATCTATCTAACTGAAAATGAACTACCTAGATGCTCATACACAAATGCTAGTAGTAATTGGTACTTCACGAATTCAAAACCCAGACCACTTTCCTGTCATACACTATTTCAGTAAATCGTAAATAGGTATTCCAAGAAGTTTGTGTTCTTGTTTAGAAACATTTATCTGCTTAAAGATTAGAAGTCCCACGTTGGGTGCCAAGTCACTCGATACGGCACTAACGAATTGTTATCCCTATTCAGGCTCTAAATATTGATAGAGGACATACCTATAAACAAAAGTCCGGATTCTAAATCTTATGGATTGTTTGACTAAAAGACTATCATTTAGATAGGTTATAGTTACCTATATTTTTTTCAATTTAAATATTTTTCTAGGTAGGCACCAATTTGCTCTTGGTTCTACCACTACCGGGGTGACTGACGGTCAGATACCTACTTTATTTGAGTTGTGGAAATACTATCGCTGTTATTAATCTTAGCCGGTAAACAATGACTTGTTCAAATGTAACAGCACCCGTGCCAGTCCACAACTGATAAAAAAATTGCAAGTGCGCAAAAAAATCGCAAGTCAACGATCACCTAAAATACCTATTATCGCATTATAAAATAATTATTTAATTGAAATTATTATGCAAGATATTTTATAGTGAAACAAGTAGTAGTAGATACCTCATAGAATAATATCGATGTTGCAGTATTCAATCACTAAAGTTGCACAAGTCCACAAATCACAAAAATATTGCACTGTATTGTTCGAGAAATTTGGGAAATCCTAATAATTTTATAAAAATAAAATAATTAAATAAATGTAAGCACTGAAGGGTAATAACCCCTTTTTATTTACAAACAATCGCTAATCGGAACGGCACTGCGACCCAAGCTAACTGTCGATAAGGAGGAAGTGTCCACCACGGTGCCAGAAACCAGACTGAAGTCTGGATGCAAGACCGGACAATTTTAAAGAGTGAATTGGCCTTGGGCCCTATCCCACTTTAAAGAAATACAATTAGTCATTGTCCTGGCTGCCTCCCCCGCGACTTTTTTTTTCTCCTGTCTCTTTACCTGAAATAGAGCGGGGCCCATCACTAATCCCGCCAACTTTTTGCCCGCACAGTACCAGGTAAAGATATCCGTAAAACTGTTTTTGTTTACAAGCGCAGAATGGCGCGAAATGAGTGTTTACTAATAATAACGCAAATGAACAAGTCGTTTTCCCGCTAATTTGCACCTTCAATACAATGCGCGACATACCTCTACGTTATTAATTACGACTAGATTTACAATCAATCATTTTTAACCAACTTCAGGAGGAGGTTCTCAATTCGTTCGGTATTTTTTTTTATTTTGTAAGTTACAGTGTTTTTACATGGCGTATACGATTACGTAGGTACCTACCTACTTGTAAAAATTATAGAGTGTAAGTTGAAAATAGCAGTGAAGTAGGTACTTACTATGTTTTAATTTAACTCACAAATCTGCAGTAATAAGTAGGTAGGTAAGTAGTTAAAAGTTCTTTGGATACCGTTAACAATACTGTGTCAATTATTTTCTTAAGAGGGTAAGCCATGTCGAAAACTTGTGATATGCCATTATTTTACTTCTTTCCTGCATTCGATAGAATGCTTCATGGAAAATAATAGGTAAATTAAGTTTTACTTGAGAACACCACAGAAACTAAAAAAGTAGGTACCTACCTAACAAGTCCCTACGTAAATAATTTTATTTAAACAATTGAATTGTATTCGAAATGATTATTTAAAAGTGGGTAACTGTTATAAGATTTAGTAGCTATGTGGGCATTAAATAGACTAATTTAAAGTAGGTACTCGCTAAATTACTAACTACCTACCTACTAGGTACAAAAAATATTTTCCTAGTTCGTAAATAATTTCTAAAACATCTAATAAAATTCTTACTTAAGTATCGCAACTAAAATCAATGCAATTAATTTCTTGCTTTGTAACGTAGTTGTGAAATACTTTGAAATGTTTGTAAATAAATTTCATAAATATTGCACAATTTATAGCAATCTGTCAAAAATATTATCAACATTTTCATACTATGTAATATGAACACTGATTTTTATCTGCGCTTATTACTTTTTGTAAGGATTTTTTTTTTAAGAATTAATTCAACATTACTTTTTTTTGTAAAAAATATAAATTTATTTATTGCCAGTCATAAGACTGACGAGAAAAACCGTGCAATAAAAATCTTAAATTACCTATATCAATGACGACAGTATCAATTTATTTAATAAAACTTATGTTCTTTCGCACTGACGGAGTACCTACCTACATAAGACATAAGATGTACTTACTTTTTTTAGTTCCCACAAAAAACATAAAAAAACTACAATTCACTACTACCCTCCTGCTACGTTCGTTATTGTAAGTAAATTTGCCTCAACAATAAGGTAAAGAATTTGGGCGCTGCCAATTCGCAGAAAAACTCATTAAACCTATAGTAGGTATTATATGTTGGACTTAGCCGGCAACGCCCCGCGCGCACAAGTATTTAGTACCCACACTTTTATTTCAAAATTTAATGTAACACTGCTCATTCTATTTAAACTATATCAATAATTATAATATTCAATCAAACACTCACCAAAAAGTTTTGTGCAAAACGCAATCCGGCAGCGGCCGGTGTAACACACTTTTACACAAGATTCTTCAGAATCTTCGACAAAGTTTTTTCCGTACACACGGCGTAACACTCACTGAGAATATGCGATCGGTTGTACAGTGTAAATTATTAAATACGATACTTCTTCTAAGACCTCTGATTGAGTTTGTCAAACACTGAAACATTATTCGGGAGCCGGCCGGTTCTAAGGAGAGCCGCGCGTGCGATTCGATGGGCGCCGTGGACACGACTACAAGCTAGATGAACGTATTGTACGAACCGCGCTGCGAGTAGCGACTAGCGGTCGACGCCGGTCGCCGGCGTTCGCAAGCGCGCGGTGACGCGGTGCCCCCCGCCCTCCACCGCGTCCCGGCTAATTCGATGTCATTCACGAAATTCTCTGAAAATACGCACATATCCTAGCTGGATATTATCTAAACGCAGGCTAAACCTATCAAAGAGTGTGGATGTCAACAATTTCTGCACAAATGCGTTGAATTTGTTGTTGAATTTTGCAGAAGAATTTCGGTAACCGCGATCGTCTCGAGGGGTGGAGGGTGGAGGGGTCGCTCAAAGAAGGAAATCAGCGCAGCGGCATTCAAAGAACACGAAAGTAGGGATGTGTGTGTGGTAGTGTTTTGCGAATGTGTGCTTTGCGCGTCGAGTTGAATATCGAGGAGGCGAAACAACACCGGCTAGATATACGCTATACCTCACTCACTCCTCAGTCCTCCCTCGCTCGGCTCACTCGGCTGCCAGCCTTGCTGCGAGGAGATTGTGTCGCTTTGTTTTTTAGCAGCTGCAGATATCGAAGCCAGACGGTCAACATTCCAGAGGCGGCGGATTATGGCGCGAAGCAGAAATACCTACCTGAGCGATTCTGATGAATTGCCGCGTATTATTTACTGGACGTCTACACAGCAAACAATTAGCGTTTGTGAGGTCCCGCAGATGCAAGTACAGGTGTACGTAGGTACCTGAACCGAGATGAAGGTCTTAAAACCAGATCGCTGTATTAACGAGCCTTTTTATAGGTTTCGTTTGTATATTTCTGCGAAAATATAAATATTATGATCCCGTAGGTATGCAGACGCTGCAATAAAATCGGGAATAAGTTTTGTGCAAAGTAGGTAGATAGATAGGTACTTACCAAATACCAACATTTTTCATTCAGAAATGTTAATGAAATTTTATATAGGTAGGTAGGAACCTACCTACTTTATCTTCTTACCTACAGAATAAATAAAGCGGTTTGACGTAGGTTATTATTATTTGTTACTTTTACAAAAACTGGAAAAAGATTTTAGTCCTCAGTTTAATTAGTTAGGTCCTGTACCTACTTTAAGGTCGTATCGGTTGATATTATTTTATTAATAAATAGGTATTATTCAATAAATGGGTACAATAACCTATGTCTACAATTTTACACCTTAAAGATAAAGATACCGGGCTGGTATCCGCAACTCCACGTCACAGCGCGTATTTTGCGTATGGGCTATAATCTACCACGCGGGCCCAGTGCGAACTGGTAGATGTCACATGTCTTCAAATGTTTGGTTCTAGGACATGCCGGTTTCCTTACGATGTTTTCCTTCACCGTTTTTGAGAGCAGTGGTGATGAAATAAATTACACAAAGTAATGCGCCTGCCTGGGTTCGAACCCACGACTAACTGTTCGTAAGTCGGGGCCGCCACCACTGGGCCACCGCTGCTCTCAAATTTTACAATATTAATATTAATATTAATATATTAATATTATTAATATTATTTATATTTTTTTTTTTAATTTTACACCTTACTAGTGAACAACAGAGTAGAATGTAGATAAGATACCTAAGTAGGTAGGTATACCGTCTGTCCAGCTTTTTATAAAGTTCCAGTTAAATAGAAAATACTATAAGTAAGTCAATAATTAAATAATTTAATTACGTAGGCAGGTACCTACCTTGGTAATCAATTCACTTAGGTATAACTTTAAGTAAGTAAGTAACTATCAAATATAGGAACATGCATACACAACCAGGAAAACTGTTGCTCGAGTTACCTACCTACATAAAATTATCAGTTGTGTAGGTACCTACCTAATTAGCACAGTGGTGCCAATTTTATTCATGCCACCTGAACATACGGATATGTGTAAATTAAATACTTTACTTATTAAAACTGTATTATAATATTGGCAATTAGCATTTTCACCATGGCAACATTTTTCAAATTGTTAGGTATCATTGCGGTAGGCATTGTCAAAAATAGGTACTGGCATGCATGCCTAATAATTGTCAAAATGGCTAACGTTCAAAAATTCGAAAATTTTAAAATAAAAGTAGGGTTCCATTCCACTAACAAGGGTTGTGAATACGTTTTGTCGTTCGCATTGTTATTATACGTAAGGTTGGGAACAAATAGGTAATCCCGCAGAACCAACCCCATGTTCCCGCAACAGAGTTCAACGACCCCGCATTCCTGGCGTTGCATTCCCGTACAAATAAAATCCGCATCGACTTTGCAATCCTTACGACTAATAAAAGTCATTCCTTCTCTTTCGTTTATGAATAACACTATAAAACGCAGTGGGATTATAATTTCGTTCGATTTCGTAGCTATTTCTCGATCGGCTCATCCATCAATGAGAAATTACGGTTTTCAATATCTTATCGGCACCTACGTTAAGTAATAAATATAATACTAAAGCCAGCGGGCGTGTAATTAATAAATTAATTGATAAATTAATGTTAAGAGCTTCATGAGTGCGATTCTTATTGAAAGCAGCTTTTTGTAATGATAGGTTTTATAAATATTAATCGCTTTTAAAGTAATATCTTGATCTTAAACGCGAACTGCATACAGATTTGGCCACCGTGCACCGTAACGAGAATAATTTTAATATTAAAAAGTCCTTGAATAAACTTTTATAAAAAAAAATAGATCAAACTCGCCCCAATAACTGGAACCCTTTACACGTACATCCCTTCAATTAATTTCACATTCATTCATCCTTTTTCGTGTAAAAAATAGATAAGCAGGAAGTATAGAACGGGTACTTCCGAACGCGAACGTAAGCTAGCTAGGGTTGTCAAACAATGCCACTTAACCCACAATTTTACAATTTCCCTCGCATAAATGAAATAAATATTCAAATCTGCGCTCTATGGTCCTCGGAATAGATTTTAACATTTCTAACCCTTTGAATGCGGAATTTGAAAGGGGTAACATCAAAACCCGATATAATCCGGGTCTCAGTCAAACTCATTTGTCTACGGTCGGTAACTGTCACGTTTTTACGACATGTCACTTCATTATTTTGACAAGTGAAACAGTCCCAGTGATCAAAGTGTACAGCAGGTCAGATTCAAACGTTTTATTAACTTGCAGCAAGTTATTCTTGGATATATTAAGGGTTGAAGTCAATTACACGTATCATGTTGTTTTAATGTCATGAATGAATGATGAGACATAAATAATATTAAAAGTAGGTATAAGTATAAATAAGTACTGTTCGTGGATCGTTTAAGACATTATTTATTATGATTTTAAGACAGTTATCAACTAAAGTTAGCTGTAGAAAATGTCAGGAATAAAAACGAATTGATTGGTTTCATTTATAAAAATACTAAATGAATTCCTAATACAGTGATTTTAATAATGATTAATTAGGTTGCAGTGCTGTATAATTAAAATTAATTAGTATGATTGCCTGGCGATACATATTAGTTATAATCTTTCATGCAAAATCAGTGTTGGTACTAATAATAATTAGCACTTCATTGTTAATTATCTACAGACTGCAGAAATATGATAGCTATAATAATATCGAAAGCAAAACAGTAAACGCATTCCCGTTGAATTTGACATTGTAAAAAAACACATAGGGTATAAAAAAACTTCAAACAAAATTATTCCTTCATGTCACAAGTCGTTAAAAATTCAAATCCTTAATACAATAGACATGTCATCCCTAATAAACGGTTTCATGCGTTGTGCGTACGCGCAGGGTGGTAACGGGCTATTTGTCACAACAGGAAGAGAGATTATCCTCATTATGTTAGAAAGTGTCGTTAATCCCCTTTTTATTTGGTTAAACATTATCCCTAATGCATATTCGTGTTGTGCAGCCATCGCTCACCCGTAGTGCGAAGACATATTTTTGTTACGATTGTTGACCGATAATAAAATGTCAACATATATAATTCTTACGTCATTCTGAGTGGTCGACTTAAGTGAAGAGTGTAAATGTGATATATCTAGATTAATGTCAATTGGTAGCATTTGTCTGTAAGTAAATCGTCTTTAGTAAATAAATGATTACTTACGTTTTATTTATTTATTGAAACATTTTACGTAAGAAAAAAAAAACAGTGCAAAGGCGGGCTTACGACACACATATACTTATTTAAACAAAAGTCAAGACAGTTAACAATATGCTGATACAGAAAAACGAATTTGACAACTCAATTCGAATTAGGTACCTATTATACAAAAATGGTTGTTTGAGTATTGACGAAAAAAGCTGAATTACCATACAACACAAAGGTATCTAAAACAATACTTTAATTAAAAAACTATTGTGTTAAAAAGCACCTTAATTTTTCTTATAATACTTACATTTCCAAGTAGGTCCAGATTCGCACGAGTAAGAAATCCGTACCACTTACTTTTAATACAATTTCGAACAAACTTCTACAGGTACATATACCTACCTCACTTACTAACTTGTTATTTGTAAGAATATTAAATCAATATTTCCGATTTAAACCCTTCAAGTTTCGGGACGTACAAACATACACCTTGCGCTTATTCCCACGATAACACTATACGTGACAGGATAGATATCTTAAATTACAAATATCGGTGCCTTTACAAACGACTCGGGTGTTCGCAGCTGCAATTTCTGTACAATCAGGTAAACTGTGTCTAAAAAATGACACTAGTTCAATACTGTCAGTCATAAACGTAAGTACCTACATTTTAAAGAGTATTTATTATAAAATTTAATGTAGCCTACATTACATTCTAAATAAAATCGAAAGAGTATTTATTCGCAATTTCGAAAAAAATGTTCTTAAAGTGCGATGACATTTTCGGCGGCAAATAGAGGGTTAAGAACGTCTTTTTTAAGGGCTTATTACACTATCTGATTTGTAGGAAAGCTAACGAGGAAATCGGGAGGTGTAATCGCAGTTAGGACAAATTGGGTCCTATTTATAGTACCTACCGACCGCTTGGTTGTTTCCTAAAGGGCTTATTACACTATCCGATTTGTAGGAAACCTAACTAGGAAATCGGAAGATGTAATCGCAGTTAGGACAGTGTGGACAGTTAGGATCCTACAAATCGGATAGTGTAATAAGCCTTTAACTAGGATCCTAGTTAGGATGTTACAAATCGAATAGTGTAATAAGCCTTTTAGTTTAAAATTATTGCTGTATTACAAACTATATATATTGTTTTACAAACCTAAATGTGCGAGTAAATTAGGGTAACTACCTGACAATTCCTAGAATTTCACCAAACGAGATAAGAATAGTTAGAAAAGGTGTTAAGCCCATTGTTTCTTTTGACAAAAAAACTGATAATATCAGCATGACGTGTAATGTTATAGAATTGTTGTTTTAGCATTTATTTGACACTTTAACACTTACTTGAGTTAATTACTTTATCGGTTTTAGGACACAAAGTCCTAGAAAATAATTTCCTACTTATCTGTGGAATTCGGCGAATTTATCAGATCATCATTTAATTGAATTAATTTTATTAAGTAATCAATAATCAGACAATGATAGAAGGGTAACTAAGTGATGTATGTGGCATGAATATAGAAGGAATTATTTCAAAGCTGTTCTATCAATCGAGATTCAGATGGAAAAAAATATCCAGCCAGTACAAACTTATAAAATTTATTTAGGTATTATAGTACGATGTGTAACCTCTTTGCTTCAATCGGTCTCTTTAGTATTATCGTAATAATTAGATTTCTATGGTAATGTTCAACAAGCACGCTATATCCATAGACAACTACGAATGTACTATTTTGTAAGTAAATAAAAATCATCGTATCATGTATGAACATTCGCAAAAACTGTCTACGTAATTCTAGAAACACAAACGCGATAAAACGAAACAAACACTTCGGATTATCCTACCTTTGTACTATTGTACGTTTTTTACAGTTATTCAGGCGTTTTGTACCAACAATACCATAAAGCATGCGAAATTTAAACTTCGAAAAAGAAGAAAAAAACATTCTTTTGTTTTCGTTTTCACATTTCTACGGCTTAGCTTAACACTTTGCCTTACCAGGAGTAACAACTCGACGAACCTAGTATTTTTGTGTAAATATTAAACAAAAACTTTATGTTATTAATAAGTACTAGTAGGTAGGTACCTAAATAAACAAATTAGATTTTAATATAGGTTTTAAATACTTTTTAGAAAACAATGGGTTGATAAAAAATACCCATGGCATTCTAGATACTGTCGTTAAGGAAAATTTATTGTGCCGTTCTAGCCAAGATTCCGTTGAATGTTATTAAAACACGGTAATATGTATTAATCAAAAAACAATTTGATATCACGCACTTTCTCAAGCTGACAAATCTTGACATAATTGACATCGGTGAAGGAAAACATCGTGACTAAACGTGAAGATATTACTAGACTTATCCTTAATACTAGCGGACTTCACGTGGTTTCACCCGCGTAGTTCCCGTTCCTGTGGGAATACGGGGATAAAAAGAAGCCTACGTCACCCAGCGATAGTGTGGTCCAGTAGTTACGGAGCCTATTCAATGCAAACAAACAAACATTCAAATCTTTCGTCTTTATAATATTAGTATAGATAGTATGGAAGTACAGGGTGACTGGTAATTAGTGACCGATACTTAATCACGTGATTGTATTTATGATTTTAATAAACTTTCCCAAAAAAAAAAGATTAAAGATACCGGGCTGGTATCCGCAACTCCACGTCAAAGCGCGTATTTGGCGTTTAGGGTTATAATCTACCACACGGGCCCAGTGCGAATTGGTAGATGTCACATGTCTTCGAATTTTTGGTTCTAGGACATGCCGGTTTCCTCACGATGTTTTCTTTCACCGAAACTTAAACTTAAACTTTCCCAAAGAAACTTTTTTTTTTATACACAGTAACTTATAACACAATAAAATAACAAAAACGCTGTTTGTTATTCCCGCGCGCGCCCCTTGATCGAACACAGCAGGTACTAATCGGCACGACCTATCAGCTGATAGTCTGACCTCAGAAAGGGCATAATCTACTAGTACCTAGTAGGGCCACCCCCACCGCTCCCGTTGTCCAGTACTGACGTAATTGAATTAATTGAAAGTTAATGAGTATCAAAAAAAGTTTCTTTGGGAAAGTTATTCGTATTCATGAATACAATCACCTGTTTTAATATCGGTCACTAATTACCAGTCACCCTATACATAGATAAGTCAACCGACCTCGAGCAAGTGTGGTGATTATTGCTCAAGCCTGCTCTATATGGGAAGAGCCCTTTGCCATGCCGTGGAACAGTAACAGGCGAGTACTATTATTGAATATGTAAGGAGTTTTGTATTATTTCTGTTATTACCCTTTAATAATAAGGCGTGAACAGGAAACTTTATTTGCTAATATCTAATCATTTTTGAAGTTAAATTGACTCGCCGATATTAATGAGAGCTGAATACCTAATGAATATACCTAATTCATGTTTTAATACCAAAATTGTCAAAAGCTTGCTAGTAGCTACCTACTCGTACTTACTTACCTATATTTGGAAATTGTGATCATTAAAGAAAAATTGAATAAGAACATAAGTATAGGAAAATGGATAGAAAGTCCAAAAAATTGGGCCCAATGTTCAAAAGTCTAAAAAAATAATTTTACAACTTCCTAAGTACTCACCTAGAAAAACAACTACATAAGTACCTTTCCAAAATTTCTATTGAATCAACAAATCATAGCTTCCAAAAACAAATAAAATAGTCTAGTTTACTGTCTGAATATTTTTAGAACCGCTAATAAACAATATAATAAGATACTAATCCTAAAATTATTCGGACAACGAGACTTATTTCTCGCAATAAAACTGAATGAAGCCATAAATTACATAGGTACAAAACAAAAGACAAAATAAAGTAAAAACAAAATGGTGGCGAAAAAAAATGTCGCAGTTAAAGGGTTTATCCTAGAAAAAAAATCAAGTGTAGAAGAAATGGCAGACTGATTGGCGGCAAAACTTTACTGTAATAACAAACTTATTTAACTTATTGTTTAAAATTATCTTTAAAACGATAACAAATTGTATTGCGGCCCGTTTTATCGGTTTTTGGTCGGCTAGTAAAGGCCAGTAACTATGGTTAATAAGAGGCAAAGTATACATATTTGTAGAATCAAAATTATCAGGAAAGGTAGGTATTTACCAATTTATCCTTGTAATTATTAAAAGAGTTAAGCAAAAACACCTGTCCGTTATTTAAAAACTAACGAGCAGAGGTTTCCATAATTGTTTTCTAAGAACAGCGAAATTCAGCGTAAATAACAATTTTTGGAAGCAAACGATAGATCAATTACTTAAAAAGGATACCGTATGGTATTATTGAACCTCGTTATAAGTAATTAAATATCTTGCTTAATATATTTATTATTTTAACACCTACAATATTGACATCGGTAATTGTATCTATGAAAATAGTCAATTAGCGATAAAATTTACACTTTTTCTTTAATAGTTACTTAATATTACTTACTACTACTACCTACTACTACTAAATCTATGCAGCTATGCTTTAATAAAATGTTATAATTACTACTAATTCATTCTTTTCTATAATTAAGTAACTTCTTAAAGAGGTAGATATGAAAGTAAAGTTTTCTTCGTAATTTTCTTTAGAACTAGAAAACTATTCTATTGCCAAGTTTATCAGGATTATTATTTATTTATTTATTACTGTGTCTGATTTGTGTAGTTTTTCATACCCATCGTCTTGAACTGTTGTAATTTCCACATACTGCATTCTATTATGTAAATAGGAAATAGAAATCTAATTTGTTTAGAAGAATACAATGTTCTACTGTATCGAACGCGGAACTTAGATCAAGGAAAAGCCCTGCTACTTTTAGTTTAGTATTTAACTTACATACTACATCATCAATTAACGTGTCAATAGCATCTATTGTTCCTACATTATTTTGATAACCAAATTGTTGGTCGGTTATAATTTTGTGTATATTCAAATAACAGACAAGCCTCACTTTCATATTTTTTTCAAATATTATATTATGTTAGGATTCCTTTACACGAACGAAGTCGCGGGCAGTATTTAATGCGTAATTAAACATAGGTAAATTTTGCTCTAACAGAAGAGTGTTCAAATAAGAAAAATCTTTTTGCTTGAACCTTATAAAAAAACCCAGCCTATAATTGTACCACTGCCACGAGCATTGATCTCCAAGGCGTGTAATATCTTATAACCACAAAATAAAATATTCCACATTTAAACAGGTCATGTAGCAACCAGGAAAATAGAACGATTCGCAAGGCCTTGATCTCACTGACGGGTGCGATACGGCCCTATGACCTTGTGCGTTTCCGCCCTTATCACTACGCCTATTTCTGGATGATACGCGTAAACGTCATCGTATCGGATCAGCTCACAGTGGCATAATGTTTTATGAATGAATTTGTCACACTTAGTATCTTTACGTAACATAACAATCGACATTCCGTTTGCTCATTTAATATCTTTACTTAATAGGTTATAATCAGTTTTCCCACGTTTTCCCAGATACCGAAAAAAATGCAGGTGTTAAAACGAGTAGGTACATAATTAAGCAAAATATTTATTCTAAAATTTAAGCCACGGTAAATACCAAAGCATATCGTCGTTGATCGCTGATTTAATCTGTCTGTAACCCCATATAATTACACCTAAAAGAACGTCTTAAGGGCCTGTATACCGCTGTTGGCTTTGACCATACAAATGTGAGTCTTGTCGTCGATGCCGATTTGTGGCAACTTTCGATCGATGTGCTAGGTACTTATTTATAAAAACTTTATGCATAAGTAAAAAATGCATACTGTGCAAAGGCGGACTTAATGCCTTGGGTATTTTCTACACGTCTACTTTAAGGAGATGCAAAAATAGAACAAGTTAGCAAGTAACTAGTTAGACGATCTCATATGCGCCCCTATGTAGTTCTCAGCACAAACCCTATCGTTAATTAGACAAATGCCATTTCCAAGAGAAAGAGCCAGTTTAAGCTCACAATCTGTAGGTAATTCTTAGGTAGGATACCTATTAGTTAGAGACAAAAACTGTGTGTGTTTTGTCAATGTTGAGTGTAACGCAGTTACGGCTGAGCTGGTATATTTTGTTTTAGTTCGATGTAGTAAACGGTTTGAACCAAGCGATTTTCACAGAAAAGTATTGTTGGTATTCCATGACAACAGTAAGTGAGGTTTCAGCATTTTTATATATAATATTTTCATTAGTTGTTACCCTGCGGGAATGCGGGACCTTAAGTGTACCCACAATGTATTCAAGTTAATCGGTTTAATGTAAAAAATCCGCCTTATCTACAGACCGTGCCAATAAAAATCTTCTATCACAAATAATAATAATTTCTTTATTTTAGATAAAAAAGACATGTTAAAATAGAAATGAAACCAGCAATTTAAAAGAAGCCAATGTGTTCATACAAAAATATTAATTTTCTTTAGAACTAGGTCATATACACGTAATAAGATAATTTGTAATAATAATACTATGTATAATATCATTCTGTTACTATCCCACTGCAGAGCAAACACCTCTTCTCATACAGGGAAGGCTTAAGCACTAATCATCAAGCTTGTTCAAGACGGGTCAATCGGCGATTACAGAATTAGTTTATTCCTGGATGACCGAGCTTTGCTTATTATTAAAAGTATTGGATAGATATATGCGAAGTCCAGGTTTCCTCACAATCTTTTTCCTTCACCAACATCAGTGGAAAAAAAACTAAAGCTATATTTTTTTACTAAATTTATAATTTTGCATTAGATATTTTAGCAAGACAAGTTTTGTTTGAAATACTGAACTATAAAAGTTGGAAAAGCTCGATAGACTTTTGTATGACACTAAATGCAAAAAAGCAGTTTACACATTTCTACAAACTAAAACCTATGATGAGACGGAAAAGTTTTTAACAGCTTGAAAAATAACACAACCAAATTACACCATTACTATCACATAACACACACACACACAAACACGCACACACACGCACACACACGCAAACACACACACACTACACACACGAACAAGCCCAAAAAAATCGCACTTATTATTAATATTAATCTTAAAGCTTTTGTTATCTTTTACAATGTATTTTTTTTACTCATAGTAAAAAAAATACATTGTAAAAGATTACACTATGTCACCAATAGTAAAATTGTAGTAAAAGACTAGTGTTAAGCCACACCTGTGTACTTACAATTCTGTTAAGTATGGGGACTGGCACTGTACTCCCTTATACAGGTTATTCTATAACCTAGCTGGGAATGCAGCACCTCACCACTATTTCAGTTGTAGTTTTTAGTACACTAAATTTGTCAACCCTGTAAACTACCATGTACTACAATGCTTTTATAATGAATAAATAAAGTTATTATATTATTATAACTAAGACGTAAGAACAAAAAAATGTTACTGGGTATAATTAGGTGCCTTATTAACAGCCAGCTTTTCATAACCTACTACATAATATCCGAAGATTTTATTATGTCAATAAACTTATTTGCCGCTGATATTCTGTTTCATTTTCTTAACATTATTGTATTTGAACGTACGTCTTACTTTTATTAAGTATTTTTCTGTAAACCATATTTGGCCTTGTTATAATATATTTTATTTACGTTAGTAACTGTGCCTTATTTATCACCTGTTGACAATTAATTTTAAATACAATTTCGAGGGCGAATGCTTCAACGAATACTTACCCGAAAAGTCAGGAGTAGGTAGTAGCAAAAGTCAGCAGTATGTCGTACTTTAAATGTTTGTTAGTATGTATGGATGCATGTTAATTTACACGCATACACTACTGAACGAATGTTGATAATACTCTACAGTTTCAGGTATAGGTACCTATAACTTACAGGTAGGCACTTTAGAAAAACACATAAGCTATAAGCTGACAAAGTCGCGGGTTGGGAGTATTCCCGTGTGAGCACCTATTTATTGAGCACCTATGCATTAACCTATGGGAAATGGGAATACCTTTGGTGCTAAATGCATAGGTGCTCAAAAATAGGTGCTCAAACGGGAATACTCCGCGGGTTGCTAATTATTAATATTGCGGAAAAAACGTATCTATAATTAATCCGTTTCGCTAGCATTATAATAACTTTAACCCACCATAGGTATTCTGATTATCCTTGTATAATCAGGTATTTTTGGAGGACCTGTGTAAAAACTAGCCAAGCCACTTGCGTAACTACTAACTATTAGTTTAAACTATCTATTGCTCGTTCACTAACGTGATCGATAAGGGACTGCAATATTTGTTTAAGCCGGAAATCGAAGGCGCGCCCAAGCAGGCCTGAGGTTCTACTTACTGAGCAGATAAGTAAGTTTTATTGGTGATATTTAGTAGAAAGATAACTCTATTCCAACTTATTATTATTAGTTCCTCTTTTATTAGTTATATCGTTGACTTAAAGCTCCTTGAAATAGCTGTCTTTGTAGTCGGTGAAACGTACTGTCTAACGGCATACCTGGGAGATATTTCTCAACGGCATGTGAAGTCAAGTCAGAGGCTTATGGGCGGCATGAACTCTGATACCATATACTATTGGGTGTGTCCGTGGCATCACAACGGGCCCTATCAGAATAACAGCGCTGCGATATTTATATTTTTAAATAAATAATAAAAAAAAAACACAACTTTTCACACAACGCTATTTAGTAGTTAAGCTTGAGAGCTTGTGTTATGGGTACTAAACAGCTGATAAAAATACTTATATATTTCTAAATAAATATAAGTATGTCGCAGCTAATGCTGAGATTGGCGCCTTTTTGGTCTCGCACAGGTCTTTTTATTATTTTTATAATTTTTTAATCTTTTCTTTTTTTATCTGTATTGCTGTTTTTTTGTTTTATGTTCTGTGCGTCCAAATAAAATATTTTCTTTCTTTCTTTCTTTCTTTACCAGGTAAGCATACGAAAAATATAAACAAAAGGAAAATAATTGTCAAACGTCAATGGCAAAATTGACACAACATCAAACCTGTAATTTTTAAAAGGTTAGGAGAAGAAAAACTCAAAGTTAAGTAGATTAACATTTCGCCAATGATATTATAATTAAAAAGGTGTAGATAGGTCAGAAAGCGACACGGTAAAATGTGGCTAGCCAGCCACATTTCACCTCAGTGTCGCGTGGCGCCCTGACGGACGCGTGCGTGCGTTAGTGTGCCGTTTTTGAAGATCGAATGTTGTTTAGGTAACCTATCTACACCTTTTTACTTATAACATCATTGCATTTCGCCATTTGGTTTCTATAACAACGGATATAATAAACATTACGTTTATTATATTCGATGTTATAGAAATCAAGCCTTTTGCTATCAACAGGACACTAAAGACCCCGTAATACTTAGCCTGACCAGAGAACCCAGATAGCGCGTGTGGCGCCCCTGGTGTCGCAAGTGTCCATAGGCCACGGTAACCGCTTACCATCAGGCGGGCAGTAAGCTTGTTTGCCACCGTCGTGGTAAAAAAAAAGATTCTTTGACTTTCAAAAAGCCCCTCCTTTTTGATCCTCAGCTTTATTTGAATAAATGACTTTGGATTTTTTTATTTTGACTTATTAACGATACCTATCGAAGTTCAATAAATCTGAAATGAAATTAGAATATAAAAAAGCTTGTGTCTAACTGGCATCCAGTTGCACATCGAACTTTGATGACAACTGAGAAATTACAAACAAAAATGGTATTGCACTTTAACCGATGCATGGCCAATTACGCCCCAGGGGCGTCATAAGCAAATATCACGGGAGGCCCTTGACGCCCCTGGGGCGTCATATCGAACTTACTTAAAAACAGATTTAAAATAAAAAAATTGAGATCGACGCAAGATAACGTCGAAATACACATAAAACATCATAGGGTGCCAATGACGCCCAAGGTACGTCATCCTGTATGTAGGCCCATGACGCCTCTGGCGCGTCATCGTCCAATGTTCGGGGCCTGGCTAAAGTATGCATGAAAATGATGGTGGCAATGAGTCGGTTAAGTGGACTTCAAGTTACGGTGACTATCAGACGGGGTACTGTGAGCTTCGTCACATCTCTGCGAGTGCGCATGGCGTCATCCTGGATGACTGATGATAGCCAATACGAAACTAGCTGTTCGAGTTCGTTTCTGTTGAATCGTTTACACTTTGCCCAGTGACCATCACTTAATAGTGACCAAATGGTCACTGGGCAAAGTGTAAACGATAAAAAACGAAAAAAAAAAGACTTTTTACTTAAGGGATTTTTGTACACAAATGTGACGATGTCAATGCCATCGTACTTTTACAGTTAAGCTTACTTTCTAACTAGCTTAGCTTATTAAAATGACTTAATCTACTTACTTATCTATTAAAAAAGTATATAATTGTTTTGCAGCTTCAGATGTAGGCTTTGCCAACAAACTGTGGAATGCTCCAACATCAATTAATATGCAATGGTCCTGCAGGATGAAAGGCTCTTCTCATATACCTACTTTGATATAAGAGAAGGGTTCTGCATCCTAGATACTCATTTATGATAGCCAATACGAAACTATGAACAGTCAACGGACATAAGCAACGCTTGTGACCACTAGAAAATAATCCCGATGGGCGGCGCCTATACAGAACCCAAACACCTCCATTGTCATACGTTTGCGGATTTGCCAGCCAGTTCGCAAAAGTCCAAAGATTAAGAGTGCGGTATCACAGATTAAATACATACAATCAACTTGTGTGCTTACGTAATAGTACACGTCATAGTGTTACGCCAACAATTCTTTTTTTAAATTCCTACCTATGTTTATTTACGATGCTTGCTGCCTGTAAACACTGGAAAAAATTGACATAGGGAAGTTGTACATACCTAGTGTATTTTTTTCGCAAGAAATTAATGATAAAGAGGTCGCTGTTTCTTTTTGCCCTCTCCAATGTTTTCTTTGGTCTTCCGATCCTGCAAATACATAATATGACGTCAGTTTCAAAACCCAAAGTTTAAGACAAATGCTTTTCACCATTTATGTCTAAGGCCCACGTTTTAGAGGGCAAGCCTATATCAAGATCCTGGGTTGCTTCTGGGAAGTTCCAGGTGGAAAAACTTAATGACACTTAGACCAGGGGGTCGAGTCTGCTATTGCAATCGTGTCTCAATGACCGGTCAATGATCGATTTTTGAGGATGTTCGATGTTTGACGTATAACGTCAAACTTATGACACATTTCCCATACAAAAACTGTCAAAGTTGTCAAAATTCGATCAATGACCGGTCATTGAGACACGATTGCAATAGCAGACTCGAGCCCCTGGTAATGCAACCCTTGATTAAGGAAGACGTCACAATTCATTTATCCTTTTTGAATGTAGATTTAGAGATTAGAGAGTTTAAATGGTTAGTGCTATGTTATAATAAGAAATTGATGAGGTCCAAATAGCTGTTTTTCTGGGACTTTTACTACCTATCGGACGAACACGGAAAACGCAACAAAAAAAACCAGCTCATTTATAACATTTAAGTATGTACAAAAAAGATGTATTGGAACAGAAATGATGATTGAATTCAATTATTTTTACACATTAATTGTCAGTAGTAAATGTGGTAAAGATGAGTACAACCAAAACTTTTAAGGTTTTGTTTATATTAAAAAATATGTTGTATACGTGAGTGAACCTAAGTCCAATCAAGGAAATAAGTCATGATAAAATGGATGAATCATGTCTAAAAGATAAGAGCGCTACACGTATACGGCTTCCTAAATTATTTAAATAATACGCGAAGACGTGAAACCTAACTGAAAATGTACCCCTTTATAAGCGAATAGATCACTGGATTATTAATTAGTAAAACCGTGAGTAAGATTCGCAATATAATTGGCCAAATAATAAAATAATTTATTCAAACACAGCCATATAAGTAGTACAATTTTTTAGTTTATTTTATAACTACTTATGAACTAGGCAATTTTAAATGCATTAAGTATAAAAATAATTGTCCTTCCTTCTGGCGCTGTCGGGTAATAACGCGGATAGGTTGTAAATAGTACACTGATTAGTCGGCGCTTACAATCTCTCAGAATGACACGGATAGATTATAAACTACCGGAGTTTGATGCGTTTTAATGTAGGTAAATTTCATACTATAAGGGCCCTCTATTACATAGGACTTAAACATAAATGGCGAAATGTTGTTGTAGGTACCTACCTAGAACTGGTATACCTCTGCCAATACCAAAAAAATGTTATGTTGTATCATTATTTTTATGGAGGTTATTAACTTGTGAGGTTTATAACATGTTCATACCACACATAGCTAACTACCCTTGCACCTGACTTTAGACTGGAAGTCGACCCCAACTTAGTTGGGAAAAGGCTCGGCAAGTGTTGATGCGACTTATCCTACTAATAAATTATAAACGCGAAAGTTTGTGTGGATGGACGGATGTTTGTCACTCATTCACGTAAAAACTACTGAATGGATTTTAATTAAATTTGGTATGGAGTTAGCTGACACCCTGGATTAACATACAGGGTTATTTTTCAATGACCGGCCACATACATTTTAGTCGAGTAGGTATTGAACTTTTGTATGAAACAGCTGATTTTTTTTTTCGAGATTTCAGAGTCGGTCCCATAGTGAAAGTTGTTCATATTCATGGGTAGAACACCCAGTGAAAATTTGCCCGATCATTGAAAAATAACCCTGTATAGGCTAGGCCAGGCTTTTTATACCTGTATTCCCACGGGAACCGGAGTCCGCGGATCTACGCGGGTGGAACTGCGGGACGTCTGCTAGCATAATATATACTTAGGTACCTTAGATACAATTAATAACTAGGCTTAGATATAATTGTAATTAAAGGTAGGCCCTCAAATGCTAAAATAGTCGCATGATACATAAGCAGTGGATTAGAACGTTCAGTCATTCGCTATCTTCAGATATAACAGTATTTCCATAACGACTATCTTCGTATATACAAGTGTTTATCAACGAAACATTTTATATATGTTACAATCATATGGCACACGATAAGTCGGCCCAATTTCAGAATCTTTCATATCGATAATTTATTATTGATAAAATAATACTCGTAATTTAAAGGTAATTGGGTTAAGCAAGATAGCAGCGTCTATTATACGATAAGGTGGTTAATTTTTTGAAGAAGTTTTGTTTTTTATAGGAGCAAAGAGAAAAGAGAAAGAAAGCCATTTAAGTCAGCATGATTTTTTTATTTGGTTTAATGAAGTTCCAGCAGGCCTAGCCATATTACAAATTCTATTTCTATTATCGTAATCGATAAGGCGACAATAGAATGAAAATGGCATATACGGAATCAGCTGTTTGTCAACTGTCAAGTGTTAACGAGTAGAATTTGTAATATGGCTGAAAATGAAATACACTTGACAGTTGACCAACAGCTGATTCCGTATATGCCATTTTCATATACGCCATTTTCTTTCTATAATAGAAATAGAATAGACATAGAATTTGTAATATGGCTAAGCCTGCAGGTTCGATCCCCAGGTCGGGTTTAGTAAATGTTATTAGCAATTTTCTATCTCGAGTTTCTCAGTAGCAGCCGGAGTCGGGATTTGTGACTTTTGATTTGACTTGTGATCGGGCTGAAGCATCAGTTTCTGATTATAATGAGAGTACCAACATGCGCGTGCGGCGATTTCAATTCGCAACTTGAAAACGCAACCTTATCATCATTCATCATTTTGGTATCCCTTATCTTATTAAGTAAGTCAATGTTTCCGCACCGCTGAATTTAAAGGCTGATTTATGATATCCAGTCTTTTCTTCGAATTAAAAATAATTATATCAGTTAGTTATCTATCTAGCCCCTTTACGAAGGGAAATAAGCTGCCATGACGGTTCATTGACGTCAGCACAAATATTAACTGTACGTCGGTTTTTTTTTCTCGTATTATGTTATCAATTATGTAGGGTACTTTTTATATCACTAGTCAAATTTTCGCAGGGTTTATAACCATGAAAAAAAAAATCATAAATCAAAAGTCTTTATTCAAACTAGGCTGAGAATTAGCACTTTTTGAACGTCAAAAAAAATACATAAAGACAAAAACGGTCCACCCTTCGCCACTTCCTAGTGTTTTTGCTGGGAAGAAGAAGTGGCGGAACAAACGCCCCAGCAACACATCTGTCTGATTTCGTTTGAAGAACTAGGTATACAAAGAATCTATACAATGAAATGCTCAATAAATAGCACTAAGGTTTATACACTTTGTAAAACATAACATTTTAGAATGATTGTCACGTGTTAGCTAGCACACTTCAATATACCTAAATTAAAAAAAAAGTAAATATAAATATTCTTATTGTCATTGAAATCTAAACTCAAGCAAAACAACTACAAAACTGAAAAATAACAGCCTCCAGGTATAAATGGCGTTCCCGCTTATAATTATGTGCAATACTGGCTTATATTCATAAGGCTGTGACTCTAAGTTTAAAATGATAATCTAAGACCATGAACTTTTATTAAAGGACCAACACGGAATTCTCGATTAAAAAATAGGCCTTTTCCTAAATTTTGGTCGAGTCTGCTGTTGCGTACAAAAATTATCAAAATTTATAAAGTAAACAGCACAGTGACGCTGAAGTGTCCATACAACTCGATCCCTATCAGCTTACCTTTGGAGGTTCGGAAGAGCAACTCTACTGCTATTGAAATAATGGCAGCTAGACTAGACACCAAAGGCATACAGGTTTTTTTTTATTATTAATAGGCACGCGTTTGACCACTATCTCACCTGATGGTAAGCGATGATGTGGTCGACGATGAAGCACGCTTGCCTAGAAGCAACCTGTTCACTCTTGACTTGCACACCCCTAGGTTGTATCTATCAGGAAACACCGACTCCGGCAGGGAACTCCACTCTTTAGCTGTTCGCAAAATGAATGTGTTCCCAAAGCTTATAGTACGTATGGTTGGGATATCTACCATGTACCGGTGGCGCAGTGCCGTCAGGCAAGCAACTCGGCGTCGATGCTCAAGACTTTTAAGTTTAGCTTTAGTTTTTTTAGTTTACTTAGTGTTTTTTTGACTTTGAGGTAGGTAGATTGATGTCTTCAAGAGAGACAGCAGAATACTGATATGAACGTTTTTTTTTCTATTTTGTCTGCTTCCATCTTCAGAAAATTGACCCCTCTCCACGATAAAGTAAACTTATACATATAACTTCTGTATGTAACGTCAGATTTTTTTTCCAAGATTTTTGGGTTAGACCCACAATGAAAGTTTTTAATATTCATGTATACAGTAATCTTCAATGTCTAATCTTAAAAGTTGACGCAGTTCTATAACATGATGGTTCTATTAGACCTTATCTTACTAATATTATAAACGTGAAAGTCTGTTTGGATGGATAGATGTTTGTTACTCTTCCACGCAAAAACTACTGAACTGATTTGAATAAAATTTAGTACACAGATAGATTATAACCTAGATTAACAGAAAGGATAGTTCTTATCCCGATTATATCATCCATTGGGATAATTTTCGAGTTTTAGCGGGCGAAGCCGCTGGCAACAGCTAGTACTACTTAAATAAAACTGAAGAGTTAGTATGTTTCTTTGTTTAAACGCGAATTTCTTGAAAAGACTTTTCGAAATATGTATGACTAGTAGAGTCGGATTTCGTTAAATCTTTTTAGCATTTAATATACAATTCTTGAAAAAGGTTACAACATATTTAAGAACACGCTACGGACCTTTGACATGTGTGTAACCGACTTCAGCAGTCGTAACTAGCAATAAGAACCGCAAAGTGTATGAACAGTTGTATGATGGACGTAAGTGATGAAGAAACAATACGCTAGGATCGTAACATGTGGCATTTTGTGGTTTCTGTCTGTCCCCCATGGACAAGAGGCGTATTAATGAAAGTATGTATAACCGCACAACAAAAATTTGCATAATAATTGAAACTTAGCAAGACACTAAGTGAAAGAATTATACATACAGGGGGAGACTTGAAAATTAATATCCATTTTAAGTCCATTTTAAACCATCTCAAATTACGATTTTCATGGTAAGTAAGCAGATTTTAGATTAAATAAGTTACTTAATTACGTATTGAGCAAAATTCTCATTGGGTAAATAGAAATGTTAGTTTTTTTTTACATTTTAATGCAAAAATGACATCAGTACCTAAATAAAGTAACAATTAGGAAAAAAAACTGAGGTAAGGGCTCTCATACATATTTGTGAACTCGCAACGCATCGCAAATAGCTGCGATGCATGGTCACCTGAACCAAAGCTTTAGCGGACCATACTTCGTGGCTATCTGCGATGCGTTGCAAATTCGCAATTATGTGTGGGTGGGAGCCTTAAAATAATATTCCACAAATATTCCACAACCTTTTTTTCACACAACGCCATCTAGTCCCAAGCTAAGCTAAGAGCTTGTGTTATGGGTATTAAACAGCTGATAAACATACTTATATATTTCTAAATACATACATATTATAGATAAATTACACCCAGACACAGAACAAATGATCGTGCAGATCACACAAACATTTTTGTCCTGGGTGGGAATCGAACCCACGACCTCCAGCACAGCAGTCAGGGTCACTAACTACTAGACCAACAGGCCAGTCAAGTCTTATGGTGTTCAGATGTGCAGAAATCCCTTTCACTCTTTACCGGCGTAAAGAGTGAAAGGGATTTCACTCTTTATAGTAGATCTCTTCCATCCCTTTCCATAACCAAGATCTAGATGAAGAGCAGATTCATTCAAACAGTCACGTTCTATTCTGTCGTTAAAAACAAAAGTTGTTCAAGAATAGGTAAATAATTCTATTTTTTACTGAGCATTGAGGAAAATGGGGTCACTAACATTTTCTTAATTACCTACTATGTAATGAACAGGAAAATTTGAATACCTATTGTACTCGCTTAAAGTTTGTAAAAATATTTAGCATTTTTGTCGGCGTCTAGATCTTCCTTTGAAAGAGGCCACAAAAGTTGTCATTTTATTTTGCAAAAGCTGTTGCCTCTTATTAAATACTTCTGAATTACTCATATACAGACTGGAATAGACATCGTGCATCGGCGCACAACCAATATCCATGCGCTATCTTAGGTTAGGTTAGGTTTAACGGGCAGGTGTCCGCAACTCCACGATCAAGCGCGTATTTTGCGTACGGGTGAGAATATGCCCTATTCCATCCATCCTAGCTCTTCGAGGAATGCCAGCAGCGGTTTAACGCTACTGGCGATCTCTCGGAGGGTACCTGGGTTTCCGAAGAACTTAGCCCTGTATGCGGCAACCACTGGGCAGTTGAGAAGCACGTGCGATGCCGTCTCGTCCACCTCGACACAAGCTCTGGACATGCGCTATCTATGTGTGCACATAATAAATATCGACGCACAACTAATATTGACGCACAATCTATCTCGACGCACAACCAATATGGTCGCACAACCATTTTCGACGCTCAACCAATATATACGCACAACCAATATCTAGGGTCCACAAACAACAACCTACTCATAAAAAGATGCAGAGAGCATTTGTGATGAAATTGACAAGGCTTGCAAAGCTTGCAGCTTAAAACATGATGTTTGCTATTTTTTTAAACCAATAAGTATCTCAAGAGAAATTAAAGGGTACTGGGCTATTGTAGTAAAATATTGACAATCTACAGAACAGTACGTTACGCTAATATTGTTTAAAGGGTTATGCAGAGGTGGACCTACTGCAGTAAGAACATCCTATAATTCGCCAGTTCTGTTTAAGTCCAATCTAAACAGAACCGGTGCCCTTACATCGTTGGCACCCCAACGATCCGGACAAAGCGTTTCGCCTCGTCGTTTATACCGCGTACGTCGAAGGACTGGGACAACCTGCCTGCTGCGGTCTTCCCGTCCGAGTATAATTTAGGTGTCGTCAAGGCTAGAGTGAATAGGCTCTTAATAAACTAGTGCGCTTCACCATCATTGATTGCATCACTGCTTACCATCAGGTGGGATTGCAGTCAAGCACTAGTTTATAATATTTAAAAAAAAACTAACAGTAGACAAGGCTATTGCCATTCTTTGTATGTACTTAATAATGAACGCTGTTTTGTCGGGTTTCTAGTGTCCTAAAATATAGGCTTCGGTTTAGTTTAGGCACCTGCACCAGTCTCCCACAAATTAGGTCCCCACTAAGTTTTTATTTATGGAAGAGAACTAAATGTTTTTTTTTTATCATCCAGGTACACAACTAAGCTAAGGGCTGATCCTAAGAAATTCTAGATGGAAACCCCAATGACATCTGGAATTGAAGCTTGAAATAGGATCTAAACAAACAAGGCAGTCCAAACTACATATTCATAAATTAATTCTCTCTTTAGGTTAAGTTGACCAGCTCAAACACAGACTAAAAATAATACACAAAGTGTCATGTTGCAACACTATTTTGATAGTACAATAAGGACATGAATACACTAGCATTGCCTAAATAAAAGTTCTCTGTTTATTCTCTAGCGGCAGAGATAACAAACATTTGTGCTGTGTCCACTTGTGTACACTAAGGGTTATATGAGACATAGATTAAGGGAAAACGTAGACGAGTTGTCATAGACATTACGTATTGTTTACTATGATATGATATGACACGCGAAGACTAAACATGTAAGTTGAGAATGTACGAGTATAGCTTTCGTAATATTGATTTCAGGTATCCTCTTTCTGATCTTAATTTGTTTCCTCTTCATATCATTCTGCGATATTCCGAAATGAACCTTATGCCGTAGCCGTGAGACATGCCATTTTTGTGTCTCTTTCTTCTCATGTATCTAGCTGTTGCCAATAAATGTATTTTCTTATTTTCTTTCTTATATTTATTATTGTTTATGCCTGATAACGTTTCTTCATGACATGGAATAGTCGATTCCTTTTTTAAGCACATGTTTTGAATTAATGGTATTTCCACGATAATGTAGAAAATTTTAATGAAAAAGTCTTAACTTTATTTCAAGTTGCCATGCTCACTGGTCTTTATGTGAAGGTGTTACAGATATGTTTACATAAATATTTATACTTATTAGACTTAGCGAAGCTTTTACCAGTTACGAAAAAGGACACAATCAAGCATGTCTGTCAAATAATCTATGACAACAAAGTTCTACAGAGTCCATTTCTTTGTGGTGTTAAAGGCACAGACACACGTCTTTATTAAAGGTATGTTGTTGATGCAGTTGCCCCGACAACTAGGTTATGTTCATTCATTCACTCACTCGTTCACTGCTTCCGCATGCATCTACTTTGTGAACGCACTGGTTTGCAGTCAGGAATGCAGGATAATTTGTGTTATGTTTAGAATAATGATGGCGGTGGAAAATGTTGGCTTTCGGGATGATAGCTAAGGTACAAACGGAAATCCTGAAAGATAATATATTATTAAACTATATGACAAGCTTCGAGAATAAACAAATTTTTCCCTAAATAAGAGAAGTATTTTTTTAAATATGTTTATCAAGAAAAGTAACATGACTAATTTTTACAATCTTCTGCCAAACTGCTTTATAGTTTGTCGGCAGTGTACTCGTGGATACCATATTCTTATTCAAGTACTTACATATTGGATACTTAAATTCTACATACATCGACGCAAAGTCAACATAAAATTTTAAAAAAATAATGAAATATGAAAATGGGGTTATGCACATTAAATGCCTAGGTTCACTTACCCACCGGGCTAGCATGAGCGCGCACGCATCTGTATACTAGCGGTCGGGACGGTTGAACTGTTTCAACCGTCCCGATCGCCAGTATTTAATGCTGTAAATAGGTTCATATACAAACATTTTGCATGTCATTTTTAGTTAGAAGGTGGGGTCGTTGTTCCGCTATCTGACAACTCTGAGTTCTTCTCAGAGGTCTCAGTCTTTTATCATCATAGTTTTTCACTTAATGTTTCAGACAGACAGTTTCAGATGGAATGTAAAATAACCCCTCTTTATTCTGTTATTAACGTTCAAAACTTTATGGCACATTCTGATTTTAGTTTCAGAGCTAAAATTTATTAAATAATCCTACGTTCATTTAACTTTTATTGCATTGCTTCAAACACATTTAATTGTGGAAAATACATTACTGCAAACTTAGTTTTCCTCAAATTATTATAAACGTTTGCACTTGCTTTTCAATTTACTCAAGATATTGGCATAATAATAGACATCGGTTTCGTTTGCCGAATCAAAATACCATTCGCAGCACAGGAAATACTCTTACTTTAAGTCCAATTATAATCTTCAACTGTAAACCAATTTAAAAATAATCTGTGCGAGCTCCATACTGAACAACTAAAATATTAGAAGGTACCAAAGTGTTAAACAAAGTAGGTACTTCAAAGAGTGACAAACGGACACCAGACAGGTTCGCAAGTGCATTAGTACCAGCACTACTAGTATCGATCGTTAGATGAGCAAACGGGAATAGATGACATCAATTATTGATGGGAGTCTGTGAGCAAAATGCTGAGCGAATCTGTGCCTTATTATAATAGAGAATGATAGAAGTGACCTTTGTGAATGTGAAATCATTTTGGGTGCAAATATAACAGTGAAATTAGAGGGGCTATTGGAGGAGGGGCGGTACGGTGATAGAGGTCGAATGAAGGTTAAGCCGAGCTTGCTGAGGTTGGTCCGTGGATGAATGACTACTGATTCGTTTCATATCAAGACGAGGGGTCGTGAGCATGCCTGATAGATAATTCTCGAATCACATGATTCAAGAATTCAGGTTTGAGGTCAATGGGGAACATCATCTTTAACACCAGCAAGGCAGGCTATCTTTTTACCCGACTGCCAAGAAGAGTTAATTTTTTCGCGCGTATCTTGTAATGTATGTATGCAATGATATTGCAAGTAAAAAGGTGTAGATAGGTTAACTAATCTACATTCGATGTTCAAAAACGGTACTGAGGTCAAGAGTGGCTAGTTAGCCACATTTTAACGTGTCGCTTGCTGAGCGCTATAACCTATCTACACCTTTTTACCTATAATATCGTTGTATGTATGTATGTAATATTCTTTATTACCTACCTCATATCCTCCAAACCGCTGAGCGGATTTATATAATTTACAGTATTTATCGTTAGTTTCGTCATGCAAGTGCGATACCAATTTTTTGAAAATTTTCAGTTGTTGTCTAAGCTCGGTTTGCAACAGTCGGGACTCATTAAATAATCTAGACTACAATTATTTTATGCACAATGGGTCCCGAAAGTTTTTAGTTTTTTAAGTAGATACCAACCTATTTTTTACGCAGTCGGGTTTTTTTTTTATAATATTCTAGTGAATAACTGGCGTCCAGTTGCATACCGAGCTTAGACGACAAATAAAAATTTAGAAAAAAAAAATATTGTACTTAAAGTGGACTTCAGGTTACGGTACTATCAGTCGGGGTAGCTGTGTGCTTTGTCACATCTCTGCGAGTAGCCAATACGAAACTAACTAGCTGGGGGTTGAGTCTGCTATTGCAATCGTGTCTCAATGACCTGTCAATGATCGATTTTTGACGTATAACGTCAAACTTTTGACACATTTCCCATACAAAACCTGTCAAAGTTGTCAAATATTCAAAAAAAAATCGCGGGCAGGTTCACTTCCACACAAAAGAAAGCCTTTACGGAAAAACAACAAAATAATGCTAATTATGTTTAAGTAAAACAATTATAATACCTAACACGGAGATAGTTAGCAACATGAAACAATTTCGCATATCAGAGGTATTTCCCGCCTTAAAGAAAACCTGATAACCATAGATAACGTGGCTTTAATGAGGAAACAAAAGCCCTAGAAATTTAAACGTGTTTTTTATCTGTTGGTTTATTGGTATAAATATTAATTGTACCTACTGATTATGGCATATAATCGTAATTAATCAAGACTGCGGATGACAAAATGTGTGACTCAAATTACTTTTTTGGAGTGTTTATACAATAAATGAAAAGTGAAGATATTATTTTTTAATCTGTTTAATAATCATCTGTTAGAATGTCATGTAATTAAACAAAATAACGGAGTGCTTGGTTGCCTAAATGGTCTTGTGGTCTTATAACTACTGTTGAGCTTGAGTTTTTAGGTCCCATACATGAAATAGATAAATAAATAAATATTCCACAACTTTTTCACACAACGCCATTTAGTCCCAAGGTAAGCTGGAGAGCTTGTGTTATGGGTACTAAACAGCTGATAAACATACTTAAATATTTCTAAATACGTACATATTATAGATAAATTACACCCAGACACAGAACAAATGATCGTGCTCATCGCACAAACATTTGTCCTGGGTAGGAATCGAACCCACGACCTCCGGCATAGCAGTCAGGGTCACTAACTACTAGACCAACAGGCCAGTCAAATAGGTTTTCACGAACACTTTTACACATCATTTTTTTAACTAGTGGATAAGATCGGAAGAAATTTCTTGAAGAAACCCATGATGTAGCCTATTGGACTTCTCAGTAGCAGGTTGGAGCTGAGTTTCGTGTCCAGGTTGGCAATAAGCTCGCCCCCTATTTCATGGGACTTAATTTAATATAGCTGGTAAAATGTAGGTGTTCTATGCATACGTACGTACACCCTTCGAGGAATACAGGCACGTTGTTACGTTTGTTATGTTATACTAAGTAAATAAAACACGTAATCTGTTTGTATAGTCTCACATATTACGAATAAATAGAACACAGCAAACATAGATCCATTAGGACATAAGTTAGCTGACCCACCTCTGCACGGCCTACCGGCCACAGAGACATATTGTAAAACACAAAGTAGGCAATTAAATGTTATTCTAATTCTGATTCTGATTCTGTTATGTTATTAAAAAGACCTCTTGTCATAAAGGTAGGAATATGATATGCCATTAATGACCTCGATTGCTGACTTCAGATCCAGGATTTTTCAACTTACTACCTACTAAGTTGGCTTGTAAAACTTTCTGTATCAACATTAATTAAAATCAAATAATGTTGTTGTTCTAAAACTTTTTGGTCTACTTTAATTACCTAATTAATGACGTGGATTAACTTTTGACCTAGTTTTTCAGTACGTGTTTTTATTGTTACTGTCACTTATTTGCAAAACGATTTTCTGTTGTTTTGTATTTGTATGTCTATGTAATTATCTACCTACGAAATATTTAAATCTGAAGTTTTTGCATTTTTGCGCATAAATTCAACAAGAAAAAATACTGTTATTTGCAATTCCGGCATCCCATATAAACATTAACAGCGACAGTATATCCTAGTGCTGGCGACAAAATACAAAATTTCTGTGATTCCCTCGCGACGCGACGTTCGTGGGTGTGGACACACTGCCAACTAGGCCATAATGTCTTTCATACAGTCCACACATAAATATTCGCTAAAGATATCATACACTGCGCAGACAACCAGTCCGAAGAAATTTGAACACAGTACAAAGTTACCAATGGATGTCGAAACGAGAGATGAAACAGCGGAATTTTTTCGCCTCAACGATCTAATTTTAGAAGTTTCGATTGTTTTGTCTGTTCGGGATTGTGTAATAGTCGTTAAACGTTTCCTAGTTTATGAAAATAGGGCGGTGGGCCGAGCTGGCTAATTGTTTCGAAATAAAGGTATGGATACCAAGATTGTGTTTTGACAGCTCTGAAATACAATTATGACGGGCGCGGGAGTATAAACTGATACATTTGAAATGCATTAGCAAGAGTTATGGATGAAATATTTGTCGGGAACAGTTGTGGGTCCTCTATTGTTAGTTATTCCTCTGTTAAGTTTACTTTTTTATGTGATTACGTAAGTCATAAAGGTTTATTATGAGTGAGTTCTAGTAGGTACAGAAATTTTTGTTCGTTTTAAAACAGATAATATCTCATTTTCGAAATATTGCACATCCCCAATGCAATTTGCTTGTAACTTGCTGCTTTTTTTTAATAAAATGTTTTCATTGATCTTACCATCTTATGATACACGATGACAATTGTTACTTTGTTCATACCAATTCGTGAAATGAAGTTTTCATTTATAAAGAATACGTAAATACCCCTTCGCAAAATGAAGAAGCCTGCACTGAGTCAAAGAACGTACTTTTTCTTTAATCAGATTGATCAATCCATGAAATCTTTTGCTACTTATGGCTGGCGCCTTTTGCGAAGAAGGTATATCGCTTGTTATTTCTTAGTTGATCTATTTTACTTCAACTCAGTCAATCATTATGCTTATTATAAGATACTTCTCTTCCTCTCTTATTTCTGTATCTTTCGTTGCCTGTCGGTCTGTATAAGCTTGCCAGCTTGTAAGGTATTACAATCAACAGACAACAAGCAGATAAAAATTCCCCATATGATTCATTGCTAGCTAATAGGAATGATTCATGCAGGTCGCTGTCAACTAAATGAAGCTGGTACAGTGAACCGCGTGAGCTTGCACCACGGGCGTGAGAACGAGGCACACTCTGTTCAACAGCGTCCAGTTTGACATTGACAGTGGCAAAATTTCTTAGCTTATTTTCACTCGTAGATCTTCGACTATTGTTATAGGTAGGCACAAGCTCGAACATGTGGCATCCAGTTTAACCAAGGAGTTTTGTTACCCACTACACTACACTATAACGTATGGAAGTAAATGTTGGGTGTGGCAAAAGAGACATGAAAATAGAATAAATGCTCCTGAAATGCTTTCCTTGCGAAGTATGTGTGGTGTAACAATGAATAACAGATTGAGGAATGATGTAATAAAGCAACGTTGTGGTTGAAAGAAGATGTAGTAACAAAAATTGAAAAGAGTATGCTTAGATGGTTTGGTCACGTTGAAAGGATGGGTGAAAGGCGACTAACGAAAGGTATTTACAAGGCAGATGTAAGTGGGAACGCCGGGAACGCCCTAGAAGGACATACATAAACCTTATTGGTGAGGTTCTTCAGAAAGGTCAGGTGCGTAGTACTCGCAACCGGCGTGTGTGTATGACAACATGTATGAATGTAAACGAAGCAAAAGAAGTATGTAAGAATCGTAGCATATGGCGTTCAGTAGTTTCTGCCTACCCCCATGGGAAATAGGCGTGAGTTTATGTATGTATGTATGTATTTTGTTACCCATTCACTGGGTTGTGAAGGTCAGCAAGGGTTATTGGCAAATTTTTTTTTGCTAGTGACCAACTGGCGTCTAGTAGCAAACCGTGCTTTGACGACAGCTGAGAATTAAAAAAAAATGGTATTGCAGTTTAAGTGGACTTCAATTTACGGTGACCATCAGACGGAGTACTGTGCGCTTCGTCACATCTCTGCGAGTGCGCATGTCGCTATCATATAGGGTGACTGGTAATTAGTGACCGATAATTAAACACGTGATTTTACTCATGAATACGAATAACTTTCCCAAAGAAACTTTTTTTAATACTCATTAACTTTCAATTAATTTAATTACGACAGTACTGCACAACGGGAGCGGTGGGGGTGGCGGGGAAGCATGTGAGGCTACTACTAGTAGATTTTGCCCTTCCCGAAGTCGGACTATCAGCTGATAGATCGTGCCGATCCGTGCCTAATGTGATCGATCACAGGCTCGCGCGCGGAAATTTCAAAACAGCGTTTTTGTTACTTTATTGTGTTAAAAGTTATTCTGTATAAAAAAAAAAGTTTCTTTGGGAAAGTTTATTGAAATCATGTATACAATCACGTGTTTAAGTATCGGTCACTAATTACCAGTCACCCTATATATACACACTGATGATAGCCAATACGAAACTAGTTTTACAGCTAATCGTTAAAACACCTTGCCCGGTGATCATCACTATGAACTGTGAAGGGAGATATGGAATAGCTCTGCTGATAGGCAGTTGCTGTATGTAAAGCACTGGTATCTTTAAACTGCATCCAGTTAGACTGCAAACCGACCCACCCTATACACGCACTAATTTTTTATTAGTACAAATACTTAAAGGGCTTATTCTAGACGGTCTTCTCATTATATTTGCAAAGTATCAATAAAAATATTCATAAACAGCAAAGTTATTAGCGTTTGTTTATATCCCTAAAAGTCACCCGATTTACGGAAATATTGTACAGGCTATTCATGACGTGGTAGTATTCATTAACCATCATCTCTCGCTCATGTTCGCGTGATCTCGCTCAAGCATGCCCCGCCTCCAACAGCTGTTTTCGTTATTTAAGTTTAACTAAATAGTGGCAAAATTTACTTTCGTTTTTTTACTTTGATTACGCAAATAAATGATCAGTAACAGGTTCGGATACAGCCCAATTTTTTTGTAATAATTAAAAAATAGTGGTGTATTATTGGGAAAAGACTAAGGCAGATGTTGATTAAGGTTGGATTACGTAGTTCAATCGTGCGGTTGAGTATACCTGAGTCTGTGTTATAAATATCTAGTAACGAGTGTTCCAAAGGGCTGCTTTTGATGTATCAATATTGTCGGATCGCGTGCGCGCGCGCATTGCACTCAAGTTAGGGTGGGTGTACACTGTACGAGGCTATGACGGTTACATTAATGTGTTTTTGTTGGAAAATTATTACTAAGTATGATGTTCTTTATTTAGAATAACCGCTTTTTTGTAACATTATAAGCAATGTATTTCATTATCACACTATACAAGAGACAAGGAAATGGATTTATAAATACTTTTTAAACATGATCGTAGAGGTGGGTATAGCGCTCGGCATTAGCTATATGCATTTGACTAATTAAGCGCAGCTGTAAGGCAATTATTATTTCTGTTATATGTATATACGAGTATTTTTCTTAACGTACCTAACTAAATTATTATTTTCTCTGTTTAGTACGGTGTGCCCTGGGCATGTATGAAATAAATGCTTTTTAAAACGAAGTTCATTTAAATCGACATCATTGCCGATTTTGTTTGCATGCTTTGCAAGTTGAAAGTTAGTTTGTAAGTTGCAGTGCAAAAAAGTTTGCATCTATTTATTTTGCGAAAAAGTTTGTGTAAATTAATATCTTTGTCGATAATTTGTGGCCCCAAGACGTTACCTTGTGGCACCCGCCTTACGTCGCGACAGTGGCGCCAACTTTTAAAAACCAACGAGCCAACAAACTGCTCGGAAACGTGGAAGTTATCATTAATCGTATTATTACACCGTGACCGCGGCTTAATTAAGATTATAACAGAAGATACACAATGAAATTATGTACATGAACAATCTGGATAGCTTGCTACTAACTTTTACCTTATTATACTTTTTTATGTGTCGTAAATAAGGGTAGGTAACTCCTTCCTGGTAGTCCAAATTAAGGAATGATTAGCTTAATGTAAATTGAAATTTGACTGGAAGACAACACTTTGGACATCCAGAGTCTCATTAGACTGTTTCCTAAAAAACGTCACTCATTCCTAGTGTTTCTATAGGAAAAAAGAAGCTCAGCAAACTCCCTAGCAACATATTTGCAAACGATTTTATAATTACAAAGGCCTCTCTTAAAGAGAAGACGCAAGCATTATTCACCACGGTTGCTGAGGGGGATTTGGTGATTTTAGAATTATATAATAATTGAAAGTCTAGGTTTTCTCATGATGGGTCGCGGAATTTGTTCGAAAGAGTCACCGCGGCCCTGGATCGCAAAAGGCATTAGGAGGAACACGGATGGGTTTTAGTCAGTAAGAGTCTGACATTCCCTTCTACTTCACCCAGAGCGGGAGGAGTCATTTGATGATATCCCATCATTAAAAAAAGGACACAATCATTTTAAAATTTTTGTATCTGTCTCTCTATCAGCCAATGTGTGAAACACCAGCTTGGATCAATTTCGACGTGGGTTTTTTTGACAAATTTTGGAGACAGGCCGAGAACTCCGCGTAATATAAACTTTCTTGAAATTCTAAACAAAATCCGATTCAAATACTCCCATTAAAAAGAGAAATCATCAGGCCACGTTGGAGGATCCTCCCATTTCAATGGACATACATCTTTTGACATTGTTGTTTTTCGACAATCATGCGTTCGAAGTCGCGGGCCCGGCTAGTTATAACAAAATTGGCAAGTTTGACCTAAATTCTACTGCAGTCATTCACATTTTCGCCTGAATCTGTCAAAACGTAATAGCGATAAGTTCTTCTTGTTTACCTTATCATTTATCGATGCATTGATAACATTTACAATACCTACTTCAAGATAACGATATCGAACATTGCACTGAGTGCAAAATTCTGGAAAAAATGCGTCGATTTTAAATGTTATTTAGTTTGTTTTATAAAAAAAATGAAATGTGAAGTGAGTGTGTCTGTGAGTGTGTAGTGTGTTGTGCGTGAATGTATGAAAGCTCCTATTGTTACTTACTAACCAAAACAGATAATGTTGTCAGAAAAAAATATTATTATTTCGTATATTCATTTAAAATTCTTATAAATTACATTTTTAAATATTAATATAATAATATTAAAACATTTAAAAATATAAAAAATAGTAGGCCGCAGATGGCGGGAGCAGGGACCAAGCTACCGATGGTTAGGAACATCCTCACAATGCGAGCCGTTTCAAGGAGTACTGCATTCTGTATCTTATTATTATAAAAACGTAAAACATATTGTACGATGTTTTTCTAATAGTTTTAGGTTGTCCATCGGTGTCCCTTCTACTCAAGAAACTATTCTATGGAATTGTGGAAAAATACAGGTATATTGAAATGTAGGTTTAATAAAACAAAAGAATTAATGATTTACCTACTGTCAAAGTGTTGTTTACACAAGTGAGGATGGTGATATTGATCGGAGAACTAATATTTAACTAAGATGTTTAGTTAGTTTTATGTAGCTGGATAGCTGTTAAAATTGTAATTTCATATATGTGGGTGACACGGTTAAAAGTTAGTCTTCGGTTAGTTATGATTAGGTTTGCGATAATTTAACGGTGAAATTGACCGCGTTACTAGAATATTATTTTAGTTAAATTGGTTGTTAAAGTAATGATTTTGCACGTTACTGTAGGCAGAGGTTGTGGCATTAGGTATGCATAGTCTAGCCTCTCTTTATGTTGTAGCAGTAAAGTCGATTTTCGCAGTGGATTTGGGTAAAAATTTGTTTCTAAAGGAATCAAAATAAATACTAACGCTATACTGCGTTCCCAATTTAATTTCTATTCTTATTTTTATCGTGAAAGTTAGTGAGTAACCTGGTGTGAGAGATTTAATGCCGGCCATGGGCCTTGGCATCACATGAAGACGAGAAATATCTCCATGGCATGCCGTTGCCGTTGCCTCACGATGTTTTCCATCACCGATATTAATGGAATTTCAGTGATGGAAAATATGAACAAAAGTGTGTTTTCGATAATGTAAACCTACACTTATAGAGTTTGGTTAAGCTATTCTATTTTATTCAAAAAACTACAACAGGTAAATAATTCTGAAATCAACATTTTCAACCCATTCATAATAACATAGTTAATATTCTTTAAAACAAAATTAAATTGTAATTTGGAAGACGTCTAGATATATTACAAAATATATTCGTAGTTATTAGGGAACAACGATTCTATTTAAGAATGGAATAATGATTCATACAGTCATACAGTGCGCAGTCGCATAACAATTTTAATCTTGCAGCCAATACCGAGAAAGGTTTTGACTGATTGAGAACGAGAAAGGCTGATTGGTCGTTGATTTGTTTCATTGATTGACTGAACACTTGCATCAATCTCCGATAGCTTTTGAATTAATGCATCTATAAACTTTCTCGCCTGTTTTGCACCACCCAAATGATTTCTATTTTTAACTAAGTTTTGTCTGCGGCTTCGTACGTACGAAATCCACCAATTTGTCGTTACAAATTCCAGTTAAATCACTTCAACCGTTTTAAGATCTTACATAACAGACAGACTGTCAGTCACAATGTTGTAGTATAAGTACCTTAATTATATTACGATTCATTAGGAAAAAATGTTGTTATGACTCTACTAACAGACACTTCAATTTTACAAATTTGTATATAGCATACATTAAAGTGCATATATAGATGTATATATACTGATACTACTTTTCTAACTTGTTATTTTTATAGTTCCAGTTCTTTTAAGACAATTGTTGTTACCAGCCAATCTTAATTGATTAGTTTAAGGCTGACCAATAAATTTATATTCGCATTTTTTATGATTGAATTTAATTTTATATTTTATGTCTTCATTTAATACTGCCTTCGTTAAGCTTAACTCCTAGGCCAGGCAATGTAATATTATCAGTGAAAGCTTTGAGTAGAATACATTCACTTACGTAGAATACTTTTTTATTATTCGTACTGCGCTTAAATTACGAAGGTAATATGCTCTTATACTTATTTATATGGTATCACCGCTGCATATCTGCTTCCATATCCATCTCAACTCCTTTCTAGACATATCATCTTCCATACAATCCATCCATGGTTTCCTTGGCCTTCCTCTTCTTTAGTTACACTCCACATTCATAGCTACCAAAGCTCTTCTCACAATCACATAGAAAAAAACCAAAATTACAAACATAACACCTATTTTATTGATTCCTATTAGCTCTCAGTCTACGTGAGAATTTTTGACAGATCAAATGAGCAAACACCATCTTTACACATATATCTAAGCACGAGCTACAAAGGCAAAAATATCAAATTCAATTTTGACACCTCTAACCAATAGGTGTTAGACCACAAATATTATCTCAATACATAGACTGAAGTCACATTTACTTGACAATATTATCAATCAATTGATGACGTCATATCGGAACTGCCTATCCAAAATGGTGGCAATCTAGACGGTATTAGCTTGATAATATCGTTAATGTAATGACGTAATAAAAGGAACTACTTACTAAACATCCTATTCATATTCTGTATACCGTGACAAGAGCAGGCGCTCAATGCACCGTCGATGCAGTGGATAAAGAAGAAGTTACAGAAGATCAACGAACAGAAGCAGAAAATTCAAGGCTCAAAATAAAATGAAATTTTTAAATAGCGCCTTTGCATATCAGTTTCGCTTATACAATTTTTCTGAGTTTCGTATCCCTGTGCGCACGAGTTAGTTATTTTGCGGTATTTCTATAGACCTTCTGTTTTTATTTCATGGTACATGCGCTGTGGTCGTTGCATTCCTGTGCTCAGAGCTGACTCGCCGAGTTTGTTGACATTGCGCGCGCCGGCGGAAAGGCTGGATGCACACGGAATACGCGCTGCGCAGACGTCGCCCAGACGAACGTAAGCGCCATTTTCGAACGTCCTTTCCTGCCAGGGCTGGCGCGAAAATGGGTCAGTTTGTTGCAACATTAGAAAATAGGTTAGCGTGGTCATTGATGACAGGGTTTCGTGTTACGACTAAAATTGCCTCTGGAAAATATAACGAACTCATTAAATCCACTTCATTCGCAGTAAAAAGGGTTAACTGTATCATAATAGTTGTCTGTGCACCTAAAATGAGATTCAACATGAACATAAAAATATATATAGGTCACATTATTGCGTCAACGAAAGAATTAGGTTATTCTACAATTGATTACTTCGGTAGCTACAACAAATATTATCTAATTGGTAGACTAGAGATAGGATATCGCTTTGTCTTAGATAAAAATGAACTGTTAGAGAACTATTACCTTGTACTTATCTCAGTTGATAGTGACAATAAAATATTTTGTTCAAGAGAACTGAGTTTTTACGTGAGTGCTATGGCGTGGACTTTTGATAACAAAGAAATAAGTAAAGACGTTATCAATGATTAATAACGATTAGGTGATACCGAGGGCCCCCAATGGGTAATCAAAATACCAGATCTGGAGATCTAGGAGCCAGTTAATTTGTAATGGATAAGAATAGACACACAAGCAAATATTATTTTAAGGCGAGTTTGGGTAAAAGCAACCATTTGATGCATTTACATGAAGGATAAATTGTTTATCAGAAAATAAGTGGGAAAAGGTCTAGAAGAAGAGATCTAGAAACATCTTAAGAGCTGTCAACCGTCTCTAACAAAGCTACCTTAACTTCATAAACGAAGCGTAGACTACCTAATATACAGAACAAAGTTAATGACCCGCTAGAGTCTTGCGAGCCAATCTACCAATTACTGGCAATTATGTTAGCTTACATACACTCGCTGATCTAGGAATCTAACGCAAACAGAGTGTATCAACCTTTTATCTTTTATCTTTCACGCCTGTGTTCATCAGCTGAGCAGAATTGGGTTAGTAAGGTACGAGTGGCGATGTCACTTATCAAGATACTCGTATTATTAAGACTTACAAAAGTAGACGGTTGCTAGGTGACGAGTTTTTTTATGATTTACGTAACGCCACTGTAATCTTTGTTGAAATTGAGGAGGTTGAAGAAAAATTATGTAATTTTATTAGAGAAAATTAAAGAATGTGTTTTGTTAGCTTTAGATTGTCAAGTGACCTTGAATTTTATAGTAGGTTTGGCAGCAATGAGAACACACTGCAAAGAAGACCCTGAAGAATATAATGAAAATATTGTAACCAAACACATAGGTCCAAAGGAGAAAAGGCATTACACAGAAAAGGTGGAAAAAGAAATTTAGATTGAACAAAATGGGAACACAAAATCTCTAAAGACGGTCGGTACAAACTATTGGAATTTCCATACTTATCAGATAACATCAACTACTCATAACATAAGAGAGTATAACCCGTTTCGTAGCGGACAGCCCTGAATCATCTCCAAGACTTGTCGTTTTGCTATCAAATACAAATTGCCTTGAAACAATGTTACTGTGTACGCTTGTCAAATCCCGCTGATAACGTAAATGGTATCTGGCACTAAATAAATAATGTTTTACTACTGAACGTTAGTTTTCGCAGAATTTGGAGAGTTTTTCTCTATATGAAATAAGCTATAGAGATGATATTCTGGCAGAAGGGGCTTGTGGCTTCTATATAATGGCCGCTAGGATCGATCAAGAGTTAAGCTAATCTTGACTCGGAAACTATGTTAAGTAGTTGGTTTTGGCATTTTTTTCAAAATGTTTGACAGTAGTCCGCAATTGGAAAGTGTGACAACCAGTCTTGCCCTAGGTGAACCTAGTAATTGAGTTTTGGATAGCGGTTGCTCCATGTAAAGTACTGGTATTCAACTGCACCCCGTTAGACTGGAAGCCTGTCTTAAAGAGACGACGTGTTTTTAAGAGTATATACGCGTAAGTATATGTTTTAATTAAGATGTGGATAACATAGAATATTTTCTAAATATTGAAATGCTAACCCTAAAATCAAGTACAACAAACCTCAGGTCACAACGGCTCGATTCAAGTATCATCACAATTCTGGACATCATCTGAACATTTGGACAATGGGTTCGATTCCGCACACGTAGAGGAAGTTCTTTCGGCAATGTCTGCTTTAACATCAAGTGAATGAACTTATTTGTCGGACAATTGTTCGAATACATGCATTTTATAGGCCTAATGAATATATTCGTCCGGCGTCAAATGCGCTATAAAATTGTCTGGAAATTGTTTTTGTGAAGCCAGTCACAACAAACTGGAACTTGAACAGTGAATAATTATGATATTATGACTTCAATCCGGTTGTCAACAAAGAAATAGATTGACGGTAATGAGAGTAATATTATTGCAGTAATTATTTTGGCTGTGCCTAAAGCTTAAGACGGTGTCTTTCAATGGTGTCGTGGGTCAATTTTTTGGTAGGAGTCAAATTTTTTCTTCCACCTTCGTTTTGGTCAACCGCGATGTCGACCAGGGAATAATGTGACTCAATCAGATACAATTATAGATACCATTGATTTATTTATTTATTTATTTATTTATTTATTTGCTGAATACAGGTGTATATAAAGATCTTACAAGTCATAACAGTCATAAGTTATACAGTTTCTTAAACCATATTCTACCATATAAGGCGTGCAAATTATTATAGTAATTGATAATTTTTAAATTGCAATATCTTAATAAAATGTCTCTGTGTTCGCTTATCTATTATTACGTTAAAAGGTATTACAAATAAAATAGTTAAAAAAGATGTCTTAAAGTAATGTCATTAAAAACAATTATGGACTAATATGCAAATCTAAACTCTAAGCATTGCTGGACTTGTCATCAAAATAATCTTGTAGAGAATAGTAGCACTTGAGCACAAGCATATCATGCACATATTGATTCATCATCATCTACTTAGACTTCTCCAAACTCTGTAGGGGTCGGCTTCTAGACTAACTGGATCTAGCTGAATACAAGTACCTATATATAAAAATATATCTATTTATTAACCGAAGTCGGTTAATAAATAAGTCTCCGTTTTAAATAACACGATACCTCTTGACAGATTGTCATACTGTCAGGGTCCTGCAGTGCTGTTCTGAAAAGGTTATTTGCGTAATCACTTCTGAATCCGCAGTGAAATCATATGAAATTAAAATATAGTATTCTTAGATGGAGTGATTTCGACACTTGCGCCACCAAATGATGATCGTAGTGAGGCGAACTAAAACGGGTGAGTATTTTGACGTTGACATGTGAATACCGAAACTTGTACAGGCGACATGAAAAGCGTAGTAAGTATGACTTTCGAATGATTTGCGAAATTACTTACGAAGTGAATTACCATTTACAGAATAGCACTGCTGATCTACTACGAGTTACGACTATCAAAGACCTACAAATGACACCGGGGCCAAAAGCTTAACATGCTTTCCGGGTTGCTTAAGGCAGGCATTTCGATGTTCAGAGAAAATGTAAGACGACGTAATCCTAAATGAACTGTTTAGACTACCGGATGAAAAGAGACAATCAAAAAAATGTAAAACAGTACTCGAAAAACCACAAGAAAATTCACAGTAAACTGTAATAAAAGCTGTGAAACGTTTTGAATATCGCGATGGGTCACGCACTAGATTGTGTAATGAGTAGACTGCTGTGCAAACAGAGAGACACCGGCCTCTCGCACCTATCGCGATTATGTAAATGTAGCATTTGTTGCCACGAATATATTCATTTGTCTTTTTACGGTCCACATATTTCAATTAAAAATGTTTTTGTTGTTTTAGCTATGTTTTCTTTGGTGCGGATTGGGGTCTCGTTTTGAGCTTATGGGCATTCTTTTGTTTAGTTTTTTTTTGCTCTAAAAGTCTTCTAATTATCAATTTTAGAATAATTTTACTTAATATTATTTTACCGCCTAAAACTTCATCATCGTTATTTGGGAACTTGAATTTAGATCTCTGCTGTAATTCAGTGGATATATTTATTATCTCGAAAGCCATTATCACCATCTACTTAGCTTTCGTTTATTACTTTTATGTCAGCAGCGTCAGCAGTCTATAAGATCAACCGTATGACATAGAACGATTGCCTGTCTGACCACCCAGTTACTGGACAGTACGATCTAAACTATTTATTAGACTACTTTAAGCACTACTTCTTTTTAGTAAAGAACTAGACAAACAGATAAGATTTGGTAGTTACGATGACACAACCTATCGGGACTGGTGTCAGATAGCGGGGAAACGAAATGGAATTTAGAACTACTACTGGTATTAACATAACTATGTGATTATCTCGTCTCTTCGATCTAGTAGCGCTGCTGAGCTAGAGGGCCTGACATCAGTTCCTGGGTCTGGAAAAGTGTTACTGGATTCTTCCATCTAGAATTTGCCAGCCCTGATAATAGCGGTAAGCTCGCCCCTTATAACAACAGAACTGGCGTGATGTCGGTGTATTTTTGCCTTACACTTTGGAAAATACGAGCGTAATGTTATGTTTAAATCAATATATATGAAACGCAGCACTTAACTTGACCCAGATAATCGAGTCATCTTTGATGGCTGCTAATTTGCCAATTAGCAGCCATCAGACATGACTCGATTATCAGGGGTCTTATAGATATCAATAAAATCTATAAAGTTACTTGACCTTCATAATGGATCCTTTATGGTTACTTGTCTTTTTTTCTGTAGAAGGGACCTAGACGACCATCCAAATACAGCTTGGCAAAAAAGAGTAGAAAATAATGGAGGCGCCACTGTGCTCTTCGTATGGCAACCCGTGGCAACCGCATAGCGTACCAACCTAGTCTTGATACTTAGCTGTTTTTTAGACAAATTAATTTAATGATGTATTATTTTTTTAAATTAGTAATTAATTGAACAAGGACATGTTCTCGACACGCAACTGATTACTTACCTAAAAATAACAAATTGGGTAAATACTAAATACTCCTGAGTTCACAACATTGTTTAGGAATTATAAAAAGAAAAACATTACATTGTATAATATAATTTCTATATTTTATTCTAGTAAATCTACCTCTAAATATTCTACCCCGAACACGTAGGCCGCAAACTCATCTGAGTCATGTTCGGGTTCAGAGGTGATGCTGCTATCATCTTCTAGATTTATTACTAATCGCTCTATTTCCTTGTTCATAGTTATTTTTTTCCAGTAATCCTTTTCTTTTGTTATTAAATGTTAGCACGAGTTCTTCCAATCCTCCTCAGTAATAGCTTGGAATGCACGTTCATCTGCTTCCTGTAAAGACGAAATATTTCATTTATCCCTAACAATATTAAAAGTAAAACATTTTTATCACATACTGTTAATAAGCCGGATGTAGAAAATACCCTTTGGTTTATCTCCTTCCAGCACGATTTTGCTTAGAACAATAACAGATTTCCTTGAATTAAATAATGGATTTACACTATGGCACGACAATTTCTTTTACATTTCTAATGCAATCGCTAGAACAAATAATTATCTCCCTTGATATCGCACTTAAAGCATAATTTACGTAGAAATTGAATTATCATTCACTTAAAAATCAAGTCACCAAAGTATCAATTAATCTCGGCGCGCTATACCAGAGTAATGCAGAAAAAATGTAAACATAACCTATGTGCTCGACTATTATTGTTTCAAATTATTAGTTATTCCTTATGCAAGCAAATTAATATGGCTTTGTATTCATCAATTCGAGCTCGAGCCTTCTCTGTATGAGAAGAGGCCTTTGCCCTGCAGTGGGACAGTAACAGGCTGGTATTATTATTTTATTCATCAATTAACACTTGATTTACCTAAAATCAACAAAACAAACTCTTACATACCTGTATTATAAGCGGAACATTAGAAAACATTGTTACGTTCAGAAAGAATAGTTTGGGCCTCATGTTCCGCCAGACATCGCCTGTACACCTTATAAATAAACTCCCTGCCAGCACTCCGAATCGTTTTATTCATTTTAATTCACTTTTTACGTTTATTAAATTAACGTTTGGTGGTCGAAATTAAAATTTTACGAAATCGTGAACTTTGTTTATTAGGAGATGTCATTATTTTGAAAATGTTGCCAACAGACAAAAATTTAGTTCCGTTTCTACACTTTTTTGCCAAGCTGTAAATCATGAAGCACATTTATCAAGGGCTCTTGAAACTTTTCCGTCACGAATAAAGGAAGAAACGACAAAATGATATCAACACAAAACTTCCTATTGACACTACTAAAATAGCGGCAAATACTACAGGCTACTGAGTAGATAATAACACTCAAGTTCATCCATAGACAAATAACCACAGACCATCATTCGATGGCATCTACCGTCATCGAGGCCACAGAGAAGGCTGTTCATGCATTTGTTGACAAAACTTATTAGCATCATAGAACCTTAGGGTCACATCGCAGTTCGCACGTCAACAAATTTTATCTATAGATGGAAATTTGGTTGCGGCCATGGAATATTCTGTTATAGTAATTTTATTATACTTACACACCTTACTATAACTTACGAACTCTGGTATTATGCTTATTCACTGGATTTTTAGATTATGTCTTAGTAAATTCGATAAAAGATTTAATTTACAAGATTAGTATACTATTGACTGCTTTTAGTTCATTATTTAGAAAGACAAGGTGTGAATAAGTTTCATTGTCATGATTGTGGATAACTGGTTGCGTGAGTAACTAAACGATAATGTATTATTCTGCTATAGTAGTAAGCTATTATTAACTTTTGTTTAACTGAAGAAATACCTAAAGGTATTAATAATAAAATAGTAAACATTTATTTCTTGGTCTTGTATGCGGGAGGTCTTGTTATTAACAGCTTTCGGAGTTGATTGGGCAGCTGATGTTGAAGATTTTTGTGTGTACCTACACAAGCACAATACACATTGTGATATTATAAGGTCGTTTCTGTTAGCCGTTGGTTGTTGCTATGGTGATTGAATAATGAAAATCTTCTATTGGTATTTGATATTTTATCGTCATTATCTCTTTAGACTTCCTTTGAAATTCCGTCAGTATGTTAAACGTGAATACGTCAAGAAATACCATGTCTAAATAAGCCAGCTACTAAACCAATATTATGATAAGCAGTGTACCGGAACACTACAATTTGTAGAGGAATTAGACATAACAGGAACAGAGCAAGCCCTTAATGCTTGTTTGGTCTGGGTTACACAACATTGTATGTGTGATCCTTTTGTTCATACGCCTGGTCATACACCAAAACCAGTAGCAAGCACTGACCTTTCTGAAATACATCACAATTAAGGTCAGTGTATATCTTTCTAGGGCGTCACCTTTCTGTGTTTCCACTTAAAACTATTTCTCTTCATGCATGTATGTATTTTTCCCATATCTAGTAATTGCTTACCGACACGGCGCCACCCAAGGAAATAATATGGGTCATTCGCACCCGAGACCTTACAACTTTAGGATACGGCCAGTTTATTTAATTAGTGCAATTACTGCCAGCCCTGGTATAGCGACAATTATGTCACCTCGCGTGACGTCATCACAATTAAAGGGCGCCATTATTATAATTTGGACTTCCTTAACATGGGCATGAAATAGATAAACTTAAAAGGGATATTCTGTAAAACTAACTAGTCTTAGCTAATTCTAATAAGGCGCTATTTGAACGTCAAAAAATATAAAGACACTCCTCAAAATGTTTTGACAGTCGATATGATTTAAATGATAACAATAATATTTATGTCTGTAAATAGGTTTTCACAAACACTTTTATACGTAATTTTTTAAACTAGTAGATAAGATCGGAGTTTCACTATCTGACTACTCTGAGAAGAAACACCGAAAGAAACTCAGAGGTCATAGTCTCTTTTAAAGTCCATACATTATCTTGGTCAAATCATGTAAGATCCATGCAGATTAGTGTCTGAGATGGTCTTTTGAGGAAAGAACCACAAAGAATGAGGGGACCAGATCAGTCAGTGGAAGCATTTGTCAGTAATCCCAAAAACCCCAAAAATCTAAGAACAAGTTTAACCAAGCAGCATCGTCCAAACCAGTCACTGGGCTGTGGTCAGAAAAGCAATTCCTTTCCTCCACTTACACATTACACTGGAAGCTGACCCCAACAAAAGTTGAGAAAAGGCTAAAAGGTGATGACGGAACAGTCGGTAAAATGGACAAACGTACCGAGAGACGAGAGATTCAATTCAATTCCCTGCCAGAGTCTGTGTTTCCCGATTGCTACAACTTAAGGGTCATCTAGACCCCTAGGTTTTAGCATTTCCAAAAAACCTGTTATCTGTGAAAACTTGTAATTGGCCATCATTCTGTTTTTTCCTTGAGTATTTTGTCTGCCTAGCTGTAGGTTTTCCTAAAAGTATAAAATAAGTAAAATAAACCCTGATCAAATTCTTTTTCTTTATTTCAACAAACACCCAAGTTTGTGTATGCTGCTATATGCTCGCCTTCTGCTCCCTGCCATAATAGGTCACAGTTCCGTACATTTGCTCGTAAAATGCTGTGTCCATACAATGTTATAGTCGGTGCTCAGCCGCTATGCATTGTGTGGGAACACCCGTTAGTATTTGCACCTAATTTGTTTGATGATCATTGATATTATAATTAGTAAACCGTTTTTGTATTTCAATTGCGATGACTAACATTGTTGTTTGTTATTGCACGTCTAGGTTTTTTACTTGCAAGTTTGTGGTTTGTGGTGCTCCATGCTCAAATAGTTGCTATTCGTGACTTGTCAAAAACAAACGCATTGTCTTTGGCACATATATGGCTAAAGTAACTGGTCAATTGTTTATTAGTTGGTACTAAATTATAAGCGTAGGAGAATGGAAGATACAATATCATTGCGTGGATTCTAAGAACTATGGGACTAGGGCAGACTCAAGAAGATGGACTCAATTTAAAAGGCTTTAGTGAAGATCAACAGAAACTAGGGTTTATGAAGACGAGATTTTTTTTTGTTATCGTGTAGTTTCCATTTCTTAGAAGAATTATACAAACTAATGATTGGCAAGCGGTCGAAATTTGACCGTATGCGTATAATATGACAGCTTTTGTTTATTTCCACATGGTTGATCACTATGGTTACGTTTTAATCTGTATTTATTTATGTTGGCAGAATTTCTAAGTGCCTATTTATGTAAACAATGAATAGGTATTTTATTAATTTCTAACATAAATGTTTAAAATATTAGGTTTCTGCACTTCTCCTCCACATAAACTTTCATTATGCCAAATCTTACCATCCTCCATGCGCGCAATTTTCTTAAAAAGGGATCCAAAAATTTTGCTTAGCGTATTTAGGTATTTAGATTGATAAATAAATTCATTTACCTTCATAATCTAAATCAGCCTATCATGTACCCACTGCTGGAATACAAGCCTTCTCTCTGTGACATGGAGTGAGTAGTAATCTACCAGCAGGGCTAGCATGGCCTGAGATATTCTTTCCACGGGGAGAGGATAAAATACTATTTCCCTCTGTCATTATAATCCACCCTCCGAGCATGGCGACATGGGCGGATAAACTATTCACGGGGATAAACCAGGGAAAACGCTTGTCCTCGAAATTATTGCCATTATAAGAAAACTTTTATGAAATTACACAATAGTCGAGAATGTCATGTAAACCAAAGTACTTTCATCGTTTTATTACATCTGTACAGGATATTTATTTTGTTTTGGTGTCAATTGGGATTGCTCGAGTCGCGAAATCTTTCACTAGTGGCCATGCTATAAGCCGTGGATGAGTATCCACGTCTAATGTCAAAAAGTGATATAATTCTCTTTCCCCCTGTTGCCGTGCTTTGGCAGGTGGATAAGATAATTGTATCCCTTGTCAGTGGAAATAACCGGTGGATAAAAGTTATATCCCCAGCCCATGCTAGCCCTGCAGGTAGGCCTAGTGCCGGGTGGTAGATATCACATGTCTTACCTCCCACCCTTCTGACAATCGATAAAACCTAAACTGCTAAGCGGTTTTGACCCTAATTAGAGATAGTGAAGTATGTCACTGTGGCCCAGCCTTCGAGAGAGGCCGTGGGAGCAAGCGCCTGCGCATGGGAATCGCCTAAAACCCATTGTTTTTGCTCCGAACTTAGATTTGGTTGAAGGAACACCAATATTATTGTTTGATTTGGACAGTAGTATTATTGTATTTAGTTCACACACTTGTTTTATCTGGTAGTGTGAAGTAGATTTTTTTTAGTATTTTGTTGTACTTGTCGAATACTTAGTATTATATCTTCTTATTAATAAACGTTGCTTAGAGTAACAAGCAGTTTTTGCTTCGATATAGGATTATGAATAAGTAGATAATTTTTCTCTATTTTTAATTTACTTAAAATTATTTTGGTTTCCTATGTAGTCTTGTTCTATTTAATAAAAAGTAGTCATAATGTATATTTTTTTGTTTTAGGTAATGATTTAACACTTACGGCTTAATCTTATTGATAATTAATTATTTAGTTTTAATAACCTAACAACATAACGTCACGCCTGTAATCCCCGAAGGGCTAGGCAGAGGTGTATCTGGTAGAAGACCCACATTTCGCCAGTTATGTTAAAGTCCCATGTAATAGGGGCGAGCCTATTGCCATCAAACGGGCACAAATCCAGACTCCGCGCTGCTACTTAGAAATTCCAGATAGAAAATCTCAATAAAACTTTGCTCGACCTGGGGATCGACCCGGGACCTCATATGCTCAGCAGTAGCGCTTGCGACCACTAGACCAACGAGGCAGTTTTAATGTCAAGTATATTTGGTGCAATGCATTTTTATGCATTCGCGTCTTGGGTTGGGCAGTGTTATTAGATTTCTTCAGCTGAAGTTTCTCAGTAACATCATTATTGGTGGCAATAAGCAACATAGTACTTAAACGAAGAAGAAACGAAGAAGGGTGGGCCGTTTTTGGGGGACTGTCTTTAAGTATTTTTTTGACGTTCAAAAAGTGCTGATTCTCAGCCTAGTTTGAATAAAGACTTTTGATTTTGATTTTGATTTTGAAAACAGAAATGCAGATTAACTGCGGGTTCAAGTTCCCACCAGAAAAACAGTCGACTATCACGAGAAAAAAATAACATTATAAAACGTCAAATTTTATGTCTACACACTTTTGGCTACCTGCAACTTCCTTTACTAAAAGTAAACCCGTAATATTAAAGGCACTTCATAAAAAAATAATAAGTAAAACCTCTTTTAGTATTCACTGCAAACAATTTGGTGACGATTGGATCAGTAAGAAGCTCTTTTATTGTAACTACCAAATTGTTAATAAACATAACCGAATTCAAATTGGTTTTAATGCTTTACGTTATCTGAAATAGGTGTCAAAACGTTAAAAAATCTTGGAATTGTAAATGGTGGATAAGTCATCTAGATTGCACTTACGAAAAGAAAGATTGAGAAACGAGGTTAAACAAATATGGTTGGTTTAAATCAATTATGTCACAGTTAATATTTACTTCAATTTATTCATTCGATTCATAATATCGTACCTAACATACAAAAGTTGTACTCGCCAATCCGCCTTGACAAGGAAGGGTGATCGTGATCAATTCTATGCCTTCTTATATAAGAAGAGCCCTTTGCCTTGCAAAATTGAAAATGGAAAGTATTGTTTCACATGCTAGACTTAGTTCCGCATATTTAGCTAATTTTATTAAGTACAGAATATTAAAAGAAGTAACGTTTAAGATGGCATGAAAACCGCTCCATTTATCAGCCTTACAAGCAATCAAAATCAAAAGTCATTTCATTTTTTGAACATCAAAATTAAATAACACAGGCCGCCAAAACGCCCACACTTCACCAATTCATAGTGTTTTTGCTGGGAAGAAGAAGTGGCGGAACAAACTCCCCAGCAACACGTCTGACGAGTTAGAAGAGCTTGAATTTACACAACAATTGTAATTAATTAACATTATTAATAAATAATTAAAGTTAAATAATTTGCAACAAGAGTAGTTACTACTAATTTTCAACTAAATACATGAAGCACCTACTAAATAATTACCTTTGCTTAGCAATAGCAGGTTATTATTATTAATAACCGTTATCGGAATTAGGCTTGTTATCGGGTTTAGGTAGCGCCGTTTTGACCATGAACTAACTGCGTAACGTAGTTATAACCAATGCCTATCATTCTGTAGATAACTGTAAATCGATAGCTATATTTACTTTGCGAGAAATACACAGAAATGCTTCTTCAGCAATTTATTTATTTCGTGATTATTACTTTAAGCGTGTAACAGCGACGATGTTTATCACCATGATTTGTGCTTTTTTTACACTTTACTGTAACATATTTAACAAATCTAATCGGCTATACTGTAAAATCACTTTGTTAATCTAGGCTACTGTTAACTGACAATTGTTAAACGGTTTTTCCTACTCTAAGGTTCATAGTGTGATGCAAATACTGCTCCCTCTATAAAATTGGTCTAGCAAATATAAAAAGAATTTAAATACGCTAGGTAGTTCCAGAGATATGCACCTTACAAAAGAAAAAACTATCTCATAACTCTTATTCTATTAGTTTATAAATCAACTCATATGTATAATATTCTCGTGTCACGGTATTTGTTACAAAACTCTTCCGAGACGACTTGACCGATTCTTATGAAATTCTGTGTGTATATTCAGAACGTCTGAGAATAGGACGTATACTAATAAAAACTAAATAAAACTAAGAAATTGATTTTAATGCGGAATGCAGTTTGTTGGGGCAGCTAGTACCTATAACATAATAATATCAGCTTCTTACTGTCCCACTGCAAAGGCAGATGGATGCTTATAGAAGGTACACTCATCAATAACCACGTTTATTCAAAGCGGGTTGCAATTTCAGGCAAAGTTATATTATTTTTTTATCGCTTAACAATTACAGGGAACTACCAGTTTGCCAAGTGGGCACAACTTGGCCAGGACTTGACTGATACTTCAGTTATTCTACGCTATTACCTTTTGGTCATTTCGGATTTATATTATTTAATTACTGGTCAACAATAAGTAAACAATGGAACCGCCAAGTGAGTACAACTTGGCCAAAACCTGCCTGCTGCTTGAGCACTATTTAACGCTTCCACATTTACGAATCTAAGCTCAAAAAAATATCAAAAACACACAATTTAAAGGAAAACATTTCAAATTAGTATTTAAACGGACTACACACTCACAACGTGGTCCACACAACGATTATTGATATCCATTTTATTTTTTATGAGACACGTAAAGTTTGTAAATCTTCTAATTGTATTGCCAACGATTGACGAAGGGTCAACGTGCTAAATTTTATGTATTAGTGTCAAATAAGGATTTTGTTTATTGTTATTAGTTTAATATTAGTGCTGGTTTTATATTTAATGTCAGCCAACGATCTTAGAATTGATTTTTCGTTCTAACTTAGTAGTTTACCCTCTGTTATAAGGAGAATCAATTCAGATTCTAAATCTTACCGAACATATCGGTGGCCAATGATGAACGAAACAAAACCACCAAAGCCACAGACTTCCGAAACTGGAGTTATTTTACACCATATTGTTTTTTTAAGAAGTCGGTTGTGTATTTTGTAAAAAAGTTTTTCCTACCAATATCATTGGAATATATATCCGATATTTGGACTTTATGTTCGAAGTTCCGAATAATATACAGAGTGCATTTTTAGTCATGGGACAAAATAAAATTATCACTGAGTGTTCTTCTCACTAATATTATATAAACAACTTTTATTAAGATTTTTCAATAGGTAGTACTAACGCCAACACACAAAATAATTATACAACAAACAAAATAAGGTTCATGTTCAATTGAAAAAAAAAATACTTCTCGTAATTTCGGAGGTACTACAGGTATAACTCTGCCTAGCCCATAGGCGTGATGTTCTGTTATTTGACCTCAAACTTGACTGCTGCACATGCAAGCAATTATGGTTGGTTTGTTTATAAAGATAATAAGTATGGAAACTCATGTAATTCTTGCAAGTCCACCCTAATTTCGATTCGTACTTGGTACTTCAAAGGCGGTACCACTTGAAGTTGCGAATTGACGCTAAGTAGGGGCAATAAAATGTTAAGTTTAAAGGTCAATGTAATTGCTACCTTAAACCACTGAAGTTAATGACCAAAATAATGCCATTGGATTACTTGAAAAAAGCTGATTACCTTATTACGTTTCATTATTTAGTTCCATCTATTGTAACTGGTTCAAGCTTGAGGTAGGACGACGAACGGACGAACTTCGTTTCTCTTCTGAAAACAAAAAGGCCGAGAATTAAAAAGATTATAGAATTCGTCTGAGGTAGCTGTGCTGCACGGGAGGAGTGTTAACGCCTGTCAGAGGAACGATACTCTAGCATTACGTTGCAACCCCTTCCCCCGCACAACGAGCTTCTACCTCAGGCAACTACGGCGGATAGTTAATCAGTGTCTAACTATAGTTGTCATCGCAAGATTCTAGGTTTACGTAAGATACTGACAACTTTTTTTAAGGGTGAATGTACGTATTATTATGAACAAATTTTACTATGAGCTGAATTTTGAAATATCAGCTGATTCCCACAAAATGCAATATTTTGTATAAAAAATGTATAAAACACGATCACTAGACCAACAAAACATTTAACAATTTAATGTACAACAATTCAAACGTCAGAATAATGATTCATACAACAAATAATACGCAAATGGCAAATCAAATAATAGTACAAAAGCTTAAGGTCACAGCTGAAAATACTGATCTTGAAACATTTGAGAAAATTTACAACAAAGAGGATTTAATTGTACATTCAGAGCCTACTACAGATTTACGCACGACTATAATTATACAAAATTCCAATGTGTAAGTACAAACGTAATAAATACAACAGAATCGTAAATATGGAGGGCAGGTAATTTAGGAAAGTACTGATTTAGAACCTATTTTAAACATGTAAGTCTGAAATTTCTTGCCTATTCTAATTCATACGAAACTATCTTTTGGAAGTCGCAACTAGAATCATTTTCCTTTTCTATTAAGTAACTTTTAAGTCTGACGAAGTTTAGTTGAATTAAATGATTTGAGTTTGGCGGAATAAAGTCTTAAAGCTCAAAAGATTGAAGGAAGGAAAATTTGGAGAGCTTCCAATAATTTGTCAAATAGTTGGAATTCAGAAGGTAGTTGCTGTGTAAAATACGTAACTGCATTCGGGAGGGAAAGCTGACCTCATCATCATTTACCTCCTGCTTTCATGCCAATTTATTTCAGGTCGGTATTTATTTATTTATTTATTTATTTATAAAGGCTTACCAACTAAGACACATACAGACAATCTTAGAAATAATACAAGTAACAGTTAATGTATGCTCTTAAATTACAGGTAGGCTCAACATTATTTTTAGACACTGCTCAAGCAAATATTAAATTAGTATGGCATAGTGTCTTCTTTTTCCATTCATCTCTTTTAGGTTTCATGTCAATAGTCAGCGTTTCTAGATATCATCTTTACGTAATTCATTAAATCGTTTCTTTGGTGCGCCTTTTCTTTGGTATCTTTATTCACACTGAAATCTTTGTGTACGTCATTGTCATGGTTCTCACTTGTTTATTTTATTTTGAAAACTCCATAATTCATTTCCTTCTAAGTAGACGTATTGTTACCTACGTCATAATCGCCAAGAAGTCACGGCGCCTACCTCTCATGGACAAAGGTTCAAATCCGGGCAAGTGCCAGTGTGACTTTTTCGATTTACATCGAAAATCGATCTCGATTTTAGTCATCAAGTCATCACTGACAACGGTGAAGGAAAACATCTCCAGAAAACCTGGATTTATAGATAGAGAACTAGCTTACGTCCCGCGGTTTCACCCGCATAGATCCCGTTCCCGTAGGAATACAGGAATAAAATTTGCGTATGTGTTAATCCAGGTTGTCAGCTAACTCCATACCAAATTTTATTAAAATCCATTCTGTAGTTTTTGCGTGAAAGAGTAACAAACATCCATCCATCCATCTATCCATACTCACAAACTTTCGCGTTTATAATATTAGTAGGATATAAGTTTGAAATTGTCAATCTGCCTTGAGCAAGCGTAGTAGTTAATGCTCGTGCCTTCTCTGTATGAGAAGAGGATTTTGCCCTGCAGTGGGACAGTAAGAATTTGGTATTATTATCCTTACTACTTGCGTATCATTGATTTTTATGAGCATAGCTTAGAAACTGATTTTCTGAGAAATTTAAGACTCAATAGAGCTGCTATTTCAAACCTGCTTTCGGACAGCACCAACACGGATGTGCTAAAATTAGAATAGTATCTATATTACTCACTAGGTTCATATGTATATATGTATAGAGAGCACGAATAGAAAGGAAGCTGTCGCTCTCATTGTTCTCTTATTTAGTTGTCATTTCAGATAGTTTAATTATAACTTTAGAACTTCAAAGTAATTATCCATCAACCAACTTCGCGTTCCATTGCGTTTTGTCTACGCTAACTTGCAGATGATCAATCATTTGTGTTAAAGAAAGAACGCAAAGGATGATGTTTATTGCGAAGAAATCGTGAAATTACTTTTGCTTGTGGGTCTCATAATGCAAAACGATTACAAGACATTATTTGTAACAAAGTATTATTAGAAGTTTCGAAGACAATACATTTGAGCCTGAATAAAAATGCACTGTAAGAGCTAGTAAGTTTTATTAGGTGCGAGAGCGAGACGGAGCGCATAGCGAAACTCTAAGTCTACCTAGTAACTGGTCTAAAGTTTAATTTCTTCTATCGATTATATATAACTGTATGAACTTTCACACACTCATTCTCGTCTTATATTAGCCGAACATACCTACGACTTCATGGAACAGTTATTCGACTTGACTTTATACGATATTGCTTTTGGGAATGGTCTCAAGCACAGTACTGGGAGCTTTACAAGATATTTACTAATTCAAGTTAATTACAGTGTCTCCACATTTGAGGTTAATTATTTAACCTTTTTAATTTTAGGCTCCATTCCCATCATCTACTAAAAGCAACGTGTTAAGTTCAATCAAGTTTATCGTCCGTCACGTCGTATATCAGTTGGTAGGTATATGATAATGACCCTATTTCCAGTATTTACGTTGAAGCGGTTCTCGTTAATAAGGAAAATGTTATTTTAAAAAGTTTGCGGGTCCAAAAACAAACGTTTTCAAGGATTCCTTCGTTTCCCATGATTACAATACCGGGTACAATGGTAATATTAAACAAAAACAGGCTGGTGCCATAGCGAGGAGTTTAAAATAATTTGTGCAAAATTCGCACCTCGCCATTCGCCAATGCGGTAGAACCACGTTAAATGTATATGCAGAAAGTCCACTTTATGATGATCAAAAGCTAGCACATAAGTAGCAGTGATGGAAAAGTGGTGTGACCGCTGTTCATAAGTCTAGAATTCGAACCCAAGATCGTGCGCATTGTAAAATAGGCTTGTTGATAAAATTTTAGTTTTTAGTCCCTCATCTAGATTACAAGAAAATATTCGACACATATTTTTTTTCTTTTTTCACGTAATCAAAAAATAACGGCGATAGGTACAGATTTTCCCAATTGAATATGAACCTTATTCTGTTTGACATAAAGTTGAAAAACGATCAAAGAAATTTGACACATTGGGGTAACTTAATGTGCTGGCGTCTGTACATCGAGTCAAAATATCGCATGACGTCACTATCCTAAACAGTTTAGACTGAATAGTGATGTTACAAGCCCCCTCTCCTTAACCTTAATGCGCTTAATCTAAGTAGTTTTTCATCAATAAAAACAAAAAAAAAAATGAGTGGCGTAAGTCTTTTCGAAACCAGACTGGTCATGATTGAGTAGAGTTTAACAGGCTGAATAATTTGAAATGGGCATGTCAGTAAAAAAAACAACGCATTCCAAACTAGAAGCGGCTAATTTGCTGGAAGGTTTTATTAAAATTGACTCTTAAATATACATACGCACGTTGTCGTCTAAGTAAATTAATTTTATAATTTGCCTCTAAATAACCAACTTAACTAAACTTGTGTGGTCCTTCTGGTAGCCATGTTGTGATGACACGGACCATGGTGATTGTTTTTATGGGAGTCGGGTAAAGATTCTTGTTACTGGCACGCGATTATTTTTAAGTTAAATATCGATACTTGAGAAATTAAATCTGTGGCCCTAGTGAAAAGGGGTATAAGTCCAATTTCGAGTTCGAACCCAAGGCACGCACCTCTGACTTTTCGGATTCATGTGCGGATTGTATAATTGTCACTTGCTTCAAAAACGGTGAAGGAAAACATCGTGAGGAAACCGGCATGCCTGAGAGATATTTCTCGAGAGCATGTGATGCCAAGTCAGAGGCCCATGGGCGGCATTAAAACTCTGACGCCAGGTTAGTTACTAACCACACGATAAGAAGAAGAAGTCCAATTTTGTCGAAAATGAGTTAAGTGTACCAAAGTGATCAGAAAACCGACTTTTACAGTTTTTTTTGGTGTTAGTTGGACCCTTTTACACAAAGTAACTTTCTTATTTCTAGAGATAGCTTAGATCTGTCTTCACCAAACGATAGAGCATTTTTTTATGATCACTTTGGTACACTTAACTCATTTTCGACAAAATTGGACTTATACCCCTTTTCACTAGGGCCACAGAAATATGGTATGACGAGAAATTCTTTTCACTGACTCACTCCGATGTGATCACCTTCCTTCGTTATCACCTGTTGTAGTTTTAATCGATTAAAACATTTCTAATTATAACTCTGTATTGTATTTATTACAATACTATAATTATGACATAAAACTAAAATACCTACGTTGCATTGTATCATTACTATTCTTTGTGCTCGTTACTCTAGAGGTGGAAAGTACAACTGCTTAGCATGAGGTTCGATGCCCGGTTCGGGCAGTGTTATTGAGTTAATCCTTTGGGGATTTCTCAAAATGAATATAAGGTCTGGAATAAGCCTCAAATTTTTCGTGTAGCTGCTACTTTGATTGTTTTTGTTTCTATTTAAAAAGGTAATTTCTTTAAAAAAATCGAACAAGTAATGAATAAGGTGTTTTTGTATTGTGCTCACACCATTTAAACATTTACTAACTTATCACTATACGTGAGGATTTGTAATTGGCTTTCTGAAGACTATGGTTTCTTTTTTTTTTTGTTTTTATTAGCTGTAAGTCCTCCATGTACTAAATAAATAAATAAATAAATAAATAAATTCAGGATCCGTGTGTGACTGATGGCAATATCCGCGCTACATACCTATTACAAGGGAATTCAACACAACTGGCGAAATGCTCTCTGCCTATACCGTCGGGACTTTTCGGCGTGAAGCTTTGTTACGTTATTATTAAAGAGGTAATTATTTATAAGTTTGCATGTAATATCTGAAACTATTTATTCGATTTAAAAAAATCTTTTACTTATAATAAGCTAGGAGTACAATGTCGTCTTTGTTTAGCCTAAGAATTAATTTGTGTTAACTTGAAGAATTAATTGTTTATTTAACATGTCAAATGTCGAATTGTCGCCTAATAATGAACAGGGAAGAAATTTGTCATGACAGGTGTTTTTAATAGACAGAATAGCTTATGTCCGTCTCCAGGGTATGATCTATCTCCTAGGCAAATGTCATAACCATTCGTTGTGTCTTTTAAATAAACAAACAAAAACAGAGTTACTGTTTCATTTATTTATAATGTCAGTTTACTAAAGTCTACTCAAGTTTATCTACTAAAGTTTTTCATTATCCTGCAACATATTTTAGCTAGGCCGACAACAGTACCATCCACCGCGCCTTCGGTATGCAACGGGTATAACCCATAGAAGGACGTAAACTTATTATCACCTCTACAAGCAAGAGTACCATGTCAATGCATTCCAAAGACATTTTAGTGTTTAACAAGAATTCTGCGAGATCTTCTAAAGGTGGATTTAAAAGGAAACTCCGTTTTTTTATCAAGTAATGGAGTGAAGTTATCGCATAAGAGAAGCTTTCAAGTTAATATGGAAGATAAAGAAAACGGCCGTTCTGTTTTAGTTAAAAACTTTTTTTCAATATAAATACAACCAATTTTATAAAAAAATACACTAAAAGGCGTTAAACAACTCTATTTCCGGAAGTGTGTCGCTTTGGTGGTTTTGTATCATTCATTATTTCCCATCAACTTCCGAAATTAGAGTAATTTTACATCTTTTAGTGATTTTTTATCATGTCGGTTGTTTTTTTCTGGTTTTTGATTAAATATGGATGGTTTTTTGTCTTCAGTTATCTATACTAATATTATAAAGAGGAAAAGTTTGATTGTTTGTTTGTTTGCATCGAATAGGCTCCGAACCTACAGGACCGATTTGTAAAATTCTTTCACCGTTTGGAAGCTACACTATCCCCGGGTGACATAGGCTACTTTTTATCCCTGTATTCCCACGGGAACGAGAACTACGCGGGAGAAACCGCGTGACGTCTGCTAGTGTTTATTAAAGCAAGCTTCTGAACCGATTTCGATGAAATTCATGCGGGACTTTATTTACACGAGATATCCATGGAGAAGAACATCGTGAGGAAATCTAAAGTTATATTTGTATACATCTGAAGTTGCCAATCCGTCTTAAGCAAGCGTAGTAATCAATGCTCGTGCCTTCTGTGTACGAGAAGAAGCATTTGCCCTGCTGTGGGACACTTAGAGCATGCTCTAAGGTGGGACAGTAATAGGCTGATAATAGTTTTTCATGATCTTTTAACAATCAAATAACATAATACAATTTAATATCCTCCTAAATAGCTTGTTTCTTTCTACCGACCGTAATATCGTCTTTAATTCACCACTTTCGTGTCTGACCAATAATTTACATCTAAACAATATAAAAATAACCTACCATAAAGAAAAACAATGTTGTGTAAATAATACGCAAAGCATTATTAAAAACACCAGCTAAGTGCGCATCAGACAACAGAGTAAAGGGTTCCGCAGTGGGGATGAATAAGTATTTACCTACGCATGCACACAATTCATACTTTTATTAATTATAGATCTTGTCGTCTGGAGAAATAAGTTTGTGATTCAAAGTATTTTTCAAAGAAAAATCTGCAGGTTTTTTTGTGGCTTTTTCAACTTGAGACTTACTTAAATACAAGTCACCGTACTTTCACTTTTTTCTGCCTTGTGTTGTCTACCTTTTGTTAGTAGCCTTTCATTCATCCTCCCAGCGTCACCAAATCATCGTATACCACACTTTAAAATTTTTGTCTCAACATCATCTTCCTTTAACGTACGGAACCCTAACCATCACCCATTCATTTTGTTCGAACAGATCACGTATGACATGTCATTGCACCACAGATGTCGGCCGCGGCAGGACGTGAATCAGGAGGAAATCCGCCATCTCCTACCCATGAATATTCGATCAGCCATTGTTATAAAGTATTCGCAATGTCCAAATCTGGACAATAATTTCTCGATATATACTTAGATAGATGTTTATCGATGTTTTTGTGTTGTTATCGATCATCGGTAGGATATTTTTCGAAAGTAACTTTGCAGCGAGATACTTCGAACCGTACTGGTTCTTGTCAAAAATTATTGTCAAAGAAAGATTGTCCAAAAAAGTTGTAGATTTATGATTGGATCAACACTGGAGCAAGCCAGTAGTACCTGTAGCCTGCCTAATGAGATTTTAGAGAACTTTACTTAATTCAATTCTGTTTTGAATGTTCCGTACCCAAACATAATCCTTTTATTAAGACTAAGGTTTCTGTCTGTCCGTCCGTTTTTCTGTCAGCGAGCGGGCTTTACCCCATAAACTGGAATATATAGACAGCTCGATATTTTCACATAGTAAGTATTACTAAAAGTCTCTATAACAACCAACTAATTAAATACAAATCAAAAGAGAGCTTCCATACAAGATACCGGATTTTTCGTAATTTTTTGATTGACCTTTACTAATAATACTTGTAGAAGGCTACATCATTCCTGAGTGCTTTATGCTGCTTTTATCCCAAATGCACAGATCCTGTTGGAAAGCCAATTGAGCGAAGCCCCTTCAAGTGCGAGCTCGTATTAGTATGCTTCTGTACTTCTCCTCCGAAGTTAAAGTTACACAAGACTCTCTTTCTGAATCTTCATTGGTTTGTCATACATTTTGGACTGGATTTGTGACTAGCTATATTTCTGATATCAGGTGAAAGTCTAGAAAAATGTTTTATCAATATTAAACAGTCAATGACCGTCTGCCGGAGTGTTTACAATAATTTGTTTATCATTTCATGTAAGTACATGTAGATCGCTACGATAAGAATGCTTAGATATATATTTACTTCCCTATTGCAAAGTGGACACTGTGATATGCAGAAAATTGTACGCATTGCAAAGTACGTAGCCTGATCCTTATCATTTAAAACAGCTACCAACTGATTTAAGGCTAGGAGTCCGTTAAATATAATCGGTTATAAATTCAATATACACGGTTTGAACTAAGGTTAAAATACACTTGCTGAGGTCAGTCTGTGGATGAGTGACAGACCCCTGGGTCCTGGGGTCTCTCTGTACCTCGGAAAATGCGATAAGTAGAAAGTCTCGGCTGTCATTCGAAGGTTTTTGATAGTTATATACAAATTATGAAGGTTCAATAACGAGTCTTACTAAGATAAGGAACCCAGTATTTTTTATGATACTTTTAGTAAACTACGTACATACTAACAAAGAAACATACTAACTCTCTCTTCAGTTTTATTTATGACTGGCCTGTTGATCTAGTAGTTAGTGACCCTGACTGCTATGCCGGAGGTCGTGGGTTCGATTCCCACCCAGGTCAAATGTTTGTGTGATGAGCACGATCATTTATTGTTCTGTGTCTGGGTGTAATTTATCTATAATATGTATGGATTTAGAAATACGTATGTTAATACGTATGTTTATCAGCTGTTTAGTACCCATGACACAAGCTCTTAGCTTAGCTTGGGACTAAATGGCGTTGTGTGAAAAAGTTGTGTAATATTTAATTTAATTTAATAGTAAACATTTTGCTTAAAAATATGTTAGTGAAGACAAAACAAAAAATTAAGGTATAAAACTGCCAATTGACGGCTGTTGCACGTCGCGACTTTGGCAAGAAGGATACCACCTATCATAATACTATACCATGGGGGACCACAGCACAGCGCTAGATTTCAGTGGTCCCCTGTTAGACCATCAAACGCTGGAGATTATCAGACAGAGAAAATAATATTGAATATTTAACAACCAAGAAAAAAAAACCGTGTCCTGACAAAACTTCTCTCAATGAGCGCTAAAAATTCCACGTCAGCTGTCATTTACGTAATCACGATGACAGATGACACTGATGACGGACAGTTTCGCTACCCGGTTATCTCCGAATAACCTCATTTAGTTCGACAACTCATTTCACGTGTAAAACTACAAGATGGATAGACTGATAACAATAGGATTTCAGGTCAGACTTAAAATAAATGAGAAAATTAACAACAAAAAAAAAGAACTTGCTATCTGAATCTGGGTGCAAATTGTGAAATATTGTGAAATCTAATGGTTATTTTACATAAGTTGATAAGTTTGTTGATATTAAGAACACACCTTGCGATGATATTTCGATAAAAAATGTGAAGAAAAAACCAAGTCGGCGAACGGAAAATTTATCACATCGACAATTCTTATCGAATATCGCGCGCGGATTAAATGACTGGTGAAAACGATATTAGGGTAGGTACAAGCCACTATTGATATGCCAATTCTGGCCACTGACATATGCCAGCCTATCATCCAAGAGCTATTCTTGAAATTAATGAACCACTTGACCAGTCTCTTAAAATTCATCAAGCTACCCTGTCTGGGTATAAGAAGGGTTGAAATATTATTATTCACTTACGTTCCTCGAAAGTATAAAAGAATTAGAAGGGGCTACTTCGTCTGCCAACCCTAAACTATACGTGTGTGCAATTCACAATTTAAACCTTTTGACAGTATCAGTTGGACCCAGGGTCCAACAAACCTAAAATGTAATAGGGTGAAACCGGGATAGATGTCCCATGGTTTCTTTAGTTTCGAGTCTGGACCTCATGCTATTTCATTTATCTAATGAAAAAGTTCACCATCGCATATGAAGGCAAGGTGCGTTCACAGTTTTCGCAAGATACATGTTCTATTTTTCATCTATCCTGGGGGTCGAGTCTGCTATTGCAATCGTGTCTCAATGACCGGTCAATGATCGATTTTTGACGTATAACGTACATACAAAAACTGTCAAAGTTGTCAAATATTCGATCAATGATCGGTCATTGAGACGCAATAGCAGACTCGAGCCCCTGAACGCACGTAAAAACAAGGCAACTTATCCTCTATTAGAGATAGCTATGGTCCAAAGTGTAGAGGTCTACAAAAAGCGCTGGTACTCTGGTTTTTTCATATTTTATTACAGTTAAAATAAATATAAGTCTCGGTCAGTCAGAGGGGCGATTACCGTACTTTTAAGAACGTTCGTTATTCTGATCTGAGTCTCAATCTGTCAAAAATACGTCTAATTTCCCATCGTTTTTGACAAGTATTAAACCTTGATTATAATTTTATTGTCCGTGACAGTAAGATGAGTTTGAGACTAGATTTTGAACTAACTTAATCACGGGAATTGCCACTTCTAATAATTACAAATAAAATATTTTGCTTTACACAGAGACAGAGAGATACAAAGTGTGGCATCTATACCGGTCGTACCCTACAATGAGTTCTTCATTCCAATCAAGTTTTTCGTTGCAAAAATTTGTTTAACGTCCGGAAACAGTTTTTTCTCTCACTTCTTTCAACACGGCGGTGCAGCCGACGCATACAGCTACTGTTTTTGATTCATGAATTAAAAATATCACATAGGTACCTACATAGGCGGTAACGCCGTCGACCGTGCGTTTGCCAAAATTGTTCCAGGAAAATATATTTCTGTAACGTCTTTAAAACGCATGTTTTGTAGGCGGTGTATTTCTTAGATTCCGGTTATATCTTTTTTTCTAATGCTATTTTGATGCGTTTTCAATTATGTAATGACGTAACATAATTTGGAAAACAAAACTGCGATTCCAACAGAAATCAAGGCGTGCATTTTATTTTGTCATTCTTCCCATTTTATTTTTTTGCTTCATTTTTAAACCCTCGTATTTTAAGTCTGACGTGAATACTACAGAAAACATTTTTTACAACAATTGTCGTCTATGGGATTTGTGAAGTTAGAAGTAGTGTTGTGAGTCATAAAATTTGGTTCGATTGAAATTAAAAACCATAAAGTTGACACTAAAACATTACTTAAAACGTTTTCAACACTTACATAGCTCAGATATGCCATCATAGTACCGTAGAAGTAATAAAAGTAATAATAAATAAATAATAAATAAATATTCCACAACTTTTCACACAACACCATTTAGTCCCAAGTTAAGCTTGAGAGCTTGTGTTATGGGTACTAAACAGCTGATAAACATACTTATACAGGGTGTCTCATTCAAATCGGTCAGTAGATATGGGAAAGTCTGTAACTATAAGACATACGAAGATCTGTTCTGAGGAACCATGTCATCGATTTTAATAATTTATTTTAGTAGGTGCTCAAAATAACCGGGTTCGATTCCCGAACGGAGTACAGATGTTTTTTAAAATGTATGAATGCAGTTTTTCTTGTTATTAAAATCGATGACATGGCTCCTCAGAACAGATCTTCGTATGTCTTACAGTTTCAGACTTTCCCATACTGACCGATTTGAATGAGACACCCTGTATATTTCTAAATACATACATATTATAGACAAATTACACCCAGACACAGAACAAATGATCGTGCTCATCACACAAACATTTGTCCTGGGTGGGAATCGAACCCACGACCTCCGGCATAGCAGTCAGGGTCACTAACTACTAGACCAACAGGCCAGTAATAGAGCTTACTACTTTATATGGGAACTAAAACACATTTTTTCGTTACTACACACATCAAAAGTGTCTAGGGATCAACATATATTTTTGCAATAACTTTTCTCCTGATTGATATTAATTAAAATTTTCTTTAAGGATTCATCAAATAAAGTGTTTTCGTTTGTCACAGTAACGATAAACCAAGTCACCTTTGCATTAATAAAGAAATTTGCCATTTTCCTAATAAAGGGATTTTTGACATTTGAACCACTAACATTAAAGTTCGAAAAAAAGACTGAAAGAACAGTTTTCTTTAAAATTTTATTGGGTAACTAAAACAATTAATAATCCGTGTTTCTACCGCGAATACTAACAACACAAGAACATCGGTTTGGCATACTCAAAATGAGTTCATCCAAATCACGCTGTGGAATGGCCGCCCATGTTCGTTACACCAACAAAAAAAGGTCTTCTTGCGACTGGATACCCTCCATATTCGGCAGAGCTCTTCTCTGTAGCATATCCCATGCATGCTCAATGCTCACCACACGGAGACAAGACCGATACATTCAAATCTTAACTCGAAGAGCTCCAACAATAACCGCCATGATGTTAGCCGTGAGGCTTCATCACTCTTCAGGGAACTTAATTAGCGACCAAACAGTCAGAAACCGCTTGCATGAAGTGAACCTTCATTCCCGAAGACCACTACGGGTACCACCTATAGCAATGCACAATCGTAGGATTCGATATCAATGGGCTCTTGAACACAGAAATTGGGCAGAAGAACAATGGCGTTTCGTGTGCTTTTCTGATGAGTCTCGTTTTGGTATGAGACCGGATACAAGACGTATACGACACTGGAGAACCCCTGGACGCCAACAGCGATTAAAATCCTGCCAGGAAGTCCATCCTTATAGTGGTGGAACCATCATGGTATGGGCGGGTATTTGGATCGGCGGAAGAACTGAGTTGATTTGGATCAGAGGCAACCTCAACGCTCAAATTTATGCTGAGACGATTGTATCAGACGTCATCGTTCCTCTACAAGTGCAAATCGGTCCCTTATTTCAGTTAATGCATGATAATGCACGACCGCACACCGCAAGAGTTGTAAGACAGACTCTCGCCGCAGCTAACATCAATGTCCTGCCCTGGCCTGCTCAGTCGCCAGACTTGAACCCGATTGAGCATGCATGGGATATGCTACAGAGAAGAGCTCTGCCGAATATGGAGGGTATCCAGTCGCAAGAAGACCTTTTTTTGTTGTTGCAACGAACATGGGCGGCCATTCCACAGCGTGATTTGGATGAACTCATTTTGAGTATGCCAAACCGATGTTCTTGTGTTGTTAGTGTTCGCGGTAGAAACACGGATTATTAATTGTTTAAGTTACCCAATAAAATTTTAAAGAAAACTGTTATTTCAGTCTTTTTTTCGAACTTTAATGTTAGTGGTTCAAATGTCAAAAATCCCTTTATTAGGAAAATGGCAAATTTCTTTATTAATGCAAAGGTGACTTGGTTTATCGTTACTGTGACAAACGAAAACACTTTATTTGATGAATCCTTAAAGAAAATTTTAATTAATATCAATCAGGAGAAAAGTTATTGCAAAAAGATATGTTGATCCCTAGACACTTTTGATGTGTGTATTTTTCCGTGATAAAAAAAAAATAAACAGTACAATCGCTCGCACCGATCATACATTGTTCCCATTTGCACCCATGCTTATTGCAGCCTGTCCTTAACCCTAAATCAGGCAACAAAAAGATTGGTCAACTTTGTCACAGTTAAAAAACTTCACATTCCGTCTAAATTAAAATAACAGTGTGATTTATTGTTACGTATTGTCTGTCCAAATGACGACTTCGTCAAACGTCCAAAAGAAATGTAGGTAAAAATAAATAGCTTTCGGGTTTAATGCCCTGAAGTCGCTGGTCGGTGTAGGGCGTGCGTGAACCATGCGGATACGACGGCTGCCAAACGATCATCAGACTAATACTAGACCACCGAACACATAACACATGTGTACCTATAGGTGGGATGGAAGGAGACAGTTCTATGAATAGTCTGCCCCATCAGGAATAAGGGATTCTTCAATCAGTCCGTAAATGTCAAGTGTTGTAGATACCTGTATTATATTCTAATTGTCAGTCGTAGATTTATAACGTAGTATTTTTTTTTGGGCAACAAATTAATTGTGGAATGGAATTCCCTGCCGGAGTCTATGTTTCCTGATAGCTTTAAGGCAAGAGTACTTCTTCGTCGACCACATAATCGCTTACTAACAGGTATTCTTCTTGTTATGTGGTTAATAACTAACCTGGTGTCAGAGTTTCAATGCCGCCCATGGGCCTCTGACTTGGCATCACATGCCCTCGAGAAATATCTCTCAGGCATGCCGGTTTCCTCACGATGTTTTCCTTCACCGTTTTTGAAGCAAGTGATAATTATACAATCCGCACATGAATACGAAAAGTCAGAGGTGCGTGCCTTGGGTTCGAACTCGAGACCTACGAATTGGCAATCCATCGGTCACACCACTAGGCTATCACGGCTGTGTGTTGTTGTTGTCTCACAGGTGAGATAATGGTCAAAACTTCGATCACTATTACCGATCGAAGGGTCAAATGCAAGCCTAAATTAATAATTTAAACAAAAATATTTGGTGGCACGGTTTTCGCAGTGGTCGACCTATTAGCCGCACGCATCAACAATAAAGGTTAAATTCCTAGTGTGTTGCAACATTTTATTAAAAAAAGAGAAAAAGATAATACAAACTATTTGACAAAGAGATTGCTGATCTCTAATATTGAGACCAAATAATGCTACTCGCTTTCCTTCACTCGACTACAGGTTTTTGAGTTGGCAATTCTTCGCTACTTTGTGTCTGAGCAGAAAAGGTAGGAATATGTAACCTTTTAAGACGGTTAAGATCGAAGTAGTTGATGTGATAATCTTGCAAATCTAAAGCACGATGTACATTCAATCTAAAGGAACAATGTACCCCCAGACCTACCCAAATTAACTATTGGTTAAGTTAATCAAACACTACAGTCCGTTATCAACGCGATAAAATGACAAGACAACCAGCATAGTCTTATCTAAAAACTGCAATGTATTTAATAACGGTTCTTAGAAAAAAAGAACATTCTAGATTTAAATTTCAAATTAAAACCAAATTGACGTCATGCCTAGTGTTGTGACTGTCAACAGAAAATTGCAATGCATTCTGTTTGTCGATGATTTTCCGCGAACGATAAAACCGAATCGCATCAACAAGACGTTACATTCGATTCTGCGAACGATAGTGAATGCTCGATATAATTGCCGTTTTATCGATTCGCGATTTGATAATGTTTTGTGGAATTGCGATAGGTGTGTTGGTATTCCTACGTATATTTCCTTAATAGTGTGGCGCCAGTTGTTTGTTTGTTTATACGGATTTTATTATCAATAACTAGGAAGCGTGATTGTGTTATTGTAAAATTTTGACTACTAAAAAATAAAGCCTGCTATTTACACTTAAAAAAAATGTATTCCCTATCTTTAAAAACACTATATATATTTACACAGTATTAAAAATGTGTACTTAATGACTACTTGTTGTTGTTATTGTAAATAGGTATGTCGTTGATGTGTCTTATAAAACAAATAAACACAGAACACTTAAAACTTACCAACATTCGGTTTTCTACAAGTAACATGGTGGACATACCTTTACATAATGTGTTTTAGTAACTCAGTTAAGGAGGTTTAGAATAAAGTTTTGGAAAGGGCATTTGCTGTTGCTACAAATATGTGTAGGTACATCGTCAACTGACATATTTCTCCATATAGGCTGAAGAACGGCATCTGCTATGATCCTAACATACCCCTTGTGCTTCGTTTACGTTCATACATCAGCAGCGACATACTGCAAAAAACACCCTGTGAAAAAGTAGGTAAAGTATGTCGGATTAATTTATGACTTTACAGTAGAGCGTGATAAATAGGTAGGTCTGTGTTATTCAGTCAAAAACTTCTTCGAAGAATTCTGTGAGCGTGTTAATTAATTTTATAAACGTAAGATAAGATACTGCTATCCAGTAAACAATAGTAATTATCAATAAATTACATTATTAGAGCTAACATTCTAATAAAAATAAATTAAATTACATAAATCAGATGCAACCTTCATAGTCACTATGAAAAACTAAGACACAAAATTAGAGAAAAAGTACCTAAATGACTGATTGACAACTGACATAATGTCAGACAAAAAATAAATAATGTAAACGATTACATTTAATATTTTATTTCAGCAAAATCATAGTTAATTAATCAAATAAGATCGATTGTAAGACTGCCAAACAAAAATAGTTGCTGCAAAGGCGCGACATAAGATGTAAAAGGAAAAATATGAGAATGATTGATGGTAAAAGTGTAAGTATGTGTCTCAAACAAGAAAATACTATAAGTAGTGAAGGCGAAGTGAGCTGTTATTCGATACTAATGCTGGCATTGAGAGTTCACTTCACTAAAGTTTTAACGGAGTGATTTTTACTTAATCGATTGGCTGGTCATATCTACACTCAGACCTCTTACCAGTGTGTGTTACACATGATTTTAATGTGTTACTTCCAATGGAATTTTCTTTAAATCAACTCAAGGCCAATAGCAATAAACTATGTGAAAGTATTTCATGGAAGCATGACCTGTGACTTGTGACCAAATATTAAATAAGATATTTCTTAGAATATTATGTCTTGGGAAACTTTGGCTCGCTTACACTATTTCCTTGTATCACGCCTACTTGACAACTGTGTAATATGAGCTGAACGCGAATGATGGCGCCGATTGCAAAGGCGAAGGGCAACAAATCTATCAAATTGGTAAGCAAGATTGTAACTTTTTTCCCAAAGGAATATGAACTTTAGTCTTTTGCAATAAAGTTGAAAATATTTCAAAGAAATTTGGCAGATTGGGGTAGCTGTTCTGGCTCTGTGCATCATCATCATCTCACAAACTTTGCCACATGTTGGGGTTGGCTTCCAGTCTTACGAGATGCAGCTGAATACCAGTGTTTAAGATGGAGCGACTGCCTCCACTACCCCGTGTGGGTACCATGATACCCCTTGGTTGAACTGGTTATCAGACCTTCGGAATTTGGACTACTAAGTATTGACGGCTTAGGCATCTGCCAAACAGTACATTTACAATATGAGTTCGATATTCCCCCACCTGCCAACATAAGCTGGTTGCTCAGTAATTCATGATTTTCTGCCATGTTCATACACATTGCGCCGAACAGTTTGGCACGCAGCCAATTTGAAACTATAACACTAATAAACATTGGTTAATTATTAGAAACTAATTATAATAAGTTCGTTTACGTTACTAAGTACCTCTATTGACATTGAAACCGTTCAACCTTCGGAATTATTTTCAGGAAGTTTGAAATAAAGTTGGGTGAATGTCAGAGTTTTATCAAAAATGTTTGAATACACATGTCGAGTTTAATGCTTAATTAAATAGAAGATTATTGTCGACTTCCTCTGCGTACAGGGATGCCAGGCTAAAAAATAGATAAGCCGGACACAGATTCATTATTAAACCGGACATTTTTTTAATAAAACCTGTCACACTGGATTTTAAAAGACTAACAAAACTTTAAATAAATTAATATTCCCCAACTTTCACATTTTTATATGTATATTCACATCACGCTATTTAGTCCCAAACTAAGCAGAGTTTGTGTTATGGGTACTAAAAAGCTGATAAACATACTTCATCATCATCATTCACAGCCCGAATTCAACCACTGCTGGATATAGGCCTCTCTTTATAGGTACCAATTTCCACGTCCCTGTGCAAGTCTCATTCACGGTACTCCCGCAATGGCAACAATATCGTCCGCCCAACTCGCCGCCGGACGCCTTACACTTCTCCTGCTGTTTCTTGGACGCCACTCGTAAAAATAAACATAAACATGCCAATATATTTCTAAATACATACATATTAAAGATAAATTACACCCAGACACAGAACAAAAAATGATTGATTGCTATAATTTGTGTACCTATATTCATTTGAGCCCTCAAATCTTATTCATATCGTGTGGTTACTGACCAACCTGGTGTCAGACTTGGCATCATAAGAAAATATCTCTCAGGTATGCCAGTTTCCTCACGATGTTTGCCTTCACCGTTTTGGAAGCAAGTGATAATTATACAAAACGCACATGAATCCGAAAAGTCAGAGGTATCTGCCTTAGGTTCGAACTCGAGACCTATGATTTTGCAATCCGCCGGTCACACCACTAGACTGTTGGTCTAGTAGTTGGTGGCCCTGACTGCTATGCCGAAGGTCGTGGTACGATTTCCACCCAGGACAAATGTTTGTGTGATGAGTACGATCATTTGTTCTGTATCTGGGTGTAATTTATCTATAAGCTCACACAAATAAAAGCACGATGCACATATTGTACAAAAATGGAAGTCCTTTTTTTAATAAGCCGAAATATGAGGTTGACCAAAAGACTGACAAAAGCTAAACAAACTAGTATATTTTTCTCCGGACACGATTTTAAAAAGCCGAACATGAGCGAGAATACTTTTGACTTTTCCCTGTTTGTGATACCCACCTGAAATTCACTTGAGCCAAAATCCATTGCATTCTAACGCACAAGCACACACACACTTACACACAATTCGTTGATAAGCGATCACTCGGCACGTGTACTCATATGCGTATCTAGGAAATCACGATAAAGCACGCGGCTCTGCGGCGCCGGCGCAGCTGATAACGATAAATATACGCGCGCTAATCCCAATGAAGTTTTTTTGTTGTATTAATACATCATTAAATCATCATCATTCGCCATTGTGTAATGTGCAATTCATGTCGAGTTGTAAGGTGTTCATTTTGATCTTGGCGCGATTTATCTAGATACCCACGAGAACTGCTCACGCTTTGCTACAAAAACTAGGTATTTTTAAATTAAAAAGGATTTTCCTTTTCATTACTTCGTTGCATACACAAGTTCTTACTTCGATTTTTTACTATATAGCAGTGGCAAAGCTGTCAATATTTGTGAAGGCGGCTACGAAAGGACTATGTAAGAATCGTAGCAGATGGCGCTGTGTCGTTTCTGTATACATTTAATACATCTAAAATACCTAATAAAGACGCTAATTCAAATTACACTTATCACAATTGAAATTAACTTTTTCACATCAAAAATCAAATACGGTGGTCGACGACAGTTTATAATGGAATCACATTTGAAGTATTCGCTTTCAAATAAAAAATGAAATATACACCTTATTTCATTTTGTGATCGTGGTCATATAAAATCATTATCTTTAGCCTCATTTTTGCTTCGACGTTTAAAAGATTTATAGCTGAAAATATGCAAAAAAAAAATATTACGACGACTTGAGAACCTTCTTTGTACAATAAGAGTCAAATAAAACAAAAAGCACGTATGAATTTGATAAAGTCACTTTCGTACATGCGTGGATTTTTCGGTTTATTCCCATCTCGGCACCTTCCCATCTCGGCACCCATGAATTTATTTATCTTGTCTACGAAAAATTCCCATTTCGGCACCCTCTCATGAATCATACAAAAACACACAAAAAGAAACGGAAACACAGTATCAGTATAGTAAGTAAATCAACTTTATTATTTACTAGCAGACGTCACGCAGTTTCACCCGCGTAGTTTCCGTTCCCGTGGGAATACGGGGATAAAAAGTAGCCTATGTCCACCGGGAATAGTGTAGCTTTCCACCAGTACAATATTTTTTTAAATTGGATATTTTAGTTCCGAAGATTACCCCCTACATACAAACTTACAAACTTACAAATTTTACCTCTTTATAATATTAGTACAGAGTATAGATTAAATCATTTTTGTTTCTTTTTAAATTACCGTTTTCACAGACAAGCCTTGAATCGCTTTTTAGAGGCTCCATTATCTCTGCCTTGGCAGTAACGTAACAAATTTAAAAAAAATATATATAAAAATCACGGTTCGTAGGAATAATTGTTTTAAAATCTTTCCAGCAATTATGTAAAAACATATTACAAAAATCAATAGTTATTATGTACAATTAACGTTTAATCAGTATAACCGGGACGTAGGCAAAAGGGCGTCCATACTTTGAGGACTTTCATACTGGTACTAAATGATACGAGTAGGATTGATTACGCGTTCACTGTACAGTCATAGCAATTAGCTGATCCCCCTTTGCAATTTGTTTTATTTATTCGTTCAAATAAATAAAATATAAAATAATTGCGAAAGGGGTCAGCTAATTGCTATAACTCGCTGCACATTAATTTTCAGTCTTAATTATCCCATAAATCGGAATTGTATATTTTTATATCTACATAATAGGTAAAAATTCGAAATATAAAAAAATGTTAGTCTTAAAAATAATAAAATCACTGCAAGTTGTTACTCTTCATACAAAAAACAAACTAATAAAAAAATATTCCACTAATCAACAGTTGTAAATAGACTATTTTTTAATCTTCTATATCACAGAGAAATCAACATTGTACATAATTTTCTTACAATAATAGCAATATTTTTAAACATTACTTGTCTTACTTCAAAGACCTTATTGGTGAGGTTCTTCAGAAAGGTCAGGTGCGTAGTACTCGCAACCGGCGTGTGTGTATGACAACATGTATGAATGTAAACGAAGCAAAAGAAGTATGTAAGAATCGTAGCATATGGCGCTCTGTAGTTTCTGCCTACCCCCATGGGAAAAAGGCGTGAGTTTATGTATGTATGTATGTATGTATGTACTTATCAAAAATAATAAAATCACAGTTACTTTGTCTTTGTCGTCCACGAAACAAATAATTATGGGCATGGCAATTATTGCAGACAGTTGTTCTATGCAGCTTTTTAAATTTATCGAACCATTTTCATTATTTGCTACAATTTGGTTGATTTCGGAATGGGAGTTTACGTATTTCTCTTTTTTCTTGGAAATAGGAATGTTAAACATATTTTATAGGTATTTTTTTTACATTCATTAATTTTGAGTCAATTTGATTTACTCACTATACTTATACAGTGTATCCATTTTTTGATGACTGTACTTAGGAACGACTAATGACGGAGTGCCGAGATGGGAATTTTTCGTAAAGATGATAAATTAATTCATGGGTGCCGAGATGGGAAGGTGCCGAGATGGGACTAAACCGATTTTTCATCGACACCGTGCATGAGAGGCAGGCCATCACGCCATTATGATTAATGACAATAAATGTAATCATTTTCAAATTTCTACAAATCATGGTGATTTGAATTTTCCCAATGATGTTTCAGTAGGGCACGGTTACAAAAAGATACGGACTTTTGTTTTATTATACGGATATGCATAACCGAAGGAATTCGATAACGTTAGCGCGATTTTTTGTCAAAGAAAGACGGCGCCAGTGTAACTGATAACACAGGTAGGTATTTGCTAATCCACGAGGATCTCATATCTCAATGAAATTCAATGTATTTATTATATCGAGCTATTTGTTGATAATATCAGCGTGGGAGCTAGGGTTGACACACCTGCGGAAAACCGCGAAACCCAGCGCAAGGTACTTTACCTTTTTTACAGTAAACATTTAGTAGCGTGTGTTAGTTCAAGGTAATGGTGTCTAAATTCGGCTACTTCGACAGGCGATCGATGTTTAAACAAAACAAAACCGAGTGAATATTGACGTAAATATTTGTACGGAATTGTAAGCGGAAGCGTATTTTGTTTGCCGAAAATGGTTTTTGTCTAAATTACCTTTCAGTGGTTGTATTTTTATTTTAAAAGCTCACCGGTAATGTGGGTTTGCACATTACTAATTATCACTCACGACACTCCTCCTAGAAGACCGCCCTTCCCCACTTCCTAGTGTTTTTGCTGGGAAGAAGAAGTGGCGGAACAAACTCCCCAGCAACACGGCTGTCTGTCAAGTTAGAAGAACTTGAATTTATACAGTATGATTTGTTACTCCTTTAAAATCAATTTGTCGTTGTGTCGTGTCGTTACGAGAAGTTAAAACCCAGAAAACCAGTTTTATACAAGGCAAAGGTGTTGCCCAGACAGTAGGTGAGGAGGTAGGTCAGATAGGCAGTAGCTCCGTTGCATCCAGTCAGAAGCCGACCCCAAGTTCAAGTTGGGTAAAGGCTAGGCAGAATATGAGATGATGTGGTCAAAAAAAGCCACCTTTCTAACCATATGTATGCCAGCAGAATATGGCAGGTGCTTTCTTCTTTAAGTACATTTAATAGCAACAAATGTGGTACCCTAGGTCCCCGATAGTTCTATCTGTAAAGGTCATTGGGAGGCCCATGCCAACAGTCTTCATCTGCGTATTGGAATAGCGTCATAAAAAAGATTAAATTAAACGAAGCTCATCGCCTATCTTTTAATGTTGTGTAAACATACATAATGTGACATTTTTATAATATAATATAAACGTTATTATATTTTATTAGCAGCTGATTTATTTATCATCGGCTACTGCGCAGCGAACGTTACATAATATTTGAAAATCAAATAAAAGTATTATCTTTAGTCTGTTTTGATAATTATTATAATTCTTCATTCTGTATGGTTTTTAATATCATTACTTGACTTTATTATCACTGACCTAGTTAAGATTAATAGATAGATACAATTAAGGTTCCGTAGAAAATAGGTGAATAACGAACCCTTAGGCGCGTGAGTTCGACTTTGTACTTACTTGGTTGTTTATTACATTTAGGGCGCCTTCAAATTTGCAGCGCTACCGTCGCGCTGCTTTGTTAGTCCATATAGATAAAAAACGCGCGACTGCAGCGCTACACCCGCGCTGTGGCCGCGCATCGGTTCATCAATCGACTAGTGATGATGTGGACGTGTTTTTATTCAGACATGAACGAAAATAAAACAATGTATCGATGAGGTTGAAACTAAATGTACCTACAACACTATGATGCTCGAACCTAGCGGTTGTAGCGCGGCGGCAGCGCTGTAGCCGCGCTGCTATCGCGCGGCTCTTTGCGGCTAATTTGAAGGCGCCCTTACTAGATAAATAGCCGTTTACTAAATAGCCGTTTACAACACTAGGCTATTTGACTGGCAAGTCAAAGGTCTCGAGTTTAAACCCAAGGCACGCACATCTGAGTTTTCGGATTCATGTGCAATTGTGCATGTTGTATAATTATCACTTGCTTCAAAAACGGTGCAGGAAAACATCGTGAGGAAACCGGAATGACTGAGAGATGTTTCTCAACGGCATGTGATGCCAGGTCAGAGGCCCATGAGCGGCATACAAACTCTCACAACATATAAAGAAAATAATAAAGGATATTACAAGTAGTGCTTACCATCAGGTGGGATCAAAGTCACTATTCTATACCTTAAAAAAACCCAGCTACAAGAAATTAACCAATTAAATATTATCTCATAATACCACTTAGTATCGTGTAATCCAATCACTTCTTTTTAACCGACTTCAAAAAAGGAGGAGGTTCTCAATTCGGTTGTATTTTTTTCTCCGTCATTTATGGACCGATTTTTAAAACTTGAAAGAAGCATTGAAATTGAAAGAATTTTCTTCTTTCAATTTCAATGCTTCTTTCAAGTTTTGAAAGACTTTTTTGACATACGAAGAAACGAAAAATTGTAAAATAAAAACAATTTTACACAAAAACAAACGACTTCTTAAAAAAAAACACTAACATGTGAAAAATAATTCCTGTTTCGGAAGTCGGTGGACAATAATGAACGAAACAAAACCACCAAAGCCACAGACTTCTGGAACTTGTTTAATTGTAAAAAAGTTTTACATATCTCTTGCTCTGTAAGTACACCCTTACACCCCTGAATGCCGGGGTGTATGACTATCATTACAGCATAGGTTTTGGAATTTGAAAAAAGAACTGTCATACTCATACTGCACGAAGAATATTTTTAAAAAGTTAATTTTTTTTTCTCGGTATCGATTAATTACTCGAATCGGAATCTAGACAATTTATTTTATAAAGATTTTATTTTAAATATGGAACTATTTGTTTCCACATCCTATGTTAGATGGAATCGATTTAAAAATCAAACTGGCCAGCAAGATTTGACGCGCTTGCGTGCGTGAAAAAAAAGGCAGTCTACTAGTAGGCGCGAAAGCATCGCGAAAATAATTAATTTTCTTGTTTGAGTTCTTTTTCAAAAGTTTTAAACATGTCTAGTGACGAAGACATAGATCTAACGCCCGATTTTATTAAAGAAAGAGCAAAACGAAAACTTTATTACCGCCGAACTCGAAAGAAAGATATGTAAAGGCATACGACGAATTTATGAAATGGCGGTCAGAAAAAAAAGTGAAATCTCTTTCTGAAAGTGTTTTTATATCATATTTTGATGAATTATCTAAGAGGCTACAACCTTCCAGTTTATGGTGCTTTTATTCCATGCTAAAATCTACAATGATGACAAAACATGACGTGAATTTGAAAGATTTTTCTAAACTTACTGCTTTCTTGAAAAGGCAGTCTGACGGCTTTAAAAGCAAGAAATCGAAGGTATTTACTGCAGAAGAAGTACAGAAATTCTTAAATGAAGCTCCGGATGAAAGAACAATGGCAGCTCTCCATACATTGTTTTATTTCGAATTAAATTTCAATGTCTTGAAATGAAAAAAATGCTGTTTTACTAAGCATCAGCTCCTGACACCATTTATATAAGAATTTTGGTAAGAGAAAGCCGAGAATAATAGATATCCAAACATAAACTTTTAATTTTTATAGGTTAACCGTGCATGATGAGATAAACTAGGGATGGTATTACGATTCGATATTTAGAAAGATCTATTCAAATGTATACAATCTTACGGTTGTTTTTTTTAAATCGATTAGTTTTGTTCCTTTTTCTGGAGAATCAAATATATTTAACATGATTCTGATAATCTATATCGTATTTATAATAATATATAAACAAAAACTCGTTTTATGAGTTTACTATAGTCGGTAAACTGATTTAATATTTGTTTATTTTAAATCGATAAAATAAACTTAATGACGCAACACCGTTTAAGTACGAAAATCGATTCAAACCAAAACACTTTGCAGCCCTATGATGCTATTATTTTTTAAGTTCTGTTGTCCTTTTCAACCATGGACAATTTTAGACACAAGTCTTTTTGCCCAATTCTTCGTGAAAATTCAGAATATTTTTTTCATGGCATTCATTTATAACCTAGTGGTTATAAATGAATGCCATGAAAAAAATATTCTACTCTTCTTTCTACTCTAAGTAACCCTATTTAAGACGAAAAAATATTTCATTTAGTAATAATGATTACGACTCACAAGCTGTACTACTAATTACCACTTTTGGAAAATAAAATGGCAACACTAAACGAATAAGTTCACGAAAATAGTCAATTAACTTTTCATTTAAACTTATTTTTTTGCACGGCTTTAACTAGTTAATGTGATAGTTTGAAAAAACGTAGAGAATTAATTAAATATCATTCGTATATATGTCACTTCTAGACACTAAAATTGATTTGGCATAAGATTCTGCCATTGTTCTTTATTTAGCAATAAAGGTACCTACGTATTTACTTGCCCTTTTTAATAAGTTACCAAAATATTTCACAAAAATACTATGCGAATTTGGTGCCTTTAATACAACTTATGTCTTTTTTACAGGTTGTTCTAATTTTTGGGATATCGGGAGCCTGCAGAACCGTGGAATTGACAAACTTGACAATAGAAAATGTAGAAAAACATAACAAATTACTACTCATAAAACTGCCTAACACGAAAACTAAAATTGACCGGTCATTTGTTGTGCATGAAGAATTTGCAAATTATGTTGAAAAATATCAAGCTCTTCGGCCTGAAAACGTGGATACAAATCGTTTTTTTCTTAATTACAGTAAAGGAAAATGCCACAGACAAGTAATAGGAAAAAACAAATTTACAGGCATGCCAAAGCAAATAGCCACATATTTAAAACTGAGTAACGTAGAGTTATACACCGGGCATTGCTTTCGCAGAACATCAGCGACTCTATTGGCTGATTCGGGAGCCAACCTCACTCTGTTAAAAAGGCACGGCGGCTGGAAGTCCAGCAAAGTGGCCGAAGGTTATATCGAAGATTCGATGGCAAACAAAAGCAAAATTACTTCTAAAATAACAGAAAATATAAACTTAAAATCACCACGTCAAAGCACATCATCTGAGCCATTTTTTAATGAAGAAAATAGTACCAGTCAACTGCCGCCATTTACGATGCAAGAACCTCAAGTCACTCAAACTCAAGTCTTATCATCACAAACTCATATTCAAACTATAAATATACCTAAAAAGAACGTGACCATATCTCTTACAAATTGTAATAATTTTACTATTAATTTTAATTAAATACACATTTTTTTCTTCTTAATAAATGTTCATTGAAACCTGCTGTCTTGTTGTTTACTTACCTCACAATCGATATGTAAAGCAGAGTATTTATCTCGGGCGTAAGCATCAATTGCATACTCGGGTTAATTAGCGCCTTCGCTTCGCTCAGGCGCCAAAAACCTCGTATGCAATTGATGTCATACAGCCCTTGGTTAATAATCTACTATTACAGTTTTTCGAGTCGTTAGAACCCCGAATGGCTAACAACCAGTTTCGTGGTTTATGAGGTCAGATTATAGGCAGTCACTCAATGTAAAACACTGGTCATCCGATAAGAAGACTGAAAACCGAACCCAAAATAGTTGGGAAAAGGCTAGACATATGGTGCGATGATGATGAACTAAGTCACTTAGTGAAACCATTTGTTAATGCAAATCTTTTGCAGTCTTTTACAATTTACATTTTGCCCGGTTGACGCAATGGCTTGGACTGCATGGAACTTAGGTCCAACTCTGCCTTACCCTTCTAGGATAATAAAAATAAGCTGTATTATAATAATAAATAATAATAATAAATATTCCACAACTTATTCACACAACGCCATCTAGTCCCAAGCTAAGCTAAGAGCTTGTGTTATGGGTACTAAACAGCTGATAAACATACTTATATATTTCTAAATACATACATATTATAGATAAATTACACCCAGACACAGAACAAATGATCGTGCTCATCACACAAACATTTGTCCTGGGTGGGAATCGAACCCACGACCTCCGGCATAGCAGTCAGGGTCACTAACTACTAGACCAACAGGCCAGTCATTGACAAGTAATCACATGTAGATATAGAAGAAACCTTCGATCCACTACTGGATTATGGTCGGTGGACCTTGGTTGTAAGCTGACGTATCATGATATCAGTTACGGTATCATTGGCCTCGCTACAAGAAGAACTACCACTGTTGCTCCGAAGATATCAGTCATATGTGCTGATATCTTACGTCTTTATTTCGGTAATTAAAATGTCGGTTTTGTACACAATTATGTATTTATTACTTTGTATGTTATCGAGTTGCGTTGGTTTTCTATCTAGTAATTCTCAGTAGCAGCCCGGAGTCTGAATTTGTGTCTGTTTGATGGCAATAGGCTTGCCCCCCTATTACATGGGATTTTAACTAACTGGCGAAATATGGGTGTACTATTACGAGTATAACTCTGCCTACCCCTTTAGGGATTAATAATAATAATAATAATAATAATAATATTTATTCAAAATTAGAATTGGCACAAATGAGTACAATTTAAATCTTCAATAAAAAAATGTAGGTATAACAAAATTCGATGCCTGTACTAGGTACTAGGTTAGACCTGTATCACAGGCGGCAAGTTTCTACTAATTACTATATGGACAATAGATTTGATAACAACAATATAGCAAAAATGGAATAAGTTTGTATAAGTTAATATAATAATATTATGATATACCCTAATGTACTTAAACGCTAATGTAAGATATGAACAAAAATAATTAAAGTCTAAACAGATAAATAAAAGGAAAAACAATTTGTAGCACATACTTTAACATACTAATATTACGATTGTCAGCAGTAGGTAATAAACAAATTAATAAGTAATGCAAAAATAATATCGTCGAGACATTGTTGTTGCGGGCGACAATTTGCTTAGACTGCAGACTAAAATCAACGGAATTCAGGCCAAGAATATGACGCACTACGTGCCCTCATAGTCGACAGAGTTAATGTATCTGTGTTCCGCTATTTTTCTAGCAGGGCATTCAGCCTCTCCCGTTTTGTGGTCACTGGGCTTTTTGAAGCGGGAGCAAGTCGCGCATTTCGGATTGTCTGCTTTCTTTGTGCACTCGGACATCATATGACCTGCTTCACCGCAGTGACCACATGTAGAATTTACTTCTCTGCAAGATTTGGCTGCATGCCCATACTGCTGACATTTGTAACACCTCGTAACTAACGTAAAGTCTCTGATGGGACAAGATGTCCAATTAATAAAAATTCTTGATTGTTGTATGAGCATTTTTCGTAAATTGGCCGCAACTTCAATAACGTAGTTACAGGTCGCAGCCTCTCTTTTTCCAGATTTGTGACTTAATTTTACCAACGTCAAGAAGGAATCCAAGGACATGGCTGGTAACTTGTCTGCTACATTTTGTTCAAAAATGCACTTGTAGACCTCATTTTCTGGTAGGGAAGACGGCACTCCTATGATCACAATCCGGGGTTTACGCTTGTTGGGCTCGTCGGCGGTAAGTCCAGATGTCGAGAGCTGGACAGCGTTCTTTAGCTTATCGGCGTCATGCTTTGTCTCTGTACTTATTATTACGCCACCATTTTTCGTTCTTCGGACACCACGTACTTGTAACTTCATTTGCTCGGGCCTTATGATCTTTTGCACCAGTTCTTTAGTTTCCTCACTTGTTTTCATTTTATCGTTCGGATAAATGGCGACAGAACTTAAGTTATTTGGTCTAATTAACTGGTTAGACCCCCTTTTCACCATGTCGGCAAAAGAAGCATTTACCGCAGAGTTAGATTCTCGTACCGTCTGTTTGAGCTCCGAAATATGTTCCGTCAGGTCGCGCTGTTCTTTGAGGGTACCAATTACGTTATCTGCGTGTATAGCTTTTTGCTTCAGTGCCTGGTATAGTACTGCCATTTGTGAAGTCCCAGATTCTACTTTACGGCACAGGTTTGTTATCTTCATTTTCTGCTCGGTGTTAAGTTTCCCTTCCGCGGCAATAGAGCAAACTTCATTTAAGTGCTGGTGGATGCCAGACATCCATCGTTGGATTTCGGTCATTGGAACAGTAACATCGGCCTTGGCTGACTGCGACGGAGAGGCGGTGAGTTGCGCTACCCCCCTTGGATTACAGGGGCTGTTTTCCATTTTGTTGAAATTTCACTGTTTTGTGTTCATAATTCACTAAAACTACACACTAAGCAAGATTACTTTATATGCATTATGACATTAATAAGCTAAAGGAGGTCACTATAATTAAAGTATTAAATATTGCTAATAAGCACGTCTGTACGCTGCGAGTGCAGAACAAAGACTGCAACAACACACACAAAGATTGCAGACGTGATGTTATGTTATGAGACTGACATTAGAAAACGATCGTTGTCAAAATACTGGAATTGCTTTGATGATGATAAATTTATTTTTCTCAATGATTTTTACACGTTTTTCCAATATTTTGCAGTCAATCTCGTAAGTTCTAGCTAGGCAGCTGCTGTCTTTAAAGTTCATGTATTAACTTTAAAATACAAAGTATTTACTTAAACTGTTGCTCAAGCATTTCACAATATACGGACACTATGAAAGTTTACACTCAAGAAAAGCTCGACACAGATTTTCAGTTTTGAGTGATTCCTTCACAAATATTTGTCAAACATTATACCTAAATATAGCAAAGTGGGTTAATCACATTTCATGATAAGATAGACTTGATAATCACCAACCATTGTATTGTGAACTTTGTGTTGAGACAAATACGGTAGGTTTTGCTTTATTGAACGGTATCTCTTTATTTATACATAAAGTAGAAGACAAGTAAATAAACTAATTGAGGATTAGTTATGTGTGAGAAATGAAAGTAACTGCGGAGCAGGCGATTACGTTACAATGTAAGAAAAGCAAAGACCTACATTTTATTTAGGTAGAACATTTGAAAAGCAAAATGGGGCACGTCTCAGAAGGCCACTACTACCCCTGGCTATATTAGGCTAAAATGCATTTAAAGTCCAGGTTTGTCCCGCGTCAATAACGTCTAAAAAGGAAAAATGAATATTATCAGGTTACAAGTTTTCTACCAAAACATCAATAAGTCCTCGAGTTCAAAGACTGAGGTCGGATTGACAAATGGATTAAAAGTTCTTTATTAGTAAACTAATATCAGGCAAAACTTAGAAATAATGCAAAGCCGACGAAATATTCTTCATAGTGGGATCCAGGAGTCATGTCAATTTTCCAAAGTCTTTATAGTAATTCCAAAGTCTTTATAGTAATTCCAAAGTCCTTATAGTAATTTCCAAAGTCTTTATAGTAATTCCAAAGTCTTTATAGTAATTCCAAAGTCTTTATTGGGGCCCAGAATCTATGTCAATTTTCCGAAGTGTTTGCTGTCTTTATTCTATCATCTTTATTGTGAGATAGTGGTTACAGAGAGTTGCGATTGTTGTGTTAGTGTGCGATTGCACTGCTCTACCATGTTAGAAATACAATAGTTTCCTTCCAACCTGTCGATCTAATCTTAGAAAGATCCTCTTAAAGTCGGAACCTCTTACTCTGGGCAGAAGTTCAGCTACCAAAACGCCATGAAAAATTGCTATTACTTATTAAGTTTACTAAGACAAGAGATGATGTGGAAGAGCAGGCACTAAAAAAGGCTCTCGCACTTTCTTTAAATGAGACGCCATAGCACTTTATCAGCCCATAAGTTTCCTGGAATGGCTATAGCTTCGATTTATTGCAAAGTTATGTCCAAGAAACTACTATTTAAGGCACCCATTACAGCTTGTGCGTGACAAGCACGTCACAAATCTTTCTTTTAATGTCCAAAAGAACCGAACAAGTGTCAAAAAATAAATGAGGCGTAATAATTAGTGATAAGTCCACCATTTCCTGAATCATGACCTCGACAACACGCTGATGATAACCCATATCAACAAAGTAAGTAATTATAACAGTAAATAAATATTTCATTTATATAATAGTCGGTTGATTCTGGAAAAATCCTATTCTTGGGTGAAATTAACGGTGAAGTGAGATGTCGGTGATACTTGTGCTTTAGTTGAGTCTCTTTTAGACGATTGAATACGAGTACGACTATATCATCACACCTACAATCCCTGACGGAATTGTCAGAGGTGTATCAATAGTTCTCCTCCCACATTAGTAAAGTATGTTTAAAGTGTGTTTATGTGTGTCCTATGTAATAAAGGGCGAGCCTATTGAGCTCAATCGGGCACAAAACCAGACTAAGTACTGCTAATTTTACAAATGGAAAACCCCAACAAGATTTGTTTGAAATTATCAATTGCAATAGCATTAAATCAATGTAAGGTAATCCCGATTCTTGGTAATGATTAAAATAATGTAAGTATGTAAGTTATTATTTGCTTACTGGAAACTTTATCCATATTTTTACAAAACGACTCTGTGAAAAGGGACGGAATTGTGTTACAGGAAACCGAGAAAGCGCGCGCTATTTTACTTAACCAATGAGCGCGCGTGGTAGCGGACAGATGGTGAAGATATGAGTGGCTGTTATGCATGGTCGTTTTATTCCAGCATAGACCGGCTGATTTGTGATTCGTGCGCAAAATATAAGTATGTTAGATACATGAAGCCACGACCGACGAATAGTAAGTTCGTGGTTTCGGGTATCGTGTGTAGAAACAAATAACCTTGTAGTTCTGTGGTTTTGTAATCAATGTTTAGTATAATTTTTGGGAAATCTAAAACCAAAAAATTAAGTTTTTATTAGGTTAATAGGTTGGCGGTCAATGTCGTTTTGTTGATAAGCGTCTGTTATCTTATGCAAATTATTTTCGAATAAAAAACCGAATTCGTGTCGCACTCGTGTTCATGATAAGAAAGGGTGCTGAGGCACTTATTAAATACGAAATAATGACGTAATATTAGGCTAAGTTTAGACTAGCAATTAAACTTCCAGAAGTTAACTTCCGCAAGGAATCTTTTTTTTTTAATTTGCTCTAAATATTCAAAAATCAACACAAAACATGTTTACAAAAATTCTGCCGAACTGCTTAACAGTTTGTCGGCGGTTGTTCTGTTTAACAATATTTAAAAGATTTTACAAACATATGTCCATAGACTTTTTCTTTGGTAGAGAGATAATAACACGTATTATCTCTCTACCAAAGAAAAAGTCTATGGACACAATGACAGATAATGTTTCTTCAGTAATTTCTTAAGTCGGTACTTGTGTTTTGCACCTGTTATAAACTCTGTAGGTCTAGGCATATTACAAATTCTATTGCTATTCTATTTCTATTATAGAGAAAATGGCGTATAATATGGAATCAGCTGTTTGACAACTGTCAAGTGTATTTCATTTTCAGTAATATTACAAATTCTACTCGTTAACCCTTGACAGTTGTCAAACAGCTGATTCCCTAAACGCAATTTTCTTTCTATAGTCGCCATATTGATTACGATCACAGAAATAGAATTTATATTATGGCTAGGCCTGCTGAAGGCATACATACAGTGAAAACAATTATTCTCTTCTACTCTCTAAGAATTCTAAGAAAGAATTGTTATTAATAAATATAATTGATAAGTCTTTGCAATAAACAGATTTATTGTATTGATTTATCAATATTACATTATATTACAAAATAAATATAAAATGATACACTTCTACATAACGCATTTTAAAACATTAAAAATAGTAGGCCACCAGGCCATTAGGACAGGATTTTCATGTTATTATTAATTAAATCAATTGCTTGCAAAAGCCATCTTCAAAATTCACGCTATTTTAAATTTTTGCTCAAACACCGGTCTTCTTCTTTTGACGGTTCTTTAGGTATTAACTTGGTGTCATAGTTCTCATGCCACCCAATGGGCAAATATCAGGGAAAACGTAATATGTCGATAAAGTGAAAAATTGCTTAAATTATCCCAATTTTTCATACCCATATTACCGTATTTTTCATTACTATTGCACTCATTAAACGCCAAAGGTCGCGTGCGTCGACCAGTTTGATTCAAATGAACTATTATCCAAGCATTACGTACCATCATCCCTAGTTAAACACCCCCTACATATAACTACGACGTACAACGAAGTAATGTCACAAGGTTTTTATAGCTAGGGATGTTATCTTCATCGAATGAACTACCTACACAATTAATAGAATAATAAAACCGTGAATGTACTGTGTAAGCAGTTTAGCAAAAAGCTTAGTCATTTTTATGTTTATCTGCGGATTTATTTTTATTTCATTTATTCTGTGGAAACTGTTTAAACAGCAAGCCGAGCCATATTAAAAATTCCATTTCTATTATACTTAGTAATCAATAAGGCGACAATAGAAAGAAAATGGCGTATATAGAATCAGCTGTTTTTCAACTGTCAAGTGAACTAACAAGTGGGATTTGTAATCTAGCTGAAAATAAAATACACTTGATAAACAGCTGATTCCATATACGCCATTTTCTTTCTACAATAGAAATAGAATTTGTGATGGCTAGGCCTGCAGTATTTTTAAATGTAATATTTACAGAACAACAAAAAGCCATTGTAATGTTTATATGCGCATTATTTTTTTATTTTTTTTATTTTGATAGACTTGCGTTTGACCGCTTTCTCAGCTGATGGTAAGCGATGATGTGGAAGACGATGAAGCACGCATGCCTATTTAATCCCATAATGCAGACAATTGCACGTTAAGCCAGCCATTGATCTTGGTTGTCATTCGTAGATCTTTGACAGTCTTTAAGGGTAGCCAGAAGCCCGAAATTCTGACAACCAACTCATCCAAGGGGTATCGTGTTACCCAGTACGATAGGTTGCGTGGCGGAGGACAGACATGCAGTCACTTTACGTAAAGCACTGGTATTCAGCTGCATCCGCTGCATGCAATTGAAAAAAGGCTAGGCAGAATAAAAAAAAAGCAGAAAATTGCTATTACACGACCCAACCTAAATATTAAAAATATCGATTATTTAATCGATACTACTGTAGCATACGCAGACACTACACATTAAACTTATTAATGATCGAAGCAGGTGAAGACGGCGTTCTTTAGTTTCTATTTACTTAATCAAATATCGTTTAAAAAGTATCGAGATTACAAAGTATCGAAACACTTTCGCATCCCTATTTATAGCAAGTAGTAAACGTTGTTAAGGACGACTCACACGCAATGCGTGACGTAAGACCGTTGCACTACGCTCCTTAGGGAATGGCTGGAGTACAAAATTTGATTTATTATCTTACCTTTGAAGATCGAACCCTTTTAAATATGGAATGTTTGATCGCGGAGATTTTTAGTTTGTTCCAAGTTTAAGATTCGCTTGGTTAACCGTTGGAGCGATTGTTTTTTTTTGTCTATACATAGTGTCTCATTCAAATCGGTCAGTATGGGAAAGTCTGAAACTATAAGACATACGAAGATCTGTTCTGAGGAACCATGTCATCGATTTTAATAACAAGAAAAACTACATTCATACATTTTAACACCCACCTTGAGCAAGCAAAATGTCTACGTGCCTTCTCCATAAACCTTTGCTCTGCCCAGGGACACTAACAGACTAGTATTATAACTATTAAGCCCAGACGAACAGTCTGAATGAGCAACAATACAAATTTTAATTGACAAACTAACAGAACAGTGAAACTAACTGAATGGCAGAGCGGCAGCTTTGTACTGGTAAATAAGTTATTTGTACTGTCTAGCTCAAGTTGGAGCTAAGTAAAGTGATACTTGAACAACGTTCGAGTCTTAGGAGAGATTGTGAAGTTAAAGTTTGATGTGTTTGCGTATTATCTTGTGGTTTTGGAGATTTAACGTGAAAGTTGATGTTTGGGGTTGAGACAGGTGGTGGAGTTACGGGAAATTGGCGCTTGTGGTAAATTGTTTTAAGAGTCAATTTAACATAAGTAAACTTAAATTAGATTTATGTTTCTGAGATGCTTTGTAATTTAGTCAAAAAAGTTTTCAGGGTTTAAAAACCTAATTGCCAAGAAGGAGGTTGGGAGGGGTGAGGCAGAAACATTTTTTTTTTATTTTGAAGCTAAGAATAAGTAACTTTCATTTCTTAGTTAAGGCCCCGCAATCGCGATGATCAAAGAGACATTTGCAGCTGTTGTTACCAAAAATACCAAAAAAATAATATTATGCATAAATCTTCATAATATCTACGTATCAACAGAGGACCACAATTTTATAATAAAATATTTAAAACGAAATATAATTAAAATATAATATAAATGATTTAACAGCGCAAAAACTAAAAAGCTTCCTGAAGGAAGGGAACCTATAAATAATAGAATACGTACAACAGTTTTAAGAGGGCACTTTCAATTATTATTTGTGAATAGTAACATTTACGTTTAGAAATCCGTCAAAACCATCGTCTGAACGACATGAGTGCGACGCGAAAATAAATAGTTAAACTTAACAGCGTTAAACAGGCCCTTAAACAAAAAGAATTAATAAAACAACACCATACTTCATACAAGACCCATCCACTAATCATTACTCAGACAATTAAGAAACACTTGTACCGGATGGTTGCATAACTTGAATGTGGGTAGTCGCACAAACACACCACCGAAACAAACAGGACGGGCGGAGCAAAACGACGCGCGCGCATCTGCATGTTTGCACTAAATTAGCGATGACGCCTGCGCTGTTTTCCCACACATTACAAATGGGACGGTCTGCACAAAATTATTGTTTAATTTTATATTACATTTGGATGGATAAATTAATTGTTAATTTTATCTCTAATAGTTTGTTTTTTGGCCAGGCACTGTCTATATTTCAAATATTATATTATTGAGAAAATTGAGTGAAAATTCAACAAAAAACAATTGAGTTCAATATAAAAATCACTTTTTAACACCTTTGTACTCGTAATCCATAATTATTTATACGGCCAATGATATTTTAAGTATCTAATCGATCTTCAAAAACGGTACACTAACGTACGCACGCATCCGTTGCGGTGCGACGCGACACTGAGGTGAAGTGTGGCTGGTTAGCCACATTTTAACGTGTCACTTGCTGAGCGCGTATAACCTATCTACTTCTTTTTACTTATAATATCATTGTATACGACCCGACTATTATAATTTATCAGTGCGAAAAAGCTCTTGAAGTATCTATTAGGAAACTAGTCAAATTAAATATTTCTGTGTGCGAGTTAAAATGTTTGTGAATGCAATCATGACACATTAGAATTTTTTTATAACGGGGCAAAGTTTAAAAAATATAAATAAACTAACAAACAAAAACAGAAAATGAATAATAAACATATGAAAGAGAATGAATCGCGACAATTATTGTTGTCTACGTTTCAAAATTAGTCGTTTAACCTAAATATTTTTGGACAACAAACTTCTGAAGAAATGTAAAGCTAAATATATTAGCTGTTTTCTTGTCATTTTAACGAATGCATTCTTGACACACTAGGCGAGCGGTCAAGATACTATTCTTTTTCTTTTGTTGATATATTTTTGAAAGATAAAAGTTGCTTTAACGATTTTGTAGAATTCAAATGCGCGTGGACAATGTAACTTGTAGCTTTTCGAAATGCCAAAATAATATGGAGGAATGAGATTAAAAAACATTGATTAACAATCAGCACTGTATGAAGATTTAAAAGACAGTCTTCAAAATGCCCACCATTCGCCACTTCCTAATATACATACATACATATCGTCACGCCTGTAATCCCCGAAGGGCTAGGCAGAGGTGTACCTGGTAGTACACCCACATTTCGCCATTATGTTTTAAGTCCCATGTAATAGGGGGCGAGCCTATTGCCATCCATCGGGCACAAATCCAGACTCCGGGCTGCTACTGAGAAATCCCAGATTGAAAAACTCTTTGCCCGACCCGGGGATCGAACCCGGGACCTCATGATCAGCAGTAGCGCTTGCGACCACTAGACCAACGAGGCAGTCACTTCCTAATATAATATTGTTAGATGGCAACACCAGACACTCCCCACCAGCGCAGCCACGCCTATAAAACGAAGAACCCTGCGTAGACTCGTTCATTTTGTCCGCTGTCGTAGAACTATCTACATCGCTCCTCTGCCCATTTTTGATTTATTTTGCTATTTTATTTTTTGTTAAATGTGATTATTGCAGTTTGCTATTAAAATTATTTTTTAATGTTGTAAATGTTTTATTTATAAGATCAGAAGTGTGATATGAAGGCCTAAATCCGCTAGAATACCATCTCTGATTCTATAAATTTGAATTTAACGATTTTTAAACGTGTTCTAAATAATTAATTAATTTTTAATGCTAAGTTGGGCAGAGACGCAATGCCTTCCGATAGTAAGAGGAAAGGGAGACGTCATGTACGTACTCCCTCGCCTCCTAGTGGTCTAGACCAGATTTTAAAGAGGCTTCAAGATCTGGAGGAACGAGCACGTGGGAACGAGTTGCAACCTGTTCGTCGCCCTCGTGCCATGTCGAGCACGCCGCCGCCAGACGTGGAGCCCGCCACAACACCTGCCTGCACAGCCCCAGCGTCTGTCACCCCGACGCAAGAGTTTGCCGCCACACCGTTGCCGACAGAGAGCGACGTCAAAAGCGTAGCCGAACGATTTCTCGACGCCATGATGTCTTTCCCGGTGAGATCAAACCAATATTTTGTCTCGGACTTTGATCCAGGTGTTCATGATGTCGACACGTGGTGCGATGAAGTTGACAAAGCCCGATCGCTTAATCGTTGGGAAGATGGTGAATGCCTTGCTCGCATCGGACATTGTCTAAAGGGTGAAGCTCGCACCTGGCTTAGCCAATGGACAAGCACTATACGCACGTGGTCCAATTTCAAATCGGAATTAAAATCATTATGCCCACGTTCTGTCGATGTCGCGAACATTCTTTATGATGTAATGCGGACAGAGTCCGATAAATACTCCACATACGCTGAGTACGCTCGTAAATCACTTTTAAGGTTACGCATAGTTAAAGGATTAAGTAACGAGCTGCTTACTGCTATCATTATTCGTGGAATTTCAGATCCACAAATTCGCGCTATGGCTTCCAACGCTAAATTATCGCCTGATTCAATAGTGGAGTTTTTATCGAGCTTTGTTAAACCTTCTAACAGCTACAATAAGAGAGTGTTCCCTAGTGGTAATCGATTCGATAAATCATCCAACAGTATTAGCTCAAATCGCAAACCATTAAAACGTCAATATGATTCTAGAGATTTTAAATCAATCAAATGTTTTCAGTGTAATCAACTAGGTCATAAGAGTGTTAATTGTAATAAACGATCAAATACAACCCCGAGCGATAAAAACGAAAAAGCAATCGCGTTACCGGCGACATCTCGTGGTGAAGCGTTAAAGTGTACGTTTTGCAAAAAAGTAGGTCATTCGGAGAGTACTTGTTTTGCTAAAGAACGCGCGAATTCTCGAAATATAAATGGTGTCAACTTTTGTCGCGAAATTGCGGGTAGTTATAAAAATCGTGATGCGACAACTGCTGTTATATTGGGAATTCCACTAGACGTACTAATTGATAGTGGTTCATGTGTTTCTTTAATGACAAAAAATATTGCAAAACATTTCCCGTGTCAAATGAAGCCTACTGATCAGTTATTATGTGGCTTAGGCGGTACGGAAGTTAGATCGGAATCAATTGTAACATTACCCGTTGAGTTTAACGATATAACCGTAGAAATTGATTTTTATATTGTAGGTTGCAATAATTTAAATGTACCTGTCATTATCGGTACGGACGTACTAAATAGAAAAGGCATTACTTATGTGCGGACCGGTGATTGTCAACGCATAGTTCATAGTGAGGCGACCGTGAAGGATGTTATGTATGTAAATAATATCTCTTTGTCCGATCAAGTAAATACGTCGGTATCTGGAACAGATAGGGAACGGTTATTGGAGACCCTTACAAAGTATTCCGAGTTCTTTTTGAGTGGTACCGCGACCACAACAGTGAAAGATAGTGAGATGTATATAAAGTTAACAACTGAAGTGCCCGTGTACTACAGAGTACAGACCCTACAAGTACAAGACATGAGATGGTCAGGTTAGACCGAGCAATTATAAAATTAATGCATTGGTTAGATCAACGCGACCAAGTAATGTCAAACAAGTTCGCCAATTCCTTGGCCTCGCAGGGTATTTCCGAAGGTACATTCCTAATTACGCGATTAAAACTGCGCAAACCGTCTAAAAGGTTTCAAGTTAATGATTTAGTTTATGTGATTAAGAGCTCTCAAAGCACCGGAAAGTTGGATTGTGGCATGCGAGGCCCATATAGGGTTGTGAGTGTTCTACCTAACGGTAGGTACGAACTAAAATTGATAGCTGGTTCGTATGGCAAAACCAGTCAAGCAGCTGCAGGGTGCATGGTGTTGTGGCGTGGCGAATGGACGCCTGATATATGCGCCGGTTTCTTTGAGAGTTAGTTGAGAACTTTCATTGGTATTGTTTGTTGTATGCACCCTGCTTTTGCTTACATTTGTAGACTGTATGTACCAAACAATCACTGTTTGCAATATTGTTTTGTTGTTGGGTGCCGGAGACTCATGTAAATCCTTAGTGCACATGGTTTTGAGTAGGCACATACTGTGGACTGTACTATTGAGAGTGCAGTCCATGGTGGAGGTATCGAGGTTGATGTCGGTGGGGCCCATGCTGACTATAGACCGAGTGTAAATCCTGAAGTAGGTCTCATGGTTGACCTGCTGTAACCAATGTAAATCCTGATGCGCGCATGGTATTTGGTGTAGGAATATGACCTGAGTAAATCCTACTTGTGATATGAAGTCGTTATGTACGACTGTTTGGTTGTTTTGCAAAGTGTTTGTGTTGTTCGGTACATAAAGTTAACATTGCTATTTGAATATTACAACTCTTGTGCTATCTTGTGTAATAACTTTGTATGTGATCTTAATGTTTGTGCGCTGCTATTAAAATTATTTTTTAATGTTGTAAATGTTTTATTTATAAGATCAGAAGTGTGATATGAAGGCCTAAATCCGCTAGAATACCATCTCTGATTCTATAAATTTGAATTTAACGATTTTTAAACGTGTTCTAAATAATTAATTAATTTTTAATGCTAAGTTGGGCAGAGACGCAATGCCTTCCGATAGTAAGAGGAAAGGGAGACGTCATGTACGTACTCCCTCGCCTCCTAGTGGTCTAGACCAGATTTTAAAGAGGCTTCAAGATCTGGAGGAACGAGCACGTGGGAACGAGTTGCAACCTGTTCGTCGCCCTCGTGCCATGTCGAGCACGCCGCCGCCAGACGTGGAGCCCGCCACAACACCTGCCTGCACAGCCCCAGCGTCTGTCACCCCGACGCAAGAGTTTGCCGCCACACCGTTGCCGACAGAGAGCGACGTCAAAAGCGTAGCCGAACGATTTCTCGACGCCATGATGTCTTTCCCGGTGAGATCAAACCAATATTTTGTCTCGGACTTTGATCCAGGTGTTCATGATGTCGACACGTGGTGCGATGAAGTTGACAAAGCCCGATCGCTTAATCGTTGGGAAGATGGTGAATGCCTTGCTCGCATCGGACATTGTCTAAAGGGTGAAGCTCGCACCTGGCTTAGCCAATGGACAAGCACTATACGCACGTGGTCCAATTTCAAATCGGAATTAAAATCATTATGCCCACGTTCTGTCGATGTCGCGAACATTCTTTATGATGTAATGCGGACAGAGTCCGATAAATACTCCACATACGCTGAGTACGCTCGTAAATCACTTTTAAGGTTACGCATAGTTAAAGGATTAAGTAACGAGCTGCTTACTGCTATCATTATTCGTGGAATTTCAGATCCACAAATTCGCGCTATGGCTTCCAACGCTAAATTATCGCCTGATTCAATAGTGGAGTTTTTATCGAGCTTTGTTAAACCTTCTAACAGCTACAATAAGAGAGTGTTCCCTAGTGGTAATCGATTCGATAAATCATCCAACAGTATTAGCTCAAATCGCAAACCATTAAAACGTCAATATGATTCTAGAGATTTTAAATCAATCAAATGTTTTCAGTGTAATCAACTAGGTCATAAGAGTGTTAATTGTAATAAACGATCAAATACAACCCCGAGCGATAAAAACGAAAAAGCAATCGCGTTACCGGCGACATCTCGTGGTGAAGCGTTAAAGTGTACGTTTTGCAAAAAAGTAGGTCATTCGGAGAGTACTTGTTTTGCTAAAGAACGCGCGAATTCTCGAAATATAAATGGTGTCAACTTTTGTCGCGAAATTGCGGGTAGTTATAAAAATCGTGATGCGACAACTGCTGTTATATTGGGAATTCCACTAGACGTACTAATTGATAGTGGTTCATGTGTTTCTTTAATGACAAAAAATATTGCAAAACATTTCCCGTGTCAAATGAAGCCTACTGATCAGTTATTATGTGGCTTAGGCGGTACGGAAGTTAGATCGGAATCAATTGTAACATTACCCGTTGAGTTTAACGATATAACCGTAGAAATTGATTTTTATATTGTAGGTTGCAATAATTTAAATGTACCTGTCATTATCGGTACGGACGTACTAAATAGAAAAGGCATTACTTATGTGCGGACCGGTGATTGTCAACGCATAGTTCATAGTGAGGCGACCGTGAAGGATGTTATGTATGTAAATAATATCTCTTTGTCCGATCAAGTAAATACGTCGGTATCTGGAACAGATAGGGAACGGTTATTGGAGACCCTTACAAAGTATTCCGAGTTCTTTTTGAGTGGTACCGCGACCACAACAGTGAAAGATAGTGAGATGTATATAAAGTTAACAACTGAAGTGCCCGTGTACTACAGAGTACAGACCCTACAAGTACAAGACATGAGATGGTCAGGTTAGACCGAGCAATTATAAAATTAATGCATTGGTTAGATCAACGCGACCAAGTAATGTCAAACAAGTTCGCCAATTCCTTGGCCTCGCAGGGTATTTCCGAAGGTACATTCCTAATTACGCGATTAAAACTGCGCAAACCGTCTAAAAGGTTTCAAGTTAATGATTTAGTTTATGTGATTAAGAGCTCTCAAAGCACCGGAAAGTTGGATTGTGGCATGCGAGGCCCATATAGGGTTGTGAGTGTTCTACCTAACGATAGGTACGAACTAAAATTGATAGCTGGTTCGTATGGCAAAACCAGTCAAGCAGCTGCAGGGTGCATGGTGTTGTGGCGTGGCGAATGGACGCCTGATATATGCGCCGGTTTCTTTGAGAGTTAGTTGAGAACTTTCATTGGTATTGTTTGTTGTATGCACCCTGCTTTTGCTTACATTTGTAGACTGTATGTACCAAACAATCACTGTTTGCAATATTGTTTTGTTGTTGGGTGCCGGAGACTCATGTAAATCCTTAGTGCACATGGTTTTGAGTAGGCACATACTGTGGACTGTACTATTGAGAGTGCAGTCCATGGTGGAGGTATCGAGGTTGATGTCGGTGGGGCCCATGCTGACTATAGACCGAGTGTAAATCCTGAAGTAGGTCTCATGGTTGACCTGCTGTAACCAATGTAAATCCTGATGCGCGCATGGTATTTGGTGTAGGAATATGACCTGAGTAAATCCTACTTGTGATATGAAGTCGTTATGTACGACTGTTTGGTTGTTTTGCAAAGTGTTTGTGTTGTTCGGTACATAAAGTTAACATTGCTATTTGAATATTACAACTCTTGTGCTATCTTGTGTAATAACTTTGTATGTGATCTTAATGTTTGTGCACTGCTGTGGTTACAGGTTGCGATGAAGATCTTCCATCCGATGGTGAGGACGATGGTGCTGGTCCATCATCGAGAGCTGACGAAGGCTGCGAGGACGCTGCCATGTCAGGAGAGGCCGTGTTAGATGGCAACACCAGACACTCCCCACCAGCGCAGCCACGCCTATAAAACGAAGAACCCTGCGTAGACTCGTTCATTTTGTCCGCTGTCGTAGAACTATCTACATCGCTCCTCTGCCCATTTTTGATTTATTTTGCTATTTTATTTTTTGTTAAATGTGATTATTGCAGTTTGCTATTAAAATTATTTTTTAATGTTGTAAATGTTTTATTTATAAGAATATAATGTAATATTTAGACATACTTATATATTTCTAAATAAATACATTTTATAGATAAATTACACCCAGATTTAGTACAAATGATCGTGCTCATCACGCAAACATTTGTCTTGGGTGGGAATCAAACCCACGACCTTCGGCATTGCAGTCAGGGCCACTAACTACTAGACCAACAGGCTAATCGAATAGTAACAAATGTTCTTACTGGGTTAAGAAGTGTTCTAAACTCCTTAAAAAGTACAGAACCATAAAAATGCCTACCTTAGTCCAGTTATAAGTAAACTGTACATAAACTAAAGACAAATAATAATCAATTACCAAGTTGCGACAAATTAATCGCACTTAATTTGCTGTCGCATCCGACACAGGATGCTATGCCTTCTCACTTAGTCGTGACAAATAAAAGTAACGCTGTCTATCTGAATAACGAATGTGCCTCGTTTGTCGGCCAGCCGGTAAGCGGCAATCACTCATACAATTTGTTATACAACTTTTACATAGCTTTTTTTTTAAGTTTGACGTGGTTCGCCTTGTGGTTGCAAGGGCTTAAAAACTACATTAGTAGGCCTTGGGGCTTAGACAAAGTCAAATTTTTACGAACGATAACGAAGTTTGATAAAACTAAAATGTATGGAATTGGTATAAGCGATATTTTATGTTTCGAAATGCCGAATACCATACATATAATTAATAGTCACTCCCGGCAACCGGGTTTTTATCCCCGAGTCGGCCAAAGTGTTATTGAGTTTTTCCTTCTGAAATTTCTCTGTAGCAGCCCGGAGTCTGGATTAGTGCCCGATTGATGGCAAGAGGCTCGCCCCCTATTACATGGGAATTTAAAAATAACTTGCGAAATATGGGTGTACTGCAGGTACCTACACCTCTGCCCAAACCTTCGGGGATTACAGGCGTGATGTTATGTTATGTTTATGTAAAAGTCACCGTGAAAATGTAGTTGAAGTGAAGGCGAATCGAGCTATCATTCCGTACTAACTAATGCAAAGCAGTGAGAGTTCACTTCACTTAAGTTTTAGTAGGCTTATTTTCACAGAATAGCAATGCTGGTACAGTCAGGTTAGGGTAGACTTTAGCTAGGTTCCCTAAAGGCTATAATCGCTTGCACGCGACGACGTCCTAACTCAGAGCTGGACCGCTCATACGCACGTTTCGTAGTCACTCTGCTTACCCCTTCTCGGCAGACAGGCGTGAAGACGATGAGTATTTCGCGTTTGAGTGGAAATTCTCGGAACTGTGTTGTTGATTTCGGAATGTATAAAAAGAGGTTGTGTGTTTTGAGGTGTCTTTAGGAGTCAGCAGTTTTTATTCGCACTTGAAAACAAATGTTTATTTGGTTCCGCTTTAGTATTAATATTTGCCGTGTGTGTAAAGGTGTAAACAGATAACCACTTTCCAGAAACCTACTTCCTTAGGTAAAGGAAGTATAATTTTATAATTTGGACTGGCCTGTGGATCTAGTAGTTTGTGACCCTGACTGCTATGCCGGAGGTCGTGAGTTCGTTTCCCACCTAGGACAAATGCTTGTGTGATGAGCATGATCATTTGTTCTGTGTCTGGGTGTAATTTATCTATAATATGTATGTATTTAAAAATATATACTTAAGTAAGTATGTTTATCAGCTGTTTAGTAGGTACCTATAACACAAGCTCTTAGCTTAGCTTGGGACTAGTTGAATGTTGTGGAATATTAATTTATTTTATTTATTTAATTATAAAGGAAGTGGACAATTGCAAAACGAGCGATCCTTACAGTAGTCGCATGTGTATCTGACACATCTTATTATATCTGACATGTAATCGTAAATACGCAGCCATAAAATAAAATGGCAGTACGACGTGGCACCAACCTCACGCATAATCGGTTAGCACTATCCTACAGCCATCTCTCCGCCAACGCGTGCGCTCATTGGTCAAATCAAATAGCGCGCGCTTCTCAGGTTTCCTGCAACACATTTCCGTAGCATTTCACGAAATGACTCTCACATAAAATATCCAGCAACCGAGATGAAAGATGGATGACCTACAGATCATTAAACTACACATATTGTGTTACCACTGAGAACCAGCACTGTGCTGTGGGCCCCTCATGGCTCAGCATTATGCTGAGTCCTTCTTACCACAATTACGACGTGAACTGCATACAACTTTCAGTGTTACAAGTAACTTTACTTAGTGTTTTGTCTTTACTAACATAATTTTAAGCAAAATGTTATCTAACTCAGTCATTAGAATTACCGTTTTCTTTTTTTTTAAGTTTGTTTTTGCCTGTTTGCTTAAATTTTGCGTACTCTGAGGTAAAATAAATGTTTTCAATGTATATTCTATTTGAGGTTAAATTTATGCTTTTTGCTTCAAATAACATAGCAAAATATTTATTTCTCTGCCTAACGCTTTCAGCGTCATCACGCCTGTAAGCCCCGAAAGGTAAGGCAGAGATGAAGGTGTAGCATATCTAAAATTGCCAGTTATGTTTAAGTCAAAAGTCAACAGTGGACGTATATTACCATCAATCGGGCACAGATCCAGACTCCGAACGCTATGCCGGACCCGGGCCGAAACTGGACCTCATGTTCATTAGTAGCGCCTGCAACCACAAGCTTAACTTCAAATCAATCTGTAGGTCGAATTAAAATGTTTGTCCTGATGGCCTATCGACGCACCAACAAGATTACTAAGTCTAGAAATTGGGATTAAACGTTAATTTAATACAGTAAAAGCATCCGCTAGAAAGCATTTTTATTAAAATGTTTACTCTGGGAGGGAAACATTGTATAAAAATCAGAGTAAAACAATGATTGCACCCATATGAAGCCGAGGCGCGTCGCTAGTAACTACATGTATTCATAGATATACTTAATGGGCTGAAGGATTATCAGTTAATTAGATTGTAACTAACTCATACATTACACATGGTTCGTAGACTATTTCAGGGCATGCAGTTCCATGCGTAATATATATTATGTGTATTGCTCTCTTTACATTCATTCATTCCCATGAGGTGGGAAAAACCTACCTATTACGATCCTTACGCACTGCTTTTGCTTCGTTAACGTTCGTACATCTTGTCGTACACGCACGCCAGTTTCGAATACTACGCTCCTGACCTTTCTGAAGAACTTCACTAATAAAGTCAGCGATAAAGGGCGTCCCTTCCATGCATTTCACTTACTTGGGTTTATTCATTTTGTTAGTCGTTTTCCATTAGTCATGTCAACTTGACCAAACCATCTATAAGCATTCGCTTAGCCGATTTATGAACCAAACGAATCGAAGCGGGGTTTCTATATAGAAACCCCGCTTCGGTTAATATTAATTCGATTGTCAAGCGTGGTGATTATGGAAAGTCTACGATTTGAGGATAATTAGAGCGACCTATGTGTAGTTAATTTACAGCCTGAAACCAAGGAAAATTTTAATTTAAAAGCCACTCCGTTCTAAATACATACACTATGTCCATACATTTACGAACTTGATGGCTCAGAAGACATGAACAAACACAGAAGGGCCTTGAAGAAGGCCTAGGCTATTAACCTCCTTCATAGAATCAAAAGAAGAGGGTAATGGCCTGTCAAGCGTCACTACAGTGGCTGCTAACTCGAATGACGCGTATGAAGCCGGTGCGTAAGATAATATAGTCGATAATTACGTAAAACAGAGGCAGGTTAAAAAAAAAGTTCGTCATGCTATGTGTGGAGATAATTTTGGCTATTTATACATAGATGGTGAGAAACAAAGAGAATCCGATTGATCTTATTATTCATATTCTTTTATTTGCATACCGTAATGTCAGATAAAGGTGTTACAAAGGCTAAAGTACATTTATAGACCCTGTAAGGGCACAGCAACATTAAGTAACAAGCAAGATTACCTAAAAAATAAATTCATTCTTATCCTTAAACATTCTTGGTATGGTCATATAAAGAGGAGGGATGAAACGCATGCTGCTAAAGGAGCTATGAGTATACATGTGGATGAGTGGAGAGGGAGAGGGAGGCCAAAGAAAAGATGGATGGATTGTGTAAAGAGTGATGTGAAAGAGAAGGAGGTTAGTGATAGCACGACAGGTGACAGGATAGAATGGAAGAAAAAAACGTGTTGCGTCGACCCCAAATAACACGGGACAAGGGCAGGAAGATAATGAAGATGATGATGAGAAACAAAGGACTGGCTGGCGAAGTTAATGCGGTAAAGTACAACTTCTACTTTCGCGTGTTTAGTGACTATCCTGGAGAGTCTTCAGCCGCACATGGACCTCTGACTTGGCTATACATGCCGTCGAGAAATATTTCTCAAGCATGTCAGTTTCCCAACGATGTTTTCCTTAACCGTTTTTGAATCCAGTGATAATTCTACAATACGTACCTACATGAATCGGAAAGGTCAGAGGACCTATGGCTTGGCAGTGAGCAGGTGACACCGTTAGGCTATCACAGCTACTGCAAGAGGGGTTTGAGCTCAAGTATGGAAGGTATTATGGTTAGGTCAACTGTTGATTCGTGACGGCCCAGTGGTTAAATAACCTTAAAAACTACCTCAAAAATTGGGCTTAAAGTGCAAATAGATCTTTCACCTTCCACTATTTCCAGACATTGGTTTAGACAGAAAACCGAATAAATTTCATACGTTTCCCTTCGAACTTTAATATTCTCTCAACCCCTTCGTTATTTTGTTGAAAATAAAAATTAGCCTCTGTTACTCGTTAATAATAAAACTTTCTAATGGTGAAATAATTGTTAAAATTTGCTGCAATAGTTTCAGAGCTTATTTGAAACAAGTGAACAAAAATCTATTCGTCTTAAATGTAGTAGTTTTAAATTGAGAACTTTAATATTGTTAGCCTGTAACCATTTTACTTACAAACGTAACATAAGGATACGTAACTATTCTAAAAGCTTTGTAATGCTGAAATCCGTAATTATTTCGCATTTTCAGCCTAGAATTTTTGTAAGAAAATGTGTTTCTTAGAAAGCGAAACTTTTGTAAACATTACACAAAAAGTCAGGAATTAAAATTAGGATTTCTAGGCATAGTTAAATAGTTTTCTTTAAAGCCAAATTGTTGATAGTTTTCATTCATAAAACGGTAGATATATTAAGAATATTTTATTTCAAAACGTCTACGATCAATCAGGCTGCCAACATTATCAAATATCACATCCAACATCTAGTTTGTGCGTAAAAATAAATAGACAAGTGTGGGCTGTCAGATTTATGATTTGTTCCGTAGGTTATTTTTTTCTCTTATGTGCATCCTGTAATATAGCAAACTGTTTTCCTCGAAACAATGAGCTATTTCTTTGGCTGATCACTCTGCAATTTGTCATGTGTCGGAGTCCAGTGTCCAGTGACACTTTCATCTTTTACTGGGCGACTTGAAATCTCCTCCTCCTCCTGTGCCCCCTAGATTTGGTGCCAGCTCGTTTACATGTGTTGATAACCTGTTTTGGTACTTCCTGCTGCAAGCTGCTACTTCATCTTTAACTGTGGTGATATTCAGGTCCATTTGTAGTTTCCGTAGGTTAATGGCTTCATTTTATACATATCATTGCCAATCTTCTTTAGAAGTAACAATAAAATAAATACAGATAAAAAACAAAATAAAATAATTTTTACACAGCATCGATCTTTTTATCTGTATTTTTAGTACTGTCATAAATATCTCTAATCACAACGCTCGTTTAAGACGGGTTAGTGATTTAAGGCTGATTTTAAGCCTTTACTAAAAACACTTACCCAGGTAGGATCTGATATTTTGTTTTTTTTATGAAACAGTCAGTGTCATTTACCTGTACTGAAGATTCTTTATCACATAGAATAGAGAATGACAACTTTCTTTTGACGTATGAATAAAAATAAAATTAATATTTAAAAAACTGAGAACCAAGTACTTTTAGTACAAGTAGTGTTATAATAAAATTGCCAAAACTATTAAATAACAGCTGCTTTCATGAAACACCAAACTTTCGCCAAGGAACCCTAAAAGCAACATGAAAGAAACGTCACGTAACATCGACTCCAAACGGATGCCAAATAGTTCTTTTTCCATTTCCAGGTCATTGACCGAACGAGACTAGAAAAGTCGGCGACTTCGCTCGTTTTAAACTGTGGCGAAAGCTAATACTTTGCTGTCGAAATACATGCTGGGGCTTTCCAAGTGTTGACTGTTTTTTTTTTGTTTGTATTGCTTTTTTGTCGTGTTCTGTTTTGCTGCTCTACGTCTGGGTGGTAGCTGTAGTCTTAGTAAACGATACTTTTGAACCCAGAACAAATCTAGGCGGAGAAACAACGATCTTTTAACTCAGTTTTCTAGCTAACAAGAAAATAACCGACTCATATTTTTTTCTTTTTCAAATTGATGGCAAACTAGATTAAGCGCATTCAAGTTGAGGAGTGGAGGCTTGTAACGTCAGTAGCTAGCATAAACTGTACCTACTGGCAATAGTGACGTCATGTGACATTTTAACTCGATATATCGCCGTTATTTTTTGATTACGTGAAAAAAGAAAAAATACGTGTCGAATATTTTCTTGTAATATAGATGAGGGACTTAAAACTAAGATATTGTCTAATAGCCCATTAGTATAACCATAGATATGCATAACCAACAGTTCAATAGATATGGCGTTGGCCTGGCGATTGTGAGATCGCGAGTTTGCACTATTGACGTAAACCTACTCTAGCTAGACACAAACTTATTTTGCTTAGTTCAAGGGATAAGCAAGAAAACAAACTGTTCAATATTAAAATTATAGGCAATTTCGTCGTTACGTTGCATCAAGTATCTATTAACATAGTACTGAGACATGGACCATTATTAACCGACTTCAAAAAAAGAGGAGGTTCTCAATTCGACGGTATGTTTTTTATTTTATTTTTTTACTCACTAAAGTTGACGAACTCGCAATGTCCAGGAAACAAGATGAACTCACTTAGCGCAAGTTACAAGCTGTTAGCTTTAAATACCTATCTGACCTTCACAACCCTGAACCCAGTTACTGCCAGCTCGTTAAACTATTGGTTTTGTCAGTTGTTACGATTAGTCAGCAGCTGGAAAATCTGACAATCAGTATAACCAAGGGATATCTTGATATCCAATACCCGGATTTCAGAATGTAGGGGTCACATAGGCAGTCGCTCCGTGTAAAATGCTGTTCAACTGCATGCCGTTGAACAGCAACGTTGCGGCAGTTGTTGTTCCTGAAATACAGGCCTTGAGCCTAGTTTAGGCTCCAGTCTCGCACAATATAATGCCCCACCTTTATGTCACTTTAAAAATAAGGCTAGCATTAAGAGTAATATTGTGGACAAAATAAACAATTTATTTAATTTAAACATTTTTTTAGTTAGACTGGATACCGACCCCAACATAGGAAAAGGCTAGGCGGAAAATGATGATAATTTTGCTGGGGAGTTCAGCCACTTCATCTTCCCAATAACATTAGGTTTTGTGGCGAAGGAAGGGCTTTTTGGGAAACTTTCTTAGGCTGATCGTCAGCCTTTCTTAAATAAACGACTTTAGATTTTGATTTCTGACAACGACGGATAAACCAACGTTGTGTTTGATTTATTTACATGTAGGTATCTAAATTCTAAAATGATTTTTTAATAGAATGATAAACGTTGACAGTTGCTAGTCTTAAATGTTATTGCGTCATTAATTTCATATTTAAGAATAGTCATAACAAACTCATAATTTAGAACTCTTTACACTTCGGCGAACACTCTTCTCGTTTCGTTTTTGAGCCAAACCCAACATTAAAAAACGCCAAAAAAAGTGTTTCAGTTACATCAGCACCTAATTTAAATCATCATCTGCCTAGATTTTTCCCAACTTTGTGACGATCGGGAGTGACTTTAATTTTGAAATGTCATTATTATTTTAATTATTAAACTAGCACACGTCCCGCGGTTTCATCCGCGTATGTCCCGTTCCCGTGGGAATACAGGGATAAAGCCGTGAGGCTCACAGCACATGATGTGTACCTACTATTGTATATCTTCTATTGTTTTATAAATTATTGTGTGTATGTGTGTTTTGATGACTGATGTCAAATAAATATTTTTCTTTCTTTCTTTCTTTATAAAAGCCTATGTAATAAGTAGCCTATGTGTTAATCCAGGGTGTCAGCTAACTCCATACCAAATTTTATTACAATCCATTCAGTAGTTTTTACGTGAAAGAGTAACAAACATCCGTCCATCTATCCATCCTCACAAACTTTCGCGTTTATAATATTAGTAGGATATTGGTAGGATTATGCTGACATTGTAATAATTCAGTTTCCACAATTTTTCGATTATTGTTTTTGGATTTGATGCGAGACAATTTTTTTATTACTATGTATTATAATTTAAAAAATATATTTTTGTTGACGTGTTGAGTGATTTCTGAATTTAATTCTTTTATATTTCTTTATTATTGTTATTACCTATTTGTTATTTCAAACACAATGTAGACTTTTGGGCAACTGACTACCCGAAATACTACTGCATTCGTATCACGACTACTGCATTCTGTTAGTTTAATTCAAATCTTCTTCCGTATCTGATCCGATAATGATATTGGTGGTGACTCCTGGATTAAAGGTGTTGGGCACGAGCTGTCATCATCGTCGGCTAGTCATGACAGATGATGACAGTTGGTGTCCATTTTTTTGGCTTCCGTAACATTCATAGTGGTCGAAATGTTGTGGATTTATTCCAGGCAAAAGTGTACCATAAAATAATACACCCACATTTAGCCAGATGCATCTCACGTAATAGGGGGCTAGTGCTTCAGGCTGCTAAGTACAGAGAAATTTCTAATAGGGAATATGTATGTAATTTAAATATGGTTCGAATATTTTTTTTTCCGAATCTTTAATGGCAGAAAATATGAACTAAATCATTATTTTACTTTTTAATAGCGTCATAATTATTTATAACTAAAAATAAAAGTGCGAATTAAGCGCGGGAAATTCAAATTTGTGAAACGCATCACGATTGGTTATAACGAAAAATGACGTCAAATACTAAGACAACAACTCAACGTCTACAAAACATACAATGTGTATGTATGACATTAAGTATTAGAATGGACTTTTCATTCGAAAACATAATTATTGCCGTGTGTGTTGTAAACTAATTTAATGTTCAAGTGTAATTTTAGCTTTATTGCTTCAGGCTGCTAAGTACAGAGAAATTTCTTAACATTTGCACAACTCGAAAATCGAATCAGGGTCCTCATGCTTAACAACAGTGCTTGCAACTACATCACCAACGTGGCTGCCAACGAAGTATCTTAAAAATTGCAAACTTGTTGAGACATAAATTTTCTAAAATAATATCTTACTTAATTCATTAAATCCCAAGCGGACGCCGACGTCCGCGCTGTCATTGTCATTCTATTGTGTCTCTAATTGACACGATTGAAAGGTTTATTGACATCATATCATTTATCTTTCATATTTGATGTAGGTATCGTACTACAACTGGGGTCCGGCACCAGTCGGGAGTTGCGGCTGAATCGTCCGTTCCTGCAACCCCCGGCGCAGGTGTAAGACGGAACACCAAGGTGGTTGTTAGTCAGCAAGAGTCTGACAGACGTCCTCGTGACTTCACGGAGGACATAAACGAGGACTTTCCACCGTCAAATAAAAAAAAATGGTAACGTACCAGATACTGTACCAGTAAGATAACGAGACTTATTAATTTCGCCATCACGTCCTATGTACAAACTATGGGTTTACTAACTTACTAGAATGTGAAAGCTATAATTATCGTGTATGTATCGTGAAACACTTATTTGCATACATAAAGGCTATTAAGAACGGGGTTGTCGCCAATATGTTCCCGGGTCGAGACATTTCATTTTTTTTTCAATTATGAAGCAAGTGAGGTGTCGTGTCGTGTCTGTGTTGGCTTGCGCATAGACTATAAGTATACAGTTTTATTTCAAATGTAAATTTATTATAAGAGTTATTAACAATCCCGTGGGTACCTAGGTATAATAGAATATTAAAAATCGTGAGCTTAATATCTGAGTTTTAAGTGTATGTTTGCTTTGTATGAAAACTTAATCTTAGGATGACAGTAAAATTTCCTATATTTTTCGCTATAATACCTATTGGCTAACTCTGCCCCGGAGTTTCAACTCGATTTTAGGGGTTGTAGAATGAAGGTACCTCTCCCAAGAATTGAGCTAGCTTAGATAAACACATTTTTTCAAATAATAATAATTTGAAATCCGGAATTGGCTGTAATATTAGTTTTATCATTAAGTAAAATTTTGTAAAAAAGCTGTAGATTTTGTGAATAACTAAACAAATAATTCAGTAAGAAATACAATACGGATAATGTCCGAAGTAAATACTTATTTGAATTAAAATTTGCATAACTTTAAAACAAAACATAAACACATCAACAAATAATTTCAAAACCAATAAGTTCAAAAGGGGCGTAACAAAACATTTGATAAACGATCGCGCGCCGTTATTAAATTGAGTTTTTACTTGTGATATATTGAATAATTAACACAATACCGGTGATTAAGTGAGGTGGTGATTAATTATCAGACGGTCAATGACACATAACTTATTTATAATGGACGGTTATTATTATTAACATGACATCACGCCTGTATTTCCCAAAGGGCTTGGCAGAAGGTGTGCCCATAGTGCTAACACTCTCATTTCGTAAGTTTGTTAAGGTCTCATGTAATAGGGGGTAAGGTTATTGCCACCAACCTCCCACGAATCCAGGCTTCGAACTGCTACTGCTAACTAACAACACTTTGTCCGACTCGGGAATATAAACCATTGCCAAGGCACAGGTCTCGAGTTCGAACCCAAAGTATCTCTGTCTTTACGAATTCATGTGTTTGTGCATATTGCATAATGATTACTTGCTTAATTCATTAAACCCCAAGAGGACACCGACGTCCGCGCCCTCATTGTCTTTCTATTGTGTCTCTAATTGACACGAATGAAAGGTTTATTGACATCTTATCATTTATCTTTCATATTTGACGTAGGTGTCGTACTACAACTGGGGTCGGCACCAGTCGGGAGTTGCGGCTGAATCGTCCGTTCTTGCAAACCCCGAAGTAGGTGTAAGTCGGAACACCAAGGTGATTGTTAGTCAGCAAGAGTCTGACAGACGTCCTCGTGACTTCGTGCAGGACATAAACGAGGACTTTCCACCGTCAAATAAAAAAAAATGGTATCGTACTACTCCAGATACTGTAGCAGTAAGATAACAAGACTTATTAATTTCGCCATCACGTCCTATGTACAAGCTATGGGTTTACTAACTTACTAGAATGTGAAAGCTATTGCCAAGGCACAGGTCTCGAGGTCGAACCCAAAGTATCTCTGTCTTTACGGATTCATATGGCTCCTAAGTCACAGGAATTCCTAGTTTAGGAGTCAGGGTGTCAACTTTTGTTCGCCTTAATTTGTAAGTTAACTGATATATGTATGAGTTGTAAGGACTTGTGTCAATAAAGTATTATTATTATTATTATTATTATATGCTTGTGCATATTGTATAATGATCACTTGCTTTAATTAATTAAACCCCGAGAGGACACCGGTGTCCGCGCTGTCATTGTCTTTATATTGTGTTCTAATTGACACGATTTAAACGGTGAACGAAAGTATCGTGAAGAAACCGGCATGCCTGAGATATATTTTTCGACGGCATGAGGAGCCAAGTCAGCATGGGTGGCATGAACTAGGTTAAGTCACTAAATAACCACACGCTAAACAAATGATGTAAGCGGAAGTTCAAAGTTAAATTCGACTACAGTTCAAGTTTGTAGTTATTAGTCCCTCATCTAGATTGCAAGAAAATATTCGACACATATTTTTTTATTTTTTCACGTAATCAAAAAATAACGGCGATACATCGAGTGAAAATGTCGCATGACGTCACTAGCCAGCATAGTTTATACTAGATAATGACGTTACAAAGCCCCCTCTCCTCAACTATAATGCGCTTAATCTAAGCTGTTTTCCATCAATTTGAAAAAGAAAAAGAATATGTGTCGAATATTTTCTTGTTATCTAGATGAGGGACTAAAAACTAAAATTTTGGTCAATAAGCCCATTAGTAACGAACAGGAAAATAATGAATAGGTTAGATTACTATTTTAGTTACAGAAAATAATGAGATTTTGCTGTAAATTCCGGAGTATTGCCGTGTGAGCACCCATTTTTTGAGCATCTATGCATTTAGCACCAAAGGTATTCCCATTTCCCATAGGTTAATGCATAGGTGCTCAATAAATAGGTGCTCAGACGGGAATACTCCTAAATTCCTAACGGTATTTTTGATATCTTGGTACGTCGGCGAAGGAAAATATCGTGAGGAAACCTGGGCTTATAACTAATTATTAAGCCTAGAGCAAGCGTGTTGATTAAGGGTCATTCTCTGTATGAAAAGAGGCTTTTGTCCTGGACACCCAAAAAGGCTGGTATTGTTTTATATTGCGTATCTTAGTTTGATTTACGATAGTCACAACAAGCTTTCATAATTGTTTATTAAGCGGAATAAATAATTATGTACTTTTAACTGATCGCCTGAGCTATTGGAAGATGCGAGCTAACATTTACAAGATCTACAGTAAATTATTTTGGTGGCCTTTACAAATAAAACCTTCATAAATAATTATTTCTTTCAAAGCTGCTTTTCCATTGGCATGAACCCGCCACGCTGTTCCCAACTCCTGTAAGTCAGAATGCAAATGCAAGCAACTACTGTGAGTCAGAATCAATGACGGTAGCCTGGAGGTAATGAAGCTATCTTTGATCCTGATTTTTATTAACCGTTGCTCCAGACTAGGTTTTTTTTGTGTCGAGTTGGTGAATAACCCTTTTTTACTATGTCTTTTACAAACATACACGAACAGCCCCGATTTGTACCGTGCAGGAATAGAAACCGCGACACGCAACAGAGCAGCCTATAGCAAACTGTGTCATCAAACATTTACTGCCTCGTTGGTCTAGTGGTCGTAAGTGCTACTGCCGAGAATGACGTCCCGAGTTTGATCCCCGAATCGGGCAAAAGTGTTATTGACTTTTCCCATGTGGAATTTCTCAGTAGCAGCCCGGAGTCTGGATTTGTATCCGATTGACGGCAATAGGCTCGTCCTTATTACATGGGACTTTAATATAACTGGCGAAATGTGCGTGTACTATTACGAGTACAACTCTGCTTAACGCTTCGGGGATTACAGGCGTGTAAAATTTTTGTTACATACAGCTACAATTTAAGATCTCTACCTATACCATCACCAAACAACAATAGGCACACTTTTGGCATTACAACACCATACTAGGCAATTAAGTTAGATGACGTCACGTGGTTGCCATTTCTAAGAAATAGGCGAACCGGTGCCAATTGGCAACTGGCATGAATACATTGACCACTTTCCATGTGTTGGTCACTCACGCACCGACTTACGGGACTCGGCTAACACGTGATGGTGTATTTATAGTGATTGAAGACCCAGTTTTGGGTAATGAGAGGCAATGACTGAATGATGGACTGGAAAAGTTCTGTTATGTCAGAACTTTATTTAAAGTTAAGCAGGTCGGAGCACTAGCAGCCACTATATAACATAAAGACCATACTTACAGAAAGAGTGGAGATCTGACTGACTGAGGGCAATATATATGGGCCTTGAATTTTGGGTGTCCACTTTACCTTTCTGAATCTTATTAAAATCACGTGAGTCAAGTGTCTTACCTGATCTTACCAGTAATTTATGAACACAGTAATGTAAGAACGACGTTATTAGACGATTTAATTTTATAGCTGTTTGGGCTATAATATTTAAATTATCAATTTTAGTACCTATAGCTAAAGGCCAGATTGTTGAGTAAATAAAACATAATCTATTGTTTATTTTATATGATATAGGTTTATGTGTATATGTGTACATTTCGCAGTTCTCGTTAACTAAGTACAGACGCCAGCACCCCAATGTGTCAAATTTTCCCAATTGAATATGAACCTTATTATGTTTGACATAAAGTTAAAAAAACGATCTAAGAAATTTGACACATTGGGGTAACTTGATGTGCTGGCGTCTGTACATTTCTGTTCCATTCTCTCCATGGCTGACATGCTAAAATTTAAAAAAATATACATTACTGGAGGTAAGTGATGTGCGTTTATGCTGCAAAAGAATGCTGCCCATGATATCCATCTTTTCAATTCTTGAGTTGTCTCATCAACAAGAAATGTAGAGCAGTCGTTATTTTGTACAAAAATTGGGAGAATAACGCTGCAGGCTGTTCACCGTCTTTAGTGATAAGTGTATTAATAAGCGTCATAAAGAAACCGAGGTCAGCACATCAAGTTACCCCAATGTGTCAAATTTGTCAGTTTTTCAACTTTAATACAAATGGAATAAGGTGAATAAAAATGGGACGTCCGAAAAAATTGAACGTCCGAAAAAATTGACGTCCGAATAACAAGACGGCCTTCAATTCCCACAAACAGTCATCCGAGAACACAAGTATGCAACCATAAATCAAGTCTCTCTAACCCCTCCACGCAGCCACTCTCCAATAAATGTAAGAACGATGTAGTCACAGGTCTGAAGTCCGTCATTACCTCGTTATGCCGGTGTCGGAGTGGCTAAGTGGTAACTATCGCAATTATTATCCACCGAACTATGAACTGATAACGAGCTTAAATGTAACGAGTAGAAAGGGATCAGAAGGTCAACCGCTTAATAAAATAAATTAACATAAGAAATAACTTTTTAGATAGTTGGATTTTATTTTTATAAGGGTGACGTATACCGATGTAAAAATCTATACTAATATTATAAATGAGAAAGTAAGTGTGATTTTCTGTTTGTATGTCGGCTTTTTTAACGATTAAAAGGCTGAACGGATCGTAATGAAAATTGGCGTGGAGATAGATCATATTCCTGGTAATAGACTATCTTTATTTACAAAGAATAATACCTATAAAGAAAATTCGTTACCTTGAACATTTTTTTAAATGCAGCGCCATTCAGGATGACATGACTGGTGAAAGCTTTCTTGCCAGTTTATTATCTGGTGACACTTTGCCATTTCAAGTCTTAAGCTAAAGCTAAGGAGGCGACTCAACACATAAATTAATTCTAAGGAGCAAATACATATTTTGTTGCCCTATGTTGCCCATCGGTCAAGATTAGTGTGAAAGAGACTTCTTTAAAAAAATACAACAATAAAAAGTGTGTCTTTCAGCAGGCCTACCGTCAACTTTTAGTTAGCCATTCAATTCCGACGCAAACCAGTTTAGGTTCCTAAACTGATTCGCTAATATTCACACCATGAAGTGCCTATAACTGAGTGGTGTTTGATTCGCTCATGGAGGAATGAAAGAACGAAATTTGTCGGTGGTCCGCGGTGTGAGAAAGAGATGACGCTAGACAATTGTTGCATAAGTTTGTCTCTTTTACTCCAACCTATGCGTTGCGTTCCGAAACCTAGTAGTTATGATTTTAGCGGTTTTATTTGTGTATAAAATTTCAACAAATATATTTTAAAATTGCGCTTATGAGTCAAATTATATACCATTAAGCCCAATTTTACTACTCATTAATGTAATAGTAATTTAAATAATTCTTTAAAATAAAAATTAAAGGTTGGCTTAGTGTCGTCGTAAAAGTAAAATGATTAAGACGAGTTTAGAACGCAACACACGCGTTTTGAAATATATACAAACTTTTTTGATAGAACCCAAGGAGTTCTAATTAGGTAGGTAGTACTCAAAAGAGTTTTTAGTTTTTAACGTTTAACTTGGATAAAGTAATTAGTAATACGAATAATGGCGTACATTTTACATTGATACGTAAGAAACACATATTTAATTGAAATACCTTGAATTTGGTACGTATATTTCCACATTTTTTCAAAGTTTATAACAAAACGATTCAGTTTACGCCACGAAACTAGAAACTTTTTTTGGATCGCTATTTTTGACACTATGCGAACCAATTTAGGTTCAAATGTCACCTCATGGTACGAAAAATGAACGAACTAAAACAGCTTGCGATTCAAGTGCCGACTTGATTTGGCGTCAACCTAAACCGGATCGTTTTAATGACGTCTTAGTATGAAATTGCAAAGCAGTTCATTTTAGGTCGTCAATTGAATCGTAATAATAGTTCATAGTAAGCCTCCAGTTCTTCCTGTCCTGAGGGTGAAACCTTAGAATTCTCACCAATCACCAGTTCCCAGCGGCGCGTTCCATTGAATATAATGAAACGCGCCGGTGCCGCCTCCGCCACGCACCCGCTGACTTCGAGACCGAAACCTTTCGCGAGAACATTTGGCGAACTTAGCACTCTTATAATAGTCAAAGTGAACCTTCTTACCCCACTTTTTATAGTCACCAGGTAAACTTAGCACCTCGATCAGTCTGAACCAGTCAACCACGAAGCCTAGTTTCGTTTTCGACATCAACTCTCGATGCTGACAATTTTGGTATCTTAGCGTTTCACAAGCATACTTAGTGCTTAATGCACTAGATCCTGTACTTTGCAACGTAATGAGATATTGTCTTGGCATTACTTAACCTGTTGTAAGTTTCGATATTTTTCTTCTGACAGAAAAATGTGTACCACTTAGAATGTTTACAAGATATGGTTACAATATGACTGTTAGGGATATGAAACGTAATAAATACTTCTATCAACTTTATCTCATCATCATTTGCCTAAATGCTTAAAAAGTGATAGCTTAGTGGTGTGACGGGCGGACTGCCTTGTAACAGGTCTCAAGTTCAAACCCAAGGCAATGTGGGTGTACTTTGTACACCTCTGCCGATCCCATCGGGGATTTCAGGCGTGACGTTATGTTATGTTAGGTTTGTTATATTGTCGACTGTCGGGAGGACACGGCGCGGCGTACGCTGGCAGAGTGTGCCGCTTGCGAGGAGCAGGCAGTGACTTGTCGCTGCCGGCCGTAGTCGAGAGGATGGTCGGCAGCGTCGAGTCCTGGGATGCCCTCGTCTCTGGAGCAGGCAGTGACTTGTCGCTGCCGGCCGTAGTCGAGAGGATGGTCGGCAGCGTCGAGTCCTGGGATGCGGTGGTGTCCTTCTGCGAAACGGTCGTCTCGCAGAAGGAGGCTGCGGAAAGGGAGAGGGAGATTACCTCCACTCACACGGCCCGCAGCAGACGCACCGGTCGCAGGCGGAGGGCGGATAACGCCCTCTTCCAGCCCCCTAAATGGGTTCAGGGGCGACGGACTTGGGGACGTCCGCCGCCCCCCACATACATGGACCCGAGGTGGCGGCGCGTCGTGTTCACGCGCGCCCCTCTTGGACGTCGCGAGGGGAGTCCAACACCTCACTCCCCTCGCTGACTTGGCGAGGCCCTCGGGGCCGGCACAAGTCGGGGGTCGCGGAAGTATCTTCTGTTCCCGTGGCCCCGGCGCAGGTGTGAGAAGGAACACGGGGTGGTTTTTAGTCAGTAAGAGTCTGACAGACCCCTCGGAGCACATCCATGAGGATTTTCCACCCCTCAAAAAAAAAGGTTTGTTATACCTATGTATTGGTACACATTCTTTGCAGAAACAACCTGCATAACACCAGTTATGCAGGTTGTTTCTTCAAAGAATGTGTCTATAATATAAACGCACATACCAAGGGACACCACCGTCCATAGCCCGCTACATTCACAAAGCGATTAGTCGCAACAATTCACGACCGATCGTAAAACAAAACCAACGTGATTAAGCTGAACATCCGATTTAGGGATGGGCGTATATTATCACTTACATCTATTACCAAACTAACCCGACCTCTATCTCCTTAACCAGCAATCCAAAGTACCTACAGCTCATAGAAAACTGGACGAAGGTAAGTTTGACCAAGCTTATTTTACATTCCGACCAAAGGAAAATAGTGCCTATGGTCGTTGAATTAAGGGTTAATTGAATAACATAAAGAATTTCGGTCAATTCACGTGTATAAGCTCACGTTTAGCTTGGGGCGTTCGTCGCTAATCTGTCAAACTAACTAGATATGTGTTACAGTTAAATATTAAACAAAAACTGGCTGTTAATCTAGTAAGTATATCATTGTCTTATATGATGTCATGTGGATTGTATTCTCTATGGAATGAGAGAGCAGTGGTGGCCCATTGGTAACGACCGCGACGCATATACATAGACAGCCATTTTAGGTGCTTTGTGTGAATTATTTTCATCACCACTGCTTGCAAGACGATAAAGGAAAACATGGTGAAGAAACCGATATGCTCTAGAACCAAACATTCGAAGACATGTGACGTATCACACATCATGATCTTCACATCATCTCATCTCTCTCTCGTGTGTGTATGTGTCTTCATCATTTGTAAGTTTTTATGGTGTACAATAAAGAGTATTTATTTTATTCTATTATATTCTACCAAACCCGCACTGGGCCCGTGTGGTAGATTACGGCCCATACCTTCCCACAAAAAAGAGGCCTGTATTCCAGTAGGGGGCGTCATCTCATCTCTCTCTCTTGTGTGTGTGTGTGTGTGTGTCTTCATCATTTGTAAGTTTTTATGGTGTACAATAAAGAGTATTTATTTTATTTTATTCTATTATATTCTACCAAACCCGCACTGGGCCCGTGTGGTAGATTACGGCCCATACCTTCCCACAAAAAAGAGGCCTGTATTCCAGTAGGGGGCGTCATCTCATCTCTCTCTCTTGTGTGTGTGTGTGTGTGTGTCTTCATCATTTGTAAGTTTTTATGGTGTACAATAAAGAGTATTTATTTTATTTTATTCTATTATATTCTACCAAACCCGCACTGGGCCCGCGTGGTAGATTACGGCCCATACCTTCTCACAAAGAAGAGGCCTGTATTCCAGCAAAGGGAACATTACAGGTCGATTTCGTCATTTTCAAAAAGATGCAAAAAGTTTCTATTTCACACCACGGTGGTCTTGGCTAAAAGTAAGTATCTTGAGTTTCAGTTTCTCGGAATGGAATGGAACTCTATTCATAGCCATGATTCTTGACATTTGTCGACACACCACTGCCGGTGGGTGAGTGACGAGGAAAAGGAAGAGCAGCGACCACCTGCTAACTAAGACGATAAATAAATAAAAAACTTGTTTCACAATTTCTTCTTTTCGTGACTAACCTGGTGTCAGTGATTTTATGCCACCCATGTACCTCTGAATTGGCTGCACATGTTATCGAGTAATTTCTCTTTATCATGCCAGTTTCTTCAAAATGTTATCCGTTGTTTTAATTCACATTAAAAACTGACTATAAGGCTGATAGGAACTTTTCAGCATAGAATTTAAAGCTAATGCTATAAATAATTGGGCCAAGCTGATTTATAATGTATGCTATTGGTCGCCTTCAGGTCACAATTCGACTGTTTTAGCTTTCTGCATTTGTTCTCTATTTTTAAACTTAAACGATGATTAATTTCACACTCCTTCGTGCCCGCAATATTCCTAAGAAGGGGTTCGAAGATTTCGTATACGTAATGTATTAATATACAGGGTGGCAGGGACATCGACGCACATCCGCTTACCATGGATTCAGTACATGATTCTGGACCCCCCTGCGTTGAAATTTTTCGTCGGCTTTTCCTTAAATTTTACGTTTTTTTCTGCATTTTTTTTTACTGTAAACTGTATATAAACATTATTTTTACCTATTCCAATGAGATTTTGTAAATTCACTTGTTTCACTTAAACCAGCAATGAAAGTAAAACAGGAAAGGGCTACCTGATCAGCTGTTTTTCTAAAGTTCAAATGCGAGGTCAACACTAGCATAGTAGGTGCCTTCGCTTTTCGCTTTCTACCTAATGCCAACATTCTATTGTCGGCCACAAAGGACGCCACCGCACCGGGCGGCGCGCGGTCTAGTCTGTACGATATTTTTTTAACCAGCCATTTCCGAGATGAATGACCTTCGTAATTTCATTTATGGCATCAGGTGCAACCTTTTCACGACGTTTGCGCGTCGATGTCCCTGCCACCCTGTATGTAGATTTATTAAGTTACATATAAATTTGAGTATAAACTCGTCCAAAACCAAGTCTATTTCGTATAAATCTCTTCGCGTGACGAAGTCGTCGTGAGACCAATTGCGTTTCAATAATACGATTAAAGTTATTTTAGTTAGATTTCTGGTAATTTAACAAAAAACCTTTGAAATCTCCGTCCGTCGCCCCCCACGTACGAGGGCCCGAAGTGGTGGTGCGACGTGTTCCGCGTGCTTAGTAAGAGTCTGACAGACTCCTTCGCCTTTAAGGTCATTCATGAGGATTTTCCACCCCGCGCCAAAGAATAAAAATAAAATGGGGTCATAACCTTAGTCATTGATGTCAGAGATGACGGAGATTAACTTAAACAGTTCTCAAAATGTAACATTGTTACTTGTCTAGAATTTAAACCCTGCATAAAGTGCAAATCTTTAACCACTGGGCTAAAAAGAGTTAAAACGAATAACAGTTTTTGATCCTTACGTTACAAGTAAAATTAAAGTTGGCTTTCACACGCATGACGTGTCGGCTCCTTTAATTCCCGCCATAATCAAAAAGCTACAAAACACAAAAATAAAATCAACATAACAAGCTTTTTCGGGGAGTGTCAAAATATCAGAGGAAATGCCCTTTCCGTGTTTCGTTTTATTTCGACGGGGCAATAACTATTGCCTCGTATAATAACCCGCCATCAAAAATACCGTACGCACACTCATTTACTTAATTTCTCAAGTAATTTGCACTTACACTTTTTTAAAAGTGTCGATTAAGCAATTTATATATTCAATTATGCAGATTATTAAATGAAAAAATAAAAATGGCTTCGTAATTTACATGTCAGGTGTCAATCAATGGTTGGAATATATTCGGGTTTTATGTAAATTATCTGTTCTTACGTGGGAAGTAATGTTTACGAGAATATTTCTATATTCATCATCTTTTGTCAATTATCCAATGAATATTTAACTTACTAACTTGCACTTTTAAGGTTTCTTTTTTTATGAACTCTTTAATGAATTTGGGGTTACCATTTCCAATGATGAAGAATGACAGCTAAAAAGGGTGTTATGATACCTTGATATCTAAGTGTCAAATTTTATTAATAACTTAGCATAATGCTATGCTGTAACTTAAAACCTTTCGTCATAGGCTTGACGAAAAAATATCCGTGTGTCGGTATATCGATAATTCTTGGCCACATGTAACATATTCAGATTCGTCGATACATCGATATTAAAATGACGAGCATGTAAACTTAACACATACGTACTAGTCGAAAATTTTTTCGCACAACTTTTTTAAAAATAATGTACCCACACTAAGTTAGTCTAAAAAATATCAACATTGTTTCTGTTTTTGGACAGTAGAAAAGTGCAATCAATACATTTGAAAACTACCGAAGTACTTTGATGTAGATATCGATATTTTTTTACTCTTCCAACATCCCTATTTTACACCGTAAAGTCATAAAATTCCTCACTTTGAGGACCTCATTGTTTCGATACTTAAAGGTAATTTAGATGGCCAATACACAAACAACTATCTATAAATAACAATGAAACAAGAAAGCGACATTACTTTGGGATGCCGCACATACCATTGCGTCAAGACGGACATTTACAGAATGATAATAACATTATAATTGTTAAATCTAAATAGGAATGTGTAGTCGATCGATACTCTGCATCGGGAAATTTGTCGGTTTTCCTCTACGAGTATAAGTACCTACCTACTGTGAGGTATGAGGCAGAGTAACAATTTTTTGAAAGATTGGAGAATGAGACCCCATTCTCCAATCTTTAGGCAAAACTGACAGAAATTGGCAGTCAGCCTTAAGCAATCGTGGATCAATGCTTCTCTTTGTAAGAAGAGGCATGTGTGGGGGGAGTTCGTTTAAATTTGCACCCACCACTGCTTTTCTCTGCATCACCTAAAGGTTGACTGATTGAAAATGCCTATCGACGTTGAAAGATCAATTTCGCGTAACTACAACTGTTTATTACTGCAAATGATACACCTTCGCTGATTGGGCATAAGGTGTATACATATTTGCAGTATTAAGGAATTGTAGTTACGCGGAATTGAACCTTCAATGACGCTATGGCATTAAGTCCGCCTGTGCTACGCCATATTAGTGTGCTTGAAGTATTATTTAAATGAATAAGAGGCCTTTGCCCAGCATTGGGTTAATTCAGGCTAGTAGTAATCATGATATTTACCGGACACTTACCATTTATGCGCGTGTCGCGCCTATCTGCAGAGGCCTCAGGAGTATTTTCCAAACTTCTTTTCCTGACGTAATAAGTTATTTTTGGCACGATTAAACAGATAAAAGAGAAGTCAATGATTTACTACTAGGTTCATGGGAGGACGTTGATAATTGTAATAATGAGTAACGCATAATATTATGTGGGCTGGTAGCATCGTAGGTGGATGTCTGTGCAACATTATTTAGATCAAAAGTTAAATATAAGTGTAGGCAATATTTATGAGCTGTGCCTCAGGCTATTAATGTGTGAAAAGATCTTAACATTTCAGCAAGAAAAAGTGTTTTTGGTAGGTAACACAAAATGTTAGAATGAGCCGAAATATAAGTGAAACCACTGCGATTAATTTGAAGAAAAAGACTTCTTGAATACACCCGTTACTGATTTTAGTTGAATTTCACCTTTCAATCGTGTTAATTATAGACACAATAGGAAGACAATGACAGCGTGTTCGCTTGGGGTTTAATGAATTCATGACGCATCATTGTGACAAAGATATACGAATATTACCTATATCCGTAATACAATGCAATAGTCTATCTCGTGAGTCCAGTGATTGAAATCCCTACTGCTGTGTTTAAGGTTCTGGGGTTGGGCGACTAGGTTAGGTTAGTCGACAAGAGACTACAATGTCGAGAATGATTTCGACAATAATCGGCAGAAATGTTTCAACAATCTGACACTTTGTTGATTCTTTCGTAGAAAACATCAGTTTCTACCAACTATGACTATTCAGTAGTCTTTGGAAGCATTCAACGTCCAATCGAAATCACACCATCAAATCTAAAAATAAACATAATTTAATAATATTTAAACACAACAAACGCCGCGCCGTCTTAAAAACGTTTCGAATTTGCCAACGAACTGTGCTAATTGAAAAAAAAAGTAAAGCCAATCGCATTCCAGTCCAGTCCAGTCTGTAATCGGACAAGGCTGTCCGAATCGACTTTTTCGACTCGATGGAGATTCATTTGCTTTATTAATTACTTGAATAAATATCACAAGTTATACATTAAGGTCGATCGAGTGGTTTTTGGTCTGATAAATCGATAATCGCTGCTACCTGCCGATAGGGGAAAAATGCTTTATAGGTAGGTAATTAATTTAATTGCGATTATAATTTTAGACTGTTACTATCCTAATACGGGGCAAATGCCTTGTCACGTAAATGGATCACCAATTCACCACGCTTGCTCAAGACAGTTTGGAGATTTCAAACTCACATTAACTATAAGTCCAGGTTTCCTAACGATTTTTGCCTTCACCGGTGGCTATGATGTCTAAGATAAACTGAAGTGGTACACTTATGACTTGAAAAAGTCACATAGGTTACCTAAAGCAAATGCAATTCTACTGAATTGCATTTGCTTTAGGTTAAGAACTGCAAAGATAGTAAAGTGTGTCGCCGAATTGTTGTGTATTTTATTTTATACTTTTTGGAATACTTTCTTACAGCTATATAGATGCGATACAGATGCAATGATTACATAGTTTTTAACATGATGATGACCAGTTACAAGTTTTTACATGCAGTATGGTAATTAATTATATATAGTTCTGGAAATGCAATATATCTTTCGTTTTTTGCAAGGTGCACCGCTGTTTTATGATGTATGTTGATCAAAGTTCAATTTGCAGCAATTATGGTAATATAATTTACTAAATAATAATCATAATAAATCATCGATATAATATGATGACACATTTTAATATCAAGTTACTTTGTATGATTACATTTTTTCCCAAAACAGCGCAACGGATTTTGAAGCGATTTACTATACCAACTTTGAAGGATATATTGTGAAACTTTTATTTAGAAAAACTATGCCAGTTGAACCTAGATAGTATGAATAAAAAATTGTGATTTCATTCATCTTTCTTTCTTCAGATTTTTTCCTGTATCGTGGGTGCATTTCCAATACAATAAATACACAACCAGATTCGGAACATTGACCTATCGGTCATACAACTACTTGGTACCGAGTGGGAGTCCAACCCGCGGCACGCAGCGTTGCAGTCAACCGCCTAGCCAACGATGCCGACCACCTATTCTTAGAAAAAGAACCTACAAAACGACTGCACAACTTCTGAAAATACATCGTAGGTATAACGGTACATAAGGATCCCACATACCAAAGCGTAAGTCTTGCGATAAAAATCAGCCGATTTCCCCCACGCCCGCGCCATCGTCCAATTACAACGAACTACTCATTATTTTAAGAAAACATTAACTACTTAACATAAAAATTTTGAGTCGAAAACGCTATGCAATTACGTGCACCACAAAATTGCGAAGTGTATAATGTAGGTGGTGGTGACACGGAGCTGTTTGTGTGGCTGGATGTGCCAGAAAACTGTCTGAATGCTGTCAGGGAACTTTCTTAGTACTGTGTTAATACTGTTGGGGGAACAGTCTTAGTACTGTTGGGGGAACTGTCTAAGTACTGTCAGGGAACTGTCTTAGTATTGACGGTAAACTGTTTGGTTACTAATAGGGAACTGTTTGGGTACGGTGTACCTAGGCATTAATTTAACCCTAGACGCAACTGCAACGGCTTAGTTTTCATACTGTAGGTAGTATGACACCTCTTGCCCGGTATGCTTATGACAGGTTTGGGAATGAGGTCCATATTAGTTCTTCTAACCATCTTTAATATTAGGTCTTAATTTTTTAACGTTGCATATCAATCTGTGCGCATTTATTTGCAATTTCATTTTGTTGCTTTCTAGTGACATAAAAAAGTTATTTGTACACATATTCCATCAACTTTATCTTTATTTATACCTTTATTTATTACATTTTCTAATGTCTCTGTCGCATATCGAAGTCTTAAATCACTTCACAGAAAATGTACCAAGGTTTCAAAAATACTATATTGGAAAATATAGGCTAGTCGTCCAAACTGTCCACCAACAAACAATGTTGCTTGACACTTCCAGCACTCCATACATCTTTGTTGGCATGCCGTCTCGACCCCCGCTGTAAGTGACTGCCGAAACTTGCACGAAGCCCTAAAAAAAGGACAAGACGCGCTCCAGATCAAATGAGATGGTCCTCAGGGCATCAGAGTAGTGGTACACAGATACTGCACTGTTATTTAATGAACTGCAGAACAATTTCTGAATAAGAGAAAATTGGTATGAAGAAACCAATATTTTAAGTATTATATTATTAGCTCTAAGTGCTCCAAGACTATGGGTCGTGGCGTAATGTTACGAACGTATAACCATCCTCGAGAATTGTCTATTAAATACAAAAAGATATTTTAAAATCCGACAAGCAGTTCCAGGGATTTGTACGTTTAAACAACGTAAAAAATATCCTGCGTGGCTGTGAATTTCTTGACTGATATTTATCGGGAGCGAATCAAAATCAGCAGAATCAGAATACATATAAGATAGTCCCCCAAAACGCTCTTAACCACTTCCTAGTGTAAACATATTCAAAAATACGTTCTCTCTTCAACCACTAAATCTTGCTCGCCTCTGTCTCAAACTACTCTGTGCTTACATTGCTTTTTAATAACGTGTTTAATGCAAAAGAAATTTACGTTCGAAATCAGTGGCGGAGCAGTTCTTCGCACCGAAGTCGCCCATTGATGCAAAATCGAGAACTGGTTCGGAAACTGATACCATATGAACACATACCTACTTATTACCCCTTTTGACGGCGACAGGCGAAATTTTAGTATCGGATTTTATTTTATTTCAGGGCTGTCGCTACAGTGCAGTGGTTAAGGCCTTGCCTGCGTGAGGTTTTGGTTCATTTCCAGGTTAGTACCAATGTATGAATTCAGATCTTCATCTGAATTCATACCAGGGATATCTATCGGGTTGACATCAGGGAAGACAGATAAGTCAGTTAAGTCTTCCCTGAAACCAGGACTTATCTATCTATTTTAAAACTAAAAAACTACTCATAAACTCTATAACCACTGGACCGATTTTAATTATTTTTTCACCAATAAAAGCTAAAGTATTAGTAAATAGTATAATATATGCTGGTAAAGACTGATGAAAATATTACGAAATCCGCGCTGAATAAGTCGCGAGCGAGAAGGCCTAGTTATTAATATACTTAAGTCTAAAGCTGCCAATCCGCCTTGAGAAAGCCTTCTCTAAACGAGAAGACGCCATTGCCCTGCAGTGGGACTGTGACAGGCTGCTATTATTATTATTTATCAGGGGTGTCGATTTTCGATTTCGAAATGTCAAGATGATTTTGTACCAGCATGAGTTTTGTTGGCACATAAATTGCAATTTGCGCGATGTATAAGTGACTTTTCAATACCTAAGGATTGCATGAAAACGTTTCTGTATAATAACATTCGGATCTTATTGAGATTTCTGAAACTATTATTGTTTTGACATAATTTTCAAATTTTTCGATTATTCTGAAATGTTCGACTTGTCAATTTGCACGGTACCAAGCACTCGTTAAAGTAAATTTAACTCGATAAATTGAGTATTTAATGTTCGCTGTCGTTACTTGAATTTAAATACCTAATGAATTATAATAACGTTTCAATATCGAAGTTTAAATTTTAATAAAATGGACCGTTTTGGAGTCGATTTCGGCGAAAAATCGTACAAAACTACCTACTTCATAAGATACTTTTACGATGCCTCCTTGATTTTACAATGTTTGAGACCTTTTGTTAATCTACGATCTTTAGTAAAATAGTGCCCATATCACTACAATACCGAACAATGAGGAAACGCTATCATATCACCATATCAGTGCAGGCTGCGCGTACGCAACGACTAGTTTCTCACGCGTACTACTACACGCTGCGGTTTGTGGCCGCGCTCCCTTGCGCGTCATGCAATCCACTCGATTTACTATTAGTAAATATTCGATAGCATAATAAACCTGTTTAGTGTAACAATAAACTGTCACTATTCTTTTGTTTTAGTTGTTTTTTCTTTTAATTGTTAAAGGCGTAGTAAATATGTTTTGAAATTTATAAAAACTTAAGTAAAATGAGCAGAGTGTGCCAAACTTTATTCAAACCAGTGAAGCCGATATAATACGTAAAAGAGTATCATACAAACCGACTTAGATTATTATACTTACAGGGTGTCTCATTCAAATGGGTCAGTAAGGGAAAGTCTGAAACTATAAGACATACGAAGATCTGTTCTGAGGAACCATGTCATCAATTTTAATAAAAAGAGAAACTGCATTCATACATTTTAAAAAACATCTGTACTCCGTTCGGGAATCGAACCCGGTTATTTTGAAAAAAAAAACCAACACTATTTCTATTTAGATATCGATTGTGTAGATCTTAAGCAGTAAATGTCTGTATGAAACATGATGTCTAAAATGAATAAAATGCATTGTTTCCACATACTTTAATTTACTTTAGTAGGTGCTCGAAGTGACCACCGCCTTTTTCAATACCGCCTCTGGACTATTTCTTGTGGGGTTACGTTAAGGATGAAGTGTACAAAACAAGCTATGACACCGTTGTAGACCTAAAAGTAGCCATAGAGACAATTTTAACGCAAATTCACCACATGAAGATACAAAATGCAATTGTAAGATCGTTACCTAAACGTGTTGAATATTGTATTGAAAAAGGCGGTGGTCACTTCGAGCACCTACTAAAGTAAATTAAAGTATGTGGAAACAATACATTTTATTCATTTTAGACATCATGTTTCATACAGACATTTACTGCTTAAGACCTACACAATCGATATCTAAATAGAAATAGTGTAGGTTTTTTTTTAAAATAACCGGGTTCGATTCCCGAACGGACTACAGATGTTTTTTAAAATGTATGAATGCAGTTTCTCTTTTTATTAAAATCGATGACATGGTTCCTCAGAACAGATCTTCGTATGTCTTATAGTTTCAGACTTTCCCATACTGATCGATTTGAATGAGACACCCTGTATAGTTAGAATGATGATGATAACAATATTACAATATCTTGAGGTTATCTAGATTGACGAAGATTGTAATTTTGTTATTCTTAGTCAACCCTTAGGTGGACGAAACTGCACCGCTCACTTTTAACGAATATTTTTATCAGTATTGCAGTGCTGCAAAGGTATTTGATTAATGTCTTGACTTTTTTAAATCATTTTAATAAAAGAGGTTCTACATATTCGACCCGCAGAGTATGTCTGTATGAAAAGGACTTTCTCAAAAACTACTGAAGCTTTTTATATTCGAACAAGAATGTCCGGGACATTAAGTTCAGTAAATAATTCATCATCTGCCTATATTTTCCCAACTATTTTGGGGTCAGTTTCCTGTTCAACTGGATGTAACTGAATACCTATTTTACATGAAGCGACTCAAAATTCAGCAGACAAGTCGAAATACTAAATGTAAAACAGGAACCCGTATTTCTATTCCATTATTACATTTTAAAGAAAAATATCGGACACAATACGGTAAAAAGTGTTTCCCCTAGTTAAAAGTATGCCTAATTTCCATAAATATGATTTGCGTTTCCTTATATCAGCATAGTTTATTATCCTACCAGCATGTGACACGACAGCCCGTAGTCGAACCAGTACAGATTGCGAGCCTCCCCTATGAATCTAGAATGAGCAACTAAAGGCATTCGGAAAATATATAGAAAGTTGGAAAGCTTAGGTAATGGACTTTATTTGTAACGTCATGGACTGTACACGTTCTATTCAGTTGCTCATCAGTGGTTCATTTGAAAATCAGCGTCAGGCAGGATCTCAGCATCTGCCTGGCATTACCGCTGAAATGAACCTTTTGGCGCAGCCGTGAGACATGCCATTTTTTGTGTGATTGTGTTTTTACTGTGCGTGTATCCAGCTGTTGCCAATAAATGTATTTTCTTTCTTTCTTTTCTTTTCTTGCTAATCTATCCAGCTGAAAATTTGTCCTGTTGCTACGGAGGGTATCGAAGGACCGATAGGTATCTGTGGGCTACAGAATCTCTACAAATTCTTGTGTGGAGGTCGGGAATCGTGAAGCATTGCGCGACACTAACTGAAAGGTGTAATCTTACAGTGTATGAATACGAACTTGGCGAGGCATACAGATAGTTTCGGGACTACCGCAAAAAACCGGCATCCCTAATGTGTAGGTTACGTGGAAGCTCCAAAAGCATCCTGAAGGTTATTGTGGAGCGACCAGACCGCCCTTTTCTGATGCACTAGTCTCGTAGACACAGCTAAGGAACGATACTTAAAATGAGTAGTTAAGTTTTGTTTGGTATCTTTTTAGTCTAGTGTTACTGCTACTTACAATGTTTCTAAGTTTTCAAGACTAATACAATATGGAAAATAAATGTTGATTGATTGATAACTATCCATAGTCATACTCGTAACTTTTTTTACGACATTTACTCATTTCTCCGCATCACACACCCTAACTATAGTAACCGATATCCATCCATCTCATCCTTCGTCTTTTCTTACTTCGAACCTTCTGTGTTTGAAAAGTGGCTTTCGACCCGCAATGGGACAGCCACAGGCTGGTATTATTGTTATAGGTGCAGTCAGCCTCATAAGTCGATATACATATCCAAATTTCCTAAACTCATGAACACCTAGGCTTACACAAATTGCCTCAACAAGACTAGTGAATTTTGAACCTTTAAGACGTTAATTAAATCCTGGCACTAGTCTTGTTTAGCAATTTGTGTAAGCTAAGGTGTTCATGAGTTTAGGAAATATGGATATGTATATCGACTTATGAGGCTGACTGTACATCTTCCGCGGTCACCAGCGCCTTTTCCAGACGACTCATTTCTTATTCTATCCATCCGAACTATATATGCGAAAGTAAACACATTCACGGTCTTGCTAGTGATATGATTGCTTCATAAACTTTTCAAGCATGCCTTTGCCGCTTTATTCCGTTATCCACTTACTTAAATACTATGTTGAGTTGACATTTAGCAAGCTGTAGTACTTATATAGTAATGGTTTGGCTTTCAAAGTTGCAATCATTGCTAACCGACTAATTATTTTCAAAGTATATCTCGTAAAATTCTCGCAAACAACTTTATCTAGTGTGACCTTTACTTACTTATCTATAATGCAGAACTATTACTTTTTCATATTCCTACTTCTTTACCATGATAATAATCTTAACCATAGATCGAAACGTGAGATTGATCAAGTTCATATTTCCTTCCTGGGTGCAACCATGCGAAATCATGATAAGAGAACCCTATAACCATGAGTTTATACACAATAACATCTTTGGCGATTGGTAAAAATTTGAACCGTCACATCCCAAAGTATTGAGAGGTACAGTAGGCTACACGTCGTTATTATTGCTGAGATAGGGGCCTTTTTGGTCTCGCACAGGTCTTTTTATAAATTTATTTATCTTTTTAATCTTTTCTTGTAGTTTTTTTAACCGACTTCAAAAAAAGGAGGAGGTTCTCAATTCGACGGTATGTTTTTTTTTTTTTTTTTGTGTTTGTTACGCGATTTCTCCCCCATTTGTAGACCGATTCTCAAAATTCTTTTTTTATTTGAAAGAGTATACTTCCGAGGTGGTCCCATTTTAATTTGGTGAAGATCTGGTGCTGATCTTCGGAGATATACAATGGAACTCTTCAAAAATGGACGGCAAATCTGTCGTGATTGCTGGAATCGCTTGGATATTTATTGTTTATACAACATCATGATGTATCATCACGCCTGTACGCTCTGAGGGGTACGCAGATGTGTACAATATACCTAGATTTCGACAGTTAGGTATGTTAAGTTTCATTTATTAGGAGTAGATAACCCTATTACCATTATGTATTGTTAACAAATAACAATATAAAAATAAATTCATGGCAAATATTTGTATGGAAACAACTAAAAATGGAAAAATTAAATCTTTTTTGCAAAAAATAAAACCGACTTAAAAAAACCACTAACCGATGTAAAATAACTCTAAATTTGGAAGTCGGTGGCCCATCATAAATAACACAAAACCACCAAAGCCACAGACTTCCTAATTTAGAGTTATTTTACATCGGTTAGTGGTTTTTTTTAAGTCGGTTTTATTTTTTGCAAAAAAGATTTTTATTATCTTATTTTTTCTTTCTTTCTTTCTTTCTATTAGTAATATCTACTTTGCTGAAATGAAATGATATCTATACTTCTATACTTATAAAGAGGTGAAGTCTGTGACGTTGTAGGAGCTAATCTCGGGATCTCCTGGATCGATTTTGATAATTCTTTTACTAATAGAAAGTCACATTATTTGTTAGTATCATAGGCTGTATTTTATTTTCAAAGCTAAAAGGGGGTGGTGTGTTCTCGAAATGCAAGAGACAGGAGTCGCGAGCCAAGTGTTAGTTAGTTCGTAGATGAATAGGTTTAAAAAAACTCTTTAACACGCACAAACAAGAAGCAAAATAGTTTTCAAAACTAGATGGTTTCGTCCTATGTAACTACTCTGAGAAGAAACACCAAAAGATACGAGTTATATTTTAAAGTCGAGACATTAAATTGATCAGATCGATCATATGAGGACCATGCAGATTATTGACTGAGATGGTATTGAGTGAGTAGGTATAACGTAGTACAAAGTTCCAGTACAATGCGTGACCAGATTAAACCATCAGCTTGCGGCTTACTGTACAACAGTAAATAACCGACATGAACAATTTCGATCAACTTAAATCGCCTTCTCACAGGACCGAAATTACGCGAATCCGAGTCCCACCCTCCCGCAATAAACCCATCTTATAACACGTTACTGGACCGCTCAAGACATTTTAATGTTGAAGTCATAATTATAACATATATTATCTCCGTTGATGGTAACTGGACAATTTGGTGAACGCTCTGGGTGGTACGGTGGCTGCCGACGATAGTGATACTGGTATCCGAAGGAATGTAAGGTAAAAGACCAGCGAGGGTAACAAACGTATGGTTTTATTAATCGGTGTACATGATAAGCATCTTGCAAAATGGGCATATTAAATTTTGTGGGATAGTATTTTAACTGCATGCGACAGAAATCCCTATGTAAGAAGTTAAAGCCCTTCAATTAATAACACAAAAGTCGGCTGTACTTTGAGAGAAATCGCTAAAACCTTTTGAAAAGCTTACCACCACCAGCTTATTAATACCTGATATTAATCCAAACAGACAGACAGACGCGGTCTGTGGCTTTTATTGTACGCAAGCAGTGATTAAAAACGCCCGCCTCATTTGGGCAATTTAAAAGTAAATTGTAAGTGAACAGTATTAAATAATTCCTTTCTCCTTACGGGCATTCAAATACCACATCACCATAAAGCAAAATCAAGAGCGACTCAGATTTCTTGGAACGCAAACAGGTCGGGACACATATACTATCAGAGAGTATAACGCAAAAATGTTAAGGAACTTGCAAAAATCTGGCTGCGCCGTGCCGCCTAACCCTCGGCGTCCCACGATCAAGGGCTTTTTTGGGCAAATAATTCTGAACCAGTTCCAGAGCGTTGACCTCAGCCGCCGGAGGCTGTGGTATTTGGGCTGATTTCGGTTCCAAAATCGCACATCGTAACGTTGTTTTTGCCCTCACCATTATTATTATTAATTGGATCACCGACTTGTCCAATGATGGAAATCGTTAAGGAACTGCCAGGTCCGAGCTGGGTTCCTGAGTTCCGTGGGAAAGGTGCAAGATTTTATCTTCATCCTCGTCTAAGGTTAAGGTGTTGAAGTAGTCGTAAAATCTATCAGTTTAATACTCGAAGTAGCAGTGTCTGCGCTGGGTGTGTTACATATTTTATAACTTTCTTTCTGTTTTTCCCATGAGAGTTAAGATAAATTAAAGAAACGCTTAGGTTTTTTTACCTTTTTTTGTTATTTAGTTTCTCTAGAAATCTTCCATCATCTTAACACCACCAATACTTAATCATGAATGATCTCCAGTTCATTTCCAGATTTACATCAAATCTAAAAGAAATCTTGTACCTCCTCAAAAATATGTAAGTATATCACTCCTTATATTTCCGGATTCCTGTCAATACTGGACCCTAAAAACGCATTCACGTTTATAGCCCGAATAAATCAAAAATCTCCGGTCGTAATTCACCGGCAGTGCTTTCAATGTCCTCCTCGATATATCCGGATAAACTTGTCAATTTGTTCACCGCCGAAACGTGTTGGTCAATAGAGATATGGCCACAACATACGTTATAAGTTGATTTAATTTTGTCGGGTTATAAATCTGGAGTACCACCGTAGTGGGATAGTGACACAGTGTAGGGCAATCGGTAGGACAACATACATCTGAACAAAGATTGACGTTTAGATTTAAGTTTTGCAAAGAGAGAAGGCAATTCCGGGTTATAATCTTAAAATCAATAAATGTTTCTAAGAGTTTTTAGTGTTCGTTTAGTACCAAAGGTATGATTTACTTGACTATACTACTGCGCTTTGCCCAAAATGTTTAGGAAGCCCTGTCAAGTATGCATATCATCATCAGAGTAGCCTTATCCCAACTTTGTTGGTTAGATTCCAGACTACCGAAATGGGCCAATTTAAGTAAAGTAACTGCCAATCTGACCTCTACAACCTAGCTACTATATAATAACCCTCGATAAGACTGGTTATTGGACATAGCTGGCTGCTCATAAGACTATCAGTACCCTTCATTTCTACAACACTAAATACAAAACACGAGACCACGTCATAATCCCACTGGTCTGTCCTACTCTGTGACCGCGTTGCATTTCCACGAAGTTCGGCGGCATTCGGTCGTCGTTTCGTTTATATTAGCTTAATGAGTTCGCTTCGGCCTGAAGGCAACTTTTTACTCGCTTTTGCACTGTAATAAAGAGTTACCACGGTGTTCACATGCACCTTATATTATGAATATTTTTATCCACAACAGTTATACACTTTGCACGACTAACCAATTAACTTATTTAGGTGATGGTTTAGTTATTGTGTTTTCATTGATTCCGTTTTGTTTGCGGTCAGCTTGTGATGACTGCGGTTTCGGTCAACGTTTTTGGCTGTTAATTCATAATTGAACGTTGGCGATGTTTTAATTTTAATGTCAGATTTTCATGTGTTTATTGTGGTATTTTGTTTAATAACTGCTGACCGCAGCATTGTTATTATTTAATTAATTAAGGGTTTAAATCTGATGGATTTTGCTACGTATAGTTTTATGAAACGTCCCTTAAGCCCAATAAAACTTACTAAAGATGTAATGAGTAAAAAAACGGAGAGTACTACTTACTTTACTACAAGATAAACTTTTATTAATGCCAAGGCGTATAAAAAGAAAGAAAACCATTTATTTAGCAACAGATTACAAAACACGCACTGTAGTACAAAAACCTTGGAATTCGCAATAAAAAGAAACATAAAAGAATAAATCCCAAAATACCGGTCGAGATGAACTGTCATAATATTTTAATCAAAGTAACACATCAGTTACCCGTGTGGACTGCCCCCTACCCAGGCGCAGGTACTCCATTAGTCCTATATTATTTCGTCCGACGAAAAATCTGTCCAGACTTTTTGTCCGAAAAAAAATATCGGAGCGAAAAAACTCTTTGACTGATCCGCCATTGGTAATACTAACAGAGATGCAGGTTCGGCCCGTGAACTATAATTTGCTAATAAGCTCTCAGAAGAGCCTCTAGAGCCTCGCCAGGTAATTAACAGTTACAGTTTGCATTGAAATTGCTGTGAAAGATGGGAAAGATAAAAAAAGTTGGTGCCCTGATTTGTTTTTGGGGGGATAATGACGCGTGGAGATGATTTACTGTGATAAATGCGTTCTTCAGCGTGCAATTTTCTTGCAAGCGAGTTTGAATGGAACGGTAGGACATTTTCAAGTTTCGCACCGTTTTTTTAATGGTATAGCTTCATTAGCCCTCGATACAACACCGATATGAGTAATCAATGGTATCTACAAATCGTAGTGTAGGCAATGAATTAAAAACGTTCGCGTAAACCAGGTAGACCTCTCAAGAGCTTCCTTATTTCATTTTAAAACAGTAAATTTTTTCAACGTACTTATTGATAAAGAAATATTAAATCAAATCCAAAGCCGCAGAGCATAAAACCTGCAATCCCTCAAGGGTTTGTCAGAGGTGTACTAAAGTACAGACGCCAGCACATCAAGTTACCCCAGTGTGTCAAATTTTCCCAACTGAATATGAACCTTATTCTGTTTGTCATAAAGTTGAAAAACGATCAAAGAAATTTGACACATTGGGGTAACTTGACGTGCTGGCGTCTGTACATGCTTATTTCGTCAGTAACGATAGCTAAATGATCATGGCAATAGATCAGCCTGCTACTCAGATATTCCAGATAGCAAATCAAAACAAATTCCATATTCCTACCTATAATTACATAACTGATTGCTAGAAAGCTAACAAAGCCTGATATGAGACACTTTTCAATACTAAATTATATTAAAATGTCAAATCTAAAATTCTGTGAACTTAGAAACCTGGGAATAACCCAATGTGTTGTGTTTCTGAGAATGTTGTGTCAGAACATGAGGTCTTATGCAAGGATATACTTTAGTATGTTTATGTCTAGCGGTTATCGATTTTGCAACTTGGAATTTGTTTGTTTTTATCCTTGTATTATTTCAAGATAATACACAAAAGCTCTTTTGTAAGCATCTTTTTATTATTTCATTTATATCGCGTGAAGCTAAAATAGTCCTTGTTTATATTTCGTCCATTTTTTTTTATTAGACGCTATTTTGCACCATTTTTTTATTTTACTTTAGTTAATGCTCCGAAATTTTCATGGTTAGGTATGTCAGGGATAGAAAAGTGTGAGCAGTTACCCTTAGCAAAAAGCGCATGCGCAGCCATGCGACCAGAAGACTTAATAATAGAAAGGAATAATTTTAATTAAAAGATAGTGTTACTATATTTGTCTATTAGTTCAGTCGGAGTCTAGATTGTTAACTGGTTGATAGCAATAGGCACGCTCCTAATTTTGCAGAACATAAACAGATATGGCGAAATTTGGGATTTCGAAGGTACCTCTTCGGGGAGATCGACATATTTTTTTAAAGACCGTAAAGTCCTATAGGTATATACGTCTCAAAGACACATAAAACATCTAACAATGCCCACACAATTAAAACCATTCCCTCGGTCACGATCATCGTTTCCGGATCCAAACGCCGCCAGATTCCGATCACACAAAACCTGTTCTAGAAATACTAACGGTCTGTCTAGATTCTTTACAATATTTATATCTTTTTGATCAGCATTGCCTTTCACAGGTAAAAAAATTACCACATGCTAATGTCAACCTTACTGCGAAGCCTATAAGGCTTACACTAACTGTTTTATAAACTTGGTTGGTCATACTCCTTATACATTTCGTCAATCAAATACGAGTAATGATTAATAGAGTTGAAAGCGGTGTGTTTAGATCACTCTGAAACATGATCAATTTATTTTGTGATAATGTATTGGGCTGGGCCTGGTAGTACTGGTACAGGACACTTGGGAGTGGCAGTCTCTGCAGGCAGGTGGTGACTGATAAATGATCCTTGAACTTGTGTGAACTACCGCAGCAAGAATGCTCCAACTAGATTGAGTTCGATTAGATCACTTAGTACAGTTACGAGTGCTAGAGACGAAGATGTAAAAAATGCGATGTATTTTAGCCTAAGCCAATGAAAAAACCCGGCCAAGTGCGAGTCGTAGTCGAGCAAAAAATAACAAAAAAATCGCGTTTGTTGTACTCGTATGTGAGCCCCCCATAAATAGTTATTTGTTTTTGTTTTTAGTATTTGCTGTTATAGCAGCAACAGAAATACGTAATTTGTGAAAATTTCAACTGTCTAGCAGACAAACTGACGGACAGACAGCGAAGTGCTAGTAATAGGGTCCCGTTTTTACCCTTTTGGTACGGAACCCTAAAAATAATCGTCACTAGATCCACATCCGTCATGGATCCGGCCAATCGATCTTCTGAGTTGTTTTGTTCTGAATTAACCATGATGAGCTTAATATTTGGTTACAGCAATGATACTGTAGTGTGAATTCGATATTGATATTTAGTATTTGGAGCTCTTCATCATTTGCCTAGTCTTTTACAAGTACGTTACGTACTTGTAAAAGACTAGGCACGTTGCGGTTTCCTGTCTAACTGGATACAGGTGAATCCCCCCCCCCCTCTCCTTACGTCGAACTCCTCAATGCTGAGGGTAGTGACTTCCCTGCTTCATCACCTTTTTTTCACGATGTTCCTCCATCTGCTTCTGTCTCTGGCGGTGTGAAGGGCATCGTATACCGAAGAGTCAACAGTGGTGCGGATCTGGTCGGACCGACGTATTGGACTGCGTCCACCAGGCCTTTTCCCATTCTCTTTGCCGGTCACGATGAGCATTTCGAGATTACCACCGTCTTTCCTTGCTATGTGACCGAAGAATACCAGTGAATTCAGATGAATACCTACTAGTGTTTTATATGGAGCAACAACCTATTTGACTCCCCCAAGTCAGTGACTGTGTACTTGTAACACAAATAGAACGTCTATGGTTAAACTGGTTGCTAAGTTTTTAAGGTTTTGATTACTCGTAACGACTGTGTTAAAGATTTACAAACGACAGCCGGGACCAACGGCTTAAAAATATTCAAGTTCTTCTAACTTATCAGACAGACTTGTTGCTGGAAAGTTTGTTCCGCCACTGTTTCTTCCCAGCAAAAAACACTAGGAAGTGGCGAAGGGCGGGTTTTTTGGGGGACTGTCTGATGTCATATTGCTGTTCATAAAGTGCTGACCCTCATTGCTCAGCCTAATTTAAATAAACGAGTTTTGATTTGATTTTATTTAACGTGCTTTTGCGAGATACAAAGTGGTCTTGATATTTTGTTATAAATGGTTACCCATCCACGGACTGGCCTCGGCAAGTGTAGCTTAACCTTTGTTCGATATCGTGCGGCTGATATTATTTAGTCAAAAGCCTCACCGTATGCGGTCGTTTAACATTTTTAGTGACGATATTTCATCTTCTATTAGGTATATCGTAAAATACCCAGAAATATTGTCAGTTAGATTAGAAGGTGCGACTTTGTGTTTCAACATTCGATTAACTATTACGTTTATATTATCTTCACACATTGTTCTCTCAAGGTGCCCATTGAATAAATATTTCACAGAATTCGTCAAAGTAGGACTTAGCTAAACACGTTTTGTTTCATATAATTGCAGGATTTGGTCACAATTTGCATATAAATTGGAATTTAAAAGCCCAACCTTTGGGCAAATCTTAGATTCGTTGCGGAAAATCGCGTCTAATCTGGGTATCTATTTCGAAGCCAGTTATAGGTTTGGCCCAAGGTGGCGATATTTGATGCGGAGGGTCTAAGGTCAAATCTGGCCTAGTGTTCAAAAATTAAATACAGCAGTTGAATACATAGAAGAGGACAATGCACCTTTAATACTCCAATCATGCCATGCAGGGAAGGACCCGTCAGTTTGTGAGGCCCTGAAGTAACTTGAATTTATTTACCAACTAAATCACATAAATGATTTCTTTAAATTTTTAAAAAAAAAAAACGTGTTCACGGTATTCTCTGTTATCTCTATATATCTATACTAATATTATAAAGAGAAAAGGTTTGATTGTTTGCATTGAATAGGCTCCGAAACTACCAGACAGATTTCAAAAATTCTTGCACCGTAAGGAAGCTCCACTATACCCGGGTGAAATAGCTACTTTTTATCCCTGTATTCCCACGGGAACGGGAACTACGCGGGTGAAACCGCGTGACGTCTGCTAGTACATTATAAACAGTTAAAGTTTGTGAGTTTTCGACGTTGTAAGGAATTTTCAAAATCGGTTCTGTAAATCCGGAGAATCACCCTCTGGATTTCCAGAACCGATTTTGAAAATTCTTTTATCAATGGAAAGCTACATTATTTGTGAATGTCATAGCCTATATTTTAATTTCAAAACGAAATAATTACGGATGCAGTCGCGGGCGAAGTACTAGTATCTTACTTAGATCCACCCCTGATACTACAACGAAGTAAAATACTTCTGATTTCGCGTGCGTCACAGAACATTGCATCTGTCATATATTTATTACCATCTTTCAGGTGAAATTTCACGCATACAGAACAATCCTGCGTGTGTAATGATAAACAAAAGCTACTAAAAAGCCCTCATAGCCACCGGTTCTCCTATCAAGTGTGTCGATTATCGCATTTACATAACTTTTTATTAATCCGATGGCATTTACGTCAATATATCGTTTCTTTGCGCTCCATTGACCAATTGACATCTACAAGTAGTTCCACTGCAGTCGCGGTGGGTCTTACAACAAAAACTGTCTGCTTATCCACGGAAGGTTGTAGCGTGACTATGGGCATACGGTTTCCTGTTAGCTAATCCGTATGGTAATCAGCACTCTGGTTACCATACTTTAGCATTTTAATTTCATAGTCGGTAAGCACTCGGCATCTTTAAAGGTTACTCATGTTTTTTTCCTGGCGTCGCTTTTTTTAGCTTAATGAATTTTCGTTATTGCATACATCAATTAGGAAAAAATGCTTACAAAATTAGCGTGTTCTGTCGGTGTTAAGTACACAAAGACCTTATAAAAAAAACTGTAAATTAATGGTTTACCAGACGCTGTTTAATTTCATGGAGGGCATAGTAGCTAAGAAGTAACAAATGCAGATGTTCTTGAACGTTAAGTAAAGGTTATGTTTCGGGAGGCATCGCTATTCCCTAACCGCTGCAACACCTGAAATCCAGAACCAACGGTGGTGACTACCATATAAGCGTCGAGTCCATACTATAATATGAACTGTCTTGGATCCCGCATCAGAAAAGAACAGGGGAGTAATTAAAACATAAACATCATATCCACTAAACAATGCTTGCAAAATCTGTTTATGCTTAGCTGACATTCTATTACGTATACCAAGACTGGTTCATGTCTTAAAAAGAACGCCCTTGGTCCCGGCTGCCTAATGTGGAGTTTTGTTAGTTATGTAGTTAGAACCCTGCAAATCTGATAACCAGTATTACCAAAGGGAATCGTGTCATTCAGTTGCATTCTGATACGATGGAAGCCGAATTCAACTTAGTTGGGAAAAGGCTAGGCAGATGAAGACTGTGTTACTCAATGTCGACATTATTTTCATAATGTCTCAGGGGTAACTAACTGACTTGTCACAATTTTTGCAATGTGTGCACACAGTTTATCAAAAATATTATCACGCATGTACTAAGTCTAAACTATTATGCGTGATAATATGTACTATAAGCAAGTGTAAGTGAAATATTGTACTAAACGCAACACTACTTATGCCAGTTACATTTAAGTCCCAGGGTAAGAGCCTATATCACCATCAACCGGAGGACACAACCAGAATTCGTATGGTAACTAAGAACAGATTGAAAAACCGAATAACACATTGCACTACTCAGGACTATAACCCAGGGTAGTAATGTTTAGTAATAACGCTTGTGACGACTAGACGAAGGCAGTGAACCTTGAAGCTCTGAACTTAAAAACAATTAACTTTTGACATCAATGACTGCAGACGTAGAGGCATATAGTCAAGAAAAGTAATTAAACTTTACTCACACCAACTTTGCCAGCTCCCCTAAACAAATAGCGGTGTTTTGCATAATGAGGCCTATTCTGATATTTCCATCATTGAAGGAGTTCTGTTCCCCATGGCCGATCAGCCGAGAAACTCATTAGCAATATGTTAATGATATCACAAATTGTGTTAGGGAAAGTGCTGCTAAAACACACCTCACACCTAGGCATGGACACGAATTCGTATCCTGGAAGGCGTAAATGCGAAATCACGATTTTCGTTCTCAATTGATCGGTCAGTCACAAGCGAATTCTTGGCCTGATTTCTAAGGTAACTAACGGATTTAAATTGAAAATCAATGGTACACGATGATCATGAAACATAATATGATAATTAAACAAGCTAACCTAGTTACAGCAGCACGCCCGACAATGGTATCAAAACCAGCACTAAACTTACTAGTTCAAGGTGTTAGGTACTATCGACATACGATTGATACAGCTGAAAGACATCCACTGCTGACATACTCGTAGGCCTCCCCAAAGATTTATACAACGATCGGTCCTGCGCTGCACTCTTCCATCGCTTTCCCACGATCTTCACCAAACGATCAGTTCATATTGGGGCTTACTCACGCTGTGTCTTCTGGTGCACGGTCGCCATAATTATGAGAACTCTTTCGCCCCAATGGCCATCGGTTTTGCGAGCTATGTACTAGGCTACTGCCACTTATTCTTCTCCTGAGAATATTTTTATCGTGAGACTTTGCGGTCGACTGTACACGTAGAATTACTGACCAGTGTCAGATCTGATACTAATCTATCATTCCATCGCGTACTGCCAACTAGAACAAATCTAACTACTTAGAGTTTTTTTTTGTCTCACGCACAGCGTATATATCCGCTCCTTTTTTTTTACTAAATATTTGAAGAACTGTCACATAATACACAACACAATAAGATACGGTGGTCCAATTGCCTGTGAGGATTAAATAAATTTCGACCTTAACTTATAGTTACAAGATAGTTTTTTGTTTGCTGAAGTACCATTTTCGCCACAACGGCAGAGGTGGATGAAACTTCAAGCTCATGTAGTACTTTAGGTACCGTAAAAACCGGGGTCCTTATACTACACGCAACTGCGTCTTATTATAATGAGATGTTATCTTGACCATGTTTGACAGTAATCGATGGTATCAGCATCACACATGACTGACTCGCAGTGATACCTGTGACATTCGCTGTACGGTTCTTTGTGTTGAGAAAAAATGTTTCAATTGGGGTACACACGGTTGAGACTTTGAAACGATAGAAGTACTCTGGACAGTCAGCCTCGCGACGAATTCAGACTTATTCGCTTATCTTTGCATTGTATATCCTCACTAATAATACCAGCCTGTTATTGTCCCACTGCAAGAAAAGGTATTAAGAGCATGCTTGTATTCCTCGAAAGATTATGCAGAGGTGCGCCCATTAGTACCTTCACCAGTTTTCGGTAGTTGTGTTCAAATGTAATACGAGGCGACTCTATCGCCACCAGCAATTCCTGTTGGAAATCCAAACAACACGGTCACAGTCCTGGGCATTCAACTTAAGTTACAAGCGCTACGACCACTAGACTGACAGACCTCTTAATACCATCCACATTTATACATAAAACTTTCCTCACGACCTGTTCCTCATTCCACCCTTCCTTCCCGATCCAATATTTCCTTAAATTATGAATCTCTTCCTAAAGTAGTCCCTTCCGGTGTCCTAACAATAGCTACATTACCCGCTCATCTCTTACATTAAATTATTAAAATGAAATATCTACTACTGTAGGCCAAATCACAGTTCATAGGAACCGAGATGCATTACCTGCCACGCACTATATGTTATAAGTACTTATGGAGGTGTATTTTGATGGAGACAAAAAATATAATTACATAAAAATCTACTTCCTGCGGAGGACTACAGCCACGCGCTGTGCTCCACTGGCCACTGGCCAGACGATTTGTAGGGACAGCAAAATAGTTTATAAGTTAAATTTTTAATCCATGTTAAGATGTTATTTTGTTTAAAGTTTAAATTACCCATTTGACGAGTTACTAAAACGAATCGCAGACGTCCGTACTGAAATGGTACGACAAACAGCTGGTTTGTTAAAATTCACTTCCTGAAAAGTTAGGTAAAGTAAGCGTGAAGAGAACTGTCAATTCTTAGCTTAAATTTCGGATGACAACTCACTACCTTCATTTTCCACACCCGATGAAAATAAAGGTGAAGTGATGCCGATTGTATAGAATAGTCCTGCAAGTCAACTTATATTAGTATGATTATTAAACAATGATGATAATTCGATGATAATAATAATAATAATTATTAAATAATAATTTCGCAGAATCGCGACCGATGGAAGGAATGGAGGGCGGCCTTTGCCCAGCAGTGGGACAATTTGGGCTAAATAATAATAATAATTAATAAATCATTTTTGAGACGTTTGTCGAGACTGTGGAGAAAATATAAATATGTAAAATGTATATAAAGTAACATACGAGTATTCTCACGCTTGAATTCGCCGAAAGGACAAGTAGAGGTATAGCTACCCATAGAACACACACATTTCGCTAGTTTAATAGAGGATGAGTGTACACGAGACATACAAACTACATTTGCCAGGCTGCTGCGAATAGATTAAATATCACATTTGTCCGAACTTGAAATTAAATCCAGGATCTCAAGCTAAGCAGTTACGCTTGCAACCGGGTAGACTAACAAGACAGCTGGTAGTATAAATAAGTATCATTTAACAAAAAGACATCAATGGCAGTCATACAATCACAGGAAAGCCCTCTTGACCGACTAACTATAATCTTGTTTGACAACAATATGACGGAAATAGGATTGTAATCACGTGATTGCGTTGAGTGCAACCAAATAGATATCGGTAAAACGGGTTGAATTGAAACTCAAGGGTGAGTTGAAACAAAACTTTGTGAAGGATATTCATCGTTCATCGTCAGTTAAGTTAGCCGTACAGCGAATGTCACAGCTATTCTAATTTTGACAAAACTTTCGCAGGCCACTGATTGATTTTTGAAGGAGATCATTTATATTATTATTATAGTTCATACAAAGGAAAATCGAAGGGTTTAATGTTACACAGTTATTGGCTACGCACTGCCACTAACGGTCTTCTGAGCGTGTTCTCAGATCGGTGGGACTCCCCTCCCCTCTGCTGCGTCATTGGGTAAGGATCCATTCCATCTGACTTTTTTATGTGTTTTTCTTTTGCCGTATTACTAACCCTAGCCATTAAGTTATTTTGTTACTAACACTATGGACACTTGTCTGAAATAAAGAGTTTGAATTTGAATTGGGTCGTGCAGGTAAGACAGGCAGTCGCTTCTTGTAACACACTGGCATTCAGCTTCATCTGGTAAGACTGGAAACTGACCGTAATATGGTTAAAAAACAAATTACAATAGAGATTTATATGCACGCATTAATCGGAATAAGTTTTTTAAATGCCTAGTAGTTTCACACAGACCGACACGATTTATGATTTATAGATTTAAACACACATTATTTTTGTCATCTATCCCATTTCTTCTGACGCTACAGTCGGCATGTCTCACAGACTCGCAGGCAGCGTAATGAATATATACTTTTTTGCGTTTTTTCTCTGTCTGTACATAGTGGGTGAGCTTTTTATCACCCCCTCCCTTCCTCTTCCCCCGCCACGCTTTCTCTCCGGTTCATCAGTTCTATGCATTTGGTTTTGAAAACTATTCAATTTCTGTTATTACGTATACATGCTGTACATTACGTGGTTTAATGGCTGTACTTATAAGAGCTTTGTGTATTTGTTTTAGTGTAAAGTGTGAACAAAAGCTATTTAGATTAATAGAAGGAGTATTGGCAGGAAGTGATTTTCGCTGGATGATTTGTAGCTAGTTGGAACGCTATTATTAAGTCTCTTCTGATTGTTCTCGGGCTGTATCTTAATAATAATTATAATAATAATAATACCAGCCTGTTACTGTCCCACTGCAGGGCAAAGGCCTCTTCTGGCCGAGCATCGATCACCACGCTTGCTCAAGGCGGATTGGCGATTTCAAACTTATATTAACTACTAGAAGTCCAGGTTTCCTCACGATGTTTTCCTTCATCGATGTCAAAGATGTCTAAGATAAACTTAGAAAGTGTATCTTATGAATAATTAAAGGTTAACAGTGGAACTTTTGACCCAGTATTTTTTATGGTCGCTCCAACAATGTTCCAGCTCGGTTGGGGTCAGCTTACAGTGTAACCGGAGACAACTGAGTAGAAGCGTTTTACATGGAGCGGTTGCCCATCTGACCTCCACAACCACCATACCCTTTGGCTAAACCTGTTGTCAGAATTTCGGGCTTTTAGATATAGTACTTACTATCTTCTAATTCACAAAAACTTTTTTATCTATTAAAACATATAAATATTACTGCCAGTTACTGTCCCACTCCGGCAGTGGGACAGTAACTGGCAAAAGATCTCTTCTCAGACAGAGAAGGTTGTTTTTGAAGGTTATTTTAGGTTAGTTAGTTACATAACATCAATGCCATGATAGCCCAAATTCCGCAGGTATCACGTAACGTTCAATTTTATGAGCATTTCATAAAAAAGTATGCCACTAACTTATTTAATGACCGAAAAATCGATTGGCGTTAGAGTTGAAACAAGCGTCTGTTGCCATGGCAACAGAGTCGGATCATATAATTGGCCCGCCGCACTGCCCCGATAGGATCACCACAATCTACTTTATTTTTATATTCAACTGAATGTTGCATTCCAGCGCCTTTACGTACTCAACTTTTGAGCAAAAACTTTCGACTCGTAAAAATCTACCTTTCTTCGTCATGCTTTTCGGTGTGTGAAAGAGATGGCGGTATGTCTCAGTGTCTTGTTTGAGATCTGGCCGTTTTGCATCACTCATGATTGGCGTGAATTCGAAATACCGTTCGGTGCGATCGAAAGCTCTTTTTGCCGATTGCCATGCATTAATTACTAATATATAATATATTTATTTGCGTAAAACATGGTATACAATGGTGTTAAATAGATATTTATATAGCACAAACATGTTTAGCTACGATACAACATAGCATGCAAAATTATAAAATTAGGTGAAGAAGGCTTCTACAATCAATATTTTAGATTAATATTTTTTATCAAAAAAATCTTTAAAACTATAAAAACTACATTCAAGTAACCATTTATAAAACTTAATTTTAAATAAACTTGTACTTAATGTTTTGAAATGTCTGGGTATTTTGTTATAAATGCGCACACACATTGCAAGGCAGTTATGATTGTATTTAGTTAGTCTAGGTAAATCATTTAATACTAGTCTATGAGGATCTCGTCTGTTTCTAGGGAAGACATCATTTGCCGTCTTAAATAATTGTTTATTTTTGGTTACAAACATACATATTTCGTAAATATAAAGTGAAGGTAACGGTAACAGACCAAGTTTCTTAAATATAGGTTGACATGAGTCATCGGGTTTAAGACCACAAATTGATCTCATGCATTTTTTTTGAGCGATGAATGCTCTATGGAAGTCAGTACTATTACTACTATTATCAGTACTTTGAATTATGACTAAATAAGATCACGCCTGTATACTGAAGGATTAGGCAGAGATGTATCTATGGTACCTACACCTGTTTAGTTCCACATGAGTGGTGGCAAGTACATTGCCACCATCCGGGTACAAGGCCAGACTCCAGTGCGCTACTGGGAAATTCCAGATGGAAAATTTCCTATACCTTTATGGTATAGGAAATTTTCCATAGCCTATTTCACTCATTGATAATGTAGATTTTCACAATAGAAATTTTAATAAACCTTTTTTACAGTCCCTTCAACCGATTTTGAGTTCTATTACGTTGGTAGCATGACAAATGGTAGCTGCAGGAAACAATTGGTATTGTATCCGCGGTTTTACTTATAATGCCATCCTTATAATTACGAAATAGAAGGTAAAATCGGTTGATCGGACTGTAAAACGGTATGTTTAAATTTATTTTCTTATTTCAAATGGGCTATAGTAAAAGATATTATGAAATGGGATGAGGTGTTTCGGAGCCCCTTAGATACAAACAAACAAAGTTGACCTCTTTTTAACATTACAAAAAGTACCTATAGATATAACAAGATGTGTCTCAGCTGAAAGGCCATCATTATCTGCCTAGCCTTTTCCCCACTACCTATGTTTTAGTCGTCTCTCACTCTAACCAGATGCAGCTTAATACCAGTAACGTGTTCTACATTGAGCGACTGCCCATCTGACCTCTACAACCCAGTAACTGGGTAAGACGGTACCGCTTAACTTAATTTGCTGTCAAACTTCTGGGGTTCTGAGTTACCGGTAACGACTGTCAAAGATCTACAAGTGATAGTCGGGAGCAACGGCTTACCGTGCTATGTCACCCATCCATTGTTCGACCTCGGCAATCAAAGCTTAACCATCAAGAGACCCTTGCAGTTGTTATTATTTTCCCGCTAAACTCTCACCAGCTGCTGAGACATCATATCAATTCTTAACAAGAGAAAGTACAATAAAATTAAAATTATGTTTTTATTATTATACTGAGCAAATATTTGAGTTTTAACGACGCGGTCAGGTTGTTTTTATGTCTGACGGGGTAAAAAGAGAAACGTCTGCTGAATGAAATCAGCTGGTTATGCGTCCGTGCCAATTTTGAGGTTAATAACTTGACAGATATAGATTGGAGCACTGTTACTAAGCAATCCTTTAAACTGAAGTTTATTTACGTAATCTTCATACAAATCGATCACACTATTATACATTATACATTATTATGGTGTTCTCTTTCCAGTATTTTTTCTCTTCCAAAACAGTTACCAAACAGTATATTTGATTGACATGTATTACGATTGTGTAAATACAGAATATACATGGGCATGTATGAATGAGGATTCAGTTGTGAGGCAAATTTTGAGTATATACGAGTATGTCGAAGGTTACAAGAGTAAGGTCACGGACACGAATGCAGCGGGCAACGGGGCGCCCAGTGGAGAGGCGGCGGTGGCTAAAAGTGTGCGACGCGTTCCGAAATGCATAGATTTATTATGAAACTAGCCTCGAAGGACTCAGCGGTGCAGGAGCGGAGTGGGAAGCGCTGTGCGCCAGTCAAGCGCTTTTCGCTCCGCTGTCGTGCCTCTGCCCTCTGACTTTCATAACCGTAGCCTTAAGGTAGACCAAAGGAACGTTGGATAGTTTGTGTAAAAGACGATATCGCAAGAAAAGAGACGACTATTGAGAGAAGAAGCAGACATGCTACGCCGACTCAAAATAATTTGGGATAGTAATCATTATCACAAAATGCTGGCTGGTAATCTTTAAACCTAGTACTTTATTAATAGACTCGTGAATTGTGATGTCTGCTATACAATATATTGAACAAAAGATCCAAAATGACAATACTGTCAATACAGCTAAAATCGACTGCCAAAAAAAAGGCATCGAAGCTAGATCACAAAAAATCACAGCCTACACAATGAAGCGTAAATTGACACTAATACTCTTATAGACCCTCATTAACATAAGAGACTGGTGGTACACATAAAATCACAGTAGATCAGTAAGATTGATGACTTCCCTGCCAAATTAGCAGCTGACTCAAAGATTAAGATGAAAATAGAAAGTTTTTGGCAACAAAACTGTAAACTTTAAACTAAATTATTTCCAAAAACTCCTTATCCAAAAATAGCTTGTATCTCTCGTTTCTTGTATATACAAAACGAGATAAAACAATGAGAAAATCTACTTGGGAATGTTATGAGGAAGTGAGGTATGAACTAGTAGCAATAAAATGGCTAAGCTTTGATTGACATTCATAATTTGCTTATAATATCTATAATTTATAATAATTGATGAGCAAGAAGACTGGTTGGATGTCGAATCTCGGTTTCACAGCGTAATAAAACTTGAATGACGATTATCACGTTAGGTCAACATTATTAGTTACTAGGTGTCGAAGTTATTCACTTCAATTCATTATGAACCTTAGACACAAGTCAAATCCTCGATCCGGTTTAACTATACCGATCCAGTAACCTTTCAAATTCTTCTGCGCTTTACTCCATTAAGGCTGAGGAACAGCACTTTTTCAAAGGCAAAATTGCCTAAGACGTTCCCCCAAAAAGCCCGCTCCTCGACACTTTCTAGTGTTTTTGCTGGGAAGAAGAAGTGGCGGAACAGACTCTCAGTAGTCAACACCGGCAGCTTGGCTTGCTATCACGGAGTGGTAATACTGTAGCTTCAACACTTCGTGTGCAAGTCCTGGAGATGAGATCAGAGCCGAGAGTTTGTGTAATAGTGGCGAGTTCTTTCACCCGCACAACACCCGTGGGTGGTTGCTACTTTAGTTGTGTGTGGCAACCACTGGCAGTAGCGACTTGGGATACATTGTTGAACTATTATGACGCTTTAAATTGATTTTGGGCCTTTAGTCTTTGTTTTTGCCCTTACCGTTATCATATTGATAGACAAAGGTTGATTTGGATTCTTTTTCCTTTTTCCTTTCAGTGACTAGACAACGATTTTTTTTGGACACGAGTCAGTCAGTTTCAAAAGTCCGAAAAAAAACTCAACAAAATATCAGAAACCTTCAGTTGTATTTAATCAAATACCATGTAACTACATAAAAGGTAAACTTAACGAGTACCTACCGACAAAACTTTGTAATACTAACAATACAATTTAACTTTGCCCTTTTCCTTAATGAGCCTCTGCGCATTCATTGGCGTGGGTAGAACAATCTGTGTTATAAATTAGAATATAACTGGTGTATTGTGTTCTGTGTACAGTGTTCCTCAAACAACTACATTACAATTAATTAATCGATTAAACACTATTTTGAAGGCTCTAAGGATTTGTCAGACTCTTTATACACAGCAACGCAAAAGTTTGAAAAGTGTCGAGTTGCAAGGGGTTCAGTGGCCAGGTGACAAACATCGTCCAAAGTAGTATCTAAATAAAACTTGGTCATTCCATACATTCCGACTCCTTCATTTTCTCCTTCAAAAGACAGGCGGTGTTTGTGGCTAGTAAAAATAGCAGTAGGTATGGGTACGGCTCTGTCAAAGGTTAAGTTACGATTGCCAAAGTAGATCCGTGAATGGGTGCCCATTTCATATTAAGACTCCTAAAAGCCTCGGACAACACAAAAAGCTATTGGTCTCCGCTGACATTTACAGACCTTTGACGGTAGTTACGAGTAATCAGAACCCTGAAAGTCAGATAACCAGTCTTACCAAAGGATATTGTCTTAGCCAGTCCCTGGGTTGTGGAAGTCTCATTGCCAGTAGCTCCATGTACCACACTGGCATTCAGCAGCATCCTGTTAGACTGTAACCAGACCCTGCTGGCTTACGGTCTAACAAGATATGATGATGACTATTTAAAAGACAAAATGTATCCTCCACCCACTTGGCAAACATTAAACAACACTTTTGCGACTCCACAGTTTTCGTATTCCTATTCGAAGCATTTCCTAACTAGCGTAGCTAACGATGTGACGCAGACAGGAAGACGGGACGATGACTTTATCGTCCACCACTAAAATATACAGTCCATCATCAGGGAATACTGCTACATAGTGTGGATGGTTTCAGTCACGTGACCAAAAGTAATGGTATGATCTCTATCAAGGAGATTTAAACACCAAAAGACGTTCCTTTAATGTGGGTGGATTTTGGTTGCAATTAAATTGATTTGATGACTATGGGAAATAATGATATTAATGCTATGGAGGGTTTGTTGGCAGTTTACTTGGTTGATCCACCGATTGGAACTGGTCATCACCACTACCAGGAAATTATAAGTTTAGCTGATGAAGAAATCAGAGTCGATGCAATGTAGGCATGTTTGGGTAGGAGTAACACTCATAGTCGATCCTTCTTACCTATAATAGTCAAGGACCCTTAATTGAAATACAACATAGCTGGCTCGCTCTTTAGTGAAAACTTAGAGGCGGAGGTCGCCCACCTTTGAACTGGTTGTCAAATATAGTAAAAGACCTCATGCAAGCCGAAACAAATGCATAACGATGACAGGAGCTAGGCCAGCTTGGTGCTGCAAAATGTGGAGACCCGGCCCCAAATACTGGAACAAGGTAAAGAAGAAGAAGATAAGATTAAGACTATTCTGCTGTTCTTTTCTGCTTAATTTCGTTCCTGAATCCAAGTCTGGAATCGTTTCTCCTGGACTCATCAAGTTTTATTGTAACAACGCTTTTCTGGTAGTTTCCTATGAAAATTCTGGCTCTCAGGACTTGGAAGTGGTTTGTGAATAAAAGTGAGCTTGTCCCAAATTATAACTGACTTCCCCAAGGCATCGCATTCTTCCACAAATAAAAACAATTGACGATTGGTTTTTATTACGTCGGAAAACTCCGTGAACATGTTTATTATCATATTAACTCTTAATTCTTCGAGCCATTACCACAACAGAACTGTTAAGAATCGTCTGGATGAGCCCTTTCCCAATCTATTTACGTGCTCACGTTTTTCTGACAAATTTAACTGAACTCGTGTTCAGCCAAGATTTCATTGATCCCATTATTACGTCTTGGTGTGTATCTGCTACCGAAATATGTTGTCAATCGGCATGTCTTTGTAGCTGTGTTATATACTCTACCTAGTATGTTTTGGCACGTGATAAAATAAGGAAACTTGGGAGATACTGAATCCACAACTCTCAAAAGAGTTTGTTCGTTTTATTTTGTTTGAACTCGCTAGTCTCGGAAACTTCGAGTCGGATTTGAAATTTGTTTTTCCATTTTGATAGCCCAATTCTTAATAAAGATTATAGGTTGTTCAACATCACTGTATGACACTTAAGAGCGAGTGAATCCGCGGGGTATATCTAGTTCTTGATTTTCTCTTACTAAGCCGTGTTGCATTGTATATCTGTGTATTGGACTTTGTAAAGTTGAAATATTGTTTGACGAGTTTTAAACATATTGGCGTAATACGAGATTGTTTTACTGCTTTTAATTATCGCTTACTATTCGTCGTTATTGAAGTAATTTTTTGCAACTAATCCTGTTTTTATTCACAAAATGCAGGAAATATTTGTCATACTGTTTTAAAATGTTGATCATACAATTCAAACCGATTTATACATAGAAATCGGTTAATATTATATAGAATATATTATAGGATAGTCTTATTTTGTTTTTATTTCTATACGGCTTTTTGTAAAAGAGTCTCATTTCGTAGAGTGTAAGCTCATCTTATGATATGAAACTATCCTAGAAATTAAAGAAAAATATTCTGTTTCATGTGATTAATATTGCTATAGAAATAGTCTGCTACTGATAGTTATTTTTGAGGTCAAAGGAAAGGAAAATCATGAGGAATTTCACCCTATGGAAGGCTTTACTAATAACCCTTTTATTGGAGTATTCCCGTTTGAGCACCTATTTTTTGAGCACCTATGCATTTAGCACCAAAGGCATTTCCCATAGGTTAATGCATAGGTGCTCAATAAATAGGTGCTCAAACGGGAATACTCCCTTTTATTGAAAGAAATATTATACGGAGACGAACCTTTTGATATGTTCATAACTTCATGGTTTACATAAATGTTGGTTAAGTGCAGTAACAAAAACAAATAATAATGAGACAACAAAAAGGTTTAAAATCCATTTCCTGTCTCCAAGCAAAAGTAGCGCTAAAGTACAGACTTAACTCCATTAAGCAACCATTGTTATTACCTCGGTTTTTCATAACACTCATATCATTTTGTGACTGTTATAGATATTAGGTACTGGTAAATACCTTAATGGTCCGTGGTTTTCCGCCGCGTGACTCCTAGAAGGAAAAATATAAATATATACGGGATCGTGCTGATAGGTTTGTTATTTATTTAATTTAACTTAATTCGGTGGCACGTGGATTAAGTGATTACTTATACTATTATGTATTGTATGAAACAATCATCTGAAGATATATAGTCACGATGAGCGTTCTACGGTACTTGACAGAATATGAAAATTAAAATATAATTAGTCCATCAGTAATACATTATACACAAGTATTTTTTTTCTTTTTCTTATTGATGGAAAACTGCAAAATCATAAGTCATTTATTAAAATTAGGCTGAGGATCAGCACTTTTTGAACGTCAAAAATTACATAAGACAGTCCTCCAAAAGGCCCGCCCTTCGCCACTTCCTAGTGTCTTGCTGGAAAGAAGAAGTGGCGGAACAAACTCCCCAGCAACACGTCTGTCTGATATGTTAGAAGAACAGTTTAAACAGCATTGGTAATTAATAAACTTAATCATTTAAATTAAATAATTTGCTACATGATAGCTAGCACACACCAATATAGCTTAGATTAAGCTCATTGAAGTTAAGGAGAACATGTAACGTTATTATCTTGTATAAACTGTACTGGCAAGTAACTTCATGCGTCATTTTGACTCGATGTACCGCCGTTTTTTTTTTTATTAATAAGTACGTGAAAAAAGAAAAATTTATGCGTCGATTATTTTCTTGTAATCTAGATGAGGGACTACAAACTAAAACTTTGTCAAATTGCCGATTATGGTTTCATCATCATCTAAAGGGGGTCGGCTTCCAGTTTAACCGAAAGCAGCAGAATGTTTTTGTTTTGTTTTTTTTTTTGTTTCTAGTGTTTTACTAGGAACGACTGCCTGTCTGATGTCCACAACCCAGTTACTGGATGGCACGATATTCTTCGGTTCATCTTTCAATTGAGGTAATTAGAGACACAATAGAAAGACAATGACAGGCGGACACCGGTGTCCTCTCGGGGTTTAATGAAACGACTGTCAAAACTGAGCGAAGATACTATTTGTTTTCTATTTAAAAACTATTGCACACTAGGTAATTATCCTGTGTCTTGGGTGCGTTTATAAACATATAAACCCCTAAGGCATTAAGCCTGCCTATGTAATTTTTTGTGCTTGAAATCCATATATCTAGATATATAAAAATCAATTGCTGTTTGTTAGTCTCCCTAAAACTCTCTCGCGGCTGCGCCAATTGAGCTGAGTTTTGGTTTTGAAATGTTTGTGGAAGTCCAGGGAAAGTTTAAAAGTGAGTAGGTGTATATAAAAAAATGCTTGGAATATAGTAAAAATAACTATTTCGATTTCCCTTAGAAACTGTTCCTACCTATCAAACATTTGATGTTCGCCCCGTCGTCAGTACGGTATACCTCTCTCAAATTAAAGAACGTATTTAAATAAGGATTTTGAATAGACAACTTACTCTAAGTAAAACTTTGGGATCATTGCGTATTTAGATTTAAAAATACGAAAAGTTAAATTGTGTCACCATGACAACGGATCAACATAATTATTTTTGGGTGTCAATTTATACGTATGTTCTGAAATTTATTTTGTTACTTTGAGTCTTGATATGTAAAAAAATGGTCATTCATTTACGGACCTACCATTCGCCACCCATCCACCCTGTATTCGTGGCCATATAAATTATAGGTACAGTCGAAACAATGTGGATTCAGTTCACACGCCGACTTGACGTGGGTTCTTAAGAGTTTCTGAAAAGCAACAGGTACCAGTTTTTAGGCCCACGGCCGGGGTCAATAACCGGGGCGAGTATTTCGACAATGCGACTCTTATAGGTACAGTGAGTAGGTGCGAGTGTCGTATTGCGCACGCGGCTCGTTAACGTGCGATTTTTGTTTCAATTATCACACTTCAATACTTGGTTTCCGTTCGTTTTGCGTTTTCAGCGAATATTTTAGATTCATATTTCTTCGGGTTTTGTGGAATTGTTGTAATTTTATAGTTTTGTTAGTGACGTCAGTAGGTAAATGGAGATTTGTGTTGAATGATTGTAATAAAGGTTCGAAGTCAATAATTTTTCAACCGTCCTCTAAAAAAGTGAGAGGTTCTCTATTCTACTCTATTTTTTTATGTGTGTTACCTCAAAACTCCTTCGTTTATGGACCGATTTAAATTTCATCGAAGTCGGTTCAGTAGTTAGGTTGTAATATCAAAACAAATGGAAAATACTTACTCATCTACATCCACAAAGAAACTAAAAACTGCAAAAAAAACATTGAATAAGATGAAATCTCAGATGAATAAGAATAAGAATAAGAAATTTTAGAATAGAATGTAGGTATTACAATAAGATGTTAACAAAAGTTCAAGAGTCCTTGTACATTCTGCCTTTCGGCATACAAACATTTATGAGTAGACACAGGTACATAAGTAAGAAAGAAAAAAAGAAAGAAAGAAAAATATTTAATTGGGACAAGCACAGGAACTACAAAAATAATAATAACAAAAAGAATATAAAACTAAATACTAAAAGAGAAGACCTGTGCGAGGCCAAAAGGCTCCTATCTCAGCATGATGCTGCGATAAATGAAAAAACAAATACCGCAGCGCTGGTATTCTGATCAACTGAGGTACTGAAATCTTCGTAAGCTCTGCTAAAGAAACGTACTGAACAAAAAACCAATACTTGTTCTTTCACCAATGTAAATATCCTAAAATCACATAATAATAATACCCACTTATAATTCGATAATAATCCAAAGTGCTCCAATTTAAAAGGTAAACGTATCGCATCGTAATTGAGCAGACAAAATGTATGAGATACAAGTTTTTGCCGCCATTTCGCTCGGGCAACTCGTTAATTGGGTACAGATTTTTTAGCGTTTCACTTCCTTACTTGATACCTTGAATGTATAAGTGTTAGGCAAAAAGCTAAGTATTTCATAATTAAAGTAATATTTAAAAACGATTATTCAAAGTCAATAAATCAACGTAAAACGCCACGGCCGATAAATATTCTGTTTTTAAATTAAGAGAAAAACATTCGGGGTTATTAAAATGTAATAAGTAAGTAGGTTAGTTGTTAGATATTCGTATGTTTTTTTAAATACCCCTAAAGTCGTACAATTAATATTAAAAGTCGTATTTAACAAAAACACCATGAAATAACATAAACAAATTACGTAGGTACCAAAAAACTTAAAACCCTCTTATTAATAGTTTATTAATCAAACTTATTATTTGCAAGTTTTTATTGTGTACAAGAAAGAGATATTCTATTCTATTCCACGTTTAGGGAGGCAAATATAATTAAACCCAAAAGATTTATGGTATGTTAGGGACCATACACGTATAACCAAAGTAGTAAGCTTTCCGCATTCACTCAAAACGGATTGAGCTTATTTCTTACTGAAAATATTTTTTTATCTGTAGCGATAATTACAGCAAAGGGAGATTCCCTGCCTTTGCTGTAATTATCTATATTAATATTTTAAAGGGAAAAGATTTTTATTTTTGTATGTAACGAATAAATTTATAAACTACTGAACCGATTTGAAAATGTTACTCCCCTTTGGGATGCTACATTATTCCCGGCTGACATAGGCTACTTTTTATCCCTTAATACCTACAGGGACAGGAACTACGCGGGTGAAATCGCGTGAAGTTCTCTAGTGTTTTAATAAAGCAATGCTTAGCATGAGAGACTAGTTTCAAGCAAAATAATTCGCAACACTGGCTTTCTGTAAATTGGTTATCTATTGTCACCTTTCGTATAGGTACACTCTTGTCATTTTATCACGTTATGGATTTGACAGCCAGGATTCATTTATATCACAATTTACGGTGTAACATAGTACCTATAGTTACTGGGGAGTTAGTTCTGCCACTTCTTCGTCCCAGCAAAAACACTAGGAAGCGGTTAAGGGCAGTCGTGTTGCAGGACTAACTGCTGGCGGTGATACTCAGCCTAATTTTAACAAATGACTTTTTATTTTGATAGCAAATATGAAAACCTTTCACAAAACATTACATCAACATCTGCTAGCAATAAACAAAATTAACGCACATACAAACACAACCACTTTTTTCTACCTACATAATATTCAGACAAGTTTGCGCACTCCGGCGCGGCCTTATTTCACGGAGGCTAATTTTGACGGACCGCCACAGGCTTCGCTGCTGCCACTCCCATATTCGATTACACGTCGTGATGACGCTGAAAACTGGACTAGATGGAGAGATAGCCTGTTTGGGTAAAATTGTGGTTGTTACTTTGTTGGATTTTAGGAGTTTTTTTTATTAATAACTGTATCATGTGCAATAAAATATTTCGGAGTTTGGCAAAAGTAAACAATATCATGTATGTGTTAGTACATACACTTGGTGGACTCGTATCGCATCATTTGTACTTCATCTTGTCTCCATAAAGTAAGTAAGTAGGTAGGTACTGAATTCCTCTCTGATTAAGTATCCGGTTTAAGACATTTACTTCTTGAAAGGAATACAATTCACTTAATATGAGAAATACAAGTTAATCTTAAACTAAATATAAGAATTACTTGTGAAGACGATGGGTATTCGTAAATAAATAAGTTAATAAGTAGACACAATTTTAACAGTGTTGTGTTAAGTATAACTAAGTATTAAAATTTGTCTGCTGCGGTCTTCTCGTCCGATTGTAACTTAGGTATCCTCAAGGCTAGAGTAAGTAGGCTAATAAACTTGTGCGCTTCACCATCAGGGATCGCAGTCAGGCACAAGATTTAGATCATGAAAAATAACACTCCTTAAACAAACTAAAACCTTTATTGTTAGACTTACCGATTTGCTGTAATTTTTAAGCAGGTCTAATTAAAATAAATTATTTAAATTACTGAATTTACCTCCTACACGTTTTCTCCCTCCTACATATGCGTCTCTTTTTTCGAGATTTCACAACGCAGAGAGTGTGTAAAAAATGGCGGATATTTGGCGCCAAATTGCCACCTGCCTGCACCATAAATAAAAAAGCTTTATTGACACAAAATAATTAACAAGTGAATTTTGGTAAACAGTAGGTACAATTCTGTAATTGAACACAGACCACTAACACCTAAACTACGCCGAGCCTGTACCTTAGGCGTTAGATCCTTTCCAGGTTAATATCTACAGACGTGCACATTAAGATCTAACAGTATACTGTATTATTAAAACCACGATCAATCTGACTAACAAGATCTGAAACCTGAAACGCAACAATATAAGACAACGATTCACGAACACAATTTAGAAAACAAAACTCCTTACTTAAAACCTAACAATACATGCGCGATAAGCCGCCAACTTGCCAAAAAAACTATGAAAAGAAACATAGATCTAATCTAATAATAATACAATCTAGATGTCTAGCTTATAACATTTGCTAGTGAAACAGAAATTAGCAAAGCAGGCCCATGAGGCGCAGGTGATCGCCCATTACCATACGATTATCAACCCTATTCTCTATGCAATAGAGTGCTTTTTAATGTTAGTTTTTGATGTGTCATTTTAACAGTTCAAGGAACCACACTCCCACATCGATACATTCGAGTTACATTTTCTTTTTTTTTAGAGTTCAGTTGGAACGGAAACCGTTGTAGAAAAACTTTTTGTCGATCCTTCCGAATTTTGTAGTTGTTGAAACTCATATTTTTTAGTGTTCATACGCAAACGTGGTACTTATAAATGTACTTGTTTTAAGCAGGTACTTGTTAGTAATTATTTTGAAGTGCTATGTTGAAGACATTGATTTTTAAGTGCCGTTTATCTATGAGTGACGTCTATCGTCCGTCACTCTATCGTCTGTTGACGATTGCAATAAATGCATATTTTACATAGACATCGGGATGTTTTAATTTAGTTAAAACCTAAGGATTAGGTAATTCCCGTATCTAAGTACGTTCGTATACAGATCTCAATCTAAATCTGTTTAATTTCCGCACATTTTTGAAAAGATTTCGATAAGTATGTGGACTGCTGTCGCTGACATGACATTGCGACTAGATTTTGAAGGTTTATAATATCGGGAATTGGCCTTTTGTTTAATAGTGTTTCTCAGATATTCGAAAGCCCAACTTTTTCTTTTTCTGTGCAGTCGTAAGTTTCCATCAATACCAAAACAAACGCGCGACCAAATTGCGCAAAAAGTCACCGTGTGCATGTCTTAAATGTAGAATTTACTGCGGAGGCAAAAACAAGACTTTGGCTCCTTGCCTACAAGCGCCGAGAAACCCATTTCAGTTGACTTTACAATTTGTAGGAAAAGAAGCAACCGTCGCTAGTTCCAACTCGATTTTTTTTTGGAAATAAACGTGATACAAATACAAGAGTTTCAAAACAATTTGTTAACTAAGATTCTAGACTCAATTTGAGAATTTTTTAAACCTTGTACCTGCGAGTAAAGGCTATACCTACGTATAATGTTGTTTACTTATCATTTAGTCTATTAGGTACTCTTGTAGTTAAAGCATTGTCTTTTAAGAAATAAGTAGGTACGAACCTATATGTATAATTGCGGTCAATGAAATGGCTTCTTTAAAATATGACTATTTGCAGCAAATATAAATTCGAGAGCTAACTTGATGTACCTACTAAATAACTTAAATTAAGTAATTATTAATAAAACATAATTAAATGGCATATAGCATGTTTAATTTCATCAATATACGACGTACAATAGCGATGCAATTTGCAAAAATCGTAACAAAAATTGTATTTTGTGGACTTTATTGGCCCCTTTAGCCACACCCTTTTTGCAATGCATTTTAAATCACTACTAAATATGATATAGAAATGTTAAGATAAAGAAACTTTTAAAAAATTGTGATAAAAACCACCAAATTATTGACGGAACCAGTTCTCTGCGCACGAACTGTTCTACTATATTTTTTGTTGTCCATTTCTTGTTAATGATGAATCGTCTATTATTTGAATAGCTAATACAGGCTATCGGGAGCATTGGACCTCAGAACTCCGCACTTATTACAACGATATAATTCTAGATTCGAGAACGAATTCGTACAAAAAAAATACTAATGTTTACGGAGCAGAAGTGCTCAAAACACTTAAGAGTGTATTTAAAGTGGTTCACAGAAATTATCGTCGTTATAGATTATACGGTAGACTTATCTATTTGTTGATCGTTCACGATTAATTTCTTCATTTGTTTTGAGAAAATGTATTATATTGTTGAGCACAGAAACGCATCAGCGGTCTCTGTTAGAACAGGAATTTTCAGCACTTTCCATAACGGTCAATGTCAAATCATTTATAACAATTAGAACATTAGACTGCCTCGTTAGTCGCTTGCTGCGCGCGAGGTCCCGGGTTCGATCCCCGGGTCGGGTAGAGCGCTATTGAGTTTTTCCATCTGGAGTTTCTCAGTATCAGCTCAGGGTCTGGATTCGTGTCCAATTGATGGCAATAAGCTCACCTCCTATTACATGGGACTTAAACATACCTAACTGATGAAATGTGGGTGTACCTATAGGTGGTGGTGGTGGTGGTGGTGGTGGTGGTGTGGTGTTACTACACCTCTGCCTATCCCTTCGAGCATAACAGGCGTGATGTTATGTTTACGTGATATAATTAAAAAGACACTTAAGAACGTCAATTTTAACAGTAATATAAATACGAAAATGGCTCTAGCTGGTCCTCCCAAAATATAGCTTCTTATTCTTGAGGAGAATATTGGGCAATCAGCATGAGCAGTTTACTCTTTTAAAATACAAATAAAATACAAATTTTAATCAATTATGTCATGTCGTTTAAAAACCTGAGAGCTTAGAATAGCGATCTATGAGAGAAGTTATGCGCATAATGCAAGCACTTTCGGTGCTCCAAACATTAGTAGTATTTGTTTTTTCTTTTTTTTTTAATATATATAATGGGTCTACTCTTGACCTCAATCTTGTCCTGCGGCAGAGATGAGGTCGACGATGGAACGAGTAACTGGATAACACGATACCCCTTGGTTAAACTGGTTGTCAGACTTTCTGACTTCTGACTACCGGTAACGACTGCCTGAATCTACAAACGACAGCTGGGACATAACATGCTTTCCGAGCTACGAAGGGGCCTTGATATATAGGTAATAAGTGGTCACCCATCTACGGATTAACCTCGTCAAGGGTAGCTTTACCTTCTATATTATATTCGTGCGGATGTTATTATTACGCCAAAAGCTCTCCTTCTCCTATAATTTATTTTATTTAATGAAACGTTAACATTAAATAGTTTAATTCTGTACTTTGTACTTTAGTATTTGACGTAAATGCTAGTTACCTTAACAGGTAGGTGTTACATCCAGCACCCTTACTAAGTTATAAAATAACTTGTATTCATTGCAGTGGTACAAACCATATACATAGTACTAAGTTACTACTTCTACCAATGGATCGTTAGACTTTTCAATCTGACTTACATCACCGCCATTACAAATTAGTCATTTTGTTTTCTATTTTTGTTTTATAGCTTTGAATAATAAGCTAAGCTCGCATGATGCAGTCAGAGTATGTTGACCCTGGTTTTATCGTCTTGCCGCCAAAATGCACGCCCGATACCTAGGCATGACTCTGACACTAAATATATTTATGACATAATACTATGTTCATATTTTGTTACTAATTCTCTCAGCTCTTAAAAGCATTATTTATGATAGCTCCCTCGATATAAATTTGTGTTAAAATTAAACTATTAAAATAAAGTAATATATTACCAAGAGGAATACGCAAAAACAAATTATATTTTACCTATAAAAAATCATTACATGGTTACCTCCTAGTAATTGATTGTCTATAAGCATCAGACAAAAAGGTTTCGATTGGGCATTTAAAGAAATGTCTTTTTTTAGATGAATGCAAAACCTTCAAATTTTGGACTTCTTGATAACCTACAAGTATTATTTTCTTTTGTTGTGTTTTTACTCCATCTATTACAAGAAAACAGAGGTACTGTGTTGTCATTAATCCAACATAACTCCGGAAGCAACCTCATTTGACCTAAAAATGTCCTTCTAACTTCCTAAAAACGGTAAAAAAGATCAAAGTCGTTCCACAAAAACCCTTATGGAGTGATTACATGAAGGTACCTGACATCTCCAGTCATCTGATAAGCTTGCTAATTACAACGACACAAAGGGAAGGGGCACGAACGTAAAAAAACCAACAATTGGGACCTTCCTGTCCAGTGAATGCATTTAAAAGCTTCGTTAATACAACCTTATTTTAATTACGTTTTCGCCTCCTTAGTTCCTGTGTCCACTTGGATTCTCTTAAGTCTTAGTAAGATTAGGCTATGACACTATACACGGTAAACTTAGGGTATGCATCGAGTGTATCTGTATGAACACGACTCTCTCTAATAATTGTGAAATTTATCTATTCTTTGTTGTGAGTTGTGAGGCATCATTCGCTGTGTGAATATATTGTATCAAAGTGTCTAGTGTAAACAGTACTTAAAGTCTGACATTTATGTAATGTAGTCTATACTTAACTTTAATGAATAATCTAGGCACCAGTACCTACCCTAGCACAAATAATTTATGCTTATAAAATTTCTGTAGTAGGTACATAGTCTAATCTAACCTTTTCTGAATAATCTAGGCACCTAGGACTAGACTGTCACGAATAAGTTACGCAAATATATAGTCAAAACATACTATTTTAAAATAGTAAATACTTAATTCGGAAATATTGTTAAGATAGTTTTAAGACATCATTCATATCTAAGAGAGATACTAACTATGCTTGCCTCATTAATTTAAACCTACATGTTGCAGGGTACCGATAGACCTACTTCTGGACTGGATAAACGATCGAATTGCCGTTACTTTTAAGTGCAGAACACGTCCTAGGGCTACAGTGCGCATAAATATCTATAAAATTTCGCTGCCATAACGTCTTGCAACAAATAAGCATAATTATTACATATTCAGTTTTGTGTAAACCTCTAATAAACAAACTTGTAATCAAGTCATTAAACATAAATACAGTACAGTATGATTATTTCATCATACATCTGCCAAAATGCGACCATTGCTCCCGAAATATAAAGTAAATAAGTCAACCGACGTCAATCAAGAAAATGTTAAAATCCCACCCACTGATCAAAAGCACATTAGCCATCGGCACATAACAGGAAATTACAGAAGTCCCATTCATTGCAACTACGCATATCGATTTCAACCATAGATTTATGATTTATAATATCTATGATTGCAATTTGCTTTGCATTGCGCTTTCAATATTTGCGTGGACAATCAACTAATTAGCAGCTGATCAAATAGTTTGAGTATTCACGTACTAGTTTGAAATAAAATTGAATGATATTATATCATATTTTCCAAACACTTCTTTCTACACAACAATATTTCTAAAATTAAATGGCGTTTAAGTTTGGAAATATTGTTAATACCCCAGGGTATTAACAATATTTCCAAACTGACTAATCCCTGAGAAGAAATTAATATCGAACTCAGAGACCGTCGTCTCTTTTAAAGAGCTGACATTACATTACATTAAGATATTATTATGCGAGTCTAGTTTTAGGATTTACTTAATACTTTCCAGGTATACTTTAACTTTTTATCTACGTTTGGTAGAAGATCTGGGCTATAGAACTTCTGAACCAATCTGTTTGTTGATTTCAGCGCTTGTTTCGTTCACATTTCTCTGCGCGGGCGCACCTACGCGTCGGCGCGACGTACACTCACGCATACTGTTACTTTCTCGGTAATTTTCCGATTAGTGAGTCTGTGTAATAAAAAATGGAGCTATATCACGACTGTTGCTACGTCACCACGTTAGTGATCTTAAATGTATCATACTCGTAATTGTTTTTTTTTTAATGATCGGTTTATGATTCATGGCCAATTAGTCGTAAATATCATTTATTTATTGCTTGACTGTTAATTTGTTATCCGGCTTTGATATATCGGTGTATTGGTCTGAAAAACTTAGGTTATCATGGGTAAAATTATACCCCTTGTTAATTATAGTTGAATGTACTCGCAAAAATCTTTAGGGTTTACTTTAAACGACAGTTGTTCTCTCAATGGCTTATTCTTCGTATTCAATATGGTTGCTATGGCAACCACTTCTGTTTTCTATAATTTCATAGCCCGAAAATGAAATAGAGCATAAATCACTTAGTGAAGTGGGGCAATAAATAATGATGAACGAAACCACAACCAGACATCATTCAATTACAACATTTTAGACTTGGCGGCCATTTTGTACAAGGGCAGCGTCCTGCTGTCTACTAATAACGACATGCTGCGGTCTTATGTCTGACAAGATTTTTTTTACTACGAAAGGCTCGTGTTTCTTCGCTATCACTAACCGGTTTTAACTGTCTTTGATTAATGATACTCAATATGTTCTACAATAGTTCATTGAACCGTTTATCGGGAGGCCCAAATTTTGCAATGGGGCCCAGTCATCATCTACCGAGCTATTTTTCAAGCTTCCAGTCTAACCGTATGAAACTGAAGTCTAATGTTTTACATGGAGCAACTGCATGTATCTGATGTATCTGACCCCCACAACCCAGTCCCATTGGGCAAAACGATAACCTTAGGTCAGTCTGGTCATGAGAATTTTGAATACTTTTAACTACTGTTAAACATCTACAAATTGACAGCCGAAACGAACAGCTTAACAAGCCACGTAGGATTCATGATATGTGTCCTTAAATAGACCCATCTCATGTCGTGTGAATGTTAGGAAGACCTAAAATTACGGAACAATATCTACGTATACGCAAGCCAAGTTCTATGTAGAAACATGCTCCGTCATTCCAGCAATCAATGAACTCAACGAACGTCTCCCATCCGAAGATGAACAACCAACGTGTACGAACGAACGAACAGATATTTCTGATTTATTTCGTCACAAACAAATAAATTTTCCCAACAGACTTTCTCTTTCTATTATCTCATAGTAGCTCCAAAAACTATAATAACTGAACTGATAATTAAAATGTGGTAAAGCGTTAAAATTCCCGATTGGTTCCAGTACGCGGGACGCTTAGTTCGCTTGTACCAAGGCAGCATGGCTTGCAACCGGTTGCCATGGAAAGTGACTCATTCCGGACTCCACAATGATCTGTAGGCGATCTACTCTCACCAAATTGTTCTGTATATTGTTGTTAGTAAGTGTTGTTGTTATTTAGATGGTCATGCAGACTTGAATATATGTGGGGGTTTCCTTATAAGCGAGGACTTTCTAGTGGTGTAAATGTTTCACGTGTGGGAGCGTCTAAAATGCACATTTCATGTTCTAATTATTAGATTACCTACAGCTTTTCAAAGGTTATAAGTCAATGTCAAATTTTATGTACCCAATATATGTGTAGCTGAGATAAATTGGGGACTCAAGACACGTCAAACATAATTATTAGAGAGCAAACTATGTTACGAACAAGGACAATGACTAGAATAAAACGTGCAGTGATAAAACGAAAGTAATTTGATCTATTCTTGCTTTAAATGACGTATTCTTAATTAAAAAGAAAAATAATATTGTATAGGTGAGGAAGCTTGTGACATCGTCAAGATTAACATCTTGACAAGGTCAGGACAACTCGTTTAATTAAGGGGTATCGTGGGACCCAGCCACTGGGTTGTGGATGTCAATACCAGCAGCTTGCAACCACTAGATCAACGAAGCATCCTGGTTCCTATTCACTGCAAACCCCAAATTCAATCAGCAGCAAAATCAAAATAATTTCAATTTAGCCGAGAGTGACAAGTTCCGACTTTGGCACTAAACATACGGTACCCAATCCTTTCACCTCAACCTACCTATTAGCAAGCGCACTAAACACAAAAGACCAATAAGATAACTTGCACAAATGAAACTTCATTTCACAAGCTAGAATTGTAACATCTAAAGTGCCTAAAAGCTTCATAAGAACTGACGCATTCAGATACTGTCGGCATACCGGTTCTAAATTCGTAGAAGGACAACAAGAGAATATAAATAATGAAATACTGGGTCGATTTTTTTTGCACGAAACTTGTATCTGGTCCAGTCATAGCAGGAAAGTTCCATTGAAATTGGTTCATCGTTTTCATTACTAAACACGCCCAAAGAAAGGCTCGATTTAAGACATCAGTTACAGTCTGTAGTTCTTATTTATTTATTTGTTTATTTAAATGATATGGAGTACCTACAGCTAAAACAAATTAGGTAAGAAACAGTAAGTTAGACTGACAGCCAATAACAAGTCCTTGAAAGGTTAAACAGAGGTATACCAAGACAATGCCCATATTTCGGCAATATTTAAGTCCCATGTAATAAGATGGCGAGGTAATTGCCATTCAAAAATACAAAAACCCCGAACACCCTTTGGTCCCGTAGAAAAATCGAACTCAGGACCTCATATTTGCGACAACTAGACGAATGAGTCAGTTAACAATAAGTACCACAAATTGTGCATCTTAAACTTATTTGATGGCCAATTGTGCCAATATAAATTATTGCCTCATATGCCGATTGCGATAAATGATATGAAGACTCACTTCTTGCTTGTACCAAAACCGATAGCTCCATTATTTTAGCAGATTTGACATCGTTCAAGGTTCTTGATACAAAACTGACAAAACTCAATCTTCTTTCCCCAACGAAACGGAAGTAGGGGACGCCTCCAACAGTTGCATTATGTACCAATCGTAGTGAAAGGATTGGAAAGGTCATCTAGATAAAATGCGACACGAGGAGCTAGGTGTCTAGGTTGCGCCGGAAGCCGATCTTATCTGTATAGGGAACAGATTTACTAACGTGGTTCAGTAAGGTTTATTTTAGCATTAGAATAGCTACATGGCTAGGTCGAACGAAGATACATGCAGAGTCCTCGTAAATGGAAGCGTAGATAAGACAGTGAGCAAGTTTAGCATTTCAGCACCGATCATGTCATCTGCTGGACATGACTCGTACGCTGCCTTCATCAATTGACTTTTTGTGATATTCATAAGATCGTCGGTCTATCGTGTGGAGGTAAACGGTCACCACAAGAGTTTTTTCGCCCCAAAGGCTATCTTTTCGACGACCAATGTTCCCGGGAGGCCTAATGCTACTTAGGTTTGGCAATTCTTCGGGCTATGCTTTGGGTCTCTTTGGAATCTCTTCATTTTTACAAAAAATGTACATGTATTATAAGTTACATGGAAATGTTGGAGGCAGCGGCTCTCAATTTTGATCGTCTGCTTATTCACAACAGATATTAATATGTTTTTATAAGTGGGGCGTTGGATTTTCTTTTTCTATTAAGAGTGATATTCTGTTATGAGCCAAAGATACCGAAAAAACTTACGTGACATGTAATATTTGATCTAGTCACCTAACCTACTCTTCAGCAAGTATTTATGTGCTGTGTGTAAATTATCCGCGAAATCTCCACATCTCGTACGGCCCATAACTTTGGCAGCCACAAGCTCAGCATTCTGTACGCTAATCGAGGTTCATTGTTTTCCACACGCATCGATCTGAGGCCCAATTAGAGCATTCGATCGACACGGACGATTAACCGAATATTCTACATTCATTTACGAAGAAACAGAGCGCTAGAAGAGACACTTAGCGGTCAAATTTATCAACTAAGTTTTATGCTGTGCATGGCTAGACAAAAAAACTACTTGGAATCCCGAATCCAGATCATGTTTCCGCACAATTCTTATCACTATAATTTTTCATCCCTTTTCTTTCTTAGCCCTCTCATAATAATACACGTCCTCTCTTTTTTTATTTCCACCTTGACTAGATCTTAAAACATCCAGTAAAATACAAACTCTAACCCCAGAAGGCCGATTCCCGTAAATACGTTCAAAATCTAGTTGCAATGTCATTGCAACGCCAATCAATGTCAAAAACTTGCCAAAAATGTAAGAAAACTTGACGTATTTTTGACAGATTTAGACGGGAATTAGAATTCCGCTGACGGAGTGTCGCTGGTAATGATTGATGGGTGCGTCACACATTAAACAAATGATGCGATTGGCTTTCAAAAAATCATTCAACCTATCAACAATCAACACGCATTTAGACAAATTTGTCACATTAATTTTGCGATAATTAATGTAGGGCACAAAATGTACACCATAACTAATTTGGATGAAAAAGTTCGCTCGATGAGGTCGTCTTAAAGTGACGGAAATAAATAGACCCGAACTTGATAACCTTTTCGGGAAGCACATTAAATTGACCGTAAATTACATTTAGTCCAATCTCTTGCCTACGATAACAGATATCTGACATAATTATGTACGACGCCAAATTAGTTTTTGTAGTTATAAATATATTATTAAAACGGTCTACGATTTTTAACGTTGTGGCGACTGGCTGGCTTTGTTATAAACCTTTTTTTTATGGTTTTTTCTTTTATAATTTTAAAACCTGTGACTTTTACTTTGGGTGTCTGTCAACGTACTAGATTTGGTTTTACATAGTTTTACTTACTAAAATAATAAAGCCACTTAATAATCGCCATCATTTCCTTTAATATCGTCAGTCATAGAGTCCACACGCTCACCAACAAACGTTGTCACGAGTAGTTGGTATCCCGTAAGTCTGACAACCAGTTTTTCTAAGGCGTATAATTGTGGTACTTAGTGACTGGATTAAGGGGATCAGATAGATTATCCACACATGTAAAATACTGGTATTCAGCTGTTTTTGGAAGAACTAGAAGCCTACATAACGTCATTGAGAAAAGACTAGGCAGATTATGTATAAAAGCGCTTTGTATCCTACCAATAGCTTTCTTTCAATTTATCATATCAGCACCAAGCACTTTTTTTGTAGTAGTAGTTTTAAATAGTCGCATTGAATGAAAACATAAATTACAATGACTATATTAACGCGTGGGAATAGCTATTAGCATGAGGTCCTACATCCGAATCTCGGGTCGATTTAGGTGTTATTTTCACCTAGATATTTTTTTAAGCATTTATTATGTACAATTGCAACACCTCTGCGCTGGAAATGCACTTTGTATTTGACAAGACTAATTTGATTCGTCAGATTATTTTATAAGCGGTGTAGTCTCCCGTCTTCGATGGCCATTGAGAACAAACATTGACCTTTTGATAGTTAAACAACCAATGTTTTCTCGTAGAATTGTTTAATGACAGCTAAGTAAATACTTACCGGAGAAAAGCACTATAATTAAATCATGATAAACAGTCAAGAGAAAGCATCGTTTTAGTACACGTTCAATCTTAAGAGTTTAGCAAGCAATTACAATTGATGCGTCTATTTGCTATATTAAATTAACAGCTTTTTCCTTGTAGAAGTATATACTTTACGACCATAAAAACCATTTATTTTATAATAAAATGTTTGTAATTCCCTATCTGTCTTCAAGTGCTGATGCTTGATTGGTCCGGTTTATCTACGAACTTGGCGGGACTTTTACTGACAGATGTCAGATGTGTCAAACTCAAGGAGTAAGTTGCTTAGGTTACTTTTATTTTAGAAAAAGAAATTCAATTGAAGCGGACCAAGTCGCGGGTCAATTATAAGTCTATATTTATAGTTCTAAACTAATAAAAAGAGGAAAGCTTTGTTTCTAAGAATTTAATTCAAACCCTACAGAACCGATTCTAAAAAGACGACCACCTTTAGAAAGCCATTTTAACGCTGTTAAAAACTTAAGTTTCATTATTTATCTTCAAAACTAATATGTGCTGGAACGGGATGGTCGAGTTCAAAGAGAAAAGCCCACGGACAAAGTCGCGAGTGAAATACTAGTCAACAATAAATTCTAAATATCAACTCTTGACAATCGTATTTTCGAACTGTCTACCCAAGATGGTAAGTTTACACCATATGGCGGTGTCAATCAAACCATATACGTGTGCAAAAAGCTGTAAAATTAACCGTTTCTAGTTGTTGTATATCTGTGTACAAATAGGCAGTATGTATGACCGGTGAGTCGGCTCATGATCGATGGGAATAAGTGGTGATCGAATGTTGGCCAGCTTCATTCATGAGCTGGACAGACAATGGGTTTTTTCCTATTAATGAGTTGGTCCGATTGTGATTGAATGGAATTGTGATTTGAATACGATTGGAGGGAGCTCTAACCGTTTTCTATTAAGACAGTTGGTGCGTGGAACGTTTTTGAACTAGTGTTTCGTGAAATGCTTTTTCATTTGTGATCGCTGCAAATATCGAACCAAATTTGTCTTGGTAGCTGAACAGACTTGGTCCGAAAAATTTACTAATAGGCACTAAACATATTTACTAATAGGCACTGAAAATAATTGATTTTTCAGCGATTCTCAATGTTATTTATTTGCTACGAATAACAGAATACGACAGTAGGCAACACAGGATAGTAATTGTGCACTACAAAATTCGCAAGTATACGCTATAGTTTTGTTTATTTTTCTTTAATTACAACGATTAAAAACCAATTACCATACTTAAATATACAGTTTATACATGATATTACCAACGTAAATAAAACATTAACACTGTAAGTACCTACTTCTGACATACCAATAGAATCTTCGTCCATTCATTCGCAAACCGTTCGCTCGTTGGATTATAATCCCAGAGATTATTAACTAAATGCACAACAATTTAAGTACTGAGAATTGTTGCAGCATTAGATTCTTATTATGACTAGCATAAATGTTCCTATTGCAGGGCAAAATGCCTCCCTACTTTCTTTCCACTTCTCTCTATCTAAGGCGCAACATTTGGTAAACTTACCTAGTAAAATCTTTTCAACACTTTACATATGAGCGTAACAGAGCACAAAACCACGTCTAGCTTAATACACCTGCTCTCATATTAAACATATTTTCTGTTTTAAAAACTGCACAAATTTCACATTTATTAATTAAGTCTAGCTTTGGTATAATGCCACTGAAAAGTTGTCATGAACCTAGAACCGGGTTCCCTACGTGTCTTCGAAAGTTGTTACCATATCGTGGCATCGTGCTGAGATAGGGGCCTTTTTGGCCTCGCACAGGTCTTTTGTTTTATTTTTATTAAACATGTTAGTTTTAGTTTTGTACTGCTAAACTCCTGTGCGTGTCCCAAATAAATATATTTTCTTTCTTTCATTTTTTTTAATACTCGTTTCACACCGAAATAACTTTTTCTTTTAAACTATTTATGGGTTTAATCAGTGACATTTCTAAGAACACCGGTATAGTCAGAAAGAAATATGCGTGTAAGTAAAATCGTCCACAATCAGACGCCTGTTAACCCCGAAGGGTCAGGCAGAGGTGTACTTGTGGAACATAAACTTTTCTCCAGCTGCGTTTAAGTTTCATGTAATAGAGCCAGGCCACGGCCAGCCTGTACAAATCCAGATTCCGGGGTGCTAGTGAGAAATTCCAGATGAAGCCTTTACCCGTCCCGAGAAACAAACCCCAGATCTCATAGTCAATAGCAGGGCTTGTGACCACTAGACCAACAAGGGAATAAACAATATATCATTCACACAAATGAATATATCGAATATTTCACAGTCTTTTTTACAAAACTCCTCCGAAATGGCTTGACCGATTCTCATGAAATTTGGTGTGTATATTCACAAGTCTGATTAACAGGTAAACTTAATAAAACTAAAAAAAATATTTTCTAAGACTGAACGAATTTTATCGAAGCACTTAGTCTCAGTACCTACCTATACAAAAACCTGCCACTACAAAACCTTATCATCCAGTCGCAATATATCACCTGATCAGAATTTTGGACGGACAACATGCAGTCAACGACCTCCTTACAACGCGCCATCGGGAGATTGATTACCATATGCGGTACAGATAACAAGACCATTTACTTGCTTTATTTCGCTCAATAGGCTAATTTTTGTGTCCCTCCTCATCTAGATTACCTACCTAGTTTTTGCTTTTTTCAAGTAGGTAATCAAAAAATAACGGCTAAATGACCTTCTATGATGAACCGAGTCAAAATGTCGCATGAATTCACGATTTCGTGCAGTTTAAACTGAATGATGACGTCACAAGCCCCCTCTCCTTAATTTTGGAAGTAGTTTTCCATAAATTTAAAAAATGAATAAAACTTGTATTTCTTTTCATTAGGTACTTAACTGATAGACTAAATATAACTTTGATCAAAATCCACTATCATGCCTATTGTACGCTTGATGAACAATATAAGGATTGTTGAATTGGTCATTTGATCCTGGTTACTTCAATGACGCTTGTCTGAAGTATCCGCAGTGTGACGTGGCGTTGGTTAGTGACGTCACTCGTGAAGTTTGAAGGCTGCTTCTCCTTGAAGTTCGGGTTTCCTGGTACTTAGTAATGTCGATGAGTCAGCCAGCTGTCTCACCCAAATCTTTTTACAGCTTAAAAATCTTCTGACGAAACATTTTAACATTATGCCAATTAGCTTAGGAGCAGCGCAGACGACAGACTATTTGAGGCGCAGTTTTTAGTCTGCCAAATAAAAGCTACGTAATTATAAGCATTAACTCTTACGACACCCATCATTTATTTTCATTGAAACTCATTCTCTTTTGAAAGTCAAACTAAAGTTAAATCCTACTAATACCACAAAAAAAGAAAATTTGTATGGATGTTTGTTACTTTTCCACGCAAAAACTACTGAATGGATTTTAATATAACTTTACAATAACATAGCTTATACATCTAAATAACACATAGGCTTAAGGCTATAAAGTAGCTATGAAGATATTGAATGAATTGTCCAAAATATAAGTGTAAAGTATGTAAGGAAAAAATCTGCCATCAGCGAGCTATTTCTGCGTGCTAATCCTGCGCAGACGAAATCGCGGGCAACAGCTAGTTAATTATAAAAATGATATAAGTCGTTTCTATAATAGCAGACTAAAAAGCGCCCCACAAATAGTCTGTCGTCTGTGCTGCATTTTAGTCGAATTCTAGAGCGGAGGAACAAATAGAAACAAAAGAAGTATCGTCCCAGACTGATATCTCAGGCGGCATTTAAGCAAACCAGATTTAGGAGCTTAGGTAGACATTTCTCAGAAGTCTGAGTTCTAGACTTCTAATTCAGACTCAAGGCTACTTTAATGTGAAGGCTGGGAATGAAACTGATCAGAGGTCAGTTCTGGCAGTTCTCCGTACCCAATTAACTTATCAGTAAAGCACTCCCAAAGCAAGGATAATTAATCATGTACAGACAAGAAGTAGGTGATTATGTTACGAAAATATTATTCTGTAACATACAATTACTCGCTGCAATAAATTATACTAATTGCATTTGTGCAAGCGCAATTTAATACAATGATCATATTTACTTTGGAATGCAAATTTTCTTAACATTTGCGTCACCTTTAAGTTATTTTTGTACATAGAACAATAAAGACCTTTTTATAGTGTCTTTTTATGTATCTAAGTTTTATGTTAGGTTGAAGAAACGTACCTTCTTGCGACCCCCGGTGCAAATGTTAGCCGGAACACTGTGGTAGCTTTTAGTCGTTTCACTCACTCTGGCAGGGCCACCATCAGGGATTTTAATTTTGATAATACAATTTTTTTGTCGTTTCATTGTCCAAATTCGTCACAAAATATCAGAATTTGTCGGTCACTGGTTCAAAAGACATAAGGGTTTAAAGGTGGCCGATCTGGAGAGAGTCTCCCCAGCAGGGCCAAATTTATATCTCAAAAACTAGGGCACTTAGCGAAGATCTGTTTTCTCCTATATTTTGTCGCCAATTTGTCCGAATTCGTCACCAAATATTAGACTTTGATGGTCACTGCTTCAAAAGATATAAGGGTTAATATGTCGCCCTGCTGGAGAGTCTCCCCAGCAGAGCCACATTTATATCTCAAAAACTAGGGCACCTAACGAAGATGTGTTTTCTCTCATATTTAGTCGCCAATAAAACGCAATGTTCAAGGATTTTAAATTATCAAAATTAAAATCCCTGATGGTGGCTCTACCAGAGTGAGTGACACCTTTTAGTCAGAGGATGTCATGAGAAATTTTACCCCAATAGTCAAAAAGGACAAACAAATAAAGTTCGAATGCTTGACAGTACTGTCACGATGGTCTTGTGGTCGCAAATACAGCAACTGAGCATGAGGACCTAGGTGAGTCTACCGGGTCGGGCACGGTTATTGGGGTTTTCCATCTGGAATGTGTTTGAAGACTAGATTTGTTCTACTAGCCTATTGCCATTGCCCATATTACATGTAAATTAAGTTTAACTAGTGAAGTGTGTGTGTGTAGCTATACAATAGAGGTACACATTTCTGCCTAACCCTTTAATCAATACAGGTGTTATGTTTGTGTATCTTGTTGCAGATTATGATCCCAATTAATACGTTAACTTCTCATTAAAATGATACCCGATTCTTACCTACCTTTACCCGTCTTGTAAAATAAGTAGGTACTAACTTTAACTGCATTTTATCTGACCTCCTTGTCTATTTCAGACTCATTACCTCAGTAATTCTGACACTTATATATAACCGGCTCTTATCCAATCAAAGATAGGCGATATAATTATTAGCACGCACTGTCGGCATGATGGGTGGGCGTGCTTTCTCTTGCAATCTAGACTCTAGTCTATACGTCACGTCAATGTTATGTTTGATACCAACATAAGTGCAGTTTAATTATTATATAAAACATATTGAGAAAGCGCTTGGTTCCGGTTTAAAAGGATGCGTACCGTCAATTTTGTCAGTAAGGTAATGCATGTCGAAAAAATATCGATGTAAAAGTAATGAGTATCGATTATCTTAAAAGAGTACGTGACATTTTTGTTGTTTTTTTTTACCACCTACTTGTCATCAAAGTCGGTTTCAAAACTGCTTATTTTCAAATATTTTACAAATTAGTCATATTAAGTAATTTACATAATTAACGCAGTTCATACTTAAAATTGTTGTTTTTTTACTGTGTAAGGAATACAATTAATACTTCAATGTTTTACGTTATTTGCTAACAAATGAAATTGTAGCTATAAGCTACAATTTCATTCTATAAGTGTCAAGTTTTTTCGACCTTTGTATTCAAACAAGCAAATTATTTTAATACTTAGTCGAAGCATTTTGAGTCGTAACTTAAGAGGCTTACTTACAGTTTAAAGAAATTAGGTTATACCCTTCAAATAAGCAAAACATTTTTTTTTTAAACTGGTTCGGTGCATTTCGAGTCGTAACATTCCTAAAAGGCTAACAGTTAAAAGAAATTAGATTTTACAAACACTTTTACAATTCAAACAAGTAGGTACAGTATTTTATAAAACTAGCTCGGTGCATTTGGAGTCGTATCATAAATCAAGGTCGTTCTTATTTATAAGTAGAACAACCTTGTAGAACTCAAAAATGCATTGTTTGAGATAACTTGGTCATTATTTTTATATCAAGAATATTTTATTAAGCCCTGTAAGATTTTATCGTGGACTCAAACTTACTGTATTTAAAATCAAGCTCACGTTTGGCAACTTTGGTGTCACTTACTTGCCCTTAAAAGGCATGAAAAGAACTACAGACGCCAGCACATCAAGTTACCCGAAACTGTCAAATTTTCCCCAATTGATCATGAAACTTATTCTGTTTGTAATAAAGTTGAATAACTATGAAAGCAATTGGACACATTGGGGTAGCTTGATCTGCCGGCCTCAGTACGTTCTGAGTCATCTTTCATAAGACTATCTTGTCACCAAGTATTCAGACAATTTTAAATAAAAAAAAACGATGCCACTTAAGATCTCAACTATTGCTTAAACCATAATCTCTGCTTACGACAGAAGTATTAAATAATTAAGTTCACAGCACCAAAATATTTATCTTAATTGACACCTTGATTGAAGGATAGCCGAGATGTGAAAAGTTGTAAATTACAGTAGATGTACTGTTTGTACCACAGCAGGTTTCAGAGTGTTGAGGCAATTCATTTTATTTACGCTATTTGTATTGCGAGACATTGAAAATTAGTTCATCATCTTCTTTTAAAAACAACTGCTTAGTATTTCATAGTAAAACCAGAAACCTAGCTAAAACATAGTAGACTTTTTTAAAATTAAACTTTGCCCGCACTAAAAATTTCTCCCGTATCTTGGTTGCATTTACAGACATTTAAACTCACATATGCTTATAGCCAAAACCAGGAACAACGGTTAAGTCATGCAAATATTTGTTCAGTGTGGGAATCGAATTCACGTCTCGTAGCGCAGCCTATCCTGCTATCAAACCATAATGCCAATAATTAACTGCTGGTCATATTTTACTGCACTGCAAACAGCAGCGAACATAAACGCAAAAATAACTGCATGCAGGCAAATTAAAGAGAGAATAGTTTGCTTTAATTAACAAACTATTTTCACCCCCCAATTTCTACACGTATGCAGTTGAGTTGTCGACCCCATTCCACATAAAATCCTCCGTAGTCCATCTGCAGTGCGATTGCAGCATTCCCCATCTTTTACGACTCCTACCACCTGCTTTCAGCCGCCGTCATTTCAACATCTCTACTCAAAACAAAAGCAGTAATATAAAGAATGCTTTTTCACAATAAAAACAGTAACTTAATATAGATGTTGACCTGAGCAATACAATGTAATCGTTAAATCGTAAGTACATTTATCTTCGTGAAAAAACACATCACACGACTGCCGAGACCTGTGTTCAATTGCTATGGCGGTGTTGTACTGGAAGATGTGCTATACAAGATGGCAAGCGAACGCTATGCTACCATACACCCACTTTACGATCGTCGCCAATGTGTACCTCAACTCTTAATTTTCTGTTGTAGTCTTTACCTACCAATGCCATTCTATTTAGTTCATAGCATAGATAAGTTTGGAATGATACTAAATCATCTATATATATAAAAGAAAGTCGTGTTAGTTACACCATTTATAACTCAAGAACGGCTGGATCAATGTGAATGATTTTGGTCTTTTTTTGGATTTGTCTTTGTCCGGAATAGCACATAGCATAATAATTAATAAAAAACATGAAAAATCCTCGAAAAAATAAATATCAATAATATCGGTTGTCTCAAACATTTTTCAAACGCAGCGCCATCTTAGGTGACATGACAGGAGTAAAACTTCCCAGTTCATTATCAGGTGACAATTTGAAATTGACAAGTCTTAAGCTAAACCCAAGAAGGTAAGGTTGTCAATTTATAATACGCACCTACGTTCTGAAATTTAGTTTGTTACTAAACTTAGAGGTTTTATGTAGCATAAAAAAGTCTTATATTTCAGAAATCAATTTACGTAATTAGCAATGAAGACAGAGACGAACTTTAATAATTCTTTGCAAATAGAACTTATTTTACTGTTAGGACTTTAATTAAAGTAGACCGGGAAAACTATAGGCATAAATTGTATGTAACATAGAGGCAATAGTTCAGATTAAAATTATGAATTTAGTATTTTTTAAATCAATGCATTTTAGTAAGGTAGGTTAGATAGTTGGGTTAGCTATAGGATAGGTATGGTCAGTTAGGTTAGGTTATATATACATGTTGTAATTTAAAAGTAGTAGTAGTTATTATTGGTTTGGATCTATTTGTTGTCGTCTTATTAAACGTATGTATATCTAATATAAAAAAAATTGATAAGAGCAATAAATTGACTCTAAGGCACAACGAAGTTTGCGGGGGCAGCTAGTAATTAATAATTGTGATAATATTAGGCTGTTACTCTCTCACTGTAGACTGCCTCTTCTTATATAGAGAAAGCATGTTCATTAATTACGTTTGTTTAAGACAGATTGGCGATATTAGACTTGTGATAATTATCGGTCCAAGTTCTTTTATGATGCTTTACTCCACCAATGTTTTAGATACACGGAAAAATACTCTTAAAATATTGCTACTTGCCCGTCAACCTCGTGCTTAAGAGGCGAAGTTATACGTTAATTCTAAGCAAATCAAGTTCTTCAACGAAGACAGATAAGAGCTTAAAATGTGGCGCAACAGATTTCCCAGTAACACATCTGTTGCGTCACGTTTTCCAGGCAAGAACACTATAGATAGAGTTTAGTAAAAGTGTAGGTGGACCCACGGCTTTGCCTCAAGCCTTAAAAAACAGCTCAGCAAAAAATATCCGCACAATATCATCGCCTCGCGCCCCACTGGTCATAAACTTAACATTCCATAACTGACAGGCAACCCAATTAAGTGGGCAAAATTTCGTAAGCACGAAAGTCACTGGCGGTACAACTTTTATTCATCGACATTAAACTTTCGGCGGCCATAATAATGCGACTGTATGAAATGTCACTCCGGTCCAATCGACCAGTTTGGCGAAATCTTTCCTAGAGGGTGTGGTATCTTTGCTGGCACGTCATAACGTTTATGTAATGATAGTGATTCAGTATTCGTTGATGTAATTAGTGGTCTCACTTCCTGCAATACCAAGTTCTGTCGCTTAGGAGTTGCGTTATAGTAATACCAGCCTGTTTTTGTCCCACTGCAGGGTAAATGCCTATACAACACTTGCTCAAGGGTTGGTGATTTCAGACTTATATTAATTTAGACACCAGGTTTCGTCCCGATGTTTTCCTATACAGTTATGTTAGTAATGTCAAAGATTAATTTAGAACAAATGGAAACACAGTACCTGGATTTGAACCCACAATCTGTGAGACGTCGATAACTGTTTGTAGTGGCGACAACCTTGTTTTAAAACTCTAAGCTTTTTCCATATGTTTCTCTCAAAAAACAAGAAAGGGACAGACATTACAAACACATTATAAACAGTCTATTTTAATTGAACTAAAGCTTCCTTTTAAACATATTTGAAACGAATCGGCCAAAACATGGCGGAGTTCTGGTAAAAAAACGAATCTGACAGCTCTTACTTACTCCTTATCCGTCACTGTCAGTCTCTGTCCCTTTCTAGAGCTATATGTCAGTAAGGGACGTCAATTTTGAAGTTTGTAAATCAGGAAGCGGCAAAAATGTAAACTTATCTTATTACTGCATCATTTAGCATTTGTTTCTTTCTTTCTGATTACCTAGCAGATGGCGTCCTTTAGATGTGTGTGACTGTGCATATTCTGCCCTGATTCTCCATTTCTTACCATGGCCTCCTGCCCTCGATGCCTTTGTAAATTCAGATAAATTCTGAATTCTCACAGGCATCTGAGTATGAATGCTATTTTGCAGAGGTAATGCAAAACATGCTGTTGATAAAATCGCACTGCAGAATGTTTACATTCATTTAGGCTACGGAGATAAAAAATAAACCGGCCAAATGCCAGTTACAGACGCACACGAGAAGTTCCTTACCATATTGAACACAGGCGAAAAATCACTGTCTGCATTGCTATTCTGTGAAAATGTAGGTGAAGTAAAAAGGTGAGCTGCCATTCAATACTAATGAATTCCAGAATCAACCGTTCAATACTCAATAAAGTGTCTTCTTTGGGCCCTTCACTTTAAATTTAATAATTTATTAATAATATTTGTCTCAACTGAAATAGAAATACACAATCTGTGAAAATTTCAAACTTCCACTTATTGTTACGGTTCGTGAGATAGATCCATCCATTGACGGACAGACGGACAAACGGACTAGGTAACGAATAAGGCCCTGTTAAAAGGCATCTTTTGACTACGGAACCCCTTAAAAGCAGCAGTCCAAAAAATAAACAGAATATCGCCAAATCACGGAGCAAAGAACTTACTGCACGATTGTTAATCAGACCACTACTTCTTTAAACAAAGCTGACATCGAGAGAAAAAATAGAAAAACTATATCTCTGCCCAAATTATGATTTCAATTAACATATCCTACTCTCTGACACCTTAATTTAAGGCGGATTAAAAGCCTTACACACGTACTCAGTCAGAAATGAATTGCTCTAGTAGAGATTAGTCATCGTGTTCAAAGATACCTCTTGGGAATAGACACTGCGGTCATTGTCCGGAGATTGTACAGATAAGATCTGATCTGAGATTACCGCGGACAAATTATTTTTCACTCGTCGTTCACATTAGATGCTTCGTTAAAATTTTTCAGCAATTATCTTTTCTTTGTAACTATTAATACCAGCACGATGCTATCCCACTTCAGGGTAAAGGCCTCTTGTCATACAGAGGAGGCACGAGCATTGATCAACGCGCTTGATCTAGGCGGATTGGTGATTTCTATAACATAAACTATTGGTCCAGGTTTCCTCCCGATCTTTTTCCTTCACCTATGTCTATGATGTCTAAGATAAACCAAGAAAGAACATATTAATTGGAAAAAAGGCATATGGGGCATGCCTTCTTTATAACTGATGATTCTGTATCATAATCATTGGCCTCGCCTTTTCCTAATTATGTTGGGGTCGGGTTCCAGTGTAACCAGACGCAGTTGAATATCTGTATTATATAGGGACTGCCTATCTGTCTTTCACAACCCAGTGACTTGGCAACACGGGGTTCTTGCTCTAATTCTCTATTAGAATACAAAATATACTTGGAATTATCGGAGGAATCTAGAACATGAATAATTTTAGCCTCGACTAGAATAGACTGCCTCGTTGGTAAAGTGGTTGCAAGTGCAAGTGCTAAGCATGTAGACTTGGATTCGCATCGGGATAAAGTGTTCCATCCAGATTATCTGTAATAACCCGGACTCTGGATTTTGCCTGGTTGATGACAATCAACCTGCCTCCTTTTAAATAAAACTTAGAACACAGTTAGCGAAATATAAGTGTACTATACGTACACTTCTGCCTAACTCTTCGGGGTATAGTCGCGTCATAATATTACGTTTAATATTCTAGGCAGCGTTATTAAAAATTATGCTATTTTCTGTTTTGGACTTTGCTCGGGTTGATAGTCGGCTGTTTACAAGGCCTATCAAAATGAATATAAGTATGCTTACTGCCTCTTAAGCAATCTTTCACTAATTTTGCATACTTGTTATTTAATAACCTGTAAACAATTTTAGCGGCCTACCTACTTGATTTTGAAATGCTGACACATCTACAGCTCCAATTGTTGTTGCTTTTCTTTTGATTGAATAAGCAGGTAAATTGTAATTAAGTGCGTTTTCTGAATAAGCAAATACTTCTGTGTACGTGATGGTATTTGATGACAAGCCAGGCATATTGTTATAATGAGCCTTTTGTAGCCAAACCTATCTATCTATAGTTACATTTTAGTTAACTGTTTCTGTAGTTTTGGCTATTTTAGTAACACGACTTCCAGTTTTCACCTTTTATGCAATACAATCAATCATTCATAGAACGATATGTATATCCTTATATCTGTTTGATGCTCGAAAAAAACTACTGACAGTCAAAAACTAAAAAATGCACGCGTCGATATTGTAAATCTTAATATAGAGTATATTAAGATCAAAACATAAAACATTTATTCGGCACGCAAAGAAATAAAACGGGTCAAAGTACGATCGTATTAAGTCTTATAAATACGTAGAATTCATTTAACACCTGCGCTTAAGCACTTGGATAGAACAACAATACAAACATATATTACAAACAATTCGGTTTAGTGAAGCATAAACATTGAGTAAATCAGCTGTGGCTGTGAGCCACTGACACACCAAATGTGACCTATTTAGAACAGAAATACTTCAGCCAGTGATCTACTGAGCAATGCACGAACATTTCCCGTGGCAACGCTAACCTTTCCATGATCTCATGCCTACTCATTATTTAACTTGCCTTCAGAAAAGTTCACTATAGTAAGGAAACAACTGTACAAATTTACTTTAGGTCTATATTGACCTCGTGTGTGTAAAGAAGGGGAATTCATCATTAATGTAATAACTATAAAGTTTATTATTGTTAAGGAATTGTATAGCGAACATAGGTACTTAGCCGGTTTGGAGCAGAGGTCGCTTCGTCCTGATGACATTGGATTAATTGAAAAATGACTTTATGTCCGACCTCCAAACGTGCCATTCAACGTTCACAAGACATGCGAAACAACTGTGGGAACAGACGCCACACGGAACCACAATGAAACCAACATTCATGCCGAAACGTTTATTAAAATCCGATTTAAAATCAATACATATAAAAACAATAACTTTCTTAATACATAATTGACTGATTGATGTAATTAACAGATTGCATAATCAAATTTTTCTTAATAAAAAAACTAGAAAGCAACCACGGGTATTGCCATGCAAGAACTAAAACTCGAATTTAAGTGATCAGAATTTAACCTAAAATCAAGTTTTATAGAGCAGGGCGACTACATAAGATTGATCTCATAATGATGATTGAATCCATTAAATATAACAAATTGTTGAAGTAAACACGATCGATACATTTAAACAATCAAATAATTTAAAACATAATTATTACATGTCAGTGTAGCAGGTTGTCTAAATATTGAACAAAACGTTTAAAACTAAAATAATTAAATATTAAAACAAGATTATTTGACGTCATGCATACTCGCGAGTTGATATCGTAAAAAGTAAAGAGTCATGCGTTAGAATTGTTTAGTATTTGTTAGTCAATATAATTCAAAACACGTTTTGGACAACACAAATTCACAGAATTGAGAAATAAAACATAGAAAATGCGCGAACTTTGAGTATCACGGAGGAAAATGGAAAAACGTAATGAAGATCACACAAATTGTTTCAAGTCATAAAACTTATAAACTAAAGGAGCATTTTCGCATTTTCCTCCGGGGTTTTACCATAACGAATGGTAAATGTACTACGGTTTGCGTAACAATATTGGACGGCAAGATGTTATTTATCAATGTTCCTAAGAATTTACGAAACTGCAGTGAAGCACTATCACGTAAAACAGTGGATAGTAACAATGCAACAAGACCAGTGATGAGTGTTGACTGCAAATTTCGTGATATTCCAGATGAAATTAGGATTGTAGAATGAAATAATTTAAACAATATGATAGTAACATAAAGAGTCTAATATAGTGGTGGACTGAAATAAATTAAACACTAGATGGAACAATGAGTCTCGGCTTCGGGCAGGTCGCGTTAGATCTGAAACAAGAATTTAAACTAATTTAGAATCCAGAAAAGTTATCTGAAGAACATAAATTAAAGAAAAGTTTACAAACAAATAAAATAACAATGAATAGGAATGTGAAATGATAGACGAAGAAATGAATATCACAAAGAATCAACTAGTATAAATTCTTAGTTCGATTGGTGTATTAAAAGATTGATTGTAGATCGCTGGATGTCCTGTGCATACAATATAATAATGTTTTCAGGATGCTGTTGGGACTGCCCCGTTTCTGTATCGCATCTGAGATGTTTGGGGCTAATCGAACTGACGACTTTTATTCGGTCATTCGAAAAATTATATCGGCCTTAATAACAAGATAGCGAGACAGTGACAATAGTATTCTGAGGACAGGTAGCGGATAAGTTTTATCCTCACCTATTGTGAGAAGTTTTGTGGGCGTGATGAAAGAGCGATGCATTTTCCTCTCACGCGTGCGTCACCCACATGAAGCGAACTCAATAATAATTATAAGTTGATGTTTATATTAGGTTTATTTACTAACATTGTTTTCAAGACACTTAATAACGGATCTTATGTTATCCATAATCAAGAATGTATTATTTTTATAGGGCAGAAACATGGAACGTAGTAAATTCAAAAGAGAACTAGTCCGCAAGAGGATTACAATGAAAGTGACGTTTCGACTCATGTTACTCAATATCGAATGCACAATTGTTGACAAAGATCCGAAAGTCGATAATAATGAGGCCCTCAGGGACCACGTTCATGAATGCAAGACATCTGTAGCACTCAACGAAAGGAAAAAGGCAATCTCGCGTCATATAGTCAATTAAAATGAAGATGCAAAACTGTACAGTCACTGAGACGACATCTTTACTCCACACCCTCGTGCTACAACTGAAAATGATGACGTATCATAACCTATTAAGTTTAATACTCCATGTTTCATTGTTATTTATACTAACAAAAACTTTTGCGATACGGAGAAATGCATTGCCATTTTAAATTGGTTGTATTACGGTGTAACGAATCCAGTAATAAATCCAGGAAGGGGGTGAAGAAAGATTAATATAGACCGCGTGAGTCAGCGTTTAGTCAACTTTTTGGATCAATAACTGCACCCCGAAGTGAGTGAGTTGCTTTCAAGAATACTTTGAATGGCTCATTTTGTGATCAACGACATCAGTTGACATTATTTTTATGTAGTTGATATGCAAGAACCGGATAATTCTGCGGAAAGATAAATAACCTATAGAAATATTTAATTAACTAACATTACTTGGGAGTTCTAATCGCAGACATACAAATCAATTGTATCGTCTGTTTGTGGTGTCAAAATAAAAGCTTTTACTCAGTGAATATGAAATTACTTTCGGTATCTTATCTTTTTTTTATCTGTATTGCTGTTCTTTTGTTTTATGTTGTCCAAATAAAATATTTTCTTTCTTTCTTTTCTTTGTATGTACTACACCAAAAATCATTTTAATCTGTTTTGTCTGTATGTCTGTTTGGTTGTTTGGGCTAATCTCCGAAACGGCAAGACCGATTTTGACGGACTGTTCACTGGCAGGTAGCAAATGTCATACGCAGTACCTTAAATTACTTTTATTTTAAAAATAGAATTTGTTATCCGCACGAAAAAAAGATTTAAATTAAAAAAAAATCTATTCAAGCAGTTTGCTAGATCATCAACGTGCGACTTAACTGTTTCACATAAAATTTTAGGCGAGTTTTCAGTGACAGTTGACGCCGGTTGTCACGATTCCGCCAAAGCCGTGGGTGACATTATTTAGAACTCTGATGATTTTACACCCAGAAATAGATGGCGGGAAGCCATTGACACGAATGGTAAACTTCGTTCTGAACGATTTGGGAACAGTTTCATTCATGACGATTTATGTCAGCAGGCCATTATAAATAAACTTAAGGCCCAGTTGCATGAAGTTACGAGAAATGTATCCATGGCCGGTGCAAGCGCTAGAACTTGCTATTTAGTCTATTTTTTTTAGCACAGAGGTAAATTTAGAAACGATATTACGGAATGTGTGAATCAGACCCTAATAAATAGTACCTAAGCCCTATTTTTGACATAACTTTTACATGGGTCAATGACGGAATCTCTGAAAAGTGTAACTGTAGAACACGTTTCAAATAGCAATGAAGTGTTAACTTAATGTTGTTTTCAATTGAGTCAAATTTCATTACTCATTTTTATAACTCTACAATTCCCATGACCAAATTGCAATAAAATATCTTTATTTGTGTATTTCAATTTCACATAAACACAGATTTGAATTTATTTATTTATTTAATTACTTATTTATTTAGAAGGAAATACAATTGAAATAACATTACAAGAGATTTTCTAACGAGTGCTCCTTCAATTATAGGAGACCACTGACAGTACACATTTATAACTAGGTAAATTTAAACAAAATAAAAATAGACAAACATAATAAACAATTTAAGAAGTATGGAAATAAAAAGAATAAAAAGCATTTAAGTTTCTGCGGTGGATAATATTCGAATTAAATAAAAATGACTGCATCCACGCCTTAAGTATTTTTATAGAGTGCGAAAAGATTTTGGCATTGTGTCTACTCACACGAAACAATACCCAACCCGATTACTCGATTCAAATTTGAAGCTTCTTTGCTATATATTTCGGGGAAAGAATATTTAGTATCAGCTGCGAGTAAATTAGCGATGTTTATTGTTAGCTGATGCAGTATTTGTGATGGCAAGCCGTCATCGTATATTCCAGCAAGATCCAACACTTTTAACATATCCTACACAAAAGTCCACCCACAAGCGGTGTGGGCACACAGACAGTCCCGTGCGTCCTATTTTAACATAAGAATACAATGAACAAAAAAACCTGTAGACGCGTATTTCTCGCATAGCAACAAGAAACGTTTATCAGAATACGTATAGTGGAACGTTATCAATCAGAGTTTCGTCATGGCCTCGATTGCGCCCACGCCCCGTCGTAATCTTGACTATTTACCCCGTTTCTTAATTCTACATTGCCTCCAAACTAACCTGACCTCCGCACAATGTGGATTTATACAAAGCTGGGGATCAAACTAATTTGCTACTGTGACCAGTTAGCCCAGAGCTTCTATCCCTTGGAATAAGTGTTATGAAGGGTGTCATTGACTTTGGTTCTGATACAGAAAGCTTGCCCAGAATATCCCTTTTCCTGATTACGGCTCCCATTGAGTTAGACTCTGATTATCGCATGTGCCCTCAATAGTCGATAATATTTATAAATAGTATAGGCTGCTACCATAATAAATACCTCCGATTTTATCTGTATGGTAATTCTATTAAGCGTTTCTTGAAGTAGAGCCATGGGAATGTCGTTATCATGGCTATAATTACGGTTTGGTAAACTTTAACGGCTAGTCCACAATAATTAGTGTTAATTACCATATGGGAGCTGACGAGGAAATTGGGCTATTGCCTATAAAACTTCATTGACCTTATAAACAGTAAAAAGTAGTTCTAAACTGTGAAGAAGCCATTTTGTGGTAATTGTCTTTTTTTTTTAAATGCGTTTGATGTTCCATTCATTTTCAATTGTTTCTATATTTTTAAAAAACTTAAATTACTTGGTTACCAAGAGGTATAATTGCCGTATTTCTAAGAACTTTCACATTATCATCTTAGTCTCAATCGTCAGAAATACGTCAAAATTCCCTACATTCTTGAGAAGGTTTTTGAAATTGTTTGTTTTTAGAGGATAAGACTTCGACTAGATCTTTAACATATTTAACACGAAAATTGGCCTTCATTATGACATCTCTTATGTTTTTGACAGTCAAACAAAATACAGTAACCATTTGGAAATATTCCGTTCAATTTGTTTAGATAAAACAAAAACAAATTAGTTATTATTTTTATCAATTCCAACTTATTGTAGGTCGCGTCCCAGTTCAATAAAATTATACTCTAACTCCACAGTGTACCTACATAAAATGAGCCATTTAATTTTTAATACTGTTATAAAGAAGAGAGATTTGATGTGGTCGTTTGTTGATTTGTTAGGATTTAACTCAATAACTACTGAACCGATTTGAAAAATTCTTTCACTACTAGAAATCTATATTATTGACGAGTGACATAAGCTATATTTTATTATTAAAAAAACTACGAGGTAGACGAAAAGGGGAACGTACAAAATAAACGCGGACGAAGTGGTAGTTGTTTATAAATAGTATAGTTGTGTTACTTATTTCACAAAGGCATTTCCTATTATTTCCTAATTCAAAAATACCAGCCTTTTACTATCCCACTGCAGAGTAAAGGCCTCTTCTCATACTGAGAAGGCATGAGCATTGATCACAACGCTTGTATAAGTTAAGTAGGTTGTCAATATTAACCTCACATTAATAGATTAGATTAAGAGAATAAAGAATTTTTATTATTATCATGCGCTTATATTTCTCGGAACCCTTGGGGTCCGGACCTTTGGAAGGCGTACAAGGGGCCTAAGCCAACTCGCAGAGGCCCTTTGTCATTTTTAATGCAGTGAGGCACCAATCTCAGATTTTCCCTGTATGCATTATGTAAATGCACCCAAGAAAAACCTACCACTAGTGCAGGACTATTGCAGACTAAAGCAACAAATGTATTGGGCTATAGGTTAGGGGTGGATAAGGTGAACTGGTTACCTTATTATTATTAATCATAAGTCCATATTTCCTCACGATGAACTTAGGAAGAAAACTGACATTGTTACTGCCTCAGTTTTAAACCCAAAACCTCGTGGTTGAGAGCAGAAGTTCCTAGTTTCTGAGCCATTGCATTAACATCATCATCTATCTTGATATTTATTGTACCTAACACATTTCATTATGTTACCTACACATTCTATTTCTAACTTTAGATCGTATGCCAAAATTGCCACAGTTTGATACTCGTATCCTCTAACCACAATTTGGAATTAATGTAGTTATTCATTTGGTTTATGATATAGTGGTCGCCTGCGTTTCTACTGAACATGAGGTCTAAGGTTCGATTCCTGGGTCGCACAATACATATTGTTATTCGGCTTTTTTCAAGTATCAGCAGAGTATGGATTGTGCCCGGTTGATGGTGAAATATAGGTGCATTTCAGGTACCTACTGCCCTGCTTTGCCCTTTGGGGAATAATTGCGTGATGTGATTTCGTAACGGGGTAATTGAACCAGTTGCATAATGAATGTACAAGTTATTACATTACAAAATAATAAACTGAATGACGACTCCGTTAAAATTGTAAATAATTCCTGAGGTATTAATAATTTCAGCGAAACAGCGTCATTAACAAGAATTTCGTCTACATACTTAGCACATTTTAGTAGGTACTTGTATGAATGAACATACTTAAAGCCGGCTAACGCGACTTTACTTAGGACAGTGCGAAAATTACGCCAACATAACATCACGCCTGAAATTTTAGGCAGTTCGCAGCATTGGTCGAAAGTTCAGGCAGAAAGCAACGTAACTGGAAAAATACTATCTACTGATAATACCGGCATTATAAATTTAGTCAGACATTCGACTGGCCTGTTACTCTAGTGGTTAGTGGCCCTGACTGCTATGCCGGAGGTCGTGGGTACGATTCCCACCCAGGACAAATGTTTGTGTGATGAGCACAATCATTTGTTCTGATTGGATTCGGATTGCAGTCGTGTAATGTTATGTTTTATGACAGTTAAGGAATCGACCAGCTGGTTATCTTGCGCTTGGACCTCTATGTTGACGAGGTAAAGAAAGTATCAAATTGGCATTTTTTTACGGGTTTTCGGTAGTTACCCGAATTCGTGTGACGAAAAATCGATAGTGTAATTTTAGATGTCCACATACGAACTAACAACTACGTCTAATTGACGTCATTGCACAATCGTAGTCTTAATTATAATCCATAGAAGCTGACCCGTTGACACACATTCATACATTGAGTGGATTTCATTGTAGAAACAATAGGTGAATTTACCGTGGCAACAGCGGCGCAGCTGAACAAATTGTGTGGAACCTCACAGAAATTGTTTGAGCGAGTGTGACGCAAATTAATTCTTATTTATTATTATTATTATACACACTGGATTTCAAGGTCAATGTGATGTGTAAAAGTTCAGATTGCCAATTTTCTCGTAATTAAAAACGTTTAAAATCGTGTCACAAAATTCTCTCAAATTCAATGTCTTAAATTAGACGCGTTTTGTCAGTTCTTTGAACACGGAAATTGCACCTCTGTTTACTTTTATGTATTAAGTATTTACCTACAGGTCTGTCTTCTAGGATACTAGTCAAATATACATCCCGACTAACTCGGAATAATGTAATAAATGGGTACAGAAACTACTTAAAATTGTAATCAATGAGTACAGGATTCATGAGGTAATTGTAACTACCTCCTGATTCAGAATCAAATTAAGTGTTACCGTATAGGTATTATATTTTAAATCCTAGACCTTGGAATTCAAGTCAACATATTACCCAATTGATCCTTTTTCAAGAATATCGCAAACAGGGAGGAGTGTGAGATTTGGTAGTAATTAGTTTATACGGAGGACTGCAGAAAGCAAAATCCGTCAATTTTTGGCCTCTAGGATTAATAGATACTTGGTGGAAGCTTACACTTGGAATTCCTTTAAAGAAATTTTGCAGGCCCTGAAGTGTGTGAGATTTCACATAGTTTAAGTGTATTAGAAAACATGACCAGATTTCGAAGAATCGAGAATCGTAGCATATAGCACTCTGTAGTTTCTGCCTACCCCCATGGGAAAAAGGCGTGAGTTTATGTATGTAAGTATGACTAAATTTCGGTCACTACACGACCACTAGTAGTTGTAATAATTTCGTCTACACGAGTTTGTAAATTCCATTCTGACGTACTTTATTTAATTTTTAAAACCATATCTGTATTGTCCTTGCACCGTGCTATCTCACGAGGTCACGTAACATCCCATAGCTGGCAGATATCGTATTTCACGAAAAATGTATTTAATTATATTTCTTATCATTATTATCACTGGTAGGTACTGAAGATTTACCGATTCACGTGCTTTCGGTATTATGTAATTGTACACGTGAGTTTATTATCTGTACCTGGTGATTACGTGTAAATTATATATTTATATAACGGCCGTGTTACTTATCATATGCAAGTTTTGACACAGAACGTATCTCTTCCTTTGAAATTCTATATGCTATTTGTTTGACATAATACGGGTAGAGAAGAAGACTGTAACCATAAGACACTACACAAGACTACTACTACGGTTAAATTGAAATTACAGTACGCGCACTAGATTCCTTTATTTAGACACAGAGCTCACCACGGAAAAATACAAATACAAATACAAATAGTTTATTCTGTCAATTAGAAACTACATTACATTTTGACGTGTTTGGAGCCCCCATTTAAGCAAACAATGCCTGTATTAGAAGGCTCCGCTCTTTCAACATCATTGTCGTACATATATACTAACTCAGGTTGGCATATAGTATACTGTGACCTTATGGGTAAATATGCAATGTACCTAAGTACAATTAAGCTTATGTTACATACTAATTTTAAGAAAAATAAAAATATAAGTAAGTAAAGCAATTTGAATTTATAACAGTAAAATAAAACTTGTAGAACTTATTCCCAGTCAGTGCAAGTGATTTGAAGCGTGGTGTCATGGTGTTGTAAGCAGTGTAGTGTTATGTGTGGCGTGGTGAGTGGTGTGTTGTGAGGTGTGTGATGTGTGAATGGTTTGTGGTGTGGTGTGTGTGAGTCGTGTGTGTGGTGTGGTATGGTGAGTGTAGTTTTAAGTTATGGTATGTATAGGTATATGTGATATATTTTGGCTACTCTACGTGTTCCAGGAGTGCCTCGGTTTCCTCATAGGTAAGAGATTGTATCCAGTCTATTATACTTCTTTTACAGTCGTGGTTACTCTTATTGTGTACGTAAACGTGTTTGTTAATTTTGTTGTACAGTTGAGTAGAGCGTTTATTATATTGTTTGCATGCAAATCTAGTTTTAGTTTGAGGAACTTTGAGAACTAAATCTTTTCTTCTTTTAGATTTTTCTTTATCTTTATATGGTAGGGTTTTATGTTTTTTTAGTATAGTTTGAATTATGTACAGTTTCCTTACAGATAACAAATTACTAATTTGGTACAAACTCGACGTGGGAAATCTTTTATTTTTAAAATACATAATTTTTATTAATGCACGCTGCGCTCGTTCTATATTTATAAACTTTAAAAAAAATACTATATTTATCGTCTGTGTTTGACACTCTTTTGTGTATTATTGTTAAAACAATTTTTCAAATAGTGTTTACATTGTAGAAAATTTTCTTATAAAACTTTTAGTTTGAGTTGAGGCGGCTTGGATAGGGTTACCAGGTGATACAAATTATCCTGAGATAAAAAAATAATTTAGGCCTCTTTCAGAAAAAAACGGGAAAAATATAAAAGGCAGGATATTAATATTTTCAAAGTATTGAGTACTCTGTTCTAATATGTTATAAACCCTCCCGGAGAAAAACAGGTAGGAAACGGGTAGGCAGGTAGGGTACAGATAAAAAATAGACAAAAAACATTTGGAAATTCATTTTCGGATCTGATAACCCTAAGCTGGGCTAAGGTCTGTGTGCACAATACCATGACTGGTATAAAAAACAAATGATGTGTCATTACATTAACTAAAGAAGTCTCCATTTTGACATAACATTGTGCAATGGTGTCCGTAAAGTATTTAAAGATCTTTAGGTAACTATTGGTACAAAAAAATATGCTCCATCATTGCAACACGATTCCATTTTCCTTATTTATCTGTAAGAACTTGTCTTAAAAGCTCATGTTTTCTTGCCCACTTATTGGCCCTTTCATCTTAAAACCATGAAATTGAAAATCTAATGAAACATTTAAACTATGTAACAGAAAAAATGTTACACAAATAGAAACGATAATCAAGCGACGAGCGCGATAGCATCGATTCTAATAATCGAGTGATTAATTCTCAAGTTTGCCAGTTAAGTTAAAACCGTAACTACTGCTTAACTATAGTAAACATATAAAGTTAAATAAGTATAGTTGTAGTACATGAATAATTGTTTAACTGAGGCTACTGCGGCCCCTTTTATCGATGCGTTATCTATCGATAAACGAGGACCACATCGACAAAATTGAAGGCCGGGGAAAATTATCGATAATCACATGCGCCGGACAGCTCATTGGTCGATAAGATTAAAAAGATTTGTTTTAGGTTACGTGTCAATCGTAAGGTTTTTGTAGGGATTAGTTACTTATACCATGCGTAGTATTGTTTGGTAAGCTTTTAATGACTTGTTTTAATTACCTGCAGTAGATATTATCTTAACAAACAGTTTAATTAATTTACCGCATTCAACAAGAACATACCACTCAGTAGGTACTATTTTCAGAATGATTTGAAAGTGAGATTTAAGGAAAATAAATGTAGATTCTGATTGATTATTAGCTGTATGTAGATATATTAGTATTATTAGAGTAGTATAACAGAACCCCTTCTTAAATAATAGGTATCTAGGTTTACCAGTTAACGTTATAGTCTGATATGTTTCTGAATGGCCTAGAATTGCGAGATAATACGATTTAACGCAAAATTTTATAATTCGATTTTATTATTAACTTTTGTTATGGTCAAAGAAATTGAAATAAAATCGTAAACTAATACACGTGTCTAATTTAATCAAATATCTTAAACGTGGCGTTACTAAGGCCGTGGATAACGAGTACTGTGAAAATAATAATTCATTATTAAAAAAAACCGTTACTTATTGATATTTAAATAATGAATAGAATGATGTCACATGACTATCTATTACCACGATCATTAGTCGTGATTATGTTATAAAGTAACTAAATAAGTTTTGAGTTTATTTTTAGGTACCTACTTAATATAATGTACAGACGCCAGCACATCAAGTTACCCCAATGTGTCAAATTTCTTTGATCGTTTTTCAACTTTATTTCAAACAGGATAAGGTTCATATTCAATTGGGAAAATTTGACACGTTGGGGTAACTTGATGTGCTGGCGTCTGTACATATGTGGTGCATAATAAAATTATTTATTATATTTACCGTTGCTGCAAGTGGTGTCTGGCGGGTTGTGTACCTGTAAATAGCAAAAAAATCTATTTTAATAATTGTACTTCAGTTAATGTAATATGTCTCTATAATATCTTTTTTTTAATAGTTTAAACTAGTTCATGACTGCGAGTCCACCTGATGGTAAGCAGTGATGCGATCAATGTTGGCGAAGTGCACTAGTTTTTAAGAGCCTATTCACTCTAGTCTGACATAATATAATGTCGATAAACACCAGACAATACACAATGGCGTTCAGTAAGTCAGAATGTACCGGAAAGCGCAGCCAAAACCCTAAATCATTAACGATACCAGTCTGTTTATAAACTAGGGCTCATTAGAAAACTATGCGAAACTCCGTCTACTCGAAATACTACAAGAACCCACACATAGAACCCGAGTACACACGAACGCAATTCATTCTATAACCCCCATTTTCCCTCCACGAATGCAGCCCACTAAAACGTAATAAAAAAGTATAAGTCAAACTGGCAAGTACGTAGTACCTACTCCATTACTATTTTCCCATTCCCCTGCATCCGACGCGGGGCGTAATGAAAAAAAAATCAATAAAGCCGCAGTCCGACCTCAGGCTGGGAAACATAAATACAATCTCCATTCACAGAGTATAAGCACAGTGCACGCACACTTGCAGCCGCTGCAGCCGATTGCAGCGCCAACACGCGTCGTACACCCGCCGGCGCGCACACATTCACACAATACTACGATAGTACTATAATGAGTACTATAAACGGCGCTTCATTTTCCGACCTAACTTGCAGCCTACGTATCCGAGCGCCGGTGTTCCCCAGCAGCGTAAACTAAACCTTGTGACGTTTGATATCAATTCAAAATCGCGTAGCAGCATCTCTCCTATGAAAATTGTATTTTATATTTTACAATCAAGTGCAACCATTCGAAAGGCAACTTTGTGGGACTGAGATAAGGTTGAGTATTGTTCGTGGCAAAGTTTGTAGATAGGACGTTAGTATCCGCCGGGTGTGTAGTGAGACGTCTGCCGAGTCAGACGTGTCTATTTATAGATAGCGATTAAGTTTAGCGCTCGGTGCAGTTAATGGCTGCAGGGAGGCTCGACAGTTGTGAAGTTGTGCCATCGACTATGTTGGTTTCAGTTTAATCGATTGTTTATGTAGCGGTTAGACGGCTCCCCGATAAAGTTGTACGAGTTGCTAACTCATTTTTGTTGGGTCGAGTTTTTTGTACTGCATGGTGGTTGGTTGAGGAAAATGCCATTTTTGTCTCGTAAAAGGATAATGGTCCCTCGTCAGGCGCACTTTTTATGGTTTTCGCTGAAATGGCACCATGAGAATATTCGTTGCGTGAGAAAGTAATGCATGTGAGCTGTTTTTCAGTACCTAAGCTGGCACCTATAACCATAACCACGTCTTTGATACCCCATCTCTTAGCAGTTATCTAGCGGTATTTCTACTGCATGTGTACCGGTACGAAAGCGTTTTCCAAGATCCTGCGATAAAACATTACATGTTCAGATTCCAACGGGATGATCAAGAGAAATACTTCGTTCAGTCTAAAAATATACCACTGTACCGATATATTTGGAATCAAAGCAATATGATCTACGTTTTTTATGTAATTTCTTTAAACAGTCATCTCTGTCTGTAAATCATATGATTATTATTATTTATTGTTTATACGGTATTCAGATTCACGTTTATGTATTTGATTACATATAAAATTTTGTAACACAAAACTTTTTCAAAAGGGTCAGTATAAATTTCTAACCCATTCTTCTCAATAAGCAACTACCTTTTGGAAAGGCTACTCAGATCACTTTCATATGTTATTTAACTAGTAAGTTCAACGTTCAAACATTCTTATTAATAATTTAGTCGAAACTAAATCTGACTTTGACTTTTGACATAAGATTTTGTCATGTAAAATCTTGGAAAATTACAAAGTCTTCAATAATACGTTAAACACAGTAATCAATGAAAACAAAGTAAGGTTACCAACACATCGGCCTACATTCGATAACCCGTAATCACCGAGGTTGCGCAAGCGCAGGGCACGATGACAAAGATACGCGATCATTATCATAGAACTAACTGATATGTGCTAGTAAAGAAAATATTTTGCTAGCATAGAAAACCAAGGTTTTTATATACTTTAGTAGATTCAATACAACATTATAATATTCAACCTCAATAGACCTCACATCTGAGTTTTCTATAATAGGTACGCTGTACTAAACCAATTGTCTCCTAAAGCTATTGGTACGCTATTAGATCAAGTTTGTACTGTCTGACTGAAAGGCAAAGGCCTCTTCTCATATAGATTAGGCAGGAACATTGATCATCACGCTTGTTCAAGGTGCATTGCTGATTTAAAACTTATATTTACTATCCTAAGTCAAGGTTTTCTCATAATGTTTTTCTTCACCGACGTCAATGAACTTAGAGTACATAATAATATGAATTGAAAAAACACATCGATGATGCGCAGGGCACGATGATTGGTACGAGTCGCACATCAAGATTTACTTTAAATGTAGATATAAGAATAGGACAAAACAAAACAGATTATGCAACGCATTGTTTGAAATATGATGTTGACAACCAAGATGTAAGTAAGATAAAGGGAAATTTCGGCTACTGTAACTACCTAAAAAACATTCTAAAAACTACAAAGACCAACCGAGAAAGAAGTTAAAAGATCCCATCAGAACCCCGTAGTTTCACCCAACGCCCATGGGAGAATGGCGCAACATTACATATTCATGTCAAGTCCGAAGCTCTTAAAATTGCAATAGTGCATGAATAATGATGGGTTGTTGGGCCGGCGTTTACCGACGTCAAGTTTTTGCATTTCCCTCCATTATAGCCACAAATTGTGCGGAAAGATAAGCACTTAGTTCGCACTGTTTTTATTCAATCCTTAGTTACAAGCGTCTATTGAATCATTTCTCACGAAAATTTATTATGGAAATGTGGTGAAGACATTTCCTTTATCCTTGGTACAGGTGTTTACTTTTTCAGATGGGTTGGAGATTAAAAAAGAAGAGAATACTTTTATGATACATCAAGAGCTACATGGGAGATGTGGCCTCCTTAATCGCTAAAAGCGATCTCTGGGAAGGAGAAAAGACATGAATGGCTAGTCTTACGTTTTGAATCTAGCTGCATAGTACCGCATTGATACGTGTTAGTATTTCTATTCTGATATTACGGGGAACCATTTGATTACAATATAACATGGAAGCACGTGAATTAAAGTAACAGATTCGATCGTGAAAATTCATTGAAGAGTTTTTTGTCCAGTAGAGGACATGTTGAGGCTGCTATCAGCATAATTTTACGACAAAAATATTCATGGAAACCTGCTTTCCACAGGAATTGAACTGCGCAGGCAAGTCATCATCTAACTATCCATACACCTGAAATAACCCTTGTTGGCTTTGACGCCCATGTCTGCAGACGGCCTATTAATTCTCCTGTCCACAGGGCAAGTTCCAATACAAATATTAAAACATTTAACGTCTGCCAACACGTAAGAATTTTCAGATTTACTGTGGCCTCGACTGATCGGTGGGTATTAACGTATTACGGCTCTCGGTAACAGAGCAAAATACCTGTACCATTAAAAATAACATGAAAACCAAAATCGAATGAAATCATACACGTTGATTATATAAACGTTTAATTTGTCTCGCTTCAAGCAATCGAATGGGTTAAAAGATTATTATGGAGATTCAATTTTTATTCGCGGTAGTTTGAAGTAAGTAGAAAATCGGATATAAATATATAACGTAAAATTCTGACACGTGTGAAATCTCAGAAGCTCAATATGGGAGATATGCGTGTCGTACACTATTAAAGTTTAATATCGAGAAGGTAATCGTTCATCCAGTCCTATAATTTACTTAAATCACTACAACAAGATTACAGACACATACTTATACATTTGCAATGTGTACTTGAGCGCACGATCACTAACAATTGCGCCCATTAACTGGACAGGTTCATGCATATCTGTGTGTTTTTCCTCAAAAGACCATCTCAGACACTAATTGGCATGGTCAGAATGTCTGGACCTTGAAAAGAGACTAGGACTAGCTCTGAGTTCCTTCCGAAGTATCTTCTCAGAATAGTCAGATAGTCAGACACCGAACTCACAAATCTTTTACTCAAACATCATCAAACCAAAAGACTGTTTTCTGTTTTTCAACATAAGAATGATGTGCAGTAAATAAAATCAAACACGCAATCTACTGAATCATTTGTAGCTGTAAAATACAACTGCATGCGAGTACAGCTATAGAACGAACACAACCTAGACCCAGAACCGATACAATAAACCTTTGTCCCAGTCGACCGTGTCATAAAAACAATATTGAAAATTGTCCTTTCCATGTTTCTACCACAAATCCGGTTCGCCCTACTTGTTGCACTAATGATATCCGTTAGTATTGTGAACAAATATATATGACAATTGAAGAGGCGCAACATGTCAACCATTAAGTCGTTGCCTCTAAATGATATATGCGAGGCCAACGTTCAAATGAGCTCGGGGACTTGTAGAAACTGCATGATTAAACTGCGATTATTTCTTTGTTTTGTTAGAAGACCTAGCAAGGCCAAACAAGCGAATTCGTTTATATTTAGCCAGTGCAAGGACCTAGGTTTACTGCAAACAGGTCAATGAAATGGAAGAAACGTCAGGAGGCAAAGCCCGAGATAGACATAGGTACACTGGTCTTAGGAGTAAAGTTCTTCAGAAAGGTCAGGTATGAAGTACTCTTTGCAAAAGTATCTTCTGTTCCCGTGACCTCCGTGGGCAGGTGTGAGACATAATACCGGTGTGAATATCCTCATCCATGAGGATACCCACCCCGCACGAAAATTTCCGTCTTTGCTTCGTTTTACAATTACTGGTCATATGACCAGTAATACAATTACTGGTCATATGACCAATAATTGTAAAACGAAGCAAAGAAGAATGCAGGTGGCGTTCTGTAGTTTCTGCCTACCTACGGGATAAGGGCCCGAGTTTATGTATGTAGGTATAGAAAGCCAATTTTAATAGATAGCCCGCGGTCGCTAGATTTCAGTCCCCGTTAGGAATGTTAATAAACAATAGTTCGTAGCGTCAAGAACAATATAAACCTGTTCCATTGGGAAGCGTCAAACCGACTACGAGCGAGCAAACGTGATGAATCTCGACATGCAATCTGGAGAGCCATAACAATGTGTGAAACATGTGCGTTCTTTAAGATGACTGCGAAAACTGTCGACGTCAGCTCATGCCTTTCATATAATCTCGGGACATCAGCGTAATCTGACACGTTACCGCAACCTTTACTGAGCCGTTTTATGAAACTTGACATATCTGTGTTAATATTATAAAGAGGCAATATGCGTTTAGCTCATCCCGCCATCCCGTTAAAGGGTTGGCCCATTAGACCGAGAAAAAGTGGAAAAAAGGCGAAGAGAGGCCTTTGCCATGCAATGGGACAGCACAGGTTTATAATTCTGTATAGGTTATCCCCAACTACATTAAGTCGCAGGCAACAAGTATGTGATAATCACAGAGTATTAGATAGGTTATAAACTGTATACCATCGGGTGGCTTTTTGGTAGCCGTTCCTAATTTCTGGCCACGACACGATTAATTATGTCGCGTATTATTGCAAAAGAAATATTCTGTTCATCGAGAGCGGAGTAGATTTGCAATAATCCGGTGACATATACAAGGCAATCTAGATAAGAGAGATAACAATTGAGTACGTAGTGAATTACGTCACTACCTACCTAACTTGGTTTGGACGGTTGGCTGGTTTTACTATAGTTTGTTTGTCAAGCACTTGCTAATTGGTTAGTGCACTGGCCTGAACGCTAGTACTCACTTCATACTTACTGGTTTGATGCACTGTTTTCTTATTTTGAAAAGTTTAGTGATTTTTTGTGACTAACCTGGCGTCAAAGTTTTTATGTCTTTGACTTGGGTTCACATCAAGAAATATCTGTCATGCATGTTGGTTTCCTATCGATGTGTCTCCCTTTACCGTTGTTGAAGCAAGTTATATTAAATACAATACGCACATGCATCCGAAAAGACACAGGTGTCTTGGCTTTGAACTCGAGACTTAATGCCTTGGTGGTCCACTGGTCACATCATTAGGCTATCACTGGTATTTTAATTTGATTGACTTCTAGCTTTTTAGAGATTACTAGCAGATGTCCCGCGGTTTCACCCACGAAGTTGCCGTTCCCGCGGGACTATAGGGATAAAAAGTAGCCTATGTGTTAATCCAGGGTCTCAGCTAACTCCATATCAAATTTTATTAAAATCCATTCAGTAGTTTTTACGTGAAAGAGTAACAAACATCCATCCATCCTCACAAATTTTCGCGTTTATAATATTAGTAGGATTTACGTACTTTCGAATTTACTACTATTTACTCCTTTTCCGCATATTTTTAATAGTTCAAGGTACAATTTTTACTTCATCATAGCATGAAGTTACATAAACGACAGCAAGAGAAGTCTTTACCGTTTCGTTTGTCTAGTGGTCGCAAGCGGAACTTCTATGAAAGAGGTTTTGGGTCCAAATATTATTAGATCTTGAATTTTACAGTAGCAACCCGGAGGCTACATTTGTGCCCGATTGATGGTAATAGGCTGGCCTGTTCTTACTTGAAACTTACTACATAACTGGTGAAATGTGGCTGTAGGCACTATAGGTACACCTCTGCCTTATCCTTTAAGAATACAGGCGTGATGTTATGAGAAGTCACAGCACGCTCCTTCGAAAATCAAACACATAACGTTCCGTACCTACTTACGTCTTATCAACCGGTGTGTGGTCGAATTCACTGGAAACATATCTACTATCAAACTTCCTGATACTATAGGCAGAATTACAAAGCGGTGCCTATGATCAACGGATGCTGGTTGATAACAAAACAGAAATAACATTTTGACCTTACAATATTGCTCAATTAGTTAGTCTGGCGTTCGATGTGGTATAGTATATTGTCACCGGGGACTGCGGTCACCAACCCTTTGGCGGTAGTGATACCACCCTTTTTGGTGTGTGGAGGGTAAAAACATGGATAGTTTAAGGTTCGTCTGAATTTGTGACGCGAACCATTCTATTCTATTTCTTGATATTATGCCAAATTAAGCTGATGTGGACTATTTCTGCCTATGTCTAAAGTGAGTTATTGAGTAATCCATAGGTGTATTTGACATTTTAATCTCAGGTCAAAAATGTATGATGAAGAAATGTCAATGTCAAAGTGACAGGAACAGGACTCATCAAAATATTTTGTCAAAAGATTGAAGTAAGTAAATAGTTTAATCGATTGCAGAAAAGTAAAAAAAAATCTTTGTTTTCTTAGTACGCAGATAGGATGTAAAAACAGAAAAAAAACGATCAGTTCGATTGGCGAAAGAATGAAAGATACCGACCAGATACAAGTTTGTATTAATGAACATTTTATATCTTAATTAGGAACTTTAATAAGTTAGCGAAATAACTAGTTACTAAATGCGCAAACTATTGCAAATTCATATTTATTGTAGCGCCACAACAATCTAGTAATCTTGTTGATTAGCAGAATCAACATTCTGATTCACATCTCTGCCATAGTTCAGATTGGCCTTGATTATATATTATTGTCCTATTGACCATTAAAGTAAATCGTTCTAACAAGCATCAGGTTGTAAAAGTAAAGTATTGAAGGCTGCAGAACCAATAAAATGACTGTTCGAATGAATAGTTTTAGCATAACTAAAAAAACAGATTACTGCAGAATCAGCACTTTATAAAAGTCCAAAATTACATTAGTCTAACGCCGATCTTTAGCCACTTCTTACTTAAGTCATACACAACAGTTAGAGAGAACCTATGCCATAACACTATGCTACACCTAAATGTATTGCGGAAATATTAAGCACATAAAAAGTATTCTCAACAACAAGTACTGAGCTGTCTGACCACCACAACCCAGTTGCTGGGGTAACCCATGTATTGCGGCAATATTAAGCACAAAAAAGTATTGTCAACAACAAGTACTGAGCAGCCTGACCACCACAACCCAGTTACTGGGGTTCAGTAACCGTAAGCGCGTAAGCGTTACCCCTGGTTAGGACTGGTTCTCAGACTTACGAGACTTCTGACTTACGAGACTTCTGACTATACGTGACGACTGTCGAAGATGTATATTTTGGTGTGTTAAAAGTAAAAGTAAAATCAGTAATTTCAACAAGAACATTATAAAAGGCATTTTTAAACGTCAACAACAGTAGTAACATTAAACACAGAAAACATTATGGTAGCCCCTTCTTAGAGGGCAAGAATCCATTCACTGACCTTCCGAGGCAAGAACAGCTTAACCTGCTTTTAATCCATACAGCTGTTATAATTTATCTATGAGCACCTTTAAGCAATATTTCTTAATTTCGTAACACCATCGAAACCCATTCCTCAAACAAAATCTTCACGCAGATTTTGATCAACCATTGCAGTACTAGGTTTAAAATCCGAAATAATAAAAAATGTATAGCGCAGTCCGCCGGGAGCCTTAAATATTATAGTCGGGGAGTCAGTGAGGCAGTATGAATGCGCATTGCGGCGCTATCGTCGCATTGTGAGTTTGTGACACTGATAACGACGTGCTTGTGTATACGTCAGCTCTCCGAGTAGATTCTGTACAGATTAGATACCGTAGATTTACTTGGTGGATGGTGTGTTAACTTGAAGGTTCGATTTGTTGTTTGTTGCTGTTAGAGAATTTTCTTCTGGCGTTTAATCTTTACGGGCATCTGAGGCTAATTAATAACTATTGGATTCGACGTGTTTTTCTATGGAGACCAAGAATTGGAAAACGTAGAGTAGCAAGTCATTAGGTGGGACATGGACGGTCTTCATGGGGTAGCTGATAACAGTTGGATTTGAGTTGCCGATGATGAAACTGTGATGGGATTAAGTTGGTCATGATGATACAGATTTTACATTAGGTTTAATGGCGACTTTCTAGCTATGAGGAAACCTGCCGACATATAAAATAAATACTACACAACAAAACGTCCTACTAATTACTATTACACAACTCCACATAAATTAATCAACAATAACAGATTGAGTTATTACTAAAACAAACAACATCAACTATTGAATAGTTAGAATAGTAACCTAACTGCTAACTGCACTGTTGACGATCGTTACTTGTTTATAAATAACTAAGAACTTATTATCTTCCGCGTGCAGAACCTTCGGCTAATCGTTTTCCTTGTAAGACTGGTTCACTTAACAAATTGCAATATTATCTTGACATATCTGCATTGGAATGATTGATTTTGTCTCCATTTTAAGATGCATCTTACCCAAGATGACCCTAAGGTTAAGGCAGTCGATATGAAAATTAAGACCCGCGAGGGACCGGCACCAGTCGGGGGTAGCAGAAGTATCTTCGGTTCCAGAGACCCTCGGCGCAGGTGTGGACCACTGGGGTTTTGTCAGTAAGAGTCTGACAGACCCAACCGCGGAGCGAAGGACATTCATGAGGATTTTCTAACCCGCCCCAAAAAAAAGCCAAGATGAGAGTGCTTTGGGGACTTGTGGTAATTGGGGTGGATACGCGAATAGATAGAATATGAAATGAGTATGCTAGAAGAAAGGCGAAAGTGGAAACGCTGACCGAAACGTTTTGAAGATATCAATAGCCATGGTTTAGGCATGTGATGAGGAGGAACTAGGAACAAGTCTTAAATAGAATACTAAAGATGGGTGACTAAAGGTATATGGCTAGAAAGAAGGTGACAATGAAAGTGGCAGAAAATATAGACGTGTGAAAGAAAGAGGTGGGAAATCCTGTTAGATTGCAGCTTGAAATTACTAAGTCATGAAGAGTATTAAAGAGGATAGCTTGTGTGTGTAACAGAAAAACCGTAATGAAGCTTCATCCAATGACAATGGATTATTAGGAACAGCAGAAGCTATTCTGAAAACTGCTTAATCCAGAGAGCAAGCCTGTGGGTTTTGACTTTACTCTGCCAAGTAAAGATTATTTTTGATGAAGTTCATATTCGCGTGAAACAGTTGCTCAAGTTCGTTTATAAAAGTATTTCTGAAGACTCTCAAAGCTACATTAGTTCTTTCTTTTTAGAAGGTCTTTTTAGACTTGCCCTGCAACGTAAGACTCACACAATATCTGAAGTTTAAAAAAGACCATGACCTCAAGTTACTTTTTGGCGGATGCCGGCGAAATTCAGTATACTATAAATTTTGACGTATAAAAGTATCTGGACAAGATCTACTTACAGAAAAATGACCCTACCGGATAACTAATAAGCGGATATTTGAAGAAATCTGCAGAACATAAAAACCGTGCATACATCTCTAGAAAATCTCGCTACACAACACCATTACATGACAATCGCTACCATCACACGTCACAAATAGGACTCAATTAAGTATCCCCTTATCCATCACTAACAAGGACCACAAACACGTAATATCTACTTACCCGACACCAACAGTGCCCGTCACGCAGCCGTGATCCAAATAATATACCAGGCGATGTGGAGACATTATTATATTCTTTTTAGGGTACACAAAGGGTGTCAACGAAACCCTATTACTATGTCACTGCTGTACGTCTGTCTGTCAGTGGGCTGTAATTATCTCATGAACAGTGATAGGTGGACAATTAAAATTTTTAGAGTGTTTATGTATTTCTATGGTCACTTTAACAGCAAATTTTTTTCACATTCATATAATCGCCGTATCTCTTGAACTATAATCGGCAGATCAGATACATGAGCTTTTCAAAAGCTGAGATGACGGTTTATTATGTTTTACGATCTATCAATCATACCTTACCTAAATTATAAGTAGACATATTAAAACCAACAAAAACGTAACTAAACCTAGTAATAAATTATTTTAAAGCGCATTCGCATCGCTGTCGGCTGGTAAGTAAAGTGCCCAAAAGACTGGCAACATTGCCACGTTTAATGGCAATGCCTCTGGCTAGAAGATGAGCAGTAGATACAAAAGGTAGCACATAAAGCTTCCCTAATTTCTTTAATAGTATTTCAACGTTATCACAAATTAAATAAAGTTCATGTTCAATTGGGAAAATTTGACAGTTTGGGGTAACATGATGTGCAAATAACAATAAATAATAACATTAAATGAAGCTAAAAATTACATGGGGCCATCATACAAGAAAGGGGCGTTTTTGCGGCACTTTTATCTGACATGGTACGAAACCCATCATGTATGAGTCCGCTCGCACTTGGTTTTTTTTTACACACATAATAAGTTAATTTACTCCACCATGTTTATTTTAAGGGCGTTGGTGCTTGATTCATAATACTTTATTTTGTTGTTAGTTTCACACATATAAGTGGGTGCCTAGTTATTTTTCATTGGGCTAGTTAAAGTAAGGCTTGAGTTTGTGTTTGTGTGTTTTATCATTACAAGGGGTCTGACGATCAGTGACGTTTAGTCAACCTCATAATTGTTTTTCGCACCTAATGAAAAATTTTGTTTAGCAATTTACGAGGTGGATTCTTACTACTTGACATTTTACTCGTAATTTTATAGATAATAATTAAGCAACACAACACACTAGCTTTGGAGTTTGGTAGATCATGCTATAATAGTGTAAGCTTGTAACATTATATTAAAAAAAATATATTTATAATAACGATACAAGTAAAAATTAAATGAATTAACTGACGAAACTATACAGATGTGACAGGTCAAAATATCAAATCGTGATATTATGTAATGTAACTGTTGTCATTTTACTTCATCAACGTCAACGGAATGTTTCTTAAATGGTGAAACCAGATTTTATATAAACTACAATGTTTACTTTCAAAAGTGTATAAAATTAAATGGATTAAATTGAAAGTGGAGAAATTAGACTCAAAATTATGACACATAAACAGATTAAAACAAATTGGAATACATATAGCTACTTCGAAATAATGGCAATGAAAAACTTCATAACAATCTGACCTCGAGATTGACAAATAAAATCTTGAAAATGATGACCAATGTCGAAACTTTCGACAATAAGCCAACAAGTCAATAACCACTTGTTTACGAACGATATAAAGTGGTCCATTCAACAGTAATCGTAAACATTTTTGACATATTTAACGTAAATCGTAACAAACACGTAAAATCTTTATTGAATTTCGAATGTTATGACCGAGTTAATCCTACACTTGAAAGAGAAAAAGGGCACAACTACATACATAAAATATATATTGAAAGTCACTTTGCATTCAATGAAATAATTTTATAAATTCCATATTTTAAAATCACAATTTCATAATGACATTGATGTTAACAGCGTTGTTAGCGGCGTTGTTGTGTTGTTGTTGCTATATTTTTTATGTTGATTTCTCGTATTTTACATTGGTTTGATTATTTTACTGACATCTTACTATAGGCATTACATTATGGAAAAAAAACAAATTGAACATGGACTTTAATTTCACCGAAATCGTCAACACGTCTTGGAGCAAATGTGGTGATTAATGCTCGTGTCTTCTCTGCAGGAGAAGAAGCCTTTGCCTAGCTGTGGGACAGCAACAGGCTGGTCTTATTATGTTAACTACACACCACACAAATTTAAAACACTGGTTCAATATAACAAAACAGGGAAATGATGTTCAGAACTAATGAGATCTGACAAAACTTCTAATGATCGAACAGGTGATAACAGATAATTGCAACGAGTTCCTTCTTGAGCACAATATTCTTCTTAATTTCCTATAAAAAAGCGTCATTCCCACGAGCACGACACACAACCCCAATTTGGCGTCCAAAAGAAACGTTTCATTCACAACACATGCTCGTCTGCGCCACCCTTAATCATCAAACTGTCATCTGCGAGGTGGTCCGAAAAAACCAAATAAATCTTTTCGAGAACCTAAAAAATTCACTTAGCACTTTATATACATTCATAAAAGTATACGAACAAGAAATGCGGCCATCGGAACGGTGGTATTGTTGAGATCAACATCCATTGCTGACTCAGTACGTGTTAATTTGAAGATGTTTTCTTATACAGGATAGATGTAGCGTGAACTATTTTTGTTTGTAGTGATCCGTGATGAAGGAGGGTAGGGTGCAGGTCACTAACGGGTCTGGTTGAAAAAACTCCGCTCACGACTCCCGAGTGATTGGTGAGTAAGAAAAAATGTGCTAAGACAGAACCGAGGGATCCGACGGGTTCCGTAATTACAGAATGAATATTCAACGACATTTACAAAGTCGTTCCAAAGAATTATTGGTACGCTCAGTATTTAATTGGGACTTTGTTTCGAATTTAAATACAAGAGACGTTAATTAGGGGAAAAGAATACGCATCTGCGGACCGCTAATAAAGATCAGGGGAATGTTAGTAACGCTTGTAAAACTTTTAAGTGACCTATTAATCCAATGACTTTATTAGGATGAAGTAGTCATCAATAGTAACTAATATAGCTGTACAACTTTAAGAACAGATTTTACAAATCGTTAGAAAATCTTTAATGTGAAATATAAATATGGTGGATTGACATTGACACAAAACTTAGCTGTCATGCAGCTAATTTTGTTCTTTAGTAATCAAAAAGTTGAAAAATCGGCTTTTAAATAATTATCCTACTAATATTATAAATGCGAAAGTTTGTTAGTTTTGTTACTCTTTCACGTAAAAACTTCTAAATGGACTTTAATAAAATTTGGTACGGAGTTAGCAGAGACCCTGGATTAACACATAAGCTACTTTTTGTCCCTGTATGCCCACGGGAACGGGACCTACGCGGGTGAAACCGCGTCTGCTAGTATAATACATAATTAGAATCACTAGTAAATAAGACTTCAGCATGTCACTTGTCACCCGATTAAAAGGATCCGATTCAAACAGATCGTACGTAACCCCAAAAACTATTGAACTTTAGCGGAAAAAAAGCCTGGCTTCCACGAACCGTCTCGCAACGTGATTGAATCTTTCATCTAAGACAGACATAGATAGATGTATAGTTACTTAATAGTTTTTATAGTCTTATGAAGGCTTATTAGTTTTTTTTTCGGCTGTTCAATGATGTTCACCGATGGAGACTAAAGAGTCGTTCAATCTGAATCATGTTTGTGGAGTAACGGATTATGACAATTGATTTGGTGTTGATCAATGTTTGGTATTTTTCCATTGAGATCAATTCGTGTCGAAAGAAAGGATAGAAAGTTACGGGCCGGGGATTGCTGACTATTGATCACGTGTGTGTCGGTAAGCACATTAAGCCGTTGGCTGACAATAGTTTTAGCTTTTTTACGGGTAGTCCGAAAGACTGAAACCAGTCGTACTATGGAGTATCGTATTACCCAGAAACTGGGATTTTGAGGCCAGACAGGCAGTCACTCTATATTAAATACTACTTGTATTTCTTCAGCTGCATCTGGTTAGATTGAAAGTTTGATGCCAACGTAAATAAAATAAATAAATATTCCACAACTTTCACACAACGCCATATACTAATATTATAGATAAATAACACCCAGAGACAGAACAAATGATCGTGCTCATCACACAAACATTTGTCCTGGGTGGGAATCGAACCCACGACCTCCGGCATAGCAGTCAGGGCCACTAACTACTAGAACTAGACCAACAGGCCAGTCAACGTAGTTCGGAAAAGGTGGGTGATGACAAAACTAGAATCATTATAATAACAGCCTGTTACTGTTCCAATGCAGGGCAGAGACCTCTTCTCACACAGAGAAGACACGGTCATTGATCTCATAGCAACACGGAAAATGACAATAATAAAATACAAACAAAGGAACTGGAAGAGTTACATTCAAATTCAAACTGATTCCCCTATAAAGCATTTCGCAGGGTAAAAAGTGTTAATTTAAAAGATGTTTTTTTTTTTTACTGTAAAGAGTCTATCTGACTTCCGATACCTGTTTCCAAAGATCCTCTTACACAAAAATATCTCTACCCTTTATAATTCAATAACATGAAAATTGAGAATAATAGTAAAGAGGGGTGCACTGTATAAAAAAATACCTACAGATTTATATACAGTATCTTTAATCCCATTGAATTAAAAGGATAAAGGGTATTATTTCCATAAAATTATACGTAAAGTATACATTAATACTAAACACTGGAGGATATCCGGTTTTTTAATTCGATCCTTCGGTCCCACGCCCTCTACGAACGAAAGTAAAATATATTTTTTATCGATAACATTACAAAATTAAACCCCATGTTACATTTATCTGTCGAAGAGCGCAGACAGTCGGAAACAGATCTTATCGAATTGAGCTTCAGTTACAATTGATTTTTTGTCGTAAAAAAATACTTCCACATTTCTACCTGAACTTGCGCAAATAGATTTAAGGAAAGTCCTTTCATGTGATAACAAACCACGTTGCTGAGTGCCGGACAGTACAGTGAATTGTTGGGGAGAGGAGCATTTATCTAACACCGATTGTCAAAACACGCACACAAATCAAATCCGTCAGTGACCACACGACAGCCGCGACAATGGGACTTCCGCTCCTAAAAACCGACGGAACCATTAATCGCTTCGGTCGGACCAAATCAACCGTATGTTGTGGTAGGACCTCCATTGTCATCGTGATACATTGTTTTTTTTTTTTATCAACGGGCCCCGTATTAGGTGTGAAACGACTCCTAATCCCTTATTAAGCAAACTAACATGAACATAGAAAAAATTCTTGTCAATTTAAAAGCAATAAAATTCTCGGTGCACGAGTTATCTCGAATGTCGAGCGGTAAAGAAAGCCGATATATCTAAAATGCGTAAAACAGGTTCTGATAACACACAACTTGGTCCGGTAACGAGTGGCCTTTTCGAACTTTCACACGGAGTGCACATGTACGTACATCTAGTACAACGGATGTCGTCGCAATTACGAACGGCTGCGATTATTATTGCGCGGTATTGTGCGGCCAAATTACAGCATCTCGGCTTCCCATCCGGTCTAACGCCGCCACCGTGACACGCGAGACTCGATCTTATCACGAAAATGACAGATACCAAATTGGAATGTCGAAGGCGGCAACCGTTTGAGATGACGCGGCGACGGCTACAGGACGCGAGGACGACGGTCACGATAGACGGGCTAATAAGGGCCGGACAAATCGCAGGTGAATGAAATGGGACAATCGCGCCACGCTCACAATGCAGTCTCGACGAGATGATACCGCGTGGACACCTGCGGTGGCTCCGTGTAAAGGTAAACTTTTGATTTATGGGCTGAAACATTAACGCTGCGCTTTAGCGATATGCACCGGAGAAAATCGCGCCTTTCTACATTCACAAAAGCGTGTATTCTAACTTGTTCAGCGATCAATGCGTCCATCCGACTGTGAGGACGCGATTTTGTTTTCATATCTGTCGAATAATGCAGCTGCATTCAAAAGCGACACCCAGAGATGGCGTATGAATTATTGTTTGAATGGGATGGATTTCTAGAATTTCTCTTTGACGTCGGACGTCGCCGTCGCTTCATGGTTCCTGTAATTTGCACAATGAATGTTGATTTAGCGCACCTGCATTGTGCATGTATTTTTTGCATAGTTGTGGTGCAAAAGTGTCGGATGCATAGCGGCGACTGGGAGAGCAATCACCCCTGCAGTACAAGGTAGGGACTGGGGACGCGCCGTGAGTCAGAGCCCTCGGTGACCCGGTTCGCACGCAGCGTCGCCGCGCGCGCTCTAAGCTGCGTCTTATATGACGCGGAATTTATTGGCTTCACCCACACAGCGAGCACGTATCGCCTTACAGAAAGCTTTGGGCACTGAACTCTAATCATTCATCGCATGACGTAAGGAAAGCTGGCCTAGAATCCCAGGATGAGTTGGCACAAAATCCAGGTATCATTCGTGTATTATCTATTGGTATGACGGCTCATTAGTCTGACTGCTCCGGTTGAGATATTTGCGCAAACATGGCTCTCGCGGTGATAACTTTGATTGATGGCCAGTGCCACAATGAGACGCCATTGCTTTGGCAACCAGTTATTATAGATAATGTAACTTGTAACAAATACGTCAAGTGAAATGACCTATCGTGAAGTATACGGCGGATGCCAAGTATTTAACATGAATATGCACTCAAGTGTATTGTAAAGAAGTCATTGACACTACTTTAGATTTTTATGCCACCCATAATGAATACTATACACACAACTGCTAGATAGTATTAGATATAACCAATTAACCAACCTTCAGGCTTCAGTCACAACCTTCATTAAAAAAAAATATTTGCATGCGTATAATTATTTTAACCACCGTATTGTCACCGTCTCATGTAAACGTCGCCGGAGTGGAGCGCAGCCGGCGTCCGGTCGGGCCGGTACAGCAGATGCCGCGCCGACCTTGCGCGCACGCAGACGAATATAACCATATATCACACGCCACAGACGCGATAGGATAGGAGGCTGTGTTGGAATGCAATCGAGGCTCTATTTCAAGGCGCCTTTATCATTTCCTTCTATTTTTGCAGGACAGGCACAGGTAAATGGACCTGGAGTGTCATTAGAGTGTACTCAAGTGCAAGTTTCTGCTGTTAGATCTATATCATCTACCTTGCCTTTTCCCAACTATGTTGGTGTCCCTTAATACCAGTCACTGATGGAGCGACTGGCCTTCACAACACAGTTACTAGGTAACATCGATATCCTTATAAAATAATAAATAAAATAAATACTCCACAACTTTTCACACAACGCCATTTAGTCCCAAGCTAAGCTTCAGAGCTTGTGTTATGGGTACTAAACAGCTGATAAACATACTTATATATTTCTAAATAAATACATAATATAGATAAATTACACCCAGACACAGAACAAATGATCGTGCTCATCACACAAACATTTGTCCTGGGTGGGAATCGAACCCACGACCTCCGGCATAGCAGTCAGGGTCACTAACTACTAGACCAACAGGCCCGTCCTTTGGTTAAACTGGTTGTCAGATTTTCGAGCTTCTGGCTATCTGTCACGACTGACACAGATATAAGTGACAGCCGGGACTAACTGCTTTTTCAATGGCTTTATGAATGCATTTAATATGTAACGATTGCTAGCTAAACCTTTATACGACCCGTTAGGCTGATATTTTTTTGCCACAAACTCCGCTGTTAGGTCTATAATGGTAGATTTTTACTTATCGGTACCGGTTTTTTCTACAGTAATAATAAATAAGCAGGACAGAGATAGCATCACACGCTAAAAGTAAAAGTCAACATGAGCCGACATTTCTTTGTGCCTATCAACATCTGCTTCGTGAGACAAGAAAACGAAAACAATAAATACAAGAAAACCATTCATGTTCCAGTTTTGATGAGCCAAGAGCGTAATAAACAGTTTCCTACGTCGCTTATCCTTTAATCAATATATTCGAGGACAGAAAAAAAATGAATGAAACATATCATTTATTCGTTTCTCGTTGTAAATGTCATAATAAACTCCATAGGAAGATAATAACGCGGCATCGCACGGGTTAAGGTCATAATATTCCGTTGAATAATCCTACTAGTATTAAAAATGACAAAGATTGTGTGGATGGATGTATGTTTGTTGCTCTTTCACGTACTAACTACTGAATGGATTTTAATGAAACTTAACTACTATGTAACTTAAATATCAGCTTAATGTATAAGTAAGCTATATTTTATAAAGGTGTTGTGTAAACTAGCCACAATATAAGGAAAAATGTCAAGTTAGTCGGATAAAATTCTGCTATTTTTGACTACGCTGCGAAAACCGAGTTTCACAAATAAGCGGGTAAAACCGCGGGGTAAAGCAAGCTAGTCTATAAATATCTATCCTAACATTGATATGTTTGTGTGATTGTTTTTGTGTAGGGATATAACTCAAACCCTACTGAACAGAACTCAAAAAATCTTTCATCATTAAAACGCTATGTTATCACTGAGTAATCTAGGCTATATTTTATTTCCAAAATAAAATGTAAAAATACGAACACAAGCGGACGAACACGCAGACGAAATGCTAGTGAACTAATTGAAAAAAATGAATTCTAAAAGTTAAATGTCAGGCCGCAAGTGTAATCTTCGACGAGTGGAAATGGGTATGCGGTTTTATGGTGGCAAAAAGACATAATTATTATGAACATGACCACTCAGTGGGGTTATTGCGAAAGACTGATCGTAGAGCTTATTGAAACTTCATGGCCGGATCGATTTATGACAGGGATCAAAGAGCGATGGGTTTTGAAAGAAACTGCCTGGTATGTTTTTTTTCGACAGCACAATTGCCGCAGTGTCTACTTACTGCGATGCGTGTCGCGGGCACTTGCGGGATGTTTTCCGCATGGAACAAATATATGTATGGTAATTCTTTACCATAAGAAAATTATTCTGGTGGTGATCAAACTATGGACAAAATTCAAACAAAAGTAGTGTTAAAATCGTTATGCCCCATCTCTTGCATAAAAGCTTAAACTATGCCAAATTTCACACTCCTCTGTATGCGCTATACTGCCGTGCTAAACGCAAAAGGTATCTCAGGGAAAGCTAGTTTCGAGAAAATTTAAGTTTTGTAAATATAGCTTTCTTTTAATCTTATAGATTAATTACACTTTTGTAAGGATATTGTCACATGTTTTGAATAAGATACCGCTAATTAGCTTAGTTCATTGGATGTGTCTTTCTTTAAGCTTTTTGATGCCATACAAATCAATTATATGATTTTTTTGAGATACCGCTTTTGCGCTTAGCACGGCAGTACCTATACCTATGCTTGATAAATCCTCCTTTTTGCTTCGCCGAAGACGGGAAAAAACAAAGTTTTCTTTTAACGTATTAGGTAATTGCATTTTATTTTCCGGGTCAAACAATTAGGTAATAACTTCAAATTAAAAATGATTAAACGAAATCGAATGTTCTGTCAATTTTGTTCAAAATGAAATACTTGTGATGATTTACGTATTGATTTTTGCGTAATATAAATAAAAACTGTTTCAGCAGCGCACACAACGGAAGCCTTTTTCCCGCTTGCATAATTTCTTATTGCTGCTCCGCTCCTATTCATAGGTCATATTATAGCGTGATGTTATATAGCCTATATAGCTTTCCAAGATAAATGGACTTTCCAACGCAAAACAATTATTCAATTCGAACCGTATTAGTATAGATTAAAATAAAATTTCGATTGAGATATTATCATTTGGCAATGACAGCCGGAGTCAACGGCTTAATGTGCTTTCAGCCTGCGTAGCATGAACACCGAAGAAGCGGTCTTTGTCTACAGACGAATCAGCAAAGTGACAGATTATATAGACATTTATTTCGTCTCGAGCATGACAATGTCAAGAAAGATGAGAAGTTATATGTCGATTCGTCAGTAGACAAGAATCAACAATGCCGAGCATGAAGTGCGTACCTATTTTCTCCACTTTTGACAGTTCTTTTCGAAACATTTCCTGTCAACAAGTGTCAAACAGTCTACATCAAATGAGACCTAGACAAGCAATCTACACGTCTAGCAACTTGACAGTTGCTATAGACAGCATGTACATTTCTTTCTCTACGTACAAACGCTTGTCGACGAGTCGCCTCATGCTCGGGTAGAAGAAATGTCAAGTTGGACAGAAAGAAAATTGTCGTGTCTCGGAAGGAAAGAAATTAAGTGTTCATGCTACGCGGGCAGATGCACGATGGAGGAGTCTTGAGAATGTAATGAATGGTCAGCCATACAGACCTGCTTAAGCAAGTGTAAGTAAACCTATGATCGATACAGGCGTCTGTTTAATGCCAGAAATAGAAATTATCTAAGTATCAAAGAATCCATCATATTACTAATAGTAGCCATGAACAATACAACCTGGGTTTTCTCTAGGTGACTAACATAAAGCCAATATTTTGGTAAACGGGCGTGGTGGCGTGGGTGGTTCAGCTCACAGCCATTTTCCACAAACTGTGTGACGTCACAATCCGTGTACAACTTGGATTTTCGGCTGTTTCATATTATGAGTCATTTATTTACAATACAGCTGTATGATAAAGATTCTTGACTTTTTATTGGGATTCAAAGTCTGCCTTATCTTCGTGTTCGATCACGATGTGAAGTAGGTACAATGTTGATAATGTCTTTATACTTAACAAGATCATTAAGAGGCGCATGTTCGGTAAAGATTACTTATTTATGGCGATGTTTAAGTTTATGTCAATTGGTTGAAATTTGTGAGTTCCTCTTTTAAGGAAGTAAAGCATACTATTCTAATTTTAGGGACATATATTTCTTACCCATCCATCCTTGCACACACCATTCTTTACAACACTATTAATTTGATATAACTGATATAAGTATGCCTTATAGTTCCCGTAATGTGTCAGAAGATGACTTCTCACTTCTTTGAATGGGTTGCAGTAAGTGCTAAAAGCGTTTTATTGTAATATTAGAATTATTATTAAACAGAATGAGTTTTAAAAAACCTAATGAAAGTGGCGTCACTTATTGACACTGTTAAGTATTCCGAAGTCATTTAATCATGTTTCATGTAGGTAGAATACATTTTCAGCACTTCGCGCGTGACTTTTACGGTTTGAACTTTAACAACTTAAAACACCCTCCATCCCTTCGCAGTTTAGAAAATAAAATATAGCCTATGTTACTGAGTGAATATAGAGCTTTCTAACGGTGAAAGAATTTCAAAATTCGGTCCAGTAGTTTTCGAGTTTATTTGGTACAAACATACCAATTAGTGTAGATGTACACAAGTAGTCCTGCCTCATTTCCTAAAATCAATTAACGGTTGGCAACTTTGGTTTATACCCCAGCTTTAACAACAGTTGCTTTTACCTATTATGATAATAGGTAGGTACTATAAAATGCATTGGAAAATAAGTCTGTACTGAATCCACGAAATTATGATTGTTATTATGTGGTGGGCTACCCAATTATGCCGTAGGTCTTCCCGGAACTACACAGTCATAGGTCACGCACTATACCGCTATCGCAATCCAATTATCAGCCGCGGAATGTATGTACTAGGTACTACATACAATCAGTATGAGTCACAATCCCGCGAATGCCAAAAAAAAACAATATGGAAGATATTTCTTTATTTGAACCTGTATTTTCCTGTTGCAACAGAAATAGAGCACGGAGTACGCACTAACCGCCTTATTAATAAACGCGAAATAAAGTTACTACTAGTATAAACTTCGGATTTATGTATTGAATTTTTTTGACGATTACACATTATATTTTCATTGGTGTAACTGTAACTGTTTATTAATAAGGGGAGAAAAACAACGAAGGATAAGGGGGGAAAAATGTGCTGTTAGATATTTCGATTTTGGGTTCGTCTCATCCTAAACGTTGTTCATAATTTTGAATAGGTAAAACAACTAATTTTCAGGTTAACTATAAATGCTACAAATAATGTTGTAGATAATTATCACATTCTCTTAATCAACTCCCTTGTTTTTTTCTTGTAAATATTAAGCAGCCGTTAATGTATTTATCATTGCCCAAACGACCGCCCATTAGAAGCTAATCATCCCTAATTACAATCACGCAACACCAATCTGTTGAGACAAAACGACTAGTTACATGAAGAATAGAAGAAAAAAATCTATCAAACTGTAATGATTACGAGTTTTATACTTATAAGGCCACGGACACAAATTTAGCGGGTAGCGGGGCGCCAGTTGAGCGGCAGCGGCGGCGTGGGCGCGTATTTTATCATTGTACATTCCTATTATATTTTGTTTTTTTACCTACTTATATATCTAAATAACAGTATTTGTAATTTTTCATTAAATACCGTGGCATCAGGGGCCTTTTTGGCCTCGCACAGGTCTTTTTGTTATTTAATGTCACGTATTAGATTTAGTTGTAAGTTTTTAGCTGTTAAATTCCTGTGCGTGTCCCAAATAAATATATATTCTTTCTTGCTTTCAATGCATATATGTATATGGAACTGGCCTCGAAGGCACTGGCCCGGGGAGCAACACGTTCCATAGGTACAAATCTATGCAATTAAACACGTTACCGCCGCTGCCGCCCCGCTCCCGCTGACTTCGCGTCCGACGCCTAAAAGAAAAAGTGGAGTACCTACTATGATGACTTTTTAATTTATTTGGGATGAAGCGACAGGGTGTAATGATGAGCAGGTTGAAAAAACCCGGGTGACGCAGCTGTTATGGAAGCCGGGGATGGGTCAGTGTTATGACTATTCAAAAAAAGGTGGGAATACAGGTTACTGTGCTACTGAGTGATTTGAATTGAAGTGAGACGGATTGAAACTTACACCAAACTTGAAAATCTCTTCTATGACTATTTAAACTTCTGACACTGTCTGCTACGAGTACATAGTACCTAATTGATTCTTATTGTATCCGTGAACACTTGATAACTGGCCTGTATTAACTGTTATGCCTGCCTCACTGTAAATTTTCAAAAACAACATTATAGTGTCACCAGCTTAGTGCAGCTTGCCAACTGTACATTACTAAGACCTTTATTCTTCATACAATGTTGTTATTCTAATGTTGAATGCCACTTATACAACGCGCATTAGATACCGTTACTGTACAGGATAATTATTCTAAGATACACATTCATAACCTTTGATTTCTAGGAGGTCAACAAAGGTATTGTTATAGTCGATAGCATCATAGTAAATATAATCCGCTAGGAGAATACGAATCAACAACTTAGAACTACAGACATAAATGGATCATAAGCGCCAGCCATGGATTTACTTGAACTTTGCTCTTTGAGTAAACCTCTACTGCTTATTTGTTGGGAACCTATCATATTGCTTGTCAACGTAGGAGGTTGTCAGCTGCTGCACACTATCCATGGTCCGTTACAAAATAACGCCAAATTACACGCTAAAGGCAATTCCCATAGTAGAGTGAATCTTTAGGGCATTATCTATAATACTCGGTTGTCTTATTATTTAACATAACATACCATCACGCCTGTAATCCCCGAAGGGTTAAGCAGAGGTGTAACTGTAGTACACCCACATTTCGACAGTTATGTTAAAGTCCCATGTAATAGGGAGCGAGCCTTCATACACACACACAACGCATCACATCACACACACATCGTACCGTATATTCTACCAACAAACGAAACAATGCTCAAAACATCTAATGATCAAGTTTTCAAACTCTGTTAGATCATAAAGCGATACCACAGTCTAAAAACATCCAGCCGTCCGACGAAGCTGTCTAGACAGGGCAATCGTGCGGGGTGTGAGGGGCGAGACGCGGGAAAGCCGCTCCCGCACTGCGAACAAACCGATGTTCGTAGTGCGGGAGGTATTATTCAAGTCTAACGCGTGTAGAAGTTGTCAGCATTTTTCCAGAGATCAAAGGCGTCGTCCTACTGTATTAATATTTATACTGCGGCGATACTAAAGATACTCCCCACCTCTAAACGAGCAAATCACATAAACCTATCAACAGAAATCGACAGAAAAAAATTCAACGCTACAAAACGGTACAAAAGTAGATACATATTTATGAAGTGACATCCTCTGGTCTGTTGGGTTGTTGGGATTCATTCACCAAATGTCGCTATCTATTTACATTGTTATCGGCAGTTATCGAGGGTCGCCCTTCGAGGAAACCAGGGTTATCGGTACGAGTGCCGACTTTGTGATAAACCAATCATGAGAAGGGATTTCTGAGGATTCCGTGACGAGTTTAGATGTAAATTATAAAGGGAGATTGGTGTTTAGTGTACCAGTTTGTCTGGATTGGACAATTAGGTATATACAATACAGTTCAGCGGTATGATTCTATAAAAAAAACAACCTGAAAACTTGACTGAAGTGAACTGTCAATGTCTAGCATTAGCATAGTATAAATATTAATACAGTAGGACGACGCCTTTGATCTCTGGAAAAATGCCGACGACTTCTGCACGCGTTAGACTTGAATAATACCTCCCGCACTACGAACATCGGTTTGTTCGCAGTGCGGGAGCGGCTTTCCCGCGTCTCGCCCCTCACACCCCGTACGATTGCCCTGTCTAGACAGCTTCGTCGGACGACTGTATGTTTTTAGACTGTGGCTTTAGTATGAAATGACAGCTTAATTCGCCTTCACTTCCCGGATATGTACCGACCCTAATACCGTAAAGGAAGAACTGTTGTTCCGTAGTGTCAAGGATCACAACTATGCCAACTCATGGTACCCCACTAACAAGAACACCGCATCTATGGCAATGTGACAATAAAATAGCAATAACGCACCAGCAATATCAAATATCAAATTTATCTACTGCGAGTGTAATCAAGATACACACTTTATAACCCATTGAGTAAGTCGTTAAGTCGGCAGCTAAATAATTCATATACATGTACCGTTCCTTCTACAGTCCCAGATCAGTTACGAAGATCGAACAGACGAGTAATTGGGACAGCAATAAACCTTTCGTGTTGCTCTCTAAGCATTGGTAACCGGCTAAAGGCTAGGTTACACAGAGTTCTTAGACCTGGGCAACTACTCTAACCATGTGTCGGCATCATAAAGATTTGATTTCGCCCGAGACTACTGGATTCCATATATTTATATTCAAAGCAGTCCCGTAAGCAGGGTAAATGTGCTATGCTACATATTTCGATACTGACTTCAGGCAGACAATTTTCCTCAATTAAACATTCTCTTTGTAATAAAAGTTGAAAATATATCAAAGAAATTTGACACATTGGAGTAGCTTGATGTGCTGGCCTCTGTACTTTTTAGGTCTCTAAAGTCGACTAAAAGAAAGAAAGAAAGAAAAATTACATGAAAAATATCACACGCACACACGGGTTACTATAATTTTTGAGTCTGTTAGTAGGTACTTCGTATCGTTTTTTGTACTCGTCACTCGTCAGCTCCATTCGTTGGGCAGACTGTTCGCTAGCTATTCTCATGGCAGTAGCCATCTTCTCTCATAGCATCTCGTGTAAACAATCCTTAAAAACCCACCTACACATTGTCATTAAGTTTATTTGCAGTTCAATTGAGATAAAGACGAGCACTAAAATTGTAGATGTGTATGAACCCTTTAGCCTCCCACTTGGTAAATAACAATGGACTGAGGTAATCGCGCAGATTTTGAGAACCAGTCATATGAATGGCGCAGAACAAAACGTGATAATAAATAAAAGTGTTTCAAAGGAACTGGAACATAAGGACGTTGGAACTTGTTCTCTAAGTATGGCCTTAAAAGGAACTTCGGATCTTAAATGTATGAAATACATTTTTGAGGAGTCGAATATAATAGGACAAAAGCCCAGTAGGAAATAAACTACATAAGTTTGTAGTTTGTACGCAATTCAGAAGAGAAATGAATACTTGCCTACAAAATACGAATTTAAAATGTGGCTTTGGTGGTTTTGTCTCATTCATGATTGGCCACCGACTTCCGAATTTTGAGTTATTTTACTCCGGTTAGTGTTTTTTTTTTGAAGTCGGTTGTATTTTTTGTAAAAAAGTTTTTATTTTACAATTTTCAGTTTTTTATTTTTATGTAGATGATGCATTATTTTCCATTTCTTTTAATATTACAAATCAAACAAGTAAACAGATTTCAATTAAATCAAAAAGAAAAATTCATGAACAAAAATGTCCATAAAATGAAAACTACCAGGCCAAACTATGTTAATGTTTTATGAGACCAAAACGCTATTATCCCGCATCAAACTAAAAAAAATCACGTAAATTGGTACATAAATACGAGCGTAATCGGTGCACATACATACCAAAAAATTACCAAAAATAAATTAATGTTCATAAAAATGTCCATAAAATGAAAACTTTTGGGCCAAACTATGTTAACTTTTTATGGGACTAAATGGCAACTAATCCGCATCGAACTTAAAAAGAATCGCGTAAATCGGATCCCGAATCTCGGAGTAATCGGTGCACATACATAAAAAAAACGTCCTGAAGTCGGTTAAAAAGTTATAGTGTATCTCTCTTATTACGAGCAATTGGTTACGACAAAGCGATACATTTGACTTCATACACTGGCGTTACGAAAAATAATATAGAAATTCGTAATAAGATGGAACCGATGCAACTGTTTATACTATCTTCAATTAAATTCTTAGATCACAGTAAAACTCAAAGCTGCAATGGCAGTTTCTTTAGAAGGCCTTTAGAGACCGTAACGTTAGACCCATATAGTATATTAATATACATTTCTTCTGAAGGACGAGAAAGTGTTTGGAATAGATCTACTTACAGAAATATCGTTATATTAAAGTCAAACTCAATTCATTTATTTCAATTAGGCCCCTAACAGGCATTTTTAAACGTTATACTAACAAATTAAATAAATTAAGAGAATGATTCTAGTTCCATTAAACTTGCAGCACACCAGTCTATAAATAAATATGGACAGGTATAACTTTTACCAATTCCCCAAAAGCGTTTAAAATCAGCAACAAAGTCACTTCACACAAACGCCTCGGCGTCAAATTCAAAACCGTGAATGAATCAACAACAGTTATTTAATTACCAATATAAATTTGTCGCCGGCTATTTCGCGGCGCTGTTGGCGAAAATAAACATCAATTTGAAGTAGAAACCAAGCACAAAAACCTCGCAAAAATTCTCGGAAAAGAAATATCTTTGCAAACAGGAAAAGGAGGTTTTAACACTACTTGTAAACCTCTAATTGGCTTTGGGTACACGAATGAAAATAATTAACGTTATTGTAAATACTAAGAATGATACAGCAGTTTTTCTACGTCATGTAGTACTACAACTTCAAGTTGATTGGTTACCTATTGTACTTAGTGGCAAATAAAAATTATCGTGATTGGGTCGATCAATAAACTAATCAATCAACGTAGCCTTTTGCAAATTTTATTGGTAGACATGAGCCTAACATCAATTAGAACTACAACTTCCATTATATCGTGAACAAATACATTTGAGATGAACGAAGATGACATGACAAAAGATAAACAAACGAACAAATTGTTATAAAAACATTACTCACTATGGGTGTTATCAAGGGGCCGCCGTGAACCTCATCTGGAACCAAAAACAAACATGATTTCAAATTAAGGGATAATGAAGTGTTGGTGTTTTAGAGTTCCGTTTGACGTGAGTCAAACACTACACATAGTTAAAAAAATAATTTAGGTACGCTGTATCAAGAACATTCGAATTGTGGGTAGTATTATGTTTTATTCATTAGTATTGAACTAAATGATAATTTATCACCAAGCATCGTCAACCATACTCTTATATTGCTATATTGTTGCTTGTTTTTGTAACTTTCTCTTTTAAATACCTACTCTTGAATCTACTTATAATTATTATTTGGAAAGATCAGTAATTGGCACAGGACTATAATTTTAATTATACGTCAAGACGCCGATTTTATTATCTGTGAATATTCCATGCTATATTTTTTTAAATCCTAAATTAAGTCAATTGTTAGAAAGCAGTATACTGCATGTTTACTATTTAACATGTGAAGCTAGTAATTCATTTGGAAACATATTCAAGATTCTTAAGAATTAATTGAATACCTACTTCACAAATTTTAATTATTTGTCTGATCATAAGGAACCTTGAAGCTCTCATACAGTTCGTAGATGACTTTATATACTACTTTTTTCATTTTACCGTGTCCACAGTTCACCGCCTTGCTACCGTACCGTAACGATATAACTAGCTATGTTTGTTCCAACTTGATGCCGGTGATCATCACCGCTGGACAAACTAGTTTACACTGGATTTATAATAACACTCCATTTCTGTATATATGAACTGTATCAACTACTGTTACACTGCACGGAGTGAAAATGTAGAGATTTATGAGGGGGGGTAGATATTTGAATGCATTCCTAAATGCAAAAAATGCAATAATTTGGATTAAGTACGTAAAACAAGAACAACAAGAATGTAAACGCATTGAAGTTAACAACGGGTAATCGGGAGCCCGAAAGTCTGAGTGAGATGGTTCTCACTCAGACTCTCTATTTTTTTGGGTTGTAGATATCAGACAGGCAATCATCCCATGTTAAATGCTAGTATTCAGCTGTATCCAGTTAGACAGGTACCTACTTGGAAAAAGGCTTGGCAGATGATGATATATAAAACAGTACGAAAATAAACAGCAACTTGATCAAAATAAATCTTTAATCATAATAAAAATATGTAGTTCAAGAGAAACACCGCAAGCCTCCCGAGTCGCAGGTAACAATTATAGACAACCACAGTACCGATAACTATAATCATAGGAACGTTCGAATTAATGAAACTCCAGGCTAAATCGTTGCAACGCTCATAAAACATAGTCGTAAAATAATATACAGAAATGCCATCAGCACATCACAGACGGTTCTCACGCCGTATAGATACAAAACCCATATTATGTACGAGCAATTAAGAGGTACATAATATAAAAATGATTGCCAGACATCACACGATCCTTTTATAGACGGCAATGTGGATATACTGGGCAAGTGCCAAAAAAATCATAAAAAATAAGCGATCATTGATCTGCAGCATCACTAATCGGTAATGTATACACACTTCCAATTTATTATGATGTCCAAACTGGGTATATCAAATATATGAGATGTGATAATACAAAAAACGTCCAAAATACATTCTCATGCTAATATGAATAGGTAACATCTATAAATTTTAATTTGTTGAACAAATTTTCTTGTGTCTGCTTTGGATGTTCAGATCAAACGAGCTAAGATGTGGATACTATATCATTGAAATTAAAAACCTTGTCATCATTATAACTTACTTCTTCTGAGTGGCAAAGATTAAACATTATTAATAAATTATCGCAATAATACAACTTGTTAGCACTAATTAGGTATCGTTCATCATTTTATACTACTTCATTTCTTTTTTAGGGTAAATTGAGAGACTGGTTTTGAGACTGTCTTTCTGGCCAACACGGTGTTCAAAGAAACTAGGTTTAGCAACCAAAGAAAGATAAAGATATAGATATTTCAGTCGATGACCACGCGGAAGTAATAAAAATATCCCATAACATGATGATTATAAACGATCACCATGCAACCTAGTAACTGATTATTCAACCATGACCACATATGCTATTATTAATGTCACCAAGCATATGTAAATGTTACGAGAAACAATAAAGTTCCATTTAAAGGACATTTAGGAGTAACCCAAGATCAAATCCAAGACTAACTTGATTCACGATCACAAATTAAGACTAAATAAAACGTGTCACACAATCTTATCACGGTTAAAAATAACTCAATTACTGGTATCAATTAGTATCAGTGAACAAGTGTTATTTATTGAGTCACATTCTATGCGCCTGCGCTAGTGTGTGAATGGCTAGCCAATGACTCAGTGTTTGTTGCCAAACGGCTGCATATTAATATTGTTTCATGGAAAACTAATCATGCAGGATAACACATGATTATAAATGTTAGGTCGGTTTCTTTGGTGGTCCTTTCGATTTTGGTACTTAAGGAGGAAAAATCATTCGAAAATTAGGACGAGCTTTAGAATTAAAGAAGGCAGGTAGCCTATGAGCTCAGGCGTAAATTCTGTTCGTCAAGTTCCTTGTACTAACTTAACTTGTTTATTCAGAGACAAACACATGTGCATTATGCAAATGTGCAATGTGCTATTTAAAGCTAACTTAACGCTAAGCTCATTATGTTCCCAGATAATTAAGTAGGCAATACAGCTCACATGGTGCAGACAACTCTTCAGAACAAACATATAAAGGTATGAAACTACATTACGACTGCTAATTTCAATCCTAACCTGACACAGCTCCAAAAATTCTTCCACTTACCAAACGCACGAACTAGACAGGCTTGGTCAGCAACGGCACTTCAAAACCACTACTAACCGGATTCAAACAACTAGGCAAATAGAGCAATTACTGAACCGAACCTCAAGATCCTGATGGCGATTAGAGAAGGAAAGAGAAAAACTAATTTCCTAACAGTGCCAATTACTGATACATTAGTCTTCAAAGTTAATGCAGTGAAAGAAAACGGCGAAGATTGTAAAGCGGAACGGAAGCCAGGGGTCATGGCCGCCGGAGAGTAGGCTGGCCGTTAAATTAATTTATCAGGAAAGACTCGACGAAATGTAAAAGGTATTTCTTCCTGCTCAGTTGAACGGCACTTAATAACAGCTGATTTTGTATTTTTTACTGTGAAGGAGGATTGTAATTGTGCATTGTTGTTTTATAATAATGGTTTTATAGAGAATTTTATTGTGATCTTGTGGTTCTTGTGGATTTTAATTTGTCAACCAATCAATTACGTACCTAGTATGTCAGCCTAATCATATACCCTTCTGAGTTGGGCCAACACACACTGGATGTATTTAGGCTTCCTTCCATTCCTTCCATGACTTTAGAATTTGTTTCGGGATTTCTCCTCAAGAATTAGTCAGTGAAAAAGGAAATGACGGCGTCATCTAGTTGTCAAAATATGGAGCATCTGCGTGTAGTGTAATGTGTGGTGAGATCTAATTACCAAAATAAAAGCCTTCGGATCAGTCTAATTGCATTTGCCTCTAGGAGGTCTCCAAAACCTTTCATAGGTCAATGTACTAAGACGAATAATTACACACATGTAATTAAAAACCAATTGGTAAACGCTGCTCATACATCAAGCAATCAAGATTATAATTCGTGACAGAACGCCTTTTAATTCAATTTCGGCCGTCTTCGGTCGTCGGCATAGTTTTCGTAAACCGATTTGACCCCATGAACCTTGCTTCCGCAGGCAAGACAAGCTTGGCAGCCGTGGTAGATACACTACTTGGCTATGCCGACCTCTGAACCCTGAGTCAAGTCTATACAGAGCGGTATGGATGTTAAAGACGCCGAGTTCGCAGAAAGGATGTAAGTATAAAGCAGTCGAGTTTATGATTCATTTGCAAACGAACAATTGGTCTGCATTCATGAATGATGATGTGATCTTAGAGTTTTGTATGTACTCGCTTGTCAACTGTTAATGGTTTCCCGAAATGAGTGGCAAAATAATGTTAATAGTTTGCGCATGTATTTGGCTTAAGTGGGGCATTTGTCTTACTTAAATAACATATTTGTTATTATGAAGGCGCCAACGCTTACTTACAACCCACACAGCACTTTTCCAATAACGTTCTTTCAGAGTTATTTCAAACTAGCTACTGGCCGCGAATTCGTTCGCGTGAAAAAACCTCACATATCCTATGGCACTCTGCAATAGTGTAGCTTTTGATCAGTGAATAAATTTTAGAAATTATAATAGGGCCCGGAGATTTCCTCTTATGTCTTATCGTGGATTATCGCGGTGTCTTCGAGCGATCTGTTAGACTCTTACTAAGCCCCCGACTGAGTCTTCGAATTCTATACCAACCAAGACGTTCGATTAACCACCAAAATCTGCTCAAGTCATTTTCGCAGTACAAAGCTTCAATTTATAAACTAATTGTAAAACAAACATTGTAGTAAGGACGAACAATGTAAACCCCTAAAAAGGCCTCGCTCACCGTGACCATTAACTATATTTAGAGATACGGGCGACTACGAGGCACCATAAAATTTTGATAGCCACGTAGGTCTTGCGGTGACCTTGACAAGTACTCCTAGTTGTTGAATGATTCACACGCCTACAGTCCCCACGGCTTGGACCACTTCGTCACCAAATATGCAGAAGCGGTTGATTCTATACGTGTTAGAATTTTGTGTTTCTTCAAAATGCTGCGTCATTGAATGTAAATTAAGTTGTGAGTGAATTTACGAGATTGTTTTTCCTTGACCATAATTTTTTTGAGTGTGTATTTTTGGATTAAAGAAGATGCTGGAAGGGGTATGTTTGTTTGGAGTTTTCACGTCGAGAGGTTAACTGAGAAACGACTGACAATTGGTATCTATAAGGCAGGTGTAAGTGAACGCCTAAAGGTCATGTCTGGATGACCAGATGTATGAACGTAAACCAGTTCTATAGTTTGTAGTACCCACATAGAACAAGGCCTCAAAGTATATGTAACATTACAGAGTCCATAAAATAAAAAGTGGACCCGACTGATTTATATTCCAAGCAAATTTTGAAAACGAAAACCTTGAAACTTAGAATACAATCAACATAAATTCACAAAACTAATCAGAATACACTCAAGTACGAGAAACACGAGGTGCTAAATAAAGAAGAAACGTCTTTCCTAATCGAGAGTTAAAACAGTTTTTCTAGTACATGAGAATCCTTTTACAAAAAGGTGTGAGAGACATAATAGTAGAAGCCACTATGCTTTTTAAATTAGAGCACGTCCATGCATTTCTCTTTTTGGAATGTTTGGGAACTGGTACCGAAAAGTTGATTTGATTCGGGAGCTGTTTGTGGAGTAAATAAACAATGTCGTAGCCAGCAGGGGGCGCCCGGAACGAAGGTGCGAACAAACAGGCGCACACACAAATTGCATATTTATTCAACATAACAAACACTGTAGTCGCCGAGCTACTAAGACAAAATAATGCGACCAACGTACTCATTCATTTGTAAAAGTCAATATGACGTTCAACGACTGTTCCATGAAACATACATAATAATTACTATGAAGAGGAAAATAAGACGTTTATTAAGATTTTATTGGTTGTTTTAGAAAGTCAATGTCTTTATAGAGTCGGCAATACATTGAATTAAACATTGGCTACCTGGTTATGTACCAGTTTAGCCAGTTGCTACACATATATAAATAATGGAATCGTTACTAAGACATCAGTCTGATAATAAAGCAATTTACTTGTGCAATTACATTACATCTTTTTGCACTAAAAATGAAGTTCTTTGCTACAATTTAATATGAATGATTTTATGTTCTTTAAGGTTATTAAACAAGTTAAAGCATAAGTAATAATAGTATATGAAAGTTAGAGCAATATGATGTGACTGCGAATCTGATCAAAACCACGTGAGGTTTATCTGTAGACATAAAAATAATAAATAAATAATAAATGTTATCGTGAGCATCAAGTCTTCGAGCCGGATGCCAAGATTCGTTCCGAACATGTCACAGGCGCGCTGTCATGTTTACATGCTTTAGTCATCAATCTATGTGTCTGGGGGGGTATAGTTACGCAAACGCGCAAAAAGCGAAGTGTAACGACCGGCGAACCGCCCTTGAACCTGAGAACACGTGCACTGACAGACAGACATGACGACAATATTTAACATTCAACTCGTTAACTACTCCAAGCGAGAGGAAACACCGCCACACGCCCAGTAGGTACACTGTTCGCTACGGAATGCATTATTATTAGATGAAATGACGCTCATGTTTCCATCCTGCGATTAAACCCATTCGCGATGAGCTCACGATGAGATTTTCGAAATTTATGCTGTACATTGCGTCTCTATTAAGAAATCCTAGAGCAACTGCGAGTAACGTAATATACAACGGCGAAGTAAAATTGTTTTTCTAGACTCATTTAGCATCTTTAAGTCGTTAATACGAGTTCTTTTGGCGATCTTCGCCAAAAGAACTCGTGAAGATAGATAGAATACTAGAATAAATTCCAAATGCATAAAGCAATCGTAACAAGTTTTTAAGACCTCATTCGTTGGCCTCGGCACGACTGCACTGTTTATATATTTTTGGCATCCATTTTTATGATACGCAGTAATCCGGCAAGCCGTAATGGCTGAGCGGACTTGGATACAATTCGATAACAGAGATTGAACGTATCCTGGCTCAGCACAAACCGTATTTTTATTTCGAAAAACAGAATATACTTTCTTAGTGCGGACAACAAATAGGTACGTAATACATATTTGCAAAAGTAGTATAACTGTGTTAGTAACTGGCTATATGCGGGTGAAGTATGTTTGCACTTTTTACAATCCTAAGGGAACCAAAAGGGAAGGGAAGGGAAGGGGTGGTGGTATAGTATTTACGAGCTATGTTCAAAGTCCTAATGTCTTTGTTAATCCGCCCACAATCACATACAATCCTTACATTTATAATATCTGGGAGATTTGAGAGTACTTACATCAGCTGAATGTTTTGACATGGCCGACCTTGAACCGCCATGATGGACAGTTGGCAAGGCATCCTACGCGATAAACCGGCGCTTTCGGAAGAAACGATCGTTTTTCATGGATTTTCTCGTAAAAAAACGATGGATTAGCGACTGGAACGGAGTAATGGTTTTTGACATTACGTAATATTGCTCCGAACATAATGGGAGGTCGTTTGACTGAGGTAATGTTTTACTAATAACTTTGTTGAGTGAGAAGATTTATACTGAAACTGGTAGAAGATAACATAACTATAAAGCAAGCAAGGCCTAGAAAATGTCTAGACGACAAAGGCGAGTCCAGCAGAATGTCTATAGAGTATTGGATAATGAAGATCTCAGATGAATAGTTTGTCGAAAGTTTTGCTCAAATCCACTCTAACCTGTTCATGCATGTATCAAAATTCACAGCACTATCAACATGACGTAAGCTCTGTTTTAGTTCACCTTGGAACAGACGAGGAATTTCTAACTTACGGAGGAATTTTGCTCAGAATTCGCTGTAACATAACATAAAATTCCCTTCGTGACGGAAGTCATCCTTCGTCACATTTCGTCTTAGTGTCGCTGAACTAAGATGGCCTTAGTACCACCAACGTGTAAAGTATTAGTTTTGCCAATGAACTCTCCAAGGTCGAGTGTACTTAAAGAATTATTAGATACGTAGATATGTAAAAAAATCCTTATGGGATCGTCGCGTCGTAGGACTTTCCAGAATTTGTTGTTAGAGCGAAACAAATACACTTAAAGCGAATCTAGTATTTTCTGTGATGTAAGAGCTATATCTTACCATGACTTATACTAAAACACAGATGAACCACCAGACTAAAACTACGCAAGCACATTTAGGGCATTTGAATTTATCAAATTTATGAAAGCCAGTCCTTTGCTTTCATACTACCCCAATATTGTTTTACAAATATTATTTCTGTGAGAACTCTAATACTAAAACGTTAAGAAATTCTTGAGAGAATAGAATAAATACAAAGCAATCCTGCGTTACGCCTACGAGAAGCATCAAATCAAATCCTGTCCCGGGAAGTACTGAATAAAATATTCAACAAATGTCCATCAAAACACTTCAAAGTATATCTAAATAGCAATCTTGATGAGAAAACACACCCAGCCATGGCAACACGACAAAAGGTTTATGAGAAATTCATCAGTGAAGATGAAAAATTTTAAGATTTTCCGGACGACAAAATCCCGCATGTATTTTACACGAACGATGAAAGCAATCATTATTCAGAAGGAATAAGTATAAAGAAGACGGAGGAAACGAGTACGGCCTACCTTGAACCTCAGGGGATCGATACAGTGCCATAATAACCATATTTATAATAGCTATCGATCCCACTGAAGCTACTAACATTTTTCATTACCAAGGCCGCGATGAAAATAGATTGATGGATTCGTTTACACGGAATTAAAGTGGTGTGTTTTGTGATAGCTTATTGCGATCATCAATTTAGTACAGAAGAATGCCTTGGAAGGGTTATAAATTATTAAGGAGCGATTTCTTTAAAAAATGACTATTCATTTTTAAGAATAAGACTTCGGGGAGCGTTTCCTTCGTATTTTTGAATCGTGCGCTCTAAAAATAATAGAACACTGAGTAATTTTCAGTTGCCCCGTAGCTTTCCCGTAGAAAGTTAAATGAACTGATTATGTAATAATGGTTGCATAAACTATTCCATGTTTTCCTAACATTAGGGAGTCATGTAAGTTCTCTAGGCGAAGACATCGCATTAAGCTCTTTAGTCGACTTCATAACTAGAACGGATTGTTTATGCAAACGACTTCTTGTTCGTGTTGAAAAATCCGTACTTACAGTTTTATAGCACTATGCTCGCGACTTCGTCCGTACGCATGTCATACAAAAGATTTTTAAAAATCAGTTCCCTACAACGTAACTTACTCACAAACTATCTCTTTATAAATAGCTTTTTTGCTTTCTGTTCTCAATAACTCAACCAAATTTCGGATTCCATGATTAAAATGACAGTTTACAATCAACGTTTTTACCTGTAACATTGCAGATGGCATTCATAGGACATACTATACTCGTAAAAGATAATATCTCAGTGAGTTTTCTATGGCGTGTTGTGCAATAAAGACATAATGGTATCCTCATGTTTCACTGATGCTTATCAATGGTAACATTGTAGCGACAAAATTGCCTGCAAATTATAACGCGATATTAAAATATAGGTTTGTTCTCGTAATTATATGGTGCACTGATAACTAAAAACATTAATTATGTACAGAAACTTGGTTGCATTGTGTGTGTTCATTCATAAAAGTAGATTGGGTTATTTTGGCTTGCTTTCGTAAATTACTGGTGCTATTTAAACTGTTTTAGGGATATCGATACTTACTAGAAATTGTTAACGGAATAAATTATGGATATGGACAATTCTCATCTCATCACATCATTCTTGTCCAAAAAACGACTTGCGTATCAAAGTTAACCTATTAAGGTTGTCTTTGTTACGCAGGTCGGAGAACACAGCCGAATACAGTCGTACAAAGCTACCACTGTGTCCCAAGAACCAGTTTTATGAGTCAAGACGCAGCTATTCCAGGAGACAAAACACATTACATATACCAAGATGACCCATAAAACTCAGTTGCACCATATTTCACAAACACATCTACGGATAACCATCTAAAAGGAAACAGTCCATTTTTCGCAGAACTTCGAAGGACGGCCAGGGTCTCGGTCAGAGGCGTGACCTTCGCAGGACGACGGACGTCGGTGTGACCTTGACCGTTTGGTGTCAGTCTACCCACGTACATCGCACACGCCATAAACCACTCATTATGTTAAGCCAAATGTACTGGCACGCAAAATTGTATTTGCCGCCGTCGGATATGCAAATACCACTTGAACACTGCGGGGATCGGTTAGATTTCGGTTGCGAACTGTATAATTAAGTTTGTGGAAGCGAACATTGGGCTTTTGTATTCAATTTTGACCTCTATTTGAAGGGCGTTAAAGTTTGTGTTGTATAGCTACTGGGTGTATGTTTGAAGAGGACGGAAACTAACTTCCCTAACGTAATAGTGAAGTGTTTGATATGTCGGAAGTTATGACTAACTCGCTAGAACTATGTAGGAGTTGGCTAGTCTGGCTGGATGTAACGACCTCCTTTGTGTCGCCGGAATGTACGGGAAACGTGCTTTATTTTAATAATTTCATGTTTAAGTGAATTGGCGTCCTGCTGCGAAACACGAACTATCGGGACGTAATGTTTATCTAACTCACAATTTTATCAAAGCGCTAGGCACGTTGACAGAGTATGAATATCAAAGTATAATTTAGTACATCAGTTAAGATTATAATAAATAATACACAAGAACTAAACGCATTAAAGTTGAGGAAAGGGGGGTTTGTAACGTCATTTTTCAGTATAGGATAATGACGTCTTGCGATGTTTAGACTTGATGTATCGCCTTCATTTTTTGATTAACGTGAAAAATAGAAAAAATATGTGTCGAATATTTTCTTATAATTTAGATGAGGGACTAAAAACTAAAATTTAGTTAACTAGCCTATTCTTGTCCTAATTGCTTAATTATATTTAACGCTTTCAGCTTTCATTATGTATGAACTTACTAGCAGACATCCGCGGTTTCATCAGCGTAGGTCCCGTTCCCGTGGGAATACAGGGTTAAAAAGTAGCCCATGTGTTAATCCAGGGTGTCAGCTAACTGCATACCAAATTTTATTAAAATCCATTCAGTAGTTTTTACGTTAAAGAGTAACAAACATCCATCCATCTATCCATACTTACAAACTTTCGCGTTTATAATATTAGTAGGAAGTAGTTCTTGGATGGTAACAACATAAATGAGACCTCTGTAGGGCAAAAGGGTAGGAGAGGAATTCTGTTTTATATTTTTGTTTTGTTGTAGTAATACCAACCAATGAATGAATATTATGAATAATGCTAAAAGACAGATTCCTGTCAGTAATTAGCAGTGTCTGGAGTAGCAGTTATTGTAAATGGCACGGTTAATAAACTCAATGACAATAACTTAGACTGACATGATTTCAGCACACATTATTAGTTACTTTAATTATTTAGAGCCTTGACACTAAAACACTTAGCTGATTGAATTTGCAAATTAATTAGATAAGTACTTAACTAACATACTACTTAAAATTATTTTGTAAATAAAAATCAATTGCACCTTGTGTTTGTCTGAATAACGACAAGATAAATTTGAGGAATTTGATGTTTTTCATTTTGATATTTTTGTGGTTGTGTTTGTAATTGTCAGTACAAGGGTAAAATGAAAGATATTAATTTCAAAAAAAGTACAAGGATACTTAAAAATTAGGATGGTAAAGCTCTTTTCAGACTACGCTATACTATTGTGATTTATACTGTAGCAAATAGTAGTAAGCCGATAATAAATATACCTAGTACAGTCAAGTGTGAACGTGTAATGCTATGAACTATATGCTTATATGCTATTATATTCTGCCTAATGCTTGCATCGCTCTCACCCTCACGCAAATACTCGAATTTATCTGTATTCACATCCACACACTTTCACATACCCACATATTCACGCACACACACCCTTACTCTCACTCCCTTACTCTAACTCACACACTCGCATGCCAGCGTGCGTGCTGCATGTTTAGTTGTAACATCTTTCTTTTTTATTATTTTATTTCATTTTTCATTTCTTTATATTGACTTTGTCCATAAAACAAGTACTTAATTATGTTAATTTAAGATATGGAAGAGCGGAGTCTCCTAACACAAGCTTATCTGCTTAAAAGGAGGCTCCAATCACTAGTTGTTAAGTCTTACTAGTTATAATAATAAACAATTTTAATTTAATTTTAAATATTATAGCGTAGTCTGAAAAGAGTTTAATGTGGTCAGCGTCAGTATGACAATAAAAAAAATTGTGGCTGTTTAGAGCCAGGGCTGGTCGCTATAATAGTTTTGTTTTGTTTTGTTTTGAGTATTGATAGGCCTTAAACTGTTGTGTTATATAATAAGTTACCTAAAAGCAGGCGCAGTTTTACCAAAGATTATCTCAATACAAAATTTTAGCCAAACATATTATAATTATTGGAGTGGTTGAGAAAATCGGAGCGTCCTCTCGTTTAGATTTCTTTCTGCTCATCTTTTGTGTGTATTTTTTCTGTATACTACACAAATAATAAAAACAAACTACACAGCTAATCACGCTCCCCCGGGGCCCGACATCAAACGCATCAAAACACGAGACAACATATAAGATTATGGAAATGCACTAAAAACCTGATCCTACCGCGGCGCGGGCGGCGTCCTCAAATAATATTGACTCTCACATCTAAAGAGGTCTGTCATTATTATCTTACAATACATTCTGCTTTTAATGGAAGTCCGGAGAGTTTTGGGAAGCGTATTATAAAACTATTAGTGGTCGCCTGGTGGATGAAAGTCCTTTTTACCTTTCAACTCTACTCCTAATTAAATTCGTATTCGTATTCGTATTTCTTGCGGAATTGCACTTACCACTGTTTGTCTCTGCATGTCATTAAGGTTGACTGGTAGAAAATGCCTAAGGCATTAAGTCCGCCAATGTACAGTCGCCAGCACATCAACCTACCCCAAACCGTCAAATATTCCCAATTGAACATGAACCTTATTGTGTTTAGAATAAAAAACCTATCAAAGAAATTTGTCACATTGGGGAAGGTTGATGTGCTGGCTTGAAGTATTAAATAAATAAATATAAAGCTAGGATTATCAGGACCATACGGAGCTACTCACACTAGACGCGTCCGTTCAGCTGAAAGAAAGCGTACACGTTGAGTTAAAAACTGTTTTCTATGGACAAAAGCTAAAGTGGCGGCCTTTTCCGACTAAGGTATACCATCATCAGTGGTCGAAATGCGAACGTTTTAGCTCACTAAATTTCCTCTTAGTACATCTTACAGTACTTTAAACATGCGAATGCCAGAATGGGTGGAAAAAATTCTGACGCCAGGTTAGTAACATACTACAAGAAAAGAAGATTACAACTATTTCTTAATACGCGTCCGGACAGCCGGATGCAGGAGCTAAACACAGCGAGACCGTATCATCGGACCGCTCGTCGAGTTTTCGCATTAGCTCTGTTACTAGGGCTGGCGAGAGAGGATATTGCGCTTAATCAATAACAACCGCAAGAGTGGATCGAAGGTTAAGCTACGCTTGCCGAGGTCGTCCTGTTGATAGGTGGCCATTCCTAACGTATCAAGACCCCTTCATGTCTTGGAAAGTACTTTGAGCCGTTGGACCCGGCTGTCAAAAGCCTGAAAATTTTTACTACCAGCTTAACCAAGAAGTATGGCAGTCGCTCTATTTAAAACATTGGTATTCAGCTGCTTCCAGTTGGACTGGAAGCTGAAAGTGTTAGGTAGATATTGACTAGGGTTGGCGAGAGGTGACGTCATGATTTATTAGAAAGTTTTCAATTGATGTGACAGTGTCAGCTGTTGAAGAAACAATGGATGATTAATTAATTTGATGATATTGAAGTGACGCCTATTCGTTGTGTAGCTCTGTACATATGATATGTCTTACGTAGTTTTAGATCGATATAAAGACATCGTAGCTTGTGTATGCACGTGTGGATTGAAGGTTAGCTGATGAGGGCCATAGAATGGAGTTTTAGCGAGAATAGTCCGTGCCCTGAAAATCACGGCAAACATTTAGCCCCGCAGACTTATTACGTATCTTGTAGAAGCCTAATGATAGCAAAATTTCCGCGAGAATTTCTGTAAAATTGCAAATTCGTATTTATGTAGTTTTTATATTGTACAATAAAGAGTATTCTATTTCATAGTAAACTAGCTGTAATGCTAGTTCTGTGGAACAATCAGGTAACTAGAATGAGCATTATTGTCTACTGTTTAGCAATTATTTCTAATTACGTACGGTTTTTGACAACAGAGCGATAGCCATCGGTAAACTAATTTAGATGTCAAATTCTGTCATTCGTAGATTCAGCAAGACTATCGTTACGGGTACTTAAAAGCCTGAAAAACTGGCAACCCATCTTACCAAAGGGTGCTTAGCGTGTTAACTTGGATCGAGGAAGTCAGATATAATGCATGTTAAAGTTCTTTAATTGTTTGAAATAAATACTTAACTTTATACACTGGAAATGAAAATAAAATCTAAAAACTAACTACTAAAATATGGCGTCAAAAAACTCATCCGCATCGCTGTCCACTGGAAGTGTACCCAAAAGACTGGCAGCATTGCCACGTTGTATGGCAATGCTTAATACTGGTATTTAGCTGCATAATTAAAGATAAAAAAGATTAGGCAGGTGATGACTCTAGAAAAAGATATAAGCTACAAATAAAACAGCAGACGGTTATTTATAATAAAGGTCTTAATCATATGAAACAAAAACAATTTCATTTTATTGCACGTTCCACCTCAATCATTTTATTTCTAAGTCCAGACTAAAGGCGGCTATAAATTGTTAAGTACATAACTTACGAGGCTATCGTAAACCTATCCTTATTAACGACTGGCAAACGAAGTTAAACAATACTTCAGGAGTACCTACTAAACATATTAAGCAAATGGAGGGTCCGATCAAAACAGTTGTCTCCTAAACGCTGTCGAAACTTTTTATGACAACTTTATGCTTGTGTAACTTATTTTGGTACCTACACGCTAAGCTTTAAGAAATGTTTGGTCGAGCGTTGCGACAGCTTGAACTGCTGTTTTTGTGTATGTACTTTTTTATCACAGAGATTAATTCAACAAATAGATTGCCAGGTTTTAGTAACCTAGTTCAGGAAAGTCGCTAGGTTTAAATAAATTTTCCATAAGTCCTGATAGTTAGTTTAGTTAATTTATTTTGCCTTATTCTGTTTGTGCTTAAGTTGAAACACTATTAATTAAACACTTTGGAGTTGCTTCATATGCTGGTCACTGTTCACAAATCGCCCAGAGTTGAACCACTAGCTCGTGAAATTCATGGCTTACAGGTCTATTTAATTTAGTTAATATACACATATGTAGTTATTTGTTGGGTACTAGAATAATGATCTATTTAAGATTTATTTTGTGACCTTTATATGTAACTGGGTATTTTGTGGAAAATATTTAATAAAGATTTGCCTCGATGATTGACTGGTGTGTTTTTGAGTAACGCTCATGCAGACCAAGAAGTCGATTCCCGGGTCAAAAGCAATGAGGTGTACACTTCTTTTTCTTATCGTCTGGTTAATAACTAACCAGGTGTTAGAGTTTTCACGCCGCCCTTGGGCCTCCGAATTGGCATTACATGCCCTCGAGATTTACGTCTCAGGCATGTAGAAGCAAGTGATAATGATACAATTCGTACATGAATCCGAAAAGTCAGGGGTGCGTGTCTTGGGTTCGAACTCGAGACCTATGATTCGGCAACCCGACGGTCACACCGCTAGGCTATCACTGCTTTTACACTGTACTCTGTAGGTCACCCACATTTTGCCAGTTATGTTTAAAACCCATCCCATGTAATAGATGGCGAGCCCATTGCCATCAACTGGGCACAAATCCAGTCTCCAAGCTATTCTTTTCAATTCTTAATTTTCCAACCGAGTGTGTGGCAACCCTGCTCGAAGTTAAGCTCTTATTTTTATCTTATTGTCCGTCAGATATCTATTGAATCAATAGGAAAGGTCAACGCCACCGCTTTGATAGTCAAAAGTTTGCACGTGTCAAAGTTTTTTCAACTAATCCCATATTAATCAAGACGTTTTTATATACGAATAATAATGGAGTTTGCATTCACTGAATCTTTGCTTCCGAAATTTCAAAACATTTAGTTTTTTGTCCAAAGTGGAAACATTTTCAATGGAAAGTAATGTCACTAACGCTTACTATTTTACGTTTCGCAGAAATTAAGCATCATCGTTTTTTTACTGTGATAATATTATATATGCGGTGTACTAATTTTGTCTTCCAAAGTCCTTTGCAGAGTATACCCTTGGTTAAAAGAGATACATTAAAGGGATCTGGAAAGATCTATAATACTTACAGAAATAGGTATAAATTATTTAGACACACATTTAAAGAAGTATTCTCGATTTAGCACCTACCTATGCACAGGTGCTCAATCGGCAATACTTCATAAGCGATCAAATAATCTTAATAAAAACCAAAATAAATTTACATCTGACATTCAAAGAGCTCGACCATAAAGCTCACATCACAAGCTCCTCGATCATATACCTGATAATTTTATATTTGTGGTTTTCCCAAAAAAAAAGCTGCTTACTAACAAAAACCGTACTTACCTACGTTTCAACAAGACAATAATAAAATAGAACATAAAGATAAACCGACTCGAAAACCGGAAACAATAAAAAAAGACTTAATATCATAACCGCATAAAAACCCGACATTTAAACATATCACTGGAGGGAATCGTAAAACACCATTTTAATATCAGTACGTGTAGTTCTTAACTAGCGAAAAAACTTTACTTTATGTTAGTAAGGATTTAAAGGTATAAAACTATAAGCCCCCACTAGGGACCCGATCGTAATTAAACTGATCATACAATTTTAATTACAGAGTAGTTTAATACTACGCAGATTTATAGCTTATTTTTATGATTTATTAATATTAACTTCTTAATATATTGTGTAGGAGGCTTAATAGAATTCTCGAATGGTGAAGTCAACGACTTCCAACAAAAAAAATAAACTAAAGCTTGAACAAAAATAAACGAGATAAAAACCAAAAAAAGTTACTCATGTAATATCTAATAATAAGCTTAACATGAATCACGAAACATTTCCAAATTATTTTATAGGTACTTGCAGTCGACTCTATCACACTATTTCCTATGTGTGACTGCGTTCATTTCCCGCGCAGCACGCGCAGACGCGAAAAACCTGCGCTTGTGCGCCGATCTTAACAAAAACGCGTCTGCTCGCTAATGAAGAGTTGGAAGGGCATGTATTAATTAGTTGGCGCTCAGCGGCGCGTGCGCCAGCCAACATGGCCGACCGGCATTCCTTGTCAACTATTCTAGTCTTGATACGGTTCGAGTAGCTACAGATATCTATTGGGGGCACAAAGGAATTAACTTAATGGAAACTTTAGTAGCGCATTTATAACATGTTGTTGCACTTTGGCTCGATTTAGATCCCACTCTGTCTGTCAAGCCGATAATGTGGCTGATGTAGACGTCTTTTAAATTCAGTTTCTTTTTCGTTGGTTCGATTGTGGTTATACATAAATTAACCTTCACGCAATTGTGTTACGGTTTAAGGATTCAAGCGTTGAATATGTAGTCTACCCCCCAACGTATATTAGGCTGCAACTCAGTGGTAACAAAATCAGTTTAAGCTCGCCTGGCCTTCTTTTGAAAATCCGTACTACGGAAGACCAGCTCAAACTCAAAGTGTTGCCACAGACATGCGGTCTACTGTACCACAAACAACATTCAAAACGCATAATGGTTGTCCACCCGTCGACATCCTACATTATATTTAATTTGTATTCACGAAGTCGGATACAGCCGGGAAGCGACACTGTCGGCCGGCGTTATCGTCACAATTACACGCCAAATCTAATCTCGAAATCTGTGTTACAAAGAGAGCTATCATATTAACACACTCACATCCTTTAATCCTACTAATATTATTAATGTGAAAGTTTGTATGGATGTGTGTCTCTTCACGCAAAGAAACTGCTTAATGGATTTTAATAGCCCAACGAGCTATGGAGAGGGCTATGCTCGGGGTCTCTCTGCGAGATCGAATCAGAAATCAGGAGATCCGTAGAAGAACCAATGTTACCGACATAGCCCAGCGGATTAGCAGGTTGATGTGGCAGTGGGCAGGGCACATAGCACGGAGGACTGATGACCGATGGGGCCGAAAGGTTCTCCAGTGGAGGCCACGTATCGGCAAGCGCAGCGTAGGACGTCCACCCACAAGGTGGACAGACGACCTAATTAAGGCCGCGGGAACGCGCTGGATGCGAGCCGCTTACAACCGGTCTTATTGGAGATCTATAGGGGAGGCCTATGTCCAGCAGTGGACTTCCATTGGCTGAAATGATGATGATGATGATGAAAGGATTTGAATAAATAAAAATAAATAAATAAATATTCTTAAATTAAACTATACAATAATATAGCGTATACATCAGAATAACACATAAGCAAAAATATATTGAAGATCTTACTAACATTATATTATAAACGTGAAAGTTTGTTTGGATGAATGGACGTTTGTAATTGTTACTCTTTCACACAAATACTACTGAACGGATGGATAAAATTTAGTAAGTACTTACACAGATAGTTTATAACCTAGATTAACACATAGGATACTTTTTATCCCGATTATATCTTCCCGTGGAATATTTTTCGAGTAGTAGCGGGCAAATCCGCTGGCAACAGCAAGTATTGAATAAATGGTACAAAATATAACGATAAGTGTAAAGTAAGTAGGAAAAAAATCTGTCATCTGCGAGCTATTCTGGAGCGCGCTGCAAAATTATTAATGGAAATATTTATCTTAAAAGTCCTACAAAAAAAAACCCGCGACTTATCGTTTATGTGTAAGTCAGAATAGCCAAAATAGTGAACCTGGAACTTATCAAGTTTTATTGTAAGTATTTATTACAATAAAAATTGATAATTTATTTCTAAATGCATGGTATAAAAATAGATAGCACCTTGGAAAAGATAATAAGCTACTCGAATTAATTTATATTAATTAATCCTGCGCAGACGAAGTCGCGGGCACCAGCTAGTATTAACATACGCTTCATTGTATCAAGATGACATAACGTCGCTTAAGTTCTAACACCGCGGAAGTCAAAAATGGCAACTTTTCAGGAGAGCAATAAAACCATGCACTATTATATATATATAGCGATAAGTATTAATGTATAAATTTTTATGTGAAAAAAAAACGCTCTAATTGGTTGAAATCCCTGATTCTGATTGGTCTAGAGATGCGTCTTTCAATCGTCTATCGAATGACATGCAAAAGTCAAATTAGCATTTGGCATTTTTTGGACTTCCGCGGTGTTAGAACTTAAGCGACGATAAGCAACTATCAAAAAGGAGCGTGCCTAGAGTGCACCGTGCACCGTGTCTGTCATTCGCTAAACGCTATCAATTGTATCGGCATTACGCAATAGGAAGTCCACAGTAGTATATAGTATGAGCAGCGTGGATAGTACGGAATTAGACCGGCAACGACCCGGCCCGATTTAGAATTGTCCCCGGGACAAAAAGTACATAGGAACCGGCGCGCCTAAACGGCTAACGTGCTCCTCTCTTACACCGAACTGACATTTGTCCGACAACCGTAGCACCGATGCATTTACCTACTAGATTATTAAACTAAAGAAAATTGACACTTGTAATTTAACCGTTCACTTTTTCTACTGACAGTAGCTGCTTCCGTATTATTTTGTCTGTCTTTGATTTCGTATTTCTACAATAACATGCATTTATGGTGAGTCAGAGAATAGAAAGAAAGAAAGAAAGACACGAACTTTGAATTAGAACATCCTCCAACATCTTTTACCAGTTACCAACATATAATATGTAACATGACAATCACATACAAAACTTGACTGTAAATCTACATTACTATCTATACTTCCATACACACACACATTATGAAGAGGTAATATTTCTTTCGATTACAAAAAAAAATAACTCCTTTACTAATGGAAACATACGACAGTTGACCTCCAAACGTATTAAGTCGCAGGCCAAAGCTAGTAAATATAAAAAATTCTCATCAAAGACCTCTTGTACGAAAATACTGTAAATATTCCAGTTTTTAAATATATACTAAATATAAATTCCAGCACTTTTAAGTAAAAATTGTTTACAGGAACAAAAGTCAAAAGTTTCAAGGGAAATTGAATATAAAAATGTTTTAGCGAACAACGTAGAACGAAGCCGTAAAGAGCAAAACATTAAACAAACCATTTTCAAAGTCATTATTGTAAATGGAAACGGTTTCACTTTTCACAATTCTAATAGTTTCTTAATATTTTCCTATCTGTCTTTACTTACAGTATAATAAACCAGAAGGTTATCTTCGTTTTATTGTTTCAACGCGGTAGTCTATGGATTTCACGGTCTGATTTGAAAAAATACTTTCCCATTTGATAGTTCAACTCTTGGGGAAGGTAAAACTCAAACTCAGGAGCGGGGCTCGGCTAGTGTAAAAGTACCTAATAGTTAAAGCCAAAATTTTCTTTGGTTTTATAATCATAATAATAAATTTTATGTACTTTTAAAACAAAACAAAAATTTCACGTGCTCGTAGTAATACCTACTTCTAATTTAATATGAAATTATAGTAACTAAACTCTTGCAAAATGATAACAAGGTATTACTCGTATACAAAGGTCTAATAGTAAGTAGAAAACTTAATCGAAAAATAGTCTAAACTCTCTAGTCTCTCTTTCTCTTTATTCTTTTTATCTCTTTTTTAATAATTAGCGCCTTTTAAAGCTTGATTTGTTCACGTTTTGTTCGAGAGGCGGCAATCAGCATTGCATAGGATTTTCTACGTTTATTTTAGCATAAAATCCCAACGGAAAACTGCAATGCGCGCTTCTGTTGATCACTTTAAAAATTACGCGTCGGTGTAAAAGCGTCCGCTAAATAGCCAGATATTTCTGGACACACGACACCCTCCGCTCACACCGTAATAGACACCGCTACAATGTCTCTAACACATGACATATATGGTGTAGAAAGTTATGTCATCCGATCGTAACCCGAGCTTGCGGAAGCAACGTAAATCATTGTCGGCGAGAGAATACGTTTGAATCAATTTTAAGGCAGGAGTTATACGAGGATTTTCTTGTGTTGATTTACGATGTAGACCATTCATCTTGGGGGTTCAGTAGTCTAGTTATATATGGTTTGATATGCGTTGGTGTGACGTTGACTATAGTTTGAATGAAAGCAATAATTAATAACAAGCTTACGTAGAAGAAGATGACTGAAATATACGAAGTTATCGAGATGCATATCTCGCTTCTGCCAGTAAGACGTAGACAATTAACACATAACTATTCCAAAAACGAAGTTGGAATAAACTGGACTCGGAATGAGGATTGATGTTCACCGGTAGTAAAAACATTAATACAGTGACCAGATTTATTGAGACTGGTAGCTGAGAACATACATTGGAGCCAATTTTCAGATTACAGAATTCAACTTCTAAAGGAACAAGTGTACAAGCGAGCTTAACCATCTCTTAACGCTAAAACAGTGTTGAAAGTTCACTGAAGCCACTAAACAGAAAAGTGAACAAGGAAGAAAGCACTCAATCCTCACAAGGAAACGACAATCTCAATACACCATGAATCATGACCAGAGTAACAAGTAACATTCACAGAGCATTTCACAATTAGAACCATGTCATCCGCACTGGCTTTCTCTCCGTTGTTGTCAGCCGTATCATGGATGACCTTAATACCTTTAGCATTATCATAACTTGTTCGTTACTTAATTGTTTTGTATTTTAAATTAGTGAATGCAATCTAAGATACGAAAACAGCAATATAAGATATTGAGATTAACTAACTGTACGTGTATAAATTTCTATGAAATGTGTTCTGGGTCTACAAATCGATAGGTGTCATATTCAGTTGAATAACTGCATCCATTCAAATGAATGATTCTAAAGTAATTTATTGGAAATACTGTTGCATCATCAGTTCGGGATTCAATTTGTTTGGTACATCACCTAGTACGGTTTTGCTAATGGATATACTTAGTCTAATTTATAACAATGTGTTACCCTTGAAATGCTTTCCCGCATTTCTAAGTTCATTGGAATCAACAAGTATCATTAACCCATCACAAAAGTCTAAACAATCGACCCCAATCTTCGTGAAGTCTTCTAATTGATCCCGAACCAATTCCGCGCATTGCTTGTTAAATTGTCATATTAACCTTCAGACCGGACGACTCCTAATCTGTGCAAGAGGCCTCTCAGATGTATTAGTTAATGAATGCAACCCAACTTCACCTTGACACGATCTAAACGAGAACGTAGACTGTGAACGACCGACCTTTGCATTGGCAATGAAATATGTTGCTGTCAATTTGGAACGTTATTACCGCATAGCTTAAGTGCGAGTGTCAACGGCCCGCTTCTATTCTGAAATATGACACGTGACTACTTTATAAATAAAAAAAAAACCACGAATATTTCTCAATGGTTCTTTAATCTTATCTTTAACGACGGCGCATTACATACACCATAAATTACTTACGGTAGACAAAAAGTTGTTAGAAACTTAAGCTATGAAATTGCAAAAATTGTAAGTTAACTTTAAATTACCACTAATAGGCTCAATAAAAAAACTTAAGCGAAAAATCGCGAGCGCTGAAACGTAAGATTTCTGAGCGTATAACGACCTCGGCTATCAAAACATCGTAACAAAGTTCTGGGAAGTAATTCTATCGTTTAAAAAGGGAGCGAGCCTGGCCTAAGGGTTGCTAATCATCTTATTGTTCCAACGTTGGGTAAAAGGCACGCGATTTTCATGCCAGTGGAATAATCGTTTTTATAAAGTTATTTTTTTTCGCTAACCGAAATATCTTCAGGGGATTAACGGATAACAATCGGAGAAATTATTACAGCAAATAAATATAGGGTGAAGGAAAAATGTTTGAAATTTGAATCTATACTTAATATTATTATAAAGCGATAGGTACAATTTGTCTGTTTATAAGTTTGTTTGTAAAGGGAAATCCTCGGAATTATTAATACTGATCCAAATCGAAAAAATCAGTGGTAGTAAGCTAGATTATTACTCATATGTGCTATTTTTATCCTGAAAGAATAATGGATCTAGTAAAAAGGCTACGGAAGCAAAATAAAATGGTGTAAAAACAACGCATTCCAATATATAAAACACACTGTAGGTATTAAAAACGTCAAAAGAGCAATATATCCAAAATGAACACATCAAGAGAAAGCTTCAATAACTTTTTCACTTTCAGAAAATCAGTTAATAATGATATAGTGGTAATTAACGAAGCCTTTTTGGGGTGCCGCCGATTGACTTGTACAAATGATGTCCAGGTGCATAGGTTGCAAAAATTCGTACTTCATTCCTGTAGCATGCAATTATTTCGCCATCAATTTTCGATCAAAGAATCTTGTCGAAAAATGTTCAACACTCGCGAGTTATCAATCAAAAGTAATGAATGAATATAAGTGAACACGACGAGCTCAAAAGTTGCACAAACGATGTGAACAAAGCCAATTTAATATGGGAGGGTATGGACCAAGTTGGCAGGAAGATTAGATTAGAAATTTCAACAGAGGCCAGATAGCAAGCGGGGTTTAATTTTTAAATTTAACTCACTGGTTACTAAAACATAGTAAATCTATTATCCAATATTTTCAACGCTTATTAAAATTTGATTGTGTCCGTCGAACTGCACAATACGTTCATTCATTTTAGTAGAAAAGCCTAAGCGGAAACTGTTAAATCTGAAGATCAGTATCAAACCAAACAAGCAAAACGCTCCCAGTATTACCCCAAGCCTACCGACAAAGCAATAAGAACAATAGTTGTAATACACCCTCTCGTTTATAAGTAACCACAGATGGATTCCCAAGACACCGTGAGACGTCGCGGTAGACCACAAAGGAAATGGCAAAATGATCTTAGACTTCCCAAAGGAGAGCCCGGATGATGTGATGAAGATGAGAACGGACCCCGACTGTCCGTAAATGTAATCGATTGTGGACTAGATAATCATGACGTAAATTGTTTTGAAACTTCTTCTGCTATTGACGCGCTGTTTCCGGAACTTTCGACAACTATTTTATGTACATTATGAGAGTCGGGATTTAAATTCTCACATACAATACTCGAGCAAAATAAAAAAATGCTGTAATCTGTCTTCAAACTATTGTTATACGACAAGGAAAAGCCCTAATCCTAACTCCAGTTCAATTTTAAATAGGCAAAGCAGACCACTATCGGATTATCTCCCTCTTTTATTTGTTCGCGAATTCTTTATTTCCAGCCAAGCAATCAAACATCAAAGCGACATGACATCCCCGTAATTAAAGAGTTTGTAATCGCCACACTGATCCTCTCAAACGCACAGATAAGGCACACACAAAAAAACGGGCCAATTCTTCGTTTATCGTTAAATTGTTAAGCAGCGGAGGGTTTTGGTATTTGGTGCATCGGCACGTGAAGCCGTTTGTCGGTGAGGCGCAACTTTAGTTTATGGCTTTTTTCATTCATTCTCGTTCTGAGAACTGGCGGCTTTTTGGCGCCTACCTAAAGCCCTCAGATTTTTTTGGCGGAAAAAAATTTGGCGCGAACGCGGTATCAGATTGAGGGAACTCGTTCCTATTAGCTGTTGGTGCAATACTGTTTCTGTTTTAAATTCCATGGTATTGATATCGATTTATGAGAATAAACGAAGTGGCGTGCTTTTTGTGTATTCGTTGTATGTTCTTCGTTCATGCACTTAAAATACAACAGAATCTTTCTATGGCATTTGTTGCCAGCCAGTTTGTTGGCTCCGGGAAAACCATAGCTCTTTAGTAATTATCGTAAAAAAGTACATTCAAAAAACCGTTGGTACTTGAAAAACAATTGGAAGAATACACCGGAGGTGTCTCTCAGCTCAGTTTTGTCGGTGCTGACATTGTTCCCGCAAGGTAAATAAAAATTTATTCATCAGTAACAACAAAAACGAATCCTCTTACTGGGAAGACGCGACCATTTCACCAGCCACCTTCGACAACAAAAGATGAACGGAATCCATTGTGATGGAGCCTTTTATGGTACTTGCGCTCATGAATCGAAATCTATGGGTGGTATGTTGGCAGAGCTCATTTTTGTGTGTAATAACATTTCGTAGCAAAGTCCCAACTATTGTCTTGTCATTGGCCATTGTAAAACAAACATTATCCGAAGCGTCATTTATGACACTTCCCTTTTTAATGATGGCAGCTGGTCCGTTGGAAATGTAAAGGTGTTGGTAAGGTGGTCCGGTTTAATGTGGAGCTTTGTTTCATCCCACATCTGTATCTATCGGTAATTGCCATCACCTGCTGCACGTTTCCTTGTAACGTGTAGAATTATCGCTTTGTGTTTGGAGCACATTTCTTGCGGTGGATTCAATATCAAATTAGTGTTTATAATTGAACGATTGATTCGCATCCGGTGTTGGGCAATTTTGGACGGTCTTAAAGTCCAAAATTTATATGTATCTAATGCACAATTTAATCGAATACCCCTTCATTAGTGGTGTGTTTAATGATTCATTGGTAAACTGTGTTGATATTATGGAATATCATTTGAAATTGAATTTATAATAATGTGTATTTGCTAATGACTAATTGTTTAAGCGTTGTTTGAGATAGAGTCTCTCAAATCTTCAATATTACTTCTGGAAGTAAATATAGACAATAAGGGCTTTATTGTTGAACAATTGGATTCGTGAAGGTAATCTCCCCTCTCGCCGTAAACCTGGCTGGTAGGCGATAATGAAACAAACACAATGCCACCCGGTATAACGCCAACTTATTTCAGTTGATAATTAGATGAAACTTCGCAGACGTCTAGAAAATTTGGTTTCAACAGTTTAACCAATCCCCGTCTTCATTTAATTATGTATTTCGGTGCGGTAAGTCTTTCATACTTTTAGTACTTGAAAGTTTAACAAATCTTCGTGGTGTTAGGTTTTAGGCAGCAAATATCAATATATGCAGAGAGATTAAGTATTGTATCGAATGAATGGGATCTATGAGAATGTATCACAGGTGGGAATTTGGCCAAGCGTGTCTGGTTCTGGGTCGTTTCAATGGTTGTAAACTAGGCCACATTAGATAGACATTCATTCTGTATAGTGCACGGATTGCACTGGGGCTATATTTGAACCTGGGAATTCATTGATAAATGTTTGATGTTAGGATACCTACATATCTTACAAGATTTTTTTTTCTGTCATATTAAAAATCGAGTTCTACTTTCAGTCATAGCTCGCATCGCGTTTATATAGATCGCGATTATGTTTAGGATACAAAATGTCAATTTTGACTCTGGCTGGACATTTGGTTTTGATATTGGAACTAGCCGAGTTCAAAATACAAAAATAGCTCGATAAAATCGTAGGGGAAATTTTCGTATTTCTAAGCACGTTTACTTACTTGTATCATTCTGTCACCAAATACCTTCTGATGTTTCCTTACATTTTTAACAACTTTTTGACATTATTTTTCGCTGAGATGATATTGCAACAAGATTTAGAACGTTATTTTTACGGGAATTGGATTCTGAACATCGCCTATATTGTAAAATGGCCGACTGTGTTTAATTTTGTAAAGTGCGCCGTGCCTCAGTGTCCTTTCCTTGATCGACAAGACTACTTAAAACCGTCCGATAAAATAGCAATGTGCAATCTAAAAATACGCACGCCATGCGAAGGTTTCTACGATGTACTGTCTTGGTACACCTTTTCTATACAAATCTATAACTCGTGTAGAAAGTCAGGGTCAACATGATAAGCCTACAACGTCCTTTGAATCATGATGATAGTTGGGCTTTTTTTCGACATATAGTGGACAGGTGCCTCGTGGTTGATTTTTATCTTGTCAACCTTCAAACTCACCCCACTTCCCGCTTTCGTAATGAGCCCTTAAAACTCCTAAACATTTGTTAATATCCCTACCGATGGCTTTTTAATGTAGGTCCCGCGATTGTTAAAAGTTTTTTTGCTGATTTCGTGTTTTTGTAGCTGTAAATCAGCGGCAGGTGCGCTGGTTGCTGTGCTGTCGATCAATTAAGTATAAGATTTTCGTTGTACAGTATTCCTGATAAGTTTTTTTTTTGTTGATGAATAATTAGTTTGATACGTATTAATGTAATAGTATAAGTAGACATTTATGTATGATGTCATCAAGTTATCTGGTTTTGTGTGGGAATAATAAATATTTTTAATTTATTAGAATTTTATTAGCAGTCCGGACAGACGTTGTCCTGTCCGGACGTTGGCTTCAAACCCAATGTGGCAGCGCCACGGTACCTACCGGGAGCAATTATGAGGCTTAACCATCCATCCAGTGACCAACACAATTACAATAAAAAAGAAAGATTATTTATAATTTGTAGTAAACAGAAAACAAAACTGATTTTCGGAACGTGTGACATGATTAGAAACAACTTCATTAGGTACACAATTGACGCTGTTAGCTTTGTTTTTGGATAGCTCATGATAATCCTAAGAAGTTTTTCTTCTCCGTCATCATCCAAAAATGCTCAACTAAACAAGCTGTACATCATTTGCCTTTTCCCAACTAATTATATTGGGGTCTGCTTCCAGTCTAACTGGATCCAGCTATTGAATACGGAGCAATTAACTATCTGACCTCCACAACCCAGTCAGTACGTTACTTTAGTTCAACCTAATACGATAGTCATATCAACCTATAGTACGTTCGCGTTAAGAATGCAGTAAAGTCATCATTATCCGTCGGCCTAGCCCCGCCCCCTAACCAATCAAATCATTTTAAATTCATTTTTATAAATTCATTAAACTTAAATTTTAAAAATATAATTTGTTTGAATTTAAAACCACTGTGGAATACACCTTTATCTTGCAGTTGCACTGCATTTTTACTGCATTCTTAACGCGAACGAACTATAGCACCATAGCAACAACATAGCACCTTTTGAACGTGAAAATAACACAAGATGGTCCCCAAAAAGTCCTTCGCCACTTTTATAGTGTTTTTGCTGGGAAGAAGTGGCGGAAGAAGTTCCCCAGCAACACGTCTATCTGATGGGTTAGTTAGCTCTAGAAAGTAATTGATGTTAGTCTTAACGACTATCAAAGTTTTACAAAGACAACCAGGATCCAACGGCTTAATATACACGGAAGATGAATGGTCAACCGACTTGGGTAAAAGTAGCTTAACCTTCAATCGACCCAAGATACTGTTATTATTTAACCACGAGCCCCCCTGCACAAGCCTTACATTTGAACAAATTAAGATCATTACACCATTCTCAAACACGTTTCCTTTCATTACAAACAATTACGGACCGACTAAGGTGTAAGCAATTATGGTCTGTTTTCCAAATGTTCATAAAAAAGTAAATAAAAATATAATAAGCGACCACCCAACGGTTCTGTAATGACCAATTCCCGATCACTCATACATCAATTGTTCACGTATACTAATTTAAAGTTGTTCAGTTTGTTTGTTCAGTGTGCGCGTGCCCTTAGGTAATTGACCCGTCGATCAAGACATTTATTGCCGCTCTAATCACATATCCTCAACCATATTTTAATAGGTTTAAGATTCAATTTCGAACCTAATATCGTAAACGACGACCAATGTAATTTTGTATAGAAATTAATTTCTGGTCAAAATTGCTGCACTTTTTATCAGAGATCGCATTTCAATATCCTTACTGTCTAGCAAGTAAGGTTCATTTTCGTTTACTTTTTTTGTATAAAGTAGTATATTATTTATTTCCAGGAACAATTTCCCGGGACATGGAACAGACATATCTAATGATAAGCTCAGAAGGTATTACAACTAGTAATTTTGTATAATTCGGAGCTTGTTTTAGTGAAAAAAACTAACGCCTTTAATTATAAACAATTCTTGTAATTACGTCAGTTAACTCACGTTAACTTTCAATTATGACAATTTGTGCGCCCTTTGTACTGGAGCCGAATATTTTTAGGGGTACGCGGGCAGAGTCGGAAGCCTTTGCAATCCGAAGACTTTTATTAAAGTCGAGACTCACCATCTTAATGGATTAATTAGTTGTTGCAAGATAATTATAGCAAACAAAACAGGGAAACGGGGACGTAATTAATTGAAGAAATATTTGAACATTGCCTGATAAACCTCAAATACAGAACATTGTAGGTATAATCTTGAGGATTTACGCGCGAAACATACGGAGCACACCACACACTCGGCTTCCTCGTAATTGTTCAATTATTTCAACAATTAAAGCTGAACGTTAGGTACATCTCTACAAACCTGGAATTACGTACAATGCGATGCCTTTTAATAGTTGGGGATGGTAATCACAAATCACACTTAATAACATATTATGTAAGTTTACAACAAATTTATTCCGATTATATTTAGATCTTAATGTTGAGGGCAACGGATACTGAGCTGCTATTGTACGCATGCATGCGAGAAATATAAATACATCGGTGAATTGTTTTAATTATGTACACAGAGTGCGTTTATGAGTATGAACTTGTAATAGAAACAAAAATCATTTATTTAAATTAGGCTAAGAATCAGTACCTACTCCTTTTTTATTGTCATAGGGCAATTCCTCAAAACCTACCCGTCAGAGGTTCCTAGTCTTTTCAATGGGATCAAAAAGAGGCGCAACAAACTATCTAGAAACCACATCTGTTAAGTAAGTTAGAAGAACTTGATGATGTTCAATGTACGTTATTTTAAATAAGTATAATTTAGGTGTCTTCAAGGTTAGAGTGTAGGTTCTTGATAAACTAGTGCGCTCTACCATCACTGATTATATCACTGCTTTCCAGCCTGCAAGCACTCGTCTATAATATTTAAAAAAGTAATAAAGAAATCATGTACAGTCCACTAGTGAGCTACGATGCCTGACCCATATAATATTATATCCCCTCATATTTTTTTATAAGATTGATCAGGTAACGTAGCTCACTGACTGTATAGCTAAAAATAATATCAACAAATGTGAACTAAATACCCAAAAGTTTCGATGGATTTGTAATATTCTAATATACAAAATTCTCTTGTAACAGTGTTCGTTATCAATCTCCTCCGGAACGGCGTGGCCGGTTCTTATAAATTGTTGTGTGTCCTAAACTTTTAATTTTGTAAAAAAAAGGGGACCAGTTTCTTGGACAGCTAGTATTAGTATAAAAATGATCACCTTCATTCCTTGTCTGTTGTCTGTCTGTTGCTCTAAAAGCTTTATGATATGTTACAAAGCTAACAAACTAAGTATTATTTATTTACGCTAGACGCAGAGATATCCCACGTATCTACAAACTACATAACCTCAGAATAGATAGGACACGATCACCACAAAACTATGAAATGGAATAAGACAAAGAAAAGTACCCACAATAGATCCTGATTAAATCAACTTTGGACACACTTGAAGATATCAAGTATCCTTGTCGGAAGTACTTGAGTTTCATTACTTATAACGGGCGACCAATGTGTGGTCTATACAAACTAAAGTCAGAACACATACACGAACCAAAGTATTAATGAAAGTATGCAAATGTCATCTATCACCCACCACTACAATCTGGTGGGGTGTTCATTACTGTCCATGGGTATTCTTGAATTAAATATGTTTAGTATAGAAACCAAAACAAATGAGCATCAGTTATGCATATGAATTATGATAAAGCTCATCTAAAACATTTTTCAATTCGCTGGCAGGCCGGGATCAGGTGCAAACGAGGCACGAGGCGCGCGGGCGAGGCGCGGACGAGGCGCGGACGAGACGCGGACGATGCGCTATTGAGGTGCGGTTCGAAAAACTCATAATTACGATTACTTTGGTGTTTTCCCTCGGACAACCGTCATATCGTACGAATTAAGATGACAACAACTACTCGTAGTCAACACTAAAAAAGATAATATTTACTTGCCAGTACTTAAATGTGCAATACTTATTTTAAAGGGAAGTAAAAATAACAACTATTTTGCTATCTGTCTTTGTCGTTGTGTCAACAATGATCGCACATTTATGACTAAATGAACTGTGTCTGGTTTTCCTTATTGCCGGTGTCTAGGAAAATGAATGATGGTTCCTAGCTTTTGTTAATAAAAATTCACTATACTATCACGCCTGTGTTAGGTCAGGTAGAGGTGTTATGGTACACTCCACCAGTCCTTTTTCAGTCCCATGTGCGAGTCTATTACCATCAATTGTGATTGATAAACCCATTAATACTTTACCTGTTCCGGTAATCGAACCTAAGACCAACGAAGAAGTTATTATTATGTTTTGTTGTTATTTAATTTCATTCTAGTCGATTGAGTTCGATTTTGTAGTAATAGATTTTATTTGGCTTCATTTCATGTTTTTATTTAGCAATATTAGGTGTTATTTAACGTAAATAAATGGATTCATTATTTTTAGTTACCTAAGTATACGTCATCATAATGTACTGCGGCACAATAGACTTTTAAGAATAAATAGGTATTTTTAAAGTTTTAATTCACCAGTGACATTTTGTCTTACACTAAAATAAAATGTGCGCCCAGGCACGCGAGCATGCAATAATGACGGAAATACAGTGGTGTACGCTGACCTTTAGGAACATTGAATAAAAAAAGAAATTGCCACTAGTCACCGAAGCTTGTTGCAAATAAATATAAAAAGCATGGTGCCGGATCCCTCCCTGTTACTAGCACGGAATCGGATACCTATGTTTTTTTTTTGTCTTTCAGATACTCGTATTCGGTATTTTCCACTCGACGTAAATTCCACTAGACGTACGTTTTATATAATATATAGTAATAATTCATATTTTCTTGTTTTTTTTTTCAATATGCCATTCAGTGTCATGTTAGGCGTTGATTAAAGTATGATTAAGTCTAATGATATAATTGATATTTGCTTGAGCCTGTACATACACTTATATCTCAATACATCGTACCTACTTATCTATCCTGGCCTGTAGGTCCTATTCATATTGATTACATTCTGCGACAATCCAAAATGCATAGAAACTAGAAATAATTAGGTAAATTCCGCCTGAAAACAATAAGAAAATATTATCCTCAATAGAATTTTATAACTATACTACGAGTAACTGCCCCGGAAAATACGTAAAAAAATACTCTACGTTCTATTCTCAGACCTAACCTAACTACTACTACACACACACACACAAAATTTCATAAGGATCGGTCAAACGGTTTCGGAGGAGTTTGGTAACAAACACTGTGACATGAGAATTTTCTATTTTAGATTTTCTACATTTTGTCTGGAAAGTGTAATATAGTTTAATTTAAACGGTCATTTTACATTGGTTTCACCCAGTTCATGTAACATCAAATTTACGAGTGACAATTTTGGTATTTGAAGTCCCCCCCTAAGGACCTAACATTCACAATTCATTTATTCATAGTGTACCAGACATTAACATATTTTAATGCCTTCATTTGTTTTTCGCTTTTTCCGAATAGACAAACAACAAAAACAAAATAAATACTGCGGAGGGAGAGAATCTTGATTTCCATGAGATTTGATTAGATCATAAAATGTAAGTATGAAAGTAGACTTGAAACATTATTTTATTTACAAGACAGGTTAATATTTGTATCCAAATGCAATTTAATTTTTTATGATGATTAAATTGATTCTATACACGTAGCTGAAGCAGGGGGTATATTTCTGGTACGTTCCTGCGAACCCCGGCGCAGGTGGGAGACGGAGAACCAGGGTGATGTAAACATCACCCTGAGTAAACTCAGAGTCTAACAGACACCAAGCTCCCCCAGGGCGTAGGACATCTAAGAGAGAAAAAATGGGTCTAATACTGGTTGGGAAAGAATCGTACGTTCCTCCGACCCCTGGCGCAGGTGTGACTGCAAACACTAGGGTGGTGTTTAGTCAGTAAGAGTCTGACAGAGACGCGAACGTGAGCGAGAGATGACGATTAATGAATACTACTATGTCATGAATAGCCTGTACAATATTTCCATAAATTGGGTGACTTTTTGGGAAATAAACAAACGCCAATAACTTTGCTGTTTATGAATATGATTTATTGATACTTTACAAATATAATGAGAAGACCGTCTAGAATAAGCCCTTTAAGTATTTGTACTAATTAAAAATTAGTGACTGGTGTATAAAAAAGGCTTAAGAGACAAGACCTACTAGAAACTATAAACTCTAATTAGACACTCAGTGGCTTCGAATACCGCTCAAAACAGATGTTTACTACCGCCAATAACATTACTATGTCCGTAATAGCAATAGACTGAAAATATCTGCAAGTAAATTACAAGTTAGCCTACAGTTTACTGATTGGCATACATATACGACCTATAAACTACAGCGGAATGGTCGGCGTGACCGTGGACATTGTTTAATGGACGCTATAGTACACAGTCACTGCAGCATAGTTGCATCATGTTGCTCTAAATGGGAAGTCAAATACTGATTAAAACGAATCTAAACACGACATTATCGGCTATTATTTTACTAACGCAAAAGAGCTGATAACATTAAAACCGCTAAACCGATTTTGATTAATCATATCTAAGAACCATCACAAAAACCCTGCTTTCAAAAAAAAACGGTATCTAACTTTACTTACTTCTACTTACATCATACGTGTGGCTTAAAATTTAAAACAACGATGTATGTTATATTTATAAGCAAGAACTGCTGTGGTAGGTATCGCGTAGCGTTAGTGAAAACGTGCACAAATTATATTTCGTATGAATTCATGAAATATTAACGAACGTAAATGTGTCGCACGCTTTGATTCAACACCGGCCCTCTAGTATTGTTTTAGTATTTCTAAGGTACACGTGTTTCAAACCAATTTACACACGTAGCTTATAGTACGCTAACAATGTATATGTATTTGTAAATACTGATAAGGTTACTACGGTTGCCATGCGTCATTACGCTAATGGTGTTTCACGCCTAATAGTAACCAACTCTTCCTAGACAACGAAAAACTATAGGAAACTGTTCAAACGGAGAAGCGCCAGAAACTAGGTTTTTTTCTAATTTCGAAAAAAATATAGATTTCAATAATATACCGATTCAGATCGAAGCTCGCATAGATATTGCTGAATAATACAATAAGATTACCGCACTGGTCGAGCATAATCTTAATTATACCGCAGAATTTACAAGAAAACGAATAAAAACACAGCTGAAAGAGATCAAGCGAGTTCAGTTGTCAAAACCTCTGTGCTTGAGTGAACAGCTGTTTATAGATTGCCTAGATATCGGTTTACCAGATTTATAGCCAGGCAAAATCTTCCATATTAATGGATCCGAGTGTACGTTTCCGTGGGGACGTAAAAACATTGCTATTTCTTTAACAATAGACACGCAAGAATGTTTACGATGTTTTTACAATAGGCTACGGCATTCGTAAATAAATAAAGATCATACTGGTCGGTGTGGAATAGGGATGCGTTTTTATATATTATGTGTGTTAGTTCATCGATTGTGGAACTAAAATATCAGTCAATATCAGTAAGCCCTATAATGAGATTGAAGGAGATGAGTAAGGTAAGAATATATTTGACAACATATCTAAATTTATTTGTAATCCTCTATCTTTTCATAGAAAAATCCCACGAGGGTCATAAGCTTAGGTACAACAAAAGCACACTACCTAATATCTTCACTCGTGGTTTCAAAAGAATCTTGGTGCTAGGCCAAGAGTGTTATTCCCCAAGTGTAATGTGAGTATAAAAAACCTAAGATTTGCTATAATAGGGGGTACAGCGGATAAGGGTTTATGCGAAAGTGGTCAAAAGCTATTTAGCTAAAATAGCAGAATTCTTAGTAGAGACACTGGATGTAGATTGGGTGTGCAAAGTAAAGGTAGGGTCCTTGAGGAGATAAACAGAAATTAAACTAGCTCAGATTTATATCACGAACGTCGTCAAAGCAAAAGGAGTGTAATGAGTGTAGCAGGTGGCGGTCCGTAGGTAGTATCTGGGTACCCCCATGGAAAATAGACGCTAGTTCATTCTAGTTTAGGGACAACCTCATTATATCACCCAGTAAGTCACGTAAATAAATAACTATAAACCTCCCCATTTAACTAGTGAAAGACTCAATTATATTTCAACAATAAAAAAAGCCCACTGAACAATTCAAAAGCTCACCCAGAAAAATAACTCATACACATCATTTTCATAACAAAAACACGCAATAATACTTAGAGAACCGTTAAAAGTACGTTGGCCAAAGATGTATGGAATTTATTCACCCCATGGAAGGAGATCGCATTTCCATTCACACACGACAAAGTGAACAAGGGGGGAAAATTGTGAGTACTTGAAGTAAATTGTAATAGGGCTGGCGGCACATGATTTGATGGTGCAATAAATTGTCAAATATACGCCATATATGAACTCAATCAGCCATCAATGTCGCGAAAATAATAAGTGTTTTGGCAATCTGTTTGAAATATTGATTTGTTCAATTTCTTGTTGTTGGGGGGTTTTATATAATAATAGTAAGCCTTTTGGTGTAATGGCAAAGGCCTCATACAGAGAAGGTATCAATCAGCACCAATTATAAAGTTTTGAATTATTGATACCTACCTAAATAATCTTTGGTGTAATCGAAGTAACTGAAAATTCCAGTGTCAAAAACAAGCAGCTTCATTTTGCCGATTTTCGTGATTTCAGAGGTGGTCCTATGCTAATAATCGCTCATACCGATATGTACAATAACCCCATAAAAGGTTTTAAGTCATTTCTATTACAGCTTGTATATGGCACTGAATTAACTATTTCTAATGTCAGAAAGAGTACGTAAAAACCATTAGTATGGTGAGCCAATCTATCAATCGCCGACACAGTGCGATCAATAACGATAATAAACAAATTTATCGACACAATATTGTAATTTCTCCATAGTCACGGCGTAATTCTCCCATCACCAATCAATGGAAACGCAAGAATTAAACAGTGGGCGATGACGCGAGGAATTCTTGGAAGGCGGGTGAGCTTCGAGCAATAAGCAATAAGCTTTTATATCATCAATGAATACATTATTCATTACCTTGTCAAGGAAAAATAAGGTACGATAGTGCTGACAATGATGTTTTACAAATACTTAATTATGACATAATGTTTCGTGTTGCTAGGCGCGGCCATTGGGAGGCTAGTAACGGTAAAACAGTCACGGAATCGTTGTCCAGTCCTGGGAATCAGTCTATAGGGATTCGTATGACAATATAAGTAGAAGAAAGGAATACGATGCCAACATTACACAGTTTTAGAGAATCGCAATCTATGAAGCACTCACAACCGCCATATTGGCGTAAAATTCGCACACATATAACAATAATATCGTGCAAAAGCCGTTAGTGGTGCCCCTAAGTGACAAGTCGAAAGGGAAACAATGCATCTGATACGTATCTGCGCCCCACCCTATGCATGCCGCACCTAGCTACAGTCTGGATAACCGCTTGACAATATGTACCAGTGGAAATATTTAACAGATCCACGAACTGATTCAGATCATATGATTGAAGCAGTTTCTTTTTCTATAAGGCCAATAGTGAACGGTTTCCAAAACTTAAATTTACAAGAATGTTCGAAATGGTAAATTCGTATTCGTAATGGTATTCCTAAACACGTCAGGCCTGTTTTCTAAAGGAGGTGAAGGCATTTCGAGTGCTCGGATACATTTCACCAAGTAAAACGCAAATGCAATCGATTATAAAATCGCCGATAGACATCATAAACAAGCAGACAGTCCTTATTAGGAAATTCCATAGTGTATTCAAAACTAGAATACAACGTTTGCCTTAACGTAGTTAACTCGAAACGCCGCATCACCAAACGAAAAAAAAATCCAAAGCTGTCCATTAACCCACTTGCTAAAAAAACTGAACATCGCACCCTCGATAGGACAGCCCTTATGAATTGGCACGTCCACAAAGGCGGACGTGCGCTGGTATCATGTCGCGGCTATTAGCCACCTAGCCACATAGCCACATGGCCGAGTAGCCGTTATCCGCGACACAGCTAGGTACGGCACGCCGCATATAGGGTAACCATCCGTGCAGATGTCTACGGATATACCGAGCCTTGTCATTTGTCTGACTTCCAACTCTCAAAGGGACTTATAACAAAGTAAAAAAGTATCCATTAAGAATAGATAAGGAATACGAATGATTTGAAAGTAAAACGTCAGGAATTCTTTTGCAAGTGAACGGCTTTCTGTCTAGACTTGTTAAAATGTTGAAATGGTAACCCTAGTCGCATAGGGTGATAGCAAGATAAAATCCCTGCATTGTTTGACTTTTTAGCTAGATTGCGTTGGCTACGGAGGGTGAGTGCAGTCTGTGTTTAGCGATTTTTTTTATTTAATTCCTCACTCGTCATTCATAAACCGTCATGTAAGTTTTGATGTTGAATGTACTACATGATAAAAATCTAGATAGAATCCGCTGTATGGACAGGTTGAGGTCGCATAAAAGTCACCTTGCTGCGTAATAAATATTCGTGCGAAGTAGTGATTCTCTTAGGACTTTACCCACAGATATATTAGACTTGTAGTTACAGTTTTACGATCGAAAATAAAGTTAAAATCATTTGTTCATATTCAGAAACGAAAATTTGCACAAACAGCGCCACTTAAAGTAAGTAAAGTCATAACATTACAAGCAAAACAACCACAAACAACTTGATTAGATGTTCGCAATGGGAAACCCACCATAAGTTCCCCGTAGCCCCACTCTGCCCCACGGTGGTGATCCATCATGCACCACAATGGGCAGTTCTGCGAAAGGCTAAATTTGCAGGCCGTCTGATTTATGGCATGCTGGGATAACGGTCTAAGATACCATCGGACTATTATTACTGGAAAAAAAGGCAATAATGCCAATTAATTTTATGGAATCCACGCGAAGGTATTTTGTAACTGTGGTAGGTTAGGGCTTATCAGATTATGGAGTGTTCACATGTTTTATAGTGGAGTTGAGAAAGGGTAAATTAATGCATGTGACGATTTGTTGGGATCCCAAGGCAATACAAAGAGCAATCTATACAAAATATCTACACAGATCGAAATGAAACCAGTACTAATCAAAATAAAATATTATGATTCAATTTGCACACTTAAATATTATGAGCCCAATTGTGCCCAGGATATTCTATGGGGAGTCGGCTCAGAATCACGCTTGAATCTCTAATTACCTAATCACAGCATTTAACTAACATTACTAGTCGCTGATTAATTAAAAGCCTATAAAGAAGAACATTAATAGAGTTGCCATGGTAACAAGTTGTGAGATAGTCCCATAGAAACGTGTTCGTAACTTTATCCCTTATTTAACTATTCATAGTTTAGATTAGCTTATCTATAGCGGAAATTAACACCCAGACTATGATTTTAGCATGTGTACCCATATTATGTTTCCCACGGCAGTTTACATGCCTATTCACTATTTTAGCTATGTTATGTATTGTTTAGGTGACTATTGAGATGACGCCACATAAAGTTGAATGGAAGGAGATGTTAAATAAATTGAGATTAGAGCAGGATGACAATGATGATATCGATGATGATGAAGTCGCACTAGGATTTCTATGGGATATTGCAAACATTTAAACTCAAATATACAAACAGCCAGACCCGGAACAAATACCTGTTTATTGTTTAGAAATACAACACGAATTATTTAAAGAATGGAGACAAAAGAATTTTGGCCAAATTCACATATCGCAGTTGGCATCGATCATGATTCTAAAAACGTGTGTCTCACTAACAAAAAAGTTGTTTGTTTGTAAACTAATTTACTGAAGAGGTATTTAGTTACCAATATAAGCCAAACCAAACTTGCAGTTAATAATAAACAATCCAATGACAACATGTTTCCTGAATTAGTGAAGCATGAGAACAAACAAAATGCAATATTTTTTTCAAAATGACACGGAATTAAAAACACGACTATTAGCTTATTACATAGAGCAAGAATGTGATGACAGCAAAGTTTTAGATTCAAAGACATAAACAGTTACAGTCTCGGATGGATGCACTAATAACACGTTTTTTAAAAACTCTATGATACAATTCATGCATCAAATTACAGAGTACACTACACTACTTTAGATGTTAAAAGAGTTACCATGAAGAAAGACGTATAAAAATATTATGATCATTATTTATGAAACGAAACAGACACTGCGAACAGTGGATGCTAGCTGAGGTAAGGCCTAAAGGAGACGGTTTTTAGGGACCCCTATGAACGTCCTGAAAATAAATAATTACTCGTGCGCTAAGACGATAATAATCATCACCTGGATTGCAAAACCGATACTAGCGATTGAGGAATTCACAAATCTTTGAGAGTCAAATTCAGTCACTAATGGACATTTTTAAGCGTATTTACGATCATCATGATCTAATCTTCTTTTTTGTTAAGTGTTGCCCCACACTTACTACCCACAAACCTATTCTTTTAGGGCCACAGCAGTCATTAATAGAGGGCCAACTAACATGGGTTCAACATCCCCCAACCGAGTACCTATTATGAACAAATATAAGGATGAACTTGTCTGATTGGTGTAGTTAGTGACCCTGACTGCTATGCCGTAGGTCGTGGGTTCGATTCCCACCCAGAACAAATGTTTGTGTGATGAGCACGATCATTTGTTCTGTGTCTGGGTGTAATTTATCTATACATATAATAAGACTGTAAAAAAACTGTGTCTGTACATTGAATATATTTAAAAAATAATAATTGAGGGGGGTTTAGAAACAGTAATAGAACACGAATCCAAAAAAAAAAGTCTGTCTGTTTGTCTGTTTGTCTGTTTATCTGTTTGTCTGTTTGTCTGTTTGTTTGCACACGCTAATCTTCGGAACTACTGGACGGATTTGAATGATTTTTTTTTAGTTGTATAGATATTAAGTCTGGTCAACACATAGGCTATAATTTATCTTGGAAACTGGAACACCTAATGCAGAACCGCAACAGACCAGCTAAACTATAGGCGATACAAAAATGGTCCCATAGCAAAAATTGTTCCACGTGATGAGCATTTTCTGCTGAGAGAATAAATTTGAAGATCCGGAACACCTGATGCAGAACCGCAACAGACCAGCTAAACTATAGGCGATACAAAAATGGTCCCATAGCAAAAATTGTTCCACGTGATGAGCATTTTCTGCTGAGAGAATAAATTTGAAGATCCGGAACACCTGATGCAGAACCGCAACAGACCAGCTAAACTATAGGCGATACAAAAATGGTCCCATAGCAAAAATTGTTCCACGTGATGAGCATTTTCTGCTGAGAGAATAAATTTGAAGATCCGGAACACCTGATGCAGAACCGCAACAGACCAGCTAAACTATAGGAGATACAAAAATGGTCCCTTAGCAAAAATTGTTCCACGTGATGAGCATTTTCTGCTGAGAGAATAAATTTGAAGATCCGGAACACCTGATGCAGAACCGCAACAGACCAGCTAAACTATAGGAGATACAAAAATGGTCCCATAGCAAAAATTGTTCCACGTGATGAGCATTTTCTGCTGAGAGAATAAATTTGAAGATCCGGAACACCTGATGCAGAACCGCAACAGACCATCTAAACTATAGGAGATACAAAAATGGTACCATAGCAAAAATTGTTCCACGTTATGAGCATTTTCTGCTGAGAGAATAAATTTGAAGATCCGGAACACCTGATGTGGAACTTCAAGAGCCCAGCTACACTATAACATATATTGGAATGACGTCTTAGCAAGAGTTGTTCAGCCTTATGAGCACTCGCTGTTGACGTATAAAAATCGAAGATCTGGAACACCTGTTGTGGAACTCCAAGAGCCCAGCTACACCATAACTCAAATAGGAATGACGTCTTAGCAAAAGTTGTTCGGTCTGATAGGCATTTCCTGTTGACTTATAAAAATCGAAGATCAGAAACATTTGATATATAAATTAAAACTATCACTAATTTCATTGCATAATTATAAAATAACATAAGTAGGAGGTACTACGCGGTGAAGGCGGGAACAGTTCAGGACTGATTTTCGATGACGATGGTATATCGTTGAAAATTAGACTCTACTGGCTAAAACTCCCATTTTTTTATCGTATGCCTTCGGGCTTATGTTATTTGAGTGTTTAATTTCCTTTTCCATTTATCTTCGTTACACGGTAGCTTACCCGGTAACGCAGGGGAGCAGCCACTTAGATTTTAATTGATCAGGTATCATCACAATAAAACTATAACCATGCCTAGAAAGAGGTCAAATTTTTCCCAATGTTCCAAAGGTGCTAAATGATTAAAGACCATAAGATCCCAACAATCTACCGAAGAGCGTTAGGAGAGACTTGATGCTGTTCGAGAACATGAGGCTGCAACTCGCTCCGTGGAAACTTCTTGGGATCGCGAAGCACGCCTGCATTCTCAGCGTATTTACGCATCTACATCCACGTCTCTAGAGACCAGTGAAGAATATGTGCGCGACTGACCGCTGATCGTGAACATCATGCACTGTCTCGCGAGTTGGAGACGTTCACGGAAAAAGCATGACGCTTGAGTTTTCAGCGTATATACGCATCGACTCTAGAGATAAGTGGGGGAAGGAGATGCGCGACTGACCGCTGATCGTGAACGTCACGCAACATATAGGGTATAATTTATTGTGGAAAATGGAACACCTAAAGTAAAAGAGATATAAAAATGGTGCCATTGCAAAAACTATTCCACGTGAAGAGTGTTTTCTGCTGTGAGACTAAATTTGAAGATCTGGAGCACCTGTAGGGGAACTCCAAAGCCCAGAGACAATATAACATATACATAATAGAAATGGCGTCTTAGCAAAAGTTGTTAAGTCTGATGGCATTTCCTGTTGACCAACAAAAATAAAAAATCTGGAACATCTTGAATCGTCTCGCGCATCCCATTGATTTCCCGTCCCCGGGCTTATAGAATTCGACATCAGATGTTTCAGATCTTCGATTTTGACGACCCTGTTGTCGCTGGCATAAGCAACAGGATCCGCGTACGAAGTCGCGGGCAGAAGCTAGTCTATAATATGTATGTATTTAGAAATATATAAGTATGTTTATCAGCTGTTTAGTACCCATAACACAAGCTCTTAGCTTAGCTTGGGACTAGATGGCGTTGTGTGAAAAAGTTGTGGAATATTTATTTATTTTATTTATTATAATAAATCATTTCATTTCGTAGTATTCAAAGGAATTTTCTAGTTGTTTGCGTACTCTAATTTCTAAATTAGTAGTTGTACAACCATTTACAAAACCAGAGACAACAGGAGCACTGAACTCTTCCAGAAATCGTGACAATTCAGACGAACGAAACAATAATAGGCATAGTAACGCAAAATTTTCAACAAACGATAGCAATCGCAAGCCTATAATTAAAACAAGCCGCATAGGAACGGAATGGTGCAAAAAATGTCGATACGACAGAAAAGTATGTTAAAAAAAAACTCACACGTTATCGCAGGAAGTTTATCGGCCACTGAACTCGATGAATCTGAAACAACCAAATGGAATATTACTGATCGATTAGGGATAGCTTATCTGGTTGGCAACGGTATGGACTGTTCTAGACATTAAAGGCAAGAATGTTTTAGAAACAGTGAAACATAAAGAGGACGGAGAACCATAATAAAGAAATCGCTCGCCTAAGCAATTATGCATACGCCCAAGCAATGTATATGTTATAAATAAATAAATAAACTATCCACAATTTTCACACAACGCCATCTAGTCCCAAACTAAGCAGAGCTTGTGCTATGAGCTATCGTTTCTTTAATGTCTTTTTACTTTATTTTTGCATATTATATAAAGTCCGTTCGCATGGCATACACAAATTAAGTTAAACAGGGAAACCTATAATTAGCTGTACTAAACTGTTTTAGATATTTATTTGTTATACATTATATGTATCGCTGTTGGTTTTCTAAATAAATAAATAAATGAGTACCGTAAAACGAGGTTAGATTGATAAATATTTAATTTAAAACTCATGTATTTTCTACAATTGTAAAGTAAAAAAATTGAAAAAAATAACATCGCGACGACACAATAAATGATAACTAAGTAACGATCCTTTAATAAAAATGTATTAAGTACAAGTTCCCGGGAAAGAAAAGTTAATGTCGTTAAATAAATGGCTATTGAAAATGGGACTACTTTGATAACTCCTAATTAGACATTGCTTCCTAAAGTCACCCCTATCTAAAATGCATTTTAGACGGAAATTCAGGGCTAACATTGTAGTAGGGGAATAAATAATCAGCTACGTTAATTTTACGGGTAAAAAGAAAAATAAAACATTGTACTTTGTGTAACTATCAAAGTTACCCAAAGATTCAAAGTAACCTCGGTTTACCGGTACTAGATAACTAATAAACATACTTATATATTTACGATTACGATGAAATAATAGTTAAACTTACATAGAACGTAGTAAGCAAACTACCTTTTACTCTATAAAAAGCCTTTAATTGAAATCAATTCTGCTTTATGAAGATTTAGAAGCTGTAAAAACTACTTGATGGAATCTTTTTAAGGCAACCTATACGTAACATTTAAATAAACAGTTTTATTTTTAAGGTAGATAGGTATTTACAAGGCAGAATGTAAGTGGGAACGCCGGCGCCGGGAGGGGACGCCCTAGAAGGACATACATAGACCTTATTGGTGAGGTTCTTCAGAAAGGTCAGGTGCGTAGTACTCGCAACCAGCGTGTGTGTATGACAACATGTATGAATGTAAACGAAGCAAAAGAAGTATGTAAGAATCGTAGCATATGGCGCTCTGCAGTTTCTGACTACCCCCATGGGAAAAAGCCGTGAGTTTATGTATTTTTAAGGTGTTTATCTTTGAAACCACCAGTTAAATTTGACAAAATATGTTTGCTCTAGACAAACCATTTTTTTTAAGAAGGTTACCTATAGATACTTCAACATCACGCTACGGCCGTCAGGAGCAGATAAAACCACAGGACACAGCAAGTGAACCATACAAGTAGTAAAACCAATGATAAATGTGTTACAATGTACCCTAATTTAATATTCAAATCGCGTAATTAAAAAACTTGGTATTCTGGTTTCGGTCTCCGAAACCACGGGAACATTCCCCGTTCAAGAATTTACTCCAACTAAAATTACTCATAACTATTCATAAGTGACAATTATTTATTATACAACATTAAAATAATACGATGCCGGTTAATTTTAATCACTCATTATGTTAATGATAGGAACCTGTGAACATAGAGGCTACAGAAATCATAACTTGATGGCTTTACTTTAATCAAAATTTAGAAGAACAATGTCAATTTTTATGTCTAGAATATTACTAACTTAAATTAATTTTCTTACAAACAGGTATTTGCCACTTTATCTGCATTTTAATCTTCATAAATGAAAGCTATTAATTGTTAATCTAAAGTATAAGCTGAGTAAAATTCTGTAAAATTTCGTCAATTTCCGCTCAGCGGAGTTATTTTGCAAAATCACCCCCTGAATCTATATATATATAAAAGAAAGTCGTGTTAGTTACTTCGCTTATAACTCAAGAACGGCTGAACCGATTTAGCTGAAAATTGGCAGGGAGGTAGTTTAGAGCCAGGAGAAGGACATAGGATACTTTTTATCCCGTTCGACATCATAAAAATAAATATCAAGAATATCGGTTGTCTCAAACATTTTTCAAACGCAGCGCCATCTTGGATGACATGACAGGAGTCAAACTTCCCAGTTCATTATCAGGTGTCAATTTGAAATTGACAAGTCTTAAGCTAAACCCAAGAAGGTAAGGTTGTCAATTTATAATACGCACCTACGTTCTGAAATTTATTTTGTTACTAAACTTAGAGGTTTTATGTAGCATAAAAAAGTCTTATATTTCAGAAATCAATTTACGTAACTAGCAATGATGACAGAGACGAACTTTAATAATTCTTTGCAAATAGAACTTATTTTACTGTTAGGACTTTAATTAAAGTAGACCGGGAAAACTATAGGCATAAATTGTATGTAACATAGAGGCAATAGTTTAGATTAAAATTATGAATTTAGTGTTTTTTAAATCAATGCATTTTAGTAAGGTAGTTAGGTTAGATAGTTGGGTTAGCTATAGGATAGGTATGGTCAGTTAGGTTAGGGTATATATACATGTTGTAATTTAAAAGTAGTAGTAGTTATTATTGGTTTGGATTTATTTGTTGTCGTCTTATTCAACGTATGTATATCTAATACAAAAAAATGATAAGAGTAATACATTGACTCTAAGGCGCAACGAAGTTTGCCGGGGCAGCTAGTATGTAGATAAAATGAAGGCGAATTGAGCTGTCATAACCAAACTAATGCTAGACATTGGCAGTTCACGAAGTGACTTTTACTGACTCGACCAGCTCGGCTGTAGTTGAAGCTCGTGAGAGTGGAACGAGGTACGAGTAGGTTTAGTAGGATGTAGGTACCTTACTTAAATTTGTCACAGGAAACGATATGGTAACTACCTACTCCAAACCAAAAAATTGCGAATTGCGAATTATCACATTCGAAAATTCATCAAAAAAATTATCATCGTTCATTCAAATTCTATTCGGTAACCGACCGATAAGTTATCTTCTTCACATAAGCCGTTCACACAGTTCCGTGCCGACATGATGGATGAACGAAGTTTCCACGTATTTGAACACCAGCTTAACCTGAACCACCTAACTTTAACAGTACATAAACATTTGTATGTAGAGTAATAGGTCAAGTTACACCAGTAAGTTATTGACGAAATCAAAGCTCAAGTGATGGGCAAACATCAAGTGTTCGGGCAACACCTACTATTACACTTTGTGACGAAGCATTACATGCAACATTCAACTTTAAATTAATTGATTAAAGTTCAAAATGCAATTAAGCTTTTTACCGAGTTGTTCAATTAGTGTTCTCATGTGTACCCCGTAACGCGGGTTTCTGTCAAGTGTGACACGGTTTTAAAGACTTAATTGGATTTAAGGCTAATTAAAAATACGTAATTGCTATGGAAATTATAATTTGAAGTAAGGGCTCATTAGCGTAGGAATACCAACAAAAATATAATAACATGAACATAACATCACGCCTCTATTAGTAACTTGAAGGGTTATATAGAGGTTTACCTATATCACACCCATATTTCGCCAATTAGGGGTAAGTCTCATGTAATAGGGGGCGAGTCTATTGCCACTACTCCGGGTCGCTACTGAGCTAGCTAACATGTAGTGAATAACTTATTTTAATTATTTTGTAATTACATTGTATAACTAATTGTACTGTGTAAATTCAAGTTCTTCTAACTTATCAGACAGATGTGTTGCTGGGGAGTTTGTTCCGCCACTTCTTCTTCCCAGCAAAAACACTAGGAAGTGGCGAAGGGTGGGCTTTTTGAGGGACTGTCTAATGTAATTTCGACGTTCAATAAGTGCTGATCCTCAGCCTAATTTGAATAAATGACTTTTGATTTTATTTTTGACTAGCTTCTGCCCGCGACTTCGTACGCGGATCCTGTTGCTTATGCCAGCGACAACGGGGTCGTCAAAATCGAAGATCTGAAACGTCTGACGTCGAATTGTAAAAGCCCGGGGACGGCAAAACAATAGAATGCGCGAGACGATCCAAGACGTTCCAGATTTTTTATTTTTGTTGGTCAACAGGAAATGCCATCAGACTTAACAACTTTTGCTAAGACGGCATTTTTATTATGTATATGCTATATTGTCGCTGGGCTTTAGAGTTCCACTACAGGTGCTCCAGATCTTAAAATTTAGTTTCACAGCAGAAAACACTCTTCACGTGGAATAGTTTTAGCAATGGCACCATTTTTATATCTCTTTTACTTTAGGTGTTCCATTTTCCAAAATAAATTATAGCCTATTTGTTGCGTGACGTTCACGCTCAGCGGTCAGTCGCGCATCTCCTTCCCCCACTTATCTCTAGAGTAGATGCGTATTTACGCTGAAAACTCAAGCGTCATGCTTTTTCCGTGAACGTCTCCAACTCGCGAGACAGTGCATGATGTTCATGACCAGCGGTCAGTCATATATTCTTCACTGGTGTCTAGAGACCTGGATACCTGGTAGATGCGTAAATACGCTGAGAGCCTGCATTCTTGCTTCGCGTGTTTCGCGATCCCAAGAAGTTTCCACGGAGCGAGTTGCAACCTCGTTGTCGAACAGCATCAAGTCCCTCCTAACGCTCTTCGGTAGATTGTTGGGATCTTATGATTTTTAATCATTTAGCACTTTTGGAAAATTGAGAAAGATTTGACCTCTTTCTAGGTATGGTTATAGTTTTATTGTGATGACACCTGATCAATTAAAATCTAAGTGGCTGCTCCCCAGCGTTACTGGGTAGGCAACCATGTAACAAAGATAAATAGAAAAGGAAATTAAACACTCAAATAACATAAGCCCGAAGGCATATTTATACGATAAAAAAAATGGAAGTTTTGGCCAGTAGAGTCTAATTTTCAATGATATACCATCGTCATCGAAAATCAGCCCTGAACTGTTCCCGCCTTCACCGCGTGGAGGTACTTATGTTATTTTATAAATATGCAATGAAATTAGTGATAGCTTTAATTTCTATATCAAATGTATCTGATCTTCGATTTTTATAAGTCAACAGGAAATGCCTATCAGACCGAACAACTTTTGCTAAGATATCATTCCTATGTGAGTTATGGTGTAGCTGGGCTCTTGGAGTTCCACAACAGGTGTTCCAGATCTTCGATATTTATACGTCAACAGCGAGTGCTCATAAGGCTGAACAACTCTTGCTAAGACGTCATTCCTATATATGTTATAGTGTAGCTGGGCACTTGAAGTTCCACATCAGGTGTTCCGGATCTTCAAATTTATTGTCTCAGCAGAAAATGCTCATCACGTGGAACAATTTTTGCTATAATACCATTTTTGTATCTCCTATAGTTTAGCTGGTCTGTTGCGGTTCTGCATCAGGTGTTTCGGATCTTCAAATTTATTCTCTCAGCAAAAAATGCTTATTACGTGGAACAATTTTTGCTATGGTACCATTTTTGTATCTCCTATAGTTTAGCTGGTCTGTTGTGGTGCTGCATCAGGTGTTCCGGATCTTCAAATTTATTGTCTCAGCAGACAATGCTCATCACGTGGAACAATTTTTGCTATGGTACCATTTTTGTATCACCTATAGTTTAGCTGGTCTGTTGCGGTTCTGCATCAGGTGTTCCGGATCTTCAAATTTATTCTCTCAGCAAAAAATGCTCATCACGTGGAACAATTTTTGCTATGGTACCATTTTTGTATCTCCTATAGTTTAGCTGGTCTGTTGCGGTTCTGCATCAGGTGTTCCAGTTTCCAGGATAAATTATAGCCTATGTGTTGCCCAGACTTAATATCTATACAACAACAAAAAAATCATTCAAATCCGTCCAGTAGTTCCGAAGATTAGCGCGTGCAAACAAACAGACAAACAGACAAACAGACAAACAGACAGACTTTTTTTTTGGGATTCGTGCTCTATTACTGTTTCTAAACCCCCCTCAATTATTATTTTTTTAATATATTCAATGTACAGACACAGTTTTTTTACAGTCTTATTATATGTATAGATATTTTAGATTTTTGAGAAATCAATGATTAAAAACTCATAACACTTCGCTCGACCCAGGAATCGAACCAAGAACCTCACGGTCAGCTGAAGCACTTGTGCAAAAAAAAAATAGCACCACTAATAGTGTAAAGTATTTAAAAACACTATCTAATATCAAAAGAGTTTAACGACCTTTGTTGGTATCTTACTATGTGTGCGCTTACACACACATGCATGCATCATTATTAGTACACAGAGCACAGACTAGGTGCGCCCTCCTGCGTCACAGTCTTCTAATCTAATGATACACAAATATTATTTGTGTATGTGTTGCATCATGCATCCTGTTTGTTGGATTTTGTGTTTTCCAAACTGTCTGTCTAACGAATAAAGTTTATCATAAACATATCTAACACATAGACTTTACACATAATTAATTAATTACTTATGAGGCTTTTATTTCTTTTGTTTTGATATATGTAAATATTTTGGTTAGCGATTAATTGAATGGAATTATGAAGTGAAATCATGAAATGTAAATGGAATTATGAAATTAAAATAAGAAATGAAATTATATATTTTCGATTTGACATCGCTTAGTCAGGTTCGCTTCTCTTATTAATTTAACAAGAGTTGGAAATACTTATAGCCGCCAGCAATGAGAGTCAGTCTGGGTAGTGCCGGACTCATACAAGCTAAATTATCAATATAATAATAAAGTCAACGCGAGGAAACCTGGACCTAAAGTTAATATAAGTTAACGTTAATATAGATATCGCCAATCCGCCTTGAGCAAGCATGATCACTGCTCGTGCCTTCTTTGTGTGAGAAGACGCCTTTACCTTGCAGTGTGACAGTAACAGGTATTATTATTAATAATGTCAAACAATCTAACCCTCAAATGCAAGGAACTACCAAACTAAAGCACCAAAAGGTACCGATTTGGTACCTAAACAACATCGCATCGGTAATGCATCGTGATATAATTTCAGTAATGGCCGCGGGGTGGCGCTGGTAGCGCATAAACAACAATTTTGCAGCGGCCAACCACCCACAGCTGCAATGCAGAATGCGTCGAGATTTTTAACCGAATGCGGTCTTTTGCGGTTACCTGGCTACCTTTAGTTTTAGACTTGGGTATTTTTTTAGGTGAGCTTAGGCAATTTTGGGTTGGTTTGAGAATGTAATTAAGGGAATGTGAAGAAACTAAGTAGTCTAAGAGCTCAATTTCTTAGTACCTACGAATCGTTTCTATGAGAGCCGATTTTTCAATCATCAGATATGTTTTAACCAAGGAATAAAAATGGCGGTTTGATTTTGTATGGAAATTAATGCCAAACGGCCATATTATTTTTCTTCAGATATATATGTTAGCAAATTATTTAGAAATAGCCTTAAATAGTGTAAATAAATGATGTGGATTTATTACCATGAATAATAAACTTGACTGTACACACCAAGAGCTGTGAACAGATTTTATTTTACAATTAATAATGTTAAGAAAATAAATCAAGAAAATATTATCAAACTAATTTAAGTTACGTGCAAAAGCCGTCTAAAACAAAACTAAGAAGATTACAAACAAACCTTATCTATTTTACGCTACACCTTAAATTAGAACTTTTATAATTAAAAACAACAGACGACTAAATAAAAAAAAACATAAAATACAAAAGAGCTCGACAGCCGACAGGTTAAAACTAAGTTGCATGCAAAGTGTAATAACAGACAATCCCCGAAAACACCTAACGGCCGTGGAGGCACGAACCGACACTTTATTTATAACGTAGAAAGTTGAAAAATCTAATTTTCTACGCAGAGGGCAACCCCAAGAGTGCAGTGAACTTTCCTTTTCAGATCAGTCTACTCCATTTATAATAGCATTAAGAGGCTCGTAGAAGTAGCGAATGCAGAACATATTATTTTAAAGATAAGTGAAATCAATTTTAATTAAAATTGTTTTATTTTTAATTTAGAAGAATAAAAATGAAACGGAGAACGTGCCCATGTATTGTTCATCCATGCTTATTTTAGGTTTCTATCATTGACAGTGTCATTTTCAACCAAAATGAAATAATTTTTAATGAATGAAATAATAATTGCTTAAAATAAAATGTTGCAATGGTTACAACTAGGTGTTACAGCTGCTGTGAAATTAGATTTTAAAAAATTCGGCGTCTATCGTGATTTTAACATGCTTATTCTACTTTCGTTACAAAGTGTGCATTAAAAATAACCTTTTCTAACTTGTGTCTAATGCCATTGTAAATACAGTATAGTTTTCTACGCAGAGGGCAACCCCAAGAGTGCAGTGAACTTAATTTTTCAGAACACCAGACAAAAACTGTTTGGCAAAGCTTGCGTGGCTGAAATTAGCGTGAGAAAATTGCTCCTAAAGTGGATTTGGATGGCGACTTGGCTAGACTTTAGGTGAAAAGAAAATATTTCGGGAATAGTTTATTTTGTATTTCATTTTCGCATGAAAATATAAATCGTGCCACGTTTATTGGTAATACAAATGCTACGCAAGAATTCTTATTTACAATAACGTTCTGCTATTTTAGTATTGATAAACACGAACGTTTTGAGAAGTTTAATTTTAGACAGAATACTCTCTCAATGAGCAAAATGTATAAACACATATTGAATTAGGTCCGTAAATTATCTATAAAGACATTCATATACAAAAATTCGTATTATTATGAATGAGAATAAAAGCAAAACGTTTTTTCTAGAAACACAACTAAAACCTAACACAAATAGAACGTTACAAGTGGTAACACCGCATTCAGAAATATCGCACTAACAGTTACTCTAAAACAAAACACAATAATTTACATAATAAATATTAACGTAGGCAATATAGTACAATGTTTAGGTGCACCATGACAATAAACTATGGGGAAGATAAGGAACCATTAATGAAGGTCACTTTATGACGGTCGAGGTGCAGTTATCCTACCAAGTGGTTACAAAATTGCAAATGGCCGACTTAGTTGCAAACTAAAACATTTACGTGAACCTCCAGGCGTTGTTTGTATTATTAATCTCAGTGTTATCTGTGGAAAAAATCTCCATCATGGTAACAAAGTGCGTCCTTTTGAGCTTGAATGTTATTTGCATTTAAAAAGGGAAACGTTTTGTGGTGGCGAAATATTCACGCATTGACGCACGGAGTCAACATATGTTTTGCACGCCAATTTCCTTTTAGTAATCTGGATAACAACGCAGACGATACTAAACCACTTATTATGCATTGTCACCGTCGTCTGATAATACTTGTCATTAATTTGAATGATGAAATATATTGCTAAACCACAAGCATGCCACACACTAGAAAAGGCTATAAAACATATACTATAGAAGACGGTAAATTTAACACAATACCAATATTTGATCGGAAATCCATACGTAATAGTGTTAACTATTGTCATCAATAGTTAACACTAGTGACTTTGCATATCAACATCTAACAATTAAACTAGATAGGAAAGATGTTCAAGGTTCAACTGAATTTAAGATTTTACAATAAGAAGCGGTCGCCTCACACCTCGACAATTGAATGATCATTGATATTGCTCCCAAACAGTAAATGATTACATTTGTATTGACAGTTTTATGCGCCTTGTTATACAGTGTACAAACAGACGAAAGGTCAATCGTATGCAGTGGGCCGGGACTTGTGGGAACATGACTATGTAACGAAGCATCAATACGAGTAGGTACATGCGTCAGATGAACGTGTCAAACAAAATCATGTCAATGTCAAGTTCATATTGCGTATGAAGCTCGTTTTCATGCAAGATATTTCAATATTGTTTTGAATGGAGTGAATGGGAATATTGTCTTTATTGTGGCAACTGAGAGATGACGTCAATGTCCGGTCAGGCAATCAACAAACCACCCACAGAAATTACACACTGCCTTTTATGGAGGGGTTTTTTAACAGTCCAAAATATTACCATTTAATATATGGTTCATGTTTGAGCTGCACTAAAAATACGAGTAGGTAATAAAAGATTCAGCAAATCAAATTATATGTAAATTTTTAATTTGTCCAAAATCACAGTTCCACAATAACGGGTAGGTGCGCACGCGAACCGCTGTTTTTTTTTTATTAGTTTAGAAAACAGCAGACATTTTAATTAATAAACTCTTTCACGTAGCGAAACCGCACTCTATTTAGAAAGACGAGTATTTAGTTTATTTACCTCCCTCGGCCCAAAGGCAAATAGAAGTGACATTGTCTGTTGCCCTTGGCATCGACCCGACAACTTCAGACAAACCTGTTCATTTAACAGATTTAAGAGATCAGAGGGCTCATACAACACGGTCGGTTTATCCTAAAGAGATTCAATGTAAATCTCTTTGCTTTATCGTGATTACTCTTCCGCCGAAAGGATGCTGAACGTAAATTTTGGCCCCTCGCTTTAGAATGCCAGGTCAATTTTGTTAATAAATGACAGTTTGTTCGCAGTTTGTAGTATTCATCGCTCGTCAAACGCCTCGCTCGGTAGGTACCATACACATTGTCACTTCTGTGTGAACCACGGGATTACGTGCCAGACATGTTTTACAATTAAAGATAAGTACCCAATTTAGAGTCTCACTGTTTATTCTTCGGTGACGTTACAAGCTGTTCTTTTAACTGCTTATCAAGTTCATTACTCTTGGATGAGACATGAAATTGTCAGCGATGTCGTCAGCATTTTTATTGCGAATCTCGTTTGTCTCTTTATTGAGAACTTTTTACTGTAAGTCTGTGATTGAGGAAGTCACTCGCAATTACTGTGAAAAGACAGTGGACCGGCCATCTTTTAAAGTCTTTACGTGTCACGTCCGTTTACGTTTAGGCGTTTTCGGAAATCCAGGGAACTGAAGCGGCCAGAACACTTGAATCAGCCAAATGTAATAGATTCAAAGTGACGATGCCTTAGTCAAAATCTTTGTAATTTAGTTCAAGAAATTCACAGAATTGAATAATGCCTTGAGAAATTCTCCTGATGAAATACTTTTATAGGTTTCTTGCGCTTGCGAGGACTCTCATTTTGATCTCAAAATTGGAAAATTTAATGAGGCGCGTCAGTTTGTGCAAGTTATACCTATTACCAAACAATTACGTAAGCCGGTGCTACAACTGCTCTGCCTTATACATATTTTCTTATCAAATTACTTTTAGTCACTGTTCTAGATGTCATTATGCAAATGAAGGAAATAAGTTCTTGGAAGTTGAAAGAAAATTACGAAGCCTCTCAAGGTTTTGGCGTGCTTACATTTTGCTGGATATCATCCAAGTAACAAGCTGGTCGCTTAGCTCAAAATACGGAATGAGAGAACTCTAGGAACACTGAAAGTGTGGCATCTGGACAGTCCTTGGGCCAGTTATTACGGAAAATAATAAAGTCCGACTTTGGGTGCGAAGAACAAAAATATGCAAAGCCTGATAGACCATCCGCACTAAAACACTAATCCTATAAAAGGCTGGCTTGTCACTAAAAGATAGCCACGATACTAAAGCTCCTGTATCCATTTCTAAATTAGAAACAGTATAAATTTATTGGTTGTTACACAACGCCACCGAGACTCATAATTTTCTGTTTTATCTCTAAGTCAATCACGCAAATGGTACCAGCGTGAAGCACCCCACATACGTCATATAAGGGACTAACAGCATTAAATAAGTCATGCATAGCGTTTATTACAGATATGTGTCCGATGATATTATTGTTTTTTTATTATTTTTGGGTACGTTTTGCAACATCATATCATGTGGCTATATCATAGAATATCTACATCGAATATCTAGTAATAAGACAACGAGAGTCAGTTCTGTTTTGCATTTTATATATCAGGTTAAAACTGATACTTATTCGATGCATCTGGCTAGACTAAAAGCCGGGATCGGTTCCAGTATCATCATCTGCCTAGCCTTTTCCCAACTATGCTGGGGTCGGCTTCCAATTTAACCAGATGCAGCTAAATACCAGTATTTTACATGGGACCTCCACAACTCAGTTAATGGGTAATTTGCTACCACTTGGTTAAACTGGTTGTTATACTTTCTGACTATATTTAACGACTGGCATAGGTCTGCAAATGACAGCCGGGGCCAACGGCTTTACGTTCTTTCCGACGCACGGAGGAGTCTTGATAATGTATGAATGGTCAACCACCCACGGACCAACCTCGTCAAGCGTAGCTTAACCTTCAATCGACCTGTGAAGCTGTTATTATTCAGCCACAAGCTCCTCCTTAGGATCGGCTTCCAATATAATATAGTCCTAATCTAATAAAAACGATTTTTGATCATTTTGAAAGTATCAAAAGTCCAATGACAGCTGAGCACATTTACAGTGAATACTAAGGAAAATAGTCATCTTTTTAGCAAGTCTTCACAACAAAACACAGTCCAGACAAATTGAACTCCAGCGCGATAAAAACCTAGACAGTTTTTGTCAACCAAAATTTGAGGAAGACGCCTAGAGTTGGACCGTTAAAAATCATAAATCGTGATGAAGAAGCGAGTGCTGAGTAGTCTTGAAGTTATCGGTCGTTGTCACATAACGCTATCGTACAAGATAACAGTTATGGGAGGTCGCGACATTTCATCGTTTCGTCAGCGGCCGCAATGGAAAACTACATATACATACTGTCCTTATCAGCGAAGAATGTGAGAGTGACAAAAAAGTGATATTAGTATTTGAATTTTGTAACTCTACTCCGTGTTGGTAATTCATAACACTTTGGTGTGTTGCTCGATAAATGTGTTTGAATTCGTGATAATGGAATTTCGAAAGTTACAAAAAAAACGGGAACTTTCTTAACTGTAACCTTTTTAGAAACATCATTAGTTGTTACATATACTTGACGGAATCGATTTAAATTACTTCCTCAGACTGTCTCATATTCAATTTGCAAAAACTCCTTAGAGCGGTTTCCTAGAAATCTAAAGCCTGAATACAGAACAAATGAAGTTAAAAAATCTAATTTAAATCTGGCAACTTCCAAATTAAATTGACACCGTATAACAGTAAGAGTCTTTTCTAACAAAGCTCTATAAGTGCCGAAACAAACTTAATTACATTGAAGTAAAGTTGAAAATTGAACAAACACCGATGTTGCCAGGAGCGGTAAACCTTTTATGAGTGTTTTTATTTTACATTGATTATTTGCTTAAGCCAAACTTTTTTATTATAGGCTGGCTAATTGCAGTTTCGCAGAAGGACTCTGTTGACACTGGCACTGTAGTTTCCGGTTTAACTTTTTTTATTTCATTTTAGGGTCTGTTTACATACATCAGAAACGTTTTGGCACGATCCCTTTGAGTGATTCCCATGAGGGGCATAAATTCCCCATGGTTGAAATAAAAAAGATATAAATGTCTTATATAAGAAATGTATCGTTTTAGAAATACTCTCGGTGGGTTTTAAGACGCGATAAAAATAATACTGAATGGATTCGAAGTGGGAACCCATTCATGTCTAGTGGAAATAAACATTTCAGAATATATTATGTCAATTTATGTAAAATGATGATAGAATAAACACCATCAACGTAAAATAAACGTCAATTATAAATTAAATTAACCAATGAATATTACGGAAGCGTTATTTCCTCTTTTAGCGGCGGGTAACGTTTTCATTAATTATTTTAAATTACGGCATTTATATTTAGAACTTTTGGTACTGGAATTATTTATAGCGTAAGCAACAGTTGTATAGAAACTCATCACTTCATCATCATCATCAATCTCCTGCTTGTACCTCAGTTTTCTGGCATAGTCTTCCTCTTTAATGCATCTCTTCTTGTAGCCATCTCAATCACATCCTTCTTAGCTACATTATCTATTAAAGAATCCATCCATCATTTCTTTAGTCTTCCTTTACTTACACTAAACTATACTTCCAACATGATCCTCACTGACTTACACTGAGCAAAAAATCTAACAGCTACGTCAGTTAATCTGTAGCCAAAAACGTGCCCACACGCAGTCAATTCTAAACGTCAGAAAAAAATATACAATAAGGGGTCCGATTCCAAAATTCATTAGAGGCGCGTGCGCCGATGCGGGTACCATTTTACGGACATACGTTACTGTGTATATTAATGACTTCATAATAATAATCGTCCACTCATTCTGTTTGGAATGATCCCGTATTGGGCGAGGATTCGAGAATTTCAATTGACTGCGACTTTTTTTGTTTACAAAGTATAAGATTAAAATGTGTATTGAACTGCCCGCATGTCTACATTAACTATGAAGTTAAATACTCTCACAATCCGTAAAATCAACGGTTAATGAACATACGCTTAGTTCTAAAGCTCGGTGGAGCCGGAACGATATTTTAAACAGATTTTATTAGAGACGGTTGATTTCTAGTTGGGTAGAGCTGACAATCTCGTGCCTTATTTAGGCATGTGTAATCTTATTAAAATTCTGAGAGAATATAACACCAAGTGAATTACGACTTTCATATGGGAAGTTGGGAAATGGGTTACTTGCTACTAACAGTTTACATGCAGAAGGAATAGTAAGTATTAATATAGGCAAGTAGTGATGATGATGAACACAATATGATCAAGAAGACAAGAATATAACACTTGCTGGAAAGTAAGTAACTTGAGGCTCAAAATTAAAACTTACGAGAATAAATCAGAGTACCCTCAGACGTCCTGTAAATTGTATTCTATGTAGGTAGAAAAGAAAAGGTAAAGGAACTATCTCAGAAAACAATAAGTAAACCAAAATCATTCGAGAACATCTAACTGAAATCGAAATGAAGCTAAATTGTACCACAGACCGCGGAATAGTAGGTAAGAGGGCTATATATGTGAAATGTCGTCAAGGGTTTAACCCGAGAAACTTAAGCTGAAAGTAAATGTTGTGATAGACCCAAGAACAATCAATGAATCATCGATAAACACAAAGAAAAGCGAACTAGAAAATTATCAGTTGGAAAACCAACTCAAGCCTAAGATAACGATAGAAGAAGAAACTAAAGGAACATTGTATACACGGGTCGACCTACTTTTTCTCCAATAATAGGGAATGAAAGAAAACAGTGTCAAACGCTTATCTCCCGCGCAAATTGTATAAATAAACCGAGGGAGCTGGTTACTATGCCGGTCACAATGACAGCCAGTGACGAAATGTTATTTATCTATGAAGACACTACCGTAAACAACGATTTTATGTTTTACGAGCAAGCCGCCAATGGATTTATACGTAGAATTATTACTTCAATAAAATGTTGAGTAGTGAATACCGTATGTATCAGTAGTTTGAGCGATAAGCCTGAAACAGTAAATATACAACACGATTTTGATGTTCCACTTGAAATACCAAGGCAACGCCATAAGGTAGGCGACGGCCACCTTTAAAATTACACCATCGCAAAAACATATCGCACACCGGCCCTAAAACGATACCATCTTCATTGTTAGCCTTATCATTCGACAAAATTTTGACATCATTAAAATCATTTGAGCCGGTAGCCGCAATTATTATATGAGTCAGGGACTTGGGGCCCTCATGACAAAATTGGCAACGCGCGAACGTTGCATGCGACCGCAAAATGTGGGTTCAAATTGCTAACATATCATTATGTAGGGGCTGGGGGTAAGATCTGAGATAACATTTTTAAATTATATTTGACGGCCCTACACGCGTAAATGTAAATGACGACAATTAAAATGATCAATTACAAACAATTTTATTGTTACTTTTTCTGTTCTATCTGTCTGTATAATATTGTTACTTTTTTTGTCTATTGGAGAATCTTCTGTGTCAATTGAGACGTGGATCATGGAGTGTTTTTAATAAATCCTGTTTCTTCGACTTAACGTTTAAAATAATTTCCAAATTCAAGTAAATATTCTCAAGTACGCTGACATCGTATGCTCCAACTATGACAATGAAAGAAACTTACTGCCACATATTTTTTTGTAGATTCATGCCAAAAATATTACGGGTCTGGGGAAAAGACGGTACTCACGGTGGTGAAGTCAGCTAATGATTTGAAAAAAAAATAACTGCTGTACATCTCAAAAATAGGCCCGTCAAGCTTACACAGTAAGAACTACTGACTATTAATCACGAAACTAAAGGACAATATATATGGTAATAGTGTCGGTCTTTCTGTACGCCTATGAGGGACACAAAAGATCTCCTCTCATAATAAATTCATTTCGGCGTCTAAACAAAACTACAAAAAGAATTTGGAGAATGCATCTTTGAAGTAAGTTGGTTTTTTGTTGAGTTAGGTAACGTTTTGGTTGTTTTTAATGTTTTCTTTAAAAGCGTGTACTGTGGTAACTAGCTACCATATTTTTGTAGTTTGTTTACGTCAGCATACAATGATAATAGCAGCCTTCACTGTCCACTGCAGGGTACAAGCCTCTTCTCATAAAGACAAAGAATTAATAATGCTTAATGCTTGTTGGCAATTCCAGACTATTTATTGTACAAAAAGGTAAGTTCAGCATTCCTCAAGATGTTTAGGATTAAAAAAAAACCATTTTGGTAATTTCACGTAACTTGTACGTCATCATATTATACAATTGGACTAGCACTTTCCTAGCGACATTGTCCGCATGAATTTCGTACTACCCTTTTCCCGTCCAAACTTCAACATCCCCTCTACCCCCTTGTAGTTATGAAAATACAATATATTCTGTGACACTCACGAACAATTAGTCTTTCTATTAGTACCAGTATGTTCAAAATCAGTTCAATAGATGCAGAGATTACACCTTACAACCTCACAAATTTGCTAACTAACGACGCTGACTATGACTCTTTATTCCCTTAGGTGTAGGGTAACAACCAAGATCCTTAGATACTCATTTAGCTTTGTCCACTTTCATACATTTAGGAACACAAGCGCGACGATCGTTGACCTTTTCAACAAATAGTATCTACTACCGCTGGTTATCAAAAATGATTTGTCATATTTCAATGAAACAGAATGACCCGGAAGTAACAAGTTTTTATAATAACATGTGTCAATTTAGTAAAGTAAAAAGCTATACTGTTATAATAATATTGTCGCAGACGAACAGTTTCATGTGACGTATTTTTAGGGTAAGTATCAGTTAAATGACGTTTATATGTACAGACGCCAGCACATCAAGTTACCCCAATGAGTCGAATTTCTTTGATCGTTTTTAAACTTTATGTCAAACAAAATGAGGTTCATATTAAATTGGGATAATTTGACACATTGGGGTAACTTGATGTTGGGGTTGGTTTCCAGCCTAACTGTATGCAGCTGAAGACCAGTGGTTTACAAGGGGATTGCCTATCTGACGTCTACAAGACAATGACTAGGTAACACACAGAGCTTCGGTGTTTTGACTGCTCGTAACGCCTCAAGATCTACAAATTTTAAGGGGAACGAAGGGGGCTTGATATTATTGGAATTGTTACCCATCTACCGACCTTAGCAAGCGTACCTTAAGCTTCGATTGATTCATAGGAGTGTAATTACTCAACCACAGACCCATCTACGTACAGACGCCAGCACATCAAGTTACCCCAATGTGTCAAATTTTCCCAATTAAATATGACCCTTATCTTGTTTAACGTAAAGTTGAAAAACGATCAAAGATATTTGACACATTGGGGTAACTTGACGTGCTGGCGTCTGTACGTCTTCAACACCTATATAAACTTTAAATTAAGCTGCCCACTATCAAATATCATGTCTCAGCAACAAAATACTTATTTATATGTGTGAGAAACCATACATAATAGCCCATTTAAACATCTAATATAGTGTAAATGGGGTTTATAATATCAATTCATAACATTAATAGGACTAAAATGGAACGAATTGCCATTGTCTTCACACAATAAATATGAAAAAAGCTGCGAGACTTTAATTCATAGTTACATTACATTCTTTTATTTACATAGGTATTGTAATTATATAAAAACATGCTTAACGACCCATGACGGGTTTAATATAGATACAATTAGAGCTAAAACATTGCTTAGAACCACAGTTTGCATAAACACACGTGACCAGGGTAAAGATTGGGTCCCCTTGATATAAGCTAAGGAAATTTACTTCTATGACCTACGGAATTTATCTTGACATCACTGTTATTAGTAGAACAATTTAAAACGCAGAAAAAACAGATATCTATTTTTCTATATTGTATTTATTTAAAATACTTCATTTTTGTTTTACTTCTTACGTTGCATTATTGACAGCATACATCGTAACCAACTAAGAAATAACTTAATTTAACGAACTCACAGCTCAGGGTCTCCAACTTAGTACATTTCATTACCCACCTTTAAAAAAGTCAAAACAGAAATCGTTTTTATTTCAATTAAACCATCAAAAAGCACTAAAGGACTTCAAAAAATATATAATTGCACTAAGACGTTTAGGTAAAATCGCAATCATGTAGATATTATTTGTAGTAACAACTAATTCTATATTGTTATTTAAGATTGAAATAAGGTAAGAAACGGTACAGCGAGATGAATTACGGATACCTAGTAGACATCTAATTAATTTTACAAAAGTTAACTATCTCAATTTTAATGTTGCCAAGATGGTATCAAACGCAATCAACACTGCAGACCAAACATTACGATACCGTGCCAAAAAAAATATGGCCGCTATTAAAAAAGACAGCGAGCAATATCTGCAGTCTTTGCATCCATTTGAAAAAATAACCGTTAAACTATTTGAAGAACAAACAAGTTATATTCGATTATGGCGACAATGGTTAGGGTGCTTTTTTCCAATATTGTACATCATTTGTCACTGGTCCTCTTTTGAGGGTCGCAACTGGAATAAAGAATGAACGTGTGTGGTACAAAGGACGGGCGATAGCGGTTGCGGAAATCTTACGTGACAAGCATTAAGTACAGCATAATTATACATTTCACAAGAATTCGTCTTTTCTGTATGTTTTTATTTTTAAGTTACGTCAATCTTGTCTGGAGAAGGTCGTTACTAATTGCGCTCTAGTTTAAATATTACTTTTTCTATTCGTTTACTTGATTCGTATTTTATTTATTTTAATTTTGTATGACACTGCTTACCTTAAAACAATAGACACGCTAATGATATTACAAGCAGTGACACAGCATAGTTATTGCTTCTCTTCTACACAAAATATATATATGACAAAAAATAATATCTGTTTAATAATACCTACTAGACATGGCAATTATATACCCCTTCTAAAACATCTTTTGATTGATTCTTTGTCTCCTCCATATTATTATATTGTATGTAATTGCATCCCACGCGATGTTTTTGTCTACCAATGTCCACATTATCTGACAGATCATTTATAAACGCTAATGTTTCAAGTTTTTATTACCTTCTATTACAGTATGCCACTTTGTATTATCCAAGAAACCATACTGGATGATGTAATTGATTTAATAACAGCCATATAGGTACATTATAAATGTATTTATGTGACACAATCTTGGCTTAGTAATCGGCACTTACTAATTCAGAATAACACTGTTTGTTTTTATAAACATAATGAATAATCAAGAATAAATAACACGATTGATGGGTAAACACTAAATAGTTCGCTGTCGGAAACCATAACAATTTATCATATTTCGTGGGATGCAACTGCATCATCATGCTGATCATGCTGGGTAACTGCCGCGTGTCTTGCCCGCTTCCGCTTATCTCTTGCACCGCACTAAACTAGAGCAGCCGCCGACAAACCGTCGCCGATAAGTAGTGGATTTAGCAACCATTATACCATTTTCCCGACGTTTACAATGATTAATGTAACCGCACCACACTACACGACAATCTGCCGCAATTTGTATCGAGTCCGCCACGCGTGAAAACTAAACAAAACAGACTGTGTGAACTGCCGTCAACCATTGTCATGCCCGATATTACGACTGTAAACTTTTTAATGACAATCATGAATAATCGCCGGTTGCGTATGAGCATTTGTTACAATAATTTCTGTGTCGTCATTAAAATATTATATGTTTATTTACGACGTCTTCATATTATGTGCACAACGGGTGGTAATTACGTCTTTTAAAAAGATTAAAATCGTTCTTTATGTTAAACAACTTGAGTCGTTGATGGAAGCTAAATAAATCTGTGGTTCTATTACGTTAATTTATTATTTGAAACATTTAAAAAGAACTAGAACATAGTTTAGCTCTTTCAGAAACAAATCCAATCGATCCAATTTATATACTTGTATTCGTAAATCCTACATTTAGGAAGTAATAAAACATTAAATTAATAGGTAATAAATGATCAAACAAAGTTACATCGAACATAAACTGTAACAATAGACGCAATGCAAACATAGGCATTGCCTAACCGTGATACATAAATCATTCAAACACAAATCACTATAGGATACAGTCAACAATTACGCACATCCATTACCTAGCCTTTTTTAACTATGTTGGGGTAGGCTTCTAGTCAATCAGGGTTCGTCCGTTCCCGTGACCTCCGAAGGAGGTGTGATCACGAGTCTGACAGACCCCCAGGGCGCAGAATATCCATGAATATTCTCCACACCGAATTAAAAAAGGCTTCCAGCTAGATACCAGTATCTTACATGATGCGGCTGCCCTATTTGACCTCGACGACGGGGATACCCTTTAAAAAGTTGTCAAACTTTCGAGGGTTCTAAGTACCCATAACGACTGTCGATGATCTACAAGTGTCCGCCGGTACAAACAATCAAACTACCATTGCGCATTGCATACTAACACCAGAAAAGAGTTTATATAATAAAACGTAATTATACATTATAAATAATGTCAAATGATAAATCTACAGTCATTAACCGCGGGTAGCCACTAGCAATATTACATACAAAACCGATAGTGGCGTGTGACTGTATTGAGAGGAATGTGTAATTTAACTACTTATGTATTCTACTTAAGTTTTATATAAGGAAGAGGACAATTTTCCTGCGTCTACACTCGTCATTGCGGTTTTAGTTTATATTTTTATAAAACAGTAAATTAATATACTTACTGTGGTCAGTAAATTAAGACAACATAAAGGTTATAAGTGACACATTGTATTAAAAATAATAGTATCTTCTGATAAAGAAGGCATTATCAAGGTTGGATTACTGAAGCATACCTACTAAAAGAGGAAAATAAACAGTGATCATAAATTAATGTGTAAAAGAAAACCGACCCCTTTAACTTTGTTAGCGACAGTATAAACTATTCTATAACCGTTCATGAGATAATTCCCTCTGACAAACAGACGGACAAGACAGTTGTGGTTTAGTAATAGGGTTCACTTGACAACCCTGGTACCATTAACAAACCGCAGACATTGTCGTCACCAAAAGAATCTAATTACATCACGAGGACAACTATGAATCAAAACTGACTAGTTCAAATCGACAGCAGTGCAGTAAAATTACGAGTCTATGGTTTACATGCGGTCATTCAAGCCATCTAAAGGTCTCTGCACACAGCCGGCGTGGCGTGGCGGGGCGCGGCGTGGCGGGGCGGCGTCGCTGCGCTGGCGCGGCGGCATCGGTCACACTGCGGGCGTGATCACGTCCCGTCCCGCCGCGCCCATTCATTTTTAAGAACAGTGTTTTTATACTGCCTATGGCCCGAATCGTACAAACATACGTGAGCACGAACACATTCGACTAATTTTTCGACATCCATTTTTGTAAAACGATACAAAATCACATTCACGCTCCGTTCTACTGAGGGCACTGCGTTCCCGTCCCGCCGCGCCCGTCCCCGCCGCTTCTGACTTGTATTCCCGCTCGGCGCGGCGGCGCACTATGGGAAAGCCCCATACAAGGCCGTCTCAAAACCGTTTCACGTGAAAGTTGTTGTTATGGAGTAAAACTAATTAATTATTTTAGTCTTATAAATAAGCTTTCTTTTCTATATTTTTTAATTATTTTTGCTAACCATAATGTATATAAAAAGGCATCAAAGCTAACTCATGTTCAATGATGTGATTTTGGCACAATACATTACTACAATTCAACGCCACATTACTCGAAAGTTTTTGATATAAATGTATAAGTATTATACATTTTTGAAATGCTTATAATCTCCTCATAACGTTTCTTAAATAATATTATGTATAATAAATAAATAAATTAAAATTAACCAATATAGTTTAAGATGGTATAATTTTCGGGTTACTTTTTTTTTAACGAGACTTTTACCCGTTGCCGCTGTTTGCCGCTGTCGAGATATTTGTTGTATTACGATCTTTATACATTAGTTTACACAAGGAGAAAAAAAAAAGTTGCGCATACTTGCGCCTTTTCTGACACGGTGCCAAAACATATCGCGAGATAAATAAATTATTTTTTTCCAATATCTTTTTACTTCTCACATATCATCTGTTATCTATTAAGGTCAAATTGATAAAATGGTCATTACAGTGATGAGTATTATTAATAGTTATTTGTGGTTTGATTTTACACATTTCCTATAACTTGTCTTTCCAAAAGTGGTCAGTCACTACACCAGAAAATAAAAAAAAACAAAGACCAAAAGAAAAAAACTGGTATAAAAGCGGTTTAGGGAGGAAATGGGACTGCATATCGATAAACCTCGACAAGGCACTAGAAATAGTAATGACGGAAACACAGCTCGGAGATTTTTTCAGAATTACTCTTGCTCTGCAGACATTACTGGTGTAGACGTAGAACTTATAAAACGGATGTACATTATACTACAAACTATGTCATCTGTAATGGCTATTGATTCCAAAAAGATCAGTGAATACGCATGTAGTACCGCCCAACTGTACGTAAATATTTATAATTGGTATTATATGCCTTCATACATGTACAAAAAATACTTATTCACCATGAAAAAATCATTGAGTACTATGCTGTTTTACCTATCGGACAAGGATTACAAAAAGTTTAGACTTCATCATTCTAGAAAGTGTTCAAGAGCGGCTACCAATACAGACGTGTTCCATACCTTATTGTACACTTCTGATCCATATATATCAAGTTTAAGAAATACCTCAGAACAAAGAGATTTAAAAACTTTGAATGTCTTTGCCTCAGAAACAATATCGAAAGAACTTTTCGATGAAGCCAAGTCCCTTCTTGCTGTCAACGAAAATCTGTAGGAGTTTGTTGAATTTTGTACATTTTTTTTTCCCGTTAGACGCTGTTTATACAATGATATTAAATTCTATGTTACGTAAGTAAATTACAAAAAAAAGTATTTTTTCTTATAAAAATACTATAATTTCTTATATAAATGCATGTATTTTTTTAAGTTTTATTTTTTAAATAAAATAATAAACATAATTTTCAAAATTATTATTTTTTCTATTAAACCTTATACTTTCACGTATATGTGTGCAAAATTACAGATCATTTAGTTTTGAAATAACTGAGATATGGAGTTTTGAGACGAAACATACGCGATTTTCCCATAGTGCGGCGGCGTGGCGCGACGGTTACCGTCGCGTCGAGCGGGACGGCTCTGTGTGGCGTCGTCCGTAATATCTAGTACATTACAACTGCTCAGTGTCGCGTCGCCGTCCTGTCTCGCCGCGCCGCGCCCGCTGTGTGCAGAGACCTTAAACGTTCCCCACGAATTCCAACGACCATCCAAAAAAACCCTGGTAAGCTAAAATCAAATATTGACAAGCCCAGCACACAATATGAAGGCACAACGAAGGGAAAGCCAATCGTGAATGTTTCATGAGATCCTGTGGTGGTTTAAAATCAAAAGTTTACTTATTCATCAGGCCCAACGTCGTGTTTACGCCATTGCGATTGGATGAATGGGATCAGTCCCGTGTTTGTGGGAAAACAAATGGCGATTTGTATTGTTTCGAACGATCGCCTGCCAATTTAGGGTGAGTTGAGGAAAACATGGTCAGTATTGATGTTATGTTTGAGGAAATGTCACTTGATATTGCGGTTTGATGTTTCTTTACACGATGCTGTTACGGAGAACTCTGGCTTCTAAGACTTTTGGCCTGGTTTGGAAGTCAGACGTTACGACTTTAAACTGTGTTATAATTGTACAACTTAAGTATTATTATTAACTTATTAATAAGTCTCTTTCTTAACACAAACTAAAACATATATTTTATAAAGTACTTTTAGAAAACGAGTTCGTTCACTAAAGCCGGAGGGATGGCTGGCAACCTTTCGGAAACTTTTGATATGACTGACCTGTTGGTCTAGTAGTTAGTGCAACTGACTGCTATGCTAGAGGTTGTGGGTTCGACTCCCACCCAGGACAAATGTTTGTGTGATAAGCACGATCATTTGTTCGGTGTCTGGGTGTAATTTATCTATAATATGTATGTATTTAGAAATATATAAGTATGTTTATCAGCTGTTTAGTACCCATAACACAAGCTCTTAGCTTAGCTTGGAACTAAATGGCGTTGTGTGAAAAAGTTGTGGAATATTTATATTTATTTATTTATATTTAGGTAAAGTGCATGAAATAACAACAGGCCAGTATTCCCTAGTACAAACATTTTGCCAGGTATAATTAGACCCATAATCTAGAAAAACGAGATAGAAAAATCCATTATCACTTTGCCTGGGAATCAAAGCCAAAACCCCAGGCCCAACAGTCGATCGCTTGCAACTAAATCAACGAGGCAGTCAAGACGGGATACTATAGATAAACTAATAAACCATTTCCAACTGAAAGACGAATGAATAAGAATGACCAACTTTCAACAAAGAGAAATTAGACTAAAACAATGCGAGAACTGTTTGGGGATAAACAAAACGTTTATCACTACATCGTAATTTCATCACTACCGTCAAATAGTAAAACTAAACACGTGGATCCGGCGATTAATTCTGGACATAAGCAAAGACCTAAGAACAATGATAACCAGAAACGATTGCGTCAATAATGGCTGGTCTGCCAAGAATCCAAGTCTATGGATGCTAGGTAACAAATTGCTACTTTCATTGCAACAGGACACACACTTACTTTTACTTATTCATCCTTATGGGACGGCCCTTTGCCAAGATCCGCTTTGGTTAAGACACTGGTCATGTATTTTGTGGTAACTGCATAAGCAGATCCGTTATAGAACTAAGATGTCGCAAGAATTTCATGTTATATGTGAGGAAGGTTGTAGAATACTCGATGTATTGTCTTACGTGGTAATCATTCTAATGTGTCTGGGCGATCATTCAAGACAGAGACATTAAGTATACAGTTAATGGGCAGGTCTGTAGTTATTTCCTTAAAAGACCATCTCAGATACTAATCTGTATGGTCCTACACGATCTGGCACAGACAATGTTTGAAATTGTGTTTCTTCTCAGGGTAGTCAGGTAGGAAACATCGTCATCATCTACATAGTTATTTGCCGCGTAAAAGTGATGCTAAACCACAGAAATCACTTATCAAAATGCATGTGAGCAGATCCTGTGATGTTATTCAAATCGTAAACGAAGCGTTCCCTTACTGAGTGAACATTTATTGTGGCACAAATATAGAGAGGAGAAATCCCCTATCCAAAGCCGCAACTTACCTATCAGACGATCCAGGAGGACCACCAGAAGTGTACTAAGAAAAAGAAGAACAGGAAAAATACCAACTTGTCGAGACCAATTAATTAGTAACTAAAACAACAAACAGAATACAAAACCTACCTAAAACAATATAACAAAACCGAGAAAATTAAACCAATAATGTCACTATGAGAATCAACACCGAAACGAAATTCCCCTAACCCAACTGTCTATCCCAAGTTCTTTTACCATTTCGTATCCAAAACTTCCAGTCACAACTATACCTACGTATAAATAATCAACCCGGGACTACCGGACCCGGGTTAGGGAACAGTTTGCAAATTTTCCCGAACGTAAGCCATTTTCTATATGTTTATCCACATTTAACCGTTCGTGAATCAACAGGAGATAGTTTGACCGGTTAGGGGATCAGTTATGGGTATTATAAGGATCGGATACATGGTCAGCATGTATTTTAGGATCCCGATTTAGGTGATCACGAGAATGGTTTCGATTAAGTGGTTGTAATACATACAAATCTGCTCGGTAACGTCTCTTGCCAAACTATATTAGGTGTATTAGATAGACCGATATAATGAATATTGTTTGAGTGAATTTGTTTTCTAGATAGACTTTTTTATACTAATGTTGTAACTGCCCTGTGATTCCTTGCATCGTCTTGAGTTCCTGCGTTTGTGAGATCAAACCCGGACAGTACCAATGTGACTTTTTCAATTCAGGTGTACATGGTACAGTTCAGGTTATCTTAGACATTCATAAAGGCAAAAGTCCCTTGGGAATCTTTCATAATAATTCATATTATAGGTTTGCCAACCTGCCTTAAGAAAGTGTGGTGAATAATACTCATTTTCTTTATGAGGAGAGGCCTTTACTCAGCAGTTGGTCAGGCTGGCATTATTTATTTTAGTCCTTTTCAATACTGGTAAGTATTCAGAAAGTGTGATGTAACATTTCAAAGAATTACTTAAGAAAACACCTCGTAAAATTCTAAGTACCAGAAAATCTTTTCATTATGAAAAGATGGATGAACTTTAAACATTTCTGTGTCTGCCCACGATATCCTGTGTGCGTAAAAATCCAATACAAATACACCTTGGAGCGCAATAATGCCGAGTAAACAAACAGCAAACGGTTGTAAATCAAACAGTTCAACACATTTCATGAATGATTTGTACTTGCTCCACAAAACTTGGGTTATTACTATCCTATTCTATCATCATAAAAACAAGGAAATATGACTCATCACGAGCTAGAAATAAGATTGAAGACGGGTGTACCGTTAGTGTTGGTTTGCACTAAACAGTTGCATGTCAAGGCCTGGATGATCGTAGATATCAAGTGAAGAACTAAAAGCGGCAGATTGAAATATTGTTTCTCGACGAAAGAAAATAGATCTCTTTTATTTACGATTTTGTTCACTGTCTAACAGTTAAGTTTGCAACTGCGTGTTGATTTAACAGACGAAGCAAAATGAGGATTTCGTAAGCGGCCCACTATTGCTCTGGCTATCATCTCGTGATAATATTCCCAAACTGCTGATAAAACGGTTGTCTGCACAACATAATATATATCTCTCGTTTTGTTTCGCCAATGAAATTTATTAAACTAACAATTCGAAAAAGCTTTGCGGAAAAGAAATTGTTAGAGGAAACTAGGTCAATTTTTCTAATCTTGAAAAGATTGTTTGAAATAGCTGTGAACAGTTTCAAAATATTTACTATTTTGTTGCTATATGTGATCTTCATACCTACTGGTATTATCCCGGGCTTTTAGTGTCGTCATATAAATAGTTCTAAGGGTCATGTGTTGCTCATCTTTTTCTTCTTTTCAGGTCAACTTTAAACGCTGTCGAGAAATAGGTATCTCTCAGGCATGGCCTGTTTCCTCACGATGTTTTCCTTCACCGTTTTAGAAGCAAGCCAATTTTATACAACAGATAAGTAACAAGGAGACTATTTCCCGCGGATTGTGGTCTGTACGCAGGGAGTATGGTACTTTCAAACATTCAGCACCCACGCTAACCTAAAGTTAAGTAGCCATTAACTTTTTTTACGACATAGGCAATAAATAAATAATACAATAAACATTAATTGAAACCACCAGCTTTAACCCCGTACCGCAGCTAAAACAAGCACAACTCATGGACGAAAACGAAAGACATATTTATTTTACGACTTTGCAGAATACTACCGCGTTGTAAAGATCACGTGAGTTTGTACCTTGTGCCGGGGCCTAAGAATAGTGAGCATCCATGTAAATCATAGGATGGCGTCGTAACCGGCAGTGTGATGTGATGTGAACGGTGATAGTACTTGCTCGTACATATATTTAGCGGGCTCTTTGAACCTCGCGCACCGTAAAACACTGGATATAAACTCGGTGATAGTAAAATTTACGCTCACAACATAAATAAACGAACCTTCCTACTCCCTCTCTATAAAGTCGATACAAACGATATTGTATTAGCTTCTGTTGTATTTCACACCGACAACTACTAATGACTGTTCTAATAATTCTGTTAATTCGGCCAATAAAAGTAAATATTCTGACAAATGCACGTGAAGGTGAGACCCAGACGGAGTGTTTATAGACGTTTAGTCATTTCTTAGTTAGAAAGAAAGAAAGAAAGAAAAGAAATCAAAAATGCGTTTATTGGCATTACAACAAAGATACACCTTAAAACTATAAAATACAGAGATTAAAATGCCAAAAGGGCCTCAGCTCAGCATAATGTCAGATGAGAACAGGATCTATCTGACGCTGATTTTCAGCTGCAACCCACGAGAGCCATACGCAATTATATGAAATAAGCTAAAAGTGAAATAGATTAAATTTAATTTTGTTTTTTTTTTAGTTGATTTTGGTGAAGTTAATCTTCGACATCACACATTACTTGCTTGTGAGGAAACCAGCATGTATGAGTGATATTTCTCGATGGCATATGAAGCCAAGCTCCCTGAAATAGGTTTGAGCTACACGATGACTGAAGCATGCATGCCATCTGTCGGGACAGTTCAAATCAAAGCTGAATCGACTCTTTCTTCAAAATGCTTTTCCAGACTTTGTCCTGCATCGTTAGACTCAAATAAAAAATTAATACAATCTTATGTTTAGACTATAAAGAGACCATGACCCATTGAGTTTCTTTCGGAATTTCTTCACTTTGGAAAAGCCATTTAGTTTTAAGAAAAAATGACATGTCTGGGAAGATCTCCTTACAGAAATAAATATCATTTCATTTCAAGTCAGAGGCCTATGGGCGGCACAAAAACGGATACCAGGTTATTTAATAACCACACTTAAAAAAGATGAGAACTTAAACATCTCTGGCATCGGTGAAGATACGACATTTTGAGGAGGTTTAATAATGAGTATACTTAGATCAGAATTTGGCCAACCAGGCTTGAACAAGACTGGCAAAAGAATCAGTATTCTCATGAGAAAAGGCCGTTGATCAGCTGAAGACCATGTATCAGCCTGGCTATTATTATTGAGGTGCGCCATAAACAAAAACAATAAAACTTCATGACCTATTTAAATTGTCATTATTATAACAAAGAATGCAGCCAGTACTTTTATCTCTGAACTGGATTTTCCCATACAAATGTGTGAGGGAAATAAATTATTTTAATTGGTCGCAGTAATAGGTTTCCTATTAAGAGTGAATGCACTTTGCGTCTAAACCAGAGACATACAATGATTCAATAATGAACTAATGGATACTCTAATTTTAGATACTTTCCCGCCAACGGTAATGGACGAATCATCATTTATTTACAGTGTTATAAACCTATCAATTAAACATGTTTATTAGCATTTATCTTTATCTTTCGGTAGAGATTGCTGTCACCACACAATAAATTTATTACATCTGATGATTATTACAACTATGGTACAGACGCCAGCATATCAACCTACCCCAATGAGTCAAAATTCTTTGATAGGTTTTCAACTTTATTTTAAAAATAATAAGGCTCATGTTCAATTGGTAAATTTTGACAGTTTAGGGTAGCTTGATGTGCTGGCGTCTGTACATTTGATGGTGGAAACTAGTAATAAAAACTATAACAGTACACGGTTAGGCGGAGTAACTACACAGTGCACGAACATTTTATCAGCTATATTTTAGTCTTTTGCCACACAATCGGGCCAAAATCCAGCCTAAAGGCTGCTACAGAGCATTTCCAGATGAAAAATCCCACAAAGCTTTTCGCGATCAGGAAATCGAACCCAGAAAAGTATGCCCTGCAGTTGTAGCTATATTATTTTATATCTACTACATAAAATACCTTTAGAAGACAAAACAGAAGCTGTCCATTTTTCGATTTTTGAAGTTTTGAGTACTCACCCTGTAACAAAGAGAAAAAAACATCGTTAATACTGAGTCCTAATTACTTATGAAGATTTATTCTAAAAGGTACTCCGTCGAAAGGACAGACGGCTAAAAGGGGGACAAAGTTTACGTCCACTCGAATGTCCCGAAGTGCCCCAAAAGTCTAGACCGGACGCTTGTTGGACAATTAATTGTCCCATTCCCGTCTAGGGGTACGTCTAACGTCCCCTTACCCCTTCGGCTATCAAGTACGTGGCATCGTTGGAGACACATAACTGCATTATGGCTCCCATTAAGAGTTGGCTCATTTACTTATGTAAGTATGTGTAAATCCTGAGCTTTATAGATTTTTTATACAAGGTACCTACATTTTCTTTATTGCCTCATGCTTCAAATTTACTGTATTGATCGGAATATTTCTAAATAATATCCGAACAAAGAACACCGGCGAACTCCCAAACAAATTTTTGTTGACATTTTTTTTTTGCGTCTGCTTATGAAAAATATCTAATAGTATAGAGTTTGGATTTCTGAACAGTTTTTTCTTTGGTTTTACTTTTATAAGAAGTCAGGAATTAAAGATATTTTATTTTTAAGTTTTAGAGGTTAAGACTATAAATAAAAGGTTATGTCCGCTATAATCTTAGCACAAACAATCGTGTTTATTTTAACATTTGTATTCTGATGCAGACATGTATTTCCTAAGTATATTAATGCATTATGTAAAGCCAATCATTTTCAGCAACTTGACTAAGAATTGTATTACATGGCAACATTAAAAGTATAGCTAATCCAAAAGCCATGAAGTCAAGCCAGAAAGAAAAAAACACAAAGCTATGATTATTTATTTCATCAATAATCTAGTCAATTAAGCTCTAAGTCTGGAAAAATAATCTTCATAATTGATTATGAAGATTATTTAAACTTTGATAGGCCTTATGATTGATTTGATAAAACTTAGTAAATTATTTCGTTGGTATCTATTACGGTGACATACGTAGACGCTTAATAATTTCATCAACAATTTCCTCGCCGGTGTTCTTTCGGTGGTGCTAGATACTTTTTACGAGTCTGTATACATTTTACTCTGAGGTGATTTTTCCCAGATAGATATTTTATCAATTTGCAGAAATAAAAATATCATATAATATAGATACTAATGCTTCGACTCAAAGAAACTAAAACCAAATTTTCCATCGAAACTGTCAATACCACTATTAAAGTTAAAAACAATTTTTATCTCCGTTACTTAATGAATGCTAACCATTCAAAAAACCTTTTAAACAAAAAGTCAAATGACAAAACAAACTTCTGGGAACAATTTGGAGGCCACAGAAAATACGGCATTAAGAAACTTTCATGGACAAGTTACAACAAGATCCAAGATCCGAAGACAGGGTAAAGTATAACAGGAACCGATAGGTATTATAAAGCTTAAAGTTGAAATTTTCGGATATTATGTTAAGCCATAACGGATGTTATGCGGATCAGGATGTTTAACGTTGTTAAAGCGTTTATTTCAAGGAAAAACTGCGGATGATATGATCGGTTTGGGAGTTTATAAGAAGTGATTTAGTTGATTCTTTTCTTCTTATAAGGTCTTTGAATCTTTTAATATTTGTAGCCATTTACCCGCCCAGTGTTTTGGGTTTCGTACATCGTTAGTGTTGGCAATAGGTCCACTTTTATAAGTGTACGGCCTGAGTGCACGCTCTATTCGAGCGTCGGGCGGGGCGGGGCGTGCAGCGTTCATGTTAAACACGTGCTACCCGTAGTGGCCGTCCTGAGTGCCGGCCGGGCGGAGCGTGCGCAGCAGCGGGCTTGTTTGCGTCGAGCGGGGCGTCGCGTGCAAGTTCAAACCAGTTTGTGTTTTGCAGCGGTGATACGAGCGTTCTTGAAGGATGACGTTTGAAGAAATAATTTCAGAAATACAAAATAAACCTGAAATATGGTTATCTTCGCATTCTTTATATAAGAACTCATGAAAGGGCATTGTCCATTCTCTATAGGACTTTGGCCACCCATGAACAAACAGTTCAACTAATAATATGTGATTGATTTGTTAGCTCATATCAGTAAGAATGAGCTTAGAAACCTAATTTTGTATCAAGATGTATAATTACATATTTTTTTTACATTTGTAAAATAAGGTTATGTATGAAATAAAACATGTTTTTTTGTTAATTATTTTTATTAATCAGATTCATAAGTTATGAGAATATTATCAAGGAACTGGGCAGGTGGATTAATATGTTCCTGATACCTTGCCCAACTTAAAAACCAAATGATGGTCATAATATGTGCACAGCAACCTACTGTCCTTCGGCCCACCATGCAGTTGCAGCAATATTGCCTAATTGCAGCCCTCCCTTCAGTGTTATTTTCATAAAATATATAAACGAAATATGTTTTTCTGCTTATGTGTCTGCTCTGTATTTTCCCACGCAACAAACTGCAGTTGGCCGAAGGGAGCGGGAAACCCTCCAGTAGGTTGCTGGCTGTGTTTCTGCACAACTCAATTGTATAGGAACCATCGCCTCTTATGTGTTCTCCATAGTAAGAACGCGCTTGTTTTAATTGATAAGTTCCACAAGCAATAAGAATTAATTCACTGTATTCTAACCTCGGAAAGGATACATTATCTATGTTTACATTTATCGACAAGAAATCTGTTCGCCGTCTATTTAAATTATTTTGATTGACAAAATCAGCAAGAGAATTATTAATGTGCATATTTTGATGAATTATTTCTAGAATTTGCCCTGCATCCTCTCTGTCTCTGATTCTTTGATGAAACCTATTTATCAGAGCTGCTGCTACGCGAAAGTCTGTCATTGCATGTTTTGATGCACGATTAAAAAATTCGTGCCTTAGCAATTTAAATGACTGCTTAAATATGCCATTTACGGCTTCAACCACCCACCTACAAACCGTGACAGCTCTCGACTTATTGGCAGCAAGGGTTGACAACTGAGTTTCACCTTGTTGTAAGGATGCAGGCGTATGAATAGAATAATTACATTCTCTTAGCAAAGGCACAGAATCTCTAAAGCCTCTATCCAGTATAAAAACATCACCTGCTTGGAAATACCTCCTTAGTGGTTTTGTTTCTTCATTAAATTCATTTATTATTATATTAGCGTCTGATGTTGTAGCTGGATAGGGACCCAATACATCTATAATGTATCCATCACAACAAACCATAAGTAAAGGCTTCATCAAGTTCCTATACTTGTGCAAAGAATATGTATCTTTTTGGTACATATAATTAGATGATTTTTGTACATATAAATATGTTCCATCACTTATAATAATTGGTTGCCTATTTTCACCTCCAAATAAACCATTAGGTATTAATAAGTTCCTTTCAGAGATTTGTGATCTATTGATATGGCTAATACCTAAGTTATTTGGGACAAATACTCGCTCTATTATATTTCGAACTTGACCCATTAACCTCATTAAGGTAGTGCGAGGTATATTTAAAAGTGTTGAGATCCTTTGATCACTATCACCCGTTCGCAATTTAATTAGATAGGAACCAAGTGCTAATTTATTTTGGCAAATGTCTTGGATTCCTGGCAATTCTAAATAGAGTTGTCCAAATTGCTCTTTGCTCAATCCAACCCAATAATGAAAGAGTTCATCTGAAATAGTTTCTATTTTAGAAAAGTCCAGAAATAATGGTCGCTCATTTACAAATGTTGCAAAATCTTGGATGTGTTCTGCATTAAAACTATGAATGGGTGACTGGATATCAGTCAGAACTTCCCAATTATTGCAGTATAAATGTAATGAGCAAATCCTACAGTTTAGTGGCACATAGAATTAATGGTCTGCAAATAACTTCACCCTTAGCCATTTAGGGACGGCTAGCCTTTGGGTCGAATGACAATCAGGATAAAAACAACACCTTTGAGTGCCCGATGCTCTGGTATACGAAGGCAAGTTTATGGTTGTTTCATCTGTCCGTCTTTCAGCCTCAGTGGAACGGACAGCAGCTCGATCTACTCGTTGCCAGCAAGGATGACAAAGTTGATCGGATCCATGTAACTATAACAAAATAGATAAATATCAGAAGTAATAAAAACTCTCAATTAAAAAGGTGTTCCTGGGATTTCATATTTATATTCACCAAAATGCATGGATATTTATTTACACATAATTCCGAACTATGATCAAATACTGCTGTGGGGACAGACCCGGAGTGCAAATATATAAAAGCTTGTATAGCTTGTTCAGTTTCTTACTTTATTGTAAAAAATGAATTTTAACAAAACTGGTTGTAATAGCTGGCACTCTGTAGTATCTGCCTAACCCAATGGGAAATAGACGTGAGCGTATGTGTGGTAAAAAATATTTAATATATTATTTAGACACACTCAATAATTATTTAAAATACTTACTTGGCGAGGAGCAATCTGTTCGATCACCATATTCCGAATGTTAGATTCCCTTTCCGTCTCAGTATGCAGCCTATGAGATCTTGCTCGTAACAACGAGCATCCACAGAAGACACATATACTTCGACGGTGACCGCTGCTAGTAGTTGGCTCGTTTACTATTTGCATCCTCGAATGATGGAGAGCCATAGTCCAGCAAGGATGACAAACTAAACTACCATCTTCAATCTAAACAAACCAAGAAATGGATATTGTTAGTGTTATTAGCGTTTGATATTAATTCAATATTATTAAGATTTAACAGTTATAAAAACTTACCAAACGAGGAGCAATCCAATGTTGTACAATTAACCGCACATCCGTTAAAATGAGACTGTGTCTCCTTCTTTGGGATAAATCGGTTCCACAATTTACACATCGCGTCACTTCATCACCAAGAGGTAACACGGGATCCAAGTCCACATTCAAGCCGGAGTTATCGTTAAGGCGAGGTTCAGTATCCGTAGGTGTGCCAAGTTCATCGTTAATACAAGGTTCGGGGTCCATGGAAGTGCCAGGGTCGTCAAGAAGGGAAGAATCGGAATCCATTTGAACAAAAACCAAAGTATAGACGCTATAGAACTCACAAAAACAATACTCACTATGCAAAGAAACAAAGCGAATGATAATTATGATACCTGTCATTTTGAGAAATTGACACAAGATTGTTTAGGCAAAGTGTTGCCATAATTAAAAAAAATATCGATCCATTTAAAATCGATCAAAATGTTATAAGTTTTCCAGAGTCCAGACATAATTTACTAAAATGTCAGTTTATCACTGTTTAAGTCCTTCATATCCTTTATTTTTTTTTATTTGTGTTAATTAACGCAGACTATGTCAAATGCAGTGAAGAGATTGCTTTGTATTTTAAATCGATTTAAAATCGATTTGATTTCGTTTTTTACGGAATATTGGTTTGGCAACACTATGACCAAATCGAAAGCCGATTTTTGTGTAGTATCAGTTCAGATACTAAAAAAAATATGTTTTTTACAGGTTCTAATTGATACAAAGTTATTTGCATCAGACATTTACTAAAATACAATTAAAATTATTGGTAAATTTCATTTTTGTATAGCATTGTGCTCAAAAATGGCCCAGAATGGACAATTCCCTTTATCTTCATTCACCCTTAATGTTTCAAATAACGTAGAAAACTCTCCAAATTGTTTTCTTTGCTTCACAATGTTACTAGGACCTTGTCTTGACTCATAATTAAATTTTAGCCACAAATTTTCTTCTAAATACATATCAATAATATCGTACGACGCAGACGCCATGATCGACACAAACGACCGCCACCACAAACGCTGAGCGTGCACTGAGGCCACTTAAAAAACGCCCTTTCGACCGCTCATCCCGGCCCCGCCCGACGCTCGAATAGAGCGTGCACTCAGGCCGAACACTAAGACTTAAACGGAACTAGCGAAATCTCTGTCTAATGTAACTAAGTGTTCATTTTGTACTTAATATTTAATGAAGATGTGGGAGAGGCGCGTGGGTGAAAAGCGAGTGTGTGAGGCGCGAAACCTGGGTCTTGCGATGGACAAAGATCTTCGGTTTGAAAAGCATGTTGCGGACTCTGTAAGGAACTGCTTTTATCGCCTGAAGGTATTATATAAGATGAGGTGTTACTTATCGGAATCACTGCGGGAACAACTTGTGGAAACCTTGGTACTGTCTAAGCTAAACTATGCCGACACCGTGTATGGCCCTCGTATATTGGCTCGAACAGACCGACTCATTCAAAGAGTACAAAACGCTTGCGCGCGGTTTTGCTACACTATTCCGAGGCGTAGTCACGTAACACCTTTTCTTAATAAGCACTTCACAATAAAAATGAAGTCCAGACGTAAGCTACACTTGGCGTGCCTCCTGTTCGGGGTTATTAAATATAAAAAACCGGACTACTTATTTAATAAACTTAGTTGGTTAACTAGCAAACGCGAATGTGAAAGACGGCAATGCTCCCAACAACTTTCGACTCAGTCACACAACACGGCGGCATTCAGGGGTAGCTTTCGCTATGCGGCTTCCAAAGTGTGGAACAACCTGCCACCACCGATTAGAGTGATCAGCTCAATAGATACATTCAGAAGACGGTTACGGCAGTATCTATTTATTTATTTATTTATTTATTTAGGATCTCCAACAAAGGATATACACAGACACATGAAAAAGAAAATATTGACGACAACAGTATTATGTAGGTGTACTCCTTCACTTACAGGAGACCACAGCATGCATAATAAAATTACTTAATAACTAAGCCAACAACAAATAATCAGAATAAAATTTAAAACATTATGGGGAATAAAATTGAAAAAACAAAATAAAATTAAAATTAAATTAAATAAACAAATGTCACAGAAGCAGCAATAGAGAAATAAAATCAAAATCGAAAAATAATAATTAAAACAATAAAAAGTAATAAATTAATAAATTAGATTTGAATAAAAACTTTTAATAATTAACAATTAGCAATTCTTTTTGAGGCACTTTTTATACTTTGAAAGAGTATCACAGATGTCAAAATTGGTGGTTTTAGACAAAGAGTTATATTGCCTACAAAGTCTTGGCTTGGTATCTGATAGAATCGCAACGGAAGTTGGATTTGGTCGCACTGAATACCTCAATTATTTAATTACCCAATTCCAATAGCAACTACAATATTATTATTATTATTATTTTTCTTTTTTGGAAATTTTCGTCTCTAAGCGTTTGATAGATTTATTACATATGTGTTTTTGTTTCGTCTTGCACTTTTCTCGTATTCATATTTTATTTTGTATATATAAATATAATAATTATTATTATTTTAATACTAAAGTCTTATTTGTCATTATTGTACACATATTCTGCATATACCTATACATATAAGTACCTATTCATTCATGCACAACTAACTAACTAATAACACAAAGTTACTACGTCCGTCACATCACCATCTCAGGGCCAGTTGAAAACCAGCGTCGGGCACTAGTTGCTCGGCATTTTGCTGAACTGGTCCTATTTGGCGCAGCCGTGAGATACGCACTCTTTTTCGTGTTTAGTTCTAAGTCTTTTATTATTATTTTTTTACTTTGTTTTGTGCACTTGTGGCATGTGCCAAATAAATATGTTTTCTTTCTTTCTTTCAAAAAAAGATATAGTAATAATTCCAGCCAGTTACAGTCCCACTGCAGGGTATATACCTGTTCCCACCACCACGCTTGGTCTAGATAGGTGAGCGAATTTTAACTATCATTAAATGTAAGTCCAGGTTTCCTTACAGTATTCTCCTTTTACGATGTCAATGGTGCCTAAGATAATCTATCGATAAAATACACATGTTTATCTAGTCTTAATTATGTTGGTTTCGGCATCCAGTCTAAGAGGATGTAGGATGCAGCAGAATACCAGATAAACTATAAAATTCAAATTGAAAATGTCGCATACGTACTTATCCGGATTTTAACCCACATCGTCGTGTCAGAGATAGAGAGATTGAAACCAAAATCTGAGCTCATCAGCCTTGATGTAAAGCAACTCAAAAAGTTACCATCACGCTTACAAACGCTATCAATATGCACATAGTTACAGCCAGTGCCAACTGTATGACTTGCGATTCATCGGAACAGTGCGTCAGTACACATCAATACGGTAAACGTATGAGTAATTATAATTAACCTTATTAGCACACCGGTGTGTATTTAAAAGCGATGTCCTTCGACCGCATTTTTGTGCAATGCGGGCCTGAATCCTAATGGGACCAGACATAAAACTGAAATCATTGACATAACTATAAAATCTGGTGTTCCACTTGACTGCAATTTGTATTATGTAATCGTAGTAAAACTAGCGTGTGTAATAATGTGGGTTATCGTAAAAATGTTTAGGAATAAAACTTTTTTACAAAAAAAACAACCGACTTCTTAAAAAAAAAACTAACAGGTGAAAAGTAACTCCAGTTTTGGAAGTCTGTGGCTTTGGTGGTTTTGTTTTGTTCATTATTGGCCACCGACTTCCGAAACTGGAGTTATTTTTCACCTGTTAGTTTTTTTTTTAAGAAGTCGGTTGTTTTTTTTGTAAAAAAGTTTTTATTTTGTAATTTTTAGTTTCTTTGTGTGTAAAGAAAGTCTTTCAAAACTTGAAAGAATCATTGAAATTGGATAACAATTGCTAAAGAAGTTCTATCTAAACATTAATCTATACATCTCTGCCGGCCCCTTTTAAAACAGAATGGCGTAATGTTATGTTGTGGGAATACAAAAGCTCAGCATAGACATCTGACTATAGCAATCGTGAATAATTTGCTGTTATGCGTTGAAGAGTTCCGTTGCCTGTCTTCTACATCAGTTTTTCTTCACCAAACGATACTTTCTAAATGAAAATGCTTGATTTGTTACTAAAAATGTTAAAATCGGTGCGTGTGTGCCTATATTTTTTGAGGAGTTCCCTCAATTCCTCGGAGACCCCTCATCAGATATGAGTTTTGATACAAATGGGACCAATCTGTTACTATACCCTATCAAACAAAAAAAGAATTTTGAAAATCGGTCCATAAATGACGGAGTACTGAGGTCACAAACCCTAAAAAAAAAAAAAAAAAAAAAAAAAAAAAAAAAAAAAAAAAAAAAAAAAAAAAAAAAAAAAAAAAAAAAAATATAACCGAATTGAGAACCTCCTCCTTTTTTTGAAGTCGGTTAAAAAGGGGGACAAGATAAACTATTACAAGACTACGCCATCACGATATAAGTAGACTGCACACAATATGATTTTATTCTAGTTAATATTAGTTAATTATATTTTCTATTCAAATTGAAAGCGTTTCACTATCCACAATGGAAACGATTGAATGACGTTTTATCAAAAACCAAGGACATTTGTGGCGCAATTTCCGTATTTTAAGGATACATAAATTTGAATCTCAGTTTCAATCTGTCAAAAATACGTCTAATTTCCCTACATTGAGATTAAAATTGATGATGAGATGAGATTGCGACTAGATTTGAACGTTTTTAATTTAGGAAATTGATCTTCTGTTCTCCGTAAAAAGAGCTAGTTGAAAATACCAGCCATCTTCATTTCCAGCAACGAATATACTCAGAGATCTTAAAGTCCATAAGAACGAGATGGTCAAACGTAAAAAAAGAGAAAAAAGAAAATGAAGAGGCAGAGGCAGAGTAAAGATCTCAAGAATCGCTCAATAAACAACAGTACCTCAACAATGAATAGCTTGTAACCGATGAGTAATTCTTACTTACCTAAGTAATGATCTACCGTGAAGGTAAGTAAATACTCCCTCGTATAAGACTACACGACAATTGTTCATTGCTATTATCGCATAAATAAATACTTCATGAATTTTTCATTACATCTGTTGACGCAAGACATGCGATGTCCTTGCGTCAGTTGGTTTTGGGGTATATGAGTAAGCAGAATCCGTAAGATGAATACCTACTACTAGCGAATTTGATCCCATCCCACTAACAGAAAACCAATATAATGTTATCGATGCCAGAGTAAGCTATCAACTAGAACAACAGTTATAGAATAAGCGAACAGTTCCGCAGAATATTATAAATAAAATATAATGTAACATTACTGCATATATCAACAGTCTTCATTACGATGCGGGAAATCATTTATCAGATAAACACTTAATAAATGTCCACGGTGTGGCTATAAGCATAGCTAGGTAGTTATTATTAGCTAGTTCAGGTAATAATCTACGGTCTGGGATATTGGGTTGACAAAGATATGATCAAACAGGCAATTAAAGTACAATAACAGACTGGTGCAGGATAGGAGGAATCTAAAAAATATGTCAAAAACCGAATACAATTCAAATACCAACACAGATGTAGGTACAATTGAAGAAATATTTTCTAAGCACAATTTAGTGTAGTTATGTCTACGACCATTAACTAAAGGGTATTATCGATGACATAAAGCAATTTGTAGTAGATTTATCAGGAGGAGGTATCTTGGTATCGGCTGCTAATGACAGTGGGGGACCGGACGGTACGATACAGATTATATTGGAAATTGTTATCGGTTTAAAATATATCTTTTGTGAGAAGGAAACGATGATGTACTTTTGGGTTTAAACGAGATCTATATGGATGTTGTTGGTTTGTTACTTGGCTTAGGATTTAAAGGAAGGGATTAAAATGAATTTTTGGGAAGCGATTCGATGCAATCAACGTTCAATTTTGTGTCGATCACAGGACCCTTGGACCCTCTGGCCGAAATACTATATGATTGTTGTAATCAGTATGTTGATTAAGTACTGTATTTTTATCAGCAATTTAGGTATTGTTGTTGGCAGATTTGGAAGTAAATTGCCTGTTGCTTATTTCACTTTGTTCTCAAAGCGTTGCCCTATCTCTGGTGTAAACCTACGCACTTTCTAGTTTGTACCTTCGACATCGAAACTGAGTGGGGTCTGTACCGTAGGCAGCACCGAACCAGTAGTAACGCCCATGTAAAATATAATCAGCGCAAATCTATCATCGTTTTGAATCCTACACAAAACATTTCCGATTATGATTATTAGAATGTTTACGCATCCGAAAAATCATAGCGCAGACTGGCTGTGCTTTATGTGCATTTCGTTCATACATCCGATCCTAAATTATTTGGGCTTGTAGTTTTTTCTAGAGTTTTAGGGAAATCATATAAAGCTCTTTTAATAAACGAACAGATTTTTAGTCTTTTTAAATTGGCTTCATGATACGGCAGCGCAACGCCTCGCTTACAAAAATAAACAGCCGACTATAGACTCGAACCCAGACATAGGCGGCCACCCATAAAGAAGACAAAATACCACATTCACACCCACACAATAGCACAAATTAATATCATCTAACCACAACGATAAGTCAGAGAGGACGCCATTTTTCTCTATTAACTATATTAATATGAAAGCAAGGGAATTCACAACACGTCATAAAGATGGCCCATATGGATCACTCATGGTGCCCTTTTTCGTGGTCGAGTATAATTTGGGACCACGGATATTAGATCTGCAAATTGGTCGTGTTATCTCCCGCCCTATCCAAGGGTGACCATTAGGATATAGGAATATTAGGGAAGTCGATACCGGTAAATTAATTTCGTTCTCTTGTAATAATGTTTTTGATTCCTATTTCATTTGATAATGATCAGTCGAACTGAGAATTTTATAGCATTCTCCGGTCGTAATTCTAAGTAACCAAAGTCAACATATTTGTAAAGGACTATATTTTTAAAACTAAGAAATCTGTCCCACACATGTTAGGCATTAACAAAACTGGGAAAATACCAAGCACATATTAATAAAGATAACACGGAGCATGAAATACCCACAAAACTAGATCTAAAATAGTAGAAGCCATTTAAAAGGTAAAATAAAACTCAACTAGATGACAGGACGTCTGATCTTCTAAGCAAAGGCATACATACTTAATTAACATTCGCGTCAGCGCCGCATAGGTTGTTGTAAAGTCAAACTAAAAATGGACGTCGAGAACGAACACTTTACTTATTTAAATGTTTTTCTGCCATTTTATGTAACAATGCTGTCTAATACTAACCTAAAGCTTCTAGAAATATTTAATTTCGTCGTCGCATTGTTAGACTGCAGTGTATTGTAGATAAAATTTGACTGTGCACGATCAATCTTGTCGTCTTATCTTGGTCGGTCCAGTTTTCTGTGACTGATGCATTTGCACTACCAGTATAATGATAATCTGCACCTATCAAAACCACCAATAGTGCCAGAACGTCATAAGTTAAACGGAAATTATTCCTAAATCCAGACAGCAAGTCATCATTCCTAATACATTAAAACCGTGGTCACTATACACCGCTCCCTCCTCGGCAGTCTGTAATGGCGGACACAGCGCCATCTAATAGCTATATTGACCCACGGCCTATCCGCAAAATTTACTAAGGACACTATTTATATCAACCAAGTCTTGCTTTATATACGGAAATTACGTCATGATTGCGAAAAACTGAGCGTCCTAAGATTTAGAGGACTATTAAACATGAACTGAAATTAATTATAATTATAGTTAAGTGCATTGGGCATCAGAGCTGACTGCAAGTTTGACAGAGACTAATGTAAATTCTTTGGTTTCTAAAACAAAACTGCATGAAATCATATATTATATTCTAATTTAAAAAGAAAACCTTACGTCAGAGTCGCATGTAATTGTTGCAACATTACCGACTATACGTCTTCATTTGATTTTTTTCAATAGGAATATACATGACACTGGCTTCACTCCAATCTATATATTGTCACCAATAAGAATAGCGTTTCCTAGTACCAAAATGTAGATTCCTCCAGTGTCACCTTGTCACGGCTAGGATTCTTAAATTGCATTTGCAACAAACGTTCACACGTAATGAAAGTGACATTCAAAAATTAAATAGGTGTTCAGAAATATATATGGAAAAGTCTGTTGCATGTATCAATAAATAAAACATCTAGCTGCATGCGACTGTGGCTATAAATTTGTCAGGCTGTATTAACGCGTACCTACTGCGAAGAAATTCAATTGGAGCCAATTGCAGAGATAACTTGGCAAACATAATCAGAACTAATTGATCTCAGCAGACAGATAAAAACTTCGTGATCGGATGATTGGAAAGAGGGATGGAGTAGACAATGGGGGAGAGATACAAATGTTCTACTGCTAAGAATAAAGACAGACTTAATTCTGTTGAATAAAATGTTTGATTATGTGTGTTAATGAATGTGATTTCAGAGGCCGCAACATGGGTTTCAGCTACACAAATTTTAAATAGCAAATATGTAGTTAATAAAATCGCGAAGCGGCCTTGTGAGTGACAATGAGGAAGAATTGAAACGGAATTTATTTGCAAAAAGTAATTCTGAACGATAAAAATGTTATAAAAGTATACAAATGATATAAAAAAAGAGCGCTTTTATCTGTAACTACGTGTAAAATCTTTGTGAAAATGCGTAATCTGGTGTGAATCTGTGTGCGCGTGACTAGGTGCGTGAGCGCGTGGCACAGTGACCGAGATGCGCGCGCGCAAGCGCCGCCGCCGGCGCCTACGACCGTATGACGCAACCATGTAGGGCACCTACTACGCTATCCGCAACTATATCTATCGCCGATGTCTAAAGCGAGATAAATGCCGCGTAGCAACAACATTTTCATTTGCATATCACCATTCATTTTAAAATACGCTACACTGGGTTTAGAACAGCCGAAAATTGTCGAAATACATTCATAAACGTGACAACAGGTTAATCTTTGTTAAAACAGACAAGAGAACATATTTAACACTTGAAATACAAAAGCTAATTTGAAAATGCACAAGCGTTTATAAGATGACGCAAGTGTAGGAGGAAATATAGGAAAAGTATTCATGCGACATGCAAATGTTGCGTGTATCTTTAGAAATTTTAAGCGACAGAAACACCATTTTTCACTTCATTAATGTCTGTTGGGATTATCAGAACTACCTACTTTTTAAAATCAAATGCATTTCCCCCATGAAATAATAACAGAATATTCCACACGAATTTCTGAATGCAACAATTCAAACAATCTTGACCTATTACTAGCGTTATCTAGTGATATCGCAATAGGTCGCCAGGTCAGCGATACATTGCAACAGTTGCAGCGGTCACGTGGCGGTATAGAACACGGTGTGACAGAGGTAACATAGTTAATTACCTGAAGCCGGCATAATTCACAATAGACAAGGAAAATCACCGCATGAATATTAACTAAGTAATTAGCAAATGGAATTGTTGTAGGGCGTAAATCCCTTAGTATTGATGTGGCGTCTTCATGTTTATTTAAAGGGGATATCCTAGATTTTGTGACCAGACATTATCTGTTATGCTTCGAAAAGCACATTAAGCCTTTGGTCCCGGCTGTTGATCTTTGGCATTCGTTAAGAGTAGAAGAAGGATGGAAGAAAATCTGACAACCAGTCTTACTATGAGAATTGGTATTACACATTAAACAACTGAGTTGTGGACGTCAGATAGTCAGTCCCTTCATGTAAAATATTGGTATTCGGCCGTCAGATTAGAATCTGACCCAAATATAGTCGAAAAGAGGATAGCCTCTTTTCGACTATATTTGGGTCAGATTCTAATCTGACGGCATAGGCATAGCATAGGCTGATGATCGTTCATTCCGTAAATATACGAATATTATGCCATCATCTTTTCAAAATCCTCGAGTCCAGGGAACTATGATGAGAAAAGAGTTATTCTTAAGTACGATGAAAAGAGGAAATTGATCATTGATCTAGCATTTACAAACACTAAAATATATTAATTAACTAAACCCCAGTAAGATTAGAATCCTCTTAAAACTGATGATCGCAATACACGACTTAGTATAGACTCAACATGATTCTAAGAAAATCTCTATATAGACTGGGACGAAGCCTCAAAACCATTTGATGAACCAGATTTTCAAAGAATGCATTATGAACAAAGGAAACATTTTGAAAGCTTTATGATAGATAAACATGCTCTCAGTATTTTATGTAGTTTGAAACTTAAATTTGAAGAAAACGCAAAGCTTCGCGAAGAAAATGGCGTTGCCAAGCGGAACTTGCAGTGAACTGGGTTGGATCGCCTACGCCCTACGACTGGGAGTTCACTGACATTTGCATTTATTCCTTCAATGCGAAAATATTTATGCTCATCTCATTTCAAATTAATTTGTTTTATTTAGAAATTTGTTCTCATGTTACAAAACTGCTGTGGAGGCGGACACGGCGTATCAAGATCAAACCAAACATGCTCTTTGTGAGGTGGCACCAGAATCTGTTTTGTGATGTTACTATTCTACTCTTTTATGGCTTAACGGATTTTGGCACACAGATAAATCATGACTTAGTTTAGAACATTGAATTTATATTTTGATCCCGGAAGTACGTTACGTTCCCGTGGGATAATTCTCGACATCCATGCGTGTAAAGCCACGGATAAAATCTAGAAATAATTCGTAAGATACTCTGTATTAACCCTACACCCACTAAGACATTTGAGTCTTGAACAAATGAATAGACTCAGGACAGTACCTCCTAGGGAGACTTGTAACTTACTCTACATTTGAATAACAGGAAACATTAGAATAGCCAGATAATGAGCTCCATAGACATAAAACTCTTGAACGAAATCGTGCCAAGATCTACCAAAAAGGGAACCCAGTATTTCCAAAACTAGTCTGCCTAAGGAAAGTGGATACAATTGCAGAATGGTACGCAATGAATCAAGCGCTATTTCGAGCTGTCGGCGTCGCATATATATCTTGGCACACGTAAGAATGCACTACATTGTATGATTGTCAATTTATTTATAGAAGTATACCGTTTACCTTTGGTCGTGTGGAGCGGGGCCTTCTCCAAAGCGGTTTGGTGTCTGCTTTTAAAGCTGTATCTACAAGCTGGTTTAAATGGGGCATTGAAATATTTACTTACTGGTCTGCTATTAGAAAAAAAAATAGTAAAATTTTAAGGAAGGAATTCTACATTTTCTGCAATATAATCGTAGTGAAGGAGAGAACTTTGAGATGAACTCCCAAAAAGGACAAAGAAACGAAAAGATGAAATATCAACTGCTGTTGCACGACTTGTTGGGAAGTTAAGCTCCCTTCTCATTTGTCTAACCTATACTATGTTAGGGTCGGCTTCCAGTCTATGCAGCTGGCTACCAGTATTATACATGGAGCGACTGTATATTTGACCTCCACCACCAATGACTGGGTTACACGATACCCCTTAGTGAGACTTTCAGGGTTCTGACTAACCGTAACAACTAAAAATCTTCAAATGAAAGACCTTGAGACCTTGAGACCAACGGCTTGACTGCCTTTCGTGGTACTGCGAAGTTTCTATGTAATGAATGATCCCAAAACGAGCCAACCTCGAAAAGAGGAGCTTGAACTTTGATGAAGAAAGCAAAAAAAACAAAAATCTTGTCGCTATGGAGATGACTGTAGGAGCATCTTCGACAAGTGGGCAGACCTAGGTTACTAGATCATGGCTTCTTACTGTATTAACTCTATTAACCTATTTCTTTCGATTTTACAACTTGCGTGGGTTAAAATAAAGAGCAGCTGATTCTCACAATTTACGTAATAATTCTTCAGTGGAATCGGGAAATCTTTTTTTACTAATATTTATATCAGCGACATCCCACCTGATTTTGTGCGAATTCCGTATCGTTGGGTGACGCAGAATGTTTTTACTATTAAATCGGGAAGAAGCTAAATGGGCCCTAGATATCTGCCTTGCACGAAATGAACTGACTGTAAATGATGTAATTTTTTATGACACTATCGGGTGGTAATTGGCAATTCTGTAGTATATAATTCAGTGCTACAAATGTATAGTTTTAATACCAGAGGCCTTTAAGGATCGTGGCTGGCACAGAAACATAGCGGGAAATGTCAAATGCTTTTGTTTATTCCTCGAAAACATAATAGCAAAAAAACCTATACAAATCCGATTACTAAGTCTTACGAGGAAATCGCAGACATTCAAATCTCCTTTTTTTTTTGAAGTCGTTTACAAAATAACGTAAACCTAATTACAACATTGGGATGAACTTTAACAAAGTAATAAGATTAATGTGCTCTTAAATTATGTAAAGCACATATGTTTGTATGTTACATGCGTTTTTATATTTGCTAATGGAAGCGTATGCATCAAATCATATATTTGTCACTATGGAAATATTTTTAAAAACCATTTCTTAGAAAGATTAAAATTATAGAATATATTACATAATGAGATCAAGTCATTCTACAATTCTACATGTTACCTGATGCATACTTAAGTGATAATTATGTTAATGTCGTATGAACATGAAATAAATGGATTTCCCCGATACCAGGATAAACACTATGTACTTACAAACATTCGATTAACAGTAAATATACAGATTCTAGCCTTACCAGTTGAGGAAAGACATTTAGTAAATATTTTCACAGTCAAAAGATTATGAAACCTACATATACATACACACAAACTCACGCCTTTTTTCCCATAGGGGTAGGCAGAAACTACCGAGCGCCATCTGCAACAATTCTTACATACTTCATTTGCTTCGTTGACTTAACTATTAGGTGATAAATTGAAACTTATCTATACTAATATTATAAAGAGGTAAAATTAGTAAGTTTGTAAGTTTGTATGTAGGGGGTAATCTTCGGAACTAATGATCCAATTTTAAAAATTATTGTACTGGTGGAAAGCTACACTGTTCCCAGTGGACATAGGCTTTTTATCCCCGTATTCTCACGGGAACGGAAACTACGCGGGTGAAACTGCGTGACGTCTGCTAGTGTCTAATAAATGCTCAAAATCAATATTTTTTATTATTAATTAAAAGATTTTTCAATTTCTATTAGTAATTATCACTTCTAAACCTACATTGACGTGACGTGTGGTTTTGTAAATTTGAGTAATCTGTTGCTACTACCTTCAGTATACGGCTTCAGAGAATCGATGTCTTAACCCAAGTCATTGTTTATTTTATTGATGAATGTCGTTTTCTAGCAACATCTAGCATCTAGACCTTATTGGTGAGGTTCTTCAGAAAGGTCAGGTGCGTAGTACTCGCAACCGGCGTGTGTGTATGAATGTAAACGAAGCAAAAGAAGTATGTAAGAATCGTAGCATATGGCACTCTGTAGTTTCTGCCAACCCCAATGGGAAAAAGGCGTGAGTTTATGTATGTATGTATGTGTGTGTGAATCTAGCATCCCAAACATTATCATCCGATCGACATCCTTCCCAATCCGTCCACATAATTCGGGTACACAAAGGCGACTGTAATCAAAACCAATATCGGACACAATGCGATATCTTCCGACGATCCTACTAACCTATATACACCCACTTATCTAGCAACCTTGAGGCACGAACCGCAAGAAATTGGCACGACCAACCTAAATACGCAAACCACGTGTGGCATTGAAATCCGTAATTTGTGAATCCCATTCATTTTTATAAAGAGAATTATACTAGAATTAAATGTACGAAATGTCGTCTGGGTAGATAATTTACATTATGTATATGACCGTCGCACGAGTAGCGGAAAAAAACCGCAATATTTTACAATGTATTTGAGGAACTGGTTACGGCGTAGTACATAAGAAATATCTTCAGCGCCTACGGCAGCGTAGTAACAGATGTTTTATATACATTTTTAGTATAGTAGGCATGCGAGTTTTCGAAAATTCCCGCAAAAATGTTCTTAAAATGGCGTCGTACTTTGACGTCTTTAGGGTAAGAAGAGCCTCAATCATGTGTCACCACTCACCTGTAGTTATAGTTTGACCTTCTTTGTATGCCTACAACATTTTATTTGCCCCCTGTTAGCATAATATTTATTCATCAAATGTATACGATTTCCGTCTTTCCTCATTTAAATTAAATAATTCTAGAAGGTTAAGGTCGGTTTATAGGAGTGTGCGATGTTTCTATAAAAAAACTATTGCGAGCCGTGAGTAATTAGAATCTATATTTATCCGACTCATAGCTCATCATTCAGATTAAGTAAAACTGTAATAAACGTAAGGCCTTTAATCATACAATGACAGAAACTTGCGAAACATCAAAAGAACAGTCATTTGATTGGCTTTGAAGCTTCATAATGATTAAACAGTGGAATAAATTTTCTTTTCGCTAACGAGTAGGTACGAACGATTATTTTCTATGATACCACTCTATATTTAAATTTATGGATTCCAGTTAAAACTTTTCAAGATTATAAAAATGTTATCGACTATTACTTAACCAGAATATCGTTGGAATGAACGCCACAGGCTCACAGCTGAGTTGACATCGCATGGACCATATTTTCTAGTCAACAAGACGTGGATAAGTGCGGCTAGACGGCGCAGTTGTCAGGGCATTAGCCACTCTGGTTTGTCTACCGTTCTAATCTCGATGTCCGTTCGCCAGTTTAAGTATCTCACAAATTTTAATAGAACTGGCGACTACATCAGAAGTCTGTGTTAGTCCCGGCTCCCATTTGACAGTCATCAGGACTAGTCAGAACCCGGATAGTCTGACAACACTGCCAAAATGCTTAACCTGTTGTAGAGGTCAGAAATGCAGTCGCTTTTAAAACACTGGTAATGAGCTGCATCCGCGAAGAATGGAAGCCGATATTGGCAAGTAAGCAGATGATTATAAAAAGGAAGGAAGTTATGATCAAAACGAAACAAGAGAACAAAGAATAGGCGCAGGAATTACATGTCCAATTGTCTATCAGAATTATGAATCACGTTATCAAACCATCTTGATTTTTCTGGAACACACTGGGATCAAAGACATATAGTAGCAAGAAAGACGGAGCTCAATAATATTTCCCGTTTATTTAAGAAGTAGGAAGTGGATTTCGGAGGTATGCGAAGGTCATGTAAAAACGATGAAGACGACGATGAATGAAGCTGATGAGACTTCGTAATCCTCAAATCAGTTGTTCAGATTAAACTTACTACACATAGAGAAAACTTGCTTTTCTCACTAATTAAACTAAAGTCTCTTGGCATTCTCTTTTCTGTGAAAGCCGAAATTGTACCCTTTTTAAGAATATTACACTCGCAAGAGTAGTGTGAAATTTGGCAAAGCTAAAGTTTATATATCCAAAAGGAGTACATTATGCTAAAACAATCTAATTTCGACGACCACCGACCAGTCATTTTAAAACCGCGAACTGTCACATCAGTAACAACTTGATCCCATAGAAACAAAGCAATAAAGAAACCCGGGATGAGCAGTGAAAGAAATAGCCATCTATCAGCTGTGATGATATTGTAGGCAAACTGAAAGTGTACCGCTAGTGGGCGTAGTCACGAGATTGCATGAATCAGCCGGTTATTCCCGACATCCTGGCCCAATTACATGTTACACTGGTTAAGGGGAAGCTGTACTGGCGGTTACTGGTTTGCGTTAGGGAATTGTCTAGGTGTTAAGGAGGAAAGGTTATGTAAAGTGGAGATTATGAGGTACTACTTAGTAGCAGAGCGGTGTCTGGATTTCAGAGCAGTTATTTTATGCTCGATCCCTAATACTTACATACCATTAATGAATATTTAAATGACAAATTTTAAAGTACTATTATATTATTATTCAAATTTTGTTGCTTTTGTGTATACCAAATAATTGTAAAATTAAACCTCTCTCTCTCTATCCTACTTTGCTGTGCCCTCACGGGGTCCATATTTATGTACCTAGCTTTAAGCCCTTTGTAACATCTTTTATACAATATGAAATGCAAAATAAATGAATATGAATATGAATATGAATACATGGGTCTTAAACATATCTGGTGTAATGTGGGAATACTATAGGATGCACTAGCTTTGCCTAACCCTTTGGAAAAAAACAGTGCTTTCCGTGTTCTTTGGAACTTGTACTGTTCCACATCTAAATGAAAAGTCGCCCTCCATTCTTTACCAATTTTCATTACTTTTGTTGATGTACGAGTAGGTACTTTACTTTTGTTTTTAGGGCGAATGAAGCAATGGGCTATAGACTAGATGAAAAGAAAATATTAGACGTGACACATATTTTTTTCTTTTTCAAATTGATGGAGAACTGCTTAGATTAAGCGCATTAAAGTTGAGGAGAGGGGGCTTGTAACGTCATTAGCTAGTGTAAACTGTACTGGCTAGTGACATCATGCGACATTTTGACTCGATGTATCGCCGTTATTTTTTGATTACCTACGTGAAAAAAGGAAAAATATGTGTCGAATGTATTCTTGTAATCTAGAAAAGGGACTAAAAACTAAAATGTTGTCAAATAGCCTATTGGTAATATGATATTAGACAGAACAACTAATTAGCTCCTTCCATTTTCTAGGTTAAGTAGGACCGTCTACATTTTTGTGGCTTCATTCGTCTGGTTTAAAGGTTACGTATTAGGAGTTGTTTGAACACTAATTCGGCATAATCTTATTTAAATATTAGCACAAAGTTTATTCTCGTCTGACGATAATGCGAAATTTATTTTGTTTGCACGTTTAAATAGAATTTTTAGAATACTATTTATTGTAAGACACCATTAAAACTTACAAATTTTGACTGAGTAGCTTCATTGTTGCTATATGACTCAGATTGTCTTTTAAGTACACTGATTACACTCAAATTTATTAATTTCATTACTTATGATGCCGATTAATAAATTAATTAATTTACTACTATTGGAATCAGATTGAAATAGATTATTTCTACATTTAGTATGCAAAGTATTGTAATAGAACTAATGGTTCTATTGTCATTTTAATACATCATAGTACTTCTAAACACTTGATATTTGTATAGTATAAATTCTAATATAAGTCGGCGACAGAAAATAGTTATTGGAAGTAAATGTATTAAACAAGATTATCATTCGGTTTTAGATCAACACGTCTACTGAATGATCAAAACTTAAATAAATTAAGAAAATTTGATACGGAATGTTTTTGTAAAATTCAATTGATGTTGGTAATGAGAATTGGACCGATATGTATTTTACTATTTTTCCCATCGACAACGTAAGGATTTAGATGTTGTAAATAGCTTTGCATAACAAGTTTCAAAACGAGCTTTTAGCGATAAGGCAGCCTTTTCTAACACTATATGTAGCTGTAAGTTATTATGGTGTATTATTTTATTTACGCACGCAAATCAACGAAAATAAAAACAAAATATTCCACACAAATTTTATAGACATAAAAACCTTGGACACTTCGCCTTAATGCAACAGCACGTGGGACGAAATGTGGACTATTAACTGAATCTTTATAGAGCCAATCTCTAGGAATGCGGAATACCAACTTGATGATATTCGACTTAGCAACAGTTGAGTATAATACAATTATTGAATTAATTCGCTGCGGCTGCGCAAACGTTTTACGGCGACGCGACGCCGAGACGCGACGGATGCTTCGAATTCCGTGTCATTGATGAAAGTGTACTGTAATTATACGGTATTTAAGATTGTTGCTAAGGTAAATATTATACTTTCGTTATCAATGGCCCTTGCACGAAGTTGTGGGTTAAAAATTTGGGTAAGTCATTCATCAGTTCAGTCAGTTCTTCATTTCACATGATATTAAAATCGGTGAAAACCTGGACTTTTTATGTATCTGGTCGGTAATTACTTTCATGATAAGACTACGTGTTACATAATATGGCATGATCGAAACAATGCCGTTCTTTTCCACACACAATAAGTTACGTTTCAACAGAAGAAATACAAACAATTGATCGACGAAAACTGCCTGTTTCCTGATTATACTTTGACCTAATAAATTATTGGTTTGATTTATTACCGGGACTAACTAACTCGATTATCGTGTAACGTGATACACGCACCGCTAACATTTCATTTAAGAAAACCGATAGGAAATATCAACACATGAAATAATCAGCGTTTAATTTTCCCCGTATTGATCAATGTTACAATATTTATTTACCGTGGAGAACCCCTTACGGAACCCTATAAACAAATACTATAAAAATCACAAGCACGTGCGCATTTTATTTTCTATTTTTATTATAGTGTTGCGTTTATTGGGATCATGCACGCACTTCCGCAGCCATGTTGAATTGTTGATAAACAAACAATAATATGAGTGATATTGAATATTCTAATGAGTACAACATAATGCTTGATGAGGTATAACGTAAGTAATGGTCGGTTAGTGGCACATTATTAGTGTCTGTTGAAATTATCGGAATACTCGACTGTTAGTACATTTGTATGTAGATTAATACTATTTGAAGGGGTTTGATTGTCAGCTGTTTATCGTATCACAAGAATCGAATGAGGAAAAACGAGTTACAACACTTCAAAGTGCATTGATGAGTTTGATAAACCGCTTCTTTGATAGAAGGAGTGATTGAACGAATGAAATGAATTCGAACTTCAATTTTTAAATCCATGTCATGGCAGCTGGTCAATATGGCGTCAATGCCCCTCGTTAATGTCAAACAAAAAAGTAATAAAATGAGTTTAGTAATTCTAGAAGATTGAAACTTTTTTAAGAATTCCTGCAGATCATGGGAAGTAAATTTTGTATGAATTAACCTGTAGGTACTTAGGTACACCGTCCTTAATTTCACTATAATAATTATGAAGGAGATTAACATTATAAAAGCAACGACAAGTCACCTGCTCTAAGAATCAGAAAAAAAACCACAACGACAACCAAAAAGCACGAAGCGTATCCAAACTTCAGAACTAAACTGCTGTTCCCGCCATTTAATTCAACCGGAATTGGTATTTAAAATGATTTACATACAAGGAATGCCGGAAACAGCCGCAGCTGGTATTCTTCCCGCGCAAATTGTAAGTGTCAACTAAGGGCAATGAGTTGCCGGGGTACTCGTGGACAAGCGAAGGAATACAGCATTAGTGTTAGATGATTAGTCATCTTGGGATAGGGTTCATGATTTCATTCCGTCCCCGTAAGAATTTTAGTGCAACAAAAGGTTAGAAAAAAAACTTTTCCATTTTTTTGTTTAGGCTCCCAAAATTTTAATGCGTAAAACGAAACGCGTCATTGCTTAGATTACAATTATTTGGAGTTGTGTCCTTTTCTTCTTTTGAATAAACCAAAATGTACTAAGTACCGAACTGAGAATTTTTGTTCAATGTAAGTTTAAAATTCTAACACAAAGTAATTTTCTTTTACGTGTAATATGTGTACTTACCTAAAGAATATAAGGTTAAGAATTTAATTTCATTGAACTTCGTTATAAGTAGTACCTAATAAAACAATATTTTTCCATCAAAAGTATTGAAATATTTTATTTTTTAACCAAACCTACCCCCGTGCAATTGTAAATTATTATTGAGTCAATTTAAATACCTCAACAGATAAATTGAGAAAAAGAAATGGATGACAAAGAACTGTCAGATTGGAGCTATTAAAAGGAAAAACAAAGAAAGCCTCTATTACTGCACTTTTAGTAATACAACCGTAAATTTGAATAACCAGAACCATTTTTTTACGTAATCAACTAATCTGAAGGCATATATTGAATATATACGGAACTATGAGTAAATTCGTATAAGAAAATACGAGACGCTTTGAAACCGTATCTCAAACATTATGAAGCAACAAAAGTTAATAACACAGAAAGAACACCTACGTTCCTCACCACAACACACCGCTTTTAGTTCTTAATTAAAGCTATACGGAACATAACAGTCGATTAAGGTTCCGTGTACACCAATAAAAGGCGTCGGCTACATCAGCCGGCATACAAAAGAACATTCTGAAAACGATAACCACTTCAACGATCGCAATCACACGGCGATTCATTTAAAATTTATTGCCATTTCGAAAAAGATAACATACGGAGTCGAGCGCCCCCCCGTCTAAAGTCGAACAATAACGTGCCCATCGACAATAACCAATAACTCTTTTGAATACGACGCGAAAACGGCGCGCGAACAATAAATTCGTAAAGAAATCGCCTCCCGTTTACCCCCATACGTTCCATTATACGTATAATAGTGTACGGTATAAGTAACACGGTATTATGGCGACACCCAATTTATTTTTGAGTTTATCGCTCAGTTTGCTATAATAAATTTCTTAGTGCATTTAAGATGGGGCGCATTGTATTGCAATATATTTCGCGTGATAGTTTAACCGCCACTTGGAGTGTGTTTCATAGAAAGTCACCGTTGAATATTTTAAAGTGTTTTTATGTGAAGAAAAAATGCTATAAATTACATGTCATTTAAAAGGATTATTTAAGTAAAAAACTGCAAGTACGTGCAATGTTTATTTTAATCTATAAGTGTAAAAGTTATGCGTTTTTACAGAGTCTAAAGCGCTTTCTCGCAATACGGGGCTAACCCCTTGATAGTCAGGATTACGTAGCGTTACGATTTTACGATACTTATAATATATATTTATAATATGACACGGCAATATGAGTTTTACTGCGCTTTATATTTTCCTTTATTTGTGTGATCTCTAGCATAGAGCCTGAACGCCTCATAAAAGGCATTACAAGGTCGAAGGACTATTAAAACGTTATCAGCATGCACTCGAAAATGATTTTAAAACACGTATTACAGCGGTGCATCCAATAAAAACACTTAATTATTATTCATACCTCCTTTATGATGGGAAATTGTAATTTATTCAAAATATTACTCCGGACACGGTCTAGCGGGCCAGGCCACGGCCCGTGGGCTTTCTTTAATGCTCAAGACAACTTTGTTAAACTAATATTAACGTTCATCGCGATGCACATTTGATTTTTAATGTTCAAATTGCAAAAATCCATGTCAGCGTCTCGCTCTGCTGGTTGACATACAGTAAGCTTCTGAATCATTATTGTAATCTACTAAATGGATTTATTATTCCATATATCAATTACTTACTTATAGATTTTCAGGGTAAAAGGGACTACGAGTTTAATACAAGATTTTACATCACCAATTAAACGTTTTTTTCTAATGTTTTTGTTTTCATATTTCCAACTGTAAAAAAATCATGACATTATCATAATTTCTATCCAACCTAGCGTGATTTTTAATTAAAAAGTAATGAATGCACCTCTTCCATTAAAAATCTCATTATGATTTGTTTTATAGTTTACTGTAGACAAAATCTAAATATTAGGAAAAGCCGACGAAAACGATGTTAACACTGTTAGACCATAACGCTGGTGGGTCCAGAAACATAATAATATATACTGAACAACTAAATAGTATCAGTTTGTGCGCCCAGAACCTATTCATTAACTTATTTACGAGCTGCTCCGGCAAACATCGATCCGCCTTTTTAAAAATATAATTTTCAACCTATTCCCAGACCTACTGAATATACACACACCAAACAACAAACACACAAGATTTTTTTCATTATTAGAGAAGAGATTAGATTTATGTATTTACCCTCGCATTAGAACGCCATACGGCAATTACACCAATGGAGCAAAAATAATAAAACAATCTTATCTGCTTCTTTCCATTTATCCCGTGTGGACATCAAACGGGTGATAATTGTCACACACACGCATCAAGGGTCTGAACATTATTAATGTAGTGAAACCTTAGCAAATATAACAAACTTTAGGTCTCAGCAACGACCGCAAGATCTCCATGGTTATGAAGATGCAGGAGGCCCTGGCGTGGATCTTCAAGTATCCCATTAGAAGGCCCACCTCACCAACCATAATATTATATTATCAAGTAACTTACTTACAATAATAAGTAAGTATATCATCATCATCTGCCTAGCCTTTTCCCAACTATGCTGGGGTCGGCTTCACGTTTAACCGAATGCAGCTGAATACCAGTGCTTTACATGGAGCGACTGTCTGTCAGACCTCCACAACCCAGTTACTGGGTTACTAACACGATACTCCTTGGTTAAAATGGTTGTCAGATTTTCGGGCTCCTGACAGATCTTTAACGACTGTCATAGATATACATGACAGCTGGGACCAACGACTTTATGTGCTTTCTGAGGCACGGAGGAGTCTTGGTATGTAATAAATGTTCACCCATCCACTAACCAACCCCTTCAAGCGTAGCTTAACCTTCGATTGCCAGTAGGTATTTTATTTTGCCTTAAGTAAGTATTTTTTAAGTATAATTAATCTAATGAATTTAGAACTTCTTTTCCTACATTCAAGTGTGAAAGCCTAGAGTAGATTACATTAAATTGCCTGTTTAAAATTCTAAGCCAGTCCTTTGCTTACAAAACGGGTAACTTCTTGTTAATTCGGGTTTTCTAATTATTCTTTGGAAAGCATAACATGAAACGACAGATCCCTCGAGATAACGTTGTCCCTAAATTCTCAGAAATGAACTTAATTCTACGAATTAAAGATCACTACAAAATCTAGTTTAAAACCTCACAAACCAGACACCTAGGATTAGAACTACTCAGCGCTTTAAAAAATCACTACCTCATCATACTCTTGCTTTCATCCTAAATAACACGGAGTAGAAATTACAATAATATCTTCTCGATACATTTCTATATAATTACCGTCAGTTCCTTTCTAAACTTATCATCTTTCACACAATCTATCCATCATTTCTTAAGTCTTTTTCTGCTCATATTACCCTCTACAGACATTCAAAACTAAGCTCAAACCATCAAAATTAATGTGACGTCACATCTATACTTCTATATCTATCTATACTAATATTATAAAGAGGTAAAATTTGTTTGTTTGTAAGTTTGTATGTTTGTATGTAGGGGGTAATCTTCGGAACTAATGACCCAATTTAAAAAATTATTGCACTGGTGAAAAGCTACACTATTCCCGGATGACATAGGCTACTTATTATCCCTAGAATCCCACGGGAACAGGAACTACGCGGGTGAGACCGCGGGACGTCTGCTAGTAGCTTATAACCAGCGGACGAGCAAGACGCTACCAACGAAACCACATCTGTCAAGTTATGATAAGCAGTTTAGAAGTTTTAACATACATGGCGGTCTAAATCATCATCATCATCATCTGCCTAGCCTTTTCCCAACTATGTTGGGGTCGGCTTCCAGTTTAACCGGATGCAGCTGAATACCAGTGTTTTACATGGAGCGACTGCCTGTCTGACCTCCACAACCCAGTAACTGGGTAACATGATACCCCTTGGTTAAACTGGTTGTCAGACTTTCGGGCTTCTGACTACAAGTAACGACTGTCAAAGATCTACAAATGACAGCCGGGACCAACGGCTTAACGTGCTTTCCGAGGCACGGAGGAGTCTTGGTATGTAATAAATGGTCACCCATCCACGGACCGACCTCGTCAAGCGTAGCTTAACCTTCGATCGACCCATGCGGCTGTTATAATTTAGCCACAAGCTCCTCCTGGCGGTCTAAATCATAACCCTCCTTTTTGCTTTCCCGTAGTCGGGTAAAAACGGCGTTCAAATATACAACGTCACGATGATCACGCAGCGCACCTGCAGCCACGGGTTTGGCGATACGTGCCTTTTAATGCCGGAACACTTGACGTCATAAAATTGATAAAAAAAGAAACGTTAAAGATACTATAAAACGGCACCAAAGAGACCGCTGACCTTTCAAGAAGAATTTTTCTATGAAATGTTCGTGCAGCTTGTAAAAGGTAGGTAGTTTGTTCAAGTTTTTCGTCATACAACGTATTTACGTCAAGCACTTGATGTGTTTATCTTTGCTTTCATTGCGGGGAAGAACGGTGGCAGTGGACTTGAAGATATAAGTGCACGTCATTCAACTTCAGTATTCTTTTTTAACACGCTTTTATTAGGTTTACTTGTAACTAACAACATAATGTGTAATTTAATCTTGGAAGCCAATTTTGTCTTACTGGTACTTAATTCTCGAATCGAAATGAAACTTTATGTGTAAGTATATGTAGTTCTGGTGACAATACCTACTATGATTTAGTATGCTCTCTCTCTCTCTTACGAAGAAAGCAAGACCACACACTACACCTTTCTGGATTATGAAGACTAGGTTTCCTCACGATGTGACCACTCAATGGCGTCTATGTTAAACTAAAAAAGCCATACACTCGCTGAATGTAATTATTTGAATTGGGACCTAAAACGAAACCTAGTTAGTGCATTCTAAATTCCAACTTTATCTCTCGTGCTACAAGTAACTGTTTATAATATCATTTCAAATGACCCTGTGGTATAATATTTTCGATAGACCTCTGAAGTTCAAAGATGTTAATTCTACATACAAACATAAACCCGACTTCCCAGTTAATTTCCAATAACGACTTACGTCACCCTCAAAAAAGAGCCAATAAAACAATGTCATGTCAATACCAATTTAATACACGCCAATAAAACAGACAATACGTTTGATATTTATAATAACATTGTACCGGGGTTCGTTTTACGATCAACGTACTCAGTTCAACGTTGCATCGTTGCAGTTATCAAATCAGTGGATGTATGGCGTTGCGTGTTTGTTCTGACGGGCCGACGCTACAAAGTTACTGTGTACAGATCATAAACCTCGGGTAATTGTGTATAACGTGTACATATGTAGAGGTATCCGTGTCTGCTACAAGCATGTTTTTTGAAGCTTGTCTGTTCGTTAGACAGCCGGCAGAGGTGAGTTAATATATTTTCTTTACGTTTATCAGTTGAGTTTTAATTTAAAAAAAGCACTAGGTGGTTTCAACCACTCTTACTCCTTTTGACATCTGTGATATGATAGCATAGTAGTGTGACTAGACAACTGCGCAGTCATACGATTCAAGTTCTAACCCAAAGCACGCACTTCTGACTTCTCAGATCCAAGTGCTTTTTGTTTAATCACTTGCATTAAAAACGGTGAAGGGAAACATCCTGAGGAAACCAGTATGCCTGAGAGATATTTCTGAACGGTATGCGAAGCCAAGTCAGATTGCCCATGGATGGCATAAAACTCTCGAGACGAAAAGAAGAATAATAATAATAATAAATAATAAAAATCTTTATTGACATATAATAATGTTTTTGTTACAATGATTTGTTAACCCTGCCTCCTGTGCTAGTGTACACTGTATTACAGGAGACAGTGTCTTCTCCTGGTCCTGGTGAATGAGACAATGATATCATGTCGTACAGATCAAACTACATTGTTATTTATTAAGAAAGCGAATTAACAAACTAAAAACATGAAATACAAATAATTACAGAAATGTTTGCTGCATTCTTAAGAGTGTATTGTGTATTATTGTGTCTGTGGAGTGTAATTTGTATGTGAAGTGTAGGAATTGTGTTGTGTGTGGTGTAATGGGTCATTTACAGAGATAGGTGTTATCCTTTCAGAAGGTTTTCTGTACTTTGGTAATTGCATGTAAGTAACCAAGCTTTAGTAGCGTAGTAACTTTTTGCATTGATGAGATGTAAGGGAATATATCGGTTTAATTTGATTTATTTTGTTATAAAGTCTAGAACCAATAATGTAATACTGACGTCTTGCTAACATAGTACGATGGGAATCAACTTTACAGAAACCAGCTCTCCTACCACGGGACATCTGACTCTGAGCAAGTGAAGAGTGCTTTTTCAGAATTGCGCTGTGAATGAAAAGCTGTCTCACTGTCAGCACCTTACTTTCGCCGTACAATGTCGCAGTGGGAAATCTACGAGGTTTCCGGAACATAACCTTTAGGAGGGCTCTTTGAAGAACTATAAGTAACCTTCCTGAAGAACTGGGCTATTAACTGCAATCAGAAATATTTATATCCGACAGAAAAGAAACAAACTCTCCGACTTTGCTACCTAAAATATTAGTATAGATAGAGAAGAAGAAAACTCATAAAGACGTTCAAATTATGGACATGACATCTTCTTTTCTTTTTATTTTTTTTAGAAATCACTCTGAAAAAAAAAACACAGTGAATGAAACAAAAATGACAATAAAATCCAAAATTTGTCACCCACCCAATTTCAGGTAACAATAGATATCATACACGCAATACGCTTTCTTCATAAAAAAAAGGTAGAAAGTTTACTTTATGGCGGATTCCTTTAAATATTTCTGTAACACAGCATTTCGTGGAACGAGCAGTTAAAACTAATAACAACAGTATACGCAAGCGGTCAGGTAAAGCTGCAGGTAGTGGCTATCGGAACCAATAACCAAACAATATGTCCGAAACTCCGAAACATCGGACATGCGGACAAACAAAATAAATTAAAGCTTTTGTAAATCGTTGATACGGAAAAGCTTGGATAAAAGCTCTATACCTATCATTGAAAAAAAAAAGCTTATTGAGCAAGTGCCGCGTGAGAGGAAAACTGACAACCTGTACATGAATCTACCATTGCAAAACTTTTTTGACGACGAGAATAAATGCCGTAAAAACATTCCTATACAAAACCAAAACAAATCGAGCCTCGTTATTATTAACTGGAAGTCAAAATGCGCATTAATTAAACAGCAGACTCCATCCCGTACCGTATCCAATCCTACACCCTTTTAAATATTAAACCCTCGCTTCCCTTCGTACATCGTGGAGTGTCCAAATTCTCGGTATGCGCCGAGCCAATATTTGCTCCGAACATTAGATAAGCGTGATCGACCAGTCGGTACACGTTCCCGATCGATAATCTGTCACATTCATTCATATCCCAACAGACCTTGGGTTTAGAGAGGAGAACGCTTCAAATAGAACATCGTGGATATTCGACAGTTTATATATATATATATTATAATATCGGTATGTTATTGCCTGCAAACGGAGCAGTAACTATACAAAATGTTGCCATTTGCAAGAAAACTTTTAGTGCCGAATGTGGACGGAATTAGCATAGCGATAAATCTGTCTTCGTCTAGTAATTTCCGGAACGCATACGCCATAGTCATTGAGGGAGTACCTACAAATAACATTAGTGCATCCCCTACGACATAAGAAGCAATTGTAGCTGGAAAATAAGTTATAAAACAAAACACATAAAGGCAAACAACGCCATTAAATTTGAATCCCCTATACCTAGACCTCTGATATATTTACAGTCTAGACAGAAAATATTGTTTATTGCACAATAATAGAAAAGATTTAGAATACCCTCGGAGTCCTTGGAAGAGGGGGCGAAGGTGAAAAGTGCTATTTAGAATTCTGTTGTGTATTAAGAGCATACTTAATCCAATAAAACATAGGGGAAGCCGAAATAAGTCACAGAATAACGGATGGCAAACAAGCAATTAAGGTCTTAGTACTTCAATAACAAAAACAAATATGGATTATTGCCATAAAAGTTAAAATATGGTGTAATGTTAAGCAATTCGTTCGAATGGAATTGCTTGCCATTATAAAGACTACCTACACGAATGACTTTTGCGTACAATATTAATATCAGCACAAAAGATTATTTGGAAAATATGCGAGCCAAAGGCAGACGGTTTCAATGGAATTGAAATTCTTCTCGTCAAGAGTAAGAAACTCGATAAAAACCCACTTCCGACTGAAAAAAACTAGTTTTTTCTGACAATCAATTCATTGCACAGAGTTACATAACATATCGCCTGTATACCACTAAGGGTTAGGCAGAGGTGTGCACCACATAGTACACACATTTCGATAATTATGTTTAGTTTAAGTCCCAATAGGTCTCTTGCCATCAACCGCGAGTAAATCTAGCTATTCTCTGGGTTCATGCTGAGAAATTCCTTTTGGAAAAATCTAATTATCAAATTAATTCAGGATGCTCAGCAGACCAAAATTAGGTAGTCACAGCACAATTTCAGTGTAATCAAACGAAACCCGGTAATCACAGACATTTTTTGCGTAAATAATAACGACGCACTATATCTCCTGAATTATAGACAAAAAGTGGCGTTAAATTTGATCGTACTACGGTCTACCTAGTTCACTAAAAAGACGGTCTAGTAAAAATTAAAGCTTATCTACGGTAAAATATAATTGCTCATACATCAACCAACCAACCGTTCACTAGCGCTCGACCGGCGCATTTGTACCGAACCCCGGTTAGCTTGACACCAAACATTTTCACAGCCAGACGTGACCATGGTACCTCTATTGTCAGTGATACGCAAGTCAGACTTCCCAGAAATGTAATATAACCTCAATGGCCTTTCATTCCTAAAATATATTTTAATCTAGGTGTCCCGCCGCACAAAATTAATCATCAATCTGAAAATGCTTTTTCTGAAGAAGCAATTATGTTTTTTGGCAGATCAATCTTGTGAAAACGTTTCTAGTGGAACGGTTAGGAAATTAAAATGTCTTTACTTGGGAAAACAAACGTTCAGTGAACGCAATTCAAATAAAATAATAATGGGTAAGGTAGTGTAGGTACGTTTCAGAAGGAATGTCTGAGCGTAGGAGTGAATGCAAATAGCCGAGCTGAATATCTGACTAGACTACGGGGACTTCCTAATTTTGAGTCTCCGGAAGGATCCCATCTAGGCATGTACCTCATCAGGAAGGGGTTGACGCCGTCTCGTCGCGTAGTATTCAAATCCAGAGCGTTTATCGGTCCATAACTCAGAACTGGCGTTGTTATGAGCGTTCGACATTCCTTCGAGATTAAACTCTGCCCCCGAATGCTAGATGCGCCTTAACTGTCCATACGTGACTTGAATCCGGCGTTGGGGACTAAAAAGTGCCCGCTAATTTTGTTAGGCACAAAATGGACAACTGGCGAATTTAAAATGAAGACGTTGCGCAAGATTTATAACTTAATTTGGACATTTGGACGGTGCTTACGTCGTGTAATGGGTGGAAAATGCCATTGGAGCTTACCATGACATGAATGGACATTGACATTCCGAGACATAGGGCGAGTAGTCATGCCCGGGGATCACATGTAATAAAATGGATATTTAAAGAGATTATAGACTTATTTAATGTAAGTTTTATGTTCTGTTTATAGACTCCACTGAGCCCCGCCTCGTCCAGTTCGTTGCCTGTCGCACAAGGGAAATATCGTTATGTCCCTTGTGTGACAACTTCAATATTAGATGCAGCAAGTTAATTAAATCCGACACAAAGTGTTGTGAATAAAAATGGCTGCCCTTCAGCAACCGAAGTATTGGATTGACTCAACTCAATTGACTCCAACGTCGCTCACATTTACCTATCAGTTTACAAGATCCGCCCAATAAGGATTTAAGAGTAAATCATACATAAAACCCGAATATGTCCAAATGGCAATGAAGGGTCAAAGAATTGTGAGGCACGAACTCCAGTCATCGTTGCTACGTGATCCGTTTGTTCGATACACTAAAATTGTTAAACACACAGACATTGAAAGGGCTTTTTTACTACCGGCTTTTTAGAACGAAAGCCATAAAAATGTAGTAGGTACAAGAAGCAAGCAAGTTTTTGCGGCGAACTGTCACAAGTAGGCCACTTGATCCCGAGTGTTTAACTCAGGCACTTGAAGCAACATCAGGACTGCCGATGACTATTGAAAGGGTACGAGTCCCTTTGAAGAAAAATCGAAGCGACGAATTTGTAATGTTTAGCCTTGGACCACTAAAATAATGTTTAGGTAGATAAGATTGTGGGAATAAGGAATGGAAAAGCAGTTAAAACATTATTTATGCAGATGTTTGTGCATAACCCGCTGATTTATTCGCTTAGCTGGAAGTGAGAAATTTGACTTAGCTACGCCGTGTAAACAGAGAACGTAAACTGCATTATTTAAACGACTAAAACGATTATTTATTTGAATGGCAATTCAATAAATCAATATTAGAGCGGCTACTGAATTAATAATAACGCTCCAATTTTTTAAATTTATGTACCCTCACAATGTCACAGCCATTAGTACAAAACGGGAGCTTTTAAAACTGTAATACAATACGTCAAAATCAATGCTGTAATCGACATCTCACGATCGCAATCCCCACATACCTGCATTACCCTCAATCCTAATCCCAAATTGCAAAATGGTTCCCACATATTCATAGAATTCATAGAAAAAGAAAATTTGCAATATGCCTTAGAAAAGCGGAGAACCTAAGAATTTCACTGTAACAATGGCATGTAACACAATAGATGTTACAATGGTAGTGATCACAATCAGTTTGGGGCCAAAAAAAATGGGTGCTTGGCAGATATGGGCAATTGAAAAGGGAACGTCTGAGCCAAACCATCTGCCGCACCCGGCGCTGCCTGCTCGTGTATAATGTGACCAAACGATCCCATTACCGTGGACTGTGCCGCTACAAACGCTAATTTCGACAATCGCTCAACAAAGAGGACTGTCGTAAAAATTAAAGACTTGTAAGGGGTTGGGTTTTGATTATAACAAGTTAAATATGATGATTAAAAGTTATTTTTATTAAGGCAAGGGTGAAACTCAGACTGGCCTGCGAGTCGTTGCCTTGTTCCATGCCACAAATGCATTATTTTTGTACCATTGATGTGGTTAAATAATTTTAAGAAAAAGCTACTGAAGTACAATACAAGTTTTCTCCAACTATTAGACTCCTAATATTGTAAATGTTGATCTTTCACGCAAAAGCTTCTAAAAGGATTTTGATAAAACTTTACAGTATTATAGGTAATTCAGACGTACTTAACACATAGGTAAAAATATACATGTGCACAGAAGAAGTTGCGGGTTACATTTGGTAAATTAGTTCTAAAGCGTCGGGACTTCAACATGATATCTTGCTATGGAGGTTCCTCACTTATCCAGGTCTTATTTAACTAAGTTTCATGGCACATAGATTGCTCACAACAGTAGGTTGTGGACCACAATAAGTTACCAAAACTTTGCCGTTAATGGTTTGTAAGCGTAAAACTTCAAACTTTTATGTACGGATTCGTTTATCCCACACACAACCCCAGAACACATTGCCACCATACCACAACACACCCCAGTCCGTATCTAACTAAACTATATCGTACAAGACTCTCTAGAACCCGTAATTTCTTCAAGACAGCACGTGTTCCGATTCTATGGCGCAATTTGATGGTAAAAAAAACAATGCGTCCCCTGTACGGATAAATAAGGGGATTAGATACGATTTTACTGTTTTTTATGCACAATGATTTGTGTCACAACAGCTCGGGGAAGTTTTATACATTCGGTGATTTTGTTATAGCAGTTAATTTTAAAGGTGTAAGAAGATGAAACGGATTACTGTCTGATGATGGGATCGCAACATGGATATTATTTGCATATTAATTTAACACTAACACTTCGCTCGCAGTTTACTTTAACATCCCCTCCAACCTCTCTTAGTTTTGAAAATAAAATATAGCCTATGACACTCACAAATAACGTGAATTTCTATTAGTTAAATAATTTTCAAAATCGGTTCAGTAGATACAAAGATTACCCCTTAGAACGTCTTTAACTTTATGATATTAGTATAGTAAAGATACTGCAGGCCATTTTACAAATTCTATTTCAATTATCGTAATCGTCATAGCGACATTAGAAAGAAAATGGCGTACATGGAATCAGCTGTTTGTCAACTGTCAAGTGTTCTATTCTATTATATTTTTTATTATGGCAAACAAAGCCGATGTTGACTATTCTGCCAATGTCTAAAGTGTATTAGACAGCAAGTGCGCAAAAAAAAGAAAAAACTACTTAAAAAAAAAACTTTAGTTTATATTACAAAGTTGAACTCAATGTAGGTCTTCATGGGTTAGTATAGGGCTGAAACAAACAAAAAATGAAATAATATTGATAAATGATATTTATTTCTGTAAATAGGTTTTCACTAACACTTTTACACGTCTTTTTTTTTAACTAGTAGATAAGATCGGAGTTTCACTACCTGACTACTCTGAGAAGAAACACCGAAAGAAACTCAGAGGTCATAGTCTCTTTTAAAGTCCAGACATTATCTTGGTCAAATCATGTAAGATCCATGCCGATTAGTGTCTGAAATGGTCTTTTGAGGAAAGAACCACACAGAATGAGGGGACCAGATCAGTCAGTGCAAGCATTTGTCAGTAATCGTGAGCGTATTATAATTGTTAGTATGTCAAGTGTTAACGAGTAGAATTTGTAATATGGCTGAAAATTTAATAAACTTGACAGTTGACAAACAGCTGATTCCATAAACGCCATTTTCTTTCTATAATAGAAATAGAATTTGTAATATGGCTAGGCCTGCAGATTAGTATATTCGCATATATCTATCGTATCGTATATGGTCGCTAAGACTTTTCGACTATTATTGTACTGGCGCACTTAACTATTACTAAGAATATTGGGCGACCGGAAAAAAAAGCAGAAACGTCCTAATGAAAACTCATTGCTAAAATTATCCCAAGTTATTTTTTACCGCTTACAACATCCGTCAAGCGTGCTAAGAACAGTTCGTCGACACTTGAGTCGGCTAGGCTGACCGCAAACATACTGTAATGTAGGTTCTTGACATGTAGGAATCTGTAGGACTTAATAAATTGATTTACAAGGTAAATTAAATGTAGGTTTTTCCTTATCACAGCGCACAAGTAGAAAGTGCTCACCTACTCGTGTAACAAGCAAAAAACCTCGTTTCAAAGTTCTTTTTTCTTCTTTTTTTTTTCTTTTTAGAAGTCGTTCATTCACATTCCGAACGTCGTAATTCAAGACGAGCCGCGAGCGTTTTCTCACGCGTTCCCATTTCGAATTTAGGCGCGAAGTTGCTGCCAGACACCTAGGGATGGGCGGCCATGATGACTAATAACTCGTAATGGATTATTTAGGTACTCGTAATGTTTTGATTGATTATACTTACTGTTATATTACTTGTGTAACTGACGTTCAATAAAAAATATCTTAACAATATGATGCTTTTCTTATACTTAATAACAAAAGATTCTTTATGATTTTAAATTGTAGTAGAGATTACAAGAAAACAACTTGCTGTATTTTATAAAAAAAACTCAAACTCGAAAGAATATAAAGCTTACCTATCTAATTAAGTCTGATAACCACGAATGTCTAGACATTAAACCAAGGCTTGATTAAACTATAGCAATAAACTATAACAACCGTACGAACATTAATTTAATAAAAATCAACCATGTTTTAATTTAATAAATCGATAATGGCTATTCGAAACTGCATAGTGGATTTAGTCGATTATGCAAATCATTCGTAATGGTTCATCACTAAAGACTTGACGGTTACACGCACCGCGTACCGCCTGTCATATCTAAATGGACACGAGTTTATTAACACATTTCTGTTAATTCGATGAAGAACCAAAAAGTTTAGTCATTGAGTTTTGAGGTAGACCTCACGCGGTCTGGCCGGCAGTGCCACCCACGCAATAATTACAGATGCGAAATGAATTTGCAGCAAAAAATAAGGCTTGTAGATTCATTCAACATGGCGTCATAATTCATAATAGAGGCAACTTGCCAGTGAATGTTTGATTACTACTTGAAACAGTCAATAGCACTAAGGCAAAGAATACTGTGCATAAAGATTCTTAAACATGAAATAAATCGAGTGCGTTAAGTACCTAGCCCAGAAACAATTTGAGAACTCGACTATTTAATAATGAATAGATTATCACATATCTGCAAATAGTAAAATTTGCATTAACGTCAAGACCTACTAAGAATTTTTCATATTTTCCTTGTAGGAAAATACAACCAAAATATGGGTAACGGGTATTTCCCGTCAAGTCGATTGGTACAGTGACAAGCAATAAAAAGTATACGTTTCGATATAATTAAAAAAAAAATCTAAATAAAATAAGTAGCACGTTTAACGTTTTATTATACAAAGTATTTTAATATATATATGTTACACACAGTAGGAGAAGAGTAATGTGAGAATTACAGAATAGCCCGCGTTCTTGTATTGATATTTATAAATAAATTCAGAAATTTGTCAACGTAGGTGTTTTAGCTCGCGACTGTACTTTATACATACAAGCATTAATTTTAGACTAGACCTGTATCTAGAGGTTTTTCCAGTACCTAATGCCATATACATTCCTTTTAATACGGCATCAACGCTTTTAGCCTAGTGTTTTGAGGTAAGGAATACCTACTAATTCTGTCTGAAACTAAGTACCTAGAAGTTCTGTCGATGCCCAAAATGATTTTCGCAACAAACTTTTACTTAACAGCAAATAAAATAGCAGTTAGTCTGCATCATTCCCTAGAGCCCTGCTGCTAGACAATTAATTTAACATCGAAAACAAGTTGCCACCCTCCAGACAGCCATATTGCACGAAGGGGCCGAGTAACCAAGCCAGATTTTATTCAGTCCATAAAAAGCAGCTTCAGAACCTACTTCCCGGCTAGACGCGGTCGCGTGTGAGCTAACGATCTCCCATTATTATTTAATACATACAAGTTAGTTACATATTTGAGTTAACACGAGCCGACTCCCTGTAATGTCCCGTAAGAGTAGCGTAGAAACGCGAGCGTAGTGGCCCCACACGCGAACTTAATGTGGTGAAACATTGAGTGGTTTTTATTTTGTTAAAATAAAGACGTTACGTTTGAAATGAATTGCTTGTATTGTGACCATTGTTTGCTTTATAGTATGATATTTTTAAGTAGTGGCAGAATCTGTGCTTACTGGCAACACACGCATTAGGTCCATCAAAAAATAAATAATACTGGATTTGCGAGCATTTTATACTTTATTACGGGAGAAATGTTAATATTTTCGAATGATTCGTGTTTGTGAATTAGCTTTATAGACTGTGCAGATAATAAGGTCTACTCAGATTGTTGGGATTATCTTAAAACTTCAATATTACTAATGTAAAGGCTGTTTAATAGGCTCCAGTCGATTAACAAAGTTTTAAGACATGAAGTACTCCGCTTAACTACCAAGTAACAAGTTAGCGAATTGGTCTAGACACTATAAAACACTGTAAAGACGCCCCAAAAATAGGTTTAATATCCGTAGAATTCGTACTCTTTCAAAACTTTTACAAGGGGCCTGTCCAAACAAGATGCGGCGATAAAAAGAGAAAAAAAAATAAGGCAATTTTGTGAAACGTTATTTTTATCCCTCGCCAGCTCAGTCTAGCCCGTGATTGATTTTAATACAGCCCCTCCGCTCTCATCGCAGTGCGGACACTTCGATATTTGAAAATTAACTGTCAACCGGCTTTGGATAAAAAAAACCGTTACAGTTATTTTGTTCGAAACTTAAAAACACGACTGCTGTGTGTACACCGATGTTAATTACCCGTAAAGTGTAATGCAATGTTTACATCCAGATGATTTTGAGGCAGCCGGCTGGCTTCTCCGAAACTCTATTAACAAAAACTAATAATAGTCCCGCAAATATTTCGCAATGTGCAATTATACAGTTTTTACTCAGTATACATTACAGAGCTAAAAAGATGTTGGATTACAATAACACGAATTGTTTGAGTGGCCGCGCGTGCGCATGCAGGCGGTACGTCTCAAATATTCGAAGATCGCGCGCTAGCATCAATAGAGTAACGGACTGGCATTCCGGAGGAGGCTTACTTACTGTTAAAAAGATGTTTGGATTCTTTCTTAACTTAAAACTTACTAAAGTGGATATAAACTTAAGATAATTAAAACACACAATTAATGTGACCTAAACCTACTTCTATTCTGAAGTTTTTGGGTAAATATTAACAGCTGCACGAGTCAACCGAAGGTTATGCAACGCTTAGCGAGATCATTCCGTGGATGGGTGACCTTTCAGTACATTTCAAGACCTCTCCTTAAGAAGATGACTTACATTGAAAAGCAAGTTAAGCCGTTAGTCCCGGCTGTCATTTATAGAGCTTTGTCAGTCGTTACGAGCAGTCAGAAACTCAGAACTTCGTAAGTCTGACAACTAGTTTAACAAAGAAGTATCGTGTGACCCAGTAATTTGATTCTGGAGGTCAGAAAGGCAGAACTTGCTCCATGCTCCAAAATAAAAGTGGTATTCAGGTCCATTCGAGCATATTGGATGCCCTAGCATAGTTGGAAAAAGGCTAGGCAGATGATAATACAACTGTATGGAAAGGATACCCTTAAGATTTAACTACTTTAAGGGAAATCTACAAAAGCTGCAGAGAGAAACCGTACTATTCAACGTTTTAACTTTTATTGGTAGGACGTTATTTTTTACCCGCGGAAGTGTTGCCACAGAGTAACAAAGCGGTAATTTTAATGCAAATTGTTGCATTTTTATGCATTAGCCAGTATGTTCATCTGCATAGAAAATAATATTTTAATGCACGAACAGCTGCAACACAGGTTCGTTATGGAAATCCTAACATATTTCGATTTAATTATTTTTTTTATCTGAATTTGCACTGCGGTGTTATCTAGATCTGGCGCCAGTGGATCACTGATTAGTACATATTTTAGTCTTAAAACGAGTGCGGAACTTCCTCATTCTAATTAGTAACACATCATTAATTAAAAATACATTTTCTTCGCATTCACATTATAACAACATTGTTTAACAACTAAGTTTTACGGATTACATTAAAGGCTATCACCATTTTAGAGCCAGCCAATCAAATAACCATCAATAACCGTTTACTAAACCACAACAAATAAATACAAGACTTTTTACGAACGTCATCATTCAAAATCACACAGTACAATAAAGTATTTATTTAATTTAGTCATACACACGAGTACAAAGTCAGTCATCAACCGCCCGCAGCGACCCATTCATTCGTTCAATCATTCATCCCGTAAAAGCGCGGGAACCTTTGTTGGAGGGTATCAAACCGATTGACAGACTGTGTCAATTTTGTTGTGCTGTGGCAGGCGTCGGCACTAAAAATATCTCCCACGCATTTAAGTATCTTGGTGCAATCTTGACGTGGTGAACGCGAAGATAAAACTCGAACCGTGTAACGCATAGGCTACTAATCAATTTTAGTATTTTTAGAGCGTCTTGTGTCAAGCGATGTTAGAGAAAGAAGAATAACACGCATTCATCTTGTGATTTCGTGGCAACGAACTTTAGAATACGCTCGTTTTGAGTGACTAATTATTGTTGACTATGAAAATATAACGTCTTAAAGAATTTTAGTGAAACGTAGGTAGTTTCAATTACTACCTCAATTATTTTTAGTAATACCATGAACAGCAACCAGTTAAGAACCAGACTAAATTTAAGTTAAACATTACTCTCCTTTGAGTGTCACAGTCGGGTAAAACAATATCGCGTCAAGCTGCGCCTTCACCTGGGACCAACGCAAAAAAAAACTATTAAATATAAAGCATCTCGGCACGCGACTACAGTCCAACGAACTAACGTTTGGACATTCTGCATAACCATAGTTTTTTCAACAACCCCCCATTTTTACGCCAAGTTTTTGTGCAAATCTCGCATCCATTGTACTTTTGAAACGAAACCGTCCACAATGCTATCAAGGAAAAAAGTACTTCGAGCACCTGGCGGGAAGACGCCGCCGTCGACAACTAAGAAACGTCGCAACCGCCATAACAGAACGGCCGTAAATCAATACTGTCCCACTATAAATAAGGGCTTAATTGCTCAATACGGAACTGGGGTTGCCCGCGGCTAAAATTCGCGTCAGACAATAGTCGCGACACACAAAGGCACAAGACATTGAGTAACGAGACGCCAAATATATGGGGATCCATTTTTTTCACATAGACCAAGTGCAGGTGATGCCAAAGTTATAGAAGAAGGTAAGATTCAATTATTCGTGTATTGACAATAAGAATTTGGAGCGGCTCTAATCCTGTTGCCATGCGGATCAGAGGAGTTCATTCAAAAGTTTGGAAAGCTGCACCGCCCTGAGGCAGTACCAACCGGCGCGTTAACGTCAGCCTATTATATCCCGTAGTTATAATAACATCATCTGTATGATAATAGTCTAACGTTATAATTAAGTTAGTATTTTCGAACGTAGTCTTTACAAAAAATGGCGGGGTTTACTTGATATCGCTCTGTGTGCGGGATAATAACTTGTTCCTTGTATTAGTTTGAATAAGACCAACAAATTATAATGTCTGGTATTGTAACGAACACAGCATAGCGAAGTCAGAAGCGGAACAGAGCCACTCATCATATTCACGCGAACAAACTCGCGTGTAAAACATATTTAGTTAAGTAAATTTTGATAGCTACCGCGAAAATTAATTTGACTTGAATTACACGACATTTTTACATCCAGTTGTGTTTTTATAGTTTAGACCGACAGGGACGAGGGTCTACAAATATTACTGTAATTTTTTGGTTTTAAATAAACAAGTTACTTACCACATTCTACCTATCTATTACTAAGATATTAATAAAGCTGAAGAATTTGATTGTTGGAACACGCTTATATCTGAAACTGTAAGACGGATTTTAAAAAATCCTTTTACATTCGTTATCCCAATTCTTGACGAAAGATTTAAGCTATTAACATCACGCTGCAACCCCTAAAAGTGGGGCACAGTTAGCACGTATATATGACAAGGAGAAGTTCTGCGAGTTTCCCATGTTACGACAATCAGACTTCAAAAACGTGATTAAAATTAGACGCTTGATAATAGGGGTCTTGGATAATCACAATCTGTGGTCCCCTCTAGAGCTAAGCCTGTCTAACACACAGCATAAACACGGCCCCAACATAATGTCCCTTTAAGAACGTCGTAAACTAGCACTTTTGCAAATTGCTCGTAAATTATATATTGTATATAATATACGAGTGAATAATATCCGACCATTTAAACAACTAAGTCTATTATCATATACGTTTGTAAGTAATAAAGTTTATCGGGAGTGGATACACAAAAGTTTTCGCTATTGTACCTATGATTTTATAGGTCTTTTTTCTTTGTAATATAGTTGAGGTGTATTTAGACGTAATTTGAGGCGCCTTGTTGGAGCGTGTCTGTGGTACAGATAATCCTAAGGATTTGTAATTGTTACATGTAAGTAATAGTATTAAAGAGATACCACACGATCCAAGTCTGTGTTTGATGTGTGGGGACGACAATTGTATAGGTACGAGTGCTATACATAGAATTAGATATTAATTTGAGTATTACGCAAGGAACAAATATTTGTATATATGTCGCAGTATGATAGATAAAGCCGTAATATGGTGATATTCCTAGGGATATAATTATAATACCGTACCATAGTTAAACGTAAGCGTATCATTAATATCTTACTAGGAATATAATTATAATACGGTTCAACTTTAGTTTTATAATTATATTACTAGATTAAGTTTACGCCTAATGATATCAAAACATATTTTTAAGAAGAAGAAGTAACAGAACAGTACAGACAGTACAGTACAGTACAGTATTATTGTATTTTAATCAAATGTATTATAATATTTCGTAATTTGTATTTGTAATCGAATTTTATTCTTATGGGAATTTTCCTGAAATAAATGATTATTATTATTATAACAAAGAAGAAATTTAAAAAGCGTAGTCGACGTGTCTACGCAGGGCACCTATTTCTGTCTGCAGGGTTTAAAGGAACCTAACTAACCTAACGTAGGCGTGCCCCAAGTCCTGATTATGGGAGCAAACTCTTGCGACCGTAAGATAGTAATGAATCGCTTACGTATAACTATGGTACGGTATATAATTATATCCGAAGGGATATAACCATATTACGGCTTTATTTATCATACTGCGACATATAATATAATATATTGATTGATTATAATAGATTGGATAAAATCACTAACCTATGATGTCACGGAGACACTCTTGGAACACATTAAGTAAATACTAAATAAGTAGCAATAATAATCACACACCTACAACTATATCTGGGTGATTCTACGCTATTTGGATTCCAACGGCCTTTAGATTTTTTTTATGTTAAACTAATTACATTGCCGTTAATGTGTGCTTATGCAATAAAGTATAACTTCTTTCATTTGGACCACTTAGTCAATTCACGATAGTGGTTTAATTTTACACATTAACATTATAAAATAGTAACAAATGTATACTCCCCTGGCCTACCCCATTACTGCATTTTTTTCATTTTTATGGCCTAGTACTTTTAATATTTATGGTATTGTGTTTTATTTTAATATTGTGTTATAGCTAATATAACTTTGAAACATATGTTATAACAATACATTGCAAAAGTGTTTATTATATAATTTAAAAAAATCTTATTTTCACGTCACTTGCTAAAAGCGTCACTTCACCTGGCGAAATTGAAAGACTGTGATTTTCACCTAAAGGTGCTAAAGTATATTTTTGACCATAAGCGACGCGCGTGGGACAGTGTGAAGTTAAATGCAAGCTAACAGTGTTGAGCACAACTAAAACAATGTGGCGTCAGTTTTCAATTCATTGTCTGAGAACGTGCTTGTGCCAGTAGTTCCAGTATTTCCCTTGGTAAGTATATCTTTTTATATTTCATCGTTAAATAATTGTGAATTTGCACAGTGCAATGTTTAGTGTGTGTAGATGACATTTATTGTGACAAATGTGGTCAGAAAAACATGCGGTATTACTTTTGGGAGATTATGTCCAATTTTGTCACTTCTCTGGCGTCACTTCTCTGCCAGTTTCTATGCCAGGGGAAAATAATACCATGCAGGGGCAGTGACAATTTTTTTTTTGTAAATATTTACTATTCAAAACGGTTTATTTCATTTGTTCTAGTTACGCAGATATCATGTCAAACATGATAAAGAAGCAAACAAGGGATGAGAGGCTAAAAAAACAGATCCAAGCAGAAAAAATACACTACCAAAATAATTAAAAACAATCTGATTAAAAATACAGAAATACAAGCGAAAGAAAAGCAAAATTTTCAAAAAGGAGAAAAGGGATAAATTAAGTGTATTAAACACGACTGAAAGGGAATGGGTTAATTTTTTTCTGATTTTACTTGGAATTATCTTGAAACCGGACATGGTATCAGATGGGCATGTAGACAAACCTTGCTACAATGGACAACTTTACCAGAGATTTTTTTTTTTAAAGTTCTTTCATTCATATGTTAGTGATACCTGTGATTTTATACTTGTGGAATACCAGATAAGTGATAAAAAATATAGTTATGCTGCCGTATGCAAGTCTGAATTTGATGACGAAGAAGGAGAGATTATTATTTTACTTTATTTAAAGAAATCTATTAAAGGTGCTACTCTTTTTTGCCAGTTTACTTATGATGAGTAATAGAGTATTCTAAATTTTTTTAGAGCTGGTTGATGTGCTCAAAAAGTTAATTATTTATTGTTTAGTATATAAGTAGAAAACACTTAGTTTAACCGAAATTATTGATTCAGTTCTTTCTTAAAATGGAAGTTTACATTTATAATAATGATTTTTAAGTTTACTTGCTAAGATAACCTCTCATAGGTGTATCATTTTACTATTTAGGTAAGCCTTAAATGTGAAATTACACTTTTTCGAGTATTTAATTATTAAAAACTGTTGAACAGTAAGTGTTGTGATTATTTAATAGGAAAAATTACTAATTTTGTTCAATTCACAGACGAGAGTGATATGCATTAATATATATATATTATATTATAATTAGATATTATTATTGTTTTATTATTATTTTCATATTTAAATTATTTGATGGTGATCGAAACTTAATTTTTTAAGAACTTAATGTTGTGAATATGTTTCAACTGTTAAGGCTGATTGTATTCTATTCATTAAAAATATAACGATAAAGCTATTATTTATTCATTTTATACAGTATTATTAAAATTCCTTAGATAATACTTAGTAGCCTGTCACTTTCCTGCTATAATTTGTCACTACTCTGCCAATAGTGTCTCTCCCCTGATAACACATTTTCCCCTGGAGCCTATAAAATGAAAAAAAATGGAAATATCTTCTGGCCCTTGTAATTACTTAGGCAAAATAATGCCAAGTAGTTGAATTATTAATATTAAATTAAACATATGATTTTTTCTTTGGGGACACAAAATACTCAAATACCGTAGAATCACCCATCTCTAAACACCAAATTCACAACACACACAGTCGCACACATATGATCACATATCACACATTAAAATTTATAAGTAAAATAATACTAAAAAAAAATATGTACTACTAACTCACAAAACACACGCCCTTACGACATCCATCACTAATTCCATATCATCACACTCACACACACAACATAACACTACTATCCTTCATACACAACACACTACCTTAAATAACACTGAACTCACACCTGCAAGCATGATTTTCTTAAGTTTAAAATTAAATTATAACTTTGTTATGCATAATATCAAACTTCTGTACCTATTGTTTTTTGTAAACACGTTTGCTTTGTATTGCTTTGCTATGAAAGAGCGGCGCTTCACAACACAGGCATTACTTGCTTTAAAGGGAAGCTCCATACACTAAACTTTAATGTTTACTTATGAAGCAATAAACTATTTTGAATTTGTATGGTCTACAAATTGTAGTTTGAGCCTTTTCCCAACTATGTTCGGATCGAATTCCAGAGAAGTCAGATGCAGCTGAAGGTGAATCTGTGTTTTAGATGAAACGACTGCGCATTTCACCTCCACAACCCAGTTACCCAGTTACTGGGTAACGATACGCCTTGGCTAAACTGGCTGCTTATGTACATGTGAGTTTGAATGTTTGTTAAACGAACGAAGGAGGAATTCCGTGAATGAGGTTGATTTCCATTAAAAATATCAAGCTTGTTCCTAGGCGAAAATACCTGATAATATTATGAATGGAAATTTAACGGAATCTCCTCGATCTCAAGGTTTTTGATCAAAGTAAATCGAAGTAGAAATAGCTCCAAGCAAGTTGTAAGTTCACGAAACAAACTTCAAGAAAACATTGTTTCACAACATTTGAACAACGATACACGTGGCCACATAATTATGGATATATATTATATGGATAAATTGAACACTACCTTGTTGGTTTAGTGGCCGTATCAACTATAAAGCATGGAGCTTTAGGTTTGATTTCCGAGTTGAACAAGTGCTAAAGTTAGTAATGTTAGTTCTTTAATTGAGTAGTAAGTTAAATGCTACCAGTGTGATCTCCGAAATTAACCACACATTCTACGAGGATTAAGTAAGTTTGGCATTACTTTACTTCACTTAAAACGAAGGAGTAAGAGTCTGAACATTACTTCTTAAGATGCGTGTCTCTGACAGTACACTTCATCATTTATTTCACGGGTGAAATTATTGGTGATCGACTGGCTGGTAGAGAGCCACTTGCTACGAGAGTTACATACTTCTTTTGCTTCGTTAACTTTCATATAGGTACTTCCGATACACATCGTTTTCATGATCCGTCATGGATCTTAAAATCCAATAAAAACAAAACGTAACTTTAGGGTTAACCGCTTTAATATTAAATAATTAACAACGCTATAAAATACGTAGACAGACTTCATAAAAAGATAGTTAAGGTGATTCCTTCAGCGTGGCGCGCGAAATCACTACTTTAGTATTTACGGATTTTTGGGAATTACAGCGCGCTAATTAAATAATGTTGTCAAATTGACAATATATTTTTACAAAATAGTCTGTATTTTCTTCGAGAGCAATATTGATGTTTTAAATCAATAAAGTAGTATTACGCTAAGCGAAAACTTTGATCTCCTTTTCAGAGTATTGCGCGCATAAATGAGTTAGAGATTTTAAACGAGAAAGAAGTGCACAAAGCTTAAACAGCTGATCCATCATCATCATCCACAGCCCGACTTCACACACTGCTGGGTATAGCCCTTTCTTTTCTTATACCAGTCTCCACGTCCCTAAGCCAGTCTCATCCACGGTAATCCCGCAATGGTAACAATGTCGTTTGCCCATCTCGCCGCCAGACACTGATGATGATGATTATCAAGGTTTGAAAAAAGCGGCCATTTTGGGCTCCTGGTAATAGTAGCTCTATTATACTCGATGCTTAACTAATTCGTATAAAAACGATTAAATAGCAAAATGCTCACATTGCGGCCACTAGGAGACCACTACTAATTAAGATAATAATTAATCCTTACTACGGCGAATTGTATTTCGATCAACAGTGGCATTCTATAAAAAAAACGCCACGTGAAAATGTTGGTGAAACGAAGGCGAATTGAGCTGTCATTCCATACTAATGCTAGGCATTGACAGTTCACTTCACTCTAATTTTCACGGCGTGACTTTAACTGAATCTAATCGACTTCATACAAAGCTCTGCATGATTACATTGATGAATCCCCCTTAAGCAAATACTCGTACCTACTTAAATAATTTTGTAAGTCGGCAATCAAACTGCACATACACAAAGCATCTAACCTGCAGACATTCGCATTAAGTGATTACTTATTTTTATAAGCATTACCTGAAGTAACGTACGCCCGCATTAATTAAGTGGGCTGTAAAAGATTGATGATGTTTCAACGTCATTACCGCATCGCAGACTTGAACATGACCTGTTCAACTTGGAAGAGTTACGTTAAACAGCGCGTATCATTAACGAGCAGAATTATTTATTTACCCATTAATGTAGAAATTATATGTGTACTAACAGACGTCACGCGGTTTCACCCGCGTAGTTACCGTTATCGTGGGAATATAGGGATAAAAAGTAGCCTATGTCATCAGAGGATAGTCTAGCTTCCCATGGGTGAAAGAATTTTACAAATCGTTCCAGTAGTTTCAATGCAAACAAGCAATCAAATCTTTCCTCCTAATTTTAGTATAGATGACTAGCACTTGCCTTGCGACTTCGTCCGCGTGCTTTTCCTACTTTAACATCGCCTCCAACAGGTAAGTCGTGAAAAAAAAAAGCCTATGACGCACAGAAATAATGTGGCTTTCCATTGGTACAAGACTTACAAGAGTTATTGAATCGTTACAACATCACAAACTTGCAAACTTTACCTCTTTATAATATAGTAAAGATACCTTATTATGTAACATTGAATAAATGGAAAGAAATTGTTCATTTAAGTAGTACCTACTACACACACAGACAGATGGGTAGTCCCAAAATGTTATGTTTGAAATTTAAAGACCAGCTTTTGATAAAATTTAAATTTCAAGTCTAGATTTCTGGATTATGCTTAACGGGCAAGACATGATCTATCAGGCTGCTTATTAGACAGCTGACTGGAGGAAGGGTCCTTGTAGTCATTCCCAAACTCAATATTGAATTGATAAGATGCGGCTTATTTGACAACAAAACGACGTTTAATGGAAATCTACAGCCGGACGCCGTCGAAATCTATTGAGAATACTCAACGGTCTACGTCAGACATTTCCGACTTCCAATTGATTCCAATAACAGACGTAACAAGAACCACTTGTAAGACAACAATACACATAATTGTAACGTGAAAGTGGCGCCAGGGAGACATGCCCATCGCCACACAATACGACATTTAAGTGATCGAAAAGTCAACAACACTATAATCGTATGCCCGGATCAACCATTCGATTATATCGATTATAAGTTCCGATTCACCCTTTTATTTTATCCACTTCCTTTTGGAAGCGTTATATTCCATATCTGGACAAAACATCCGGTGCTGTTAACCCTTCAGCTCCGCTTTGTTTGTAAATATAAAAACATTTAAAATGTTAAGCGTTACGTGAGTCACACGACTGAGGATTAAGGACGCAAATACACCGGTAGCTAAGCGACAGAAAGCGAAACGAATACTATTTTTAAAGTGAACAGTTTTATAAACACAGGGAAGTTTCGTCCCACACTCGACGTAGGCGACTTTCTAACTAACGCGACACTGTTTTACAGATCGTCGAACTTTCGTTTGATGTTGCTAATATTAGACTAAACGAAATTAACGTTTTTAAATGTACTCTGATTGGCTTTAGTGTCGTTGAAACTACATTATAAATTAACGAAATTTTTAATACTGAAGAGTATGTTTTCGCAGAATTAGCTACCAGAACCTTATATAATTTGCCGCTACAATGGCTTCATCTAGTACTAGTAGTTTCAGTTCAGTATGCTCAACACACCAATTTCCTCTAGTAGTCCAAAAAAAAAAATTAACCATCAGTTACTTAATCAAGTACAAATCCCTAAAATTAAATAAACAATGAATTACCTACGTGTAAAGTTTTTGGAAAGTACTTCAATAAGGTTTAAACTGACCAATAAACTATCATTATAGCAATAGCATACCAACTGTCCATTTTATGGTGCCCATGACACATTTAACCATGAAAACGATTTCCCTGACTTGTTGAGTAAGGTGCTATCAAAAAAACGAAATTTCAGCGCCACACATTCAATGTGAGCACATCTTAACACGACGCACGGGTCAAAACGTCCCAAAAAAGAACAAATAAATAACTATAAATTAAGCAGTTTGTATTCTGTTAATACGGTAGAAATGTGGCACTTGTAAGATGGTAGATAACATGATTTTTCAGCAGTTCATAAAGTACGTGGGATTTATGAATTATTTATGCAGCACAACCGAATTTATTATTCCAAGTATTAAGCCTAGTTTAGGATGGGATTTGAGGATGTTTTACTACCGTTGTATTACTTCGTTCTGTTGCTCATTAGACTATTCTAATCCATTCCTTAGTTGTAGGAACAAGAAATACAAAATGGAGTATGAAATATTTTATTTTTGATGGTGGTCTGCCATATATGCTGACTAGCCGATCAGTACATTTAAAATAGAAGTACTAAGACTGAGTTAATTGGATAATTGAAACACTTGATAAATAAGCAGTAATTAATTATGCTGAGAAGCGTCCTTTGCCCTGTAGTGGGACAGGCTTTTATGGAAGTTTAACATCCCCTTTAACCCCTCGTAGTTGAGATAAAATGGCCTGCATGACTCAATGATAATATATGTTTTTAATAGTGAAAGAATTCTTAGAAGTTTTTGAGTTAAAGCCTTACAAAACAAACAATAGAAATCTATTCTCTTTACAACATAATAATAAGTAAGTATTAGCAGTGCACAAAACTACAACGGTCGCATTTTGACCACTGATGATGACGTCAGCGTAATCAAATAATGTCAACCTATGGGCTCCTGGTAATCGTAATTCTATTATTATAATAGATATTATATAAAAATTCTCATGTCACAGTGTTAGTTATAAAAACTTACGAAATTTTCTGGGCATATTCAGTTCGTCTGAGAATAATATGACGTACTCTATTTTTTTTTGTGAAAAAAAAGGTTAAATGTAGTTTGCCAGGGCAGATAGTAGTAAGTTATAGTAAGTAAGAAGACAGGTAAAATAGTCGAACTAACTAATATAAACTTTACAATCTAAGACCTAGAAACGTCACCACAAGTTGCGAATGCCGTAAACCGTAGACCCTCGCCATTTCCCAGGAAACAATTGCGTAAGCAAATACATAATATGCAAATCAAATAATCAAGTTACACGAAATCAATGTCCCTGCTTAAGTTATTGTAGAATGCGCCGACACATCGACATTTGTTCTTAGAACAAGACATAAATGCTAAAATGTGACGCGTACAGTTTAATTAATTCTTAAGTAAAGAATGCAGTGTCCTCACGACTTTCTGTGGCAGGAAACGTGCCAGTAACAGACTTCCACCGTACCTGAATATATTATACTTAGTATCGTTTTCATAGAAAGGCTATATTTATACGAACTAGATGGCTACCGAAGAAACGCAGAAAGTATGAATTACGTTGGGAGAATTTCATTAACAAATCGTATCTGATCTATAAGAGATTCAATATTCTAAAGCAGATTTTTTTTTTCTGTCTAGGCCAATGGGGTTTCAAACAATGTTTTTGTATTCGATAGCTGAATTCTCGACGAAGTTTTGTAAGGTTAATTTTACGTCATGTTTAGAATCAGCTTGTATAATATAAAATCTTACCAGTTTGGTCAGCTGGTAAACCCAAATTAAGACGTTGTAAGTGTTATAAAAATTATACATTATTTTTTATTATTTTATTGTAAGATATTTAATATTATTTGGTATTGTTACAATTTAGTAGTTACTGTTAGAATTATATTTTTTTAAACCAAATTATTTGACTCTCTTATTCTTATAAATTAACAATATTTTTGAACTACTAAGTGAACAGATAAAATAGATTATTTAGTTCACGTGTTCCCGAACTTTTTAAAACGGTTATAACCTAGCCTACAATATTTTAATACTACACAATGAAAGGAGTTAGTTAGTTGAATTTCAAAACTTGGTTGGCAAATTATTTAAATTTAATTCTACTAAAATACTTTTAAATTAATCACAACATTTTGATAATAAGATGAGGATTCATTAGCCGAACATATAATTTCCACATAATATAGGAACCTATAAATATCTTAGTAGTAGAAAATATATTCATTTATGATAATAAAATTGAACAAACCTATAATAAAACACAATATTTAATGGTTTACTATCAGCAAGGCTCTGATTAATTTAATATTTGATTAATAAAATGTTAAATTCAATTATGTAACTAGATAGGCACATAGAAACGAGAATAGTAATTAAAAATAGGAACGCGCCAACGGTGATGCCGACGAATTCGAAATTCAAATTGACAGAAGAAAGGAATACTAAATATGCGATGCGCTGTGCCTCAATGGAAGCCGGAGGCATTCAAATTACTTTTCCGAAAACCGAATTCCAAGTAGTTTCTGTCTACGTAAGTAAGGTTCAAGGCTGGTTTATTCAAATTTCCTATACGAATTGCATAACCTGTTATTTCACAACATTTCACACGGCTGCGGCGCTAGACAGTCCTTGACCGTTGTAAGTGGTGAAGGCAGATTAACGGACGTCAAAAATGTGAAGCTTCTTTAGATAATGGATGTTCGATGTTTGAATAGGTTCGCGTGAGCGTTGCATTGTTTGATGGTGTTGATATTTTAGACATGAATAACTTGTAATTTAAAGGTTTTCATCGCTTCTCATGCGCGTTGAGATGGGGTCATATTGGTTTAGACTGATATCGATGAAGGAAAACATCGTTAAGGAAAGTGGGTTTATAATAAATTTAAGTCCAAATCGCTAACCCGCCCGGAGAGATAGGTATTTTTGCATTACAGCAGGAATGGTAAAATGTTACTACTTAATATGGTATTTTGTAAAGTTGGTACTCTCCGATAGTATAGTAGTTTACCTTCTCCGATAGTTAGTTACCTCGGTAGGTAGGTACTTACTTTGAAACATGTTGCAATAAAAACAATGTGTAGGTAGGTTAATTAACCTACTTAATCAATTTTTGTTGTGACTAACAAATCGATATTTAGATTATGTGTAAATAAATTCCTTTTATGAAATTTAAATTCAGGAAAGATGAGGAAAGTGAGGTTGAAATTTCAAAAATACCAATATTTATTTTATTAATTAAACCCTATGAACTAAACTTAACATTAGCATTCGAGTTGTTAACTTCTTTAACATGCTTTTTAACTTTCAAAGTTACTTTTCTTATTCATTTGATACAAGTAGCGCCATCTACATCTTTCCGTAACTAAACTTATTCTCGCTACTCGCCACGAGATGGCGCTGTAGATTCAGCGCCATCTAGTATAACTGCTAGTGTAGTAATAAAATTGTTGAAACTTACCGACAACACCATCTAGCGTGGAGTAGCTGAACAAGTATCTCACTTGCTAAGCAACAATCCGAACAGCGCCATCTAGCGAAGAACACTGCATCCAATGTGCACTCAAACACAATTCAAAAAACTGTTGACACACATTTCAATACCATAATTTTTTTCACGTTATATATTGGTCGTTTGCACAATTTCTACTACAGTTGTTCACTATAAAATTAATTTTAGCACATTTTTTACACTGGCACATGTGGTATTTCAATTTTGGTGTATTTATCTGAAACAAATAGAAATTTTTATAAAAAATTTGCACAATAGTATTGTAGGGTGCTTAAAAATGCTTATTAAATGTATATTACGATTTCGACATTTATTGATCACCAGAAGAATTTTTATATCCGGAACACCCAGTAAACAAAAAAAAATGGGTCAAAATCTAATTCTCTAGCCATATTGATATGCTAACCCATCTCATATACCAACAGTTAAGATGCATTGTAGTAGACACTTTTACAATCAACTGGGCCAAACTGAGGTGAGTTTGTCTGATGCAACATAGACACGAACTCGGAAATTATGAACACACCTATTAAGAAAAATCTTCTAGTGACATAGACCAGTTAATGAAAAACTAGTATTGCAATACGCACTTCTAATTGAAACAATTAACATGTTTCATATTTCTTCTTCTGATACAAGGCTAAAATTAAGAATTAAGTTTGCTTTTGGTCATAATAAATAGACTGTTTAAAATCATGTTCTCAGTAATGCAGATATGTTGAGTACATTTTCTAACAATGTGTTTTGTTACATAATGCACTTAATCTGCATATTAATAGAATAATCAAGAGATTTCTACCGAGGGCTATTTAATAAATTTCTGGTAACTAATTAAAGATTGAACATTATTTTATGGAATAACACTGTACGGATGTCAAGAAAAGTAATTATCTTCTATAGAGACATGTGATTGGATAATTATGCATTTAGTTAACAATGAACAGATTGCTTATGTGGCAGATGCACATGTCTGGAAAAATGTTTGAATACCCATAGATAATGCTTCAGTGCAGAACACTGAATATATAACTAATAATTCTGTATTAATTGGATGAGAAATAAATAAACCTAGATTATAAAGTTAATGTTTGTTTGTACTTGATATTTATTTTACAATTGTCTACCACTGTTTTGTCTTGCCTCTAAGGTATTGTCATGTAAGGTGGTATGCTAACTACAGGTGGGACGTAAATAGAAAAAAAAATAAAAACATTATGACCTTTCTAGAATGTCCTTCAAAATGCAACTTGTTTTTTCTAAATTACAGTAATTTATATAACCTTTTTATTTTGTAATACGTACCACAGACACTTCATCCAACGGAATACTAATCCAGGATGTAGGATTCATGATGACATTGGTTCGTAATAAAACAACCAAAGTATTTTCCAACCTAAGATTTCAAACTTATTTTAACACTGTTGAACACACGTTTTCTAATGGATAGACCGAAAAACTGGGCTCGGGCGGGGGCGGTGGTGTAAATAAGACAGCTCTCATGAATCTAAGGTCACCTTGCAGCACAGTTTTAAACTAAAACTTTACAATTAGCCTGAAAAATGCAAGCACGTGCACATAGAAATGCACCTAATATGCACCACGTAATTTACTCTCAAAATTGTATATATTCACACACTAGATAACCCTAATGAGCATCAATATAGCACAACGAGCCGAATATCGTGGGTTTACAGCCCTTTTAACACGTGAACTTTATAACCAATTCGAATTACAGCGGCTGAAAAAACTACACAAAGAAAACATATGATCGATCGAAATTGAAGTGCACATGGAGTTGTCTATGGTTCGGCTCCTGTCATCTGTAAGGAACGGGAAATGAAAACGAATATAGAGTCATAGAGGACCTTTTCAAATATAGAAATGAATATTCTTTATTTAATTTTGTAGTTTAAAATAATTATTTGTTTCGCGGAGTTAATAATTTTGCACTTGAAAATGATAGCTGTTCAAGACAGGCTCTATTATAAAGATTTTAAAAATGAATGAACAGAATGAATGATACTGGGGGAAAAGCCAGTGTAAACTTAGATATTATACCTGAAAGCCTGTAAAATAATCAACTGCGAACACAAGCACAACCAAAATATTAAATTTTGTACTCACCTAGTATTTTAAATCTCTTTGTACTCACCCTAATAATGACTTTACGCAGTATTCTTCAGTAGTGCAGTGTAACTATTATGATTATCACGTCGTCGTCATTAAGGCCTGCAAAACAGACACGAAAATAAATTAAAGGCATAGTCCACTACATGACAGTGACTAAAGGAATTTTTTACCAATGAAACTACTAGTAGTATTGACGCTTATTTCATTGGTATAGAATTATATATTATTATTATAAATATTGAGCTCTTGACTGCGTTTCATAATTTACATTGGTGAAATTCACCATAAATAAATAGAAAAATTACCGGTTCATTTTCCACCCATAAACTTTCGAATTCTTTTTCGAACTTTCCGACTATATTCTGATGAGATGTAACTATAACACTTTCATGATTAGATACCATAGCCTGGGTAGACCAGTTCAATGAACCAGACATAACGAAACCTTTAATTTGCTTGTTCTTTGGTGCTTGTTTAATATTTTTGGTAAACTGTGCATGAATGTTTAACTTTTCCGCATGTGCTTTTAATAAATTCTTCCTTTTAATGGCTTTTGGCCCGTCAATAATACAAAATTTGTGGTGCATCAAAATGGTTTTTTTGTTAGTCTGCACTTGGATGAAACCTGGAAAACACATAAATGACACATTAGTATGATTACTAGGTACTGCACAACGTTACAAGCTTATTTATTATTTACCATTTTATACTCACTATATTCTTGTAACTTTTTAATTTGCGATGGTGGTGTGAATGCCATATCACTGTCAACAACTATTCTTACTAAAACATGTTTCTGTCCCAGCCGTATAATTTGTTCTGCTATTTCACTGCTTGTTATCAAATACATACACACGTCGAGTGTTTCACGTGCTGACTTTATGTATTTGATTAATTTGAAGCAGTTCAACTCTCTACTTTCACAAATAGTTATGTCCTTGTTAGGTGGCACCCTTATTGTATGTCGGACAACGTCGTCTGAGAACAGTATTACATCGTTTATTTCACGATTTTTAATACTTAATACTTCGTTACATGTGTCGTCGCTTGGGCTATCGAGTTCAGTAGTCTTTCTTGAACTGAAGAAATACTTATACGCCTTTTTCACTATTTGTGTTGCGACAACCATCGTCGCCGTAGATGCAAGGAGAATCTTTGCGTTTTTCCAATCCATCGTTATCAATTTATTGCATTCGTTACTAATTTAAAACTATCAAATTGAAAAGAAACTTTAAAAATCAACAGTCCACCATGTTGTCCACGCATCTGCATATATTTTATCAAGTCGTAAGTTACTCAGAGTTTTCTTTGAATACCCTCAACTTTCAAAGCGATGTACAATAAAATTTAACTAATAATGTTGCAAATATTTTCGTCTTTTGCTTTATTCGGCACACTTAAGTTGCATGTCGAATTGTTGACTTAAGTTAAAGTATAAAATATTACGTTCTTGAGGCCAGCTGCATTCGAGAATTAAATGTTTTTAACTTAAAAAATTGATTTCAATATTTATTTTTCAATGATTTTGTTTCGTTCAAAATTGAACGAACCAAAAAGAAGGCAGAATGGATTATGACTTTAGCCTGACATTAAATCCCTGACTATGAAAAAATACCAACAACAACAAACGGAGAGATAACGAAGTTTGATTAAATTTTGATAAATAGCGTCTCTGTAACAGTAATATTCAAACTACACAATATTAAAAATATAAGTGTATTTACCGTCTAGTCATATTTAGGGAGCTTAATGGACTTATAATTGACAACATTCTAAAATTAGATTCATGGATTCAGTGCGTCGCATTTAGAAGAAAGAAAAATGCCAAAGATACCATATAAATCGCCCGAATTATTACATGAAGATGATGAGGATTACGAGATTGTGTCTTTTGAAGACTTTTGTGACAAATCGCCTGGTTCCAAAACTGATTTATTGACCTTAAATGATAATATAAACTATCGCCTTTGTTACGAGGGTGATAAGAACTCGAAATTAGCTGAAACTGAAGGTGAGAGTTCAAGAAGTGCTGATAGGCAGACGGAGACATCGCTGAATGGACCTAAAGGTGTTACTTTTAAGAGGAAATTGTCGAATTCGTTTGCTCCCTTTGGGCGGTACAATCACGCTAAAGCAGGCAAGGCTCCACTGTTCAGTGGGGTCATTCCTAAGCCGAGGAATGAAGGAGAATCTGGTTCTAGAGAGCATAGGTAAGATCCATGTGTCTTTTGCATCATTAAAATTGATTAATGGTTATTGTAGTCCAACAGCCTAATTTAGCCACCTAACGGTCAGGTAGGACTTAAGCCATTAGCTGGCCATCTGTTCAGAGTTTTTATGCTACCCATAACAGACCATGATTTGGTTTCAAATCTTGTTACTGTACTACTGAGAAGCTCCGAACAGAATGCCTCTAGAAAACTTGTAATATATCGTCACTGGAAAGGCAAAATTACTGATGTGAAAATAGGTTGTTTCGAGATAAAGCCGATCAAAGTTTTTATTTTTAGAAAAAAAATCATATCTTTTTACACAATCATCCGATTTCAATGAAATAACTTTATAAATAATTCTATTTGTAGCATGCGTTTACTGGAAGTGGTTGAAATTCGTTTTTTTTACTACTTTCCAAGATAAGTGGCGCTTCAGTAATTTTGACCCAATAACTTAGTAAGCCAAATTTTCTTAAACGCCACCAATGTAAACAACGATTGTATTTTAAAAGTACTGAACACAATACTATTAGTAAATTTGAGTAGGATGAAATTTCTTTAGCGTAAATTTTAGTGTCGTGTTGGTGTATCAAAATAACTTCAAGGGAAATATTTTATACTCCTCATGTCTAGGATTTTGACTCATGAGGCGATAGGATAACTAAGTAACTTCAACTAAAATTACTTAAAATGTTTTTTTTTCGTAATCAGTTGTTCAGCAAAGTAACATTAAGGATCAATCACACTTTATTGTAACTGGGATAAAACTACTGTTCCCTTTAGGTATTTAAAAATTTTTCATATTCGTGTTTTCGAAAATTACTTCTAGAAGGTTGTGTGGGTGTTTGGTAGAGGTAAGGAGGGTGGCGTAGGGTGCGTAGGGTAACGTGGGGGTCGGACCGGGAGACGTAGGTGTAATCACTGGGCAAGCCAGTTTAATAATTTACACGGTATAATGATAACTGTAAATAAAAAAAATGTTTTAATTAAAATACAGTACCTAAGTGGTAGCATAATAAACTTTTATTGAATCAAAAAACATAGGTATCATGATATTTATGAACCAGGGCACACACGCGCTTAGATCTAAAAATTATTTGTTATTAACGAAAACTCAATGGAACAGTCTACTATTAAAAACAAATCAAAAATTAAAAGCCTCTTCTGGCAAAAACAAGTAACAAAAATTATAAAAACTTAATATTTGGCATGTCTTAATAAACAAAATATTCATTTTTCATTCATTCCTTCATTAACCCTAGAAGCCCAATCTACGTCATTTTGACGTACACTCCAACGAAAATACGTTGCCTTTTTCTAATGCACGCTCGGATCGCCGCTCCCCCCCGCGCCAACTCAGTAGCCGCGAAGACCTTTTTTTTTTTTTTTAGGGGTGGAAAATCCTCATGGATGTCCCCCGCCCGGGGAGGCGGAGGGGTCTGTCAGACTCTTACTGACTAAAAACCACCCCGTGTTCCTTCTCACACCTGCGCCGGGGGTCACGGGAACGGAAGATACTTCCGCGACCCCCGACTGGTTCCGGCTCCGCGGGCCTCGCCAGGTCAGCGAGGGGAGTGAGGTGTTAGACTCCCCTCGCGACGTCTAAGAGGGGCGCGCGTCAACACGACGCGCCACCATCTCGGGTCCATGCACGTGGGGGGCGGCGGACATCCCCGCGTCCGTCGCCCCTGGACCCAATTAGGGGGGGCTGGAAGAGGGCGTTGTCCGCCCTCCGCCTGCGCCCGGTGCGTCTGCTGCGGGCAGGGTGAGTGGAAGTAATCTCCCTCTCCCTTTCCGCAGCCTCATTGCGAAACAGTCATTTCGCAGAAGGACACCACCGCGTCCCAGGACCCGACGCTGCCGACCATCTTCTCGACCACGGCCGGCAGCGACAAGTCACTGCCTACTCCAGAGACGACGGCACGGCGCGGCTCCTCCCAAGCGGCACACTCTGCCAGCGTATGCTGCACCGTGTCCTCCCGACAGTCGACGCAGTGGTGACACCGGGCGTCCGGCTCCCTGTTTATGCGACACAGGTACTTTCCGAAGCAACCGTGCCCGGAAAGTATCTGCGTCACCCGAAACGACAGGGCCGTGCCTCCTCCCGAGCCAGCGCTCGAGCACCGGCCGGACCGCCTCGATGGTGACGAGGCCGGCGGTAGGGCACGAAAGCCTGTCCCGCCATTCCGCCACCAGGACCTCGCGCAGCTGCGACCGACGCAACTCCATGTGTCGCTGCATCGGTCGCTCGCCGCGCGCCTGCATTTCCTCGCGCCACCGGTACAGTGACGCGAGTACTTTCGCCTCCAGGTTCCAGGGCGGGGATCCGGCCAGTACTCCGGCAGCCTCGTAGGAGATCGTGCGATAGCCCCTGATGACTCTGACGGCCATCGCTCGCTGCGGTCTGCGCAGGACAGCGATGCTGCCGGCCGTCAGGTCAGCCGCCCAGATCGGGGCCCCGTAAAGGGCCATCGATCGCACGATCCCCACGTAGAGCCGCCTACAGGCGGCGCTCGGGCCCCCCAGATTGGGAAGCAGCGTTGATAGCGCCCCGGCCGCGCCCAACAGCTTGGGCGCCAGCCGCCGGAAGTGAGGTCCGATATCCCAACGGCTGTCGAGCACCAATCCCAGGTACTTCATGGTGGACTCGACAGCGATTCGAACCCCACCGACCACTAGGTGTGATCCGGCGGGTGGCGCCCGACGGGGGCCGTGGAAAACCATAGCCTCCGTCTTGCTGAGGGCCACCTCCAGGCCGAGGCGCCGTATGCGGCCCACCACCTGTAATGAACACCTGTAACCAACATTAGATGGCTGCATCACTTCGGTAAGTACCGCCATTTTTTCGTTATTACAATGTTGCACGTAAATTTGACGTATGTTTGGGCTTTGTGTAACTTTTGCGAATTGTTTTCATTTTGTAATATTATGATTTTTGTTCGATTATTGTTTTATTTTCCATAATTTTCAAACTGTACTTTATTTTTAGGAACGAATGTACAATGGCGTCCTATCGACGGTTGAATATAGACAAAATAGCATCAGTATTGGAAAATGAAGACGATTATTCTCCGCACGATACTGACTCGGAACAAGAAGATTGTGTGACTCAAGACGACGTGCCAGAGACAGCAACAGAGACTTCCTGTAATAAGCCCGAACCAAAGAAACGACGATATTGTGGGTATTGCTCGTACAAAAGAAGAGGATGACCAAAACACAATACTCCAAATGCAAAAGAGCAATATGCGGTGAACACAATATTGATATTTCTCAAGACTGTGTATAAAAGCTGATTTTTGAATATTAAAGTACTAAGTATTGATAAGAGTTGATTAATTTTTTTAGAAAAAAAAGTGATTTGGTTGATTGTTGTAAAATTTATTTAATTATAAGAAGAAACCTAAGAAGATCTCATTTTTTGTACATTTTTTTTACTTTGCTTAATGTAACTTTGTAAAGGTAAAAATAAAAAGTTTTAAATATTTAAAATACGTTTTTTTATTTCATAACAACATATTTTAAATAAATAATCCAAAAACTAATAAATATCTAAAATAAAATAATTAAATTCAGCGATTTGATTTATATACGTCATTTTTACGTATGATTGGGCTTTATAGCCTCAAAAATATGATTGGGCTTCTAGGGTTAAAATCAATGAATTTTTGACTTTTCATTCACTACGTAATCTGAACAAAAACGGCACAATTGCAAGGGAAATAAATAACTACTTACCTCTTTATAAATTCAAAACTGCACGATCCCACTCATTGATTCACTAAAATAGATTGATAACGCTAGCAAAAACGACAAATTGACGTCCTTCCGCAGTGGCTCGGTCGAGCAGAATGGCGGAACAGCTTAATTTTAGTTTATTTGAGGGGCGTATCGCATATCGTGCCCTTGAAGAGGACGTGTATAGCTTAACCGGGCGTCTCTGTAGAGATATCTTAAGCAAAAAATTAAGACCTCCAGCCAGAGTATAAAACCTTAAAAACTAAGCGACTACGCTAAGGGCACCCCCTGCGGGGTACGAGCCTCGGCTTAGGGCGTCGCTGGGAGAGGACAGCAAGGGACGGCTGGATCTGTGTGGTTATTATTTGGGGGCAGCGAGTTTATTATAACTACTGCTCAGCTCGCGGGCTGGCACACAAGCAAGGGACGGGAGGACGGGTAATTATCGGGGGCGTCGCGACGGACCTCGACGGCGAGGCCGGAATCGGGCTGCGTTCTTGCGAACTGTGCTGGTAGACTTATCGCTCTCCTGGAGGAGGGTGATAGCGTCATCAGGGACGGTGAGGGTGTGTCTCGGTGCCGTATCTTAGAGATGCGGGACGGAGTGTATCGGGCGGCCGACACCACGAGGGGGTTGGGGTGTTTTTCAGCTACGTCCATGAAACGCTTGGTGAGGCGTTTCATGAACTGCTGAATTGTAGGGATTTTGAGATCTACGTGGAGAATCTCATTTCGGACATAGAAGGGGGCTCCCGTTATCCTACGGAGGAAACGGTTTTGGAGGGTTTGCATCCTATGGATATGCCTAGGGTGCGCATGTGCGAAAACTGCGCAAGCATAGGTCATGATGGGGCGAATGACCGCGATGTAGAGACGCAATTTGCACTTGAGTGACAATTTGCTTCTCGGGGTCGTGAGGAAATGAAGCCTACTGGAAGCGAAAGCGGCTCGCGAACGAGCCATCTTTATGTGCTTCGCGAAGGTAAGATGATGGTCGAGAGTAACTCTTAAGTACTTTGCCTCCGAGTCCCAAGGGATGGGGGTGTCGTACATAGTAATTGGATCGGGGGTTGGGACAGTGCGACGCGGTCTCGGGAAGAGGACCGCTTGGCTTTTTTCGGGGTTGACCTCTATTCTCCATTTCTGGAACCAATCGCCTAGGGCGTTTGCGGAAGATTGGAGAGTGCGAGCTATCGTGACTGGATTGGTGCCAGTGTAGTAGATTGCCGTATCGTCGGCGAAGAGAGCTAACTGGGACCTATTACTGATGGGAATGTCACTGGTGAACAGTGAGAAGAGGAGAGGGGAGAGCACGGAGCCTTGAGGGACGCCCGCGCAAATCGGATGGGGATGGCGGAACAGCCAGCGCGCGCGCGGTTTTGTTACATTTTATGCTACCTAATCTTTACACATTGAAGAATATTTCGTCCAATTAGCTGCTTACAATATACTTTAGCAACGACGATAGCAAAACATATACCTTAATATTTTACTGAAGTTACATAACAGAGTATTTCATTAATCTTATTTGATAAAATAAAAATAATCGAAGTCCGTAATAATTACTTTAGCTCTTTGATTAATATTTGACAACGCAACACATTTTTCTTTTCCGAATATTTTTCAATAACTTGAGATTACCAAATGTACTTAATGTACTTGTTGTTTATCTGGATGGAAAAACAAAAATACGTTTGTTTAATTTGTAAAGAAGTCAATACAAAGCAAAATTACTGCTTACTCACAAGCTCTTTACAGACAGCAAATGTAAATTACTTATACGCCAGCATCTTTTCAAAAGTAAGACGGCAACATTTCTTGTCCACCATACACTCTAAAAATAATGAAAGCAAAATTACTTAAACGCCAGGCATCATTGAAATAAACGTAAACCAAAATTTCTTTAGCTGAATTTTTATTACATTCAAGGTAAGCACAAATTACTTAAAGGCCATTCTTTTTTAGGCTACACAAAGGCAATTTTATTCAAGCGCCAAACTTAATATTTAATATTCAGGAAATATTTCTTGAGCGACATGAGTGAAAAATTGGCCAAAAAACACGTCGCTTCAGTAATTAGGAAAAAAAAGTAGCACCTTTTTTTAGGTTACTTAAACGCCACAAAAATGCTCTGATTGCAATGGTTCCTAGGCAGATCGACGCAGAAAAAATCGCCGATTCCGAATATGTATATAACTCAATTATGCCCACTTTGTATGACAGAAGTAATTTTGCCTTTCCAGTGACGATATATTTTTTTTTATTATTGATATTCATGCGTTTGACCACTATCTCACCTGATGGTAAGCGATGATGTGGTTGACGATGAAGCACGCTTGCCTAGAACCAACCAGTTCACTCTTGCCTTGGAGACCCCTAGGTTGTAGCTATCAGGAAACACCGACTACGGCAGGGAATTCCAGTCTTTAGCTGTTCGCACAATGAATGTGTTCCCAAAGCGTTTAGTACGTATGGTTGGGATATCTACCATGTACAGGTGGCCCAGTGCCGTACGTCTGGTGGTCTGATGATGAAAAGGGCTTGGTGAAATTAAATCGTGCAATTCCGATGCACACTCTCCGAAATATAACCACAACTATTATTCCACAATTTTCACATAACAGCATCTAGGCCTAAACAAAGCAAATCAGAAAACGAAGCGAAGCAAAGCAGATCTAGTACTACAAAAAAAAAAGAAGGTTTGTGCTCATCTCACAAACGTTTGACTTGGTTGGGTATTAAACCCCCAACCACAGTCTAATAACATACAGTCGTCTGACGAAGCTGTCTAGACAGGGCAAGATTAAATTAATATTAAAGATACCGGGCTGGTATCCGCAACTCCACGTCAAAGCGCGTATTTTGAGTTAAAAAGACAGGGCAATAGTGCGGGGTGTGAGGGGCGAGACGCGGGAAAGCCACTCCCGCACTGCGAACATACCAATGTTCATAGTGCGGGAGGTATTATTTAACTCTAACGCGTGTAGAAGTTGTCGGCATCTTTCCAGAGATCAAAGGCGTCGTCCTACTGTATTAATATTTATACTGTGCCCCAACAGTATTTACTTCATTGTTGTATTATCGAGGTAGGGACACATATAACATCCACCAACCTCTACTAACCCACATTGATGACCCATTTGGCACAGTAGCTGAGTGATTGACTGCTAATGTGCGTGTTGTGGGTTCCATTCCAATTCAGAAAAAATATTTGTATGGGCTACGGGTAGATCTTCTCGGTCTGGTTATTGGTCTATGTGACTTTTTGACCACTATCTTACCTAATGGGAACCATTGATATGGTCCATGATGAAGCATTAAGCTATTAACTCATGACTTAAAGACTCCTAGATTGTACCTATCAGGAAACACAGATTCAGGTAGGGAATTTCACTCCATAGTAGTACATACAATGAATCTGAAACATTAACACACACATCTACAATTTCACTACATATCTTACTACTAATACCTACCTATTATAAACGCGAAAGTTTGTGAGGATAGATGGATGGATGGATGTTTGTTACTCTTTCACGTAAAAACTACTGAATGAATTTTAATAAAATTTCGTATGTAGTTAGCTGACACCCTGGATTAACACATAGGCTACTTTTTATTCCCACGGGAACGGGACCTACGCGGGTGAAACCGCGGGACGTCTACTAGTATTATAAATGTGAAAGTTTGTTTGGATGGATGGATGTTTGTTAGGTACTCTTTCATGCAAAAACTACTAAACGGATTTGGATAAAATTTAGTACACAGATAGTTTATAACCTAGATTAACTCATAGGATAGTTTTTATCCCGATTATATCTTCCCGTGGGATATTTTCCGAGTTGTAGCGGGCGAAGCCACTGGCAACAGCTAGTTTTTAATAAATCATTCAAGATACCTAACTAACGAATAAACATTGTATCTAAACAAATTAGACATTAGTACTTAGTTACAAGGTTCAAAGTGAAACGAAATCATGCTGCACTCATTGTAGTATGATTAATACTTAATAGTCCATTTGATTTGCTCAGCAAACATGAACTTTGAAAACATATCAAGCTATACATTTCTAGTGTAAGCTGGTTTCGCATAGTATAAGATTTCTGTACAATGCCAGGTCAGCGTAAACTGGTAATATGTAGCTTGATGTTTAGCTGTGTGCACAATTAATTGTCTAATATTAGACTGATAAAGAAGCCTCACATTCTCTTTATTGTACTTAATGTTGTGGGTGAGTAAACTTGTGTTAGGAACCTTTGTGCGTAAAACATGGCAAAGTGAGTATTTTACTTTGAAAATCTTTATGTGTCATTGTTTAAGCGTAACAAGTTTTAATCTTAACTCTATACTAATATTATTCAGAGGAAAAGTTTGTTTTTCTGTTGGTTTGTAGGAATTTAACTGAAAAACTACTAAACTGATTTTATAAATTCTTTCACCATTAGAAAACTATGTTATTACCAAATAACATAATCTATATTTAATTTTCGAAACTACAAGGGAGTGGAAAGAATGTAAAAGTTTGAAGGGAAAAGTATGAACTTCACTCCTAATACTTGACTTAAAACTGGACTGGCCTGTTGGTCTAGTAGTTAGTGACCCTGACTGCTATGCCAGAGGTTGTGGGCTCAATTCCCATCCAGGACAAATGTTTGTGTGATGAGCATGATCATTTGTTCTGTGTCTAGGTGTTATTTATCTATACATATAATAAGACTGTAAAAAAACTGTGTCTGTACATTGAATATATTTAAAAAATAATAATTGAGGGGGGCTTAGAAACAGTAATAGAGCACGAATCCAAAAAAAAAAGTCTGTCTGTTTGTCTGTTTGTCTGTTTGTCTGTTTGTTTGCACACGCTAATCTTCGGAACTACTGGACGGATTTGAATGATTTTTTTTTTGTTGTATAGATATTAAGTCTGGTCAACACATAGGCTATAATTTATCTTGGAAACTGGAACACCTGATGCAGAACCGCAACAGACCAGCTAAACTATAGGCGATACAATAATGGTCCCATAGCAAAAATTGTTCCACGTGATGAGCATTTTCTGCTGAGAGAATAAATTTGAAGATCCGGAACACCTGATGCAGAACCGCAACAGACCAGCTAAACTATAGGCGATACAAAAATGGCCCCATAGCAAAAATTGTTCCACGTGATGAGCATTTTCTGCTGAGAGAATAAATTTGAAGATCCGGAACACCTGATGCAGAACCGCAACAGACCAGCTAAACTATAGGAGATACAAAAATGGTCCCATAGCAAAAATTGTTCCACGTGATGAGCATTTTCTGCTGAGAGAATAAATTTGAAGATCCGGAACACCTGATGCAGAACCGCAACAGACCATCTAAACTATAGGAGATACAAAAATGGTACCATAGCAAAAATTGTTCCACGTGATGAGCATTTTCTGCTGAGAGAATAAATTTGAAGATCCGGAACACCTGATGTGGAACTTCAAGAGCCCAGCTACACTATAACATATATTGGAATGACGTCTTAGCAAGAGTTGTTCAGCCTTATGAGCACTCGCTGTTGACGTATAAAAATCGAAGATCTGGAACACCTGTTGTGGAACTCCAAGAGCCCAGCTACACCATAACTCAAATAGGAATGACGTCTTAGCAAAAGTTGTTCGGTCTGATAGGCATTTCCTGTTGACTTATAAAAATCGAAGATCAGAAACATTTGATATAGAAATTAAAACTATCACTAATTTCATTGCATAATTATAAAATAACATAAGTAGGAGGTACTACGCGGTGAAGGCGGGAACAGTTCAGGACTGATTTTCGATGACGATGGTATATCGTTGAAAATTAGACTCTACTGGCTAAAACTCCCATTTTTTTATCGTATGCCTTCGGGCTTATGTTATTTGAGTGTTTAATTTCCTTTTCCATTTATCTTCGTTACACGGTAGCTTACCCGGTAACGCAGGGGAGCAGCCACTTAGATTTTAATTGATCAGGTATCATCACAATAAAACTATAACCATGCCTAGAAAGAGGTCAAATTTTTCCCAATGTTCCAAAGGTGCTAAATGATTAAAGACCATAAGATCCCAACAATCTACCGAAGAGCGTTAGGAGAGACTTGATGCTGTTCGAGAACATGAGGCTGCAACTCGCTCCGTGGAAACTTCTTGGGATCGCGAAGCACGCCTGCATTCTCAGCGTATTTACGCATCTACATCCAGGTCTCTAGAGACCAGTGAAGAATATGTGCGCGACTGACCGCTGATCGTGAACATCATGCACTGTCTCGCGAGTTGGAGACGTTCACGGAAAAAGCATGACGCTTGAGTTTTCAGCGGATATACGCATCGACTCTAGAGATAAGTGGGGGAAGGAGATGCGCGACTGACCGCTGATCGTGAACGTCACGCAACATATTATAGGCTATAATTTATTTTGGAAAATGGAACACCTAAAGTAAAAGAGATATAAAAATGGTGCCATTGCAAAAAGTATTCCACGTGAAGAGTGTTTTCTGCTGTGAGACTAAATTTGAAGATCTGGAGCACCTGTAGGGGAACTCCAAAGCCCAGAGACAATATAACATATACATAAATGGCGTCTTAGCAAAAGTTGTTTAGTCTGATGGCATTTCCTGTTGACCAAAAAAAATAAAAAATCTGGAACATCTTGAATCGTCTCGCGCATCCCATTGATTTCCCGTCCCCGGGCTTATAGAATTCGACATCAGATGTTTCAGATCTTCGATTTTGACGACCCCGTTGTCGCTGGCATAAGCAACAGGATCCGCGTACGAAGTCGCGGGCAGAAGCTAGTCCATAATATGTATGTATTTAGAAATATATAAGTATCTTTATCAGCTGTTTAGTACCCATAACACAAGCTCTGCTTAGCTTGGGACTAGACGGCGTTGAGTGAAAGTTGTGGAAAAAAAAAAAAAACATTGAATAATATTGGTCTGTTACAATTCCACTACAGGGCAAAGGCCTTTTGGCTATGAGACTGATGAAAGAAAGAGTGAAACTAAACACAATTGCTGCTGTACTATCTGTTGTGTAGTTGGTACTAGGTAGTCTAGCTTGAGACTAACTTCTAGTTACTAATATGCATAGTGCCAGTCTGCAAATCTGTAAATAAATTGTAGTTAACATTTTCCACCACTGTCTTCTGTTTTCTGTGTTCCTGTTGTGTTTGTTCTCTTATTGTGAGACGTTTTGTGGGGGTGATGAACAAGTGATGCCTTTCCAATTCCTTTCATCCACATAAAGCAAACTCAATAATATTTTAAAATGTATGCATGTATATTAGGTTTATTATTTATAGCAGACGTCCCGCGGTTTCACCCGCGTTGTTCCCGTTCCTGTGGGAATACAGGGATAAAAAGTAGCATCTACATAAAGCGAACTCAATAAAATTTTAAAATTTATGCATGTATATTAGGTTTATTATTTATTGCAGACGTCCCGCGGTTTCACCCGCGTTGTTCCCGTTCCTGTGGGAATACAGGGATAAAAAGTAGCCTATGTCACCCGGGGATAGTGTAGCTTCCCAACAGTGAAAGAATTTTCCAAATCGGTCCTGTAGTTTCGGAGCCTATGCAAACAAACAATCAAACATTTTCTCTTTATATATTAGTATAGACTAACATTATTTTTTAAGACACTAACATAGCGGTTCTCATGATATCCATATATATATATATATTTTAATTATATTTGTGCTTCATGGCAATCTGTTCCAGGAATAATAATCCAACATTCTAATTGATGAACATCTATATTAAATGTAGTCAACGAGAGCCATTTTTTGATGGAAATTTTCATTCCAGCCAACTCTCTCTACGTCTAATTTAAATCTGTTGATGAGATTTGGGATGTCATATCTCTTTTACTGAGTATATTGGAGTCCTCCAACTCAGTTATCCATAATAAAGAATTTTTTATTATAAGGTCCTCGTTTGTTTGTTCCAGATACCAGCGCTTTTCAGAGCGCCGTAACATATTCCAGCGCGCCTGGGAGCACTTGCCTGGTCTAGGTTCGGGTATGTTGGGCGTCGCTCTAGTCTGTGCGTTGTGTGTTGGCGCCTGGTGGGCCGTAGGAGGCGCTGTTGGCGGGACTTGGGGCGAGGAGCATTACAGGTTACTACTATTTTAATTTTGACTACATAGTTGGGATAATGGCCGCAAGCGCTTCTGCTAAGCAGGGGTCCAGGGTCGATCCAAGGATCGGTAAAAGTGTGATTGAATTTTACAATCTGTAATTTCTCAGTAGCGGCCCGCAGTCTGGATTTGTTCCCGATTGATGGAACAATCCCTCATCCTAATACATGTAATTTAAAAAATGAACCTCTGCCTCCCTCAGGGATTACATACGTGATTTTATGTCATTATTTTCATTTGTTTAGTCTTCGCAGAATAGATGTACAAAAACCAACTTATGACAAACTTTATTGTTCCCAGCTTAAACCAGAGTCAACTTGGTTGTTGTGTTGATACATAAACCACGTAAAATATGCTTTCTCTAATTACAGAAAGCTATGGGAAAGGACTCATCCTGACACCATCAAGAAACCATTGTCTCCAATGCCTTATGAAAAGGTAATTATACATATAGGGTGACTGGTAATTAGTGACCGATACTTAAACACGTGATTGTTTTCATAATTTCAATAAACTTTCCCAAATAAACCTTTTTTTATACACAATAACTTTTAACACAATAGACTAACAAAAACGCTGTTTGAAATTCCCGCGCGCCTGTGATCTATCAGCTGATAGTCTGACCTCAGGAAGGGCAAAGTCTACTTACTAGTAGTAGCGTCACACGCTCCCCCGCCACCCCCACCGCTCCCGTTGTGCAGTACTGACGTAATTAAATTAATTGAAAGTTAATGAGTATAAAAAAAAAGTTTCTTTGGTAAAGTTATTCGTATTCATGAGTACAATCACGTGTTTAAGTATCGGTCACTAATTACCAGTCACCCTATATATTTCCTTAACTTGGTCTTTACTAATAATATAAGGAGGAAAGATATGATTGTTTGTTTGTTTGCATTGAATAGACTCCGAAATTACGGGACCGATTTGAAAAGTTCTTTCACCATTGGGAAGCTACACTATCCCCGGGTAACAAAGGCTACTTTTTATCCCTGTATTCCCACGGGAACGGGAACTACGCAGTTGAAACCACGTGACGTCCGCTAGTTTCCAATGAAAATAAAGAATTGACTACATAATATACTATCATTTACAGTTTCCAATCCAGCAAGCTCCGGAATACCGCTACCACGACCACAATAACCTGAGTACAAAGAATAAAAGTAACGCCACAGAAAGGAAGAAGACAGAACTGAACAAGAAGAATGCGTATCCTGAGCGGACGGTGGAAGTACAGCAGGATATGTGCTCGAAGGTCGATGAAATTATGAAGTTTGACTGTTTCCCGCAAGGGGCTGCCAATGAAAAGGATTGTGTCAAACGAGGTAGGTTGAAATGTTTCTTGAATGAAAATAACAGCAGGAATCAGTCACATACGCATTAAGTAATAATAATTGATTCAATAATGCCTTGGGAAAAACTTGAATGCTGACTCTGACAGACCCAACATACTGGTTTCAGTTGCATCAGGTTTGACTCGAATGCTTCCATTTATTAGGGAACATCTTATACTTATATAAAATTCTCGTGTCACAATGTTAGATACGGATTGACCGATTCCTATCTGAGAATAGGACATTAACATTTTTTTTTATATAACTGTCTATGTGGCTTATGCAAATGACCAGGCTTTGCCCGGCTTTTTTGCATTGTTAGACTCGCATAATACATTAATGAATCTTATATCTAGACTTTAAACTTTTCTGAAAGGAACGTAATGGTGTGGTGTGTCTCCCTGAGTTTGTTTCGGTGTTTTTCTCAGTGATCAGTAATTTCGTAAACACCGTCGCCATTTAATTTTAAGAAAAATAAACATTTAAAAAAAGAATATGAAAAGATCTTCAGAAATGAAAAAAACGTTTCATTTCATGTAACCTTTCAATCGTGTCAATTAGAGACACAGTAGAAAGACAATGACAGCGCGAACGCCGTTGTCCACTTGGGGTTTAATGAATTAATAACATACATACTCTTTGCTAAGACTGGTTTTCGGATTTTCGGTCGCCTCACGCCTGACTTCCTTCAAAGATTATCGGTGGTGTAGGTACCTATTACAAAATGTTTGTTTAAACTGAAATAGTTATCGAAAAGAATGGTTAGTTTTACATAAGAAGTCAATTTATAACACGCTAAAACCAAGGACAAATTGACTAAATTCTAGATAGTACAACTACAAGCATGTACAAAATGGTTACCTTGCGCCTATTGCCTTGAAATTTGTTTTCATGCTTGACCTTAGTATAGTCAGAATACTTAAATAAATTTCCATACTTGCGTAAAGAATCATACATCATATCCTCTTCAAATTAGTTGTTTGTTATAAGTATCTAATGCAATAATGTGGACGTGATAGCCCAGAGGTTAAGTCGCCTGTCTCTCATGCACGTAGTTGTGATTCAACTCTGGGCAAGGCCCAATGTGACTTTTTCAATTCATTTTGTACCGTTCGTACTCTTGCCTTCTCTTTATGAGAAGAAGCCTTTGCCCTGCAGTGGGACAGTAACAGGCTGGTATTATAATGCAAAAGTGGTTTAAAGTCGTCTTCGAAAATCTTAAGTGTTTACAAGGATTAATTATTTATTAACTAGGTATAGTCCGATTATGCATATCTGTGCGCTTGAAGTATTAAATAAATAAATAACCCGCAACTTCATCCACGTTTAAATTTACGTGTTTTCAGCTTCCCAGCAAAATTGGTTCAGCTGTCTCGGAGATTAGCTCCAAGAAACAGACATGCAGAAAAAATAACTACCGTAGGTACATATTGTGATATATGCATTCAGAACAAAGACACTTCTATTCTATTTATCAGTATAGACGGGTACATATTTATGATAAGGAGACTGGAGTCCGTACTAGGTATTAAACATAATCGTGTTTTTAACCGCAATGCATCGCATGTTCAATGTTCACGTTGAATTGAACCTTGACAAAGCCTTGGGTTTTGCGGTTACGGTGTTTACATAATATACACGGGTACCCAGTTAATTTTAAATTATAAAACATGGCTATAGGTGATAGAGAACCAAAATAATGGACTCATGCTGCTACTTTTGAGTGACCTTTATTCCTAATGTAGGTTAAATAAGATTTTAAATTAAAAGTACTTAATTAACTTCTTTCATTCATCAACTATGATTTTTAGGGTTCCGTACCTCAAAAAGTAAAAACAAGAACCTTTGTAAGATCACTCTCTTGTCCATCTGTCTGTCCGTGTATCACAACCGATTGAGGAACGACTGGACCGAGCAAGTTGGAATTTTTCCGTGTTTGAATACTTCAGTGTTGGCAAACTTGATTATTTTAATTCTTAACCACAGTTCGTAACATCAAAACCTTAACAATTCCAGGTTGCTGCTGGAAATCAACAGACACCCAGGGGGTTCCGTACTGCTACTACCCCTCGCACTTCGATTCCTTCCGCTTTCTCAATATGACAGAAGATAAACACGGCATGAATGTGTACATTGAGAAATTACGGCCTTCAGGTTATCCGGGGGACTTCGAAGTAGTACGGATGGACTTCAAGTATATTTCTGATGATGCGCTACAGATCAAGGTAATCTTGGAACTAATTACTGCAATTATTAACCGACTTAGGAAAAAATGGTTGTCTGTAAACTCGGTTTATTGACGATAACTTGACGTGATGTCGTTATTCGATCGTGCCTCTCTATCGCTTGTTCCGCGCTCTCGCTTGCACGCTCAGCTCAGTCGGAACCCGACAGTGAGTCTTGCTTTTTCGCGCGTGTAGCCGGCGTTCATCGATTTATAAGACGTTATTACGTCGTTATTAAGTATATTGATAATTGTTACTCATCCGCATTACCGCTGAAATAAACCTTATGGCGCAGCCGTAAGACAAAATTGTGTCTCTTTTTGTTTGTTATCATGTTTTTTACTGTGCGTGTATCCAGCTGTTGCCAATAAATTTATTTTCTTTATTTATTTCTTTCTTTCTAATAACAAGGAGGTTGTCAATTCGGTTCTAATTTTTCATTGTGTTTTTATTACCTCAAAACTCCGTAATTAATGGATCGATTTGTAATATTATATTCATATTGAAACCCTAATCTCCTGAACCTGATGCATGCCCTGGACGCTGTTTTTTTTGCTGATTTTGGAATGTAATTATGCATATACTCTGCATAAAATCCGCAGTCTATTTTATTTTTATAATTATTAGAGAATAAATAAGAATTAATATAAAATAAGAATAATTGAAATGTATTTTATACGTTTTAAGGGCAATACGCTCCGCAGCGAATTGTGGGTGTGATCTTTAAATATATACCTAACCCGTCTGGACAAAACTGGCGTAATTTTATGTGTTCTTATGTGGTGGTATGTTACAGGAAATATATATATTCTCTTATAATATCTAATAAACTTCCAGATATACGACGCCGAACACAAGAGGTTTGAACCGATGCAGCCAGAAATAGCAATGGTATCGAAACCGCTATCGAAGAAGAAGTACCGCGTTCAAGTAGACGGGTCCCTCATCGGGTTCAAGATCATCAGGAACTCTGATAATGTTACTATGTGAGTTATTTTTACCCTGGACTCAGAAAAAGGGGTGTTACAAAGGACAATGAGACATTTCGGACCAAACACTCATCAGTGATAAAACATATGAATTTGTTTGGTGATGTATGTGCGTTTCATGAGTGTTAGGTTAGCAAGCTTACATGTAACTTTTCTTTACCATTTCTAGTGTCAACACCCAAGACATAGGCGGTCTGATCCTCTCAGACAAGCTTCTCCAGATATCAGCAGTTTTGCCGACCAGTCATCTGTTTGGTCTGGGCGAGAAGAGATCCCGGTTCATGAACTCCGTCAACTGGAATACTTTCGCTTTATTTAACAGAGATCGAGCTCCTACTGAAGGGGTAAGCAAATAAGGAGATAGAATTACAAAATCTGGAGCTGTCAAACTATTCTAGAAACAAAGAAAAAGTGTTTTTTTTTACCACATAGAACAGATTGTTCAAAATGATCTAGGCAATTAAAAAATTAAACTCTGTTTCAATTGGACAAAGTTCTTTTCAGAATAGCAGTTGTCGGGCACTGTCTTCATTCTTAACTATTACTTGTGTTATTGAGTTAATAATACCTACATATTTTATCATCATCTTTGTTTTGATCATTTTGAACAGTTTTGTCTCAATATTACGAACGACTGTACATACATTAAGCGGACAGACCAAAACAAAGTTAAGAGAAAAGAAAACGGTAATTGTTATATAATATATATGTATTAATAAACATTATACTTAATATTATGTTAGTGAAAACATTGCACAAAGTAAATGTGTAAAACAGCTCCTTGCAGTTGATTGTGACTGCTGTGTGTGTAAAAATGCTAGAGATTTCCCAGTTAACTTCACACTTACTTCACCTGACTTTTTGTGGGTCGATGTTCACAGAATAGACCGGCTTATTTCTTTTGTTCGAACGGCGTTTTCCTATATTTTCAAACGTTGGAGAAATCGATTCTTATGGTCTAGCTACCATTGCCATACTTAAACAAAATTAATTGGACTCCAGCCGTCTATAGCACGGCGCTGTATTCGTTCGATATTTTTAACATGTATGGTAAAATAAAACCATAAGAAATAAGGTTGAAAAAAGGACGTTGTAAAATAAGATCACGATATTATTTTGTGGTCTTATATTGCGGCGGTTTTTCAAAGTCAAAGTCATATAATTTATTTCTATTAGGCCAATTAAAAAGCTCTTTTGAACGTTAAAGTTACAAGTTAAATAAAATATAATGATTCTAGTTGCCCCTTCCAATAGGTAGTTTCGTCTGAAGAAGAATGGGCAAGAAACTCCATACTTACTCTTTTAAAATAGTTTTTGCAATATTTTGTATAAGTACAATAAAAAATACATAATATATTATGTGAATACGATGTACAGACGCCAGCTAATCAAGTTACCCCAATGTGTCAAATTTTCCCAATTGGATATGAATCTTCTTCTGTTTGACATAAAGTTGAAAAACGATCAAAGAAATTTGACACATTGGGGTAACTTGATGTGCTGGCGTCTGTACCTAAAATAATAAAAAAAAACTTAATATACTCTAATAAGATAGATTAAGCATTATAGTAGATAAATACATAGTTATGTGATAGATACATGTTTGTGTACAGTTTTTGATGCGTTCATCGGAAATATAGTATTCTAAACTTAGTATATTTTCACTATCAAATCTAGGTGAATCTATACGGCACGCAGCCCTTCTACCTGGCCGTGGAGCATGACGGCAAGAGTCACGGGATGCTTCTTCTCAATTCTAACGCTATGGGTATGGTTCTACACTTGTAAATATACACCAATTAGTTGTTAATGCACATTCGTTTTTTATGACTAGTGTTGGCACTGTTTTAGTTGCTTTTAGCTTTAGTAAGACGATTCTCTTGGAATAGTCTATATCCCAATACAATAAACAGCACAAGGAAGTCCAACCTGAGATTTTTTGGGTTGTTAGCACCATTTCGCTGCCGTCTCTCCGCCACCGCGCGCGTGTATTGGTCAAATCAAATAGCATTTTTTTTACAAAATTTATAACATTGTAGAAAGGGACACTAAAGCAGCTTTCAAACTTTTCGTCGGCTTTCTCCTAGTTTTCTCGCGTTTTTTATGTATATTTTGAACTGTAAAAAATCAAGACAATATCATAATTTAGTAAGTAATTCAATTCTTTCATTCAAATTTGATTACATAGTAATCGTGACTGATCACAATTAAATTAACTTCCACCCTGTTTATGTTAGTCTGAAATTGGTACTTTTCGATACATATGTGCTACCAAATTCCCCACAATTAAGATAACTTGATTTCAAACAATACTAATTAGATTATGACATCTTTTACAGACATAGTGTTACAACCGACACCTGGCATAACCTACCGAACAACAGGAGGTATACTAAATCTGTTCGTGTTTCTTGGACCCTCTCCCAAGGATGTGGTAGCACAGTATACGGAGTTGGTAGGGAGACCATTCATGCCTCCATATTGGTCACTAGGATTCCATCTATGCAGGTAAGCCATGGTTAACTTCATGACATCCACGTCAAAAAACGAGCTCTTGGCGGCGCCAAGCTCTATGAATCTATTATGAAAATTTGACATGTAATCGTGTCGTGTGGCGTACTGGTCACATTTTAGTTTATAATTTTTACATGATTGTAGACCTTTGGCTGTGGCAGTCTAGTAGTTTATTTATTTATTATGTGTTTGTGTAAAAAGTAACGTTAAGATTGAATACTACTTATGTATAGTGTATTCATAAACGTTGTCTTTCATTTCAGGTTCAACTACAACACTGTGAATGCTACCAGAAGTGTGTGGAAAACAAACAGGGACGCTGGTATACCGTTTGTGAGTATTTGAAAATTAATGCAAGAGTAGTAGTTGATGATTTTTTAATTGAGACAAACACGATTCTTGACGAATTTGTGTGGTTTCTTCCTCCAAACTCCACCTCGGGCACTAATCTACGTGACCTCTCTTATGATTGATCTAATTAAGATAATGTCTTGATTGGCTGTTTCTTCGTCTAGTTTACTATGTGTTTCAAATGAGAATAGGAATGATTTTGCTCCATGTTGTGACGTCATAGCTGTCAATTCGAATAAATTGGGTAAGATCAGCAAAACAAGGTTTTTTCTAAATATTCTTTATTTTCGAATTACGAACGAATTATTTTCTAAATTGTACTCCCAGAGTATTTGTTGTATATTGGAGATAATCTACCGTGCAACACTTTTTCGAGCAGTCAGAGAGATGAAAACAAAAAAAAAAAACAACAACAACAACAAACAACCGTTTAACAAAGAGAATTAATAAATAAAACGTAATTAGTCTTGTGAAGTGATTACACTTCACAAGACTAATTAATTTAAGACGTTTTTTCATTTTGTATAACTTCGACACAGTAAAACAATAAAAAAAGAAAATAAATTGATACGTGATTAAGGTTTCGTTGCAGGCCGTACTTTTCAAGCTACATTTGACAGATAGAGGTCATTTGACGTTCCTATTCTTATTTGAAACGCAAAGTAGTGTAGTTTTTTAAATTAACGTTCAAGCTCAATTTTCATTACCAGGACGTGCAATGGAACGACATTGACTATATGCATGATCACAACGACTTCACCTACGACACTAAACGGTTCGCCGGCCTGCCCGAGTTCGTGCAGGAGATACATGCGGAGGGCATGCACTATATGATTATCATTGGTGAGCGTTTTGATAATTTTAGAAGTTGTTAAAAGTGCGGACTGCTACTAATTTCTACCAGCATCTTACTGGAATGCTTCCTTCCTCCGAGCACGTTTGCTCTTGCGAATCTCCACTCTAGCTGGCCAACTAAGGCAAGAAAGAGGTGGGAGCTCCGTTCCACGTCAGAGTTCGCTTTGGCTAGCCAATTAAGGCACGGCAGAGATGAGGGCTCATTTCATGCGGAAGATTTTGAGGCGCTGATTGTGTATCTTGGGTTTTTATATATCAATGTATACCCCATACGAAATTGTCAATAGCATCATGTTATCTATGTAAGCGTTGTATATTATATGATGTTTAAAAAAAACAAGTTTATGTTGCAGATCCTGGTGTTGGCGCATCAGAAAAACCCGGGACCTATCCCCCTTACGATCGAGGGGTAGAGATGGATATATTCGTCAAAAACTCGACCAATCAAATTCTTATTGGACAGGTAAGTTATAGTTGTATGTAGTTAGTTAAAGAAAGGTGTTTGTTTTCTTGTTTAAATGCGCTTATCACTGGAACTACGAATCAAGGAAAAACTCGAGGAAAGTTATACGTCACGTGGTCTCATCTAGCTCCCGTACCCGTGGGAATACAAGGATATTGGTTATATTTCGGAGAGTGTGCATCGGAATTGTACGATTTAATTCCACCAAGCCCTTTCCATCATCGGACCACCGGACGTACAGCACTGCGCCACCGGTACATGGTAGATATCCCAACCATACGTACTAAACGCTATGGAAACACATTAATTGTGCGAACAGCTAAAGAGTGAAATTCCCTGCCGGTGTCGGTGTTTCCTGATAGCTACAACCTAGGGGTCTTCAAGTCAAGAGTGAACAGCTTGCTTCTAGGCAAGCGTGCTTCATCGTCGACCACATCATCGCTCACCATCAGGTGAGATAGTGGTCAAATGCGTGCCTATCAGTAATTAAAAAAAAAAAAAAAAGTAACCTATGTCACCTGGGGATTGTGTAGCTAACCAACGGTGAATTTTATTTTCAAATCGGTCCAGTAGTTTTAGAGCCTATTCAATGCAAACAAATCTTCATCAATCAATTCTTTCGCCTTTATAATATTAGTATAGAAGAATAGATTTAGCATGACACGGCAAATGTCTACTGTCTATTATTATTGTCTGTCTGAAATGTCAAATTTGCCTTAGGCGCCGTCCTATTGGCATCGCTAGCGCGACTTCCGTCCCACGAAAATGAACGTGCGCCCGTATGTTCAAACATACTGATATCCTATTGAAGGTCGCATCGCACGACCTTCAATAGGACATTTAGTCTTTATGAAAAGAAATCTTATATTATTTATTTATTTATTTCACGTCTAAGTTCATGCGAACGCATTGCCAGTTATAATAGGTAATTGCAGATGTAATTAATCTCTACAAGTCTACATAGTATAAAACAAAATCATATCCCGTTGTCTGTATGATTAGATCTTTCAAAATTTACTTTAGTTTTCATCAATGTACAGAGTGGTTCAAGAGGAAGATTTATTCTACACGCGAAGATTTGTTGTTGATCTCCTCTCTACTATGATTTGCTTAGACACACACAAAGACACCCAACACACAACATTTCAACAACACATAACATTTATTATCAAGTTTTCAATCTTTCATCTTCGATATTTTATTAAACAAATAAATTGCACACATACGAACCCGGGCAAGTCGCGTCCAAAAAGATAACTAAAAATATACAAATCTCACGTCATACGAAGTGTGGTCTATTCTAGAAGGCACAAATTCACCCCAAGTAGAACAACCACCCTAATGCCCGGTCAACGATAGTTGCATGATGGCTTTAAACATGTCAGGTTCAAAAATATGTTGCGTAGTGTAAAATGTATCGAGACGATAATCAAATATTTCAACCAATATTAAAGCAAATAAATGATTTCTTCCTTTCTTTCTTTTATTCTTTCTTTCCTTTTTTTAAATATTATAAACCAGTGCTTGACTGCAATCCCACCTGATGGTAAGCAGTGATGCAATCAGTGATGGTGAAGCGCACTAGTTTATTAAGAACCTATTCACTCTAGCCTTGATGACAACACCTAAATTATTATTGGACGGGAAGACCGCAGCAGGCAAGTTGTATTGTATCAGTTCTTCGATGTACGCGAAGTGCCAACGATGTAAGGGTGGACACTCGCCGCACCGGGTTGTCCGATGGTAGATAGGTGATGGCGGAATCAAGTCATGTAATATCCCAAACACACTCACCAAAATATATCCTATAGAATACCGAAAGGCTAGCTACCCTACGCCTGTGCTCAAGGCTTTGCAGATTGGTTCTCACCAAATCTGGGTCACCAATATGCCTCTTCTCACGCCTCTCCACTTAGTCTAAAGCTGCTAGATGGCATCTGGCAGCACCAGCCCATATGTGGCTGCAGTACTTCACACACGAACAGACCTGTGCTTTGTATAACATAAGAAGCTGACCAGGTGTGAAGTACCGCCGGACCTTGCGAGAATGCCGAGTTTCCTAACAGCAACCTTGGTTTTGGACGCAATCAACTGCCCAAAGTTTAGGTTTGATGAGATTTCAACTCTCAAGAGCTGAAGGCTGAAGGGAAGTCGGTGCACTCCAAGGATACATTCAGAAAAGCAGGAGCCATGGTGAACGGGCTCCATTTGGCGGTAAACAGACACGCCTGAGTTTTGGCGGCGTTGAATCTCACAAGATTGGCTTCGCCCCATTTGGAGACTGCCTGAAGTGAGGCATTCGCTTTACCAAAGCCTCTCTTTCGGACTGGATTACATCCTTACTGGCCCGGGTGCTCGGAAGATCTCTCTACTACTGTGCTGTCGTCTGCATACCCAAAGATACCGGGCATTAGCAGATCGTTGATATACAGCAGGAAGGGAGTTGCAGAAAGAACAGACCCCTGAGGAACTCCGGCGTTAGTCGTCATGGGCTCCGATGAGCATCCGTCGATAACAACTCGGAGAGACCGATCACTCAGGAAGTCTTAAACCCAACGAATCAGTCCAGGAGAAATGCCATACGCTGGAAGCTTACTTATTAGCCAGCGTGCCAGACCCTGTCGAAGCCTTTCGAGACGTCTAAGGAAACGGCCATCGATTCCCCATTCTTCTCAAGAGCCTCACCCCACAAGTGAGTGGCGTACACTAGTAGGACCCCAGTAGACCGATTGCGGCGAAACCCATACTTTCAGGTATACCAAGAGGTAGTTAGAGGTAGTTTAATACACGCTCCATCTTTCTTTCTTTCTTTCAGGTATGGAACACTGGGTATACCGTATTCCCAGACTTCACTCATCCGAACTCGAGCAGCTACTGGCTGGAGATGATGACTGACTTCCACAAAGCTGTGCCGTATGATGGAGCTTGGATTGTAAGTGTTTTTAAGAAAGAAAGCTGTCTTTTTCTTCTTTTTTTGTTTACTGCCTCCCTGAATTACATAGGTTGATGGTCAGCTCTGCATACTTCTGTCCACAACCAAGACTTATTGCTGTGACTACGTTTTTCCCCTTCGGCCGCCTACTAATTGCTTTTCTTGTTACGAAACTAGTGACATAAAGATAAAGATTTTATTTGTTACAACATGTGTTACATTATTACATGATACATGGAAATGCACATATGGATCGAAATATGATATAATTATTGTTCCAATGTGTTTTGCCACAATCGGCATACGAATGTTAGTCGATAACTTTCACGCAATTGAATCCAAAATCTGTTGATTGAAACTAGGTTTAAATCGGTTTAAAATCATGAGCGTTATAAACCGATTTAAAACGGGTTTTAAACCACTGATTTTTTTTGTTTTCAACTATGGACTTGTGCTCCCAAAAACGCAGTAATATCAACTCTGCTAATGTGTCGACTAATGACCAATTTACTTATCTTTTTGCAGGACATGAACGAGCCCTCCAACTTCCGCGACGGTGCTGCAGTAGGCACGTGCGCGCCGGAAGACTTGCCGTACAGGCCGCACACGTCGGACGCGGATCTGCGCACGCACACGCTGTGTATGGACGCCAAGCACTACGCGGGCTCGCACTACGACGTGCACAACTTGTACTCGCTCACTGAGGCCGTCGCTACTTACTTGTGAGTACATATATAAACACTTGCCGTACAGGCCGCACACGTCGGACGCGGATCTGCGCACGCACACGCTGTGTATGGACGCCAAGAACTTTCTTCCGAACAAACATTATCAAAATTATTGACTTTTCGAAACAAATTACGTATTTGAAGTTACAAAAATGCAATAGATACGTGGTATGCGGGCGGTCGGGTCAGTGACTAAGAGCGAGTGGCCGCGGCCGTACACTGAGCTGATCGAAAGCGCTTTCGCGCGATCGCACTTTTCATTGCGCGCAATCAAATAACATCTCTTTTTTAAATATGTTAAATTAAGTTTTTTCCTTGCATAATTTTTTGGTCTACGTTACATAATTAAATGTACAGAATGTGTAGTTATCGGCTATGTAATTGGTCTTTTTACACCCTGTATAGATGTCCCGTGTTATTTGGTATCGGCGCAACACGTTTTTTACACCCTGTATAGATGTCCCGTGTTATTTGGGGTCGGCGCAACACATTTTTTTTCTTCCATTCTATTCTGTCACCCGTAATGTTATCACTAACTTCCCTTTCTTTCATAGCACTCTTGTATAGATAATAAGATAATATAAAAAATACTTTATTGTTTTACAGTTCACTAGCTGAGATCCGAGGCAAGCGTCCGTTTATTATAACGCGCTCTACGTTCGTGGGTATGGGCAAGTACGCGGGACATTGGAGCGGAGACATCGCTAGCAACTGGCATGACATGAAGATGACGGTGCCTGGTATGTTTGTTATTTTATCAGCCTTTTTTTTTCTTCTGGAAAGACAATGTCGACGTGTCACAATTTAAACGAAAGTTAAGTGATGCGATTGGCTGTTGAAAATTTATCCACTAAAGCGTGTCAGATATAGTAATAATAATACTATTCTATTACAGTGCTACTGCAAGGCAAACGCCTCGTCTTATTCAGATAAAACGATATTACATTATTTTTTTCACTAACTTTGTGTTTTCTCTAATTTTGCAAACACTCTTTGTTACAAAATATGTTTGTTTTACCTGTCTACCTAATATTAAAACGACTCAATGGGTTCCCTTGCATGGCAAACGACATCGCGGTAGGCCCATGCGAAGATGGCGTGACGAACTGGACTCCTTTGATAAGGTCTTGTCCCAAAGAACCCTTGACAGAGACAGGTTGAAAGAAAGTAGGGAGGCCTTTGTTCCGTAGTCAAAAATATAGGCTAATAAAGGCCGTTTAAACTTCCATACATTTATAAGAAATAAATAACTTCTATTGTATAAATAAATATGATCAATTCAACATCCGAACCTGGGTCAAAACAAACTTATGCTAGGAACAAAAAAGTTACAGTTATCTTTTCTTTTTTTGCAGAACTGCTAAGTTTCAGTCTATTCGGGATCCCTATGATGGGTGCCGACATCTGCGGCTTCAACGGAGACACGACAGTGGAACTGTGCAAGCGCTGGATGCAGCTCGGAGCCTTCTATCCTTTCTCTAGGAACCATAACTCGGACTCAGCTAAGGTACAAATAGAAAAAGAAAATAAATAAATAAATAAATAAATATTCCACAACTTTTCACACAACGCCATTTAGTCCCAAATTAAGCTTGAGAGCTTGTGTTATGGGTACTAAATAGCTGATAAACATACTTATATGTTTCTAAATACATACATTTTATAGATAAATTACACCCAGACACAGAACAAATGATCGTGCTCATCACACAAACATTTGTCCTGGGTGGGAATCGAACCCACGACCTCCGGCATAGCAGTCAGGGTCACTAACTACTAGACCAACAGGCCAGGCAAAATATAACCACTTCCGTTCTTAGAATATATACATAACATAACATCACGCCAGTTATCCCCGAAGGGTTATGCAAAGGTGTACCTGTATTAGGTACACCCACAATTCGCCAGTTATGGTAAAGTCCCATGTAATAGGGGGCGAGTCTATTGCCATCAATGAGGCACAATTCCAGACTCCCGGCTGATACTGAGAAATTTCAGATTGAAAAACTCAATAACACTTTACCCGACCCGGGGATCGAACCCGGGACGTCACACTCAGCAGTAGCGCTTGCGACCACTAGACCAACGAGGCAGGCAAAACTCTATGTATGTTTTTAATTAAATTCCTTACTATAAAAGATATTAATAAAAGTAAATTAAAAATACGTAGCCTTATTAAGGTAACTTAATTTTTTCTACAACATTTATAAATGCTGTAGAAATGCGTTCCTTGACAGATTGAGGAATAATATGATAAAGTAACGTTGTGTTTTAAAAGAAAGCGTAGTTACCAGAATTGAAAAGAGTATGCTTAGATGGTTTGGTCACGTTGAAAGGCGGCTAATGAAAGGCAAATGTAAGTGGGAACGCCGGGAGGAAACGCCCTAGAAGGACATTCATAATTTGAAGATATGAATGATATGAAGGACTTACAGCTAAAGCAAATAAGGTAAGAAAAGTTAAGTTACATAGACAGCCAATAACAACTCCTCACTTATAAAGGACAGGATATTACAACATTCCATGGACACCAGGTGCAGAAAAAGAACAAATAGTTGCTTAGTAGAGCTAATAATTTACAATAGGAACCTTAATATTGCGTGTGTGTATGACAACATGTACCTAACCGTAAATGTGAACGAAGCAAAAGAAGTATCGTAGTAATTTTAGCAGATGGCGCTCTATATTTTCTGCTTACCCCGTGGGAAAAAAAGGCGTGCGTTTATCTTTGTATGTAAGTACCGTAAAAATTATAATAATTCTATCCAAGCGTCGTCATGTCTGGGGAAAAATCTCCATAACTTTTTAGTAGACACAGTATTATGCATTAACCGTTTCCTGAGCTCCCCCGTCATGGCTCTTCAGGAGACCAGCTCAGATTTAAGTCAATACACGCCCGATATTAATATTCTACCTCAATCCAAATCCCGATCCTTTGTTTTTGACAGCTGCTTCTGATTGGACATTCTTAAGTCTCGGATAGGCGAATTCGGTCGTTGATTGGTTTTAGACAAAGATCGGGATTAAGATAGCAACCGAGATAGATTATTAATATCCAGCGACACTCATACCAAAAGTGTGCCAATCTATAATAGTAAGTAGTACTCTTTATGTATGGATGATATACAAGCCGGTCAAATTAATACCTCCTACTACCATTATTTCAAACACTACTACCTACTTTAGCATTGTAAGCGTCATAGAGACATGCAGCACAGTAGGTTACTTTAAAATTATGTAATAAATATCTTTTAAAATCAATGCATTTCAGTAAGGTAGTTAGGTTAGGTAGTTAGGTTTGCTATATGATAGGTATGATGAGTTAGGTTAGGTTATACATATACATATATATCGTCATTCTAATTCTATATAACACAAAAGGCTTGTTAACATTACAGACAGCTTAATATAAATGGTTGTCTTTAAAGTCGGTTTACGTACGATAATTTTACGTGATTACGTCGGAAAAGTGGAAGAAACTCGTAGTCCAATTTTGTACAGAAATTCAGGAAGTTCGGTTGATCCATTCTCGAGTCAGCAATTTTCCTATTTTTACTAACTCCCGAGGCAAAAACGACGGGGTTTTATGACTTCTCTGCCATCGTAGCTCTCGAAGGGATGAACCGATTTTTGCAATAGCATGTTCATTCAAATGACTTTAAAACAGATTCTTTCCTATAACGCACATTTTTCAATGTTAATGTCTCGCGGACAGTTTTATATTACCTACGTTTTCCGTGTTAACATGCATTTTAGCGTCTTAATACTTCTAATACCACTACTTACTCTAGTATTAAAATAAAGACACGCAGCGCGAGGACCCCGGGGTCCTCTCGGGAATATAAGGGTCTGGCCATACTTACAATAAATTGTAGAATTGCATTTTTACTTCTCAATTTCCGTTGGTATTATGTTACTTTTTAGTTCTACCGAATTATGTTTATTATGTACATATCTACATCATGTTGTCTATTAAAACCTTTTATACTGGCTGTCTATAAAAAAAAATTGGTTGCCTGTAAAGTCGGTATACGGGCGAAAGTTTTACGTGACAACGACTTTGAGTGGTAAAATAATTTATGTCTGTCTCTCTCGCTCTTAGGCGGGCTAATCATGCCCGAGTGGAAAGGACGCGTGCCTCTCACTCGCTCTCATTGTGAGCGCATAACGTGAGCGGAGCGTAACGCAGTTTCTTGAAGTGTCACCCGGCAAACCAATTTATAAGACGTTGTCACGTCAAAATCGCAGGCGATTCGACCCACGAATGGGTACATCGCGAAAAAAATCAGCTGTTTTATACATTTTGGTCGTGAAGTTACTAGTAGTCGAGAATGATCCATGATGGCCGCCACCACAAAATGGCGAATCACAATATATGTTTTGTAGGTTTTTGTACGAATGTATTCGCAAAATTTTTGTTAAGTTATTTGTGTGTGTTATTTGCGTTTCCAGCCCCAAGACCCGGTGTCCCTCGGGCCGGAGGTGGTGGAGGCCAGTCGCGCGGCGTTACGTCTGCGCTACACGCTGCTGCCGTACTACTACACGCTGTTCTGGAGGTCGCATGTGTACGGAGAGACTGTTGTCAGGCCGCTGTTCTTTGAGTAAGTCATCATTTTGACTGGCCTGTTGGTCTAGTAGTTAGTGACCCTGACTGCTATGCCGGAGGTCGTGGGTTCGATTCCCACCCAGGACAAATGTTTGTGTGATGAGCACGATCATTTGTTCTGTGTCTGGGTGTAATTTATCTATAATATGTATGTATTTAGAATTATATAAGTATGTTTATCAGCTGTTTAGTACCCATAACACAAGCTCTCAAGCTTAACTTGGGACTAAATGGCGGTGTGTGAAAAGTTGTGGAATATTTATTTATTTATTTATCATCAACATCATCATCACTCTTCTGCCCTTAACACAATTTATTTAAGGCCGGCGCAGCATGTTTTGTTTTACATGTAACATCTCTTATGAATTCAATTTCCACCTAAGACATAATGTTTGTGTAAAGTGCATTGTAGTGTATGCAAATATACTTATGATTTGTCTCGGGCGCATACGTCACAACAGCACGTAGTGCGGACCATAGTCTATACAAAGTAGAGCGCACTGAGTGGGAGGCAGTCGCTGTCCGACCGTCAGTGAGGAAGCACGTGGTGGTGCGTAGGCGAGCCAAGTACAATTATAGTGTTAGTGATACTATGTGAACACTACATGCATGATCATTCGTTCTGTCATCATCATCTGCCTAGCCTTTTCCCAACTATGTTGGGGTCGGCTTCCAGTTTAACCGGATGCAGCTGAATACCAGTGTTTTACATGGAGCGACTGCCTGTCTGACCTCCACAACCCAGTAACTGGGTAACATGATACCCCTTGGTTAAACTGGTTGTCAGACTTTCGGGCTTCTGACTACAAGTAACGACTGTCAAAGATCTACAAATGACAGCCGGGACCAACGGCTTAACGTGCTTTCCGAGGCACGGAGGAGTCTTGGTATGTAATAAATGGTCACCCATCCACGGACCGACCTCGTCAAGCGTAGCTTAACCTTCGATCGACCCATGCGGCTGTTATAATTTAGCCACAAGCTCCGTGATGATCATTCGTTCTGTGTCTGGGTGTAATTTGTCTATAATAAGGACTTAATGCGATCAACCCAAATATTCCTTCTTTGGTATTGTTCGTCAGGGCGTAGAGCTCCTCAAGTTCACGATTACTGCTTGACTCTAAAAGGTTATTTCAGACGCATGGTTACCACATGATTTGACCAAGATAATGTCTGGACTTTAAAAGAGACTGTGAGTTTTTTTCGGTGTTTCTGCCCAGAGTAGTTTGATAGTGAAACATCAACCTCACCCTCTAGTTAAAAAATGACATGTAAAAGTGTTTGTACGAACTTATTTAGAGGAATAAGTATCAATTATGTATTTAAAAGTATACGAGAAACTAATCAGTAAGTTTGGGACTAGATGTGTTAAAAGTTCTGGAATATCATTTAAATATTGGTAATTTATTATAAAAAAAAACTATTAAAAACCCTTTAAAACTGTCTTCTTCCAGGGCACCAGAACAGAACAACCTCCACGAAATAGACACCCAGTTCATGGTCGGTCCCTACGTCATGGTGTCTCCCATACTGGAACAAGGAGCCGTGGTGACCCGGGCCGAGTTCCCCGGCCCACAGAGCTGGTACAACGTGCTGGACGGACAGTTCATAGCCAGCGATAAGTCCTACGAGCTGATGGAAAACGAAACCGTGTCGGTTAAGGTGAGGTTATGTGTTTAACTGGTCATTCGAACTAAAGAAGGCGATATAAGCTCCGGTATGGCAATGGGCTGGACTTATTAACCGACAGCAAGCCGTGATAGTCTATGATGTGTTATAGGTCTCGAATTCGAACCCAACTTTTCGAATTCATGATCGTATTGTATAATGACAATTGACAATATTTTAGTTTTAGTCCTTCATCTATATAACAAGAAAAATTGGACACATATTTTTTTATTTTTCAAATTGATGGAAAACAGCGTAGATTAAGCGCATTAAAGTTGAGGAGTGGGGGCTTGTAACGTCATTAGCTAGCATAAACTGTACTGGCTAGTGACGTCTTAACGAATGCGACATTTTAACTCGATGTATCGCCGTTATTTTTTGATTGAAAAAAGAAAAAATACGTGTTAAGAAAGAAAGAAAGAAAGAAAGAAAGAAAGAAAAATATTTATTTGGGACAAGCACAGGAACTACAAAAATAATAATAACAAAAAGAATATAAAACTAAATACTAAAAGAGAAGACCTGTGCGAGGCCAAAAAGGCTCCTATCTCAGCATGATGCTGCGATAAATGAAAAAACAAATACCGCAGCGCTGGTATTCTGATAGAAGTGTGAGTGTTGAATATTTTCTTGTAATCTAGATGAGGGACTAATAACTAAAATTTTGTCATTAGCCCATTATCACTTGCTTCAAAAACGATGATGAAAAATATCCTGAGGAAACTAGTATTTATGAGAGATATATTTTGGCGGGTTCTTGTTAAGCCAAGTCAGAGGCCTAAAGGCGTTTTAAAAATTCGGATACGACACCAGGAAATATAAACCTCTTTGGGCATACACAAATTGCATTTAATGGCAATTCGGAGCATTATCTTATGTTTTTGTTGATCGAAAACTAAAAATCCAAAAGTAGGTCCAATGTTTAAACAAAATAAAATAAAAAATACAAAAAAAAATATTACAAAAGAGAAAAAAAACAAGAGAATTACTTAATGAAGAAATAATTAATAATGGATTACCAATAGCGGGCAACTCTTAAGGCCCACCGAACATTTTGAAATTTCTTTACACATATTTCACAATAAAAAAATTGAATTTGAGATTCATTATTAATGTGGTAAGAGCATGAAGAAAACTTCTTATACATATTGAAGTCTTGACAAAATCGAACTAGTTGCTAATTTAATAATGTACCTATGTATTGTTGTCTTTTTTTTTTACTTTTCTCACTATTTTTATTTAATGTTATTACATTTGTAAATATGTGAGCACTCCCAACTTAATTATGTAATTAGCAACTCCATTGCTTATTTTTTATTACAATAATTAAACCTGTCTTATTATATTACTTTTTATTCTACAAAGTATTGTAAAACCTATTTTTTTTTCTTTAAACCTGGTTTTGTAAAACCTATTTTAAAAGTGTAAGAATGGAGTTTCTCGCCCATTCTTCTCTATACAAATCTACTTTTTGGAAGGGGCAACTAGATTTTTTTAAAGTTAAATTATGTTTAACGTTCAAAAGGTTTGACTTTGACTTAATTTGTTTGTTTTGTCAGGGCGGCGCCATTATCCCAATGCAAGAGCCGCCAGTGCGAGGCCCCGTCAGCACCAGCAACACGCGCAGCTCGCCCGTGCAGCTGCTGGTCGCGCCCGACCGCGGCCAGCGCGCAAGCGGCGAGCTGTACTGGGATGATGGGGATAGCTTGAGTGAGTTTTGTCCATCGTAATGTTATTATTCACTTTCTCTTCATAAATCGGTCTATGTTACGACCCGTTCACGACCGGCTAAGTGTAATGTACGAAGCACGCCACGAGTACGTCTAGCGGCTACTCGTGGCGTTTTCATACTTTTGTTGTCTATAATATCGGTCGGTATACCTACTCCTGAATTCCTGATCTTGGACAGCTACTATGAGTTTCAAATGAGAATAGGAATGTCAATGACCTCTATCTGTCAGATGTCACTTAAAAAGTACGATCCAGAACACTAATTCATTTAAGACGTTTTTACATTTTGAATAACTGCGACTCGGTAAAACAAAAAAATAAAATAATTGATTACGCGAATAAGGTTTCGTTGCAGATCGTACTCTTCAATTGACATCCGACAGATAGAGGCCATTGGCGTTCCTATTCTCATTTGAAACGCATAGTACTTCATTCGAATTCTATTGGCATTTTATTATTGATAAAATTGAAAGGAAAGACGTATTCTATATGGTACCATATAAAATACGTCTACCACCAGGAAATTACGACATATATACTCGCATATAAATAAGGAAAGCACTCCCTAGAATGCGGTTCTATAATTCAAAAAATGATTATCTGAGTGTAACTTTTTGGAATAAATTTGTTTATTATTACGTCGCCATTACAGACACCTACGAAGAGCAAAAATACAGCCACATAGAGTTCACCCTGAACAACACAGAGATACGCAGCAACGTGCAGTGGTGGGGCTACGGGGTGCCTTCCCTCAACAAGATAACAGTACTGAACCAACCGCCCATCAAGATGGTCGCCATCAACGACCAACCATGCGTTAAACCCTGCGAATTTACCTACAACACTCAATCCAAGGTACTCCAAATAACAGCTAATCTCTCTTTAGATAAACCTTTTAATGTTAAATGGTATTTAACCATGAAAGTACCCAGTCCAAATTGGAGAAACTGGATGGGAAGCAAAAATAATCCCTGAAAAATGAGGGTAGTTTGAAGTTTATTGTAATTATGTGTCAATGGAGGTTTTAGTACTATGTGTACTCTGGTCCTGAAAAGTCCTGGTCTATGGAAGCTATAGACTAAATGTGACCATTTTGTGTACCCTGGATATTATAAGAAAAACTTAATTGTATAGAAACGTAAGCTGGGATAAAGATTTTGAAATAACTTTGCATAGTAACACTAGTTCCTGGCATGAAGGAATTTAATAGTTTGTGATTTGAGTGTCAGAAAGTTGGGTGATGATGGTTGAGTCAGCTAAAAAATGCTGGTAAAGATATTTTGTACGAATCCAAATTCGGACTTTTGCTTATGGTAATTTTAATCCCTACTTGGAAGTGAATCTCTTGAATCTTCAATGTATTAACTTAAATTTTGCATAGACATACCAGTAATATATTGAAAATATGGCTTCGCAAGTAGCCAGAGACGGTACTGAATCAGCATTTCTATAAACACTTCAAGAACAATCAAAGAAATTCGGCCAACATTCTGTTATAATATCCAACGCCAAGAATTGTGACTGGCGCGGTCCTAAGATGAGCGAATGGGAACGATAAGTAATGAGCTAGAAAAATTCTAACTATAAAATGAGTAGGTACTTCAGAAAGGTGCTTAGTACTCTCAACCGGCCTGCGTGTATGACCACCTGTTTTGAGGTAAACGAAGTATTGATCGTGAACCTTATTGTGTTCAGAATAAAGTTGAAAACTTATCAAAGAAATTTGACACATTGGGGTAGGTTGATATGCTGGCGTCGGTACTATCGTATCATCTTACTCCCATAGTTCATGACCGCATCTTGCGTATATATATTGGCGTTTAGTAATAGCCTTCCTTTACACAATATGATTCTATATTCTCAGGCTTTCTAACCAGACATATTCGTAGTTACTAAGATGTTACAGTATAAGTATTATTATTTTGACATCTATATTTGTATATTGACTACTGATACCTTTACTTTTTGGGGACACAGTCCAAATAATATGTACTGTTATTCTATGTATATGATGTTGAACTATTAAATCTATTCTAGATGACTCTATGGTAGGTAGTAGATAAAGGTTTATGAAGAAGGATTAATTTGTCTTTGGTTAGTTTTTTCTTTATTTTAAAAATCAATGCCATAGTTAGACACTCTAAAAGTAAAAGATATCTTCCCACTAACTAATCTGATTGTATGTATACCGACGTATTTTTCCTAGATACTAGACTGCATCTGGATTTCACATTTTATTACTTAATTCACATTTTAAAACTGTACCAAAATCGTCCCACTTTTTTGGGAGCTATGATGCCACAGATACACAAGTTATTAACACCTCTATTTTTGTGTCAGATGAAAACAGATTAGTTTTTAAGATTAGGTCTGCAAATCTTATTTTGTTCCTAACACTAAGTATTGGTATTTCTTACTTCTTGTATTATGAAGCTTTATAAAATGAATTATGTATTATTGCTTTTAACAAGTTTTTAAAAATGCTTTTCTGCCAATTAATACTAATGATATTATTGTATCAAAATCTAGATGGTGTGTGGCTAAGTTCAAAATAAAAAACGAATTTATAAAATCAACCAATTGTTCTCGAATTGTTTTATTAAATGTATGCTTATGCGGCAGTAAAGCTGATTTGCACATTTGGCCTGTGTTGGGCTAGTTACAGGATTTTGAACTTATCCACACAAATAAATTATTGATAGATAAAATTTACGTGTACCTCTAGTCATAAGGTATATATTTAAAACTAATAAAAGCTCAAATCACACAAGAATAACCTAAATGATGTTCATTAAGAAATAAAAAATGTTTTTCATATTATATAGATGTATGCATTTTTAAACTTAAATATACAACCATATAAGAACTTTTGTGGTCTTTTCAAGTTAAATAATTATGAATTATAATAAAATATAGCACCAATTATGGTTTTATTTGAATAGACATGGAAGCATTTATCATTGTTATAATGTATCTGTAATTTTAAGTGCAAATTCGGATTACTGGCATAGTATTAATTTAATGGAAACATAGTACCTACATTAATTTTTGTCACATCTGCTGTACAATAATATTTGTGATATATGTTTTGGAATATTTGTGATATTACGTTACTTTGTTGATGTACTAAGGAAATATTGTGATAAAATATTAGTTGCAGCAAACCTTTGGTGCGATTAATGCCAAAGTAGTAATTTGTGTTAACCATTGATTTTTATAGATAAGAATGCACTAATAAAAACGATAACGCACAATATATCATTCTTTTTTTCAACATCATCAATAAATGGGTATATTTATTTAATTAAACTTCATTAACAACACAAGTAAAAAAAAACTACATAGGTGACTTAATTTGTTAAACCCCAAGAAGACACTGGTGTCTGTGCTGTCATTGTCTTTCTATTGTGTCTCTAATTAACACAATTGAAAGGTTAATGGCCTTAACAATTTTTCTACTAGAGTACCTAAAGGTGATGCAGACAGAACAAGGTAGGTGCAACAAAGAAAACAATAACTTTAAGGGTACTTGAACAGACTTGACTTGAACAACAAGAAAGTGGCCATTTGAGTTTCTGCCTACCCCTTAAGGAAAAAGGTATGTATGAAGTTTTTACAACATCCTGTCAGGATTTATGAAAACGAAAAAAAAATAACAACAAACTTTATTATTCTCTGTAACATCTAATAAATAAAACAAATATAAACATTTAAACAAGGAACTACTTATCTAATTCTTTCTCGTGTTTTTCCGCATCAGTTTTGAGGAACGTCTCGTACTGTTCTTCAGTCATCAAACTCTTCAACTCGTCGGGTTTCGTCAACTTCAACTTAAATAACCAGCCTTTGTCATAGTAGTTTGTGTTTATAAGGGCCGGCTTTTTCTCTACTTCAGCATTTTTCTCGGTAACCATACCAGTTACGGGTGAGTATATTTCACTGGCAGCCTTTACGCTTTCTAGAGCTCCACATTCATCACCTTCATGTACCATTGTTTTAGGTTCAGGTAGTTGTGCGAAGACAACATCTCCGAGAGATTCTTGGGCATATTTACTGATACCGACTGTTCCTATTTCATTATCCGCAACAACCCATTCATGTCTGTCGGTGAACAGTCTGGGTGCCTTGCTACTGTACTGGTGGTGGATCTCACAGTATGTTTGCTTGATATTTGACTGTAGAAGGGAACTCCTTGACATATAGGGTTTTGTGAGTTGCAGGAAACGTCTTTGGAATGCCATTTTGTTCTGAAAGTGAAAAAATTATGAGTATTTTTAACAAACCTTGTATGTTTTATTGGGGATTGCCTTGTTGGTCTACTGGAAAGCACAATGGCCAAGCGTATGGTCCTGGGTTAAATACCTACGGCTGACAGTGTGTGTTGGCTGGTCGGAATTCTATTTTTGTTTACACACTTGGAGTGTGTCAAGTTAAAATTCTGGTGAAGTGTTAGTCTGAATTTCTACAAGAGGTGCCTATCTAGAAATGAAATTTTGAAAAACCAAGGTTTTTTTGTAAATTGTATCTTAAAACAACAACAAATGAAGATGAGAGAGAAGTAAGAAGGAAATACTTCAAGTATTTATTTAAAAGCAATACACAATTCAATAACTCTTGAATAGGTACTTGATAATACAATCATTATAAACAATGATAATTTCATAGTTCACATTGTATCTGGGGTCAACACAAGGTTTATCTCTCAATTCAAATATGTGACTAAATAATTCCAAGTAACCCAACGTGTCAATTAGAGGCACAATAGAAAGACAATGACAGCGCGGACACCTAATGAATTAATATACGAGATGGAATGTGAATTAAATAAATCTCAACAAAGCATCGAACTCGACTTCAAAATATCATACCTAACTAAAAGCAAAGACATTCAATAAATTAAAAGCAACTTTAAAATACACAGAAATAGAATACTGAAGGGCTGTATAACGTGTTTAGGTGTCTCCAGTCCATGATTAGAAAAAAAGTGTAGATAGACAATTTTCGAACGCCGACTTAGACCAAATCATAAGATATTCTGTTATTAAATAACTTGACCGTTAATTCGAAGCTTAATAGATTGAGATAGCACTTCAGTTTCCGCCTATTTCCCCTCTCTTTCTACCCTATATTCCCTTCTCTTTCGCACATCCATCCCCTCTCTCGTTCACCACCAGGTGGGCTCGTGGCTGATGCGCCCGAGTCTCTTGCTCATTGGCGTTTTAGTTCCCGCCGCGTTCGGTTCGACCGCGAACCGTCTTAATATTTCCCCAAAATTATAGTTACTGTTTCTAATAACGAGTAAGTGCCAGACCGAGTGCAGTTGTTTACGTAAGTTTTTGAACATAAAATATTTAAACTACTTAACAGCTTTGCTGTTCGATTTGTTTCTACCCACATATTTGACAATATTGTCTTTATGTGGATAAATTTAAATTTTTATGATGTAGATTTTATTCTATAAGACTTTAACCTACCCTACAGATTTTTGTGTAATTAATGAAGTCGCATAAGAGTGTTATTTCGTATTACTAGGATGGAAGGCAGGGCAATACCTTCTGAAACCAATCCGGGTGATGTGCCAGTTACTCCGGGCCCATCACGCCGCCGATCGAGCAGTTCTTCCTCTAGTAGCTCAAGTAGCACATCATCAAGCTCTAGTTCTTCAAGAAAATCAGTAGGCCGTAAACGAAAACGTTCACGCCGCTATCGTCAAAAGAAATCAAAACGTTCGAGGCGTTCTAAGAACCTTAGGGTTAAACAACTGTCTAAGGAGGTAGAGGAGCTTCGTAACTTACTGGGGCGTAATAATAATAATGGTACACACTCTTATCCCATAGATTTTTGTAATGAGTCCTGTATTGATTTGAATGACAGTCGCGAATTATTTTGTGATAACGATATTAATGAGGGTAGCAGTGAAGCCACAAAAGAGTTTTCGTTTGATATTCAGACCAAGCTTAAGGAACCGTCAGTTCCTAAAGCACCTAGTGATTTTTTAAATACCCTAAATAGTGTTCAGCATTTTGATAATAGTGACTGGTGTGACGTTCGTTACGCCGATACGCAAAAATTATATAGCCATTCACCAGGATTCGTAGATTTGGAGATTAATGATGAAATTAAAGCTTATGAGTCTGCGCGTCATTTAGCTCAAGCAGATAAGGCGTACGCTGCCCAAACTTTCTGTTTATTAAAACTTAGGGAGGTTATTCAAGATTCAATAAAAAACTTCTTAACTTGGGCAAGAGACGAACGAGAATTGTGCTTCGATACTTTACAAGAGAAGGTTGTTGAAATTTTTCTTAAAGGCGATGTACATAAGGTGTCATCCGACCTCCTACAATTACTTTGTGGCCATAGAGCTGAAATTATTCAGATGCGACGCGACGCTATCTTAAAATTTATTCGCGACCCTCTTGTTAAATCATCCTTACGAAAAATACCCCCCTCTTGCCAGAACCTTTTTAATGCAGAAGCTTTTACAACTACACTTGAAAAAATCGGTGGTGTTAGGAAAGCATTCTTGCCAGTAAACACGGCTAATGACGGCTCTATCAATCAAGCTGGATCTAGTAAAGCTGTATTTAACAACCGCCCTCCGCAGGGGGCGGTGCGTTACAACAAGCATACGCAAGGTACTGTACCCGGATGCTGCCATGCTCACGCTGCACATCCAGTTTATAACGCTCCTCCGCAGGGGAGCTATCATTCACAATGTCGTCAGGGATGTAAAGATAACAATTCAAATCGACGAGGAGCCTCCAACACAAGAGGTTCCTTTCGACCCCGATCAGGCCGCTATGATCGATCAGGCAATAGCCAATTCAAAAACACTCGAAATCAGAACGTGTCCAGTAGCGCTTCTAAAAATGATCAGTTTAAAAAACGAAGGACCTGACTCGACTCAGTCGAGCACAGAGTTCAAAGCAGGCCAGCTGACCCGCTTTGCCCATCGTTGGGAATACTTGAGAGCTCCACGGTTCATTATAAAAATGATAAATGGCTATCGAATACCATTTCTTCGAAGACCTCCACTAATTGTACCAAATGTTACAAACAGTGCCTTCAATACTCCGACATCAAAACAAATGTCGATTCTTGTAAACCAAATGAAAGCACAGGGCGTTCTCGAAAATGCAGAGTCATCCCCGAGCTTCTTATCGACGATGTTTTTGGTACCAAAAGGCGATGGCTCCGTCCGTCCAATTTTCAACTTGAAAGCTCTAAACGAGTTTGTCCTTACAGATCGATTCAAGCTGATAAACATTTTTCGAATACCAGATTTTCTTCAGCCACGCGATTGGCTTTGCAAGATAGACCTATCCCAGGCCTATTTTCATTTGGCCATCTGTCAGTCCCAACGACGGTTTCTCAGATTAATTTACGACGGAGAATTACTCCAAATGTCATGTCTTCCATTTGGGCTGAGCACGGCTCCAAAGGTTTTTGCGTCCTTAACCAATTGGATCGCTCAAACATTACGAGAAGAAGGCATACGCTTGATTGTGTACTTAGACGATTTTTTAATAGCCCATCAGGATATTGTCCTTCTCAAATCACAGGTTCAAGTAGTGTTGCAACGTCTACAGTTCTTAGGTTGGCAGATCAACTTTCAAAAGTCCGTGCTAACGCCTCAAAAGAACCTGGTTTACTTAGGTATTCATTGGGACCCCTGGCTCAATCAAAAACGTCTTCCGCCAGACAAATATCAGGGCCTTCTAGCCAAATTGTCACGCATGCGGGGGGACACCAAAGTAGTTTTAAAAGACTTGCAACGCCTTGTAGGCCTTCTGAACTTTGCCAGTTTTGTAGTTCCAAACGGCAGGTTGAATCACCGGAGTTTGCTGGATTTCCTAAACTCAGTTCCAAAGTCCTCAAAAAACCTACATCCCTTAACAGCAGACGCACAGAAAAATTTAGTATGGTGGATGCAAAACTACCAAGCCTCGTCACCAATTCACATTGCACCACCAAATCATTTCCTTACAACAGATGCCTCGGATATAGCATGGGGCGCACAGTTGGACAGTCAGTCAATGTCAGGACCTTGGAGCAGGCAGGAGGCTGGGTTGCACTGCAACCAAAAAGAAATGCTGGCAATTCTAAAAGTCTTACAAGGTCACTGTCAGCTCCTGCGATGCTCCACAGTACTTGTACAGTGCGACAACAAGACTGTAGTAGCTTACTTGCGCAACGAGGGGGGGACAGTATCCAAACCTCTGATGAGTATTACAAAGAGGGTGTTCGAGGTACTGAACCAGCACAGTATCGTTCTAAAAGTTTTTCATTTACCAGGAAAATTCAACATTCTGGCCGATCCTCTTTCTCGGGGTCGGGCTGCTGTAGAATGGCACTTAATACCTCGATGCACAGAGGTAATATTTCGGAAATTCGGTATCCCAGTAATAGACCTTTTTGCCTCAGAAACTGCTCATGTCGTTGCCAACTATGTTTCGGTGGACTTAAACGACAAACAAGCTATTTATCACGATGCGTTTTCAATGAACTGGAACTACCAGCTCGCATGGGTGTTCCCACCACCTTGTCTAGTTCCAAGAGTACTAGCACATCTCAATCAGGCGACCGGAATTTACCTATTGGTGGTTCCTCAGTGGGATCGAGTTTTCTGGAGGGGAGACCTGAAGACTCGAGCAATAGGTCCTCCTTTCACCATATGGAACCTCGACCATTGTTTAGTGAACACGGTAACCGGCCTTCCACCTCCCAGAGTCCAAGATATAAGTCTACAGGTATGGAAATGTGGGGGTGGGATCAAAACTTAAGAAACTGGAATTTAGATCAAATTAAATTATTAGAATCTTCCTGGAGGCCATCAACTCGCAAAACCTACAAAGCCGCTTGGTCACGATGGTTAAAATGGGCAGAAAAACATAAAATTAACCCAGTTAATCCCGAAGGATCTGTTATGGCACAGTTTTTAGCGGATTTATATTTAATTGAAAAATTGTCATACAATACAATACTCCTGCACAAATCTGTAGTTTCTACCTTGTGTAATGCGGATTCAGGAAGCCTATTAAGTTCCCATACTTTAGTAAAGCATGTTCTTAAATCAATTGCTCTCAAACAGCCGGTAACAAGCAAACCTCCTATCTGGAATATTGATGACCTATTGTCTCATTTAGCTAATAGTTCCATAGACCCCAACAATATTTTCGCAACATCTAGGCATACAGCCGCATTACTACTCCTTTGTTCAGGTAGACGGGTTCACGATTTAACTCTCCTCTGTACCGACTCTGATCACTTAATTATGTCGGATGACAGTGTAATTGTTTGGCCAGTTTTTGGTTCCAAAACCGATTGTACTACACATAGACAATCCGGTTGGAAATTGCTAAAAAATCCTGATAACAGGAACCTAGATCCTGTTTATTGGATTCGTCAGACTATTGATTTACTCGAAAATAGGCGCATTTCAGCTAAATGTCACAATTTATTTGTGAATATAAGGGGTCAAGCTAAACCTGCTTCTCGAGCTGTTATTGCAGGATGGATTAGATCTCTCCTATTAGAAGCCAAAATAATAGCCACTCCTGGCAGTTTTCGGTCTGCAGTAGCATCAAAGAATTGGTCAGAAAATCTCCCAATTGATGCCATCTTGGCTAAAGGTAATTGGAAAGTTGAAAATACTTTCATGAAATTCTATAAACGTCAAATTAAGCCGGCTGCCACGGTTTCCGGTAATACCATAACAAATTTGTTTGATCCTTTAAATTAAATGATTAAGAAATTGTATCTCACAATAATCCACGATTATGTAACCTTATAATTTCATAACTAAATTGTTTCAATAATTTTAATGGTTATTATGATCTATAAGTTCTCTAAGTTTTATTTCCCTTATTGAATGGTAAATTGTTTAATTGTCAAAAGATTTATTTTGTTTGTTTTTGTTTTATTTTGGAGATTTATAAGTTTTTCTTATTTTTAGTTTACCTCATGAATGGTAAATTGGCGATGGTTATAGTGTTTATTTTGTTTATGTAATAAAAGTAGGTTTATACGCACATCTATGTTTTTGTTCTATTTGAAGAAATAGTAAACCACTTTATAACACCCTTTTGTATCAGTTCACAGACTTCTAATTTATTTTCTTTCACATTGGCGTTCTCCACCACCAGGCGACAACAAACACGTCTCAATCTATTAAGCTTCGAATTAACGGTCAAGTTATTTAATAGCAGCGTTTTTCCTGAAATAAAACGCTTATTAAATATACTTACCTAAATTCGAAGCTTAACTTAATTCCTGCCTGTTGATTTTCAACACAATGAGCAAGAGACTCGGGCGCATCAGCCACGAGCCCACCTGGTGGTGAACGAGAGAGGGGATGGATGTGCGAAAGAGAAGGGAATATAGGGTAGAAAGAGAGGGGAAATAGGCGGAAACTGAAGTGCTATCTCAATCAATTAAGCTTCGAATTTAGGTAAGTATATTTAATAAGCGTTTTATTTCAGGAAAAACGCTGCTAATAAATGTGCGAAGTAACAACAACAATAGGGACTCTACTTACGAGCTACTTTTCTATGGTGAAAACTGAAAATCCATAAGCAACAAACTGATATCCTGTTAAAATCTAATTCACACAAAACAAAACAAAACTGCAGTGAGGAATGTGAGGTTATGATAAGATTATGAAATATTTTGAAAGCTGATAATGTCACTTCACTCTGACAGTTGACACCTCTGACATGTCATGTCTGACATTTTAATTTGACACTTTGGTTTTTATTTTTCTTTGGGTTTGAAAAAAACTTAAGATCCGCATAAACTCGCGGCTTTTCAACTTGACAAAATATCTTTTTTTAACTGTAACAAGCATATTTCGTTAGAAACTCATGAAGATGACTTACCATTGACACACACATTAACTTAATATTTTATTACGATTATTGCGCTTTAAGGGAAGGTTCATAAATTCATAATTCGTCGCGTATTATCGGTCGCGTAACGCCAGTTCACACTCAACCGATGATACGTTAGTGCGTCGAGGTACATTGTCGCAAACGCTCTGCGCATGTTCCGTCAGATATGAACCTTCCCTAAGTCAAAAGCATATTTTCCTAACGTATGCAGTTTGCTGAACATCAGTATTTTGCAAGGAGTGACTGACGACAATCCAGTGACTGGGTTGTCATTAACACGATGCCATTTAGTTCAATTAAACTGGTTGTCAGACTTTCAGGGTTCTGACTTCTCGTTCGACTGTAAAATATAAATAAATGACAGCAGAGCACTGATGAGACCTGATTATCCATGCCCACACTGACCTTATTAATCTCAGCTTATCTTCTTATATTATTTAGCCACAAGCCTCTTATTAACCCATGTGGCTGTTTCTAATAAAAAAATACCATAAACTGCATAATTATACGTGTAAGCCTTAGACTATATACCTCTAGACGTAGCCCAATTTACAGTGTGAAGTGTGGAAGTGAGACGCATTAATACAAAGTTCGTAGGAAAATTGAGACAAAGCATCGTATCTTCTGTCCCTTTCAGCGTGCCGTTTTTTGCATGGCTAACTTTTGAATGTTAGCCAAACAAAGTGCTGTCACTGTCACGTATATTATTATGGTCGATTTAATTTAAGTTTTCGGATGGTTTTTGCAATTGTTGTAATTGTTTGAGTAATTTAATGAGAAATGGACTCCATTAGTGAAGTGTTTAATGTATGGTGTATGCTCTACGATGGAAGGATGCAGTATAATAGGCTGTAAAAGCCGCACAGAAAAGGATATTAACGAAATCACTTTTCATTCGAAAGTTTTCAATACTGTTAGTGTTATAGTATGATTATTGAATTTATACATTTGTGCGCTTTTATTGTCATGGCTTTCAGAGCAAATTATGGAAGATTTCATAAAATAAACTTGATTTCTTATATCACATAACCTAGGAATACTTACTTACAGTGTTGCTACACGTTTCAAATCTTTTCCCTTAACTGTCAGGCCTAATGTTCAAAAGGTAGGCATAATAATCAAATAAATCTATGGTGGCTAAACACACAAATTTGTGGGCGAACCCTTATTTTTAAGTTTAAGTGCACATGTGTACGACCGAACAGAGCCCTTTCGACAATCATTAAGTTTTACTCTTGAAGGCAATCGCGTAGGTACTTATAGATATTTGGAAGTAAGAATTCATTTTATAAATAAATGTTAAGTATAAACAAAAAATTAGATATTTTCAAAATAAGTTGGTTTTGTTTAAAGGACAATAGTTATTATACAGCAATGTCAATGTCACACTGGATGTCAGCCATACTCAATATATTTTAATGATAAATAACACGCGAAAAAATAATGTTGTGTTCTTCTAAAGAGTTACTTCTATGTACACACATCAAGCTTCACCTGGTAGTAGTGTATTTTATTTGTGAGAATCAAGGTAAGATTGAAAGTAGGTATTTTACGTGAAATTATATTTTCTCACACATGGATACTTCTACACTCTTATTACCACGTTGAATACGTAAATTATAATTTACAATAGTGCTAAAATTGGAACCCGCAGTTAAGTAGAATTTTGGTCGTATTTTGGGACTTTTTTAAGGAATAGCAACACTGAACTTTTATATTGCTGTCGCATGTGCGGCCACGCGGTGGCTCTATCTAGAGGTATATTATCTAAGGTGTAAGCTGTTGGTAGATTTTTTGGTTAATTAACTTGACAACACTGTTTCTAAGACGTCACAACAAACGTCATTGCTTGCTTAACCATGAGTGAAAGATGTCAAACGAAGCTTACAGAGAAATTTGATAATAAAAATTATATTATTTACTTCGGTATTCTATGCACGGCGATTGCAGTTTTATATTTATACAGGTAGTATAATTAAATAACTACATATTTGTGTACTTTGTGAGTGATATCTCCCTTAACGATTACATTTTTTTTCAGATTTCACTTTGCCACAATAGCATTTAGCTATGTGTTGGGATGTCTGGCTTGTTATTACGGGCTCAACTCGAATATTTTACACGATTACATTGATAAATTAAAGTGCCATTTCGTCGGTGAGACGTACAAAGATGAAGGAGACGCGACAATCACAGTGAGTTGGCATACTTTCTTTGTTTACTGTTTACTTGCAATAGAAAACTCGTTATTTCGCGATTGAGGTCATGTACGCCTCCCTATTCATCATTTTTACCATTTGATAAGCAATAATTGTGAGGGCAATTATTCCAAGTAATCACTAAAGTACTTTAGCAGTTGTTTTTTTCTGTCATTTACTGTGGTACTTCACTAATAATTGTAATTACTTAATTAAACATTTGTGTTATCTTTCAAGTTAGTTTTCTAATGGTTAGAGTAATGGGTTGAAGTAGTACTTAGAAGTAGAACCAGTTAAATTGTAACTTTCACAGATAATCATACTGTTAGCTTATCATTTAACTAGATATAGATCTTATCTGGAGTTTCAATTTTGTAACACTGTTATATAGTTATAAAACTACTGGTTTGTGCCTTTTCCCCTGAAGTTTTTGTGTAAATTTTACTATTAGTAAATTATTTAAGTCAGTAATTGCATGACTTACTGTTCTCCTTATTATCTAAGACTGAGTCATAAATAAATTTCATTATTATTAGTCATTGGTCATTTAGTTTGAGATGTTTAGAACAGTTATACTTCTACATCTTGATGATTTATTTTAAAATATAAATGACTTATAAAACTAACTGTTTGCCACCATAATCTAAGTCAAAACATAATATTTAGGTCACTGTCTATAACACACAAAAAAAAAAACAATATTTGTTTAACATTGACACACTCACATGTCTACAAAATCATTGTTTAAACATTTTCTAAAAGCTCTATTTGTATATGTGTTTAAGGTGTAAAATAAAAACAAAATATCTATTTTGGTAGTTGAAGGGTTAATAAAGGACATATGTATTAAATGTTAATATTGTTTATAAACTGATAACATTAATTATATCTTTGTTCACTACAAGAGATAGTCAATAGATTATCAAGGTAATAAATCATGTACTCCCTACCTGATTTTTAATATCATTATTAATTTGTGTTAGATAAGATAGTTGTTAATAAATAAATAAATAAATATTCTGCAACTTTTTCACACAGCGCCATTTAGTCCCAAGTTAAGCTTGAGAGCTTGTGTTATGGGTACCAAACAGCTGATAAACATATAATACTTATATATTTCTAAATATATACATATTATAGATTAATTACACCAAGACACAGAACAAATTATCGAGCTCATCACACAAACATTTGTCCTGGATGGGAAGCGAACCCACAACCTCCAGCATAGCAGTCAGAGTCACTTACTACACAGAATAGAAAGAATAATATTTATAATACTAATAAAAAAAGCTGAACAGCTTGTTTATTTGAATGTGCGAATCAAAATCTAAATTGAATCAATGACTTTTGATCAAAAAATATTTTTTTATAGTAATTATTACTGTTGTCAGCAGTAAACTTTTTAACATCACCATGCACAACCCTTGGGGATGAGTGAAATGGCAGGACAAAGCTAAAGTATAATAAAATTGTGGCCAAATCTACACTATCGGAGGGCACAAAATATGATTCATAATTCAAACCAAATAATTTAAGTGATTCACCTAACCTTAAATTTGTTATTGTATGAGTCATATCCCCTAACTCTTCTCAGCATTATTAAGTGTCGTCTTGCAGTCTAACCTGATGCAGATGAACACCAGTATATTACGTGTAGCAACTACCTGTCTCACTTACACAAAAAAGTTACGAGACTTGTTAGACTCCCAAAGATCTCCAACGGCAGCTAGAACCAGTAGCTTACTTGCTTTTCGAGGCAAGTTAGGTCACGTCGGTTTTCCGACGCGCCATTTGGTTAAAATATTATCCTAATAACTTAATGTAAATATTCAGGGTGGAAGGGTCATACTGATACCATGTATTCTCTACATGATTATGGAACCCCCAGCATTTAATTATTTTCCTGATCTTATTTCTATTTAAAACTATAGAGAACTACGAAAAATTTATCATTACTATTTAACCCTACGATTTTTTTTTCCTTAAAACGTAAATAAAGCACTTCTTCGTAAAATTATCAATAGCTTGGACTAAAACTACGATTCATACAATTTAAAGTAAAATAAACATTAATTAAAACTTAAACATAAGGGAAAGCCGTCGAAAAACCGACGTCGGAAGGTGCAGTGTGCTTAACCTTCGATCGACCTGTGCTGCAGTTAACCTACTATTTAGCCATGAGCCTCATAAATTCTTATTGCTATTATGTCATGGTTATTGATTTAGACTGTCCCTGTTCGACGCGGCTTGTGGGTAAATGAAAACAGCTACACGGATTATTTTCCAAGTTTAAGGGTGCGTTTTCACTCGCGTGCTTTATCGTATAATTCGTATAGGAATCGTCCTATCACATACAAGACGACTAACGCGATGAGAAATTTAACCATTGTTGTTGGTCGATTTTTGCACGTCTCCGTTCCGCTCCGTCCAGCTCCGCTGGTGCGTATTCACCCACTGGTGAATACGCACCTTAATTGTTAAGTAAAGTAAAATAAAACAACATTGCGAATATCAATTTAAGCTCTAACACAATAGGGTTTAGGATCCTTTGTAAACACCTGACATACCGGTCATAAAAAGCTTAATTATAAAATGTTCAACTTTATGATTTTTGTAATTTTATAAGAAGTTCCAGTGAAACCCTTACTGGTTCTGGTTTTTAAATAATAAATTATCATTAACTTAAAACTTGAAATTATCAAACGTCTAAACAGACGTGAAAACTCACAGCAGTTGCGAAAACCACACTCGCGGCATGATTAAATTTTACACGCTGGGTGTGATTTGTCGCACAGCCGTAACGGAAAATATGAAAACACAAGCGGTGTGCGCGAGCCGCACTGGCGTTCCGGCGGTGATTACGCAGCGTATGTGAGTCCCGCAGTCAAGGAGTTAAGCTATTGATCCCGATTGTCATTTATATATCGACACAGTTGGCGCAATGGCTAAGCGATTCATTGCTGACCTGTGTGTCGCGGGTAAGAACCCGGGTCCTGCGCGGAACAAATATTTGCATACCACCATAGCGTAGCATGATCACCCTAGAAACATTTCTTCCGAAAATGCTTGATATTTTCGTGATCAAGTAGAGAGAAAAAATGTATAGATTCTTCAGTCGGCAAGAGTCTACGATGAAGAGCAGGATTTCTACGACAATCGGCAGTAATGTTTCTACAATCTGTCTCTTTGTCGATATAATCCTTTTTTACAGTGATCATTGCTGATCTTTTTAAAAACGAAGAAGTGCAACTAATATAAACTAAAAATAAATGAATCATGCTATGTGTGTGACTGCCTCGTTGGTCTAGTGGTCGCAAGCGCTACTTTTAAACATGAGGTCCCGGGTTCGATCCCCGGGTGGGGCATAGTGTCATAGTGTTAAATTTGCCATCTCGAATTTCACAGTCAGCGCGGAGTATGGATTTTTGCCCGAAAGATTGCAATAAGCTCGCCCCTATTACATGGTACTTAAGAACATAACTGGCGAAATGTGGGTGTACTACTTACAATTCTGCCTAACCCTTCGGGGTTTACAGGCGTGATGTTATTTTAGGTCTGGCAGTTTGTTTATGTGGGTTTAAATGTCTGTAAACGAACCCACATTACGACCAGCGCCAGATACGTCCAGCCCGATTCCACCTTAGCGTGACAGTTTTACAAGGAGCTAAAAATACCCCCCATTTTTGTGTTGATGTTTAATATTTTCTAGGGTTGCGAGACCTGTGGGTCAAAGGATTGTGAGAGACATGACTCGAGCTTGTCGGCGGAGCCCTGGGTCGGACTTCAGATACACAAACAATTGGATCAGGCCATAGAGGACGTAAGTATTTCTTTCAATCTTGTTACAATATACAGTTTCCCAGAAAAGTTATAATAATAATAATAGTCATTTATTAAACAGATCATACAATCCAATTTGTTAGTAATGAGTTTACAACTTAAGCACTAATGTTAGTAGGCTAGGCACACACATTTGGAGAATATTAAAAATAATTACTAATAATGTCAAAACAATCAGCAATGATAATGTCAAAATCAGAAAATGTCAAAAACAAATAATGTCAAAATCTAACAATGTCAAAATTACCACTAATCATGTCAAAACCATTAGTATTATGATAATAATCAGAGAAACATAAAAATAATAATAATAATAAAATAAACATTACTTGAACCAATAAACTTTATTATTACTTCAAGGCACGGTTTGATGATATCACATTGTGTTCTGGTCCAGTGCTTGAGTATAATACCTTCGGCCCTATCGGCCACAGTGACCAAGAGGCTGTTGGCACTGCCCCGGACCCGCCGCATTAGGGACGCGACACGCGTTCGCATAATATGCGCTATCATTTATCTATCAGCAGAGTTATTGCGTATCTTCGTTGACAGTTAATAATGATGATCACTGCGCAAAGTGTTCAACTATTAGCTGTCAAACAGCTAGTTTCGTATTCGCTATTATCAGCGTATATCTAGGATAACAATTATATTATACGTAAAAAGGTGTAGATAGGTTATATTATACGCGCTCAGCAAGTGACACGTTACAACGTGGCTAACTAGCCACACTTCACCTCAGTGTGGCGTCGCGCCCCAACGGACGCGTGCGTGCGTTAGTGTACCGTTTTTGAAGATCGAATGTTGTTTATGTAACCTATCTACACCTTTTTACTTATAATATCATTGTGACTAGGAACATTCCTTACTTAAGCGGTACCCCGACGTGAAGTAAAATTTCATGGTTCAACGATTATAGGAAAGTGTTATTTTTAACTTTTTAAATGTTTTACTTTTTATGCGTTGGGGGTTAATTTAAATTCCGTAACCAAAAAACCTCACGCTCCCCACTCCGACGGGCAAGGAGGTGTGGCTTGAAGGCCGAAGCTATTGCATATATATTTATATATATATTATATATTTATATTGCAGGCATAGTGGTGATAGTGGGGATGGGAAAGGGGAGGGGTGAGGGCCGCTAAAAAGGGGCCCCTAAAGGGGAGGCCCTTTCCCGCGAGGGGTGGGGAGGAGGAAGGAGGAGGTGATTGGGGAGGGGATAGGGGGACGGGTAGAGGCAGGGATCGGGAGGGGCAAGGGAGGGGAAACAGAGGGAGGGGTGAGGGAAGGGGAGGGAGGGGAGATGGGAGGGGCGTGGGAGGTGTGGCGGAATGGGAGGGATGGGGAGAGGGGGAGGAGGGGAATGGGGAAGGGGAGAGGGGGAGGAGAGGTATGGGGAGAGGGGGAGGAGAGGAATGGGGAGGGGGAGAGGAGAGGAGTTGATAAAAAATGCTATGCAATAGCTTTACCGCGGCAGTCTCCGAGTGCCACACGTCATTTTTTTTACTTATAATATCATTGTAGGATAACGTCATGCGCACTCACAGAGATGTGTCGGGGCCCACCGAACCGTCTGATAGTCACCGTAACTTAAAGTGCAATAAGTACCCATTTTTTGTAAATTCTCAGTTGTCACCAAACTTCGGTGTGCAACTGTATGCCAGATAGTGAATGGCAATTAAAAGATAGCCATAGCTAAGCATAGCATGGCGTCCTATATTTTGCGCAAAATAAGCGTTTCTTTATTAATGTTTCACCACCCACCACCCATGTCACCCATTCCTTGTAGATGTTCCACACATTCCCACGAAGCGCTTTGCCTGTTCCTTCATTATGCGCACGGCCTAGGAGTGGAATTCCCTGCCTGCATCAGTGTTCCCGAGTTCATATGACCCCAATCTGTTTAAGTCGCGAGTTAATAGGCTTCTTTTGGGTAAGCTCGTTCCATCGTCGACCTCTGACCGCTGGACAAGATTGGGGTCAAGAGTAGACCCATTATATATAAAAAATAAAATAAAAAGTTTGTGTATGCAATACAAAATAATACAATAATTTATTTTCATGCAACTACAAGATCAAAAATGAAACAAAAAGTTGTAGAATTGACACAAAACATCTAAACCCGCCAAGGTTAACTTATATCTACGAATAAACAGCTCAAACAATGGCGACTCCAAAACAAAACAATTGGTACTCGTATTATGAGCATGTGAGATCATCTTTTATTCCAAATGGCTTTAGTACAGTCAGCCTCAAAAGTCGATGACCATATCCATATTTCCCAAACTCAGGAACACCTTAGCTTACACAAATTCCATAACGCTATTTAGCATTGAATTTATTTATTTATTTATTATTTACTCTCGCATCAGAACCCCGTACAGCAATTACACTAATGCATGGATCTAAATTCATAAAAATAAAAGTAATTTCATCTGCTGCATCATTCTATCCTGTGTCATCGAACGGGCGGTGGCTGCTGTAGATCAGACATGCATCGTGGTCATTCGTGGCTCGCTGCATATACATGTTATGAAACATTTTGTTGAATGAACAGCCTAAGAGTTTAAAATTAGCTGAAAACACTTTGCATGAATTTACTTAACGCGAAATTGTCCAATATTGCTAAACAAGAATATTACGTCCATAACATCTTAACATTACAAATAGTCACCAAGTGATGTAGGTACATTTATTGCATTTGGATAGGTAATTTTTCAAAATAAAACTAAACAAATTCAAAATCAGTTGTATAAGTGGAAAATAAAGACATGACCCTTTGTTCACCTACTTTTGACAATTTAGCGTTAAGTTAATTCATGCAAAGTTTGGTTCAGCTAATTTTGAAATTATAAATTGTTATTCAATTCTGGCAGTAGTCTTGTTAAGCAATTTGTGTTAGCTATGGTGTCCATAAGTTTTGGAAATATGCATTTGGTCATCGACTTTTGAGGCTGACTGTACCTACCGGAGTTCATGCATTAGTTTGAATAGCTACCTAAGACTTTGTTACCTAAGATAACGCAAAAACCACAAGGTTTACTCTTCAGAACCTTGCATGGGCTGAAATTAAATGGTAATGAAAATACCAGCCAGTTCTTCAGAAAGGTCAGGTGCGTAGTCGAGTATGTACTACGCACCTGACCTTTCTGAAGAACTGGCTATAAAATAAATATATTATATTATATTATTATATTTATATTTTATATTGAAGCGACTACCTATCTGACCTCCACATCCCAGTAACTGGATATCATGATACCTCTTGGTTAAACTGGTTGTTAGACTTTCGGGGTTCGACTTCTCGTAATTACTGTCAAATATTACAAAATAACCACCCGCATGACTAGTAATTTACGATAGTACTGCTTATTTGGAGAACAATACTGCGCTTACGCAAACTACTAATTTTCACCTTGAAATGTCATCGTTATGACTTTTTATAATAGAACAAATTAATCTTGTTTTTGTCGCTTCGTGTTATGCAAAGTCTACCGGTAATAATCGCTTGTTATATGCAAATGATAAGTATATTTATTATGCTATTAAAAATAATTTCAGCTGCAGTTTTTTTTAGGTAGAACATTTTTAAAGGTTCAAGAGTACCTACAGGTGTGAAATTTATTGGTATTTCTTTATCTCTTCAGTAGATTTCCCCTTTGTAATTTTTCCTCGTTGATTTAGTAGTCGCAAGCGCAACGATTTTCCCGGGGTTGGTCAAAGTAATTTTAAGTTTTTATATAATATCTGGAATTTCTTAGTAGCAGCCTGAAACCTGGATTCGGTAATGCTGATTTTAATGGGGTGGCCCCCTATTAGTATAACAGTTAAAGTTCATTTGCGAAATCTAAGTGTATAACTAGGGAATGCAATCTCGTCTCGCCGAGATCCCGATCTCGCGAGATCTCGGCCATATTTTACGAGATTGTATCTCGTCAAATTTCGTACGAGATCTCGCGAGATAACGAGATCGACAAATGCAGCGTGGCGATGTGTATTTCATAGCGCGGCTGCGCGCGAACTGAATCCTGGCCGGCCGTGCGGCCGCGCCTGGCGCATCTGACAGACGACTTCTGATTTTGCATGCCAAATACCCTGCAAAATCAGAAGTCGTCTGTCAGATGATACTCTCGACATGATGTGATTTTTGAGAAGCCATTTTCAGACAAACTAACTTGCCTTTCCGTACCTTGATAACTTCATCTGACTTCTACTTTAAACTTCTTTTATTTGATTAATACGATCTCACAACATTTATTTAAGAACTTGTGAAGTTAAGTTTTTGTTTTGTTGTATTCATTTACCACAAGTAATGTTCCTATTACTCTTAACTATTGAAACTAAAGTAATAATTTACAAAAGACTAAATATAGATAATCATTATGTTACCAATATCGTAAGAATTTGAACTGATTAGCTACAGTAGGTATAATAATTATAGACATAAACCAATGTTATTAGAGTTAGAGACAAAATAATAAGTAGGTACTCTGTTGATTTTTAAAATAAAACTTACATTATTTTTATAACTAAGCAACGCAGTTTCTATTTAATTACATATCATGTCAATTACTAGTTCTTAAAACAAGCATTTGCATATGTTTTAATTGCGATTCTCCCAATCTCGCGAGATCCCGTAATTTGCGAGATCTCGCGAGACTGGGTTTTGAGTCTCGCGAGATCTCGCTAGGCGGAAATCTCGTACGAGATTGCATTCCCTATGTATAACAGACACTTTTCTGCCTAATCATTTGCGGAAATCAGTATGGTAGGTATGCTATTTTTCAAAATCCAATAACATGTATCACTACTAAATATTACTGGACTATAATACATTATTTACGCCGCGATATAGAATTACCCGTTGAATGAAACTAAATATGCTACTAGTCAAAGAGCGCTCAATGGAAAATATAATTGCGCCCTGCTAATGAGTGTTTAAACAATACTGGCCGATGAATTCTACAACTATAAAAACCTGTATGTATGTTTCAAGCGTTTTAATTGTAACTTTGGAACTAATTACCGTGCAGAACTTGAGGCCGGAATTATTATTGTTTGAAATTATTATGTTTGTGTATTTTTGGTTCACGAATTTTGCTCTCTTGTATTTATGATCACGTCTGTCTATTTTAGTTCGATGCAGAATAGTTGACATTTGGTTCCATAAAAATTTAACATAGTTTGGCCCGGTAGTTTTCATTTAATGATTTTTTTTTATGTATGTATGTGCACCGATTACGCTGGGATTTATATACCGATTTACGTGATTCTTTTTTAGTTTGTTGCGGGATAGTTGCTTTTTGGTCTCATGAAACATTGACATAGTTTGGCCCGGTCCTTTTATGAACTTTTATTTCAGGAATTTTTCTTTTTGATTTCGTCGAAATCTGTTTATTTATTTGATTGTAATATTAAAAGAAATGGAAAATAAAGAATCATCTACATAAAAATACTAAACTAAAAATTGTAAAATAAAAACTTTTTACGAAAAATACAACCGACTTCAAAAAAAACACTAACTGCACGCGTAGCATGATCACCGAAGAAACGGTCTCTGTCGTGTCTCGGAAGAAAAGAAATTAAGTGTTCATGCTACGCAGGCAGGTTTATTGAAAGTAATTTGAAAGATTGAGGTTCCTGTCTATATAATCTGTCACTTTGCCGATTCGTCTGTAGACAAAGGCCGTTTCTTCGGTGTTCAATGTGTTCATGCTACGCATGCTGGTGTAAAATAACTCTAAATTCGGAAGTCGGTGGCCAATCATGAACGAGACAAAACCACCAAAGCCACAGACTTTCTAATTTAGAGTTATTTTACACCAGTTAGTGTTTTTTTTTAAAGTCGGTTGTATTTTTTGTAAAAAAGTTTTTTATATATTAACGTGTGCTTTTTCTTTCTTTATATCTTTCTTTCTAATACCATCAACAAAGCAAATCTAGATTTAGAGCGCTAATGGGAAACATTGGGCAAGGTATAGGTGACTTGCGAGTATGACCAAGATGTATGTTTGTATGTAAACGTGGCAAAAGAAGTTTGTAAGAATCGTAGCAGGTCGCGTTCTGTAGTTTCTGCCTACCCCCAAAGGAATAGGCGAGAGTTAATGTATGTATGGTTTGTCATATAGTAAAAGTTGTTCATAATGATGAGTACCTTATTTTTAGTACATACTTAATCCGTTAAGGGGCTGTCCCTTAGCGGGGTAATAAACATATTTCACTGTTTCTTTGTTTTGTTTTGTGCGAGTTTAATTAATATTTATTTTTTCTTCTTTTATTCCTCAGCAAACACAGGATGATGAAGGTCATGAATACGATACACAGTAACTCTAAAATCCTTCATCTCTTACAGTTCTACAACACAATATTGGATCAGTTCATTAACACCTGGTACAGTAAGGTGACGTTGCAGCCGTTCTTCGTAGACGAGTTGCGCTACCAGCTCAGATATGCTTCTGCTTGCCTCCTGCAAAGAGCTGTTAAGGTATAATAATCCATATTTTTACTATTACTGATAAAATTCTATTATTTAATGTGAAACTATTGTAAGCTAGAAAACCCTTCACTCAATCAATCTTTATTTGTGAACATTACAAAAAAGGTGTTATGGTAATTTTAGTGAAACATGTTTTACCGATGAAATTGGCATACTACACACATCAAAAGTGTCTAGGGATCAACATATATTTTTGCAATAACTTTTCTCCTGATTGATATTAATTAAAATTTTCTTTAAGGATTCATCAAATAAAGTGTTTTCGTTTGTCACAGTAACGATAAACCAAGTCACCTTTGCATTAATAAAGAAATTTGCCATTTTCCTAATAAAGGGATTTTTGACATTTGAACCACTAACATTAAAGTTCGAAAAAAAGACTGAAATAACAGTTTTCTTTAAAATTTTATTGGGTAACTTAAACAATTAATAATCCGTGGTTCTACCGCGAACACTAACAACACAAGAACATCGGTTTGGCATACTCAAAATGAGTTCATCCAAATCACGCTGTGGAATGGCCGCCCATGTTCGTTGCAACAACAAAAAAAGGTCTTCTTGCGACTGGATACCCTCCATATTCGGCAGAGCTCTTCTCTGTAGCATATCCCATGCATGCTCAATCGGGTTCAAGTCTGGCGACTGAGCAGGCCAGGGCAGGACATTGATGTTAGCTGCGGCGAGAGTCTGTCTTACAACTCTTGCGGTGTGCGGTCGTGCATTATCATGCATTAACTGAAATAAGGGACCGATTTGCACTTGTAGAGGAACGATGACGTCTGATACAATTGTCTCGGGCGTACTACGGGTACCACCTATAGCAATGCACAATCGTAGGATTCGATATCAATGGGCTCTTGAACACAGAAATTGGGCAAAAGAACAATGGCGTTTCGTGTGCTTTTCTGATGAGTCTCGTTTTGGTATGAGACCGGATACAAGACGTATACGACACTGGAGAACCCCTGGACGCCAACAGCGATTAAAATCCTGCCAGGAAGTCCATCCTTATAGTGGTGGAACCATCATGGTATGGGCGGGTATTTGGATCGGCGGAAGAACTGAGTTGATTTGGATCAGAGGCAACCTCTACGCTCAAATTTATGCTGAGACGATTGTATCAGACGTCATCGTTCCTCTACAAGTGCAAATCGGTCCCTTATTTCAGTTAATGCATGATAATGCACGACCGCACACCGCAAGAGTTGTAAGACAGACTCTCGCCGCAGCTAACATCAATGTCCTGCCCTGGCCTGCTCAGTCGCCAGACTTGAACCCGATTGAGCATGCATGGGATATGCTACAGAGAAGAGCTCTGCCGAATATGGAGGGTATCCAGTCGCAAGAAGACCTTTTTTTGTTGTTGCAACGAACATGGGCGGCCATTCCACAGCGTGATTTGGATGAACTCATTTTGAGTATGCCAAACCGATGTTCTTGTGTTGTTAGTGTTCGCGGTAGAACCACGGATTATTAATTGTTTAAGTTACCCAATAAAATTTTAAAGAAAACTGTTATTTCAGTCTTTTTTTCGAACTTTAATGTTAGTGGTTCAAATGTCAAAAATCCCTTTATTAGGAAAATGGCAAATTTCTTTATTAATGCAAAGGTGACTTGGTTTATCGTTACTGTGACAAACGAAAACACTTTATTTGATGAATCCTTAAAGAAAATTTTAATTAATATCAATCAGGAGAAAAGTTATTGCAAAAATATATGTTGATCCCTAGACACTTTTGATGTGTGTAAATATATTAATTTTTTTTTAGTAATAAGCCTAAATTCGAAGTTTGAATTAATAAAGTCAGTAAAATGTATTATTGAAAATAAAATAAGTGTATCAATTATAATTTATTATAACATGCATCTCAATGGTATATTACATTGAAACTCAGGTTAAATCGTCATTTTCATCATATTTTTTTTTATCAATTCGAAATAAACACAATTTAATTTTGTATATTTGCGGACATTGTCTTCAACATATACATTTTGGTACTTAATCACATACACTTCCATGTCTCCGCCACCGCCGCTTATTGGTCAAATCAAATAACGCGCGCTGTATCGTAACACTTTTCCGTACCTTTTCACGAAATCACTCCCACAAACAATATCCAGCCACCGATAGGAAATATGTTGCACATTAAAAATAATTCTTATTCTTCACTTTCAGATAAACTACGCCCGCTTCATAACGTCCCGTTTAATCCCGTGCGCGTTACGTCACTACTCGGTATGTGCGTCACGTCCGGGGGTATCACTAGATTCTAAGATGGCGCTGCATCCGGCCGCAGCCAATAGGAACGCGGAGCTGAAATATTTGAGGTGTATTACTAACGCCATCATGCCGTATTTGTTGAAGAATAACGAGTTGCAAAATCCGTGAGTATTGGTATTAAAACTTACTTTCTTTTTGAGCTGTCGAGTAAATTGATATTTAGTGGTCCCTATCGCTGCTGGTGAGCACGAGATCCTGGTTTTGATTCCTGGATAGGGCAAAGTGTTATTCAATTTTCTATTTGGAATTTATCTGTAGTATGCCGGTGTCGGGGTTTTGTGCCTGATTGGTGGCAATAGGCTCGCCCTTGTACATGAGACTTGGGCTTTTTGTTAACTGGCGAAATGTGGGTTTACGACCCCTTTGGGGTTTAGAGGCGTGATGACCTTATATGATCTTACGCACCGAAGCTCTAGGTTACCGCGATTTCAAACATGTATGGGTAAAAGTATAAAAAAAGATGTTAAGTTTTAAAATGAAATTAAGCGTATGATCCGTCTAGAAGATGTAGCTGCTGTAGGTAACCGCGACTTTAAACATATCCATCTATATTCTATATACATATAAATGAGTCCCTATTTCACATGAAAGGCTGGACCAATTTCGCTAATTATTTTTGTGATGCGTTTGTTATTGTCAGGAGAAGGTTTTTAGGAAAGAAAAAATAGAAAAGTTCGTGCAGGAGCACGATGCTCAAGTAGAGGTTTTTTTCTCAAATTTTATTTGTGGAAGAGTCCTAAAAATTTTCGGGCATGCTTCGCTCACTTAGATTATTTTTTCTGCCCGTCGCAATTTACGTCTCCAAAAATAATGAAATTTTAAATACACGTGAAGTCGTAATCATACAAAAATTGATCGAATTGTGGGAAATGTTCTATGATAAGGGGATTCCACATACATCTATATCATAAAAATTACGCTCAAAATGAAAAAAAAATATCTGAGCTGCTCCCCTGTTGTCGAATTCCATCACGTCGGGGTCACCAGTTTGGAAGTAGTCGGAGGATCCTCCCTTTTCAATGGTGGATGAGGAACTTTACAACCTGTTCCTTATACTTCCAAACTGGTGACCCCGACATGATGGAATTTCGTGACGTCACCTTTCACTCCTGCGTTTGCGAATTGTGCCTTAATTTGCCCTGTTCCTTATACCCCCAAACACGAATAAAAAGTAGCCTATGTGTTAATCCAGGGTGTCGGCTAACTTCATACCAAATTTTATAAAAACCATTCAGTAGTTTTTACGTAAAAGAGTAACAAACATCCATCCATCCATCCATCCATCCATTATAATATTTGTATGATTAGTAGGATTTGGTGCTCTTTTTAACTAACTAACTAGGTGCAAAATGTATGTTCTTACACAGTTGTCAGACGGCTTATTACCAGCCTTATGTTACTTTTACGATGTTTCAATTATCTCTAATTAACGGATTGGTGTTAATATGCTAATAGCATTAGAAATTGGAATAAGCTATTCTGCAACTTATAACGATGTACCATGTTGCGGATTTTAGTATTGAGAACATTACATACATACATAACACCACGCCTGTTATCCCCGAAGGGTTAGGCAGAGGTATACCAGTAGTAGGTACACCCACATTTCGCCAGTTATGTTTAAGTCCCATGTAATGGTGGGCGACCCAATTGCCATTAATCGGGCCCAAATCCAGACTCCGGGCTGATACTGAGAAGTTCGAGATAGTAAAACTCAATAACCGTTGGCCCGACCCGGGGATCGAACCCGGGACCTCAAGCTCAGCAGTAACGCCTGAGACCACTAGACCAACGAGGCAGTATTTGGAACATTACTATGTTCACATTGCACATATGTATAACAAAATCATGTCTAGTGTAGTAAAACACCTTTCTAAAGTAACATGTTCCTATTGCAATCAAAATCAATTAGAAATAATTAATCTCTTCTTATATTGAGATGGTACGAGCATTGATCATTTCAGACTTACCATGCTTTCCTTCACCAATATGAATGATGTTTTAGATAAACTAAGAAAGTACATAAAAAATAAAATGTCATATTGATACTTGCTCATAAGAGGCAGGCGGACTAATCGCAAGGCCATCACAACTATTGACAAAAACTAATGTTAGAAAAACTTAAGTCCTCTAAATTAATAGGACCATCTTAATCAATATTTGCCCGCCTTTTCCAACTATGTATATTGGGGTCACCTTCCAGTCTAATCGGATGCAGCTCAATACTATGCGTTTCAAATGAGAATAGGAATGAATTTGCGCCATTTTGTGACGTCATAGCTGTCAATTCGAATAAATTGGGTAAGATCAGCAAAACAAGGTTTAATGAAAATATTAATTTATTAATCAATTACGAACGAATAATTTTCTAAATTGTACAGTCAAAGTATTTGTTTACATTGGAGATAATCTCTCGAGCCCTCTCATGCAAAACAGCGGCTCGTTCACACATTTTCGATTAGTCAGGGAGATGAAAACAAAAATAAAAGTCAACAACAACCCAAACAAATGTGTAGCAAACAGAATTAATAAGTAAAACGTAAGCACTCCACAAAACTAATTAATTTAAGACGTTTTTTTTTTTCATTTTGAATAACTTCGACTCAGTAAAACAAAAAAAAAAAAGAAAATAATTGATTATGCTATTAAGAATTCGTTGCAGGCCTTAGGCGACATTGACAGTTAGAGGTCATTGACGTTCCTATTCTTATTGGAAACGCAGAGTACCAGTATTTTACATGAAATGACTACTTATCTGAGTGCCTAGTGCGAGTTTGTTTTACGTTAACGCGATCGACACGTTCATGACGTTCGGCGCTCCGATTGGTCCGCTCCAAGCTTTTAACCAATCAGAGAGCCAAACGCGGTGAACGTTTCGATCGCGTTAGCCTTAAACACAACTCGCACTTAGGGCACTGACCTCCACAACCCAGCGGCTTGGTAACACAACACCTCTTAGTTAAACTGGTGGTCAGACTTTCGGGGACCACCTGTAACGACTGTCAAAGTTCTTGATCCCTTAAAAAGCCCGTTAACGTTTTAAACGCTTGTGTCGCATACACATATTTCCGTGTCCCTATCGCTCATGTCGTATTTCTGCGACAGAGAACATGCATGATTTTTTCGTTTTATTTTCAAAATACTGACTGTGTGGTACAACTAAAACCATTATCGAATTGAGATATTATTTATGTAACAAAAACTAAAAATTGATACAACAATTGTTTTTCCTTATTTACTGTAGGTATTATTTTATTGATTTGTAGCAATTTTGGCCCGGCGCTAGGGGCACGGCAACTAATATTTAGCCAAGCGCTTAAAAGGTTAAGCTGTTGTGCGTTTGTTTTAATGTGACTATCTAATATGATCTTTAAACTTAAGTAAATAAAGTCAAAATTTCTTTGTTCCAGTGTCTTCCGCGTATTAATAAGAGAAATATTTGCTGGCTGGGTGCTGTTGTCCCTGACCGATGTGTTGGCTGAGCCATATATATTGAACACGCTCATCATACTGGCCACAGGAGACGAAACTATGGCGCAGTTGCCTTCCACACCTAATTATAAGGTAAATTGCAGTGGCGGAGTGTCCATAGAACTGAATTCCTATCGGCTTACCTTCTCGGCCACTCAAAGATCATCAAGCGCAAGTCGTATTATACGTATACCCTACGATCGATACATTGCATTCATACAAACAAAATGGTTTTAGCGCCACAAAATAAAGCGTAATTGCTTTATTTTGTGGTAAGCCACTTAAGGCCTCTTCTGAACGTTGATGCATCTACATATTAAGATTTTAAAAAGATTAAAGATACCGGGCTGGTATCCGCAACTCCACGTCAAAGCGCGTATTTTGCGTATGGGCTATAATCTACCACGCGGGCCCAGTGCGAATTGGTAGATGTCACATGTCTTCGAATTTTTGGTTCTAGGACATGCCGGTTTTCTCACGATGTTTTCCTTCACCGTTTTTGAGAGCAGTGGTGATTAAATAAATTATACAAAGTAATGCGCCTGCCTGGGATCGAACCCACGACTTACTGTTTGTAAGTCGGGACCGCCCCCACTGGGCCATTGCTGCTCTCATCTACATATTATGTATAATAATAATAGTATTCCAGACTATTCACACAAACGCCGTCGAGTCCCAAGCTAAGCAGAGCTTGTGTTATGAGTACTAAACAGCTGATAAACATAGTTCTAAATACATACATATTATAGATAAATAACACCCAGACACAACAAATGATCATGCTCATCACACAAACATTTGTCCTGGGAGTTATGGGGCAACATCATCGATCACTAATAAAAACCTAAATATTTAAATAACTAAATTAGTATATTTTTAGTATTTATTACATAGATAGGAAAAACATTACCAGAAATAGGTGTTTCCCTCCTTTAATATTATTTAAAAATAACTTCAATACCTTTTAGTAGACAAAGCGTATTATGCTTTATCTGTTTCCAGAGCAGTGTGTCGTTTGTGACTGTGCATTCACAAAAAAGGCTCTTTCAGGGCCACATAAGTATGTATCTGATTATTAAATGTTTATTTATATAACAAAACGTAACCCTATCCCGCCCGCCAAACCGGTATCCCAACACTCAGATTTAAGTCAATACACACTCATACTAAAAGTGTGCCAATCTATAAATAGTAAGTAGTACTCTGTATGTATGGATCATATACAATCGGGTTAAATTATTACCTCCTACTTACCTATTTTAGCATTGTAAGCATCATAGAGACACGCAGCACAGTCGATCACTTTAAAATTATGTAATAAGTATGTTTTCGTACCACTTGCTCAAAAAAGTGACATTCTATGCCACAAAAAGCGAACATAACAATAGTCATTTTTAATCTGTTAGAAACAGGGAAAGAAAATTGTACTGGATTTCATTCATCCCCTAGGGAGAGAATGTGATTTAAATTTGGAATACCTAACTTACCGAAATTTATACTGAACTACATCTGTGAGATCTGTGTCACGTACACCATTGAGTTTGTATTTATAGCAATAAACATCTTTTTGAAAAAGGAATACGCGTTTATTATGCAGTTATGAATAATAATTAAATAAAATTACGAAAACCGACGAGGCCGTATGAGCTTAATGCCTTTGCTTTTCCGACAAAAAAATATAAATCTAGGAATTTGCCGCGTTTTTGTTTTCTTCAAATCATGGAGCAAACAACCGGGTTGTTTGCTTCATTCTTCAAATATTTAAACGTTAAGTTTACTTTTATTTATTTTTATAAATAAGTTAATGTTCTAAAAATACGTCTACTTTTAATTGTCATTATTTTTAATAAATGCTTGTCTCATATTATTATTGTGTTATTTTTTTCGCAAATGGTACGAAAAGTAGAGTATTTTCCTCGGTGATAAAGCTGTCTTAGTCTTGGGTGAAATTAAATCCCTCGCTACAATCAGGACTCGTCTTAAATCCCTCGCTTCGCTCGTGATTTAAGTTTTTAGCACCCTCGCTACGCTCGGGAGTAAACCTCGAGTCCTTCGTTACGCTCGCGATTTAAATCGTCACCCGCGACAGAAGACACTGCTTTATCCCCTTGGTTAATAATCTACTATTTCGTACCACTTGCTCAAAAAAGTGACATTCTATGCCACAAAAAGCGAACATAACAATAGTCATTTTTAATCTGTTAAAAACAGGGAAAGAAAGTTGTACTGGATTTCATTCATCCCCTAGGGAGAGAATGTGATTTAAATTTGGAATACCTAACTTACCGAAATTTATACTGAACTACATCTGTGTCACGTACACCATTGAGTTTGTATTTATAGCATTATACATCTTTTTGAAAAAGGAATACGCGTTTATTATGCAGATATGATTATTAATTAAATAAAATTACGAAAACCGACGAGGCCGTATGAGCTTAATGCCTTTGCTTTTCCGACAAAAAAATATAAATCTAGGAATTTGCCGCGTTTTTGTTTTCTTCAAATCATGGAGCAAACAACAGGGTTTTTTGCTTTATGCTTCAAATATTTAAAAGTTAAGTTTATTTTAATTTATTTTTATAAATAAGTTAATGTTCTAAAAATACGTCTACTTTTAATTGTCATTATTTTTAATAAATGCTTATCTCATATTATTATTGTGTTATTTTTTTCGCAAATGGTACGAAAAGTAGAGTATTTTCCTCGGTGATAAAGCTGTCTTAGTCTTGGGTGAAATTAAATCCCTCGCTACACTCAGGACTCGTCTTAAATCCCTCGCTTCGCTCGTGATTTAAGTTTTTAACACCCTCGCTACGCTCGGGAGTAAACCTCGAGTCCTTTCGTTACGCTCGCGATTTAAATCGTCACCCGCGACAGAAGACACTGCTTTATCCCCTTGGTTAATAATCTACTATTCAAAATCAATGCATTTCAGTAAGGTAGTTAGGTTAGGTAGTTAGGTTCGCTATAGGATAGGTATGGTGAGTTAGGTTAGGTTATATGTATAGTTTTTTATTAGTGATCGATGGGCAACACCCATAAATACAGTAATACATATAATACAAGTGTTATGATGTTATTATTAAGACGAATAAACGGAAAATCTATGGCGTGGACTCGTGCAACGGTTTTTTTATAACTACTGGGGCATTGAATATAAACAAGAGCCTATTGACCTCAATTAGGGTCGTGGGCATACTCATAGAATCGAATATAATTTATTTTATTGTAAAACAAGAGTCAGCAAACAAGATAGATTAGATTATTAATATTATATTTTCATAGTGCCAAACACAACGGTGGACCCGCGCTTGTCTACCGCTACTGAATAATGGCAGCGAGACTCAAATATATCGAAATATACTATAGGTATTTACACCAAGGTGGACATGGTGGTAGGTAAATCTATGACTTCAAGAGAGTTACCAAGTTATTTTAATACTGATGATATTTTTGACGGCTTGAATATTGACCCCTTGCCACTGGTAAATGATAAATGATATTTATTTCTGTAAATGGGTTCATACAAGCACTTTTACATGTCATTTTTTTTCAATAAGAAGATGAGGTCGTTATTTCGCTATCTGACTACTCTGAGAAGAAACACCGAAAGAAACTCAGAGGTCACAGTCTCTTAAAGTCCAGACATTATCTTGGTTAGATTATGTAAGAACCATGCAGATTTGTGTCTGATAATAGTCTTTTGAGGAAAGAACCACACAGAATGACTGGACAAGATCAGTCTGTGCAAGCATCATCAACTGTCAGTTATCGTGTGCTCAACTCGGAAGTCGAGGAGCTCTACGTCCTATGTATGGTACATTGTATGATGGGTATTTTTATACCCGCCTACAGCGAAGCATTAAGGAGGGTATGATTTTGATCACGATGTGTGTTTGTATGTATGTTTATCTGTTTCCTTATAACGTCTAATTTGTTTATCATTATTTGACAAATCAGGTATCGTTGGAAGCGTCTTGCTCGCCCGCTGGTGACTTTACTATTTTTTAGGATTATTGTTCAGATAAATTGTCTCTTGTATATTTGTTCGCAGAAATAAAAAAGATCATGAATTCTAATTTTATTTATGATTTCTATTTATAAATAATTTTATTTTATCATCAATTGTTTGTATATTGATCGTAGTCGTCACCGCAAACAAAATACGAAACACGAAACAAAAACTTTTCATCCAAACGCCTGTCTAAGAAAGAAATGTGTATAGAATTATTAATACTAATTTATTCAACGATTTTCTTATCTAATAGCTTTTTTACAATTATACTTACGTGTAAAAAGAAAGTGGCTGCATTTATTTGCGAACAAGTATAGTTAATTGATAAAGGATCTTATTTAACTAGCAATTTTTTTCCCTTCCAGGTAGAATTCCTAGAAACGTTTGTCCGACAGACGGAATCGATCTACAGTCAACGCTGCAAACTGCTGCGAGTTGAACTCGACGTGGTGATCAGTGAGCAGGAGCATCTGTACGCGTTCATGCAGTACATGAAGACTACGAGCCACCTGCACCTACTGCAGTTCTATAACGATATTAGTAAGTCTATACTAATATTATAAAGAGGTAAAATTTGTAAGTTTGTATGTAGGGGATAATCTTCGGAACTAATGATCCAATTTTAAAAATGATTGTACTGGTGGAAAGCTACACTATTCCCGGTGGACATAATAATATGCTACTTTTTATCCCCGTATTCCCACGGGAACGGAAACTACGCGGGTGAAACTGCGTGACGTCTGCTAGTATTAGATATTAGTACCATAAGTAGAATAGCAAGCACTAAGCAGTAATATAGTCTAGCAGTGGTGAAAGGTCAATTTTCTTAAGAGGGAAGCCGACAAATAAAACTTAGTATTCATTCGGTTTCCTCGTTATCATAGTAACTAACATCCTAAAACCCTCAAGAACTTTCACTATTTCTTGTAGAAATAAATATTCTATTTTTTAAATTTAGTAACAGGAGAACATAAATACTTACTTGCCTAACAATTACAACAACAACAAACAAGGACTACACACCTAGGACTTATTAACTAACTCATTAACTATAACCACAGTATAAATATTAATACAGTAGGACGACGCCTTTGATCTCTGGAAAAATTCCGACAACTTCTACACGCGTTAGACTTGAATACGTCCCGCACTGCGAGCATCGTTTTGTTTGCAGTGCGGGAGCGGCTGTCCCGCGTCTCGCCCCTCACACCCCGCACGATTGCCCTGTCTAGACGGCTTTGTCGGACGACTGTATGTTTTTAGACTGTGCTATAACTATGTCCTAATAGTGTAAGTAAGAACTTATGTCGTCTGTGATACAGGTTTTAACCTAGTACAGGCATCATACTTTATACCTGTATTATTTCTTAGACTATATTGTATTTACCTATTTATTTTTTAAATAAATATTTATTATTATTATTTTAATTATTTTTTACAGAATCATTTCAAACTAAAATCCTAAACCCAGACCTGAACAGTTCAGAGGAAGAGTCCCTACAGCGCCAAGCTCGTGCGATGTATTCCACGTACCTGTCCGTGGGTTACCCGCTGCCGATCTTCGGCGAGCTGGCGGACGAGCTGCACGCACTACTGCAGCAGGACAGCAGTATCAACAAGTAATTTAACATACATACATAAACTCACGCCTTTTTCCCATGGGGGTAGGCAGAAACTACAGAGCGCCATATGCTACGATTCTTACATACTTCTTTTGCTTCGTTTACATTCATACATGTTGTCATACACACACGCCGGTTGCGAGTACTACGCACCTGACCTTTCTGAAGAACCTCACCAATAAGGTCTATGTATGTCCTTCTAGGGCGTCCCCTCCCGGCGTTCCCACTTACATCTGCCTTGTAAATACCTTTCGTTAGTCGCCTTTCATCCATCCTTTCAACGTGATCAAACCATCTAAGTCACAATTTTCAATTCAGTTCAATTCAGTTTTCAATTTTTGTTACTACATCTTCTTTTAAACCACAATTTAACATGTTGTGTTATAAATCAATTGGCAAGGAGTCTAATGTCAAACCCAGTTTCCTTCACAAGACTGAAAAGAAGGGCACCCCAAGACTTACACTTACTTACTAAATGCAGTATTGATCGGATGAGGCAGTGGCTTCATACCGTGCAAGATCAGAAACCACTATCCATCACTATCTATCTATTGCTGAATGTCTCAAGACAGATTGCATTAAAAAAGGAGTAAAAACAAATAAAAATATGTTGTGTAGTTAACTTATGTTGCCTGATGTTATTTTTTGGGTTAAAAACCTAATGTCAAAACAGTGCGTTTGCCCGTCTACAGGGTTGTGGGGAAATCGACGCATAACATGCTACAGGTTCAGTAACGAATCGAGATAGATTTGTTGCTGTGGAGTTTGTTCCGCCACTTCTTCCCAGCAAAAACACTAGGAAGTAGTGAAGGGTGGACGTTTTGGGGGACTGTCAAATGTATTTTTTTTAACGTTCCAAAAGTGCTGATTACAGCCTAATTTTAATAAAGACTTGATTTTCAGTTGTTTTTTTTTGTTTGAAAGGTCAATAAGTAGGGAGCGTTCTTAGCTTTGTTTGATGAAAATCGATCCAAAATGGCCGTTGTCACAAATAGGCAGTTTTTTTTAAATAAATCTTTAGGCGTTGAGGGTTTTTTTTGAATTAGTAAAAGATGTGCGTGTTTTTTTTTCAGATTTCAAACCAGTCGAGCGCTATATCAAGCTGCGAGACAATCACATGCTGTACTAGAAAAATTATGGCTTCCGAAGTTTTTGCACAGTGAAGAGGTAATTGTGAATAAATATAACACAGACTATGTATTCAAATTTAGTGTTAAGTTATCAATAAAATTAAAGTGGGTTTGGTTGTTTACAGTTTTACAAGTTACTCGTCGGCAGCAGAATACCTATGGGGTATCAAAAGCAAATGGTTAAAAAGTAAGTTCATTATTTTTGTTATAAATTTTATAGAATTTATTTATATTGTTTTTAAATAAGTACTTTTTTATCTCTAACAAAACCCATGATTGTGAACAACCTTTACTATGAGACACTTAAAAATCATAAAAAATTGCTGTTTGAAACATTCTGGTATTATACTTTAGTATGGAATATCAGATTTCATGTTGTAATTTTCACACAATTCCTAGGTATGTTTTTTCTTATGTATACAATCCAACATATTGCTTTTACTTCGTTTGCATCCATATATCGTACGTTCATCTTCATTTCATTTGTTTTCAATCCATAACGAAATAAATAACGAATTTAAACAAAATTCTTTTTATTTCCAGACCACACGACAAGCTCCTGAACTCAGCTCTAAAGCTCGGACATCGTCTAAAAGGTGCTTTAAAACCACAGACAGTAGACGGACAAGTTCTCGACTGTTACACGAACTGCGAAGAGTCTGAGGGCGATGGCGTTGATAACATGGACATACTGAAGTATTTAGATAACCTGGCAGTTGAAGATGCCGCGAGAGGACACGATCTAAGCACTTATAAGGTCGTGCTAACCAATGTTGAGACTAAGTTGGTGAGTTTATTCATTTATTTCCTTTCTTCTTTTCGAATGGTTAGTGACTTGAACCTGGTGTCAGAGTTGTATGCCACGTGACTCGGCTTCACACACTCGCGGTTCGAGAAATATATATCTCAGGTTACATACATATACAATACGCACATGAATCCGAAAAGTAAGAGTGGCATGCCTCAGGTTCGGACTTGAGAGCAATTGAATTTTTTGAAAGAATTTTAATGATGAATTGTATTTATTTATTTATATAAATTGGTTTTCACAAATACGTTTACTTGTCTAACAATCAAAATATTTTTAAAACTAGTGGGGTGGGTTTCTCAACATCTGAAGCTGAAAAAAAAAAACACCTTATAATAAAACTCACATAGTCTCTTTTCAAGTTAAGATTATTTTGGTCTGACGATGTGAATGGTATTCCATGCAAATTAGTGGCGAAAATGAGATCTTTTGAAGAAAGAAAGAATCAAATATTTGATTTAAATGTTTCTTACTTAGCAAGTTAGCATTATAATTATTATTGTGGTTTTGTGTAAAGAATTATTGTGAAGATCTCCTAACTTTTCGCTCTGGTATATCGCTGGGGAGTACATTGCGCCGTTTTTTCCCAGTGGCGCAAGGTAGACGTTATTATCTTAGGTCATTTTTGTTCGTTCAAGAAGTGCGTAATCTAAGTATTTTCTGAATAATTGGTTTGTTATTTAATTTAATATTGTGTTGTACTTAAATAGTGAAATACAAGTTCCAAATCTTATACGTTTTCTCCCTTCCTAAAGCAAGCCCCACCACGACGCGGCACAGTCCGTGTATTCACCCTCACCGTTCACCGAGTGGAGGCCGGCTCAGGAGCTTCGCTGTGGAGTGTGGAGCGAAGTGAACATGACTTCCATCTGCTGAGGAGCAAGCTACACGAGTTCCATGGAGACAGAATGTTGTTGGACCTTACTCTGCCTTCTAGAAGGTAGGAATCTTATACCATTTCGTCTAGCAAGCCGTACAGCTGTCCATGAAGGCTTAAGGAGCTTAGCTATGGAGTTGGGAGGGAAATGGAAATGTCTTCCATCTATTGAGAAGCAAGTTAGGTACAGACGCCAGCACATCAAGTTACCCCAATGTGTCAAATTTTCCCAATTAAATATGAACCGTATTATGATTGGCATAAAGTTGAAAAACGATCAAAGAAATTTGACACCTTGGGGTAACTTGACGTGTTGGCGTCTGTACATCAGTTCAATGGAGGACAGAATGTTATTAGACCTTACTCCGCCATCTAAAAGGTAGGGATTCTTTCCGTCTAACAGGTCGTTCTCACAGTGCCTTGCCCATAGGCTTCAGGAGCTTAGCTATGAACTTGGGAGTGAAATGGAAAGGTCTTCCAACTACTGAGGAGCAAGTTAGGTACATCACTTCAATGAGGACAGAATGTTATTGAGTCTTACTCTGCCTTCTAGAAGATAGGAATCTTTTCCGTCTAGCAAGTGATTCTCACAGTGCCTTGCATGGAGGTGGAGCCTTCGGGAACTTAGCTATGGAGCCGGGAGTGAAATATAAATGTCTTCCATCTCCTGAGGAGGTAGATAGATAGATGAAACATTTATTTCATACACACAAAAGACACAGACAAACACAAAATACAAAATCAATAGTGATAAAACAATGAGCGATGAATGATACAGTGTGCGGAGTGCGTCTCAAGGCTTCACCAAATGGCAGTCCAGCTCAGCATGTGCCAGGCAAATTTACTGCTAGAATGTTACTGTATCTCGCTCGTAACTTCTCGAAGGTAGGAATATAATACTTTACTATTACTATTTCTGTGTAGCAAGTCGCTTTTATAGTACATTACTTTGACGCCTTTGTAATGAAGCCTGGAATGAAAGAAACCTTTTTGAGGTCTTCCATTTCCAGAGAAATAAGCTGCGTGTAAGTATCATAGGAACAGACTGCTTATAGACCTAACATTAGCCCCCGAAAATAGGTCTTAAGAAATAATCCTGGATATTACTATACGTTTAAAGTTTACAAGACTGTGAAGATGGAGTTCTGATAAATGAGTTTTCCGTAACAAAGGAAAAGATAAAAAGGTTTTGCTGCAAAACGATAAACACCGTCAACTTAGATATTCTTACAAAGAAAAACCGAAAGACCGCAACCACAAAATTTTTCTGAATGAAAATGCCCTAATGTGTCAAATTTCTTTGATAGGTTTTCAACTTTATTCTAAACACAATAAGGTCCATGTCGCTTGATGTGCTGGCGTCTGTACAAAGGCGGACCTAATGCCATAGGGCATTTTCTTCCAGTCAAATTTTCGCGAAGATAGATTAGTGAACTGCTATTTTGTTTCTTCAATTCCAGAGACAACAGTCCCTTAGAAACCCTACGTTACAAATACGAAGATTTCCTACAACGACTCCTACAGAAAAGCCTTCTTCAAACAAGTGAGCTTCTCCGCATATTCCTCACGGAAGACGGTGACTTCTCCATCGTGATCCAGGCTTCGACCTTGAACGCTACCAGTAATGACCTTGGGAATATATACCAGAGTGTCGCTCATAAGTTACGGAAGGAAAAAGGACAGCACTTGGAGAGTTTCTTGAGGAATTTGCTTGTTTCGTCAGATATTGAGCGGTATCAGGCTTTGTGAGTATGTTTTTATTTTATCTTTACTTTTTTTTCGGGTGCAATGTCCTCATAGATGTTCACTACCCAGTTTTGTTACTTGAAGCTATTTAAAAAAATACAATAACAGGTTAAAAGATTTAAAGATTAAAGATTACCGGGCTGGTATCCGCAACTCCACGTCAAAGCGCGTATTTTGCGTATGGGCCATAATCTACCACGCGGGCCCTGTGCGAATTGGTAGATGTCACATGTCTTCGAATTTTCGGTTCTAGGACATGCCGGTTTCCTCACGATGTTTTCCTTCACCGTTTTTGAGAGCAGTGGTGATGAAATAAATTACACTAAGTAATTGCGCCTGGCCTGGGTTCGAACCCACGACTTACTGTTCGTAAGTCGGGGCCGTCACCACTGGGCCACCGCTGCTCTGAAAACTGGTTTAGAATAAGTCTATTTTTGGAAGCCGGTGATGAATGAAACAAAACCACTAAAGCAATACAGTTATTAAACACCTGCTGCTGTATTTTTTGGAAATATGTTTCTTTTTGCAGTTGGTTTATTTCTGTACTTAGATGATTTAATATTTTCCGATTTGGTATGATTGAAATTACCACCAAAGTACCAAAGCAATGAAATTTTTTTAATCAGTCCTTTTTTGTTAACCCCCGACGCAAAAAGAGGGGTGTTATAAGTTTCACCGCTATGTGTGTGTGTCTGTCTGTCTGTCTGTCTGTCTGTCTGTCTGTCTGTCTGTCTGTCTGTCTGTCTGTCTGTCTGTCTGTGGCACCGTAGCGCCCAAACGGGTGAACCGATTTAGATGCGGTTTTTTTTATTTGAAAGCAGAGCTTCTTGCGATGGTTCTTAGACATGGTTTATCAAAATCGGTTCAGCCGTTTCAAGGTTATCAGCTCTTTTGTGTTAGCTGCCTTTGCCATTTTAGACGTCTATAGGTATTAACTTTACTTACAAACATATGTGTGTCTTAAAATTTCATACACCCATGTGTGTAATATTAATAAGCAACATTATGGTGTATTAGGTCTGATGCAGCCAGGATATCTAGCAGACTAATACACTCTTGGGAAAATAACAGCAGATATGTCGTGTTTGGATTCATTTTAACCTGCATTTGATTATGCACACAATGCACTGATGACAACTGGATGAGCTGATGCTGCAGCCAGGCTATCTAGCACACCAGTAGGTAGACTCTTGATAAAATAATAGCAGATATGTCGTGTTTGGATTCATTTCAACCAGCATTTGATTCTAAACACAATGCACTGATAGCAACAGGATGAGCTGATGCTGCAGCCAGGCTATCCAGCACACCAGTAGGTAGACTCTTGACAAAATAATAGCAGATACGTCGTGTTTGGATTCATTTCAACCAACATTTGATTCTAAACACAATGCACTGATAGCAACTGGATGAGCTGATGCTGCAGCCAGGCTATCCAGCACACCAGTAGGTAGACTCTTGATAAAATAATAGCAGATATGTCGTGTTTGGATTCATTTCAACCAGCATTTGATTCTAAACACAATGCACTGATAGCAACAGGATGAGCTGATGCTGCAGCCAGGCTATCCAGCACACCAGTAGGTAGACTCTTGACAAAATAATAGCAGATACGTCGTGTTTGGATTCATTTCAACCAACATTTGATTCTAAACACAATGCACTGATAGCAACTGGGTGAGCTGATGCTGCAGCCAGGCTATCCAGCACACCAGTAGGTAGACTCTTGATAAAATAATAGCAGATATGTCGTGTTTGGATTCATTTCAACCAGCATTTGATTCTAAACACAATGCACTGATAGCAACAGGATGAGCTGATGCTGCAGCCAGGCTATCCAGCACACCAGTAGGTAGACTCTTGACAAAAGAATAGCAGATACGTCGTGTTTGGATTCATTTCAACCAACATTTGATTCTAAACACAATGCACTGATAGCAACAGGATGAGCTGATGCTGCAGCCAGGCTATCCAGCACACCAGTAGGTAGACTCTTGACAAAATAATAGCAGATAATATCGTGTTTGGATTCGTTTTAACCAGCATTTAACTCTATAAAACAAAATTAATGCCTTTAAAAATTTTGAAATAAAAATTAAATTAAAAATTTAAAAAACCCCCATCGCAAAAAAGTAAAACATTTAAAAAGTTAAAAATAACACTTTAGCCATGAAATTTTACGTAACGTCGGGGTACCGTTAAAATAAATACCTACCTACATACCTACAAATACTAGGAACATTCCTTACTTAAGCGGTACCCCGACGTGAAGTAAAATTTCATGGCTAAAGTGTTATTTTTAACTTTTTAAATGTTTTACTTTTTTGCGATGGGGGTTTTTTAAATTTTAAGTTAGTTGAAATCCGTCCTATACTAGGAATTTCTCATGCGATGCAGAAGATTTTACTTATTTTTTTATTCGAATTTAGAAGAATAAAAGCGAAACAAAGAACGTGTCCGTGTAATTGTTCATCCCTGCTTCTTTTAGGTTTTTATCATTGACATTGTAATTTTCAACTAAAATGAAATAATATAACTAAATGAAATCCACATCATTTCTTAAAACAAATTGTTGCAATGTTTACAACTAAGTGTGACAACTGGCTGTGAAAATAGATGATAATAAAAAACTTGAGAGGTGTCAAGGGACACTCGGATGAAACGAAGTTCCTTTCGATCGATTAGGGCTGAAACTGGGTTAAGCGGGCACCCGCACGGTTTCATACAAAAGTGTTCCGTCGCGCGGACCTGCGCGGGCGTCCGACACGGGAAGGCGCGCACCTTACTTTGCAAATGGGGCCCGAAACTAGCGAAATTAATAAAAACAAATTAAATTGTTGAACTAGCGACACTGCGTTAAAGTCCGGTCTTCGCGATGGGTACCCGAAACAGGAACCGTCGCGTTCCCACGGAACCCACGCGACAGGTGCACGTCGCGGGCGCCCGCTTAACGCAGTTTCAGCCTTTAGTGAAGGAATTGTAAAATTCCTTTGAGATATATCGAAATGAACTTCGTTCCATCCGGGTGTCTTCTTTACAACTCCCTCCTTCCTCTCTTCTTAATCCTCTTAATCCTCTCTCTCTCTCCCTCTCTCCCCCCTCCCTCTCCATCCCTCCCCTTCTCCCCCCTTCCCTACCCCTCCCTCGCTCCCTCTCGCCCTCCCTCTCCCTATCCCACACACATAACAGAGAATCACGCGCACGCCAAGCGGCTTACAACCATAGCAAAAAGTGTCGTTACAACTTTTCGTATGATTTTTTTCCGTCTAGCCCCCTTTCGAAACGCGCGATAAGGAACTTCGTTCCAATAAATTTGGCGTCTAATTGTTACATGCTTAATTGTACTTCATTTGCGAAGTGTGCATTAAAAATAACCAAAGTAAATGCAGTAAAGGTACTCATAACACAAACTCAAGTTTGGGACTAGATGGTGTTGTGTAGAAGTTGTGAAATATGCATTTATTTTATTTAACTTGTTTTCACAGAAAGCAAGGCACGACCCGCGACACCGTGGAGGAAGCACAAGAGATGAGCGAAGATAATATAACAGTAGAAGTACAAGCGAAGCGACAACGACACGTGCGCGACATACACTCGAGCGTGTTCCAGAACAACTTCGACGTCGCGCCCGAAGTGCGCGGCGTGGACGCGCGCTACCAGACCTGCGTGCTCGGCTTCTCGCAGTGTCTTATGTATACGTGTGAGTTTAATACCACTTATATTATAAATAAACCAGCGGACGTTGCCTTCAAACCCGATGCGAATGTTAGTATGGATAGGAATGTTTATGAAGAAATTTTGCTGTTCAATCAAATGTAAAAAATGACTGACCTGTTGGTCTAGTAGTTAGTGACCCTTACTGCTATGCCGGAGGTCGTGGGTTCGATTCCCACCCAGAACAAATGTTTGTGTGATGAGCATGATCATTTGTTCTGTGTCTGAGTGTAATTAATCTATAAATTTGTATGTATTTAGAAATATATAAGTATGTTTATCAGCTGTTTAGTACCCATAACACAAGCTCTCGAGCTTAACTTGGGACTAAATGGCGTCGTGTGAAAAAGTTGTGGAATATTTTTTATTTTTTAAACCGTTAAGCAGACTTCGATGAAAAATATATCTCATGAAATGGTGATAGACTAATTCCTATATTGGCGCTGAATACAACATGTTGAATACAGCGTTGCCCGAATACATACAGAGAAGGCACTATTATAAACGCTTACTCAATCTGAATTGGTGATTACAGATTTATTTCAACTAAGTTAAGGTTTCCTCACGATGTATTTCCTTCACCGATGTCAATAGTGTGTAAAATAACTCATTCTCTTTATTCACCACATCCGGCTCGAAGGACCAAAATTGTATGGGCAATTTGTCCGTTAAGGTAAAAACTAACACAATACATTTCATGTGGCGATGCTTGTACTACATTCATGTGTTATAATTAGTTGTTACATTTAGGGTTAGTTTCATCGTGAAACCCGGTAAGGGCACGGTAACATAATTATACTTAGGTTTAAGGTTTAACATTACGGTTAAGGTTTAGATTTAGATATTTTCGCGGCATCACAGACTAAGTTTAAGAAAATGCTTGTGGAATATCTTGCAAATGGTCTATGAGTTAAATCATTAATTGCACTGAGAATGGCACCGCTGCGCTGGTGTTATTTATTGTTCATTTTTTCATTTTTTTAATTATTTGTTAAAATTTCGCCCGTCATTTCCGTTATCTAGTAACTTCTAACTCCAATATTATTCCGTGGACAATAGTGTGGGTTATGCGTTTTTACTTTTATATACCACTATATTTTAAGAATGCTGTATCGTATAACTGTTTTTTGTCCCAAATAAATAAAATAAAAATTACATTTGAACCCTTTTTAATTCCAGTAATAAAAGTGATCCGCATCCGCGGCGTGATCGCGCACGTGGCCGGCTCGCTGGTCGCGCTCACCAAGGATCTCATCGACGACGCCTTCGACCGTCTACTGAACAGAACGCTGAAGAACCTGCTGAACGAGAGACGACTGGCGCATCTTATTAGGTTAGGACATGGTGGGTAGCTTCCTATTTTAATTGAGTTTTTAATCTTCTCGAGAGCTTTAGCTTCGTTGTTGTATCAACAATTCTTTCTTACTTCTTACTAATAATAAGATTATAAACGTGAGAGTTTGTTTGTATGGATGGATGTTTGTTACTCTTTCACGGAAAAACTACTGAACGGATTTGGATAAAATTTAGTACACCGATAGTTTATAACCTAGATTAACACATAAGATAGTTTTTATCTCGATTATATCTTCCTGTGGAATATTTTTAGAGTTGCAGCGGGCCAAGCCGCAGGCAACAGCTAGTTTTTATATCATTAATATTTAACTTAAATAACAAAAAATAAATAGTGATAAAACTTGTAACTTCTTTGTTAAATGTCTTATTAAAAAAATAACAGTGCCAAAAGTAACTATTAACTGACTGGAGTACTTAACTGTGTTTTGGCTCCAGAATGATGTAAAAGAAAAGAAGCCTACACGCTTACGCTTGTATAATAATTCGTAAAGAAATTACAGTAAAAAAGTGTGTGTGTACTTATGTACAGACGCCAGCACATCAAGTTACCCCAATGTGTCAATTTTACCCAATTGCATAGGATCCTTATTCTGTTTGACATAAAGTTGAAAAACGATCAAAAAAATTTGACACATTGGGGTAACTTGATGTGCTGGCGTCTGTACCTATATGCGTTAGATATACTATACTTTTTTAACGTAAAAATTAAAATGTTGATTATAGATAACTTCAGGGTGTCGGGTTTTTCGTGACGATGTGCGCGTGCATAGTATAAAACTCACATCTTTTTTCCGTAACGCGCCAAAAAAAGTGTAACTTAAAAAAAAATATTTTTAAATTTCGCAGGACTGTTATTCGGTAGAAGACAATCGTCGCCTCGTACCGAAGCTAGCGCGCAGCGCGCGGCCGCCCGCCGGGCGCTGGCCCGCAGCGCGCACGTGGCGGGCGGCGGCCTGCTGCACGCACTCGACACTGCCTTCGAAATCATACAGGCTCCACACCTTAATAAACAGGTCAGTATTATTTTATTGGGCTATGGGACAACATTTTAGTTTTTAGTCCCTCATCTAGATTACAAAAAAATATTCGACATATATTTTTTCTTTTTTCACGTACCTTATCAAAAAATAACGGCGATACATATAGTCAAAATGTCGCATGACGTCACTAGCCAGTACAGTTTATACTAGATAATGACTGTGATGTTCACACAGTATCACTAACACTAGTATTGTGCTTGGCTTGCCTACGCACCACCACGTGCTGCCTCACTGACAGTCGGACAGCGCCTGACTCCCACTCAGTGCGCCCCATTCTATATAGACTATGGTCCGCACCACGTGACAGTTGTGACGTATGCGCCCGAGACAAATCATAAGTATATTTGCAGAACACCACAATGACGTTACAAGCCTCCTCTCTTCAACATTAATGCGCTTAATCTAAGCAGTTTTCCATCAATTTGAAAACAAAAAAAATACGTATCGAATATATTCTTGTAATCTAGATGACGGACTGAAAACTAAAATTTTGTAAAATACCCCATTGTTTGATGTAAAGTAGTAGTAGTAGTACTTAGTTATGTATATAAAATAACTTATAACATTGTTTGCGGCAGGACACTGATCTCCAAGATACAGGGACTCCTAGTTTGGAGATCCGGGTTTCAATGTATGGTCCCTAGTCAAAGCCTTTTTCTTATTTACGATTACTTTAACAAATCCTATTTAGGCTTTATCATATTATTATTATTATTTAGCCCAAATTGTCCCACTGCTGGGCAAAGGCCTCCCTCCATTCCTTCCATCGGTCGCGATTCTGCGCCACCTCTCTCCAATTCTCAAGGAAGACATCCAGGTCGTCCCGCCATCTCCTTCGTGGTCTGCCGCGGCCCCGCGTCACTGTAGGGCACCAATTCTGGGTTTTGCTCGCCCATCGCTCGTTCGGCATGCGGCAGACATGTCCTGCCCAGTCCCATTTAAGTTCAGCAGCCTTTCGGGCACAGTCGACTATTTGTGTTTTGGACCGCAGTGTGGTGTTTCGAACACGATCTGTGAGTTTGACACCCAGAATACTGCGCTCCATAGCACGTTGGCAAACCTAGACATTTAGGCTTTAGTTCAATTTTTTTTTTAGTAGCATAGATTGTTCCTACGTCATCATCTGACTTTCAAGCTATTCCCAACTATGTTAGAAGCGGCAACGAAATAGTAAAATAGCCTAACAGACAAATAAAAGTCGATACAAGGAAGACACTACGACTTGTATAAAATTATTTTACCAAACAGACCAAAGTTTGCGCCCGCATGCAAACATTATTAATGATACATCATTAAAATCGAATACTCATATCCATATGTCAACAATGACTGACCTGTTAGTCTAGTAGTTAGTGACCCTGACTGATATGCCGGAGGTTGTGGGTTCGATTCTCATTCAGGACAAATGATGGTGTGATGAGCACGATCATTTGTTCTGTTTCTGGGCGTAATTTATCTATAAAACCCGCGATTTCACCCGCATAGTTCTCGGTCCCCTCGGAATACAGGGATAAAAAGTAGCCTATGTCACCCGGGGATAGTGTAGCTTCACAACAGTGAAAGTGTTTTTCAAATCGGTCCAGTAGGTTCAGAGGCTATTCAATGCAAACAAACAAACAAACAATCAAACCTCTTTATATTATTAGTATAGATATGTATGTATAACCCATAATAACACAAGCTCTGCATAGCTTGGGTCTAGATGGCGAAAGTTGTGGAATATTTATTATTGTAATGTCAATAAAATATATTTTTATTTACTTCTTGTTTACCTTATGTAGTTTACGATAACTGACACTGTTATTGTTTGCAATAAATCAATATTATTATTGACAAAATACGATGCCGGTAGCCGGATGAAGATATAAGACAATAATACGGTAGGAAGGAGGTATATCTGATATACCACCAGCAATCTTGACTTCCTCGTTGGTCTAGTGGTCACAATGAGCTAAGCGTGAGATCCTCGGTTCGATCGCTGGGTCGGACAAAGTGTTACTAGGTTTTTCCATCTGGAATTTCATAGTCTGGGTCCATACCCGGTTGATGACAAAAGGCTCACTTACTTTGGGACCTAAACATAACTGGCGACATATGAGTGTTCTTTTATATTCCGTCACAAAAAATCTAAATCAAAATTCTATTTAATCACATTAGGCTGAGGACTTTATGAGCGTCGAAATTACAAAAGACAGTCCCCTAAAAGCCCGCTCTCCGCCACTTCCTAGTGTTTTGGCAAAAATCCGACCTGGAAAGGATAGAATAGTTGGGCCGCACGATAAGCCAGCTATCCGTCGGTTTATGCGCAATGGCTCTTACCAACCGGCTACTGTTTCCTTATCTTAGGTACATCCTGTAATCTTAAGGATCTCAAGGATTACACGTAATTTTAATATCAGATACCGACTTGCCGATAAGACAATGACTTAGTCATACGTATTAATTCACAACTGATAAGACTATCAATGACCGGTATTTATCACACAAACACACACACACACACATACTCACACACAATGAATTCATTAGCGTCGGAGTGCCTTCCATTTCCACACTACAATGACCTGTGATGCCTTAAATAATGCAATGGCTGTAGGCGACGGCGGCCAGTTGCTCTTAGGAAACCCACACCGCACCATTTTGAAAGCTCAGAAATTAACCGCAACTTTTCTTTGTTTCAGCTAGTCTACAATCTATTGGATCTATGCATTATGGAGCTGTTCCCAGAACTGGGGGCCGTAGACAATAGCCCATCCAAAGAGCCAAAGAGTTGAGGATTGTATCCATTGCGGGGAGACACTATTTATTTCACAAATAAAACTTCAGCTAGGCATTTTTAATTTTTTGTAAATCGCCAAAAACGCACGGTTGTTTGTTGTTTAGTTAATTTAAACGCAACTTATTATGTAATTGTAAATATTTGTATTGTATAATAATAAACCTATTTTTGTAATATTAGTTACATAATGAAGCAATATTCGTTCAATTGACCTTTCGAGGTTGTAATCGAAAAGACCACAGAGTATTTTTAAAGGTTTTCAGAGTAGGAACGAAACCCCAGAAAATTAAATTATTTTGATAATTGAAACTCTTTTAATGTGTTTGGTAATCTCATTATTTTCATCATGATCTACCTGCCTTTATCACAACTTATTTAGGGTCGGCGCACCAACGTGTCTTCTACATCCTTGACATACACAAAGAGATTTGACCCACATGATTATTTAATAGCCATAGGTACTATCACATTTTCCGAAACTCATTCAATCGTTCTTTGGTATTCCTATTATGTATTTCTGTATTTAGTTCCGGTATTCATTTATTATATTTTGCAGTCAGGTCGCGCTCGCTCCAACAGATAATTATTAATTTATTAAAAAGTTTCTGTACCTGTACATATAGTGGTACTGCTGCTGTATGTACAGGTACAGAAACTTTTTGAAACGTACAGAAGCCTGGTGGCTGAGGTCAAGTTTTTAGGAAATATTTGTTAGGGAAGTAATACTTTTTGGACCGTGGGAATACCATTGGTAATTTTAATAGCTGCAAAAAGCATTTGAATTATTTATTTGTGACGACATTTCTAAACGTCAAGTAAATCATTGACAAGCGTCACTAGTTTCTGAACGTCACGCGTAAACAACTCAATGTTGCCAGGTTGTGGCTCTCTGCACAAATGCTGGGAAATACGATTCGTCTTTCAAACTATTTGAAAAGTTTTTTACCCCATTGGATAACTTTTTAACTATGCGATGAATCCTGATTGATCTTCACGATTTTATGTTTGGCAAACTAAATTAAATAAATAAATAAATATTTTACAACTTTTACACAACGCCATCTAGCCCCAAGCTAAGCAGAGCTTGTGTTATGGGGACGAAACAGCTGATAAACATACTTATATAATTTCTAAATACATACATATTACAGATAATTAACACCCAGACACAGAAAAAAAATAAAAATAAAGAAATAAAGTTTTTTTTTTTATTATTATTATTACAGAACAAATAATCATGCTCATCACTCAAACATTTGTCCTGGGTGGGAATCGAACCCGGCATAGCAGTCAGGGTCAATCACTACTAGACGAACAGGCCAGTCAAAATTGAACGATAAGATAATCAAAAATGTATTTATTCAAATTAGGCTGAGAATGAGCACTTATAAAAAGTTATTTACAATCTCACTTTCTATTGTCTCCCTAAAGAAAGATCATAAAAAGCACTAGTGTTAAATACCGTTTATTATTGAACAAATAAACACATAGGTACTTATACTACTTTTTGGAGGAAATGCAGTACCTACTTACGATAAATTAAATAGGTACACTTTGATTTAAAGTAATTGTTCTTCACACTTTATTAACCAGCATTGATTTGTCTTTCGATTGCAACATTAAACAATAAATGGACCCGATTTGCGTAACAGACTGTCTAACGCAATTTAAAGAAAAGAAATTTGTTTTTCATTGCAACGTAACATTATGTTCCAAAAGATCATGAGTTCAACAAAGCAAATATTAGTGAATAATGAAAGAACTATAAATGTAAATAATACTAAAATAAATTAAACAATTCGGAAGGCTGTTTTCAAACCGACAACACTCCATTAAAAATACTCCACCTTTTATCAGGAAATTTTAACTTCAAAGACTGAGTTGGCAACACTTTTGTTATGTCAATCTTAATTTACAGTGGAAAGTAAAAGGCGATGGGTGTGTTGCTTTGTGTTTATTTCTTGTTTTAGATAGAAACGAATGAATAAGTTAAAAACAAAATGTATTATTAGAAAATCAAACATTATTTAACTCATTCAGCTAGAATACGCCATTGTCAATATCGCTTCAAATCCTTGTTTTGATTTCATCAATGGTTGTGTTACTGATTGTAACAAAAACAAAATATAAAAACATTTGAATAAATTAGTTAGTGTAATGTTTGTGTTAAGTGACGTCCAGTGCTTATGAGATTCTTAGTCAACACGCGTAGATAATTACTGATAAAAATTAACGATAATGGCTTTCGTAAATAAATATTGTGTACATAAACATGGATGTGGTCTATGAACGCGCCAGTGTTCTTATTTGAAAATTGCGATGTCGTCGTCGCCGTGCCAAAAAGGCGGGATGCGCCTCAGTGAAGCATTGGATAACATGCAACTTGCGTATAATCCGATCACGAAACAGTTACATTTTGTGAGTCCTAAGGTGGAGAAACGCGTAGAAGATACATCTGATGATATTGATAAGCTATCTAAGAAGAGTAGTTTCAGCGATGAGGGCAACTTCTCCATATCCACTTGTGAAAAGAGTGATACAAGTGATTCTCCCAAGAGTACCTTGCAGTGGGGTAGTGTGAGTGGTCACCACCGAGGAAAAGATGGTGGATCGTTCTCAAGCACTGTGTCAAGTTTGTCAGAGTGTTCCCTTGGGTCCGCTGCCTCTAAAGATGACGAAATTCCTGATGCTTCTTCCCATGAGGAGCATTCCAAGTTGAAGAAGAAGGGGCTTTCTGGATTTTTTAGCAGGTAAGATTCACTATTTTACTTAATTGAAAAAAAAACAACTGATTTTTACTGCTGCCTCAGCTTTGAATATCGTATATTGTGTGAATTTTGTCTAAACTGAGATATAGACATGTCTCATAGACCTCTGTAGCTGATTCAAGATTAGAATGTACAGACGCCAGCACATCAAGTTACCCCAATGTGTCAAATTTCTTTGATCATTTCTAAACTTTATGTCAAATTGTATAAGGTTCATATTCAATTGGGAAAATTTGACACATTGGGGTAACTTGACGTGCTGGCGTCTGTACCTGATTCTGTTTTACGAAATGCACTTACAGCTAATATGCATCATACTTTATGTGTGTATATTAGAACTATTGAATGGTTTTTAACACATACCACTATAAGAGTCTTAGTTTTACTCTTAGTTCTCTCCATTTATTATGATAGGTTTACATCAAATCATATATGAGTTATCCTATTCATTTAAAGTACTTATTTACATGTTCATAATAGATAACAATAGCAATAATGTGCGGGAAAATTAACTTTATTGTAATAGGTAAAAGGTTTAAAACTTATTGCAATAAAAATAATTCTAATAGCTGGTATTATAAATTGTTTATTCCAGATGTTATATTCATACAATTATGTACATTAATAAATACTTTTAATACCAATGTTGGTATGGATAACTATGAAAAGGTAACATACTGATAAAAGTTTGACTGTTTCCGAATAGGTCAACAAAATTACTGATCATTAACATTTTAAACACATATTAACGCTGATCAGAATGCTTAAATGCTTCTATTAAGTAATGTATTGACATGGTCTTTATGTAATACTATCTCATAACATTAGGAAGCATTTAGTACTCACTTACTTAATAACTATGAGAATAAATTAACTAGCTACTCTACATATTGCTATTTGCTGCTACTGACTGTAAATTATTCAAATATTTTACGACTTAATACAGTTTTTGGGACAATTTGATTGGCCCTTCACAAAATAAAATTAAGTCGAGGAATGTGATTGGCTGTTGATAATTTATTAACTGTACCAATCACAGCAAATATTGCTAGTAAATTTGTCATATTATCTTTTATTGACTGCCTTGTTAGTGTAGCTAGTGGTCAGAAACTGGTTCTTTATGTACTGGGTTCAATTCTCAGGTAACGTGAAACATTGTTTGATTCAGATTTGTAAGTCGAGGTAGCAATGGGCTTGCTCACCTATTACTTAACATAACTAGCGGAACATGGGAGTACCATAGGGATACTTCTGACTGATTTTTTGCATTTCGATCCAGAAACTTATTTAAATTCAAAATTTTCCTAGTTAACAGTAAAAATGTTGGTGACTTGCAATTAATTGTAGCTATTTTAATACACACCAAAAATAATTAAATACTGTTCTGTATTTTACTATCCTTATTAAATTTATCTGTCGGTATGAACTTTATAAATATAATATCACTTACAATTGCAAACATCAATGTCAATCAAATAAGTTAATAATATAATGTTTACAAGGAAAACAAAGTTCATTCCTTCTACTGGATGCCTATTGTTTGTCAAGTCCAGTACAGTACATGAAACATTCATAAAACGCTGCTCACAAAACACCTGCATTGTCTGTCTACTATTTTAGTAATAACAGGTTAAAGAAACCATTGGAATTTCCCTCCGTCTTAGTTCTAATACTCAGTATTCTTTTGTTTATTGTCCATTGTGTTTTCGGTGATAAAAATCTACTCAAGCATTAAAAATATCTTATTTGGTATTAAGGTCTTTCAATGTATTGCACATCAATTACCAATTTAGGACAAAGACGTTTTTTTTTCTATGTTTTTATTGAGTTGTGTAAGTGAGCAGAAGTACTCGTAGCAATGAATGATAGGATTAAAAATTAACATAAAAATATAATAAAACACACATAGTAAGTACGAAAATAATTTATTTTGAATTGTATTCATAGACAATCTTATAATTAAATTTTATATGTAAACTCTTTATTACTTTACTTAAATCTATATAAAGTCTTTTTGTATTGGAATTCTTTCAGTTTTACTATAATGGAGACTAGATTTATACCTTACCAAAATTGACCTTTTCAACTCCAACCAACTGACAAGACAGGTCAAACAGCTTTTCTTGATGGTCTAGTTTCTTTGAGAAACTGTTACTAATTCCTTCTATGCAGTTACTAATGTACAAACCCCCCCTTTTCTCCAAATCTTTGTCAAAACAAGCATGAAGTATTGAAACTGCCCCTTTAGCTGGAGTTTTGAAAAATAGTTTCATGGCCCAAGGAAAAGCTTTTTTGAACATGGTCTTTTCAAATAGATCTGTGTCTACAATTCCTGGGTGAACCGCATAACATTTCACTGCGGAACCTTCTTCTTCCAGTGTCTTGTTTATATACCTGGCACTCATCAACTGTAAGAAACAAAAGATTTGTTTAAAATACAATTTCATACAATATTCTTAGATATAATGTGAAACACTAAACTGGTTTCTGGTTTGAATACAGCTAGCTAAAGGAAAGTAGAACATTTCTTTACCTGTGCCAGTTTAGCCTGCGCGTACGCAGCCGTGGAATCGTAATGCTCCTTCATGTTGATGTCTTCGAAGTAGATCTTGCCAGGGTAATGAGCGCATGATGTCACATTAACAACCCTCGCAGCTTCTCCGATAGCACCGCCCTTTTTTAGCGCTGGCAACAACAAGTGTGTCAGATAAAAGTGGCCCAGATGATTGACCGATAACTGGCTCTCAAATCCATCCTCAGTGAGCTGATAGTCTCCATACATTATTCCAGCGTTGTTTACGAGAAGATGAATAGCCGGGAACTTGTCCAATACGTTCTCAGCAAATTCTTTAACTGATTTCATCGATTGCAAATCCAATGGGAAAGCCACAATGTTATCGCCGTTCTCCATATTATCAGCTAACTTTTTCATAGCTTCCGGCTTCCTCACACCGGCAATAACGAACATGTTCGACTTCAGTAATCCTCGGACAACTTCGGATCCGATACCGCGAGCCCCGCCGGTGACGACCGCAACTTTCCTCTTCGCATCTGGCAACACAATTTTGTTTCTCCAAACGTTTAACCAGTCATCGATGAGGCCGCCGGCGCCTGCGCCCTGCATGTCTAGCGCGTATCGTAGTTCACTGAGGATGTACTTTAAGGGCTTGTGCCGGTTGACGTACCAGTAGATGGCTGCAGCACCGGTGAGAATTAATGCTGATGCGATTGCGAGAGACATGGTTGAGGTTATGTTATCGTCCGCTCGACGCGACGCTTCGGTTGCACTGGCGACCGTTGCTTTCACTCCGCTGGAAATCCTCAACGCTTTCTCTCGATCCGGTGTTTGTTTGGTCTGATACCGTTAGTCCTGAGGTCACGCTGCTCATTTACTCGTTAAATGACAGGGAGCTCACAGTATCTGTAACAATAAACATATAATTAATGCGACGCGCGGGCAGACTGTTGCGAAGCGTGTTATCGATGCGTGGCCTCCAGCTGTACTGAAAAAGATGACGCAACGCTTTACGCTAGTACTATTGATATTAGACTAGACGGAAGTTGTTGAAGCGTTAACATCAAATAGTTACAATAGCCTGATTAGGAGTCTTATTGATTCTTTTGCGCACGACACTGATTTCACAATAATATTTACGGAATGGAATAGCATCTGATATGATATACGCGGTGCACCTGACGGTACTGACTTGTTTGTTTTGCAAATTCAATCGGGGCGCATGCGCTGTACGTGCCGGTATTTATCGGTGTACCGTCCGATTTCTAATTATGGCATTAACAGGTTGCGGTGCAGTGGTTATCGCGGTTTCGTTAATATTCTTTGTGCTAATTTTGGTAAGTTGTTAAATGATAGGTATCCGATCGACGCTTCCGATTTTACACTGGACTTGTTTTATGTCTTTCTTGAGTCTCTTGAGTCGTAGAATTTTAATAACCGGTTTAGACTAGGCATGTCAAAAATGTGACTAACCCAAAACATCGTGTTATGAACGCAGCAAAGGCAGCTTCATTTGAATATTTTATGACTTCGCCCGGATGGCTTTACCACTTCTCGCTTTTCTTTAGACGGTACCGCAGAGCTACCTACTATTATTGTACAGCCTTTTATAAATCAGCTATATCCTTAGCTATACGCTAGTCTTCGGCTACATGTGTATCTCTGCTACAAGTTAAACCCTGAAACAGCAAAGAAAAACCACTTTTTACGAATTTAGTTCCTAGCGAGCACCACACAAATTCCACACATTTTTTCACATGAACGCGTAACGAATCTGTCTTACATAAATCAGGGTTAAGGATATAAAACGACCTCTTATTATGCTCCCTTTAACCAACATCAATGTTTGACGCTGAGAAAGACGGCAAGATCTCTCCATCCCTCTCTTTCGTTCTAGCGGTGCGGACTAGTTCCCGCTCTCCGAGATTTTAATTAAGGGTCTTTGAACTACTGAATGGTGATGGTGCGTGTCGTCTATGCTATGACGCAACGCTAAACCGCCGTAAAAATGCCAATGCTTAATGTCTACTTAGACAGAGTGGACAATGATGTCATTTTACAGCTAACGATGGACTAAACATTATGGACTGCGTTAAAAGTGGATTTGATAGATGTCGTCTAATTTAAGTTTAAGAAGGACTGGTACGAAATCAGGTTATATCTTGGCTGTATCTTGAGGACTATCTAATAGGTACTTACTTTATTTTGAAAGATTTTTTTGGTAAACGTAGTAGGTACATACCCGGTAAAATTCGTCTCTCTCTTTCTCTCTCAACCACCCACCACTTCGCGTTCGGCCAACATAAAATGCCTACGTAGCTAAATTCTGCTGGCGACGAGTGCATTCATATAAAGTAAGCATGACGTCATTTAAAATATGCCAGTTCAAAAGAAATGCACCTGTTGTAAGTAAAGTACATAAGAACGTACTTCAAACGAAGCCTAATGACTGAGCATAAACCTGAGGTAGAATGTGTGAATTACGGTTAGTCGCATTACCAAAATGCATTCCGGTCAAACATCACCGCAAGTCCGCAACCACAACACAAAGACTTTGAGGGCTTTTTGAGTTGTCCACAGAGACTTGCGGTTGTGGTTGGCAGTTCAGTTAGCACACGGTCTACTAGCCAACGTAACCATAAGCCCATTATTAGATTTGAACCCACAAAGGATAGAAACAAAGTCTTATTTGATCTAGAAGATAGGTAGTTTAAGGACGAAACATGCAGTTTCCCGATTCTCCGTGCAGTACAGAGCAGAAATAAAACATTCATTATCCTGAACACACAATGAACAGTCATGTTGATGTCACAGATAAAATCGATGAATTTACAACGTACATACGCAACAAAACATCGGGCTTTCAAACAACTTGCAAGAAAGCATAAAATAAATGAGAAACACTAAAACAAATACAAGCCCTTCGAGATCCGGTTCGAGAAACAATACGGCATAAAGTTAAAGCGAACTCGCTGCATACGTAATAATGTACAATGGCCAATTCCTTACACCCGATACTTGACCGGGGAAACCTGTTTTCAAAGGCGCTGCGCCCCTGGATTCAACCAACGCCACGACGCTTGACCTTGGTTACTTTAACACTAACCCTTTTTACCATTGCTGGCTTTGCGCCACGTGGGTTAAAAAGATTCTTTCTTGAAGCTGCAATGGAAAGCGTGCACTCAGCTATTAACAAATGCTCTTCGGATTCGTTGTAAAGGACTTCCAACAGCAGTCTGCACTCAGCTTGGTCAAACGTTCGACGATAAAGATTGCTCAGCGAGTTTTAAAAGCGTTTTCGAATTAGCACACGGTTGATAGCATGGCTCCATTTGACACTGGAGCAAATTGGCCATACGGATGAGCACAGTTAGTTAGCATATGGTGCAAACAAGATACTCGTGACACCTGATACATGGGTCGAGGCAGAAATAGAAAAAAAGCGAAACGGCCCTTCTGGGAAGCTGACATTTAAGACAAAGTAAATAAGCGCTTACCCGAAAAAGTTGTTGGGAAGAACGTTTAAGATTAAATTGATTAGAGCTTTCTACGTTTTACTGGCCCAAAAACTTAAGTAAGATTGGCACTGGGGAAACTCGCGCGCCTGCTTTTATTATAAGACTACAAAGAGCTTTGTTGCTGGCATTGTACCATGAATATTTGCAATAATAACTGTTCTTATGTACAGCTGGTATCTCAAACCGGTTTTCCGGGTCATCCCTCATTAACTGCAAGGTCCTCAAATTAACGAACTGCTAAATATGGAGACCTGTTTGTCGTCGGTCTTTGCAGTATTGTCGTTTCGCCTTGGAGTTTAAATGGCAATGTCGCATTAAAAAAGTTGGAATCAGCTGTTTAGCCAAGGTTTCATTCATGACTTTGTTTTTTACTTGTATCGACGCGTGACAATGTGTCTTGTGATGGTTTTCTTTGCTATTGCTGCTTTAAGGAGAGAGTAAATGATGCCATTTTGACCCATTAGTACCTTATACGCAAGTTTTCTATTAAAATACACCAGATTAAGCGAAGCTGAAGACCAAATCTGGTTTGGTGCTTTAAAGAATAATTAATAAAGAAAAATACATAAAGATGACACCAAACGTTTTGCTTATTGAAACAGAAATTTCTTCCAGCGGATCTGTGACAAGAGATTTGGATTAGAAACGGAAAGACAATAAAGGAAAACCAAAATTAGATTACAGTACACATAAACATACTATCAATTTACGATAAAGACATAGACAAATACACACGTCTAACTGCAATATAGATAATATATGCGGGAGCAATAAAAATCTATGTTTGTCCGAAGACTACTTGGTATTTTGCTGTCTATTAATAATGTTGTTTTTCTAGCAATTATGCAAATTACTATTTCGGAGTTGTTTTTCGCAGTGTTTTGTTTAGTCATAATCGTTGTTAAATATGTTTAGAATTTTTTAACTCTTGATTTTTAGAGCTTCTAAAGTTTTGACGTCATTGCGGCTTTCAACAAACTGATCAAAATGTTTGGGGCTAACAAACATCCTCGTGGGTCTGTTGGTAAATGTAAACACGTTATTTTGATATATCCAACATGTCTGTACACATAATTTATCACAATATTGTATACCTGCTTTGTTTCTTGAGTTAATATTCAATTCTGTAAAGGTTATTCAGCATTTGTGCGGCTTCTGTAACTCAGTCTCTATGTGAGTGAGTCCAAGACGAGATACCTTAAAAGAACCAGTTCCCAGTTCCAAGTATAATTATGACTAACACGGTTCACTGATTTGAAACTATTCTATTTTTTAACGTAAAGGGACGTTTGGTCCCAACTTCCTTCGAGCACAGGTTCTACCAGAAAGAAATTTCATGGTTGAGGTAACATTGACAATGTTCTATTACGAAGCAAGTCTATACTTATGTCTGACTCATTGACGTCAATACAATTTTATCAAGCAATTTTACCGCGATTTAATTACTGCTATTGTTGTTCTTCTAATGACTAATCAGTATTGGACGTTGGAATTCCGTCCGTGGCTCGTCGCACCATCTGCGTGGAATAATTCCACCGTAGGGTAACAATTTCGGTTACGTCAGTTTCTTACTCACATTTTAATGCATTATGGTATTACAACACTGATGAATCGAACTTCGTGTCAAGTTCCTGTAACAAACCGGAACTGAATTATCGATGATAAATGCTAATGTGATTTTAAGTGTTGATATTTAGAACTGGGTTAATCTATCAGTTGAGGCTTGAAAGTAAACATTGATAAGTTTTCTAGACTAAACAAATAGTGTTATTGGAGAAGGGTCAAGCGATGACTTAAAAACGCGTAGATAAATAAACACCTACACCTTCCGCGAATTTATATGATGGAATTCGCAGCGTATCATTCACACATCGCTAATGGTAGGGTGGGTCCCCTTCTAGCCAGAGGGGAGCTGACTCCCCTAAATATAAAGCCAATATTACCAATTCCGAAAACAATTCGAATGACGACACAGACTCTGATATAAATATAGGTTCTGGCATCGTATTGCGAGATAACAAAGAGAGAAAAACATTCACTTCACGAATTACGTTCTCCGAAAGAGATCTTACTAAATAAATTAAAGTCCCATCTTATCTCACAGAGCCACAGAGGATGATAAAAATAGCCGTAACGTTGCTTATAAAGTAAATAATGATAAAAGTAATGTGAACTCTCCTGGTGACTCAAGCAGTATTTATTCTGTCGAATTTACAATGCAGTGTACCTCTGTAGACGCTGACCACGACATGGAGGAAATATTTTTCAAGCAATACATATGCTGCGTGCAGTGTTGTCGGAATTTTAAAAGGTGCACTGCTTGAATTTCAAATTTGAAACGGAATGTAGACTAAACTGTTGTAATGTGACTCATAATAATTATTATGCTTAAGGTAAAGTAATATCGTCAAACTCGGGAGAATATAAAAAAATCAGACTAAAATTCAGGAGAAGACAATGCATGACTTCAATATTGAAGCTTACAACAATAAAAATATTTTTGAATCATTTGTCACTATTATTCAAAATAGACCCGAACTGAAATTAAAATATTTAGGTACTAAACAAAATTGATTTGTCTCCTTACGAAGCTTTGTATAATTTCATTTGTCAGTGTCGTCTTGAATTTCTTGAAACAATAACTTCTTTGTTATAATGTTTCACTGTAGTTTTCTTTTCTTTTAAATGGTCCACGATTTGGAACTATTCCTAATTAGTTTACTGTCTATCTGTTCTTAATTATCAGATTTTATTTAAATCCATCTATTCTGAACGTTCTTTAGCAATCAGATTCTCAATTAGAGTTTACAAGATTCTATCAACGCATTAAAATTAGCTCCGTATTTTAAAAAAACATATAAAATACTTATTACTAGTTTTACAGTCTATTTGTTAAATTTTCCAGTCATTACCATGTATTGACGATCATATAATGTGGACAGCGAAATATGTAATGTGATGTGTAAATAAAAGTGTTTTAAAATCACAGTAAAAAAAATCAGTGTTTACAAACAAACAGTGCACATAAATTAATAACTCTTGAACTTTCGAGTCCCTACCTAGACCTAAAACAATACAAAACTGTGGCAAAAGTTCGGAAAACTAAAACAAAGTGAATGATAAATTGTTATTATCCATAATTATTTTCGAAAGTAAACGACTAGTGACGCTAACTTTTGAACCATTTAAACAAAAATTAACGAACTTTTATTAAAAAGAAATAAGTACTATGATCATACAAAGAGCAATTTCGAACGTTTTCGTGTAGTACAATTGGCGCAGTCGGTACGAAGCCGAGTCTAGTTCGAGTGGAGTTCGCGCCTCAGATTAAGTTTTTATTTTTGGACCTTTAAAAAATTGCTTTAATAATTTTGTCACAACAGCAGCATTGTTTTTCATTTATCTTTGCTTTTTAGTGTTTGTTAACATTTTTATCGGATTTTTAATAAGATTTAAGTACAAAGTTTAAAAAGAATATGTCGCCGATCAGCAAAACTACTAACAGTGACCACAAGATGGCATCACTAGTAGTTTGCTTTAAGTGTAAAAAATATGTTCCCGTTAAAAATACTGCATTATGCTCGGCATGCAAAAATCGATATGAACCTGATTGCGATGGCTATCCGGTACAAACATACCGCATGATGGACCGTGATTCGAAAGAAAAATGGAGGTGTAAAATGTGTGTTAAAACCAAAAAAGTTATGAACATTAACACTGGGGTACCTAACGCCACACGCTACACGTTGAGGAAAAAACATAACATTTCTACGAAACCCTCCTCGCCAGATAAAGCAGATAACTCAAAAAAAACACCACAACATATGGTTGCTCAGAACACCCGTAAAAAAACAGTTCCTAACACAGTCGAAAAACAAAAACAGAATTCAAACATCATAAATAGTAAACAAACAAATGAAAATACGTCTCACAACTCTTTACCCGACCCCGACGAGAGCCTACTGTCATCTAGCACCTCAAGTTTTAATAATAGTCTTCCTGATCTTTCAACGACAATCTACGGAGAAGTATCTCAACTGAAAGATACCATCATATTGTTAAAATGTCAGCTAGAGAACGCAGACAAAGAAGTACATAAGTTATACACAGAAAATTCAAACCTACAGAAAATGGTCAAAGAACAACAAAGCAAAATAAATGAATTGACTGAGATTTGTTCAAACAAACTACCTAAAGAAAGGATACTGAGTAAAAAAAGCGTTCCAAAAAAGATTGAATTTACCGACCCTTGCGACACCCCCGTGACGACATCTCAAGACGATGTAGATGATATAATAACGAATGGACAAAAATACCATAGTCCTAACAAAAATTTAACACCTTTGAAGCACAAAAGTCACGAAAATAACGTCATCATGAAAATAACAAACATTCCAAATAATACTGACTCCATAAACCAGCAATTTCTACACGCTACTACAACATCTATACGAGACATTCCAAATAAAAGGCGCTTGCTAATTTTTGGTAGTCAACAATGCAGTGGTTTGGCAAGTAAACTAATTGATTCAAGATATAATAACCCCTACGAAGACTATGAAGTCTTAGCACAAACAAAACCGTACGCTACAACGGAAGAAATTATAAAAGGATGTGAAAACTTACAATTAAGTAAACACGACAAAATTATTCTAGGTATTGGTGAAAATGACTCAAATCCAATGAAGGTCGTCATTGAATTATCAGTTTTACTAAAGAAATATAGCTGTAATACTGTAATGATTCTTAATCTATGTGAAAACCAATATATAAACGCTAAAATGTTAAATGATAAGCTAAAACTGATTTGTAATAATTTTAATAATTGCTATTTTATGAATGTTTTCCACAAGTTTAATAACCGTATTGCCTCTACATGTAAGAAAATAAACCTTTTCATAGATTCTTTAGACTATAACGCCAAACATTTGACAATGATGAGCAAGGAACACTCTATAAGACATAGTGTAACCCACAAAAACCATAAAATAATACCAAATGAAAATAAACATATAATTCAACCAGTAATAAAACAAAAAACAATTTTAGATTTCTTTTCTGTGATAAAATATACTAAACCAATGACTCCAACAAATCTCTCTATTAATAAAACTGATGTAACATTTTTTCGAGACTAATAGCAATGAAAACCAAGTTACCTTGTTACATCAAAATATTGCAGGACTCCTATCTAAATTAGATATATTAAAAATAGCTTTGTCGGATCTCGCCACTAAACAAATAGATATAGATATCATCTGTGTTTGCGAAACATTTCTAAAATGTGGAGAAGAATCTAACGTACATATAAATGGTTACAAACTAGCTAACTATTTTTCTAGAGCCAAGCAAAGGAGAGGAGGAGTCTGTATAATGTGTAAGGATTATTTAACTTGTAATAAAATAACTTGGCTTGAAGACATTACGTTTGAACTTACTTTTGAATGTTGCGGAGTTGAGTTTCCACAGTATAAATTCATTTTATTGTGCATATATAGAATTCCAAATTCAAATCCTCGTATATTTTTAGAAAAATTAGAGATCATATTGGATAAGACTCGTTCTAAAACAAAAAAGAAAGTCGTGATAGTAGGAGACTTTAATATAATAATAAAGCCTTTTATTCATATGGCATTCGTGGTGTAGCATATACCTGGTTACAAAGTTATCTAACAAACAGGCAGCAATATGTAGAAATAACCAATATTAATGACAAAAATATCGAGGTTGTATTTAAATCTGAACTAGTATATAATAGAGTCGGTGTCCCACAAGGTAGCATATTAGGCCCGCTCCTATTTTTAATATACATAAACGACTTACCTAACGTAACGAATCATCACTGTACTCTTTTTGCAGATGATATATCCCTCGTAATTCCTCAAAAACCTAATACTACGTTCGATTCCTACAATGAGGAAGTTGACGAAGCGGTCCAAAACGTCATCAAATGGTTGGAGACTAATAATTTAAAAGTTAACATAGATAAGACTAGAGTAATTCAATTTTTTAATAGAAAACAATATAATTATAAATTAATAGTATCATATAATAACGACACCATAGCACAATCCGACAGCATAACTTTCCTTGGAATATCTTTAGACAGTCAAATATCATGGAAATTACATGTCCAAAAAATATGTAATAAAATAAATAGATACGTTTAGGCACTATGGCGTCTAACTAGAATCTCCAGCTTAAAGACGGCATTACAGGCGTATCATGGTTACGTTGCGTCCAATTTACGATATGGTATAATGTTGTGGGGGGGCTCAATAGACTTTAATAGAGTATTCCTGGCTCAGAAACAGTGCATTCGCGCACTTTGTAATGTAGATTCATTGACGTCTTGCAAACCTTTATTCAAAAAATTAAACTTATTAACTGCACCCTCCATTTATATTGTTGAATCTTGTTTATTTGTTAAAACGTTCAATACCTGTACAAATCCTTTGGGGATTATTGTAATTTTAATACCCGTTATCCGAATAACCTTCCATTACCAAACATAAAAACTGATCTCTTTAAAAGAAACTGTTACCCCATGTCAATTAAATTATTTAATAAATTACCTAGCGAAATCAGAGACCTTCCTATTACATTGTTCCGAAAAAAATTGTACACCTGGCTTGTCAATAAATGCTTCTACACTACTAATGACTACCTTAGACTTACAAATAAAAAAATGATGTAAGTAGTAGTGTAATAAATAAAGTGTTTAGTTTAAGATTAGTCTTACATAGTACATAATGTTAAGTTTCACATACCAGCAATGGTCAATATGAGGATCCAACATTTATATATTACGTACCACCTATTTACCCATATTATGTGAATAAATTATTTTGATTTGATTTGATTTGATTTGATCAAGATTCAAGATCGTTAATGAATTTAATTTAATAGATTTTAATTTAAGTACATATAGCATGTTGAACTTGTCTGCACTTTTGAAGACAACATCTACATTTAAAGGTTAATGAACTATTTGTCTTTGTTCTTAAGCTTTTCATTTTTATAGCTCAATACCTTTATATTTGTTAAACACTTTGTTTTAAATGTTACGTTTTTGGTTTACGACCCAATAATGCAAAAAGAACAATCTACTTAGATCTAAGCACTTTTTAGCAACAATAAAAATGCTTCGTAAGATTCAACAGATATATGACAAAATTTAGAAGTACTTAACCAAAATTCAAATCCAGTAGTAGTAAATGAATCCCAAACAAATTGAATTTTTGCCAAACATTTGTAACACATATTGCGCGTTCCCAAGCATGAGTCATAAACAATAAAGGCTAGAACAAAATGTCACTTGTACCCATTAGTAATGAGTAATGTTCACCAGTACGGTAACTAACAAAGATGTTATGACTACTCACTAATGTTTTTAATTTTGTCAACTTTGTGGCACAAAGTTTTCATTACAAAGACTAAAAATACAACAAAGTAATGAGTGATAAATTGTTCACTTTTGAACCTTGTACGGCGGGTAATTTGATGATACATTTGAGCGCCTGAGAGGGTCTTACATTTAATATACGTGAACAATTTCGAGCTGTTGTAATTTTAGTGTAGGTTTTAGCAGAAATAGTCTTCTGCTTCTTCATGTGAAGCAATTTCAATCAGTCTTAGGAGTCCTTAGTATCCCAAAATTTATAGAATAAAATGCTTTAGTATTCGGTATGAGAAGACTGTAAGAGCCAGATCGGACAACCGCGAAGTTTCTGGCCGGTCCTTCTCTTTAGGAAAAGAGCAATTGAAACCGTGCCTCTAGCTTCTAATGTGTCATAAGTGTGGGTGGTGTTTTTTAAATCAAATATGTAATTTGTAAGTCAGGACAAGACTTCGCTATTGTCATAATTAGATACCTACGATCTTGGATCAAGAACATAATGTCAGTGCACTGGTATTTTTCAAGACCGCTAGCCTGCGTAGGAAGGCAAAGCCAAACTGACGTCACCGCCTTTCACTGTACCTATGCCTATTTGAGGAGTGTCACCTTTAAGGAACTTGTTGATTGGTCGATGAGGACGGTGCGGTGTGCAAAAAGGTCTTGATAATCACGTTCACGTTTTATTATCTAGGAAAGCAAAGGTATCTTAGTCGATGGAAAACATAGACACTTTATACCACAATTTTGTTAAATTAGCCCAGAAGTCAGATACTACAACAACATCCGCGGACGCAGTTATTAGCTCCTTACTCGTGCAGGATAGAGCACACGGCGCAATATTAATGGTGGGCCATGGTCTGCGGAAAGACGTATATAGGCACTAAAGATTGCGACCTAAACTAGTCTAGAGAAGCTAAAGCTAGACGGTGATGATAAAGTTAAATGGGAATTAATGGTCTCAGCAGGTGGGTTTTAGTGCCTACGGGAACGATGTTTTTAATACGAAAGGGCAAACGCTTCGCTGCTAGCGATGGAAATAATGTGTGTGTCGAGTTAATCGGCGGCGAACATTAAAGTCTGAATATATATAGACCCGAATATTGCTCTTTCTTCTAATATTAAAGAACTCGAAATTGAATAATACTAGGTATGCAGAATATAGTCATGAGATTAGGTAGGTACCTATAATAAAATTGATACAGGCAAGAGCACCTGACTGCCTCGGGGTCGATGACTCTATTTTATAAACATACAGATTGTGTAGCAAGATGTTTTTCTCATAGAATTAGAATATTCATAGAACAGATAGCGGTCGTTGTGGTTTTTACTGGCCTGGCGTATAAATATAATACCGGTATAATCAATAGCATTGTATCCCCAGCACCGAAATAATTGGGTTATGTCAACGGGGGTGATGAGTATAAAATTAGAACCATTATTTTATCGTGTACTGTTAGCATGGATTATTTATTTATAGCAGTGTACTTTGATATTACGCTCTACTTTCATTTATTTCTGTAAACTGGTTCTTACAAACACTTTAACACGTCATTTTTACAGTATTGTCATGTTTGATTGCTTGCTTATGCACTTTGAAAATATCATTTGTAAACCTACCCAAGTTGGTGTCAAATGGATCACTGAATTTAACTCATTCCGAATTTCCGACTGATAGTCTGGTACTTTTTTGGATGGTTAAGCCAGCAGAGCAATATACGCTAATCGAGGACAGACCATGAGCTGTTGGTGACCTTCCATTACACGCCAATAATACCCAGCAAAGGAAAGTAGTGAAACCTTAGCAGTAGATCTGTGACAGTCTTAAGCCCAAACATCTTGACAACTAGCCTGACTAAGGGATAGCTCCATGTTCAATACCGCTCAACTGCATCCAGTTAGATTGTAAGCCGAAACCGAAATAGTTGGAAAGGTTAGGCCAATGATGATAGGTAAAATTTACAAATAGAAGTTATCTTATCATATTATACGTATCACCTTTCAATTGGAAACCCATATTCTTCAAATCCTATGACTAACTTCCATCTTATTCATAGCAAACATAATCTTTTGTTACACGATCCACAAATAAGAAATTACTATCTTTATCTTTTCATGTACACAGCTCTTATCTTTCATGGTTACGTAAAAGATAGCGATGATCGTAGAATTGCCAAACACCGTCTTCAAATCGCGTGAGAAGTACATGTTATTGCTACACGATAATGTTTTAGGAGTCCGTGACGAAATCTTAAATCGGTTTACCTGAAAATTGTTGTGCAGCGTTGTCTTGAATCGTAAGTTTTCCGAAATCGCCCGATTGCTCGTTAATTTCAATATGTCTACGATCTCTCTGCGTGTTTCGTTATTCGCGAGGTTATATTTGGAGATGAGTAGCATTTGCAAACATTGTAGCAATAGAACGTAAAAATGAACATGACATTCATGAAGGATACGAGACTACATAAATACTTTTTGCTATCTCAACGATAAACTAAAATTTCTTTACACAATGAAATAAAAGCAAACCGCATGCATATAATTCACATTAAAGCTAGCCACAAAAAAAGGTCCATTTCATTACTAAATTATGATCACAAAAAGCCATTCCAATGTACCGATAGATCAATATGGTAAGAACTATGTTGAGTGTGTCACTTGATTTGCCGATTTGTTCTGTAAAACGATGCCGTAATGTGTTTATGTCAATACCTGCGTAATATATGGCAAGTTGTCATTCGTAGAAATCGTATCATTAATGAATTATTCAAATTGCAAAAAAATATGCTGCCGTAACTAAACTCGGTATTATTAGGTGCGGGCCACTAGCTTGCTTCGCGCTTACCCATATTATACCATTACAACAATAGCTATGGCTTATCGGACAGTGAAATTTAATAAATTCGTCCAGTGAAAGTACCGCACGAACCAGAGTAGCGATTACATACACCAGTTACTTAATAATTACGGAAGTTGGTTTTATATACTTTCTTTAAAAGCATTTAAATCTGAGATTTGTGTGTTTCCTTTGAACAGAAAGACCACGATTGTAAAGCGGTGATTTCATTGCGGATCGACTTGTTATTCTTTTTTGATCTCAGTAACGATTACCAGGTTTTTATAGCCCATAAACTTCCTTAGATGAGTTATAATTCCTTTATCAGGGCAAGACTCCGGTTTTTATAAGTTTAAACTTATCAGGAATCCAATGCATGAAAGCGGAAAAGGAACATGTGTTGGGTAAAATCTCCAAGGCAACGGAAATATGAACAGAACTATTAATATTTCCAAAGAACATTTCCACTAACAGAAAGCAATCAAATGTATTATGATGTTTATTATTGACTTGGGGTCCCTCAAGGGGCCATCTAAGAATTGAAGCCTACGTCAATGGAACGTCTATGTCAATTCCATCTAACGTAATGAGTTTTTGAGTGTTCACTATTTCTGGATTTGATAAACTTGATATTTCCGCTGGACGCCCGCGCATTTACTTATCCTACATATTGTGTAGAGGTATTAATGTTTACCTGGGTGGTCTCGGCTACAAATTATTTTCCAAGCCGCTGGTCGTTGCCGTCAAAGTCCGGTAATAAGATAGTTATATTAACAGGATTAATAACGCAGTCTACCTGAACTTCAGTATGTTTAAGATTATGCGTTGTCACAGTAGTTCCCATGTCCTAATTTCATGCTGATGATAGATTAATGTTTTTACATGACTCAAGTAACATAAGAATGAAAGTTAAGTTTCACATCCATGATTGATCGTGAATGAATAGCTCCATCCGTAGATAATCCGCTATGACTTAAGCTTTTTATGGCCGACAGGAAATTGTTTCACCACGTAACCACTCAATTTTTTATGGTTTTACTTTAACTATCAATAAATAATATGTTAGCCGTGGTGTAATATAAAATAATTAGTGTGCTGCTCGCTCCGTAGCAGCAGCTTCCGAGAAAAATGGGTCTTGTTTTAAATCTGATCTTTATTGGAAATATATGTCTGGGTTTATCTCTATATTCTGAATGTATTTTTAGACATGTTGAAGTTTTATAAATCTGCAATATCCAGTCATGATTAATTATTTGTTCCAAATACTCCAATAACGAATGCCGTGAAACAGTCTCAAGGAGTCTTCAAACCGGGACCTAATATTTACAAATAAAACCATGTGAAACTCAAATATGGGTCATCAATTCATCATTAAAGTCGAGACAACGTTATTATATTCCACTAACAAAGAACCCTTATGCTCCGTTCCGTCGGTCGTGACAATTAAAGCATTCAATTGATAAGGCCACAAGAATGCATGAACTATGAATGAATGTCGACTATTTATAGAGATAAAGTGGACTCGATTGTAACCATTAGTTTTTGTAACACTGATGTAATGGTGACTGTCGTTGAGGACATTTGAATCGTAGCAATTGTGACGATATTATTGGCAATTGATCTTTGATCAGACAAAATATCAAATGATTTGAAAGAGTTCAGCGTATCGGAGTAAAAGAAAATGATCGCCCGAAGGTAGGACCGTAATATCGTATTTTTCCACACAACTCTAATACAGAATCCATTTTGATCTCGTAGGGTACCGGTTGCTAGGGAATTTTCATCCGAATGTAACTTACGTGTGGATGAATATAACGACCTCTTGACATTTACGAAGCATTTGGAATTGGTTAGCGAACCGTACCGTATCTATAGCTTTGACAAAGTTATACTGTGTTGCTTTTTAATACTTACTGGCTCACATCATCTGCCTAGCCTTTTCCTAAATATCTTAGGCTTCCAATTGTTTTAGATGGAGCGACAGCCACGATACCTCTTTGTTAAACTTATTGTCATATATTCAAAGATCCACAAATGACCGCTGGGACCAAGCGGCTTAACGCGCTTACTAAGGCACGGAAGAGTCTTGGTATGTATAATGAAGGGTCACCCATCCACGGGCCGAAGCCTTTGCCAAGTGTAGCTTAGCATTCAATCAACCCATGCGGCTGTTATTATTTAGCCACAAGCTTTTCAATTCTAAGCTCTAATGTATCAAAATAAATGTTAGCATAGTTTACTAGAAAAGAAAGTATTTATACAAAGGAAATTTTAGTTGTATTTACCGAAGTGTTGGACTCAATACCGTATACACAGTCCGCTGTCCTTAATATTGGTTAATCAACTGTAATATCGTCCGCCTTCTTGCATGACCTACATAAAGAAAAGCCAGACAAAGGCAATATCGATTTGGCTATATGGTATGCAAACAATTGATAAATTAATGACATTGGACATTAAATTTCATTACTATCTATCAATGAAGTTAAGGTCACAGAATTAAACTTCGCAGATTTAATTGTGCCATAAGATTTTAAAATCTTTGAATTGAACACGTAATATATTCTGTAGTGTTCTGGAAGACGTGCAGAAAGCTCAATAAAACAGTCGAATTTTAACAACAGAGCGACCACGTCCGATTGAAAAATAAAACACCACGTTTTTGATGAAAAACGTTACGATGGTAAAGAATTAAATTACTAAAGGAATCCCGCCAAAAAATTTAAATTAGTCTGTAACAACGTACGGTTTTACCGTAAAGTGATGTCATGGCATCATTAATCCGACTCCGTCTGATCCAGACCACTCGACACATCGAAACTGTCCAATAATACCGGAATTATTTCACGAACGACGTCACTGCGACCTCCTCGGTGTATAAATACTAGCACATATATTGACGAAAGCATCTACGTCACACGGCATTGACAACTTTTAGTTAAATATACAGTTTCCAATCTGAAGAACTTGATATGTAGAATCGAAGGCCGAAATTAAGAGTACGAATATTTTAGGTTCAAGATCCGGTTTGGTTAAATAGATAATCACACATCGTGTTTAGATATGTATCCATTTGAAGCATGTATCAACATTCGCGAATGAGGAGCTCTGAGCTTAATTGATTGATCTTTTCTTTCATAAAAAGATCATCGCTCCTTAGAGGCGATAAAATTAATCGGATTCGTGCGAGTCGATTGCCCAGCAATGCACTTTTGAATAAGCATGATGTCATCAGATTGCAGTAATGCCAGAATCGGTTCGAGTATGGCCAGTGTATATGTGCTAAGAATGTGTCAACTGTAGTGAGAAAAAATTCAAGAGAAAACTGACAGTTTCTGGCCTAAAACAATAGACTTCGTTGTTAGTTAGCTTGTAAGACAAAAATCATAATGAGCAGAGTAATTCGGAGGGGGTTCTTTTAGTATTCATTTATTGAAACTAAAATTGGAGCTAGAGGTTACCCGATTCGTAATGGAAAAGAACTGAAAGACAAATGCATACATCGATTACTACGTCTTATGCCTTACTTATTTCTACGAAGTGAAAACCTTAGCTAATTTCAATTGTGATGCTAAAATGTGTCTATTATTCTTGGCTATCCCCACCGTTTATTTCAACAAATGCTAGGCTAGCACGTTTCCCAAAACATGAGTAATGCACTCATATGTGCATGAACCATGTAAAAGTCTATTGTCGGTCAAATTTTTGCGTATATTACGTAAACAGGTTTCTCGTATTCTTTCACAACTTTCATTCATTGCGACACATTATTTGCTATTGTGCGTGCCGCGGTGGTGTTTAAAAAACGAATTTCGATTGTTCGCAACCGCACGTGTTTGGAACGAAGTTACATCTTCGCTTTTACATAACGGATGTTGGTAAACATAATTTTTTGGACTGGCAAATTCGTGCCAGTGCAAAAAATTGCGGGAAAACATTAACTTTTAGACAGTGCTCGCTCCATAACTTTTTAACCGCGTCTTTCCGTGTCCCTACCGCTCGTGTCGTATTTCTGCGACAGAGAACTTGCATGATTTTTCGTTTTATTTTCAAACTGTGTGGACCAACTAAAACCATTATCGAATTGAGATATTATTTATGTAACAAAAACTAAAAATCGATACAACAATTGCTTCTCCTTATTTACTGTAGGGACTGTAGGTATTATTTTATTGATTTCTAAGAATTTTGGCCCGGCGCTCGCTAGGGGCACGGCAACTAATATTTAGCCTAGAGCGCTTAAAAGGTTAAACATTGAGAGTTGACTACTTACGATTAAAATTTCATCCCTGACTGTAAAGTTACACTAAGCTGAGATCCGGGCGCGGGAAGAGCCCAATTTGTAATATGTAATTCTTTAGTGATTATAAGCCTTCCTTCTACTGTCCGATAAAATTGCAAAAGCTTAGGTACCTAAGCTTGGAAACTAAGCTCCTACATATACGCGTTTTCACTTCCAGCTAAATAAAATAAATAAATAAATAAATATAACTTTCACACAACGCCATTTAGTCCCAAGCTAAGCAGAGCCAGCCAGCTGTTAAACTATTTAAACTTCAAGTAAAAAGAGACTTCATGAACAAATATTTTCCGTAGTGCTTGAACTGAAATCTATTTTATTTTTACCAGAACGTTGGCGTCACTAAGAATAACGTTCGCGGTGAGATAATATCAGCCAATAAGTAGGTGCTCGCCATTCGTTAGCACTGGATAAGATCTTTTGAAGTTTCTTTCAGAACTGTTGACCTCAAAATGGATCTTGATTAGAAGTTGCCGTTGATATTAAAAGCTCACTTTTTATCAGTTTAAGATCATCGTGTAACGGAGTTAATCATTCTTTCTGAATTTGTATTTCTTTGCTAGTTATTAATTTGTGTATGATTGAATTTTGTTTGTTGTTAAATCACCAATCTATTATTGTATTTTCACTTTTAAATTATTTGACTTTGTTCCGAACTATTATTGAACAACAATTCTGTTCAAGAGTAGCTTCCATACGCTGGACAAGAAAGTAGAGATGTATGGTATGCTACTTTGAGTTAGGAGCTAGTCACGATCACGACTCTACCGTATCCAATCGTAATGTTTGATTCTAACTGGTTTCATCCAACTGTGGTATGTAACTTTTATGTTGGCGATGCACGTATTGATATCGCTCTCAGTTCTGCTCATCCCGGAAGCGAAAACAAACTTGCCGATAAGCAACATTGAAAATGTAAAATATATTTTAAATTAAACTTCTGTTATTATGTATCGATAACCCCGTCTGTTTTTCAGTCACTATGTCTGTCTGGAAACAGTGTGTCGTGTCGAATATTTTTACTTCCACTATTTACTTTTATTTGTTCTTGTTTAGTAGTGTGTGTTTAGTGGACATGTGCGCTAAAGCTGTGTGAGTACTACTGTCATTGTCATTTAAATGTCTGTGTTTGTCTTTATAGAGCCTTCGACACGGTCGTGGCAAATTATTATTGGTTGTATAGCTATGTCTGTTGTTGAATAAAAAATAGTTGAAAGAATTGGTAATGTTTTTGTGCGATCATCATTACTATTTACTTGAGCTTGTAGCATAACACTAGGAGTATATGTTAATAACAGTGAGCCAGAAGAAACAACAACAAATATGACAATTCAGAAGTATGCATAAATTGTCATTGATTGCTTACACAATTCAACAAACCAGCCTGTAACGTCTCTCGCATGATTGATAAGAAATTCCATTCAAACGCCTTATTGTATTGTGAAGTCGTGCGCACTTAACTAATACGGTACAGTAATTAATATTTCACACAATATGACAAAATTTAAAACATAATCTAAAACAAAGTCGTCCTTTAAACATGACAATATATGTAACTAAAAAAGCCAAGTGACAACTATAACCCCATTCACGAAAGCAATGTAATTTATTTACATTCTATTCCTGTGGCTAAAACGCATCTCGCACTGCTTAGGGGTCGCGTCACTGGCTAGTAAAACAAATGGGTCTCGGCCATCTATCCTCAGAGTGCAGAGCCAAGGCTACTATGATACGGATTGCCAAATTGTACGCTAACGCTTGTTTTACGCCTGCTTTTTGTACTATGTGGGTTAAGGATGTTCATATGGCATTTGTCAGTGACCCTCTACCGATTTCAATCTCGTCTATGTTAGATCTTTCAAACAAAGCGTTGGGATTTCAAAGCGTCGCTTACTATAACATGTCTACATTGCCTGCCTAAAAAACGATGATTAAACAATCAGTACTGTACGAAATTTTAGCAACAACTGTCGTTGCTAGGGTGCAATCCTTGATGGTTTCTTTTCAGACGCTTAGAATTTAAAAGACGATCTCTAATAAACCCATATAATATCCTCTTTATGAGTACACAGTATTGTGCTTATTGTTAGAATAAACTGAAGTAAACGAGTTGAGAACGAATTGACGGCTATATCTGTCACTAGTAATACACAGATGTGTCTCTATGACCGGTACGTTTGGTCTCCACGTGGTTCCAATTGGGGACGCGCGTCATTGTTTGATATTGTTGTTTGTTACTATTGTAGATATTGGCAGGAGCATTCGATAGCATGCGAAATGCTGATATCCATTGGTTTTTATAAAGAAAAAGGCCATGGCCAATGGCTAACCCCTCGCAAGAAACGGCCCGGTTAAATAAATAAGTACCAGTTTTCAATCGATGTCGGCTGTATTTGTTCTGTATTTTGCTTCAGGGAACTTAAGTATTCCTTTTCTAGCGTTTCTTCAAGTATATTGAGGTCAGCTTCTAGTTCAACTAGATGCAGCTGAAAATCATTACATATTCCTTTTAACACACACATCTATGGGCATGGCGCTATGGTGTGGAATCTATTTGCCCGTTCGTGCAGATATTCTATTTTCCTTATCAATTTATTAATCGGAGGCTGAATGCATTCATTGTCATAGTACTTAACGATCTTGCAACGTAAGGTTTTTGTATCAATATTATCATCTCAGTAACTTTTGGTATCCGCCTTGTATATTTTGCTTTTTGTTGCTATAGTTTCCTTGGCCTTGACATTTGATATCAAATTAACCGTGTTAAACATCGGTGTATAATTAAAAATCCTCAGCTTCGTTTTTATAGACGTTACGTGTTGGCGGCAAATTTTCGAGACTGCGGCAAAAATCGTCGGACTTAGGTACCTAATTATTGTGTTAGCCAATAAAGCAAACATGTTCAGGGTTTTTTTAACCCTAGGTTTTAATGTCAGGTAATGAAAATTGTAACGCAGTTGTAACCGATATGATCTGGTAATGAGAAGTTTCTATAGTGATAATAAATGTAATTGTGATACAATCAAGATAGACGTCATGGCAGACCATCATAAAATAATTCTGCTCGCAATGATAGATCTCATCGCTATAATAACGTACCAGAAAATTCCAGTAAAATAACACACAATACAGTGTTGTAGCAATTAAACATTATAATGATAATAATATACTTTAATGAAAGGAGGAAAAAATTATACTATCAGGCATATGTAACTGAAACGTGGTTTTATTATGACAACAATATTAATTACGTAATTCCCAGATTTTGGCGCAGATTACACGGTTGGATATCGGCAAATATTCGAAATACAAAGATAACTATACCGGTTATTAATCTAATCTTATCAAAAGAGTAATCAACGGTCAAGGATCAAAGCCTACGTCAATATTAATAATGACGGTTCATTGATATCAATATTGGCGAAATCTCAATCTTCAACATAAAAGTCTACTGTTTATGATGTAGATTTAAATTTTCTTCAAGCAATTGCTTCATTTATTCCTTAGAAAGAAAAACTTGTCATTAGACTTATGGCATGAACGAATTAACTCGTCAATTAGTAACTAGACCTCCTTCATAACCCTTTACTGTTTATTCAAAGCAATCTATACCTTATTTGCTTGCATGAAGGGTGCTAAAATGTACCTTGTTACGTTGGTTACTATCGTCACTCACCACGTCTTCTTGCAACAGACCTTGCCGTTTCTCACGGTTCACGTCGTGGTGTCGTCTTGAGATCGAAACCGGAGGTTAGGCAAAGTGTTGCAAAACTGTTATGGTATGGCGAACGACTAAGTTAAGTACATACCTGCGAGCCATGGGAACTATTAGACACCTACGTATAATCTAATGAAACATGAATTCAAGAAGTATTATGGTTTTCCTTATGAAAGATGTCATTCAACGTGTTTCGTTCTTGTATGAGACATCCCTGAGTAAGATGATGATGTCAGGGGTCAGACGCATTTTGTTGCTCATCTTTCAATTATCATACAATTGCTACCAATGTAGGCTTCGTGACGGCACATGTTCCGTCAAAAAATCATTATAGTTTGCACGTCAATAATGACAAAGACAATCCCCCAAAATGCCCTTCACCGCGTTTTAATGTTTTTGCTACGAAGAAGTGGCGCAACAAACGCCCCATCAACGGTATCAACGCATAGTCTGTTTAGTTTGAAGATCTTAAATCTGACAATAAAATGCTCAGTCATAAGTTATAAACTCTTGACCTCCTACGAACTCATCATCATCTGCCTAGCCTTTTCCCAACTATGTTGGGGTCGGCTTCCAGTTTAACCGGATGCAGCTGAATACCAGTGTTTTACATGGAGCGACTGCCTGTCTGACCTCCACAACCCAGTAACTGGGTAACATGATACCCCTTGGTTAAACTGGTTGTCAGACTTTCGGGCTTCTGACTACAAGTAACGACTGTCAAAGATCTACAAATGACAGCCGGGACCAACGGCTTAACGTGCTTTCCGAGGCACGGAGGAGTCTTGGTATGTAATAAATGGTCACCCATCCACGGACCGACCTCGTCAAGCGTAGCTTAACCTTCGATCGACCCATGCGGCTGTTATAATTTAGCCACAAGCTCCTCTCTTGACCTCCTACGAACTGATTTCTACTAAAGATTATCCTTCAGCTACAACGTAATGAGCAAAGGCTCAAGTACGATGCGAGGAAAATCAGCAGGATGTTCAAACAAGTTATTCTTAAGATACTTGAAAGTGATAAAACAGTGTAAATTAATGAAATCTCCTAATCTGCTATATCTTAAGCGCTTCTAATCTGGCCGACACGATCTGTTGCGTACGATTTGTCTAGTCTAGATTACAAGAAGATTAGCCATTTGTAAGAAGTTACTGCACGAAGTGTTAAGCCATCTACACACATCAAAAGTGTCTAGGGATCAACATATATTTTTGCAATAACTTTTCTCCTGATTGATATTAATTAAAATTTTCTTTAAGGATTCATCAAATAAAGTGTTTTCGTTTGTCACAGTAACGATAAACCAAGTCACCTTTGCATTAATAAAGAAATTTGCCATTTTCCTAATAAAGGGATTTTTGACATTTGAACCACTAACATTAAAGTTCGAAAAAAAGACTGAAATAACAGTTTTCTTTAAAATTTTATTGGGTAAGTTAAACAATTAAAAATCCGTGTTTCTACCGCGAACACTAACAACACAAGAACATCGGTTTGGCATACTCAAAATGAGTTCATCCAAATCACGCTGTGGAATGGCCGCCCATGTTCGTTGCAACAACAAAAAAAGGTCTTCTTGCGACTGGATACCCTCCATATTCGGCAGAGCTCTTCTCTGTAGCATATCCCATGCATGCTCAATCGGGTTCAAGTCTGGCGACTGAGCATGCCAGGGCAGGACATTGATGTTAGCTGCGGCGAGAGTCTGTCTTACAACTCTTGCGGTGTGCGGTCGTGCATTATCATGCATTAACTGAAATAAGGGACCGATTTGCACTTGTAGAGGAACGATGACGTCTGATACAATCGTCTCAGCATAAATTTGAGCGTTGAGGTTGCCTCTGATCCAAATCAACTCAGTTCTTCCGCCGATCCAAATACCCGCCAGTTGTGCAGAAGAACAATGGCGTTTCGTGTGCTTTTCTGATGAGTCTCGTTTTGGTATGAGACCGGATACAAGACGTATACGACACTGGAGAACCCCTGGACGCCAACAGCGATTAAAATCCTGCCTGGAAGTCCATCCTTATAGTGGTGGAACCATCATGGTATGGGCGGGTATTTGGATCGGCGGAAGAACTGAGTTGATTTGGATCAGAGGCAACCTCAACGCTCAAATTTATGCTGAGACGATTGTATCAGACGTCATCGTTCCTCTACAAGTGCAAATCGGTCCCTTATTTCAGTTAATGCATGATAATGCACGACCGCACACCGCAAGAGTTGTAAGACAGACTCTCGCCGCAGCTAACATCAATGTCCTGCCCTGGCCTGCTCAGTCGCCAGACTTGAACCCGATTGAGCATGCATGGGATATGCTACAGAGAAGAGCTCTGCCGAATATGGAGGGTATCCAGTCGCAAGAAGACCTTTTTTTGTTGTTGCAACGAACATGGGCGGCCATTCCACAGCGTGATTTGGATGAACTCATTTTGAGTATGCCAAACCGATGTTCTTGTGTTGTTAGTGTTCGCGGTAGAAACACGGATTATTAATTGTTTAAGTTACCCAATAAAATTTTAAAGAAAACTGTTATTTCAGTCTTTTTTTCGAACTTTAATGTTAGTGGTTCAAATGTATAATAATCCCTTTATTAGGAAAATGGCAAATTTCTTTATTAATGCAAAGGTGACTTGGTTTATTGTTACTGTGACAAACGAAAACACTTTATTTGATGAATCCTTAAAGAAAATTTTAATTAATATCAATCAGGAGAAAAGTTATTGCAAAAATATATGTTGATCCCTAGACACTTTTGATGTGTGTAATTCTTGAAAAAAAAATCTTAGAGTTATAACTTGGACACTTAGCGTAAAGGTAAAACCAAACAAACAGTTTCTTGAATAGCATTTTCCTTCTAAAACTGGTATTTATAAACAATCAAGTGAGACTGGTCGAGCTATCAGCAGTAAAAAAACATAAACGTCAACTTATTTTGCATTACGTAACGGTCCCAGCGTAGCTAAAGTAAATTAATGAAGTTAGTAGAATGCGCTTTAATTATGAACCTCAATTAAACTATACTCTCTACAGTATGAAAGGGAATGAAAACTTAATGAACGTTTTAATTCAAGCACGACTTTTATTTTATACGATATGATGAAAGTCGCGTCCAGTCAAAAATTTGATGACGAATTATGAGGTAAATGCTATACGTAGACAATAAACGTTGAGGTAAATAAAAAAGGTAATGGAGCCGATTCTCCTGTTCTAAAACTAAAATTAGAGAATTGACGTCTAGACTTTCAGCTTTAGAAGAGTATTGAAACAGACGGAAACGAAAAGAGTATGCTTAGATGGTTTGGTCACGTTGAAAGGATGGATGAAAGGCGACTAACGAAAGGTATTTACAAGGCAGATGTAAGTGGTAACGCGGGAGAGGACGCCCTAGAAGGACCTTATTGGTGAGGTTCTTCAGAAAGGTCAGGTGCGTAGTACTCGCAACCGGCGTGCGTGTATGACAACATGTATGAATGTAAACGAAGCAAAAGAAGTATGTAAGAATCGTAGCACATGGCGCTCTGTAGTTTCTGCCTACCCCCGTGGGAAAAAGGCGTGAGTTTATGTATGTATGAAACAGACGGTGACAAATAAGAGCTATTGTGTATGTCCGTTCTTTTCTTATTGTTTTTGTGAAGTTTGACAAGAAGGGAACCAATGCTTTTATTGACTCAAACTTCAGAAAAGAAACCGCAGATACAACAACGATCCCAGGCCATGAATATCAACAAAAAACAACAAACAATCAAAACAGGCAATAGAAGATCCATTTAAATATGTGTTTGACATAAACCTGTCCAGGACCATGAAGGTTAACGCTCATCGTGTGAACTTTGGGGCGACCCGCCATCTTTAGTTCATGAATATTCAACAGTAACAAACTAAATCGAAATAATATGGAATTTCCTGCACAAACCACTAATTGTTTACAAACATTTTGTAGTTTTGAGTTGTTTTTAAGATACGTTGATCCCAGTTTCTTGCTCTTTTTTTGGTAAACAAAATCCGGCTACCTGCAGATGTTTTAAATGGTGGAGAAGTAAATTAATTTTGTAGTTTTCCCAGTTGCTTATTTGATACGCTAGTAGTTGAAAGAAAAGGCGTAGTGAATGAAAATATAATGTTCAAAATAGTAAATAGAATTGTCACAAACAGGCAGCGGATCGTTGCCTTCTCTATCTACCGACCTTCTTTTATATTCTAGAGCACTTGAAATCAAACGTAAACAATTCTAATTTTACTTTTGAAACAGTAAAACAATTAATGCTTTATCATTTGTTAAGATAAGTAAATATGAGACGGAATATCGTTGATAGAAGAGTGACATCTACTTAACAGTAGAAATATTGTATCCTAAAGATTGCAATGATGCAAGTTGTATTAGTGCTAAGCCCTCACTTAGGAATACCAGAGCAAATAGCTTCCTACATGAGCTGTGTTATTAAGTGTTTAACAAACCATAGGTTGCTGTGGCAACACAACTAGCAGCAGATCAAATTACCATGTCATCCATGTAGGTCGCATGCATGAATGTTAAGTATTTCTAACCAGAACTCGATACTTAGCAAAATCTGTTCAGGAGATAGCGATCTAAACGCTTCCGCAAAGATTCTTTCGTGATTAACCGATGTCATTAAAGCATATTGAGGTATATTTTACCCGTCTTTTACTACCCCACTGCGACTTGATAGTGGGCTCGCACTGCATGGATGTCAAGGCAAAACTAATTACACACTATTTGTAAACATCGACGTAAATAATGTGTCGAGATCTTTTAACGTGTGAACACACGACATGGATTAAACAAATTGCGGATGTTATTTCCCTTAATGATCTAACGATGGTTGACAGCGATATAATATTTAGCAATGTTGAAGGCCGATCCAATGATCAAATTCGTGTACACTGGAGCGTTACATTTTGTTTTAAAACTATCACGTTACCGAATGTTCTACCAAAAGAGCTTACAATAAAGGAAAAAATATCTGTTCTTTTTTCTTGAACGAAAGCAAGTTTTGTAAGGAGCTAAGCTCCTATTTCTTTAGTAGAAATCCAATTTTATTACTTCTCCTCCACTGTATTTTGATCTCTTAGAGCGAATTTCATGACAACCTACGGTTCTGGGTCAACAGATCTTTATTGCTTTGTTTTGTTTTAGATTGAATTTGACTTTATTTCTGTCTTTGTTGGACCTGTTTGTTGTGTATGTTGAAGTGATCTTAAAGGTCTGCGGGCTTCGGCCATTTAACATTTCGTCTCATTTAACAGTCTTTTGTAATAAATGTGCCCTTCAAATTAAAATACTTAAACCTTACTACCCATTACACAAATAGTAAAAACGTGACACGTGTTTTTCGTGTTAATAGAAAATAACACACGGTTTCCAATCAAATTAGGACCGTACAAGAATGTTGATGATAATTGAAATTAAATTTGCAAAACCGTGTTGTGCATGTGAGAATAAAAATAATTGCCTGATGATGTGTTCTTAAGAGACAAAACTAAAATTCTACCACATAGATAGGTACAATCTTTTAAGAAAACGAAAAACAGAAGGCTCATGTGATTTTTTTATAAATTGTCTTTTTAATCCCTATTAAAATAGGGATACTTACTCGGGAGCCTTCATTCCAATTGTAAGCTTGCATATGATAATTTTAATACAATTCATCCACGACTTACTTGCAATCTTGCAATCCTTGCCATTCACAAACTTAAGAAAATCCCACACAAAAAACTGAGTGAGCAGGTCCGTCGCCGCCTACTCGCAACCATTAATCTGACTGACAAACATTCTATGATGCGAAGGTCACGACCATACAATGGAATGTTGCGATCGCAACAATGGATGGGCAGGCTGCGGCTCGAATAAATTAGCTTTGCGATACGCTATTGATATTATTAATATTGTGACTATTGTGCACGTGCCTTAGTCGAAAATGTGAATGTTTCGACATTTAATGATAGTAAGTGTAGATTCCCATGCATTGTTAGTTCCTGAGTTGGAATGCGATATTTTTGGTGTAGGGTTTCATTAGTAGAGCGTACTTTATTCAAATTAGTGTCGAGTAGCATAACAATAAATTAGATTACACACTTCTACTGCAGCAAAAACTATTAGACGATGCACTTTCCGTAACCCCAGTGGAATGTTTTTAATATTACTTGCTTGCTATGTTCACTAGGAACTCAAAGCATTGTTAATTTACTGCTTTAATGTCTCGCATTATTGTTTTGTCCATTATATCTGTTATGGCTTTCATTTCAAATTGTGCCTATTTTCCTGAGAATTTGCGATGCCATAAAATTTAACAATAATTGCAACATTTTATTTACCTGATTCGATTCTGATTTTATTTTATTTTTCAATCTAAATTCCTACGATGATGATTTTAGCCATAGAAAACTTTTACTTGTAGAGACATTGACTGGCCTGTTGGTCTAGTGGTTAGTAACCCTGACTGCTATGCCTGAGGTCGTGGGTTCGATTCCCACCCAGGACAAATGTTTGTGTGATGAGCACGATCATTTGTTCTGTATCTGGGTGTAATTTATCTATATTACGTATGTATTTAGAAATATATAAGTATGTTTATCAGCTGTTTAGTACCCATAAAACAAGCTCTTAGCTTAGCTTGGGACTAAATGGCGCTGTGTGAAAAAGTAGTGGAATATTTATTTATTTATTATTATTATGGATAAGAGTTTCCTTTAAAAATATACTTATTTTGTCTACATTGCAATCCCTATACAAATTCTTTCTTAAGTCACTACATTGTATCTTGGAATAAAAAAAAATAAATGAATTCAAGTATAATACCAGTCTTGGAATCTTAAGGGTCACATCGTGCTCCCTGACCTCAAATATTTGTAGCCCGTACCTCGCGCCACATACCTCAAAGTGATGTGAGATTCTTGCTCACATACATTTAAGGAGGTTAGGTACTTATTTCTTACGTTATTTGGTCTGGATTGTTCGCAGACGCTCGCGTGTGGGTGTTCAAGATTAGCTTTGATTTATTGGTCCTGTTATTTGCAGTGGGATTATACGAAATTATACTAATTGGCGTACACTGTTTTTATTTTAGTTTGCGTTCCCATACATGGTGTTGGTAAGCTGTGACCTGTAACTGTTCTGTTTATGGTGTTTCTTCTAACAGGAGTTCCGAAGTAACTGACTAAATCAATAGGACTAATGTATTTTATCAGAATTAACATTGATCAAAAGTATTTACTTCTTATTTGTGCCTTAACTATCTCCCTGGTATAGTATAGTACTAAAATATTTTACAAAGAATATTTCAGTTCGTAATTTGTATGCGAAGAAATACCGAAAGTAATTTAACCCAACTCACAATCAATTCTGCGTCCGTAATCAGAAATCTTGTGGACATTCACCTCAGTTTCAATTTAATAAGAAATTGGGGAATTTCACGTAATTTGTTTCGGTATTTGCAATTTTGCGAATAACCTGTGCTGTGGTAGCTATTTCATTGCTGACTCTGACATTAACGCGTGTGTTTCTATAATTCCAGTATTAACGCTGGAAGCCATTTGCCTTTTACGACTCCCGTTTCTTAGAATGGCTTAGATTTAGTTCAATTTTCCAGTTCCGTTTTATATCTTGTCTGATTAAATAGTCTGATTAAATAGTCGTTTTATTGGTTTCTTAGCAAGTCTGGTATTGTCTAAGGCAGGGTTTCTTAAAGTAGGGTATGCAGTATGCATACAGATTGGGGAATTACGTAATGGCGGCGGTTTAAAACTAACAGATAATTTGTTTTGATCGGTATTCTGAAATATGTTTTACCCATTACACACTGTTTTTATATAAATCACAGGTCAGTAAAGCAAAGTATGAATGCCATTGTTTCTATATTTTCCATTGTCGCGTTGAAAGATAAATATGAATTTAAACAAACCTTGCCGGTACACAGCATGTTTGCTAAAGTTATCCGTAGTGTTTGCGAGATACAACGTCATTGTTACGTTGATGTTTCTACAAAAGCATTTGATATAAATTATGTAGTTAAACAAACAATATTGTTTGCGTGATTTACTAGGTTTCTCTGAGCAAATTACTAACCAAATTAAACTGTGTATTCGATCGCAATGTGGTGTTTTGGTCCTGTGGAACAGGTTTAGTGGCTTATTTTTCTCAGTGACTTCCTTCCTGCTTTTAACTGCTGCCCCAATGCCAGTTGCATTTCTGATTTACAAAGTTTACTGACAAGCCTAACGCCTATCAGCCACAGATGAAGATTCACAAGGTATAAAACGTTGCATAAGACATTATTAGTAAAAAAAAAACAAATCTAAAGTATAAGTAGCAGAAGGAAGTTCTCACACATAATTCTTTTATTACTGTCTACTTCCGCTATATATTCAATTGATTTACAAAATTACTTGTGAAAATCTGATTGTTAATTGAAATCTGTACAACGTTATACTAAATTACAGTTCTCAAGAATTTTAATTGTTGCTTCTGCCTATTGTTTCTGCGATCTTCAAGATCAAAATGTCCTCATTATAATATTATAAGCTTTTATCACTTGAATGTAGTAATTATGTAACTAAAATTTATATTTAAATCCAGGGTACTCGTGAGAACTTGTTTCTTTGATAATTGCATGTTTTTTGCCGTGTTAGATAACTTTACTGCTTGAAATACATCGCCCATATTTACGGCATTACTTTGGAATGTAGTGCCGTTTCCGCTCTGCTCCTGTGACAGATCTGCGGTTCTATTTTAGTCGTTTTATTTAATGTCATAACGAGCGGTTGTGGAGCAAATTGCCACATTTGTTGAATACTGTGTTCATCTCTTTCGGCGGTTGAATGATTTCGTTTTTGTTACCTTCTCTTTGTTATTGCAAACATTCAGTGACCTATGATTAGTGGCCTGTTTATTAACTGTGTTTAAGACCGCATCATCATATTTTTTCCTTTAAGGACCTATCGTAATAGTTTAAAATCCCATCGGATAGATACTACCAACGATATAAAATATAATGTCATTTTGGATCTTCACTTCCATCTTATATTGTGCATATTTACATATTATACGAGAGGTCTCAAATCGTCGACTAACAAGTGCGCCGCGCCGGGTCGTCGTGATAATGTGTCGGCGCGCGCGCACGTTTCGTACCAAGGTGTACCAAGCGCCGCCCGGTACCGCGCCGCACACCACAGCTGTTTTTATTCCGCGTAACTAACAGATTAGCTTTAAAACAATTGTAGGAAACTCGCATTTCTATGGTTGCGTAAAGCTTTTGTTATGGCGTTATGATTTTAGGTAGTTCAGCGTAGTTGGTGTACCCAAGGTTTGACTTCGGTGTTGCGTATTTATGATTCCATTATTTCAAAATTTTACTGCTTTACTTCGCAAATAGAACAGGTTACATTAGAAATTAACGAACAAATTCTTATTTCAAAGCTATTTGCGGGAGAGGGTATAATATGGCTGGAAGTTGCGGTTCGCTAAAAGGTTTCCCAAATTCAATTTGTCCGTTCTAAATATACTGCCCTTTATCCGAGTTTGTTGTAAGCTCAGTCTGTAGACTGTGATAGCGTTTTCTTGGGCGAGGTCAATGTGTGTTTGCGGTGATTCAATGTTTGCCTTGAATGGAGGGCGTAATCTCTTTTATGGTGTTTATTTTACGACACCCCATTATTTCTCACATGTCCAGGCGGATTTTTGTACCGAAATAAAAGATAAGGGCTCTAAGAAGAATTTTTAAGATGTAATAAAATGCTTGTTGCTCCGCTCGTAAACTTACTGTTCCGCGATGTTATTATCCAAGTTTTTACGATTACTTTTATTAAGGATGAAAAGTAAACAGGCATCTTGATGACCCCTGCTGATGTATGTGGCTCTGATATTAAACGAGGAATAATCCTGGAAACAAGCTGAAATATCAACTTTATTTCCTGGCTGTTAGGTCTGAATTCATTTGTTTAAATAATAAACAATTTGTTATTAATGTACTACGCAAATTGTACGAAGGCCGCACATGTGTTTGACGTTGATGCATGCTCATGCTTCGAATATAATTATTTTTTGTGCTCCATCAGTTTCGTTTCCTCATTTTGTAAACTGATTTAGTACTTAATTTGTTGTCATATCACGAACATTCTCAGGTTTTGTTGTTCTCGGTTATTTTTAGTTGTGCGTGAATAAGGATAACGAGCTTTATAAATAACATAACATAACGTCACGCCTGTAATCTCGTAAGGGTGAGGCAGAAGTGTACTAACAGTACACCCACATTTCATCAGTGCTCAGGTTGCATGCATCAATACTTTGTTGATGTAGAGATTGTGTATAGCACTGCAGCTAAGCATTGTGTTCCTGAGGTCGATTTACAGGTTGGGATTAGTGTCATTGGGTGTTTCCATCTGGAATTTCTCAGATTCATCCCGGAGTTGGGTAGTGCCTACAAAATAATATTATAACATCTTCCTTCTCTTGTCCCATGTTAGTTTAGAGTCGGCGCAGCACGTTTCTTCCTTTTATTCTCCTCGGTCATTCGTCATACTATCATTTACTCCACCCTCCTTCATTTAATTTCTCACACACTCCATCATCTATTCTTTTGTCGTACTCTCTCTCTCTCCAGCCTTCAACACTCAAATTCATCACTCGTTTTAGACACATGTGCTCCATCCCTCCTCAGTCCTCATCATATATCCATACCAAGACAGAAGTTTCTGTAACGGGCGCCACTTTCAGACTTCCTCTTAAAAGCTTATTTCTAACTTTATCCATTTTAGTGACTCCACACATCCTTCTAAACAATAATATTTGTGCGCATATAATTAGTTATTCTATCTGGTTTGTGATTTAAAACTAGCTGATTACATCCTTGCCGCTACATAACATGACGTTGATCTGTATTAGCTGTTTCTAGTTATCTAATTACGTTTGCAACTTTTCCATTACTCAAGACGTCAGGGAAGTAGTTTTACTAAACTGCTTCTATCGTTTTCCGTTTCATAAGTTCTTAAGTACTCTTTAAGCCACTTTTTACTTAGATATCGTTTCCGCGTAAGTTACAAATGGCTTTCTTGGTACTGCAAAACTTTCTTCACAAATACGACTACTACTAGCTAAAAGCTATTTGTGAGTTGAAACTATCTTCTCAATCACCCTTATGTCAAACTTTTTGAAGAATATATCATTTATTGCTACATAGAGCGAACTTTACTAATTACAAAAACTTTTTTGCAAAAAATAAAACCGACTTCAAAAAAAACACTAAACGGTGTAAAATAACTCTAAATTCGGAAGTCTGTGGCTTTGGTGGGTTTGTCTTACTCATAATGGGCCACCGACTTCCGAATTTAGAGTTATTTTACACCGTTTAGTGTTTTTTTTTAAGTCGGTTTTATTTTTTGCAAAAAAAATTTTTTATTTTTCCATTTTTAGTTGTTACCATAAAAATATTTGCCATGAATTTATTTTATATTGTTAATTGTTAACAATACATGTCATCATAATAGGGTTTTCCACTAATCCCTAATAAATTAAAATTAACATACCTAACTGACGAAATCTAGGTATATTGTACCCTCCTGCGTACCCCTCAGAGCATACAGGCGTGATGATACGTCATTATGTTGTATAAACACTAAACATCCAAGCGATTCCAGCAATCACGACAGATTTGCTGTTTATTTTTGAAGAGTTCCGTTGTATATCTCCGAAGATCAGCACCAGATCTTCACCAAATTAAAATGGGACCACCTCAGGAGTCTACTCTTTCAAATAAAAAAAGAATTTTGAGAATCGGTCCACAAATGGCGGAGAAATCAGGTAACATACATAAAAAAAAAAAAAAAAAAAAAATACATACACACGAACATAGAACCTCCTCCTTTTTTGAAAGTCGGTTAATAAAAATAACCTGTCTTGATATCGTATAAGAATCCATTGTAAATACCTACTAAGCAAAACATTTGAAACAAAAAAACAGAAGTAACCAAAGACTTTTTTTGTTCGAATCTTTACAAAAACTAATGCACTCTAAATCTTGTAGAGTTGTAGGTATAGCGAGTATCGTCAGTCGCACACCACAAAAAAAATATTTGACAGCCAAAAACCTCCGAGACCTCGGGAGGTTTTTGGCTGTTTAACGGGGTTATCCTGTGGATGCCTTAAAATAAATTAAGTCCTCCAGCCAGGGCAAACTTAGAAACTAAGAGACTATACGCTAGGGACACCTACTGAGGGGATTGGGGTATAGACTCGGCTAGCGCGGCAGCGTCGATGTGAGACGGTAGCCGAGCATATGATAAATTGGATCGAAGTGGAACAATTTGACAATTTAATTTAGATCAGAATCATGTGCGTGAAACCATCGTGTGAAAATGCCTGAGAGGTATTTCTCGATGGCATAGGAAGCCAAGTTACAGGCCCAGAGGTGGCATGGCATACAAACTGTGACAACAGGCTAGTTACTAACCACATAAAAAGAAGAAGAATTCAATTTCTTCCAACTTATCAGACAAACGTGTTACTTTGAAGTTTGTTGCACCTTTCTTCCCAGCAAAAGCACTAGGGATTGACGGAGGGGCGTTTAGGAGGATTGCCTAATGCTATTTCTGACGTTCAAAAAGTCCTGATCCTCAGTCTTGATTTGAATAAATGATTTTTATCTCGTTTTTTGACACTGACAGCGCCTATAAATCGTATTAGTGTAACCGTTGATGTGTAGTTGAACCGACCCAATTCATGTAATGTGCCAAAGCATCTATTGATCGAAACCAACCATCCCACACGAAGTATAGAGCCGCGTATTATCACACAATGACATTCCGTTCTGCGTACACGCAGACAGTTTTGATGATTGATGTGTATTGTCAGTCTGTCCTGTATTTGTTTTTGCTTACCGAGAAATGGGTAAGGTTAGTTGGCAAGAACTGTTGTTGATATCAGTAGCTGTAACTGTGTAGTATGACAGATTATTAGGTTTAGGTTAACACTACTTGTATTGGACCGGTCGTTATGGCGTAACTTGGGGGAGGCCTATGTCCAACAGTGGACGTCATTCGGCTGAAGTGACGATGATGATGGCTTACATTGTGTTTTCCATATTGACTGTATAAAAAACTCCATTTCAAATATATGCGCAATGTAAAATGCTAGCATCGAGGTTTATTCAACTTCCAGACTACCTACCTACTTTTAAATTCTGTTCACTTGGTCCTTTCATTTGAGCAAAAAGGCGGCACGCTTTGTATGAAGCCAATTCTCGATAAAAAAGGAGCACTGAATTCTCAAACATTCTTGTGCTGTACATTTTGTTACTTTGTAATGAGCACTACGGTCGAAAGAACCTGGGTTTGATAAACATAAATTCTGTTCACATTTGCCAAATTGCAATTCTGTTATACCTACATGTCTGAAGAAAATAACTTCATGTGTAATTCTTTCACCTTTGTACGTACAGCAAATTGCAATTTTATAACGTCTTTTTAACCGACTTCAAAAAAAGAAGGAGGTTCTCAATTCGGTTGTAATTTTTTTTCAACATTCTTTTTTTTATTGCATAGAGCATACTAGCAGATTGGTCCGATTTGTATCAACACGCATATCTGATGAGGATTCTCGAGAAATTAAGGGGACCCCTCGAAAAATATAGGTACACACGCACCGATTTTAACATTTTTAGTAACAAATCAAGCATTTTTATTTAGAAAGTATCATTTCTGTTAATTTGTTTCTTCTCTTCCTCTCATGTGGTGCTAAATATCGTTATCTCATCATCTGAAAAGTATTTTCCAAACTATGTTGCAGCCGGTTTCCGGTTTAACCGGATACAGCTGAATACCAGTATTTAACATGGATCTACTACCTATCTGACCTCCTTAACCCAGTGACTGGGGTGGCTTGTTTATATGGAGCTTAATAATACATGTTTATTGTTGATTCTGTTAGACAAATAAATAAGATACTGTTTATTTTACGCTTTCATGTTGCATAAGAAATGCCTCCATCCGCAAGCCGCTACGATTGAATTTCATATCAACTTCTTTTTTTTATAAATCCATTAATAATTTGTTAGCTTTTCTTTTATCTTTTTAAATGTGTTGACTGGCGATTAAATAGCGAGATATTTTATTTCACAAAGGCGTAAATAATACACTATAAGTAATGTACTTACTTTCTTGAACGTTCATTTCGCGTATAATGTTGTCACGTCCGTCACCGATTATGTGTTTTCAAATTATTCAACTGATTATATAACTATCTGCCTTGTCCACCTGTTTCACTAATGGCAACCTCATTTCTACTTATCTTTTATTTACATAATTATCTTCTTATTTGTTATTCTCTTCAGGATCATGAGTAGTTGTCTATTTATTTGGATTATCGTTAATGTTGTCTATAAGTATTAGCACTTCTCTTAATCGTTTTATCATGGGTCGTTGTTATGTGGTCTTACATGTAAACCACTTGAAAGTTTAAGAAATATCTTTTTGATGAATCAAACTTGACATTTACTTACTGCTATTGATATAGAAATTGCTGTAGACAGACAGGTTCTATAAACCTAGCCTGAGTAAGTTCCTCAGTGAACTGTGTAGTTGAAACGCGCCTCCCACAGACCTTTTGTATAAGCTAAACGAGCCATAAACATGGGATATTACTAGCACACTGTCGGACGGTAAATGTAAAGGCTATGAGCAGCAATACAAATCTACCTTGAGTTTATGGCTACTACATTACATTTAGTAACATCACAATATTGTCCTACGTACACTAGCCATTCGATCCTCCTGATTTATCATATGGCTAGCCTTTTCTCATTTATGTTGGGATCGGCTTCTACCCGGATACAGCAGAATACTAGCATTTAATTCATTAAACCCCGAGAGGACACCGGTGTCCGCGCTGTCATTTGTCTTTCTGTTGTGTCTCTAATATGGAGCGGATGCCTATCTGTCCCTAGCAATGAAGTGACTGTATACATGACAGCCTTTGGTTAGAATGATTGTAAGACTTTCGGGGTTCTGACTACTCGTAACGGCTGTCAAAGATCTACAAATGACAGCTTAGACCAATAGCTTATCGTGCTTTCCGAGGCACGGAGGGGTCTCGATACGTCATTAATGATCACCGAGCTACAGACTGAGCTTGGCAAGCGTAACTTAACCTTCGACTGACCACTGAACATTTAGCCACAATCCATTACTTATATACCATAATCACCCTCACATTCGTTTCCCTTTTAATCGACATCCATATAATTTGCAATGATAAGTTTGTGATCTACTACTTTCTCTCAATCAATCCTTCGACAACGGCAACATAAATACGATAACTTTTACTTCCCTTAATTAAACTAACCACGCTGTAAAGGTGCTAAGTGTTTAATAAGTAGCATAATTAATTACCATAAAAAATCGTTTGGTCACCCCTCGTTAATTTTTTAAAGAAAGTTTGTCTATTATTTTGTTGTCATCAAAGAAGCGTAATTTCGTAATAGTCATAATAATCATAACAATTTAAATAGGAAAGTACGGTTAGTTTAAGTTACCGTGTTTTGCATCTATTTGCGAAATAGTAGAAACTTTTGTGAAACGGTCGAAAGGGAAAACGTAGACTGAATTTTGTTTATTTAAATGTCCATACAACATGATCAATGATTTTCATCTTATCCATGGAGGCCATTAGTGGCTGATTTAGTATTCTATACAGCTAAGCTTAGCTGCCGATAAGATAACGAAATAGTTGAGTGAAAGTTTCGGAAAAGGAAACCGAAGACTGCATTTCTTACATTATAGACAGTAAACTATTATTTAACATGTCTGTAATCAGTAAAATTCATCCTATCTATAGAAACTGTTCGGCTAAAAGAAATCCTAACCAATATTGTTGTTATAGCCCAAAGACATTTAATACTTACGATAGGTACACGGGACGTTATGAACAAAATTTTCATCCGAAGCTTGTGTCCTAGTACTATTAGGACAGAAGTATCCAACAAGTCGATAAGTCAAGTTTTGTCTGCTCTGCTGCCGCTCCAATTTTGCTACATTATCCTAGGCTGAGACATAGGATCATAGTTTTTCTAGAACATTTCTTCGCATTTCCTCTCTATACTATATTAAATCTCTTTGTTATAGAATAGAATAGAAATCCTTGATCGTTTTTCATCTTTATGGCAAAGAGAATAAGGTTCATATTCAACTGAAAAAAAATTACACATTGGGGTATATTGGGGTATGTTATAGCCTCTGTAAGTAGATTCATTCTCGTTCCAAATTCATCGTAGAGAAAGGTCTAATTAATTATATGTAGAGTTAGACCATTTCGTGACCATAACCATCTAGCTACCGACGAAATCAAAGTGACCATCCATTATGCACTTCCTTTAGCTCACAAAGGAAGCGTCTGTCTGCTCGCATTAATCACGACAATTTAATGAAACTTCCAATGAGATGCTTCGTCTTTGTGTATAATAAAAATGAAAGAGAGTTTGTTAAGTGCACTATCTTCAGTTTGAAAAGACTTAAATGTTTTATTACTTCTGCTCGCCCTCGTCATATGTTACTTAAAGATGTTTACTATTTTTCTCTTTAGCTGTCACGTTATTCCTTTTACCTCTTCCCTATAGTCAACATTTAAACGCATCACTCTCTCAGTCAGTTGCCTGTCATCCCTTTACATAACATGCCATATGTGTTCTTAGATATCAACTAAATATGTTATTTCTTTTGTTACAGAGGTGTATTTCCATGGAAGAGCAATTCTTCAAAGAACCACGACTCACCGTCAACAGTCGTGTCATGGCGTCTTTTCGGCAGCAAATCCAGTGGGAATCTGGTTGCAAAGACCATCAATTCTGAAGCACAGAAGACTTTAACACCATCGTCTTCGGGGGCTAATACTCCCCATCATCATAAGAGGCAAGGCAGTTCCGCGAGTGAGAAGCAGTTTGAAGATCTAGTGGCCAGCTCTATTGCTCTTATACAGCATGATAGGTGAGTTGCTTTTGTTAAACTGTGTTTTAATAAATAATAGATATATATGCCCGTTTGCTGAGGAAAGTTTGGCTAACTGATGCACATGGAAGAAACCCATGATAGACAATTGACACGGATCAAGAAACAACGACTGTTTTTCACATAGATCTCGGTGGGATTTTTTTTATTAATAATTGCAATCCCTACTTTGATAGTACTGGCCACTGAACGGATTGTATTAGAAAACAATAAACCGTTAAGTACCTATTGTGTTATAAAACCCGACTTTTGATACATTCGTACTAACCACAAATTGGTTAAGTAGAAAAATATTAAAGTTACTTAATTAATTAAGGTACTTATAGTATTTATTCCATAGATGGGAAAAACATGGCCAGAAATGGGAATTTCTCTTTAGAAATTTCTTGGTACTCAGATATTGTAGTAAGAAAAGACAAATGAAGAGAAATACCGTTTTAATTCTGTCTGTTTATTTAAGTAAACGAACCCGTAGCTGACCTGCGATAGTGAACAATACAATCTGACTTATAAAAAACAATACTATAATAATCACCTCTGTTGGTAAGTTACTCAAACAGCAGTACCTACGGTTGATAACATTTTAATGTTATATAGACTGTATAAACTACGAATTTGCTATCGTAGACACTTTCAGGTGATAGTTGTGTTTACCTTCACGAAGTTAGTATTCGCATCAGTTCATGACGTAGCCAACTCTAAATGTTATTGTTCCAATTACGTAGAAACTTACATATCATATTTCTGATTATTAACAGTAATTTTGCTTGAATCTCTATCTGAAACTCAAATTGATTTAAGTAAAGTGTTTTGTAAAACTAGAAATATGATTACGTTTCTTCTAATGTCTGTTCTTAAATGAAGACTGATTTATTAAGCTATGGAATTGAATTCGAGTAGTACATTAATCATGTGTATAGTTCAAGAGGCACGCATCGTTTCGAGTCATCGACACGATGAACCCAAGCTTTCTTCGTAAAGTTCAAACCAATTTTTAAGTTCATCAAAATGTTGCTCCTATACACTACCGGGTTACCGTCCCTTCGTCTACTTTTTCTTTACGTGTCAGACAGGTATTTATAGGTACATGGTACTTATAGATTAAGGTGTCAACTTATTGATATTCAGTTTCAATAAACATAAGGTTCAAAGTTACATGATAATCTTTGTCAAGTTCAAGGAGATACAGCTTGACCAAATCATTGACTTCGTGAATAACAAAGTATGTTTCTAAAAGTTCATCAGTGTAATTAAACTCTTCGAGATCAACCATCTTTCATTATTTTCTTCGATCACAAGTAATTCGTCTGATAATGATGATCTCGTAAAGTAAGACTTCTCTCCTACCCTTTTGCTGTGCCCTACAGGGTCCATAATGATCCCATTTATAAAATAAATACATATGAAAACCAATAAAGAAATTGAGTATTGAATAATTTGCCTGCGTAGCAAAATAACCGCAGCAAACATTCTTATACCTACGGAAAACATTCTTTATCCGTCCGAATTCAATCAAAAAGTTCAGTATGGTCTTTACAGTCATCGACACAAAAAGCTAAAAAACCTGCTTCAGCACCTACTTCAACAAGTTCATTAACATTGTTGATAAGTTCAGACCCGTTGAACTTAAAAGAAACGCCTTAAGTTTGTCAACTTCGTTCAGTCTTTCCACTTTCAGATCGTGACAAAGAGCCCACGAATCGGTCTACCGATCAATCAGCCCACCACAATAAATGCCGTTACTTGGTGTCATTTCCGAGGTCATATACAGGTGTTATTTGGCCTGTCCTAATAACATGTTTTCACGTTTTCGCGTCACGCTTCGATGGAGTTGTTGGCCAATTAACATTTGGACTGAATTGCTGAAACAATCCAAGTTAGGCCTCGGTTTTGTATAGAAAGTTCACTACGTTCTTCGCTTCATGTAAAATACTAGTATTTAGCTGCATCGGGTTAGACTGGAAGCCTGCCTCGACATAGTTGGGAAAAGGCAACATTGGCGGTGACAATCCAATATTTACCTACTAAATGCTATAAAACCTAAAAGAATCACTAATTGAAATTCGCGATCTGCAGTGCGATTCTGGTCAAATCAACGCGTGAAAATGTAGGCGCGTAGTGAGGGCGAATTGAGCTGTCATTCCACACTAATGCTAGGAATTGACACTTCACTTACTCAAGTTTTCATAGGGTGACTTTTACTGAATCGATGGGCTGGACTGGCGCTTACGAGTTCATAGTGGTAGGTATATGTAACGCTAGAAAAAGTTAGACATCCGTGCAGAAAGACTTTCGAAGTGGGTCCTTTTGCCCCATTGTATAAATAATATTTTTGGGGTGTTCAAGGTTTTTTCAGTGGGGGAAGGTGGGGCAGCTTCATACAGTTTTTCTATTTTGTCTCATAGATTATTCTCTGGTATCAATGTCTGAATAGATTGAATAAGAACTAGTACTATAACTATCTGACTTTCTATCAAAAACATATAATTTGTTTAAATATACATCTGTGACTTTTTATAAAAGTTTAAAAAAAAAATCAGGAATGTATGAATGTGCCCCACATGCGGGGTACTTTCATACAGGCTATGGGGCAGATTCATACATGTGAAAAAATACACAAATTAAGGAATAAATGTTTAATTATTTATCAAAATAAAAGTATCAAAACACAACGTATTCGAAACCAAAAGCAATTAGACTCTGTGAGTAACTAATACCTAGAAAATAATCAAGTAATAAAGAAAAAAGTAAAAAAAGATAACTAAGTAAACAGAAAATAACTTAAAATGTAGGTAGTTTTTCCTTTAATGGCACTGAAAGAAACTTAGTTAACCTAACAGTCTTTCTGATCAGTCAAATAAGTATATCTATGTCCTAGAATTAAGAAACATATCTCTGTTATGTATCTATTAGTATTCATACAGTATGAATGTGCCCCTCTTATTACTGTATGAACCTGCCCCATTCAATGATTTTGAAAAACAAATATTCTTATAAAAAAACCAAACATATATATTATTATTTACGTATCAATTCACAAAATACATCCTATTATCTTTGAAATAAAATAGTATTGAATAATCTAGATAAAAACTTTCATCAAAATAAAGATGTTTAAAGTGAGGTTATAAAATTAATTACGCGTTGCCGAATCACGTTTCGCGTCACCTCGTCGCGAGTTTCACACTGACTGCTGTCAAAATTCGTGAGCCAACGCACACGTAGGTAAGTCAGGTGTACATGCTTAAATCGTTCAGTCAACGCGCGCCTAATAAAAGATGTCGCTAGTGTATGACGGTGCCCCGTGTACGAATCTACCCCACTTCCCCCTATGCGTGTAGACTGTGCGTGAGTTTCATTATTATTACCAACCCCTTAATTTACTTCGGACTTTTATCAACAGTGCCAAAAAGAAACCTATTTGATTGCTATCGTGATTGAAGTTTACATCTGAATAAAAAAATATACAGCCATGTAGGTACATATTGTAGTAAGTATATCAATGTGGGTGGGCTAACATGCTTCACTAGTTTTAGGTCGCTGTTTTAACGACATGCAGCCTTTTCATTGCGTGTCAGGATATACTAATCCATTTAATTATGCTGGTGTGGCTTCTAACACACTGTACCAAATACATACTGGAGTATCATTTTCGTATCATTAGTATTTTACCCCGTATTAATAATGGGACTGTAAAGTGGGTACCCTAATAATTTATCATACATTTTTCGAGTATGGGGTTAAGTTTATTGCAGCTTCCACAGCAGCTTTGTAGCTTTATTTATTTTGTGCCTTCTAGAAGGCAGGTTCTAGTATTGATAGCTTGTTCATAGCACTACGGCCCTATCATAATAACAGCGCTGCGGTTTTATTTTTCTCTAAGTATCGTAGCATCGTGCTGAGATAGGGGCCTTTTTGGCCTCGCGCAGGTCTTTTTATTTTTTGACATGTTGGATTTAGATTCTTCTTAAATGTATTTTCTTTCTTTCTGCAAAGTTGGGACCTTGTTGGTGCTGTTGAATAGATTTTTCAGAATTATTTTTACTACTCTAAGAGACTCGCCACTTATGTGCATCCGGCACACTAGCAGTTAACGTACACACCAGCCTACCTAATTTGCTAATGTTTCCACTTAAGCATGAGATAATCTTATAGCTATCTAGTTCCCATGCTTAAGTAGCCACTTTATACTAATTTTGTGTTGATATCTTGCGAATATAATAATTTGGTCACTTAAGCAATGTTTTCTGATATCGTTGGTGTTGCTGCAATCGATTATTGCAGTGGGTTTTACCTAATGGCAACACACGCCATTCTGCTATGACTAATTTGACTTGTTGGTAAAGTAAGTGTCCGTTTAGGTTTTTCCTTGTTTCTTAAAAAAGGCTAAATAAACTTTGGAAGAGTAGCCAGTTTTTATGTTATACCTAAATCTTAATAATCATGTAGACTCTGTAGAATTGCTACATGTAATTTAGTGGCATCCAGTAGATTCAAAGTAGTGAATATGTTGTTTCAATAAGATCAATCAATCAATCATTAAATCTTACTAAAGCATGGTGAAAGCCTATTAATTAGAAGTTGCCCTGTATAAAATAGCACTGGAATCTGTAATAAGATTACTAAAGATTGAAGGCTGAAATTGATAATACTGTTCCAATGAGCCCGACGGCGACGTGAAGCCTCTTTTGGTAATCGCATAAGCACGTGTTAATGTGTTATTAAAGACATTTTAGTCCTTTTACCCTTTCTGTCACATGTGGGCAGTTTTTTTATTCTTTCTTGACTTAGCAAACTTTCTATGCATACCTACTTTTCTACAAGAATCGTAGGTACCTACCTACTTGTAGATTATCAGTTTTCAGGAAAATACGTCAAGGTAGCTCGCGAAAAACAACAATTCTCACATTGATTTGAATCATGCAGTGTAAGTTAGGCATTATTAGGTACATGCAAGTAATAGAATATGCTGCAAATAGGATAGAGTAGCTTTTTATTAAAATAAATACCTACAACCATAAATACAACCCTCCTCCTTGCGTCGTACTCCTCAATGCTGAGGGTCGTGACCTCCCTGCTTCATCACCTGTTTTTCACGATGTTCATCCATCTGCTTCTGTCTCTGGCGGTATAAATATAACAAAACACTCAAAATTTTATTTGACGCAAATAAGACGAATTGCTTGATTAGTGATTGCCAGCACTACTGCTGAGAATGAGATCCTGGATTGGATCCCTAGGTTGGGCAAAGCGTTATTGAGATTTCCATCTGGAATTTCTCAGTAGGTATCAATCTGGAGTCTGGATTTGTGCCCGATTGTTATTGACCCATGGAATTAGGCTCGCCTCCTATTACATAGGACTTTAATATAAGTGGCGAAATGTGGGTGTCCCAAGGCACACCTCTGCATAAGCCGAACGAAACATATTTTGCATTTCGTGGGCTATATTAAAATAATCACCATAAGAGCAAAGCACCCTTGACTTCAAGATCTACAAGAGCCCAGCACATTGACACTTATAACAAGATTAGGTATTCAATCGAAGGCTAGAGCACTGATAATACTTTCGAAGTGCCCAACATTGATGTCACGCGTAACGTGAAGCCATTGTATAGAAATCGTGTTAGCACGTGTAGGAGATCTTGTTTTGTTTCGTATTAATACAAGTGATTTATGTAGTTTCAAATAATAGTACATTTAATGGTTATAATAAAATACTTATAGTAGTGAAACGGCCAAGTTCAAATTGATCTTTCTCCGATTTCATTGGTGTTATTACGATCAATTGCATCAATAAAGTTTATAATGCGTAGTCGGGTAAATTGGTTATGCGCGTGTTAGGATTAAGGACCAATAGGAATACAAAATATATAATAATAGAATACAAAGAAACTACACAACAACAAATACAACATCACGCCTGTTATCCCCGAAGGATTAGGCAGAGGTGTACCAATAGCACACCCACATTTTGCCAGTTAAGTTTAAGTCCAAAGTAATAGGGGGCAAGCCTGCCATCAATCGGGTACAAATCCAAACTACAAACTGGTACAACAACCGGGACACTGGGATACTACAAGAAACTCTTAGCGCAAATACATTTATTAACTAGGTTAAATAACACAAAAGGCTGTAGTCGATAGTTTACGAGTAGGTAATCAGGGCCCCAATAGTCAAACAACCAGTTTAAATGAGGCGTATCTTGGTAGAAGTCAGCGGCAGTCGCTCCAATACTGGTATTCAGCCTCATCAAATTAGATTTGAAGCTGACACTAACATAGTTGAGAAATGACTATGTAGATGATGTTATGTTAGTAATACAAAAGCAAAAATATAAATACACAATCATCTGAATTGCAAATAAATTAATCAGCTAAAAGGCCGTCCGAACCGATGCGGTAAACACTCGATAGGTACCTAAAATTAGCATGGGTAAATAATATCTAATATAATAATAAATTGCGTTCCGTTGTGCCCCTCCATGCGGATAAACCCATAAATATATCAATATTTAATCGGCATATTGACATAGACATTCCTCCATGCATACCTACGTGTGAAGAAAAAGCACCTATAACTATGCATTATTGTGAACAGCTGGTCGATTCTGTTGAAATCACCGCGTGTAAACCTGGGTGTAGTGAACACTGAAGTCTCTGTCAGTGTCACCTATCAGTTGCTAGGGATTGGCGAAGTATGAATCATAATCGAGAATCGACGTAACTTATTTATTTACATACAAACAAACTTAAACTCACGCCCTATTCCCATGGGGGTGGACAGAAACCGCAGATCGCCACCCACTGTAATATTGCTTCACATACCTACTTGTTAATATTTTTTCTGTGCCAAGTATTTTATTTATTTTATGCTAAGTAAATTGAATAGGTGATAATTTAGTTCGAAAGCTCTATTGGATTTGAATAATTAATTAAATTAAATCAATTTAGTTACTTCATACCTAAGGTATTACCTGCTGCGCTGCGCCGATCCGAATCTATGAAAACGCGCCTTCACATCTTAGTTCACTGTAGACAAATAGCGTCCTACTTTATCTAGTCGTTGCCAAAAATATACTTAAAGCATTTCTACCATCTCAGCACTCTCACAGATACCTACTTACAAAATTAATTCTTCTACGTTCGCATAATTACCAAAAGTCACAATGACAGTTGTACGACACTTACTCGGTGCTGTTGCCATGACGACGATACGACCACGCGATGCCGGTCGTGCTGTTGTCATGGAAACCACCGGGCGGCCCGCCCGGTGGTTTCCATGACAACGCCGAGTGACTTCGATGTATCGCGCGCTTGCATTTGTCTTCATCTACCATTTTATAGACTATACGGTGTTTATTTCCAAAGATTTGAACGTCTAATTTCAATTTATAGTTTAACCATTCAACAAATATATCGTCATTACATTATTTTGTCAAATATGTTACTTTTTCAACGTTCACATTCTTCGAGTCACAATGATGCACAATCACGCCCGCGTTGTTACTATGACAACGCGAAGCGCGCGCGCGTGAATTTTTTTTTTTTAATATTCATTGTTTGGAGGCCATGTTGTTGACGTATGAACCTGTTTGATTTTAAATAATTATTATATTTTAAGATTTTAAAGTCTAAATTTAGTAGTTGTGCCTAATTTTGATGTCCAAAATTAAAATAAATAATCGATACCTAGGTAAAATTCTTAACCTTAGTCTGTGACAGTCATGGCCTTTTTTTTTCGCGTAGGTACCTATTGTAGGTTAATTATAATGTCACCAAAAGAATGATCTTTGTTTTGTAAGCATTATAAAGGTTGTAATTGATAAAAATGCAGTCTGGCGTAGTTTTTTTTTTTATTAAATACCTACGTAATTTTCACATTAACAAAATATAAAACAAACCACTTATTAAGGGAAAAAACTAACTTCTAAGGAGGCCATGGTAGCAACGTGCATCTAAGAACAAAGACGCATCGATTTGTCATTGCATTCAAATTTAGTCTTGCACTTTGCAGTGACATTAGATTTTGATATTTTGAATGTTGTTTTGTTAGTAAGTAGGTACCTACCTACCTACTTTTACGGATGCAATTGGTATGACAATTATTAAAGCTGCTACCGAAGTTCCGCCCGTGTTAGTTAAGACGAGAGTTAAGTGGCTATTTACATTGACAAGGACGGAAACAACAATCAAGTGATATTCAATTAATCAATACCTATTAAAGGAGGCTCCTGTCTTTTCCGTAAGGGGACGGGCGTCGGCGTCTATGTAGCAACGGTACGGGTATTATATTATTAACGTCAGTATGTTACTTAATCCGTGTATTCCTGTGAACTGGCAGAAACCTACCTACTTACAAGCAGTGCAACTAAATAGGTAAAACCTCTGCCTCGCATCGTTCCGACCAGAGTGCATTCATGCTGTTTCAATTTCGACTGTGCGACAAATAGAGGGGATTGGATTGTTTGAAACTACCACTGAATGAAAACTCAGAAATGCTAAAATAAATTTACTCACATTCAATGAATGTTTTATTGTCCTTTTTATGAGTTGAGTACCTACCTACATTAGTACATATTCATATTACCTACCTACATCATGCAACTAGAAAGCAAGATATGAAGATAAATCCCAATAAGAGGTACAAACCAAGGTAATACAGCATGTTTAGGCCAATCATTAATTTCATATAACACTTCTAGCTACCATATTGTAGGTACAGGGGCAGAATTCTTACTTAGTGTTGATAGTGTTTCCATCTCCAAGTCTCCATCCGGGATCAAGACTTGAATCCAGTTGATAGCAATAGACGCCCCTTCTTACATGGGACTTGAACATAACGGATACATACTTACTCATTTACATACAGTGTGGCCCACAAAAAAACCTATCCAAATATCATATTTTAATATAAATATTTAAGCAATTAGGACAACAAAAATAGTATAGGGAAAACAATAGGTTGTAGAGATAATACAAATACTATCCAGACATTATTATCCCACAAACTATCTCTCTCTCTCTATCTCTCTTGCTCTAGCAGTGCTTGGTGAGGTCAGAAATAATTTAATATTGCAAAAAAAAAAGTTTTACTCATTGCTATCATGTTACAGAATTTTGCAAATTTATATTATAAATTCTCCGCTGCTGGGGTTCAACTTCTTGATACCGGTGGGGCAGGCAGACTTCTGTATTGGATGTGTAGATACAAGGTGTGGCCCGCCACCTCCGTCATCATCTGGCAGGAAAACCTGCTTGCTGGAAGCATTACAGTGTACATTATTATTATTATAGCTATACTTATGCATCACTCTATTAATTTATCAGGAGCACAGTATAGAAAGGTAGCATTCTACCTTTCTAAACGTATAGCGGCATCAATGACATAGAACACCTTTTAAGGCGTACTACCTATGATGAGTAATTGTAACATAACATCTTAGTTCCACAATCAACCTCCCTGTGTTTTAAATAATTGATGTGCTCTTTAGGAATGTTTAACAAACAAAAACTGTGTGTGTTAATTGACAGATACCTTCTTAGCTCAACAGCCACTTGGATTTGTGTGATTGATGCAAGTAGTGGTGATGAAATTTGTTTCCATGGTCGCTCCTTCAAGCAGCTGCAGGCTTGTAAAGACTCATCTGCTGAACGGTAGAATGCATCAGATTAATAATAAATTGAGCTTGCTTTCATGCCAATAATTTACAATGTTGGTTACACTGTTAAACCGAGTTTAACCAAAAGCTGTCAAATATAATACATAACTTAAAAATGTTCTGATGTACCTTTAAAATAATGATTAGGTAGGTACTTTTAGAATTTAAAACAGGATCCATCAGATCCAAACAGGACATAGGTACCTACTGTTTGATTTTGTATTAGGTACATACTACTTTACTTAACTTTTTACTGATAATGAAAAACATGAGAACACTATTACGGGATTGCTTAGCTACCTATATTGTAGTTATAAGTAAGTAGATTCCTACTTACTATCGGTCCGTTTTCGTTCTTGTTACGATCACAATATCCACATTACGTTATCACTTACGTTTCATACAGGTTTGGCATTAAATACTATAATATTACAACTAAAACTTATACAATAACAGTGCTAGACGTCATTAATAATTGTTTGAAAGTTTTCTTTTGTTATTGTTAGGTTATGTGATTTATTATTGATCTGACAGTTTGACAGCCATCCATCACATTTTTTTTTTTAATTTTATGAGCTGGTAACTGGACCTTTAAGTCAAATCTTATTTTATTACAGACATCACAAGACACGACGTAATAGATGATGAATTGCGAAATAAATGTCATTATGTCATGCGTGTGAACAGCCGCGCGGCCATATGCGGAAACTATTTGAGAACGCTCGAATTCAAATAGTCGATTTAAACAAGTAAAATAGATGAAGATTGTTTAGCTTTTTACAGCTTACTATTTGCTTGTTTTAGCTCACTATCACTTTTTTTTCTGAACGTTACAAGTATTATAAATTTCATGAAAGGCAATTTAGCGGGCTGGCTGGTGCATTCGTTCCAATGTCTATGATAATGATTTATTTTAAATTTGGATTTGTGTTTCGAGTTAGCCACCAAAAACCAAGGTTTAATTTATTAATAGTACCTATCCTATCTGATATTAGTACCAAAATTTTCTTTCGCAACATAATCAATTACGTCGTGTCTTGTGATGTCTGTAATAAAATAAGATTTGACTTAAAGGTCCAGTTACCAGGTCATAAAATTAAAAAAAAAAAATGTGATGGATAGCTGTCAAACTGTCAGATCAATAATAAATCACAATAACCTAACAATAACAAAAGAAAACTTTCAAACAATTATTAATGACGTCTAGCACTGTTATTGTATAAGTTTTAGTTGTAATATTATAGTATTTAATGCCAACCCTGTATGAAACGTAAGTGATAACGTAATGTGGATATTGTGATCGTAACAAGAACGAAAACGGACCGATAGTAAGTAGGAATCGACTTACTTATAACTACAATATAGGTAGCTAAGCAATCCCGTAATAATGTTCTCATGTTTTTCATTATCAGTAAAAAGTTAAGTAAAGTAGTATGTACCTAATACAAAATCAAACAGTAGGTACCTATGTCCTGTTTGGATCTGATGGATCCTGTTTTAAATTCTCAAAGTACCTACCTAATCATTATTTTAAAGTTACATCAGAACATATAAAAGTTATGTATTATATTTGACAGCCTTTGGTTAAACTCGGTTTAACAGTGTAACCAACATTGTAAATTATTGGCATGAAAACAAGCTCAATTTATTATTAATCTGATGTATTCTACCGTTCAGCAGATGAGTCTTTACAAGCCTGCAGCTGCTTGAAGGAGCGACCATGGAAACAAATTTCATCACCACTACTTGCATCAATCACACAAATCCAAGTGGCTGTTGAGCTAAGAAGGTATCTGTCAATTAACACACACAGTTTTTGTTTGTTAAACATTCCTAAAGAGCAGATCAATTTTTTAAAACACAGGGAGGTTGATTGTGGAACTAAGATGTTATGTTACAATTACTCATCATAGGTAGTTGGTACACCTTACAAGGTGTTCTATGTCATTGATGCCGCTATACTTTTAAAAAGGTAGCATTAGCCTGCATTAGGCAGTTAATGCAGGCTTTCTATACTGTGCTACTGATAAATTAATAGAATGATACATAAATATATCTATAATAACAATAATGTACACTGTAATGCTTCCAGCAAGCAGGTTTTCCTGCCAGATGATGACGGAGGTGGCGGGCCACACCTTGTATCTACACATCCAAAAGAGAAGTCTGCCTGCCCCACCGGTATCAAGAAGTTGAACCCCAGCAGCGGTAAATTTATAATATAAATTTGCAAAGTGCTGTAACATGATAGAAATGAGTAAAACTTATTTTTTATGCAATATTAATTTATTTCTGACCTCACCAAGCACTGCTACAGCAAGAGAGAGAGAGTTTGTGGGATAATAATATCTGGATAGTAGTTGTATTATCTACACAAGCTATTGTTTTCCCTATACTATTTTTGTTGTCCTAATTGCTTAAATATTTATATTAAAATATGATATTTGTATATGTTTTGTGGGCCACATGTAAATGAGTAAGTATGTATCTGTTATGTTCAAGTCCCATGTAAGAAGGGGCGTCTATTGCTATCAACTGGATTCAAGTCTTGATCCCGGATTGAGACTTGGAGATGGAAACACTATCAACACTAAGTAAGAATTCTGCCCCTGTACCTACAATAGGGTAGCTAGAAGTGTTAAATGAAATTAATGATTGACCTAAACACGCTGTATTACCTTAATTTGTACCTCTTATTGGGATTTATCTTGCTTTCTAGTTGGATGATGTAGGTAGGTAATATGAATATGTAGGTACTAATGTAGGTACTCAACTCAGAAAAAGGACAATAAAACATTCATTGAATGTGAGTAAATTTATTTTAGCATTTCTGAGTTTTCATTCAGTGGTACTTAGTTTCAAACAATCCAATCCCCTCTATTTGTCGCACAGTCGAAATTGAAACGGCATGAATGCACGCAGGTCGGAACGATGCGAGGCAGAGGTTTTATACCTATTTAGTTGCACTGCTTGTAAGTAGGTAGGTATCTGCCAGTTCTCAAGAATACACGGATTAAGTAACACACTGACGTTAATAATACCGTACCGTTGCTACATAGACGCCGACGCCCATCCCCTTACGGAAAAGACAGGAGCCTCCTATAATATTGATTAATTGAATATCACTTGATTGTTGTTTCCGTCCTTGTCAATGTAAATAGCCACTTAACTCTCGTCTTAACTAACACGGGCGGAACTTCGGTAGCAGCTTATTTGTCATACCAATTGCATCCGTAAAAGTACTTACTAACAAAACAACATTCAAAATATCAAAATCTAATGTCACTGCAAAGTGCAAGACTAAAGAATGCAATGACAAATCGATACGTCTTTGTTCTTATATGCACGTTGTTACCATGGCCTCCTTGGAAGTTAGTTTTCCCCCTTAATGTGAAAATTACGTAGGTATTTAATAAAAAAAAACTACGGCGGACTGCATTTTTATCAATTACAACCTCTAAAATGCTTATAAAACAAAGATCATTCTTTTGGTGACATTATAATTAACCTACAATAGGTACCTACGCGAAAAAAAGGCCATGACTGTCACAGACTAAGGTTAAGAATTTTACCTAGGTATCGATTATTTATTTTAATTTTGGACATCAAAATTAGGCACAACTACTAAATTTAGACTTTTTAATCTTAAAATATAATAATTATTTAAAATCAAACAGGTTTAATCAAAATAATACAATGACGATATATTTGTTGAATGGTTAAAATAAAAATTGAAATTAGACATTCAAATCTTTGGAAATAAACACCGTATAATCTATAAAATGGCAGATGAAGACAAACGCACGCGTGATACATCGAAGTCACTCGGCGTTGTCATGGAAACCACCGGGCGGGCGCCCGCCCGGTGGTTTCCATGACAACAGCACGACCGGCATCGCGTGGGCGTATCGTTGTCATGGCGACAGCACCGAGTCAGTGTCGCACAACTGACATTGTGACTTTTGGTAATTATGCGAACGTAGAAGAATTAATTTGTAAGTAGGTTTCTGTGAGAGTGCTGAGATGGTAGAAATGCTTTATATTTTTGGCAACGACTAGTTAAAGTAGGACGCTATTTGTCCACAGTGAACTAAGATGTGAAGGCGTTTTCATAGATTCGGATCGGCGGGCGCAGCGCAGCAGGTAATACCTTAGGTATGAAGTACCTAAATTGATTTAATTTAATTAATTATTCAAATCCAATAGAGCTTTCGAACTAAATTATCACCTATTCAATTTACTTAGCATAAAATAAATAAAATACTTAGCACAGAAAAAATATTAACAAGTAGGTACCGGTATATGTGAAGCAATATTATAGGTAGTGGGTGGCGTTCTGCAGTTTCTGTCCACCCCCATGGGAATAGGGCGTGAGTTTAAGTTTGTTTGTATGTAAATAATTAAGTTACGTCGATTCTCGATTATGATTCATACTTCGCCAATCCCTAGCAACTGATAGGTGACACTGACAGAGACTTCAGTGCTCACTACACCCAGGTTTATACGCGGTGATTTCAACAGAATCGACCAGCAGGTGTTTTATGCGCCACAAAGGATGGAGGGAAATATCTGAGCTTCTTATAATAAAGGTTCAGTGCGGTTCTACTTAGTTGAAGAATAAGACGATGGTATAGAGGTGGATGACGTAACATTCTTTAGAAGATACACCATTCTTGATTGAAGGTATTAACTACACAAATCTGACATGATTGTTCTTATTGGCCACCTTATGCTACAACAGATATTCTTTTAGTTATTATACGCGGTGAAAGACACATCGACGCACAACCTGATATCAACCGGTCGACTCAGCTGAAGTCACCACGTGAAAACTTGAGTGAAGTAAACTGTCAATGCCTAGCTTAATAATGGAATGATGACACTCCAATTCGCCTTCACTTCTCCTACATTTTCACGCGGTGATTTTAACAGAATAGCGCTGCTGTTCAGTAAAATATGATACTGGACCCGCAATAGGATTTATTATGAAAAAAGTTAGTAGTACGAAAGGTGATCTAATCGTATATCGTACAAGGCGATCTCTAACAGGCAACCTCTGGATTTACCAAACGAAAGGATTTTCAGTTGGTTGTTGGTGAACACAAAGGTCATACATACATACATAGTATTACAAAGACATATAATGAAGTACACAGCATTACAACTATAGTTACATTAATATATGCGAATAACTATGGTGTTATAAACGTGAATAATGTATTATATATTTAGAAAATGAAAATCAGCAGCGGGTTAAGAATATCCATTCTTAACCCGCTGCTGATTTTCATTTTCATCTCATTAACGTCATAGCTCCAGTTCTCTTTGATAATCAGAAAGAGCTTTGTAAGCTTCATTTGAACATGCTGCTAAAGCTTTACACGCATATTCAGAATACAAAATTTATCCGTATTTAAAAACGTTCGAAGTCTAGAATCTCATCTCAACGACTGTTTCGGATTATATCAGGTTGTTTTGTGAAAAATGAAAATAAAACGCCTTACTTATTTTCTGTTAAATTGTGTCTGTATTAAAATAAATTTTGACGGCTAAAAGTCATTATAAAAAAAAGAAACCATTAGTATGACATGTAGGTTGTAAAGGTATTTCTATGGAGTCTATGGTAGGCGTTATGCGTAAACATACCCCCGGGCGTTGAAAGCCTGTCTTTCAACCGGATTAGTCACATTCGGGGTAGATGGGTAGCGGACAAATCTTGCTAAATGATCTGCGGAGCAGGCCAGTGGAGGTCTTGACGTCGGCAACTCTGATTACGCCATCAGAACCAGGATAAGTAGCAATAATCCGACCCATTTTCCACTTTAGAGGCGGCATGTTGTCTTCCTTTAAAAGGACTAAGGAGTTCAGCTTTAGAGAACCCTTACATGTGCGCCATTTTGTCCTGAGTTGGAGCTCTGATATGTACTCTTTGCTCCATCTGCTCCAAAAATGCTGTCTAAGTTGTTCGATGCGTTGAAATCGAGATAAGGAAATGGTGGAACGGTCATGGTAATCAGGAGTCGGCAAAGATGTCAACGGACGTCCAATCAAAAAATGTCCGGGCGTTAATGGTGCCAAGTCTTCAGGATTAGATGAAAGTGGAGTCAGTGTTCTGGAGTTTAAAATTGCTTCTATTTGCACCAGCGTAGTATAAAGCTCTTCGTAAGTTAAGTTACAAAGGCCCAGCACCCTGACTAAATGATGCTTGGTTGACTTGACACCAGCCTCCGCAAGGCCAGCAAAATGAGGAGAGTATGCAGGGATGAAGTTAAAATTAATTCCCTCTTTAGCCATCTCTTCAGTTAACAAGTCGCAATTAGTCTTAAGAAACTTTGATAAGTCATTGCACGCCCCAACAAACGAGGTGCCATTATCAGAATATATGTTAACCGGTTTACCCCTACGCGAGATGAATCTCTTTAATGCCATGATGAAAGTGTTGCTGGTTAGGTCACCGACTAGTTCAAGGTGTATAGATTTTGTTGTAAAACAAACAAAAATTGCGATATATACTTTCACTAACTTACAACCACGTCCCCGTCGAACAGCAGACTGTATTGGACCAGCATAATCCAAACCAATGTTTTCGAAAGGGAAACCATCAGCTTGAAGTCGCTGCCGTGGTAAATTGCCCATGATCGGTGTGATGGTTTGACCCTTGAGACGACAACAGCGTACACACCTACGGTAGCACAACCTAGCTAAATGGCGACCTCGTATGGGCGAGTATGTATCCCTTATCGAAGCTAGCAGCAACTGTGGCCCGGTGATTAGAGCTTAAAAGAATTGGACATTTTTTGTCGTAAGGTAACTCTGAGTTTTGTAACCGACCTCTAACACGCATTACCTTATGGTCATCCAGAAAAATGTTAAATTTTAATAAAGCACTTTTCTTTGGTAATGGTTTGTTATGAAGCAACAACTTGTATTCACTAAAAGACTCGGTTTGACATATTCGAATAATCAGAGTTAAAGAATTTTGTAGTTCGTCATTACTTATGGGACCATGAACTGATAGTTTTTTACATGCAGCAATAAAACGTAAAAGGTAAGCTACCGCGCGCTGAAGCCTTATAAAATTGGAAAATCGATTAAAGTTAATGAATTCATTTGACACATTCTCGCTAACGGTACCGTGTAAAGAAACATTTAATTTAGTTTCTGGCAACAATTCATCAACAGATTGTGTAAATCTAGAAGGCCAACATGATGAATCATTCTTTAAAAAACTTGGACCAGACCACCAACCATCTAAACATGGTAATAAATTGATGTCCACTCCTCGAGAGACATAATCAGCGGGGTTCTGATCAGTTGGGACATGTCTCCACTCGCAGTTGCCAGTCTTTTCTAAAATTTCAGCAACTCTGTTGCGAACGAATGGCTGCAGCCTGTTTGGCAACATTTTAAGCCATCCTAAGACGACAGTGGAGTCTGTCCAAAAGAACGTTCGCGGCCTAGTGTTTAAACGTAATGATGCGACCACCTTTTCATAAATTCTAACTCCGACAAGAGCACCGCAAAGCTCAAGTCTGGGAATAGTGGTTGGTTTTAAGGGGGCAACACGACTCTTTGCCAACAACAAACGTACCAACACTTGACGTTCATTGTTGACACTGCGAACGTATAAGCATGCTCCGTATGCTCGTTCGGACGCGTCTGTGAACACGTGCACCTCTAAAAACTGCATCGAATCAATTAAGACACGACGTGGAACATGAATTTCATTCAATTTTGGCAAATTAATTACTAGTTCAGTCCAAACTTTCCTAATGTCCGGCGGTAGCTGTTCATCCCATGACAGTTTAAGTAACCACAATTTTTGAAGTAACATCTTCATTACTATAATGCATGGAGCTAGAAGTCCCAAAGGATCAAAAATTTGTGCTATCACCGAAAGCATGGCACGTTTTGTGTCGCTACCAATAATTGTTTGATTAATGGGAAAGCAGAGTTGATCGAATTGTGATTCCCAACCCAAGCCTAGGGTTTTGATGGACTCAAATCCGCCAATGTTCAAGTCGAGCGAAGATTGCGGAGAGTCCGAACCAATCACTAAACTTGTATCATTTGATTTCCACTTTCTTAAATTCATGCTAGCTGAAGCAAGAGTAGAAGTTACTTTATGACGCAAGTCTCTTACTTCATTGAGATCATCTGCTCCCGTCAGCAAATCATCGACGTAGAAATCGCGTAGAATGACCTCAGAAGCTCTTTTATCAAGGCAATCTAAACCTAACTGTTTAAGACACCTCGTAGCAAGGAACGGGGCGCTGGCCGTGCCGTAAGTCACGGTATTGAGCTGGTAAGTTTGTAACTCACTTAAAGGGTCATCACGCCAGATGATTTGCTGGAGATTTCTGTCATTTGGATGAACCACTATCTGCCGGTACATTTTTTCCACATCGGCAGCAATAATATATTTATGTTGTCTGAAACGTAATAATATTGATAAAAGATCATCCTGTACTACAGGTCCGGTCATCTGTAAGTTATTAAAAGAAATGCCTGTAGTACTAGGACTGCTGGCATTAAATACCACTCTTAACTTAGTTGTGACACTACTATCACGCCAAACTCCGTGATGTGGGAGGTAATGAGCAGTATGTTCAACACTTTTACATTTCGACATGTGACCTAGACTTTCATACTCTGCCATGAATTCCTTGTACATCTTAGACAGTTGAGGCTGTCTTTTGAAACTACGCTCTAACGAAGAAAAACAATATTTAGCTCTTTGAAAAGACCCGCCTAACAAATCCGGAGAACATTTCATTGGAATTCGAACACAAAATTGCCCGTTCTCCAAACGTGTAGTATTTTGTACAAAATGTTCTTCGCATAGTTTCTCTTCTTGCGAATACACTGATGTAGTAAAGACCTCTTCTAACTGCCAAAATCTTGTGAGTTTACGATCTATGCTACTATTAAAATCAGTATTACCATCAGAAATATTTGTTAAATTACATTTTAACATTTTTGATGGCGTCGAAGCATAACAAAGCTTAGTAGGGCCTGAAACCAGCCATCCCAGTCTAGTTTCACAAAGAATAGGCTGTCCATCTCCTAACTTAATTCTTTGAGATCCTAGTAAATCCCAAAAGATGTCAGCACCGAGCAGCATATCTATTGGAGCTGGTGAGTAAAAGTTAGGATCAGCCAGACAAATATTAGATGGGATTTTCAATTTCAATAAATCTACATGCCTACTCGGAATATTATCGGTAATTGAAGGCAGAACAAAACAATTAATGTTAATTGAAAAGTTATCGTTCAATGATTTTATTAAGACAGGACACCTTTTATTTATGTATGAGGATGAATTATTAACGCCTAATAAGGAGTTGTTTACAATGTCGGCAGTTAATCCTAGTTGGTGGTATAGTCTTTCAGTCATGAGACATGATGTGCTGCCACTGTCGAGCACAGCGCGAGTGACGTATTGCTGACCGTCTTTACCTGCAACCTTAATTAACGCTGTGGATAGCAATACGTCACCACGTTCAACAGTAACAGAAAGAGACAAATTTGCACTAGAAAGAGCAGGGCCACTGGTTGCATCATCATTGTTAGCGGAAGTAATAGCCAACTCTGATTTCTTCAAATGATCTGCAACATGCACCAGAGTGTGGTGCTTGCGACGGCATATTTTGCAACCTGCCTGTTTACAGTTATTGGCGTAGTGTCCTGAAGACAAACAGTTATAGCAAATCTTATATTTCGGTAGCAATTGTAACCGTGCTTCATTACTCAAAGCCAAAAATTTAGGACAATTACTTAATTTGTGTTCACCGTTGCAATTAACACAACTCTTAAGTTTAGAAGAACTAATATTCACCTCATTATTCCTATTTGAATTATTATGGGAATTCTGTATTACCATTGTTCTGACCTTAGAGTTTTTACACGTGTTTGAATGTTTATTGTTCGTTGAACTTGACATTTCTAATGTTTCAAATAGTTCTGCACGATTCTTAATGAATGTAAGGAACACGGTAAACGTAATTTCGCTATCCTTGTCAAGGCGACCCTTATACTCTTGCCAATCACGATAAGTTTTAATGTCCAACTTGTGTCTAACAATGTGAATGAGTAGAGTATCCCAGCGATTAACAGGTTCGCCTAGGGACTCCAATGCACGCAGGTTTTTATTTACATGATCGATTAAAGCTTTTAAATTCATAGAAGACTCTTTACTGATTGCCTCTATGTTAAATAATGCTGAAACATGGTGTTCAATCAATAGTTGTTTATTATCAAACCGATCACAGAGCAATTTCCAAGCAACAGAATAATTAGCGGCAGAAAACTGAATTGAATTTATCACCACGGCAGCTGAATCTTCTAGCGATAACCTCAAGTAATGAAATTTGTTTATGTCGTTTATGTCGTCATTGGAGTGAATAAGGCTGACAAATGTATCGTGAAATTCCAACCAATTTATGTAAGAACCGCTGAATTTCGGTAATTGAATAGTCGGTAATTTAACGAAACTGTGATTATTAGAACGTGCACCTACCTCATTATCAGTTGGATCTCTTTTCTTATAATCAATGACCACTTTCTGAGCTTCAGTAAGGGTTTTATAATAAAGAGACTCGAACTCGCTACGTTCTAACAATTGACCTTCCAAATTTTCAGTGCTACATTCCAGAGCTAATTGCACCTCGTCATATTGGCCGTACAATGACTCGAGCTTATTCAAACGCAACTGCAACTCGCTTACCTCAGAAGGACTTATTGGAGGTTTTAATGAATTCAAATAATTCACGAAAATTGTTACCCTTCCCTTGTAACTCGCCCTTTTTCTAATGAGCTCTTTATTCTCTGGCATTGCGTAAGCCGATGCAGTCAACCTGGAATATACAATTCAAGTTTTACAAGGTCTAAAATTGTCACGATACTTCCTATAAATACCTATTTACGTACATAATACTCATTAACCTTATTGTTAATGAGTTTACAATACCGTTTTAATATTGAAACAACAAAATAATAACATTAACAAAATCAGAACAAAACCTAAGTAACTATCTTATATTCACAATGCAATTGTGAATTTATCAAACTATTAATGTGGTTACAAGAATAAATGACTCAGTAACTGTTAATGACCTAATAAAATAGTAATAATAAAGCTATTCTTTAAGCTATTCTTTATAGGTACAAATAACGGCGATTACCACAAGAGTAAACGCTAAAGCCTGATCAATTATTACAATATGTAAGCACCGATAGTGTTTTCCAATGATTAGGTATGTAACTCTGTACTAACCTGGTTATTAACAGTGAATTATTAACACTAAATACAACCTGAACAAAGAGTGCTGGGTAGAACTAATGATGATTACGATTATCCAGACCACGGAAAATTCCACATCTTCGCAATGACATAGCAAAATGGCTTACAACCAGCTTCGCTTGTAATTACGAGTTATCCACCAATTCTCTTGAAATCCTTGAAATAATAGCTGATCAAAGTATTTCTATCTTGAAATCTTCTAATCCGGCTCGAAGGACCATGTTTCGGATTATATCAGGTTGTTTTGTGAAAAATGAAAATAAAACGCCTTACTTATTTTCTGTTAAATTGTGTCTGTATTAAAATAAATTTTGACGGCTAAAAGTCATTATAAAAAAAAGAAACCATTAGTATGACATGTAGGTTGTAAAGGTATTTCTATGGAGTCTATGGTAGGCGTTATGCGTAAACAACGACCATTAATGTCAAAATCTTGTAAACCGTAGACGTATTTTTTACAGATAGAGACTAAGATTAGAAATGCTGACGTTCTTAAAATTAATGCCCCACTGCTTCAAAGAAGCAAAGGGGTGGTTTTTGATGTACATGATCTATGATCCTTCCTTTGTGATGACACGAGGCTTGACACAATCCCATTAATATTACATCACGACCTTATTACGTGTTCGTGCTTAGGAATTTAAATTGCCAAATTAATATTCGCTGTACAACGCGAAAATTACCGGATTCACGCAACATCGTTGGCACTTGTGCTTAATTTTCGTAATGTCCGGGGAAACGGGAGCATTAGCCCCTTAGTAAATTAGTCCATGGGCATGAAAGGGAATCGTACGGATAATGGCTACGTTATTGACGTTTATTCAACTTAATTTATTGAGCTAGAATGTGTAGGTGCTGGGCTCTATGTTTATATTTTCCTTCCCAACGATAACTTTTACTATCTCACGAAAGCACGGTATCTTCTATCATCACTGTTAACAGCCAAAACAATTAACTCCACAGCCCGAGCTTACCCTACAATTATGAAAGAATTAAATTGTAATATATTTTGTCCGAAAACAGGTACCCATTGTTGAATAAATTATAGTCACATCGGCCAGGGAACCAGCGAAATTTTCCCACGTTTTTTGGTATTTACAGCTCAGTACCAGCACGTATGTTATTAAAAAAGTTATTCGCGATCGTAACAAATATCTCTTCACCGAAGTATTATCATTTAAATCCAAAATACAACTCTCAGTTTGAATTGGCATCAAATGATTCAACTTGATATTTCGTTTACCCGGGCGCATCCCCCTTGACATTAACCATATTATCACCTACTGCTATTTTATCCTCAACACTAAACAGGATGTGAATTCCAAGGGTAGAGAGATAATTTAGTGTACCTATATCAAATTTGAGTGTAGTACTCGTATGCCATATATCGGTGCGTGTATGCTTCAATTATGTTGCGGTTGCCTTTAAATGACTTGTTCGCATTGTACCGCATTGTTTGCTGACGTTAAGTTAAGAGATTATGGGAAAATAGAAAAAGAAAAGTAAGAAAGCAAAACAGTTTATTCTGCACAAAATGAAACGCACGATAGCTTAAAATACACGCAAACACACCATTGCATATAATAGCAGGCAACAGTTCTAGGAGTCGTGCTTGAAGGTGGCTGTTTTAGTTTTTCAAACTACAACAGAGGCACAGAAGCGGAAATACCAGTGTAATGACTAATGGCAGAGTTGCCCTCCGCAATTTGCTCGTTCGTGACCGCTCTAGGGCTCACTGTAATAGCGAACTTCATTTAATCTGTGCCACTCATCTCGCTCCGGTTCACGTTGCCCGGAATTTTCGAAATTTTCGAGTGCTCTCCAAATATTCACAGAGCAATTTTTATATATTTTCAATATTCCGCTACTGCTATCGAATTTCCGTTGAGGTTGCAACGAATTTCAATTTGTTGTATTTGTATGTATGGGAATGCATTTACGTATTGGCATGTGACTGCGCAATGTTTAGTAAAGACCGCTCAAGCGTGCAATTTTGAATTATGATGCTAATTTAGTAAATTGGTCTTTGCTGCCCTTACAATGTCGTCGGATTACTTAACTGTTAACTTGAACCAAATTCCCATCACTGTTCGCTGTCTTGTGTTCCATATATTAGGCTACAAAGTTAAGGCTATATTTTTCAATTAATTTTAATCCATCATAGCTAAGGGCTTTTAATAACAGCTGCACGGATCGAACAAAGGTTAAATTACCCTTGCCGAAGTCAGCCTGCGGATTGGTGCTTTTCATCACAAACTAAAACTCTGCCTTTAATTCATAAATTCTTGGCCCTTTTTCAAGGCCAGAAGCCCGAAAGTTTAACGACCAGTCTTACCGAGAAGTATCGGTTTGCCCAGTTCAAAGCCGGAGGTAAGATAGCCAGTAAGTAGCTCCATATGCAACTGTATATGGCGACCGGGACTGACAGCCAGCACAATCATTATTGGGAATGATAAGAAAATCTATACTAATATTATAAAGAGGTAAAATTTGTAAGTTTGTATGTAGGGGGTAATCTTCGGAACTAATGATCCAATTTTAAAATTATTGTACTGGTGGAAAGCTACACTATTCCCGGTGGACATAGGCTACTTTTTATCCCTGTATTCCCACGGGAACGGAAACTACGCGGGTGAAACTGCGTGACGTCTGCTAGTAAAATATAAAAACACATTTATTGGCAACGTTGAAACACGCACGGTAAAAACATGTTAAATAAAGTCAAAGTCAAAGTCAAAGTATTTATTAGCGTGATTTTTGGTAAACACAAATAGGTCTTACTATAGTTGTTTGACAGAACTCAAAAATCTACCTTTAAGGTATACACTATTAATTATTACATTTCTCGGATATCTTATATTTGAATCTAAACATGCTTAGGACTAACTAAATCTTTAAGAACAAAAACATTTATGTCATACATTTAAATTACATTCATGCGATATGTCAAAATAAGAACATCAAAATGTCAAACACTATAACTACCTAGTTTCTTTGAAATTTGTCATTAAAATATTCATTTATATTATAATATGCTTTTTCAATGAGAAACTGCTTTAATAGGAATTTAAATTTTTCGGCCTTGGTACAATTAATAATTAGTTTAGGAAGATGGTTATAAATGCGCGGAGCCATACAAAAAACACTTTTACTGAATTGTGCAGTTGAACTGCTTGATGGACAACACACTTTTTGATTATGACGTTGGCTCATAAACGATTTAAATAAAGTTTTATTTTGGACAACAAACACGGCCATCTCATAAATGTAAATACATGGCAGGGTTAATAACTTTAGATTGATAAAAAAAGGTTTACAACTATCTGTATACTTAAGTTTACAAATCGCCCTCACACATTTCTTCTGTGCCTTGAATGCCATTTCTTTGTCAACTGAATTCCCCCAGAAAATGATACCATACCTTAATAACGACTCCACGTATCCATGGTAAGCAGTGATTACAGCAGATTGGTTCACAATTTTTCTGAGCATGTATAGTGCATAAATAACAATAAAAATACAAAATAGCATGTCCAATGTGCTGCGCTATAAAAGGTTCATTTCAGCGGTAATTCCAGACAGATGCAGAGATGCTGCCTGACACTAGTATTCAAATGCAATGCAATGAGGCTAATGATGATGCTCTTTGGTATTCTAACAATGCTATGCCTGTATACCTAAACCAATTTCGTATCCTTCGTTATCTTGCGTTTCCATACTTGCCTTTGTATGGAGACGCCCTATTCAAGGCTCATAAATCTGTTTTGAACAATCATTATGGGTTTAACGTATTGATGTAAATTGTCCACGGTTTATTCGATACGTGCGTTGCGCTTATAAGCTAATAGATTTTAAATGAATGCATAATGAAGCATACATTCATTCGTGCATTATAAAAGGTGCAGACGCTTTTGAAGGAATGTGATATAATGAATTAAACATATATTCGCAATTCGCTTTCTTAATTCAATGTGAACATTTAAATAAATCATCTGGAATCTCTTGAATTGAATTTATCGGCAGTAGATGTTGTAATTACGAGTTAAAAAATTGGGAATACAAGGAGCGTGAAACACGCAATTCGCTGTTTTTTTAGATTTTATTTTAATTGCAATTTCTTAAGCTGATTAGTGAATGAAGATTAGCGTAACCGTTGCTTTAAAGGTAACCGTCAATTAGGCGCGAAAATTTAAATTGCGTATCTTCGAGAATTCCATGGGTCGTGAGTCTTGTAAGATGTTAATGACTTCGCAATTTTGGTTTGTAGCTGTGAGAAATTAGGCGTGTTAAATTTAAATTTCGAAAGGTGTATTTAAACCTTTTTACTTATTTTAGCAAAGATTCACCTGAGCATTTGCTGTTTTGCGTATTTTTTTTTTATTTTGTTGATAGTTGTTTGTCTTTACTCTGTCTTTCGTGCCAGTAAGCGATGATGTGGTTGACAATAGCACGCTTACCTAGTAAGTAACTTACATTAAGTAATTGATTGTAATAACTTAGCATAAAACTTTACGATTGAGGCAAGCTATGAATATGCGGATTCAGCTGACATTATCAAAAGCAATAGTAATTTAGAGAAAAGGCCAAGGCTGTTCTTGTTGAGAATGGAAGTCGCTATTTCCATGGCGCTAATAAGTAAACAATAGTCGTAGTATCTATAGCTTCTTCAGATTTGTCATCTGACTGGAAATGAGCACAAAGATGACCTGAAAGATCAACTTTCATGTCGAAATGGTATTTATATTTGGGAGCAAATAAATCGAGCCACCTTCTTTTTACACGCAGGTATAATGGTCAGTATTTTTAATAATATGGATGGTACCTACGTAGATACCAATTTAAACCTTAAATGGCCAAAAAGGTTATTTGAGGTTTAAATCGATGCGTTTTATTATATTAAAAATAATCGGTAAGTACCTACCTGACCATAATGCGTGAAAAAGCATTGGCAAGTGTAGATGATTTTCTAAGAAGGAATGGTATAAAGAACTCCGTTTAATTTCAATCTACCCAATATTTTTATTATAAAATAAAAAAGACCTTTGCAAGGCTAAATAATAATATGCTCCTCTACTAAACTAGTATGAGCTAACAATGTAACTTGGCCCGTTCTAGATACACTGACGTATGATGCGTTTCCCATACATTATGTATCGCACGCAAGCCCTGCACGATATCATTTGAATATTCAATCACTGTATTACTTTATCTACTTATAACATCACGAAGAAGCAATCCTTTGTGTTATCTAATTGCATATAATGCTGCATAATAATTATTGTTAAAATATAAATTGATCATGATTGCAATGAACCGGATTTTCTATCAATCAAGCGCAAATGATTTCGATAATAAGAATATTTTATTGATTTTTCATGTAGAAATCTTAAGACGAGTATAACGAAGTCTGGTTACAGTGCATACTAATTACTAATTGTAGGTAATTTTGCCATAACTTTGTAAATTGTTACAACTTTGTATTACTATAAGTAATAATGATGTCGACAGCACAGTTTGTGATGATCGTGTATTACCTTTAATTAATTAAACCCCAAGAGGAGACCGGTGTCCGCGTCTGGCTGAACTGACGATACATAAGAAATTACTAGTGTATTGTATTTGAATTTAACTTGCTATATCAATCCCCTTCCAGACCGTCTAACCTACCCGCAAAATGCACCGAAGAGGCACTTCGCCACAAAGCCGAGCACGCACGAATGGTGGAGGCAGCGAGGCGACGAGTGGAACGTGAGGCAGCTGCAAGACACGCGAGAATGCAAGAGTCGCTGCGATTGGAGGAGAGGCTAGCCAGGCATGCGAAGGAGTGGACGCAGAACATACTGCCAGAGTGGAATAACACGTGAGTAAACCGAGAGATGTGCCATGCTACGTTTCTCTTCGCACATCCGTACACCATTAGTTTTCCACATCATTTTTGACCTCCAATCGTTGGATTTTCTTTTATTGATAATCTCGCGTTTGACTTTACCACCTGATGGTTAGCGATGATGTGGTCGACGGTGAAGCACGCTTGCCTAAAAGTAACCTGTTCACTCTTGATTTAAAGACTCCTATGTGGTAGCTATCATTTCACTCCTTAGCTGTACGTACGCACGATTAATATGTTCCCAAAATGGACGTGATATTTGACCGTGTATTAGCATATTTTTATTCTTGATGATATTATAATTCTAGCTGCTTCATTTTCTGTAATTTGTATGCCGTATGATCATACTGTTGCATTTGATTAAGTGTCATCTTTGCATTTTTCTGGTCATATTTGCAAATAAATTATCTAAATTTGAATTTATAACTAAGTGCTTACTCAAGTCAGCTGCAAAGCATGAATATTTTAAATAAATTACCGACTTTATCGATATGTGGCAAGGTTTATCACAAGATGTCATTAATAACCTATACTTAAGTAGGTAAACACTTATCTGTGCCGTTATCTAAACAATCGGTAGTTACATTATTGGCATTAAAACATATTCAGGTCAAACGCATTGTTTCAAATAATACTAAAAGCTAGGTCACTCAGAATTTATTAGGGGAACGTTTCCACTGAAGTGGATCTGGGAAGAGCGGAGCGAAGTCCTGCAAGAATCGTCCTATCACAGACGATACGAGTGACGCAATGAGGAATTCAACCATTGTGATTGGTCGATTTTTGCATGTTTCTGCTCCGCCCAGCTCTTTTTCAATGGAAACGCAGAAGAGATAGATCTTATGATGTTTGACTTGTAGTCTATGAAAAAATATTGTTTCACTATTTGTACGGCTTCGTAATTCTTTTTCCAAAATCAAAGCAACTGAAGTTTCTCCATACATCATCAGCTATCTGGCAGTGAAAGTCTCGTAAAAATCACTAGTGAGCTCACAGATTACTACAATGCTCATTGTTATCCATGCATAAAAAAAGGTATGATTTCCTATCAACATTTATTTATACAGGCAATTATATTATTCATAGGTACCTATTTTATCATAATAATTTAATAAATAATCATTAGAACCGTCCAATTATTATAAATAAATAAAAAACAGGAAAATAAATTTTAATCGAGTTAACTCTATTTACAGGAAGAACTCAAAACACACGCTAGAACTTTGGTGGAGCGGCCTCCCCCCAGCAGTACGCGGCAAAGTATGGCAACTAGCCATCGAAAATAAACTCAAAATCACCCACGACATGTACCAAGATTACGTCGCGAGGGCAAAGCAGAGGCTACACGAAGCACAACTCCGCAGAAAACGGTTAAAAATCCACAGAAACGACAACAAATGTAGTTGTCAGAAAGAAAATAACGAAAAACCAACAGAACAACTGGCCATACTAGACGATATCCTCGCTAAAACTGATGACAGAATCAAAACTGATGATGATAAACCTCGTTTAGGTATACCTAGGAACTATAGCGAGCAAAATCTGAAGTCTCAAGCAACTGATGCGGGGCCAAAAAAGTGTTGTTCGAAATCCAACCCTAATCTGTTAGACTATGGAGACGAATGTTCAATGGAGCTGATTCAGTTGGATATTGCAAGGACGTTTCCTCATCTGTGTATCTTCCAGCCAGGGGGACCTTATTTCGATGTGTTACATGAGCTGTTGGCGGCGTATGTGTGTTATAGGCCGGATATTGGATATGTACAGGTATGTATTTTTTTGTAAATTTGAATTCCCCTCTCGTGCACAAGGTAGATCAAATCGGGTACCAATGTGGCTAAGTCAAAGCGCTATTTGACAAAATTTACAAGAAAATTTTCGACACATATTTTTTTTCTTTTACAAATTGATAGAAAACTGCTTAGATAAAGCGCATTAAAGTTGAGGAGAGTTGGCTTGTAACGTTATTATCTAGTATACTCTCTACTGGCTAGTGACGCCATGCGACATTTTGACTCGATGTATCGTCGTTAATTTTTGATTACATGAAAAAAGATAAAATCTGTGTCGAATATTTTCTTGTAATCTAGATGAGGGACAGAAAACTAAAATTTTGTCAAAATAGCCCATTCATATGTACAGACGCTAGCACATCAAGTTACCCCAATGTGTCAAATTTTCCCAATTGAATATGAACCTTATTCTGTTTGTCATAAAGTTGAAAAACGATCAAAAAATTTGACACATTCGGGTAACTTCACGTGCTGGCGTCTGTACCTACTTTCCAAGTTTATCTTAAACATCATTGACATCGGTGAAGAACAACATCGTAAGGAAACCTGGATTTATAGTTGAGATAATTTTGAAATCGCCAATCCACCTTGAGCAAGCGTTGTGATTAATTGTGCCTTCTTTGTATGAGAAGAGGCTTTTGCTATGCAGTCGGACAGTAAAAGGCTGGTATTGTTATTAATATGGTATATCTGCATCGTTGGTCTGTAGTCAAGTATTAAGACCCAAGGTTCCGACCCTGGACTCGTAAAAAGATTTGGGCTTAATTCTCTCTCTGATAGTAATGATTGTCCACAAAAAACTACCCTCTACATATCTTTTCTTCTTCTCTATCAAGTCCATTCAAAGTTTGTTTGTAAGAAATTGATTTTAACTATAAGGCCGTCAATTGTAACACGAAATGTAGCTCTTTCAATTATCATGTACGTTCGTATGGTGTTCAGACGCCAGCACATCAAGTTACCCTAATGTGTCAAATTTCTTTGATCGTTTTTCAACTTTATGACAAACAGAATAAGGTTCATATTCAATTGGGAAAATTTGACACATTGGGGTAACTTGATGTGCTGGCGTCTGTACATTAAAGAGAATTCTATACTATTATTTTCTGGAATATCGTATTGTAGCTACGTCTATCTTGCTACAAACCAATGAGATTTGAAATACTATAGAGCGGGCATGTCAAGGAAATGTCATAAAAAACTTTGATCCCATGTCTCAGTAACGCCATCTAGAATAATATTATGAATATTGGAGCAGCAGCGGAGCGTACTACAAAAAACTCATAGACTTGTATCCAGCAGGACACACTTTTTCGGACGAAAATTTTGTTCGTGATGTCCGTTCTATAGGTATTGAATGTCTTTGCTACAAACGAACTAAGAGATTGAACGTAACCAACACCTGTCTGGTCGGAGGATCCTCCCTTTTTATGGGGGATACGGAACTTCACCCACCCATTTCCTCATACCCCTCAACTAACTAACATCGTCATTAATGTTCCTACTGCATTATTATCCCTTCTCTGTAACATGGCACAGTAAGAAGTAGGTAATTTAGATATTTTATGTGAAGAGTTGTATGTTTCAAGTACAGTCAGTGTGCTGCGTTACCTGACCTATCTTGGAACAAGATGGATCACTGACTGTACTTGAAATATCAAGAGTAAATTGTAGTTTCTAGCAGTTTCCCCAATTAATTTACAAGATTAATTAGGTTCTAAAAAGTATTGTAGTTTGTTGCGTATTGAGGGCCTTGTGGTTAAGTTACATTTGGGGCCTAAGGTGCCTCGGAAAGCACGTGAAACCGTTACTCCTGTGGGTGTCACTTGTACTTTGACAGTCGTTACGAGTAGGAGAATCGAACCATTAGGTTATGTAGCTCAGATAGGTATAAGCTTTATGTTGTCTTTCTAGGGAGTCCCCTCCTTTCCACTCACATCTATTTTTTTGTTTTTAAACTTTAATAAAACAATGGTTGGCGTGGTCACCGGGTAAAATACAAAAGCAAGGCAATTTCCTTGAAGGTATTTCACCAAGTTAATCACGAGTCCACGAACTGTAAACCACATTGCCACGGAATTCTAAATTTCAAACAGTGATCGTGATGGGGCCGTTTGCCTACTCATTATTTTAACAGAACGTTTGTAAGCGTTTACCTACTTGTTTGAAAAGGTTTCTCTTCAATTCGCTCATCTACAGGGGCTCGAGTCGCTATTGCAATCAGTTTTTGTATGGGAAATGTGTCATAAGTTTGAATTTATACGTCAAAAATCGATCATTGACCGGTCATTGAGACACGATTGCAATAGCAGACTCGACCCCCAGGTCTTTTGCATACATCTTGCCTCTTTACTTTTAGGCATCGATTGGGAATTGGTCTTTTGTAACTTGAATGTTGTAGGTGTACCTACCGGTTTATGTTAGAAGAAGTAGTGAGTTAGAAATATAAACTTTACAATACTCTTCTTCAAATTTCCAAAGATTTCATTTAACAAGCCGGTTTAAATTTTTGGTACTTACATTTTTTTGCAAGAAATCCAATTTAATATGCAAAGAGAAAACTATTTTCCTCTTTATTAGCATATTGCGCGCTTACAGAAGTGTAGGTTTCGGTATAGTAAGTCTATTTGAGGAAGAAGTGCTCCCAACTGGGTGAATTTCGCTAGCGGGCATACAATACACTTGTTAAAAGAAACGGCGAAGGAAAACATCATTATAAACGTATTTTTGTCTCTATTGACTATTTAATTGATTTAAGTATGTATGTATCTGTGTATTTATTTTTTTGTGTCACTTATTTGTCCTTTTTTTAACTCTGTTGCACCTACCTTGTTCCATCTCTGCACCACCTTAAGGTAGACTGGTAGAAAACGCCTAAGGCATTAAGTCCGCCCTTGTACAGTTTTTTTTTTACTTGTGCATAAAGCTTTAATAAATAACTAAAACATCATAAGGAAACCGGCATGCCTGAGAGATATTTCTCGACAGCATGTCAAGCCAATGGGCGGTATAAACATTCTGACACAAGATTAATCAGTAATACAGACATCGTTATCGTTACATCCTGGTCTTTGAGCCCAGAATGCAGTTAGCAAAAAGTGCCAATACTCCAAACCCCATACATAACGCCCATTACAACTGGTATTGCGTGACCCGCACGTCCATGCATCGCTATTTGCTGGTAATCGTTACGCGATAACAATGCACGTGTGATACCATGAGCGTGTGGTCTATAACTGTACTTTTATGTGAAGAACTTTGTTTGGACTTAATCGTGGTTGCAAACATCAGAGGGCCTTGTGTTGAGTTTTACACTTGTGTAAATAAAAACTCATAGGTGTGTGACCGGCAGACTGCCAAGTAACAAGTCTCGAGTTTGAACCCAAGTCTTTTCAGATTCATGTGCGTATTGTATAATTATCACTTGCTTCAAACACGGTGAAGGAAAACATCGTAAGGAAACCGGCATGCCTGAGAGATAATTCTGCAGGGCATGTAAGGCCAAGTCAGAGGCACATGGGCGGCATAAAAACGTCATACGAAAAGAAGAAGTGACTTCATGTAGGTATGAGTAACAGTTCCTCGTCCACCATTGAAAAGGGAGGATCCTCCGACCAGACGGGTGTTGTGCCCGACGGTTGCAGTCGGAAACTTGTATACGTTCAAAGCGCGCGGATAACTCTAATACCGCGATGTAGGATATCGGTCATTAGTTCGTATGTGGCGAGATAGATGTCGCTACAACTTGTATGAAATCAGTGGTGCGTCCCATTTTTACCATCAGACGGCGCTTATTTAGTTTTAGATCCAATCAAATAAGTATAAAAACTGTCACATTTGAACTCAGAAATGTTTATTGTATTGCTTGATCATTGCACTTTAGAAATTTTATCTAAAAGAAAACCCATAAATAATTATGTTTCCAGTACCATGATTTCATAGATCCTCTACGACGCGATTTGTTACTGACCAACTGACATCACAACAAAATAATAGTACTGAACAAATTTTTGGTCGATATCACCAAAAGAACAAACATTGTTACCGAAACTTGTTTATTCGATGCAAATTAACCTACTATTGTCTTAGATCATCACAAAAAGCTACCATTTTTCAGAATTTGTCTCTTTTCTATACAAGTCTACACAGACTGGCAAGGCTGTGTCCAGTGGTCTTTTTTATGCTTTTTGTTCAAACTCTGCTAAATTCCTAGCTCATGATACCTTCCAGTAAATCGTTCCTGTGTCGCCATTTTTTATTAACAATGTCATATTTGTGTGCAGGGCATGTCATTCATAGCAGCGGTGTTGATCCTCAACATGGAGGCGCCTCAAGCGTTCGTCTGCTTCGCCAACTTGCTGGACGGACCTGTTCTACGGGCTGCGTTCACCAGGGATGGAGCTACCATGCAGGTGAGTTCAATGTTCAGGGGTTTGATTAACATATTACCATATTTTATACCATACTTTATTATATACTATACTTATATACCTACTATACTTTGAACTGTCAACGAAGACAGATGGATCATTGTGCAAACTGTTCAACGATTAACTGTCAAGGTATTGGCAGTCAGGGTCACTACCTACTAGACCAACAGGTCAGTCTTTTATGGCGTGAAGGTGGCGTGGTCATCTATTCCCGCTTCTGCGAAATTAATCTACCATGAAAAGCAGCACTAGCACCGGTCATTTATTTTCCGTATCTTGGTTAAAGAAAGAAAACACACTTATTGGCAATAACTGGATACACGCACAGTAAAAAACATAATAACAAAAAAAAAAGAGACACAAAAATGACATGTCTCACGGCTGCGCCAAAAGGTTCATTTCAGCGGTAATGCCAGACACTGATTTATGCTGCCTGACGCTGATTTTCAAATGAATCTTTGGGAACAAACACTAGCACGTTGGTTCCATCCTGTTGTGTTGTGCAGCGCCTGTGGAAGGCGTACAGCGCGCTGCTGGCGCGGCACGTGCCGGCGCTGGCGGACGCGCTGTTGCCGGAGCTGTACCTGCTGGAGTGGCTGTACACGGCCTTCGCCAAGGCCATGCCGCTGGACGCCGCCTGCCGCGTGTGGGACGTGTTCCTACGGGACGGAGACACCTTCCTCTTCAACACCGCGCTGGGTACGTAGCGCCATCTATCGAGCGACATTACAACTAAAACTGACGTATCCTACATCGCGATGTTGAAGTTATCCACGCGAGAAAAATATTTGTATGCTCTACAAGCAGTTATTCTGGGTCTGACTGTTTCTCATTGTAAACACACTCAACAATATAAGAGAAATTGCTAGTGGGCATCAATATTTTTAAATAATTGACAACAAGACCATCTGGCCGGGTTGGGAACTTAAGACCCCGTTCCTTAAACCCCTAAAAGCATTTGCATGTTTGCCAAAAAGGCCGGTAGCCTCAGAACTTTATAATATCTAATTTATCGATTATTTGCCAAAGGGCCTTTGGCAAAGTTCTTTTTCTTCAAACACATCAAAGTCGCCGGCCCGCTGGGCTTGTTTTGCGATAATCACGCCTTTTGTTTAGTGTGTAGTAGCCTTTACAGTTACATTAACATAGCATCTGCTAAACTGCGAAGCTATATGTCGGCAGTTTCATTCCTTAACAACAAAAGAAAGCATTTAAATTAATTTAAATACAAAGTAAAATTGATTTTGCATGAAACACATAAACTCTAAATTTTATTAAAGATCTGTAAGCAAATTAAATTGGCTTTGTTGACACAATAATATTACAAAACTCGATATCTTCTCACTAAAGGTTTTTCTTTCCATCGAATATATGCAATAATAAAACACTAGAAGCTATAACATAAATATCCCTTTCGTCTTACAGGCGTCCTCCACCTATACCAAGAAGAGCTAAAAGACATGGACTTCATCTCCGCTGCCCAGTTCCTAACCAAGCTCCCAGAAGACCTGGACACCGAGGCTCTGTTCAAAAGCATCTCGGCCGTCTCCCTAACCCTGGACGGTATGTCCTTCGAAGAACTGGCTTCTTGCTGCGAAGTCGACACCACCCTGGATGATGATGTCACTGTCAGGTTATGATATAAGAGAACTTTTAATTTTGATGGTTTTTGGAACATAGTTGACGCTTTATCTTTTCGCGTTAGGTTATAGTGAAGTATGGGAGTTGAGGGTAAAGTAGAATTCAATTCATGGCCATCTTAAGCCCGGTGCCCACCAAAGTAGAGAGCAGAAGAGATGTGTCGTACATGCAGCGACACATCAAGCTATACATTTCCAGTATGAGCTGATCTCGCATTGTATAGGATTTCCGTGCAATGCGATGTCAGCGTAAACTGAAAATGTACCCCAGTGTGTGTCAAAGTTCGTTGATAGTTTTTCAAATTTGTAATAAACAGAATAAGGTTCATGTTCAATGGGCTATTTGACAAGATTTAAGTTTTTAGTACCTCATCTAGATTACAAGAAAATATTCGACACATATTTTTTTATCTTTAATTGGTGGAAAACTGCTTTGATTAAGCGCATTGTAGTTGAGGAGAGGGACGTTATTATCTAGTATAAACTGTACTAGCTAGGGATGTCATGCGACAATTTGACTCGATGTATCGCCGTTTATTTTTGATTAAGTACATGAAAAAAGAAAAAAATATACGTCGAATATTTTCTTGTAATATGGAAAAATTTAGATGAGGAACAAAAATTTTTTATTTTTTTTTAAGTCAGCCAATCGGCTTACGTTATTTTGACAGTTCAGCCTAGGTTCAGCACAATACAATATCCTATGGGTTAATTATGACACATCTTCTCTCGTCTCCGCTTTGGTGGATTCTTAGGTAAGTCGTTGTCGTATCACCTGCTTGCACGTTTTATGACCGCGACTGCCAAAGTTTTGGCATAAGAGACGATCGTTTTTTATACGCCTAGTAGACGAAATAATATCTTTATTTGTCATAAGTCTAATACAACTTGTAACAGAATAAACGTACTACCTACCTGAAAAAGGGTCGTTTGTACTCATTATAACTGCGAAAACAAAAATCAGCATTTTGTCAAGTAACACTTACATAAGAGCACTGAACAGCTGGTTTATTTTGTTACACGTTGTATACAAAATTCCACTTGGTGACGATTTGATGTGATGAGAGACTTTGTAAGTGCATCTGAAGTAATACTGTTGTGAATTATCGGTTTGTGAAGTTCTGGGTGGTAGAATTTATAGCACGTCTAGCTAGTTCTTGCTTTTTACAATATATCTCGTGAGTAGGGTTTTATTTAATGTCTTACAACCAGTTTCTGGAACCAATTTATCGACGTGGCTAAGACTAAGGGGCTTATTACACAACCACCAAGCGGTCGGAACCTCCGATTTACCCTAAATCGTATCCAATCTGTTCTAACTGCGATTACATCTACCGAATTCCTAGTTAGGTTTCCTACAAATTAAGTCGTGTAAAAAGCTCTTAAAAGCAAGTCAAGTGATGAATTAGCTACTTACAAAAGTCATCTTGCGTTAATTTTCGTTCCAGAAACTCGTTGTTAATCATTTCGTATAGATTTTTGAGAATGATTTCATTTTGTACTGTGACATCGTGTCCTTTATTTATAAACTATGTTTATATAAGTTATTTCTAAATATCTTATATAATTTCGAAATGTAAATAAAATGAAGTTAGATATTATTTTTGATTGTTCGTTAAAGAATAGGATTTTTATATTTAAATATTTTTTATGTGTAGGTAATTGTTATGAGTATGATTCGAATTTATATCAAATTTAAATTACATACGACTGGTCGTAGTGAAGTGTAAATATAAAGTACTCAAAAAAAGATTGTCAGCGAAGGTTATCGAGACTGTTTAGTACCTATCGTCTCTAAATTTACTTTGTAATTATCAATAAACTTATATAAAATCACCTTCAATCAACAAAAGTACTAGATTTTTGATGAGCATATAAAAAAAAACGACCGAAAAATAAGACCACAAATTAAATGGCTTTGGTATGTTGCAACAAGGTTTTTTCAACCTTACTGTTTAGAAATTATGTTTCATATTTCTGTAGCGCCATCTATCTTGCAACATACGAACCAAAACTGACATATACTACGCAAAGTTAAAGTTATTCGCGTGATTAGAACATAATATATATCTACATAATCCCGACAATACCCGTCGGGCAGTATTAGCCCACCAGACACAACACCCGTCTGGAAAGAGGATTCGAGCTTTTCTATAGTTATGTATAAAAAAAAAAAAAAAAAAAAAAAAAATCCAAATATCCCCTAAATATCCATAAATATTTTTATCCCCTAAATATCCATAAATATTTTTGTTATTGTAAATCCAAGTAGTAAATGTATGGTACAAACGATAATACACTTTATGTTTCAGAGTTAAGGTCTAAAATCAAGTTACATGTTATTGCTGCCACTGTTTTTTTTTCCTAACACATCTAGTGCTATTGTTGATTGAAGAAAATCACTGTAAATAATATTATTTGTGCGCGTAACAAACATATCATATAAATTAGTTTCGAATTAGTCATTTGAAGCTCTCAACATATTCGGTTGTGCTAAGACTGACTAAGTTCTTTATTACACGTCAATGTTTTTGCTGGCGGCAGGTCAGCAACTTGTTTTAGTCTATTTCAAATAGTATCACCTAAATTTTGGGTTATTCTGAGATTTATTTTCATATCTGCGACATATCATTCTGCAATATAGATATTAATTTACGTATATTTCACATGAGGGTAAATAAATATGAATAATAATATTCCACAACTTTCACACAACGCAACCTAGTCCGAAACTAAGCAGAGATTGTACTATAAGCATAGTTGTCTATTCTAGACTCTAGACAACTGATAATCATACTTATATATATTACTGAATATACGTATGTATATAAAATTTAAAGAAAACACCACCTGCTACAATTCTTTCACACTTCTCTAGCTTTGTTTACGTTCATAAATCTGGCCTTACACTCACGCCCGTGGCGAGTATTACTCACCTGACCTTAATGAAGAACGTCACTAATAAGGTCAGTGTAGGTCCTTCTTGGACGTAATATTAACCCCTCCCAGCGTTTCCACTTACTATGCGTTTCAAATAAGACTAGGAACGTCAATGACCTCTATCTGTCAGATGTCACTTGAAAAGTACGGTCCACAAGGCCAATTCGTTTAAGACTTTTTTTCATTTTGAATAACTGCGACTCGGTAAAACAAAAAAATAATAAAAATTGATACGCGAATAAGGGTTTCGTTGCAGACCGCATTTTTCAAGTGACATCTGACAGATAGAGGTCATAGACGTTCCTATTCTCATTTGAAACGCATAGTACCTATATTTTCCTTAAAAATACCTTATTTAGACTCGTCATTCAATCCATTCAATATGACCAAACCACCTAAGCAGTAGAGCCACCTTAAGTTTCTTTTTCAAAATTGAATGCAGTGTTTTGTCGCAAATGTAAAAATGATTTAAAGCTGCGGCTACGCATGCTCTTAATAGTTAGTGCAACACACCCCATCAACATAAAAGCCTTTAAATTTAATTTTATACGTTCTTTTGGCATTTTTCGTTGTTGATTTAATTTGTAGCGTGTGTAGCCACAGCCCATCTTAACTATCCATCTTCGTACCTGTTTCTATAACTAATATTTAACGATACCATAAGTTAACTTTAGGATTATTTAAGTATCCTAACTCATAATCATTGTAGTAACATATTTTACTACAACTCGAAATATTGCGAATCGAATTCGCGAAACCGCGATATTTGCAATGTTTCTTTAGTAAACAATCATCTATTTATTAATTGATTTTAACTTAGTTTTACATAATTTCGTGTCCCCAATTCATATCTCTAAATTTTAATATTATCAGAATTTTCTGATGCAACTTGATCTACTATCGAAAATTTTGCTAAAATTGAATTTGATAGAAAAGGATGTATATAATTATATTGATTTATAATGTGTTTAGTAATAACGAAATTGTACATTACTCCTAACGCGCGTTAAAGCAATACGATTATAATTATAGTGTTAATACGATAACAATAAGTATTAGTATGTATTCAAATTATCGTATATTTCAGTAGATTAAAAAGCTAAACGACTCCGTTTATTGTTTTGTCAGAACTAATAAGTGTTGGAAGATTTTATAACAGAAAAAGCTGTATAACTGTGGAAGAAAACCGCTGTCCCATTGTGTTAAGTTAATTTTCTATCAAGGTAAAAAGCCTACTACATGGTATTCAGGGTCCCGTAGCCAGGGCATGGCCCGTTGCATTCAGGCAATCTCGCTCCGGGAATTTATTACACTACCATAAATAAGGGAGGGTCGCTGAATATCATAAATAAGGAGACTAAAATCTATATTGTTTAGAGAGAGTACTGAAGATTAAGCCACATACTTATTTTTACTAAAAGTTAAAACAGGAGATTATGATCAGTTGAAGACACATAAGTAATAATCCAATTAATGTATTAACTATCTAGTTATGATAAGGAAAATTCTCTGAATTTCTTTAACCCCATTGAATGCATAACAAACTGAAACAATCGGAACCATGACATCATCCAACACTTCTTTCATAATAAAAACTTAAATATTGTTATTAAATAGATGACCATCTTCAAGATAAATAACGTCTGCACTTTGGACCTCCATATAATACATAACTTATCCAGTGGGTGTGTAAACATATTTGTATAAATTATAAAATAATTACTATTAATTATTATTATAGTCTATGTCAATTACCTATAATATTATATCGTTATTATTAATTATGTAGTGGCGGGCGGTATGACTTAAAGGAGTAATCATTCGGTTATGGAATTTATTCGATTTTTAAAGACACATAAATGTATAATGTAAACATATTTATATTAAGTACCGTATTTTCCTTCCTATCCTACAAAATATTCTGCTTAGGATGAATTTACGTAAACATAAAACTTTATGAAAATCTTTCTATCGCAATAAATTTGTAATTAACTAACATCAATAACACATATTAATGTAAATTTCTTGAATCCTCAGTGACTTCACATTTCTGCACGCCACTACAATATACCTACTATTATTATGTAATTATACTATTATCTAATTTAATAAACGATCAACGAGTAGTAAACCGGCCTAAATAGTTAACGAAAGTATCGAGATATAATTATAAATAATAAATTTAATTAATTAGTACATAATCTATAGCTGACGAATGTTTGTATGTTGAACCGCATGCGCTAGCGCATGTCTTGTAACGTTTTGTTGGAAGTTGGGGAAAGTGAAAATTCACGTATCCGCGATTATTTTTCTTTACTATATTTATAGTTATTTATTTAGAAGATAGGTACTTAGCCATTATTTGTGAAATAAAAGACAGCATATATTTTTTATTGTATTCGTACGTGGCCTATGAGGTGTGAAAATCATCATAGATTCAGTGTTAGAGAGAGATCAACCTACATAAAACGAACCCTTTTTCACAACGGCACAATTATAGTTTCAATACAGTACTGCCCTTGGTCTTCGACTTTATCAATTATATTCAAAGCTGCACGACTGTTTACGGCAACGATTTAATTAACTAAACTGTTAAACAGAATAAAGAAAGCAGCTTAAAATTTCAATAATTATGCAAAACAAATATAAAATCTAAAACGTATTGTATACCCGCTCTTCAAGTATGGTTCGGCATGTAATAAATGTATATATTCGCCATAAGGTTATAATATATCATATTCGTGTAACTAGTAAATTAAAAGCTTTAAAATATAACTTTAATGTAATTATCTTGCCACTGTAACGTTGGTAGATTAGTGTTTATTTTATCCTCCTGTGAAATATGTTTTTAAATTTAAATAATACTATCCGAAATTTATATAAAATTCAAACATTTTGATTTTGTTCAACTAAGTATCGTCGTTACATTTATAATGTTTATTTAAATGTATGTATGCTAAATGTGCCTAGAAAATAGACAACACATTAAATGTAAACAACGTTTTGCCAGATATTATACAAAAGATATTATTTTGATAGATATTAAGTATTTTTTATCAAGCATGTAAGTAAAGTAAATTGTGAGTAAGTAAAGAAACAAAGATTTTAATTTTTGCATGTCCATAAAATGTTAATTATAAAAGAGTTCGTATAATTTATCAGTCTGTTAAAACGCAAGCAAACTGTAGCTATAAAATAGTATATATTTAGAACTAATAATTATATTAACATCCTTTTCTATCCATTTTAATTATGAATCTCGCAGCAAATTATTTAAAAAAATAATTTTTATTGTCTCCTGATTCCATAATGAATCTTAAATAACTGAAATCAGATTTGATTAATTTGTAGGTATTTAAAAGCAGAAATAAAATATCAATGGTAATTTTAAATAAGTGTAGGTGCACACTAGTCCTAACTACGATTCTTTTCACAGTAAAGCTATGTCAAGATTTGCCAAAACAATGTTTACTAATCTATTTATTCACTACTCCTTTAATACTATAAAAATAAATTAAAATTTAACAGTTATTAGTGTGTGCCTATATTCATAATTGTAAAGGTGGATAATGATAATAAGAGCGATGCGTTACATTTTGGTTTAATATTGTATGCGGAACCAGATATGTATGCAAAACAGTATTTACTAAATTGGTCACTAACAATAATCAACTCAAGCTCATCATTCAAATGGAGTTTGTAGAATTAATTTTGCCCAAATTTAATAATAATCACCCTCTAAAGATTGTAAAGAAGTTTGACAGATATTGAACAATAGGCATGTGGACTGTGTATGAATATCAAAATATGATTAGTCCCTCAGTTAGATAATAAAAAATAAAACACAAGTATTTTTTTTTCTTTTTCAAATTGATGGAAAATTTCTTAGATTAATTGATATTTTTATTTTGTACAGAATAGACACAAAGTAAAAGTATATATTAAGGAAAAGGTGCCACGGTTGCCCGCGAAATTAAATTTTTTCGTGTCCCTTCCACCCCGTATAAGTTTGTAAACGCGCATTATAGTTCAGGAGAGGGGGCTTGTGACGTCATTATTCAGTATAAACTGTTGGGGATAGTGACGTCATGCGACATTTTGACTCGATGTATCGTCGTTATTTTTTGATTACGTGAAATAAGAATAAATATGTGTCAAGTATTTTCTAGTAATCTAGATGAGGGATTAAAACTAAAAAGTCCACTCGCCTATTTAAGAAACTCAGCCGGGTTGCGTTTATTATGTTCGCATTACTTACTGGTTTCCAAGCCTTATGTTCGCAGATGCTCCAATCAGCACCCACCCTAATTCAATTACAGTTGTGATGTGGACTGATATTATTAATTATAAATAATGCCATCTCAATAGATTGTAACGTATTGTTATTCGCAGTGTAAATAAATTGTTAGCAAGTATGAATTAATTCGGCCCCAATACAGTACGAAAATAATTATCGTGGAATTTTAATGTAAAATAAACGTATATATGAATCGAATGTTCTGTTTTTTATTTAATTTAATATTTGGGATTTTCTTAGATGTAAAATAAAAAAACATTTTTAATTCATCGGCGAGGCTAAAACTAATAATCTATGGGTAGGTGAGCCAAAACCAAGGTAAGTAGGTGGAGGCAATTTTACCCTGTATTACAAGTTAGTATGCACAGTTTGGCATCGTAGCTTAATTTCACTTCCACAGCGCATGACTACTAGTGATGTGCAACCCACATTGCTAGTAAGTTTACATACATAACACAGCACAGGTACCTATGTGGTATAATTAATTTGGCAGATGAACCCGTATGACAAAATAATCTAAAGATCTGCAAACAAGTGCCTTAAGTCTCAAGCGCATCGTTGACTTTGCGAATCACGGATTCGTAGCCAAAAATTTCAACATTGCAATATCTCTTTCAGACTTCTGAAAGTTGATTTATTTTCTACTAGGTACCTATCGTAAAGTTCATAGGTGTTTCATTTGACAGTGAAAACCACACTACTACTATCATCCAAAAAAAATATTACAAATACTCAGGTATATTTTGATTGAAGATATAAGTTTTATGGGTAGGTAGGTACCTACTTAGTTTTGAGGAAAAACTTTGGGCCTGCTACTGTGATAACCTGAATTGATATTGCAAGTAATTTGGGTGGATATTATGACGTGATAAATCTAAGGGCGCCTTCAAATTACCCGCAAAGAGCCGCGCGGTGGCAGCGCGGCTACAGCGCTGCCGTCGCGCTGCAACCGCTAGGTTCGAGCATCATAATGTTGTACATTAAGTTTCAACCTCATCGATAAATTATTGTTCAAACTGATTTTCGTTCATGAATCATGTCTGAATAAAAACACGTACCTACGCATCATCACTAGTCGATTGATGAACCGATGCGCGGCCCGGTCACAGCGCGGGTGTAGCGCTGCAGTCGCGCGTTTTTTTAAGTATTATAATATTATGGATTAACATAGCAGCGCGACGGTAGCGCTGCAGACGCACGGCACATGGCGGCAAGTTTGAAGGCGCCCTAATATTCACAATAATGTTAAATCATAATTATCATACAATATTTATATGTCTGTCACCGTGCCGGCAAGTCGGCTCTTGATAAAGATCCAATGTCGCGGGGTTATCACTATTGGTTTGTCAAGCTCACGCGAAATAGATAGAACTGTTCGGAATAATGGAATGTGTTTAGGATTCCGCATGATTAATTTAAAAGCCGGGGCTAGCTAGTCGGTCGCATTCTTAACAATTTTGTAGATAGGTAATGTTTGTTAGGGTTAAAAGTGCTTAGGCCCTAGTAGGTAGATACTGACATTTGAAACCTGCTGCTTCCATGGTCCTCAGTAAATCTCATGTTGGATTTTATTAATTTTTGACAGAAATAACAATAGCCAATAGAAAACCACGGGATAGCTAAAACAGCTGTGTTGCTTGATGCATTGCAGACAGATACCTAAAAGGTTAGAAACGTTGTAGAACATAAGAAGTTCGTGCCCCTTTTTAAGCATATAACTACGCATAAGGACTGTGAGATTTGACAAAGTAAAAGTTTATATACTTTTTGACTGGCCTGTTGGTCTAGTAGTTAGTGACCCTGACTGCTATGCCGGAGGTCGTGGGTTCGATTCCCACACAAATGTTTGTGTGATGAGCACGATCCTTTTTTTCTTTGTCTGGGTGTTATTTTATCAGCTGTTTAGTACCTACCCATAACACAAGCTCTGCTTAGCTTGGGACTAGATGGGGTTGTGTGAAAGTTGTGGAATATTTATTTATTTATTTATAAACGAACCAATAACTTAAATGGACCAGTGTTCTTATGATGGTCATAATACGGTCTCTTTTAAAGGTTATTATGGGCACGGAGTTGACGGAGTTGTGCAAGATTTGGCACACATGGTTTAAATTTAAATGGAGGTAGCGCAGAAGCCTAAAACGGTCGAACTTTGACCATGCACTGAGCTAAATCAAGTACTTTTTGTATCTGTCTGTATGACTGTATAGTTTTCCTACACTACACCAAATGATTTGAATGTAGTTTGCTGGTGCCCCTCAGTTTTACCCACACCTAACGGTCGGAGTGTAATGTTCTTAGAATTTGTCTCACAAATGTAGAAAAAAAAATCTAGTACGACTGGTTACAGAGATAAGAGCGTTCAAAGAAACAAACTCGACAGCGACACAGCATAGAAATCACGATGTTTACCTAAATTATGACCTTAGATTCCACCCGTATGTATAGATTAGGAGCGGGTGGTTCGCTGATACGCAATGAAAGGAGCACTATTAACATCGTTTAACAAGAGAATTAAAACTGATTCGAACCAAACAGGGCAGGCAATAGGAGGTCATGCCCCGGGATATCCATGTCATGCCCCGGGATATCCATGTCATGCCCCGGGATATCCATGGTTAGCAAAGACATTTAACACTTAGAGCACAGTCTAAAAACATACAGTCGTCCGACGAAGCTGTCTAGACAGGGCAATCGTGCGGGGTGCGGGGGTGAGACGCGGGAAAGCCGCTCCCGCACTGCGAACAAACGGATGTTCGTAGTGCGGGAGGTATTATTCAAGTCTAACGCGTGTAGAAGATGTCGGCATTTTTCCAGAGATGAAAGGCGTCGTCCTACTGTATTAATATTTATACTGTGCTTATAGTAAGTGTTGAATGTCTTTGCTAACCATGGATTTCACGGGACATCACCAACAAAATATTCATCCGATATTTCTGTCCTAGTGGTCACAAGTCAAGTCAAGTCTATGAGCTTAATTTAGTACGCTCCGCTGCCGCTCCAATATTGCTATATTATTATTCAAGATGGCGTTACTGAGACATCAGATCAGAGTTTTTCTATAATACTTATAACATTTCTTCGCATTTCTATAGTACTTATCTTAAATCTCTTAGCTGTAAGTAAATACGTACCTATTTGTGACCACCGCCTTTTTCAATACCGCCTCTGGACTACTTCTTGTGGGGTTACGTTAAGGATGAAGTGTACAAAACAAGCTATGACACTGTTGTAGACCTAAAAGTAGCCATAGAGACAATGTCAACGCAAATTCACCACATGAAGATACAAAATGCAATTGTAAGATCGGTACCTAAACGTGTTGACTATTGTATTGAAAAAGGCGGTGGTCACTTCGAGCACCTACTAAAATAAATTAAAGTATGTGGAAACAATGCATTTTATTCATTTTAGACATCATGTTTCATACATACATTTACTGCTTAAGACCTATACAATCGATATCTAAATAGAAATAGTGTAGGTTTTTTTTTTTCAAAATAACCGGGTTCGATTCCCGAACGGAGTACAGATGTTTTTTAAAATGTATGAATGCAGTTTTTCTTGTTATTAAAATCGATGACATGGTTCCTCAGAACAGATCTTCGTATGTCTTATAGTTTCAGACTTTCCCATACTGACCGATTTGAATGAGACACCCTGTATATGTGGACTTCAAGACAAGTTACGGTGACTACAAGACGGGGTACAGTGCACGTCACATCTCTGCGATTGCACTCCGATTCGGAGTGTATCTAGGATGACGTCATGCGTCTAAGTAGGTTCGTATTAGCTATATTCGGAGTCTCCGAATAGGGCTAATACGAAACTACTCAGCTGTTTGACAGTAAAATCGTTGAACACTCTGCTCAGTGAGCATCACTATGAACTGTCAACTCAACGGAAATATGCAATACCCTGCAGGTCGGTAAATCATGACTAACTTATTCGTTGAAGCAGGATAAGCAGCAACGATTTCGCCATCATACATTATGTTTCCGATAAGCTCTGGCGCTGATACTAGCGTGGTCCGTTATGCTCAGCTTAACATATCACATACCTACAAATAATGTAGGCACTGGTATGGTGTTACGACTCTGTTCAAAATTCTTTGCGAAACCAAAAAACCCTAATAGCCCTTGCACTTATTCTTGACATACCTAAGCCTAACGCCATGCGCCAATTCGAACGATTTTAAAATTTTAAATAAGTTTTCGTATAATTTCCATATTGGTTAGTAGTACAATTCATTTAATAAATTAATTGCGTTAACGTGATTGAATGCTACCAGCATTCAGTCGGTTTGCAAAATTAAAATAACTCTTAAATGTCGAAAGATTTTAACCCTAAACCTAATATCGACGGAGGCAAATCTTGCGTGTTATGCCAAATAATGAAATAACTAATTCCGGAATAGGTACGTAGATTTTACAGTGTTAGATATTAATCTTACTCAATTGCTATGAGTAATTGAGTAGGTACTCACCTAAGTATCACCACAATTACACCATTATTTTCGTTCTAGTCCTGAAAGTTTCAGTACCTTATCATTTTATTTCACTGATGATGAAATACTAGACAAATCCGATACCATCTCAGTTCCTTTAAACCAAATAACAGCTGTCGTATAATACAATAGGTACGTGACGAAGTCAGATGAATGAACGTAGTATTAATCGTCCAACTCAGAAAAACACAATAAAAAACAAACCCTATTCCCAGTCACAAAAGTATAAAATAGAGCGGAACCCGCGTACAACGCGTGCCGTTGTCAGTGACCACGCGAAATAGGGGTCCGGGAGCTAATCGCAAACGCGCATGCGTCAACTGTGGGGTAACTGACAGTCTCTATTCACCCACGCGACCGGCAACTAAACGTTCCCCGAAAGGAATATTACGCAAAATAATAACTAAAATAATTTCTTTGTGAAAAAGCAACTAAAATGGCTGAAGTTAAAAAAGTGACGGAACCAGGAGAAACCATTGGGCTGTTGGAGAAAAAAGTAAGTGGTTTTTTTAGAAATGTCAAGTTAAGGTCAAAGGTTTTGGGGTGGTCGTGTGACGCAAGTTGGTATTTAGGGTCGAATTTCGCCTGTTTAGTGACGTAAATCGTAAGTAAGTTGTATACTTACAAAAGTTTGTATTTTTAAATTGAAAAGCGATTAAAATCAGAAGTTTTTAACTCATCACGTAGGTCATGAGATGGTTGAAATTGTTCACAAACACAGAATTCTGCCTATTGGTACTTAAAATGTGAATCATTGCTCAATACTAGGTTATTAAATTGTGTCAATTTTGTGATGCTAACGCGTTTTCTATCAAAATACCGCGTGTTTAATGCATGTTAACTATTGCTTGTTATTTTAGTAAATAGTTGATGATTTTTTGCATTGAGTACTTACATATCCAATAAAAATTTCAACATTGAACAAAATAATATAAGCAGCGAAAACATTAAATCGTCAAAATACCTTACCTCAATCACCAGCGGGTAAAGAATGCACCTAAAATCAATATTATGTTCGTCGAACTTTAAAAATATACTTACTTAACAATATTTGCAAACCAAATTATCACCTTACTGAACATGTATTGGGAAAATCCCACCAAAAATAGCGAATAACTGCTTAATTTGCATTCAATGAAAACATTTCATTTAAATATTAACAGAAGGTATAAAACTAGCCAGATCCGCTTCAAAAACAAACAATAGTTATTTTGACACCCACAAATAACTATTGTTTGCTAAAAGAAAACGTTTTGTGAAAATCTCAGTTTTAGGTAATAGTGTTCTAATTTCAGCAAGTTACCTGCTATTGGCTGCTTTACTGAGTCTTGTTTAGTCTATCGATAAACATCGACCTCAACATTAGTCACAAGCCTTTTCCCAACTTCACTAATCTCTTCGATCGAAGCACTTCGTATAATAAATTATGATCGAACTTCACGTACAAATCTTCTGTTCTTCCACCTGGCGTTAATCCCTATTGTCAGAGTCCGCCTTCCGACTGAGCTTCCTCCACTATGTCCGATCTTCAACATTATTTTAGTTAGACCATTGGCTCACATGTCGTATTTAACGATATCCAGCTAGCGTCACCAACTTCACGTACAAGTAAGTTTGTGTATTAAGGTCGGATAACGGATTCCAGTCTAACCGGAATCCAGATGGATCTGAAAAACATTGCTTTTTACGGAGTGACTGCCTGTCTGAGCTCTACAAGCCAGAGGCTGGGTAACTCGAAGGTACCCTTTAGTTAGACTGGTGATTGGATTGACTAAAAGTACGTAGGTAATGATAATGATGATAATTACGTAAGTAATTAGCTAAAAATAATTATTGAGTTACTGAATTTTATGAGAGTAAATTTATTCAGTCTCAATAATTATTGTCCTTAAAAAGTAAATAAACCACTTCTTTCATAAAAAAATCTCAGTGGGTTAGATGGAAATCTTGATCTTGATATAGGTACAGTTTATAGCAAAAATAAAAATTGGAAAAACTTGTCAGTTAGGTAAAGCCGACGAAAAATTTCTACTTTGAAGGGTTCAGGACCATGGACTGAAATTATGGTGTCCAGATGTGCGATAATGCTCATTTCCACCCTGTATAACTATATTAGGTATATATCTTCATAATAATATACATGTAAGTCATTATAACTGTTCTACAGATATATTCAGATCTTTTTAAGATACGGACAAATGTTTAACATAAATTCATCATTAATTTTAAGGGATCAGCTTATTTTTCGCGATTTCATTTGAGATTTGATCCCATGATAAAAGTTGATCATTTTCGTCTTAAGATTCGTCTATCCTCACCTGGATCATTCTACATTGACTAGTAGGTTCTTACGTAGTGTCTAAGACCGTTAACTTAGCAGAATTGACACAGAGTTTTGTTATTTTGAAGAAGCGAGTTTCTATGTTTCCATTGGTAATCCTAGAAAACTGAAATCAGTGGGGCCCAAAAGTAATAACCCTGATTATCACGTAGGCCATGGGTAATAGGCCATGGTGGCCAAAATAATATGCAATTTATATATGTATAGGCCTGTATTAAAATCTGATATCGAAAATATGAGAAGTTTTGAGGATAATTAAATAGTAGGTACCTAATTCAGGACATTTGGTGTGCGTATGTGTATAGTACTACTTATAGACTTTATTTTGTCGTAACTACCTACGTAAAAAAGTAAAACCGTTATTACCCCCTAATAAAAAACGCGGATTTCCTACCTGTAGGATCAGGTTTGGCAAAACTTTATTCAAGTTACCATTAAGAAATGTTAAGTTGTCATGGGCCCTTTCGGGTACAGCTTAGTTCGTAGGAGTGAGAAGTAAGATCGAATAAGTTGAGAAAACAGCCACTATTTAACACAAATAATAGCATAGCATAAACATCTATACCCATAAGTTCCTCATAAATAGGTAATTAAAATACCATGTTTACTTATTCAATATACTCATTTTGCCAAACAAATGATGTATTTGACAGAAGCCTGAAAGTTTGAAAACCTGACATGTGCAAAAGGGCACGTACACAAACCTATAATCGAATGATTAAATCAATGAATTTCAAGAACACCTCACCAATTTCATCATGTACAATAATTGACAGGTTGATACCGACGTACCAAATATGGCGTAACTGCATTTTATAACCACATTCTGCTTCGGAGGTGTGTCTCACTAGTTACGCATAATTCTGCGTAAATGACGTCAACTGAGTTCCACTTGAGTCGAACCTGTCTTATAGTGGGACATTGCAGGTCATTACAAGCCGTACCTGCCTCCATTTTAAGCATTTTATCATCAGTTTCCAGAGCTGAGTTATCTATCACAGCTTTTGCTAGTACACTGTTATCAGTAACCTTTGAAGTGTTTTGACCGCGCCCCCGCCAGATTAGAGGAAGAGCGAATTGTTATCTTAATTGTTGGTACAATGTTAGGTACATTATTTTAGACTTTACTCTCTGAATGTTAAGGTTTATTTTGTGTGGAAAAGGGGTTGGTGACGTCAGAAGATAACACTGCTGTTTTTGGAGTACACCCACGTGTATTTGGTGTAGTGGGTGGTATGTATTGGTGGGTGGTGAACTCCAAAGGTCAATTTACATTGCAGATTACTTTCTACTATGTAATGCCAACGGCACTCTCTCGCATTAGGTACTGGTGAAACTCATATCTACGAGTAAAAAGAGTTAATTAATTGGGAAAACTCTAGAATTTGAAGTTATTTTTTTTCGAACATAGTGGGTGATCAATACAAATGTGTTTGAAGCTTCACGTATCATAGCTATACGCGACGTCATGAGTAATCTAAATATCAAAAAATCTGCTGATTCAAAGACACTACAATAATGAAGTCGGAGACGAAAATGTAAGACAAAATTGTTTGATTTTTACGAGGTTGGTCCTTTAGTAAAAGTTGTTTTAAATAATCATGAGTTGGTATCCACTTTCACCCTTTGAAAGGGTTTTTAGTAAATTTATTCTTAGAAAAATCATCAACAATCAACCTGATCACCAAAAAATATTTTCAGTCTCAATCAAGTTCGTCAAGAAGCCCGCCCACGTAACGGTCATGATGATTATATTGAAGGACCGGTTAACGGAAACGAACGCAATAAGGTTGAAATTTTATTAAATTTCTTATTTCATACCATAAATAATGAACGAGAATATTGCAAGTAAAAAAACAGTAAAATTAAAAACAAGTAAGTTAAAGTAAACTTTTGCAACTAGCTCTTGCTTGACTTCACTGGACTTTAACTATTATTTTGCAGGAATATTGTAGGTAATATTTGGATAAAAAAATATCCTATATCGATTGTAAACCAGCCTATTCAGTAAAAAAATCCCATCAAAAACTGAGGTACTTAAGTGAGCTCTGTTAACTTCACTTAGGTACACTTTAAGTGGTAATTTTTACATAATACAAATCTGCTCAGCTGTTAAACTATGCTAATAAGTAATAAATAAACAAACTCATATTGTTATAATATAGATAATATAATTAATAACACAAGACATTAGTGCTCATCTAGTTTTTCGCTAGGTACCTACATCGCTAAGCGATTGGTCAGAAGGCTGGTAAGAAGTTGGTAAGAAGGGAAGGAATCGCATTGTTGATTCTCTGGTCTAAATAATATATGGTCCATATTTAGACCAAAGAATCAACATTGCGATTCAACTATGGGAGGCTAAAAGTCTTTTAGGCACTTTTTGCGTTGAAAGCGATGTTTGAAAAGCGAAAATTAGATAGATTTTGCTAAGATGGCTCAGCAAAATCCTGCGATATTTAAAATAATAAATAGTTACTTACTTATTATGATCCTGAGAAGATTTTTATATTACAATTGCTTAAGCATCAAAAAGCATTAGGTATAACCTAAAGTTTATCATTGCCAGATAAACTGTGGAGATAGTAGGAATTACCGTGACGTCAGTATCGACCTACGTCATAGCACTTCTTTTGTTTTCCTTTTTAATAAAGAATGCCTTTATTCTTTGAGATGGGACGCAAGGAGGTACAAGATAATTATGTAGATATAGAGGGATAATTCCAATCATCGTTGCACTAAATGCCCTAGTCAAAAGGAAATTAGTTTTATATGATCCTTCCAGGGCTTTGTTATAGAACATTGAGGGTTAGTTAGTTTCTTGGAGGACCGGTCTAGGCTTTTGACTTAGCATCGAAGACCAGAAGATGTAGGTACTTACTCCAAGATCACTGGATTCAAGAGTCACAACTGAAAATGATGGCATGATTTAGGAATGATGAAAAAAACCATACTTATTACTCAATTCTTAATCTCAAAAAAATAATACTGCATATTCGATTTATGTGACAAATACCAATCTTAATCATAATTATGATAATGATGTTTACACACATATTCCTTAGATGACGAAGCCAATAAAAATCACAGCTAATGAAAACAAATTAATAACTATTGATACCGCAATTATAATTTACGGTTTGTTTAGTGAAATAATCCGTGATTTAAAAGAAATGCGATAAAATTCTAATATGCCGCTATCAGAATAAGGTTCTACAGTACGGGTTATTCGTGATAAACCCGTATTTACCCAATGATTAGTACCATTATTGACCCTCTAACGTTTGACTTTAAGGTTAAATAATCAAGTCATTTATATTTTATTGATCATTGATAGTAATGGGCTAGTACCGTGTGTCGATCTTAAGTATGTACCAACTTAACTAAGTATGCGTCTTACTTACAAAACAAGTTCGAATCTTCGAGTGCTCGAGTGAGTTATTGTACTTTGAACTTTATTCAGTGCATAGTAAAATTGAATACTTACTAAATTGTCAACTTACGTTTTTTTGTAGTACTTAATAATAAAAGAGCAAATAACAATTAATAGAAAAAAATGTTTGAGTGGAAAAGAATGCCTATTAAACCTTTATTTTCTTGTTCAATTATATAATATGTAATAACTACAATTAAATTAATCGTTTCAGCTGTTTTAATGCATTATTTAAGGCAAACCGAAAACAAACGTCTTCACATTTTACAATTTGAGTGGATGAATGAGGATATAGCTATGTGTTTGAGGATTTAGTGGTGGAGTTTTTTTGGTGGTTGTCGTGGTTTTAACGGTCTGGTTATTAGTGTTATTACGGATAGGTACTACCTACTTTCCAACATTTCAAAAAAAAAATGTCCTGACATTTTATTACGATACGAACATAACAGAATAACAAATCTGGCAAATCGTTCCAGCCGTCCTCAAGTAATAAATACTTTCTCAAAATAATATGCGAAAACTAATTGACCGCGTAAAAATACATTATAACCGTTATATTAACTCTGGCTATGGAGCAAGCATTGGATGCGATACGGGGCCACATTTCCACTAATGAATGTTATGTTTGTCCCTTAGGAGTAATGTATTCAAATAAAGAAAGATACTTTTGATTGAAACACGCACGGTAAATAAAAAAATAACATGACAGCATTGCCTGCTTGTCTAATACCTGCTAAAGGTGTATTGATTTTTAATTACCTTTTGTTGTGTATGCACTACATTTGCTTCACAACCAGTTCTTATAGGGAATCTTGGGTTTTATAAGAAACCCAATTTGATCTAATTTATATGATTTTAATGACTGAATTTCCCAAAAACAACTGTTTTTTGTAAAACCAAAACATGCGGAAAATAGTTCCTAATTCAGCATATGCCTAGCCTTTTCCCAACTGTGTTGGGGTAGAGTTCCAGTGGAACCTGACCTCTGTCTGAGTCTAACTGACCTCCACAGACTGACTAGACAGTATACAGGGTGTTACGGACATGCCCACCATGATTTCTTTATACAATGATTCTGGACATTGCGTTGGAATTTTTCGTCGGTTTTCACTTCTTTCCCAGTTTTTCCTAATATTCTTTTTACTTTAAACTGTATCAAATCGTGATTTCTGTTCAATCTGTTGATATTTAAAATAAATTACTTAACTGATTTATTTAATGTTTAAGTAAAAATATCATTAGGTTAAATAAGAAAGAGTTTTTAGCAAAAATAACACCGGAGAAAAATGTAAAAATTAGAAAATAATCGACAAATAATTTCGTACATGTATATTATTATGTATAATAATTTACTTACATACATATAATATACACAGAGGAAATATTTGTATTTTTATATGTAACGAATAAACTTAAAGACTACTGGACCGATTTAAAAAAATATTTCTCTATTGGTAAGCTACACTATCCCCGGGTGACATAGGCACTTTTTATCCTTGTATTCCCACGGGAACGGGAACTACGCGGGTGAAACCGCGTGACGGCCGAAAGTTATAATAAGTAAACTATAATGTACAGAACCCGTCATGATGTCCGGATGTGCGTGAATATCCCTGCCATCCTGTATATTCGTCAGTGCCAAGTTCAAACAATTACGAGTATTTTGAGATGCACAAAGAATCTCTTTATAATGAGTTGTTATAGAGCTGAAATAGCGTCTGGGTAGAAGATAATTAAATTATTATTTAATTAACAGGGCCTGTCTAAAACATATGTTTGTTGTGCTAAAAATACTCCACTCTGGTAGATACAGACGCCTGGTAGGCACATGAAGCTATCCAAACCTGTTTTTAGGGTTCCGTAGTCAACTAGGAACCCTTACTAGTTTCGCCATGTCTGTCTGTCCGTCCGTCGGTCCGTCCTCGCTTAATCTCTGTGACCATTAGCACTAGAAAGCTGAAATTTCGTACCAATATGTGAATTAATCACGCCGACAAAGTGGTAAAATAAAAATTAGAAAAAAAATGTTTTATTAGAGTAGCCCCCCTATATGTAGGTACATATGTAAAGTAGGAAGTGATTTTTTTTTTAATTTCAACACTTACGTGTGATATATTGTTGGAAAAGTATTTAAAAATGAATAGGGGTTTACTAAAGTCATTTTTTGATAATGTCAATAATTTCGGAAATAACCTCTAACTTTTGAACCCTAAGTTTAGAAAAAAATCTGAAAAGTAGAACTTTATAAGGACTTTCTAGGAAAATTATTTTGAACTTGGATGGAAACAGTTTTTATACAAAAAAGACAAAAAGTTGTACAAAATAATATCTGGACTAAGTTTGTAGTATAATCGTATATGCAAGCATTTTTTTAACTTAGTTTACATATTCTACGGAACCCTACACTGAGCGTGGCCCGACACGCTCTTGGCCGGTTTTTTCACAATAGAATATGGACCTTAGTCTTTTGGAATAAAGTTGGAAAACTATCAAAACACATTGGGGTAGCTTGATGTGCTGGCCTCAGTATGTACTAATTTTGACGATAAATGATAAATTCTCTAGAAGTATAAAAACAATTTGGTTTCCACAAAAATATATTTTTTACTAGTAACTAAGCAGTAGGTACTTGAATCTATTCCACAAAAACATCACAACGTTTTTCTACAACGCCATTATTTTAGTCCCAAGTTAAGCTTGAGAGCTTGTGTTATGGGTACAAACAGCTGATAAACATAGTTATATATTTCTAAATACATACATATTATAGATAAATTACACCCAGACACAGAACAAAATAATGATCGTGCTCATCACACAAACATTTGTCCTGGGTGGGAATCGAACCCACGACCTACGGCATAGCAGTCAGGTTCACTAACTACTAGACCAACAGGCCAGTCAATCTATGTTGAAATACTTTTTTTATCACATCTATTCAAAAAGAGCTAGTTTATTCCTCGTAAACAGGAACCAAAATAGCTCATTAATCCCTAGGGACCAAAATTGATCTGAATTTGGAATGTGGATATTGTTAGTAAATGTTTCATTCAGCAAAGAGGTGAATCACAAACCATGCGGGAACAATGTATTGAATATGTGACTGGCTGAAAAACTGAGAGCGGGCCAAATTTAAAAAAAATTGATGAAAATAAACAACGTGCGAAATTAAATGCATTCTGCTTTCGTTCGTAGTTAATTCACATTCAGATTTTAGAATTATAAAAAATGAGTGCGTCTTCCTCAAGTGAAAGTATTATATTGACTCCAGAGAATATTGTATCGGACGCTAAAAATGTGATGGAAAATCTTTTACCTACAAAATCCCGTGAACAATATGTCAAAGCATACAACAATTTCATCCTTTGGAAAAATGCAATGTTCAAATAGGTATAAACATCAGCCTCTAATTATTTATATTTTATGTCTTATGGTTCTGAATTGTACGTAAATAAATTCTTGTTCATAAGTTGCACTTACTTATTTTCTCATAGAGGGTGATACAAAGTAGAGTGTCCACCTCGGGAGCAACACTATTTTAAGCTCGAGTGGCATACTTTTAATCCCTTGCTGCGCTCAGGATTCTAGTTAAGAATCACTCGCTCCGCTCGGGATTCTACTCTAGAATCCTTCGCTCCGCTCTGGATTAAAAAAAACACTCTCGCCTTAAAAATAGTTGTTTGCTCCCTAGATAAACAATCTACTATCTTGTATATACCAAAAAGATTTAAAAGACTATAGAGCGGGCATGTCAAGGAAATGTCACAGACTTTGATCCAATGTCTCAGTAACGCCATCTAGAATAATATATGAATATTGGAGTGGCAACGGAGCGTACTAAAAAAAAGTCAGAGACTTAGTGTCCGGCAGGACACACTTTTTCGGACGAAAATTTGGTTTGTGATGTCCGGTCTATAGGTATTGAATGCCTTTGGTATATACCTACATTACTATCTTTGAGCTAAATAAAACAAGAACATCCATATAGCAGTACTAGCATTTTGCTCGCTACTTGGTCCGCGTGCCTTTCATACTTGACATCTCCACCCCGTCTTAGTTTTGAAATTAGAATATAGCCTAAGACACACACAAATAATGTGGCTATCTATTGGTAAAAGAATTATAAAAATCGGTTCAGTAAATCTAGAGATTACCCTCTACAACTTACAACGTCACCAACTTTATGATATTATTATTTTTTCTTTTTTTTGTTTATTATTATTATTATTTTTGAGGGGAGTGTTTTATTTATTCACAATACTTAACTTTATACACTAGAAATGAAAATAAAATCTAAAAACTAAAAACTAAATCTAAAATATGGCGTCAAGAAACTCATCCGCATCGCTGTCCACTGGAAGTGTACCCAAAAGACTGGCAGCATTGCCACGTTGTATGGCAATGCTTATCCTTTGACCAAGGTAAAAACCAGCCTTTGGGTCACGCGAAGTGTCAATTAAGCGTCTCCTCAACATTGATTGCAGTGGTAAATCGACTTTTACAGTTTATCCATTTTTGTAATCAACGAAACCACATCATCGCTTAACAATGTCATAAACGTGTGATAGACAGAGCATTCTATATTTGAAGTAACAATGCATCTTAACAAGAGGAATGAGCAACATCCGGTAGTGCTAAGGTTGCTACGAAATTAATAATTGTAAACAACTTTACGTCCATGACTTGTTCAATTCAGATGGCACCTACTGTCAAGTGAATATTTTTGACAAGAATGGTTTAGTGGATTTTTGAGTAATATGGTCTGCCCCGTTGTCAAAGTCAAAGTCAAACTATTTATTTCAATTAGGCCCCTATAAGGCACTTTTGAACGTCGAAAAAAATTAACTTTAAAAATGATTCTAGTTGCCCCTTCCAAAAGTAGATTTGTATGGAGAAGAATGGGCAAGAAACTCCATACTTACTCTTTTAAAATAGATTTTACAAAACTTTGTATACATTACTAAGATTATATGTGAGGACGATGCACCCAGAATAAAAAGTACTATACTAAGATAGGTTTAAGCAAAAAAATAAAAAAATAAGCAATGGAGTTGATAATTACATGATTAAGTTGGTACAGCTAGATACATTGTGCTCACATATTTACAAATGTAATAACATTAATTTAAAAAAAAGTGAAATAATAAAACAATAAATTGTCGCAAGCACTACCTACTGCTGATCATGAGTTGGGGTCTTGGGAGACGGGCTAAACGTTTTTGAGTTTTTCAATCTGGAACTTCTCAGTAGCAGCCCAATTGGTGGCGCCGATTGATGGCAATAGGCTCTCTCACCATTACACGGGGCCTAAACAAAACTGGCGAAATGTGGCACATTTTTTTTCATAATTTATGATGATGACGAGAACGAATGTCATCGCGTAAGACAGCAGAAAGCTAATTCCCTTAACTAAAAACGTTCAAAATCTAGCTTTGCATTCTCATCTTAAATCAATGTCAAAAACGCAGGAAAATTAGACGAAGCTATGTTTGACAGATAGAGACAGATTAGAATTTGAACGTGCTCTAAAATAGGAGAATAACACAGTCAGTGTCTTTCCAACGACAATATTAAAATATAGTATTTTTTCCCTTTTGGCAACTGCCGATGTTGACTATTCTGCCAGCGTCAAGTAGGTAAATTATATTTTTAACCACCATCAGGAGCGGGCACTGCCAAATGAGAGCACGGTTTTGATGAACCTATGTGCTAATGACGTCTTGTTTGGATGGTCTGTAAAAGATTTTATTAGTAAGGCCTCAAAATATTATTCATAACTGTTTGTAGCTAGGTATTGTATTCACTAAGTCGATTATCACACTGCCCCGCATCACGCTGCATGTTGCGTGTCTCTGAACTGAATTGAACGCGCGTGGATGCATTTTCTGTGTGTTGGACTGTGCGTGTTTTCCATACAAACGGAGATACTTACAAGCAACGGAAGAACGCGCATCCACGCGCTACGCTGCATCATGCGGGGCAGTGTGTTAATCGCCTAAGACCAATAAAAAAGTACTACTACTTAAATTCTATGTTTTTCTTATTTTGTGGGTGGAAAAATATTATATCAACTGAAGAAATTAAACTTATTTTAAGTAATTGGCTTTGTCAAGTCATCAATTGTTTCTTGAATAATAGTCAGTTATTTTGTCTTGGCGTGACTAAAGCATCGAACTTTCTGTATGTAAGTAGGTAGATTAATAGTTTCAGAATGATAAATTGAAGGTTATGTTAGCTAGATTGAGTATGTAGGCCAAAAGAGTCGTAATAAAACTACCGCACAGACACGAAAATATAACTTTGGTGATCGAAGCAGCAACCCTAAATATAAATGCTGTACCTAGGTAGGTATGAATAAAAGTGCAAGTAATAAACTGCAGGTTTAATTTACCTTTTAAGGAAAATATCTGCATTCTTAGCGGTAAGCAGTCAATAAACTCCCCGTCCGCGGTAAATTACCCATTGGCTGAAAAACCCCCGACAACTTTCGACAGCAATACTCGTACACTGTACACACCATAATATATTTTATCGTAGTGCCTACACGGAAAGGTAACTTTAAATCTGTGCTCAATTTCCAATATTTTTTTCGTATGATAAGTTAATTGAAGTGAAAGGTCAAGACAATGAAGTGAAAGTCGTAGATTTTTTGTAAAGAGATCTAATATAGGTATTAAAATTTGTTGGGGGTTGGTCTTAATCAGCCCCCAACAATGGTAATACCTATTTATCTTTTATTTTAGCACCTGCATACCTTAAGAGGTACGCAGGTACCTACTAAAAGGAAGGTAATGATTTTACAAAATAAATAAAGGTACCTAAGTAAAAGGCCAAAGAAATGATAAAAGGGTCGTGTAAAAGATGAAGGAACCTTTCGACGGCAATTGAATCTAAGATAGACGCCCGAGGAAACGGTATAAAAATCTGACACAAGGTTAGTTTTAACCACACGAAAAGAATAAGTCGGGGGTCCGATTGCCTGTTGGGCCCGATTGCCTGTGGGGCCCGATCGCCTGTGGGGCCCCGTATCATGGATACAGCTGATACAGCAGTGTCTACGACTCTGGTCGGTACGTACCATCAGCCACGCTTGTGGTTAATCAGTTGGCAAACAAAATGCTGTTATAGGTACTACGCGTCTGGGTTTGGACGCCTGCGCTCGGTGCAAGCGATTATAGCCCTCAGGGTGCTTCATCGGAACTAAGGCCGACTGGACTTCGTAGTCTTAAAAACAGGAACCGTAGCAGCCCTATCATGGAGTGGCATGTGTATGTTATGTATTGTAGAATGTCTATTTGATAAACAGTCTTCCTATGTTTTGTGTTGTGTCTAAAAGCAGTGAACACGTTTATACATGAACGTTGGTGCAACTTCCCTCTTATTAACAAACGCGTTAGAAAGTATCATGACGTTATCCCCGAAGGGTTGGGCAGAGATCTAGGTAAATATACTTTCACATTACACCAATTAGTTATGCTATGTATACTTAAATAGGGGCGAGCTTTTTGGCTACCAACCTGCAACCAGGACCAACGACACAGGCTAATTTAGACTTAGAAAATAACGAATTTCAAGTACCTACGCTGATTAGTCAGGAGCCCGAAACTCTGACAGCCGCTTTATCCAAGGGGTATCGTGATGCCCTTAAACTGGCTAAACTGGAAGCGGACTCCTAGTTGGGAAAAGGCTAGGCAGATCATTAAAGTTCGCTGATTCAACAATGTGCCATTCCCACACACTTCACAACGAACAATGCCATCCATCTCTCCATTCATAATATCAGAGTACAAAAGTTATTATCCAATAACATTGAAACTATTTCAAGAGCTCAGTAATAAAGACAATAAATCTAAAGCCAGTGAAATGAACCCGTATAAAATGCATTAAGCAGAGCTTAGCTCTTATGTATAGATTTGCATCGAGATAAATTGTTTTATGGCATCATATGGAGGACTTAGACATAATTGAACTGGCGAAATGTGTGTTTATATTTACTAGTTAGCGTAGTTGCCGTTACCGTGGGAATACAGGAATAAAAGTAGCGAATGTCACTCGGGGAAAGTGTAAGCTACCCATCGGTGAAAGAATGGCTCAAATCGGTCCAGTAGTTTTAAGTTTATTCTTTACATACAAAATTCAAAAATACTGTTCGTTCTTCATAATACTAGTATACCTCTGCTTGACCCTTCCGGGAACAATCATAATCATAATCATTAATTTATTGTATTTCATGTTGTTTACAGGTTGTTACATTATGATAGTTTCAAACAATGAACCCTGCTAGGGCACAGCAATGTATAGGCGATAGGTTTTAAATAGTTTTAATTTATTTAACATGCTATCATTATTCATACAATTTGTTGATATAGATTAATCTAAAAATTATTAATTATTATACATTATTATGTCATTCTTATAAACTAAATAAATAAATAAATGATCATTTTCATATTATAATCTCATACTACAATTTATGTCATGTTGCAATGAGTCTAGATGTCATTTTTAACTCAGTTAATTAAATGTCAATAGATTAGTTTTACATAATATGTCACATTTTCAGATAAAATAAAATAGAAAGTAATCACTAAAAATACAGGAATGAGGTAGTAATGTAGCGGACTGATGTTTTATAGAGTACCTAGTTATGTATGTGTAATGTGATAATATAGGAGTGATGTTATTTAAATATTACCTATGTTTATCTAAATCTTACAGTTTTTTTTGTGTCCGAGTTTTTATGCCGTCGACAAATATCTCCCTGGCATGCCGCCGGATTCCTCACGATGTTTTCCTTCACCGTTTTAAGCATATAATTATTATACAATACGTACGTGAATCCGTAATATCAGAGATACGTGCCTTGGGTTCGAAAAAAGTAAAATAATTACTGTTTTGGAATGTATTTAACCTTCCATTCGTGTCAATTAGAGACACAATAGAAAGACAATGACAGCGCGGACACCGATGTCCTTTCGGGGTTTAATGAATTAAACAAAGTTGTTCGTGGTTAAGACTGTTCACTGTGTATTTAACCGCCGCTGTTTATAAGCGTAAGTCTCCGACATTCTGTATTATCTGAGAGAGTAAGAGAGTACATGTCCTTATTTATATTGGCTAGTGTTACTCCTTTTTGATCTCACATAGCCCCGAGAGATGGAGTGAGCTTATAGTAAACTGACAATCTCTAGCATTGGCATGAGATGATTCCTCACTTCTCCTACGTTTTAATTCATTCACGGGGACATTTTTACAGAATAGCACCTCTGAGCAACAATTTTAATATTCCATATCAGTTAAATTATATTCATATCATAGACGCACAGCCAAGGAGTGGAATTCCCTGCCTATATCAGTGTTCCCGAATGCATATGACCCCAAACTGTTTAAGTCGCGAGTTAATAGGCTTCTTTTGGGCAAGCTCGTTCCATCGTCGACCTCATCTCTGACCGCTGGACAAGAATGAGGTCAAGAGTAGACCCATTATAAATATAAAAAAAAATTGACATCATTATTCACCAGAAATTATTGAAGATTCAATTAAAACCTACAAAGGATTTGTTTTACCTACTGGAAAGTATGCCATACGGTTTTGCAGAGAAATGAGATACCATATAACCAGCCCAGGGCAACACGATTGCTTGAAAAATGCCAACCCCGCACTGCAACCCGTTCCGTGGTTCAGGCAGGGGCGGACTTAACTTGTAAAATTTTAAATTATTAAACAGTAACCACTTTCTAGTTGTTCTAAATAAATAGTGATGGAAGGGACATCCATCAGATCAGTACATGATCCTAGATTCCCATAGTTTCGAAAATTTAAATAGGCTTTCCTAATTTCTAAGTTTTTTCTGATATACATATAAAGTAAAAAAAAAAAATTGTATAAACTTAAAAACTACTGGATCAATTTGAAAAATTCTTTCACCTTTGGGAAGCTTTAACTATCACCGCGTGACATAGGCCTTGTATTCCCATGGGTACGGTAACTACGCAGGTGAAACCGCGTGACGTTTGCTAGTTCTTAATACTTTATAGGTATAAACGTATAACATCGTAATTTATGTTTAACCCAATAAATTACTTTCATTGAATTAATAGACATGATGATTATCTTATGGTTTTCAACTGTATAAAATAAAATACTAAAAAAAATGCAGCAATTTTAAAAAAAAAAAACAATGGCATAAAGAAAAGAAAGAAAGAAAGAAAAAGCATTTACTTGGATAGACACAGGCACACGTTAAAAATAAAAATAGGTAAAAAAAAGAATTAAACTAAAAAATAACAATAAAAATAAACAATAAGCAGCATAATGTAGTTGGTCAGTACCTAAGCTCAGCCCTGAAGTAGAATTGGCAGAGGTTCCCACAAACTTGTGGTTCGTGTAGAGAGAGCTATTATACGGCTAGGGACCTAATAAACTAATAGGTAACCTATACATAATTTGTAAAATTATACTTATTTACTTGCAGATCTTTTCCACTGCAGGTATTCGGAAAAATCCCTATTACCTTGAAAACACACTATTTTATGCATTTGAAGATTATGATGCGGTTTTCCCAAATTAAAAAAATCGATTAACAAACAAAAAGAAGCTAGGTATTTAGTTATTAAAAATAAGTTGATTATCTGTTATTTTGAGATAAGATTAGATAAAAACGGAATAGAAAGTGAAAATTGATTTAATAAGTTTAGTTGTTAAATAAACAACCAAGTTGATAGGCGGTTTTGAGTACTTTTATGTGGCCTACGCAAATGACCGACAGATAGCCTCGTGTGGTGGGTCGTCGAGCTCCCTGAAATAGGTTTGAGCTACACGATGTCTGAAGCATGCATGCCGTCTGTCGGGACAGGTCGGCTCAAAGCTGAATTGATTCTTTCTTCAAAAGGCTATTCCAGACTTTGCCCTGCATCGTGAGACTCGCATAGTAAATGAATATAATTTTATGTCTGGACTTTAAAAGAGACCATGACCCCTGAGTTTCTTTCGGCATTTCCTCTCAGGGATCAGTCACTTTGGAAATGCCATTTAGTTTAGTTTAAAAAAAAGACATGTAAAAGTATCTGAGAAGATCTACTTACAGAAATAAATATCATTTCATTTCATTTCATCATTTCATTTCATTTCATCATTTCATTTCATTTCGATATTAATTCTAAATGATAGTTATAAAATTTTATAATTGTAAGAAAAAAAATAACTTCATGCGTGACAGGGAGTCTTTATAAATTGTGAATGCTTGTTCTCTAAGAAAAAACTTTTGAAAAAAAAATCTGCTGATCAGTACCTACATTCTTTAAGGAAAAGTAGAAACTACAAAAAAAAAATAACTCGGAAGAAATAATCGCTTGTGATGATTAATTGTTACCTATTGATGTAATTTCGTAATTAGGAGTTTTACTTTTCCTTCTGCATGTTTTAAGCCCATCTAACTTAATATCCGGGTTTAAAACAATCGTAGGATGAAATAGATGCTTACTTTGTTCCGAACAACAACATTCCTCGCGAATTCTAAATTTGAAATGCAAGCACATATCGCAAATTCTTTATGTCAACATTTTCTAAAAATACTTTTTTTGAGGACATTGTCAACGGTTAAATTCTATAAATGGCTACGTTTTACAGTTTTATAATCCGTTAGATGCTTTCTTTTATTGCAGCTAGATGAATAGCAGTGTGTTTGAGGTGTACAAAAGAGTATTTTGTCGTCTTGACAAAAAAAAAAAACAAGTGAGATATTTATCTTTAGTTTTTATCCGTGCCAATCACGTAGGTACCTATTGGTTATGAATAAAGTTATCTAAGTAATATATGTCACAGATGATGAATCTTCCTGTGCTAATTAAGTGAAGTGATCTGTCAATCCCTAGCATTAGTAAGGATTGACACTTCACTTCGTCTTCACAGATTTAAACAGAACGGGAATACAGTAGTAGTTTACTTACAGTTAAGTAGGTCAAACATTGTGTGCCTAAGGTAGGTTTTAGGTAGGTATATATTTTTTGTTATTTTGATTTATGTACCTAATTGATCATTACCAAGAGTTTTTTTTTAAACTTTCCCCTACACTTGATTTTTTTTCCTATATCGTAGATGCGTTTACAGTTGCACGTCTAATTAAATTCACATAATTACACGAACAGGCAGATCTGGAACAACTATCCGTAGGCCATATCTGCAGTGCGATTCTGGTCAATTCACCACGTGAAAATACAGGCGTAGTGATCTCAAATTGACCCGTCATTCCATACTAATATTAGGCATTGACAGTTCACGTCGACCGGCTGTTCCGTGAATAGAACGCGCATACGCGATTTAGGAGAGATTTATATTCAACAAAATAATGTTACAATATTATAATAATTTATTTAGCTTCCACTAAGGGAGACTGGGTACGGTTGAAGCAGAGTATGGTTGCAGCAACGCTTCTAACGGCTATCTGGACGTGAATCACATTGAAACGTTGCCCTTTGCGCGCTGTGTATGTTTCCATGACATGGACAAGATAAATACTTGCTTTTGTTCGAAAAAATACTATAGGGTCTAGTATTTTTTCGAACAAAAGCAATTATTTCTCGTGTCCATGTCAAAAAACTAAATGGAACAAACAGCCAATATCTACATAGTATGCCGACATTAGCTATTGCATTTAGTTTTTTGCCCACCTGGGCACCTCCCTGACTACGTCCCTGTAATAATCACAGTGCATTGACCACAACAGTTCAGTTCTACAACGTAGTTTAATCCTACTTTCCCGAGCATTGCACTCGCACACTCGACCGGTCGAGCTAAACTAGCACCAGTAGTCCAGTACTGTCCAGCTAGATTGCACATCTACGATAGTTTTTTTTTAATGATATGCCTACCGAGGCTAATCAGGTAGGCAGTAATTAAGGACAACCGATTATGTAATAGAGCGATATCGTTTTCTAGTTGTTTCCAAAGTGGAAAGACCCGGTAGAGACGCATTTAATAGCAATCTGACTGTTTTGTGGTATTTTTTTTACTAATTATTAAAAGCTTTCTAATATAGGATAAGGGTTAATTAGGTCATGCAAGTTATACCTAATAAAAGAGGGCGCAGTAAAATTGTATGGAAAAAAAATCTTATTCCCAAGTAAATATAACTATTGAGCCTTGGAGCAGTTTCTAGGCAACACAGCAATATTATTTCCATTAATTTCCACCGATTAATCCACTAGGTACTTCATAATTTTTCATATTTTACATAATAAATTATGTATTTAATCAAAAGGTTCTGAAGAAGGTGTATGTCGTACCACTCGTACCTACTCGTATTCGTATACTTCGTATAATCAGCCTAATGATATTTCCAGTGCTAGGATACAGGCCTCCTTACTGTTAGTATATTGTAGGTAATCTATACAAGGTGTTTTTTTTACATCCCATAACTCTAGGGTTATATTCTGTAGGTAAAAATAATACTAAAACTCCTTGAATAGATGGTCCAAAAATGCATAGTTTCGGAGATATCATCAATCATAATTAAATTATCAGTTGTTTAGTACCCGTAACACAAGCTCTGCTTAGCTTGGGACTAGATGGCGTTGTGTGAATAGTCGTGGAATATTATTTTTAAGTAAGTTTAAGTAAGTACTAGCTGCTGCCTGCGACGTCGTCTGCGCGAAAGCTCTACAGCACCAAAAATACCAAAGATGCCAGCGTCGCTATAGCATTATAAGTAAACAACTTTTAAAATAGCATTAAAATATAAGTTATATGAAGAGAGTTATATAGTAATCCTGCTGAGTTCAGTCATTCGATGTGACTGAAGGAAATAAGGAAAATAATGCAGGAATACATTCCAGGATAAAAAAGAGTAAAAAGACGTACAAAGGTATCATACCTTACAATACTTCCTTATAAACTACGATGGTAGTTATGCTGCAAGGAGGCAAAATGTAAAGATAGTCAGGACTGGTGGCGCGGGAGCAATCGACGTATAGGTGCGTGTGAGAAACAACTCGTCCTGAGGTCTACACCCGCTGCTCTGAGTATCTGCTCCTGCGACTAATTGATGGTCATCACTAAGCAAACACTCACGGGGAACTGTACGCGCTCGAACTGGAACGGGAAGCTATGAAGTATAAGGGGAATGCGTGGTATAAATGTCTGTGGAGCGAAATGACTTTAAGGCAGGTTCCGTTACACCACTTCGGAGAAGATTTGTTCCTAAAAAGCATAATCGGGATGCCGACCTTCAGCTTGATGGTATGCGCTGGAAGTCCACTTGCTGACAGGGAGTTCCTAAATTCCCCGGGATTATGTGTGACGTCATCTTGCTCGACGACAGTGCTTATCGACGTCTAGACCACTTCATTCCCCTCAATTTCCGAGAGAATGCATTCGTTAATTGCTGCAGCCTCATTTTTGGGCGCTAAAATGGCCCCTCTCTCACGAGTTCTGCTGGTGCGGTATACGACTTATGTCCCCGTACACACAGCGAATGAGTTCTTCTAAGCTGGATACCACTACACCAAGAGGCTCTGGAAGCACCACTTTGCCACCTCTCTCTTCCGGTAGAGTGCCTTCGCGAAGACCTAGAAGGACATCGGAGAATTCTTGAGCACGTGCAATGCCGCCGAGCCAAGCTCTCATATTAATGGTCAAGCGCAGCGTACGAACTCGTGACCACAACGGAGATCGTTTCAACGAAGCATTCACCACGTCAGCTCTCGATCCCCGCGTCACCACGCATTAACTTAATAAGGATTTTGAATCAGATTTTAACCAGTACTTAAGTATTATTGTCATAAAGAATAAATTTCCGAACAAATGACTAAAGTAAGTCAGTTTGGAGTTTTGGCTGGATATAAACTGCCTCCAAGCCAGGCTCTTTTATGCTTGGGAAAACTTGTTTTACAGTAGTTGATTCAGCTGTCATTTCCAGATCTTTGACAGTTTTTGAATGGTGTAAATGTACAAAAATCTGACAACTAAAAGGGTATCGTGTAATCCAGTATTAGGTGATAGACTCCAGAGCCTTGTTAGTTACTGGATTACCACTTCAGAATGTGGCGATAGATCATAGTCACTCCATAAGTCCATATAATACACTGGTATTACCTACCATCTTCTCTGCTTTAGCTGCATCTTGTTACACTGGAAGCAGACTCGATCATATTCGGAAAAGGTCAAACGGATAAACTAGTTTAGAGTTTTGGATATTTTTTCCTAATCGAAGCTATTAAGGCAACAGCAATCAAACGGATTCAAGGTCAAGTGAGAACAGTGATCAGTTGTATTTTGTATGGGATGACGTAATGTGATAACAAATCCGTCATTGTTGCATTATGTTCTGTTGTCAATGGAAGCATTAGGAGCGTCGTCGTGTTGTACAGAAACTGTATTTTTATTGGTTTACGTTTTGATAAGGCTGCTCTAAAACCCAGGCGTTAGCAGTGCTAGCACCTTTACTAGGAACCTAAAACGAAACTTCAGATTTCAAACTACTTTCAAGATGGGCGCGTGTGTGTATGACACGGATGTAATACATTTTTATTTCATCTTTAAAGATGAAATAAAATTTTAAAAAATTAAAAAGGTTGCTGTACAGGTGTACCTACAACTTTAAATAATCTTATTTTACCTACTACCTGTTAGCAATGATATTGTAAGTTTACTTATAATATCATTGCCTGTTAGTAAGAAAGTGTATATGTATAACAATGAGATTCGATTCTAATTATTTTTTAATCTTTCACAGGGTTCTTCCATAACACAGTTATTATGTAGGTCTATAATCTGTAGTTTGTATTGTTTTAAAAATAATAATACAAATGACTTGGAGCAGAAATATCCGCTTGCTATGTAGGTCGGCTAATTGCTTTAGTTACTTCACTAATAATTATGCATTACTGCACATAAATAAATCTGTGATACCTACTTGTAAGACCAGACAGGTTACCTTTGATAAAATTCCCGTAACAATTGGTAGGTATTTGATTTCAACATTTTATTAATTTTGTTATTTGCTACTAAATTGTGAACGTTTGCTTTTATTTGAAAAAAAATCAGTTTTACAATAAAGGTCATTAAACAAATCGTTTTATAATAATTTAATCTCGTCGGAAAATTTTATTCGGATTCACATTATGGATAATATGCAAAGTACAGATCGCTTTGGCTTTGGTAACCAGTAATAATGCGGCTTGATCTTTTTTTCTTATTTATTAGGCAGAACGTTTCAGCACCGCGGTCAGTTTACCTCGAGACGGTTTCCCGCGCAGTGATCTGTCAACCAGTTTGGCAGCTGTTTCGGCGGGAAAGCATTTCATTTCTTAACCCTACGTCGCGTGTCGAATAGATGCAGTGCTCTTCACAATCCAGTTGCTTTCTTAAATGCATCGCGTTCAAGGTTTTTAACACACGTGCGCTCACTTATTTTCATTTAAGTCTCGGTATTGTGAGAAACTGATAAGTAAATGTCTTTTGGAAGTGTTAAAATGGACAAGGAAAAGTGTTGCTATGATAATTCGGCATTTGTGTTGACCGAGAAAAATGTTTGGATGCAAAATGAGGTATGGATTTTAAATAGTTTTATTATTTTGACGCAGCTCACGCAGCCGGGAGTTGCGTTGTAACGTGTTTTAAGAAATAAGTTTAAATAAAATATTAGGAATAAATCTAACGTTTAAATAAAATAGTGAGCCATTTCTCAATTAATTATTTTACAGAATTAATCAGAAACTATTTTAGATATTTCTCTCTAGTCAATGAAAGATTTAAACTAAAATTATACTTACTTAATTCTATTGAGAATCACTCAGCTAACCATAAAAATGCTGTAATACATAAGTATGTAACTATTTTAATTAAAATTTTAGCAACACGAGGATGTTTTGTATCTAAATTATTCTAACCTTGTGGTTGTTAGTAATCAAGTTAGCGAAGCGTAACAACGTCTAATAATTTTCTTCTAATTAAACTACTTAGTTTTGAGAATTTTTAAGGAATAGGTATACCTAAGTAATGCCTTAGTGGTAACATTAAAACCTCTTTGTTGCGATTATCGCCATCTTTTATCGTCTTGACCATAAATAAACCGAGTTTATTATGATTGATATTTCAATTGGTAAAGGTATTTTGCACTGTGATAAGAGTAGACAATTTTATTTCATTACTAGTTTTCTTTGTAGATCGACCATTCCGTCTATGAGTCTATGATACTTACCTACATATTTAGCAGTTGATACCTATTTGCTTGTCATGTTAAAATTGATTTAAAATAAAACTAATTATTTTGGAGACACGCCTTCATTATTTAATAACTTGTGTAATACCTAGTAGGTATTGAAATGTGGTAGGTACGTGAATAAATTTTAAATAGATTATGTAATACAAAGAAAGGAGTAGGTACAAATAAATAGATACATAACAACACATCTATAACCACGCAGCCACGGTCCAGTAATCCTTACTAAGACATTCAACATTTTGTTTATTTCTTAAGATAATTGAAGACCATTCGTGCAATGGAGAAGTTTCTCCTTTTGATTGGATTATCAAGATGCATATTCATTTAAGCCTCATTAGTATCGAATTGTGCCAGATAGTGACCCCGATGCGCTAGTCAACGACTCCCATGGGAAACACGCGATGTATTGAAAAGTATATATTTTCCAGTACATTAAAAACTGCCTCAAGCAAGTAAGCATGAGGTCTCAGATTCGACCCCAGGGATTGAGCAAAATGATTATTGATATTTTCCATCTTGATTTCTACAGTAGGTACCTACCTATAGCAGCTCGGAGTCTAGACTCAAGCCTGATTGAAGGCAATTGACTCGAATCGCCCCCACATGAACATGAAGCTGTGGGACATGAAGCTGGCCAAATTAAACGGCAGATTTTTAAACCTAATTTCCGAAACTTAGCCTCTGTCATTTTTTGTTAACTATACATAACTTCACGCCTGCAATCCCCGAAGGGCTAGGCAGAGGTATACCTGATAGAACCCACATTTCGCCAGTTATGTTTAAGTCCTATATAATAGAGGGCGATGCTATTGCCATCAAACGGACACATATCCAAACCTCGGGCTGCTACTGAGAAATACCAGATGTAAAAACTCAATAAAACTTTGCCCGACCCGGCGATCGAACCCGGGACCTCATGTTCAGCAGTAGCGCTTTCGACCACTAGAATATTTAGCAATAAATGCTTAAAATAAGTACCTTGATCATATCAATCTAAATTTTACTTGATAGATAGATTACAGAATCGTGATTTTATCCCGAATCGAATTTTAACAGTTTATACGACACAGAGAAGGTTAGGTAAATGTGTATTAATGTGCTATTTGACAAAATTTTAGTTTTAGTCCCTCATTTAGGCAGGACATAACGGCGATACATCGAGTTAAAATGTACGACGATGGCGTGATGTGTGACGTCACTAGCCAGTACAGTTTATGCTAGCTAATGACGTTACAAGCCCCCACTCCTCAACTTTAACGCGCTTAATCTAAGCAGTTTTCTATCAATTTAAAAAAGAAAAAAAATATGTGTCGAATATTTTCTTGTTGTTGTATCTCATCTAGATGAGGAACTAAAATCTAGAATTTTGTCAAATAGCCCATTAAAAATGTTTACGTATAGTCCCCTAACATAACCTAGATTTCGACTTAGTTCATTTTTAACCGACTTTAAAAAAAGGAGGAGGTTATATGTTCGTGTGTATGTATTTTTTTTTTTTTTTATGTAAGTTACCTGATTTCTCCGCCATTTGTGGACCGATTCTCGAAATTCTTTTTTTGTTTGAAAGAGTAGACTCCTGAGGTGGTCCTATTTTAATTTAGTGAAGATCTGGTGCTGATCTTCGGAGATATACAACGGAACTCTTCAAAAATAGACGGCAAATCTATCGTGATTGCTGGAATCGCTTGGATGTTTATTGTTTATACAACATCATGACGTATCATCAAGCCTGTATGCTCAGAGGGGTAGGCAGATGTGTTCAATATATCTAGATTTCGACAGTTAGGTATGTTAAGTTTCATTTATTAAGGTTAGGTGGATAACCCTATTATAATGGCATGTATTGTTAACAATTAACAATATAAAATGAATTCAGAGCAAATGTTTGTATGGGAACAACTAAAAATGGAAAAATAAAAAACTTTTTTACAAAAAATAAAACCGACTTCAAAAATATCACTAAACGGTGTAAAATAACTTTAAATTCGGAAGTCGGTGGCCCATCAAGAATAAGACAAAAGTACCAAAGCCACAGACTTCCTAATTTAAAGTTATTTTACACCGTTTAGATATTTTTGAAGTCGGTTTTATTTTTTGTAAAAAAGTTTTTACATTATGCACCTGCCTAGACTGTGCCATAATAATATCATAATGAATAGGTACTTATTCTAGTTTATCCTAGATAATAGTCTTGTTACGTGGGTAGTTTAAGTTTATTATTACTGTTTGAGAGATAATTTCTCGACATTATAAATAATGTTAGGTCCTCATTTTCAGTCTCTGGCATTGAACCAACACGGTCAATGTTAGGTTAGCTGGGGGCTTTAGAAAACGAAGTAACTAAGTAGGTACTTATAAGACCTTCGATAGAATACTAAGAGACATTTTTGTTTCATTGAATAGTACCAAAGACATTCAATACCTATAGACCGGACATCACGATCAAAATTTTCGTCCGAAACTTGTGTCACGAGTCTATGACATTTTTTTAGTACGCTTCGCTGCCGCTCCAATATTCATAATATTATTCTAGATGGCGTTATTGAGACATGGGATCAAAGTTTTTCTATGGCATTTCCTTGACCGTCTTGCTCTACAAGGTGTTTTTTGATATCCCATAACTCTAGGGTTATATTCTGTAGGTAAAAATAATACTAAAACTCCTAGAATAGATGGTCCAAAAATTCATAGTTTCGGAGATATCATAAATCATAATTAAATTATCAGTTGTTTAGTACCCGTAACACAAGCTCTGCTTAGCTTGGGACTAGATGGCGTTGTGTGAATAGTCGTGGAATATTATTATTAAGTATTATTAATATTATTTTTATTACTTAGTTCAAAAATTGTCACCAGTACGACGAATCTTATTTTTAACGTCACTTTCTTTCACGTAAGGGTGTTTTACATTAATCATCGTGACTTTGTCGAATTATTTTGTATGATAGTAAAAAAAAGGATGATTGAAACATAATTCATATGCCAGGAGTTATGGGATATCAACAAAAAAAAGCTATACAGGGTTACTTGTAAAACACCAACAATCTCACAGGATTAGATGGCTATAATATCATATGGAACAACTTTTCATAATTTCTTTGATTGATTTTCATACATAAATAAATATTAATTCAATTGCCCGATTGAATGTTAATAACTCTACGCGCATCGCAATTTAGGTCGCCAGGAACTTCGTCGTCCTTTCTTTTATAGTGAAACATAGGCTTACAAATGTCACGACAGTACAATAGAAACTTAAAAAGTAATTTTAATTCCATGTATTGTTTTACGTCAGAACTCGTAGAACAAAAGTGGTTACATAAGATGTTAACTATCTAGTCCCACGAGGTTGTTGGTGTTTTAGTCAAATAAAAGTTAAAAGTGTGACCAGGAAATCGGTGACATTATGTAGCTTAGAAAAATAAAATATAATCACCCACGTTATACTTAGTAGCACATTTAAAGACAATTCACAGTTTTTTTTGTACAAAAACTTCCGTAAAGCCATCGAACTCTCCCACGGGAACATCTGAGACTACTCTGTTATTAGCGGCCAGTCTTGTTCTTGTTTCAAAATTAATGCGTATGCGACGCAGTCTCGTCGACTCAACTCTTGAATGACAAAAAAGATGAAAAAAGGACGACGGACTTGTTTGGCGTTGTAAGACGTAATTCGGGATTGCGTAATAAGATTCGACTTTTATGTAAGTATAGAGTGTAAAACACAAGAAAGCTTTTGGAAAAATGAAGTGTAACAGCACATTTAGCTTCTTAAATTACATTCATATTGACTATTATCTAGTCGACTGTACAAAAAAAAAAGAAAAAGAACCTAATTTATTCTATTTATATAGTAATTTATGTAAAATTGAACCATACCCCTTTTTATGACATTTAATACACAAAGTTAAAGTTTTTTTTAAGTATAATAAAGTCCAAAAAGTTCTAGTGCACAAATACATACTCCAGGCAGCTTATAAAAACCTTCAGATGTAAAAACCCAAACACACACTCGTGAATCGAACCCAGGACCTGATGCTCACTGCTCAGCCGAAGCGCACCTATTTAACATCTTGACCTACGTGTACACTAAAAAATAATATGAGTAGATATAATTATATTAATTTCTATATACCTACCCATAAATACAACAAAGTTTTCAACAACATGCTTCATTTTAAAACTTAATTATCAGTATCTGCTGAGATCTAATAGGATTTGCAATGTAAAATAGTGAAACATAATTAGAAAACCCACGTTGAGTTACCTACTCGTCGACCGGGATCCCATTAATTCTAGAGATTGCTTCGAGCTAACAGCTGATCGTTTAACGTTGTAAATGATATGACTTTGGTTAGTTTCACCTAGAAGGGCTTGTATAACTTTAACAGTTTACCACTAAGTCTATCTTTATTCGTTTGCATCAAAGTGATTTAAAATACTATACATAGAATGGACATGCGAGGAAATGACATAGAAAAACTTTGATCCTATGTCTCAGTAACGCCATCTAGAATAATATATGAATATTGTAGCGGCAGCGGAGCGTACTAAAAAAAACTTTAGTGAAAAAAAAAAAACAAAAAAAAAGTTTTTTTTTTTTCAATGTGAATGAATTTTTTTTGCGTGATGTACATTGTTGTTGTTTTAATTGTAGTTGTTAGTTTACGCTGACCTTGGCCATTGTACGGAAATCCTATACAATGCAAGATCAGCTTATGCTGGAAATATATAAGTAGCATGATGATCTGTAGCCGTGTGTGCTATCATGTTTTTACTGTGCGTGTTACAAGAAGACACCAATTAAAGTCAGTTTTTTCTTTCATCAATAAAAACACGCATAATAAATTGCAATTCAAAAAATTGTGCTTAATCTTAGTCTAAATTTAAATTTTTCTTAGTAAAATAAATCAAAAACTTGACCAGCTATATTCTTAATATCCATTGCTTTAAAAACACTTAAGACAATTATTGAAATTTTCCTTACTTATGTAATCATCTTGAAGCAATTACTTAAAACGTTTACATAGTGTTGGTCTATGTATGATCTATCCTACACACATTATGTATTAAACATGTAGGTACACTAATATACATGTTCACCGGTACACAGGTAGTTTTCCGTTTATTATAAAATTTTATGTTTATTTAAAACTCTATTGTTGTGTCTATGGTCCTAGGTTGCGTTCTATTAGGTCCTATTCTATTCAGTTCATCTGAAAATGCTAATACAATGTGTACATGGAAATACTTCAATGTTATCTTTTGTTTAACATGCATTGCAACAATAATAATTCTGCAAAAAAATCTCTCATGAAAACAGAGGTGAAGGAAACTAAAAATCTACATGTGGAAATGTTGGTACTCGTAAGTGAAGTGACAACGAAGTGAGATGCTTTTACCTGCTAATGCTATGAATTTACAGTTCACTGTACGCTCATTTCACCTAATCTTCGCAGGGTGATTTTATTAGAATAGGCCGGTATCAAATAAAATGAAAAAGTTAACTAAAGAAAAATAAAAAGACCGATGCCAAAAACGCCCCTATCTCAGCACGATATTTATAAAAGATAGAAACCGAAGCGCTGTTATTCTGATAGGGCCCGCTGTGTTGCAAAATAACAAATGAATGGACAATGGACACACCCACGAAAACAAAAAACTTAATTAAAAAAAAAACGATATGATATTATGTGCTAAAACTGTGTATTAGTATGTGTCTACTATAATATTTGAGGACGTGGTTTCCAATTATAGCTTAAAAATTCAACCTATTTAGTGAATACTCTATTCATATTTTCATAACGTAGATGTACTTACTAACGTTATTTTTATATGTTGTTCCAATTACCACATTTGACCATAACTAGAGTTTTGTTAGCGACGCAGTGCGGTCGCACAGTGGTCTAATTCACGGAAAATTATCGACACTGTTGACGAACGTAATCGTGCGATTAAAGACCGACAAAACATTGAATTACAGTTTTGTAGGATTCAAAGGAAATTGATGATTTTCACTTGCAGGAAAATTGGTTAAATTCCATCTTTATTTTTAGCTCAGGCGTAGTTTAGTCATTAACTGTACTGGCTAGTGACGTCATGCGATGTATCGCCGTTATTTTTTAATTACGTGAAAAAAGAAAAAATAAGTGTCGAATATTTGCTTGTAGGTAATCTATGTAGATGAGGGACTAAAAATTAAGGCCATTATAGACCATTATATATGAAAACTGTTTACCTGATCTAGTCGCGAGTGCTACTGCTTAATGTGAAGTCCTGGTTGTCTCTGGTCGGGCAAATCGGAAAACCCCACTAAATAAAATAAAAAATGAAAATGTTTGTATTGTCGCCTGTTAATACATTCACAAAATCTTAGGGTAAAGGTAACATAAAGCATCGTATTAATATGTATTGCACAAAAGGTACTGCTACTGTTTCCCAAGCTAAGCTTGAGCTTGTATTATAGGAAACAGTGTTCAGTCGCAGAAAGTATCACTTAATAAATCCGAAAACAATGGTTTAAGTGTCGTTGTTGTAGACTATCAATATAATAATAATAAATATTTCACAACTTTGACACATCGCCACCTAGTCCCAAGCTTGTGTTATTGGTACTAAACAGCTGATAAACATAGTTATATATTTCTAAATACAAACATATTATAGATAAGTAACACCCAGACACAAAACAAATGATCGTGCTCATCACACAAACATTTGTCCTGGGCGGGAATCGAACCCACGACCTCTGGCATAGCAGTCAGGGGCACTACTAGATCACTTGGCCAGTCAATATTCTTAGATAGTTTACGTTTTTTCTATACTTAATCTAATTTTTAATTAAGTACTAAGTAAGTTTTCTTTCTAATTACGTAGAAAAGTTACTTTAGTCGTCATTTACGTGACGTAACCCCGGTTGGGTGTCTGCGGTTATTGCTTATGAAGCAAGACTGGTTAGTAAAAGTAAATTACTGGTTACTAATCATTACTAACTATCCTTACTTAGAAACGTCGTTAAGACTAATGTTACGAATAAACACTACGAGTTACGTTTGTCATATTAAATCATTAGTTGTCAATGTAAGTTCTATTTGTTGTTAATACTAAGTTACATAATGTTAACTAACATCATTTGTTCTGTGTCTGGGTGTAATTAATCTATAATATGTATGTATTTAGAAATATATAAGTATGTTTATCAGCTGTTTAGTACCCATAACACAAGCTCTCAAGCTTAACTTGGGACTAAGTGGCGTTGTGTGAAAGTTGTGGAAAAAAAATATTTAAGTATTTATTTATTTATTTATCAAAGAAATTCAATACAACTATAATAAACATCTCAAACAAAATTTTCATCCAATATTTGTGTCCTAGAAGACACAAGTTTATGAGTTTAATTTAGTACGCTCCGCTGCCGCTCCAATCAATATTAGATGGCGTTACTGAGACGTAGGATCACAAATTTTCTAAGACATTTCTTCGAATGTTCTCTTTTTATCTAAAATCACTTTGACTAACATACAGAAAAGTCAATAGGTATCTAAACAACATTATCTATACCTACTAAGTAAATATGATACAGAGGAAATATTTGTATATTAGTACTTATGTAACGAGTGGAACTTAAAAAGGGCAGGACCAAATTTGAAAAACTCTTTCACTCTTGGAAAGCGACACCATCCCCAGCTGACATAGGCTACTTTTTATCCCTGTAATCCCACGGGAACGGGAACTACACGGGTGAAACTGGCCGCGTGACCTCCGCTAGTCTATTAATACTAATATTATAAAGAGTTAAAATTTGTTTGTAAGTTGGTAATGTAGGGGGTAATCTTCGGAACAAATGATCCAATTTTAAAAATAATTGCCCTGAGGGAAAGCTACACTATTTGCGGATGACATAGGCTACTATTTATCCCTGTAATCCCACGGGAACAGGAACTACGCGGGTAAAACCGCTAGTACCTTACATTTTTCTATTTCACTGCCATTACTTTCGTCACTATGTGCAACTAAGTAAGCTGAGAAAGCAAACAGAAGCCTTACTTACACATATGTACTCTCCTTCTATACATAGGTACCTGAGTATAAGTAGTAGAGTGTAAACTCCGCTACTCAAACACATCGATGTTGTTTGATCAGCTCTGAATCACGTAGTACCTAATGGGATTCCCAGTTCACCAGAAATCAATTATGATTGTATTGAATTACTGATCAAGGATTATTAAAAAGATTTTAATACCCACTTTTAGAGTTTTGGCGGATCAAAAAGAACTGTCAGAGATTAGGATAGGAAGTGATGTAATCGCTCTCATCTATCTTACAAAATACCTAAAAAACATGGACCGTCTCATTAGTCTAGTGGTCGCAAGGTACCAGGTTCAATCCCCGGGCCGAGCAAAGTTTTATTAAGTTTTTTCCATCTTGTATTTCTCATTAGCGTCCCGGAATCTGGATTTGTGCTCGATGGATGGCAATAGGCTCGCCCCCTATTACATGGGACTTTAACATAACTTGCGAAATGTGGGTGTACTTTGTAAGCTGTACACCTCTTCATAACTCTGCGGGGATTTCAGGCGTGTTGTTGCGTTTCGTTGTTTTCTAAAAGCATTTAATCTTTGCGTTTAAAAAAATATTTATTTGACAGTCCCATAAAAAAACATGATTCATACAAAACACTAGTCTCGTGCGTATCATTTACTTTACATACCGCGCAATACTTGAAAACGTGCACTGAGCACTGAGCATGACGTCACTTATGCGCCCGCGCCTTTGCGCTCGCGCCGACCTTGACATAGACACTACTGCGAAGGCAGGACTGGTTCACGGACATATGACAATAAAAGGATTGTCAGTATACGTTCTGCAAACGAGTTGAAGGATAATATTACTAAGAGTAATTAGATTCGGGTTATTAAGTCCATTGCACGTTCTACACTCTATGTTGGGTAGATAAAAGTACGGTCACAATACTGCTGACAGTGAGTCGGCTTTCTAGAAGATTCTTCTTGACAGCTTTGGATGTCCATAGGCCTGCATGATCGGGAGTAGAGCGCGTATGACTCCATAGCCTCTTTTTGTAAGGAAGTGCTGGTCAGAAAGGGGACAGAGGATATGGTGCTAAAAGACACGACCTCCACAATAGACGCGCTGATCTCCTGCACGCGTAGCATGATCACCGAAGAAACGGTCTTTGTCGTGTCTCGGAAGAAAAGAAATTAAGTGTTCATGCTACGCAGGCAGGTTTATTGAAAGAAATTTGACAGATTGAGGTTCCTGTCTATATAATCTGTCACTTTGCCGATTCGTCTGTAGACAAAGGCCGTTTCTTCGGTGTTCAATGTGTTCACACATTGAACACGTACGTAGACATAGGATGGTAGACTTGGGCTATCTGTCTCCTCGTCAGTACATGATGAACCCGTCGTGGGGTCGCGAAGTGTTCCACGCACGCCTCTCTGAGACGTCGCAGGGGGAGACAAACACCTCACTTTTCCACTGTCTTAGCGAGGCTTGTCTTGATCTGCTCCCTTAACCCTCGTAGGTGTGAGACCGAACACTGGGGTAATTTTGAATATGTAAGTAAGTTTGACAGACCCCTTTGCCCTCCCCGGAACCGTCATACCTATATGAGGATTTTATAACCCGCATCAAAATAACAAATTATCTCCTAAATTCCTAAACAGACGTAGGCTCGAAACCGATTACATGATCCGAGTGTATTCTCAAATTCTATTCCCGAGAATGTAGCGGGTGACGTGTTCCCCATTCATGGCAGTCATGCCAGGTCTATACTTTGGCGGAGAGCGTGGCAAGAGCGTGGGCAGGTCTTCCAGCGCCCTGGACAAAGATTGTAGTAGAACTAGTAGAATACCACGTAGTTCCAGCTAGCGAGAGTCTGACAGAACCTTTTCCACCAAGATGGGGCAGGATATGCAAGAGTATTTCTTCATACAATAAAACTAACTATAATATATAGTTCTACATAGGAGACCAGCCCACTAGCTTTCTTGCTATTTTCATCGGAACTAATTATTCTGATTCTTTTGATTTTATTAAAAAACCACAGCAAAAATGCTAATTTTTATTTAAAAGATATTGTGTAATTCGCATAACAGGAAGCCGGATAACACAAAACTGATCTCCGTTATTTGAGTTATTTCCTATTTTTTGTGTGAACTATATCAAGCGCAGTTTTATCTTTTTACACCGTAGGTAGTAATAAAAAGTTCGATTCCGGCTTTTTTTGTAGAAATAGTAATAATATGGTTGTTGTTGAGACGAATTCGCACTTTATTATTTACGAAGAGTTTTAACTCTATCGATGCAGCCATTTCCGAGTTTTAAATTATTTTAAACTTGTTAGATTTTTCTTAGCCCCGAATAGCAGAAAAACAATTAAAACAAATAAAGAATAACACGAAAAATGTATCAAATTCTCATACATTTTTAACCGACTTCAAAAAAGGAGGAGGTTCTATGTTCGTGTGTATCTATTTTTTTTTTAGTGACCGTTAGGTACTTAAATACGTGATCTGAAAGTGCTTCAAAATGAAGAGAATCGACCTTAGTGCAAACCATTCAGCAAATTCGAATAAAACCCAACATAGACATAGGTATTTAATTTATAAATTGACTTAGTCAGAATGAAGTTGGTTGGCTCTAGTTTTTCAAATAAAGAAAGCCTTTATTCCTAGTAATTCCAGCTGGATACTAAACTCTAGTGATTTAATGGTTAGTGTGGTAAGTGTCATGAATAAAAAATGGTAGTTAGGACCCCAGCATGCGTAGCATGAACACATTGAACACCGAAGAAACGGCCTTTGTCTACAGACGAATCGACGGTTGGGTAAAGGCCTCCTCCAAAGATGCCCATTTCTCTCTGTCTTCTGTTTTTTGAGCCAGCGATTCTTTTGATATTTATCCATATAACTAAGGTTAATAAAAACGCAAAACTGATTCTAAAACAATATGCTAAATGATAACTAACTCGTTATTACTCGTTTTACCAAGAATTAAAGACAATCCACAAAAATTTAATGATTTTATCAAGGTTCAAATTTTGTGATAACTTTTTTGTAGGTGTTGTTCATAGATTGATTAGATTTGTTATTAATTTTGATCATACTTTCCATTTACCCTTAACTATTTAAAAATGTATGTCATTATCGTCATCATTTATTTATTTGTTAACATTGAAAAATGCACGAGGTTGTGGTTCAAATCCGGGGAGTATCAGATCAATGTGATTTTTTCAATTCATGTGTAGGTACTTTCTTAGTTTATCTTGGACATCATTGACGTCGGTGAAGGAAAACATCGTGAGGAAACCTGGACTCAAAGAGATTTAAAATACCTACTATAGAGCGGGCATGTCAAGGAAATGTCATAGAAAAACTTTGATCCCATGTCTCAGTAACGCCATCTAGAATAATATATGAATATTGGAGCGGCAGTGGAGCGTACTACAAAAAACTCATAGACTTGTACCTATCCAGCAGGACACACTTTTTCGGACGAAAATTTTGTTCGTGATGTCCGGTCTATAGGCATTGAATGTCTTTGCCTGGACTAAAGTAATACTGACTGGACTGGTTATACTTAGTGGGAGACGGGCTGGTAGGTATAACCTATAATTATTAACATAGATAAAACGAAATAAAGATGTTCGTTTATTTTGGGGGTTGCAGTTTAAGTATCGTCTATTCCGTGTGTTAGGTGTTCTTTAGTCAGTAAGAGTCCGTAGTACCTATACCCATGAAGATGATCCTGAATCGAAAAACAATGGTGAATATAGCGCTATGTTATGCCAGGAAACGTAAAACAGTGGTATTCAAATCTAAATGAAGAATTAACTCGTTAAGCCCTCGTCGTCTGTGTGTTGCGGGTTCGAATTGTAGCAAGTTTTATGACTTTGGTTTACTTAATTAATTTTAAACAGAGTGTTTGACGAATGGTGGTGGAGGAATTTTAATCATGGGGCAAATTGTAAAATAGTAAAAGTTGTAGTGAAAATTTGCCTTATGACTAAAAGTACGCGCCTCATATACAGGGTGTCTCATTCAAATGGGTCAGTATGGGAAAGTCTGAAACTATAAGACATACGAAGATCTGTTCTGAGGAACCATGTCATCGATTTTAATAACAAGAAAAACTGCATTCATACATTTAAAAAAAAAAGTACTATTGTAGTAATATTGTAAACGTGGTCACTTCGAGCACCTACTAAAATAAATTAAAGTATGTAGAAATAATGCATTTTATTCATTTTAGACATCATGTTTCATACAGACATTTTCTGCTTAAGACCTATACAATCGATACCTAAATAGAAATAGTGTTGGTTTTTTTTTTTCAAAATAATCGGGTTCGATTCCCGAACAGAGTACAGATGTTTTTTAAAATGTATGAATGCAGTTTCTCTTTTTATTAAAATCGATGACATGGTTCCTAAGAACAGATTTTCGTATGTCTTATAGTTTCAGACTTTCCCTTACTGACCCATTTGAATGAGACACCCTGTATACTATTGAAATTTTTAGTTAGAAACGTCAGGTGATGGATTCACTTGACAAGTGAATTAATATACTTAGGTACCTACGTCTGAAATTACCAATCCGCATTATCATGCTCGTGTCTTCTCTAAACTAATTTAGTGCTGAATGCTGTAATCGTTTAAAGATAAGATATCTAATCTAATTAGATTGCATTGGTTATCTTATCTTTGGCAAAAATGCAGTTCTCTTAGTTTAGGTTAATTACATCTACCTTACCTCACAAATCAATAAACAATTATTCACTATTCGAACAATCATAGAAAGCTAGTAAGAGCAGGTACAGGTTCATGCGGTTGAACAATGGCCTGCCTTGGCCCACAAAAACACAAATTAAAATATACCAAGGCTGTCACACAGGTTTTCCTTCACCAATGATAGGAATTAGAAGAAAAACAAAACTCGATCTGCAAGCTCTTGCGATAATCGTTGCATAATTCGTCTTTAGGGTTCCGTGCTAAAAGGCTAACAAACAGAAACGATATCCTTTATTAGCACAGTTGTATATTATAATCAGCTAAAGCTCTTTGGAAACAAACTATTACTATCTACCTACTCATATATTTTAATGTAAGTACTGAAGCTCAATGAACGAGTGCAGTTTGATCTTTAGTCACGCAAGGCCTTTTTTCGCTGCGTTGCGGACCCTGCGGTAATTCAATTGATGGGCGGCAATTATTTATCGATCATTAGGCTAGTTGATTAAGTTTTAGTTTTTAGTCCCTCGCATCTAGCTTACAAGAAAATATTCGACACACATTTTTTAAAAAAATAACGACAATACATCGCGTCAAAATCTCGCATGACGTCACTATCCTATATCTACAGTTTATACTGAACTATTAGACGTCACGCGGTTTCACCCGCGTAGCTCCCGTTCCCGTGGGAATACGGAGACAAAAAGTAGCCTACGTTACTCAGGGTGAATGTAGCTTTACAATGGTGAAATATTTTTTTGAAATCGACACAGTAGTTTTTGATTTTAAAACAATACATTTATAATATTAATGTAGATGTAGATTATTACGTAACAAGCCCCCTCTCCTCAACTTTAATGCGATGATTTAAGTAGTTCTAGGATCTATTCTTAGTCAGAGAGAGAGGGTTCTCTAGTATCTTTGGAAAAATAAGTGATCTTATCTCGGTTTTAAACAGAATCGTTTTGCCCTAGGCAGTCTTACAAGAATTAGGTATAGGTACCTACATTTAATGAACATGTTTCAAATATTGTCAGTACCTAGGTAACTAACCATAATTGCTCATCTTAACCAGTGACATATTATTACAGTAACAAGTTTCCGCCTCGTATTGTATGTTACAGTTGCGATGTGCATTCGTTTTAATAATTTAAACAGTTTATAATTAGAATGGTGATTGTGTTCAGAATTAATTGTTTCTTTTGTTTTTTTTTCTGTTTCATCAATGATCATGAGTCAACATTGCACTGTAGCATTAAAATCATTATAATAATTATAATTTTGCATTATTTGCAACAACGACCTATAGACGCATATTACAGGCTACTCATTTTTTTCTTTTGCTTTTAAATTAAATTATATGGTATTAAAGTATCTATCTACTTGATTTCTTCGGCATACGTTCAATTCACCTAATTTTCCCTTTAATTAATAAAAGTCGTTTGTGTCGATAAAAGAGATTTGTGGCCCACCGGTGGCGGCCCCGACTTACGAACAGTAAGTCGTGGGTTCAAACCCAGGCAGGCGCATTACTTTGTGTAATTTATTTCATCACCACTGTTCTCAAAAACAGTGAAGGAAAACATTGTGAGGAAACCGCCATGTCCTAGAACCAAAAAGTTCGAAGACATATATGTGACATATTCTACCAATTCGCACTGGGCCCGCGTGGTAGATTATTGCCCATACGCAAAATACGCGCTTTGACGTGGAGTTGCGGATACCAGCCTAGGTACTTTATACAGGGTTATTTTTCAATGACCGGCCTAATTTTCAGTGGGTGTTCTACCCATGAATATGAACAACTGTCACTATGGGACCGACTCTGAAAACACGAAAAAAAATCAGCTGTTTGTTTCATACATTTTAGTCGAGTAGGTATTAAACTTTTGTATGAAACAGCTGATTTTTTTTCGTGATTTCAGAGTTGGTCCCACAGGGAAAGTGGCTCATATTCATGGGTAGAACACCCTGTGAAAATTTGGCCGGTCATTGAAAAATAACCCTGCATAATAGAGAACATGAAATGATGAAATGTTATAGACAAACTGCGATCCCATGTCGCAGGGACACCATATAGCAAATGACAATAACAAAAAAGACTGATTAGAATACTAGTTAATATATGTAGATAACACAGACAGCTGCATACCCCATTTCCAAGAACACAAAATTTTAACACTTCCTTGTACATATATATTGGAATTGTGCAAATTTGTCAGAAACAATCAACCTACGTTCACATTGTGGAATGCAATAAATATATTGAGTATTGAGTATAGCATAATATAGCAATGTTAGAGCGGCAGCGGAGCGTACTAAACTAGACTCATGGACTTGTGCCCACTACGGACACAAGTATCGGATGAAAAATTTGTTGAAGTCTTGAATGTCTTTGGTGTCGATCGAATAATAAACGCTTGTTGCTAAGATCTGATTGTGGGTAGGTGACCATTCATAACTTAATATCAAAACCCTTCCGTGCCTCGAAAAACACAGTACACCGTTGGTTGCAGCGGTCCTGCAGGCCTAGCCATATTACAAATTCTATTTCTATTATCGTAATCGATAAGGCGACAATAGAGAATGAAAATGGCGTATATGGAATCAGCTGTTTGTCAACTGTCAAGTGTTTACGAGTAGAATTTGTAATATGGCTGAAAATAAGATACACTTGACAGTTGACAAACAGCTAATTCCATATACGCCATTTACTTTCTATAATAGAAATAGGATAGAAATAGAATTTGTAATATGGCTAGGCCTACTGTGTAGATCTTTGATAGTCGTTACGGGTGGTCTCAAGACGGGAGGTCAGAAGCCCGAACTTCTGACCAAGAGGCCCTATTAAGTATAGGGCCTCTTGGTCAGACGTTCGGGAATCCTATACAGTTCGTAACTTATGAACTGTCAGATAAGGAGCCGCTCCATGTTGTACAGTACTAGTAATAAGCTGCATCCATCTGGAAGCCCATCCAAACATGATTGGGTAAAGGCTTGGTAGATGATGAATAAATGACGTAGTGAATGACAGTTTATTTCCTTATAGGTCTTATTGTGTCACTGTGTTGTCTGTATGAGTCGACCGTGATTAATTAGTCTGGCCAAAGTGTAGGTACCCTTAACATACTACATGTTGAATTGTTGATACATACGGGTAATCCGGAACCGTTTGCACTTTGCACTTCTCTCCTTATTTATTTTATTTATGACATTCCAACGAATTATTTACTAATACAATTTTGAGATACTTTTACAATTATACTTATAATATAAAGTGAATCTAGAGCTAGGGTTGCCTGGCTCAAAAAGGAAAAGTCCGTGTGTAAAAAAAGTCGGTTACCTGGCACCTAGTTGCAATCTTGAGCCGAGATTAGCAAATCGAGATCTCGCCTGTTGAACCTGGTGTCGAGATTGGCAGTTTCGAGATCTCGTGAAAAACAAGTCGAGATCTGGCGAGATTTCGAGATTATCGAGATTTTGGTTTCTAAACTTAAACACCCTTTAATCGATACAAAACTCGAGGAATGCTATTAGATTATAATACTACATCAATAAGAATACTCGTAATACTAGTTAGGATATCGCTGTAATGAAGTTATGAATATGATCTATTTATTTAAAAAAAGTCAACAAAATTATACTTGATAAAGCAAAAAAAATACGACATTATGGCGCGCATCTTTAATTTATTTAAAAAGTAATAATGTAGGTACACAGTCCACAAACACACATTAATTGTGATTTTGATAGCTTCTATCTCGATATAAATCTCGATCGATTGCTTATTTTCGAGATTGAATATCGAAAAAATTGGCCGAGATCTCGTGTTTTCGAGATCTCGCGAGATTGAGATTGCATTCCCTACTGGCAACCCCATGCAATAGCACTTACTTAGATAGGTAGCATCTTCAACTGACTTCTTACGATTTCGGATTAAGTAAACGCAAACGCATACGTACCGTTACTCAAAAATCTATTTTTATCCTCCTGTAGGTAATATCAATAACAACGAAGTCAGGTAACCCGTTTCGTATCCGAAAACTGGATTTCCCAAATGTTTATTACTGAACGTGTTTGGCAAAAATTTAACATACCTGCCCAAATCTTAAAAACACAATGACGTCATTAAATAACGTGATATTTTTATTATTTTAATGGCGATGGCCAAAAAATTGTTATTAGTAACGCTATTAACACACTAATTTACATGAATTAAAATAGGACCTTCTTGTATTACAATATTAGCTACAATAGCTAAATTTGGTTACATTATGCCTAGCGCGAATCCTTTACAAGCGTCACGCTAATACGATAGATTTTAGATTATATACTGTCCTATGTTTTAGGTTTAAATTATTTAGGAAATCACAATTAGTATCCCACACATAGAAATAATTAAAGACTTAAAATATTCGAAACAAGTATTCTTATCTCTTTTTTTTTTTAAAAACTATAATCTGCCTATTCTTTTCCTAACTATGTAGGGATCGGCTTCAGGTCTAACCGATTAATATATAGGGTGACTGGTAATTAGTGACCGATACTTAAACACGTGATTGTATTCATGATTTCAATCAACTTTCCCAAAGAAACTTTTTTTTTATACACAATAAATTATAACACAATAAAATAACAAAAACGCTGTTTGAAAATCCCGCGCGCGACCTGTGATCGATCACAGTAGGCACGTATCGGCACGATCTATCAGCTGATAGTCGGGAAGGGCAAAATCTACTAGTAGTAGTAGTAGGGTCACATGCTCCCCCGCCATCCCCACCGCTCCCGTTATGCAGTACTGACGTAATTGAATTAATTGAAAGTTAATGAGTATAAAAAAAACGTTTCTTTGGGAAAGTTATTCGTATTCATGAGTACAATCACCTGTTTAAGTATCGGTCACTAATTACCAGTCACCCTATATATACCATGCAGTGACTTACATGGAGTGACTGCCTCTGATCGTACTCCACTACCAGTCTCTGGTTGACAAACACGATGCCTCTTGGTAAAACCAGTTGTCACAGACTTTCGGAGTACTTTCACTCACCCGGCCCGCAGCAGACGCACCGGGCGCAGGCGGAGGGTGGCCAACACCCTCTTCCAGCCCCACTAAATGGGTCCAGGTGCGACGGACACGGAGACGTCCGCCGCCCCCCACGTACATAGACCCTAGGTGGCGGTGCGTCGTGTTCACCCGCGCCCCTCTTAGACATCGCGAGGGGAGTCGAACATCTCACTCCCCTCGCTGACTTGGCGAGGCCCTCGGGGTAGTCGGGGGTCGCGGAAGCATGATCACCGAAGAAACGGTCTTTGTCGTGTCTCGGAAGAAAAGAAATTAAGTGTTCATGCTACGCAGGCAGGTGTATTGAAAGAAATTTGACAGATTGAGGTTCCTGTCTATATAATCTGTCACTTTGCCGATTCGTCTGTAGACAAAGGCCGTTTCTTCGGTGTTCAATGTGTTCATGCTACGCATGCTGGCGCAGATGTGAGAAGGAATACGGGGTGATTTTTAGTCAGTAAGAGTCTGACAGACCCTTCCACCCTCCCCGGGCCGGAGGACATCCATGAGGATTTACCACCCCTCAAAAAAAAAAAAAAACTTTCGGGGTACTGACTGCTTCTAATAAATCGTATTTCTTAAATAAAACAGATGAAATCAATCGAAGCACTCAGCAAGACTATTAATTATCTGACAGCTTTTTTGAGCCCGATAACTCTGAAAGTAGGTAGTACCCAGTAACCTTCGTTGTCACTGTTGTCAGTAATGTAATTAAATTGGATCATAATTCAATTAATAGATAATACAGTTCGAATCCCTATATGATTCAGAGCTTATGATGATTAAACAATATTGATGAGTTTCAGTAGCAATGTTTACACCTATGGTTTACACTATATCTTTATAATGTAAAGTGTAAGTAGGGTACATAAAACATTCGTCTGAGTTAAAGATTTTAAATAAATATATATTCCACAACTTTTCACACAACGCCATTTAGTCCCAAGTTAAGCTTGAGAGCTTGTGTTATGGGTACTAAACAGCTGATGAACATACTTATATATTTATTTAGCCTTTCTTTATCAATAAAGAGATTATCTGTTCAAATAAAAAGTGTGTTTTCAACTTACGGTAGTATATTTATATTACGTAGACAAATGAGGCTGGGATCTCCAGGAAATCAAAACAAATGCGCAATGACAGAGTGCTATCGCATTTTCCTTTACTAACTGCGTAATCTTTGAGGAAAAATTTATGATATATGCCAAACGCGTGTATTCGGTCACCGAAATATAAAAACATGGTCGGAAGCACGTAGCATTCAATTTGGTAGTAATTCCGTTTCCTAGTTTATAAATGTAGAATTCAAACTATACGAATGAGAATTTTAAAATCAATTGCTGTTCAATTGTCCAGCATTTGTTCTACGACTTTTTCGAAAACAGACAAAAAAAAACAACTCTCCATACAAAACTCGATCAACTGTTCGTAGTTTTGTATGGAGAGTTGATTTTTTTTGTCTGTTTTCGAAAAAGTCTTAGAACAAAAATGTTTTGTTGTTTATGATGTTAGTAGTCTACTCCTGCGAGGTTGTTGGTGTGTTACAAATAACCCTGTATAGCTAGAAAGGAACTACCGAGATGACGCGAATAAAGACGTAGGATGTCTGCCGTCTCCAAGTAACTTAAAATAACGGCAGGACGATGATGAAGGAATGGCTCTATCAGCTATTTACAATAAAATTTCTCTTAATACCCATGGAACCATATAATATTTGGTGTCACTGGCTACAAAAAGCCAAATTAATCTAAGTATCTAATTAAATACTTAATACTTACCTTGTCTTACATTAGACACACTGTTCCTGGAGACCACAAAGTTCGGACAGTGTGTCTATTACACACTATTTCAACGAAGATAAAATCTGTGTTCGGATTCCGAACACAGATTTAAGAAATAGTGGTGGCGCGTGACGTTTACTAGTATATTATAATATACTAAGCTACCACTTTACACGGCTTGGACGTGTGCCAAACATGTTGTATGAAACCTGAAGGTTTGTGACCGATTGTTTTCTATTAAAGTATTTAACAAGTAGAAGTATCTTGAATATTTTAAAAGAAACGATTATGAAATAATAATAAATAAAAAATATATATTCCACAACTTTTCACACAACGCCATTTAGTCCCAAGTTAAGCTTGTGAGCTTGTGCTATGGGTACTAAACAGCTGATAAATATACATATATATTTCTAAATACATACATATTATGGATAAATTACACCCAGACACAGAACAAATTATCGTGCTCATCACACAAACATTTGTCCTGGGTGGGAATCGAACCCACGACCTCCGGCATAGCAGTCAGGATCACTAACTACTAGACCAACAGACCAGTCAAAATAGACGTGTTTTGTTTCTTATATCCAATGTGTCTATGAAAAAAACTGCATTATTTATGCGGAATGACAATCTTACAGAAAAGGGGACAGTCATAATTAGAACGTAGGTATTATACAATTTTCACACACATGCTTAGGTACATCCTTACTTGTCCGTGACACCAGATGGTGACACGTAACCACCTCAGGTCAAGTTCAAAACCATCGTCAGGCACTAGTTATCTGGCATTTTTGCTGAACTGGACCTCTTTGGCGCAACCGCAAGGCGCATAATTTTGCTTTATTTTTTTTATCAAAATCTCCCTTGCAACTATCCTTACAGGTTTTCCCAATGCGGTAGTGCGGTCCTTTGCAATCTACCTCTAAGTACTTAGGTACAAACTTACTAACCAAGTAATTGTTATTTCTATTTTTTACTTTCTTTTAATTCAATACTTTTCTTTTGTGCTTCCATTTATTATCGTGTGACTTTTGTGCGAAATAAATGCTATTGTTCGCTTTCTTTCTTTAAAGGGTTCTTTCTCAACTAATTTCAAAGTTATTCTTATTTTTTTTTGTTCGAAAGATTTTACGTAGGTAGCTAGGCTAAAACAAGGCTTGGGAAGTAAAAAGCTAACACTTCTTACTTTATCCTTATGAGAGATTTGCCCCCTTACGCAAATGGTAAAACCAACGTTGCAAGTTAGACCTTACACTGGCATACTGCACTTTCCTGCATAAACGAGTTTTGCACTTAAGTTATTTTATTACTAACAAAGTCAAAATGTAAAATTTTACAATCCAAGCTGATAGAACTATGTTTTTCAACTCAAAACAAGGAAAAAAACAAGGTTGTACCTATGTTATTTTTGATTAGGGAAAATCTTCAAGATTTATGTTTTTTTTTAAATTAGATGCAAAATTATGATATCACCTTAGCTAGTTACGCAACTTAGTTTGTAGAAAAGTTTATTTTTTTTATTAGGGAAGGTCAGCACTTTTTATGGGTTAGTTAACATAGACTGTCGACATCATCAAAAGTAGTAACAAAAGAGGAACTTTACGTACACCTTTTGATTTTGATTTGTTGATGACTGTACAGTCACGAGCAATAATATATATATACATTACTAAAATGTCGTAACTTCTACCATTCAAAAATATGTGTGCGGTATTTTCTTCTAAATTATCATAATATATCTAAGAAAATTTAGAAGAAAATATCGTACCTTCTTACACATATTTTACTGTACGAGACTTAAGAAAATAAGCAGTTATTGTAGTTTTCGAATCAGCGTATACTTGGCGGTTTTCGACTCAATGAAAGGTTTCGACTCAGTGAAGGTACTGCGTTTTTGGGGGACTGTCTTTTTGTATTTTATGTTCTAAAAGTGTTGTTTTTAAGAGTTTTGATTGATTGAATGTGTTTTCGAATTGGCGTAACACACGTAAAGATTTTTGAAATAGCGTGTGTTGGTCGTAACGTCATTCGACTCTTCATATGCCTACAAAAAGCTAACAACAATTAAGTAGGTACTTTAATTCATCAATCACACTAATCAACACGCACTAGTCAGCTCAATCACAGGCACAAAGATGCTACTGCCAATGATATTATAAGAAAAAAGGTGTAGATAGGTTACCTAAACAACATTCGATCTTCAAAAACGGCACACTCTGCCCGTTCTCGATCAAAACTAGTAAATACCTAGCATACCTATTTTTACTAAATTCCAAACACCGACAGTAAAACTCGTTTTACCTGTTTTATTATTTTTAAATCTCTACATTACATATCTCTACGTTACATAAATTAACTAATGAATAGGTAGTTTACGAATTATGTTACATACCAGCGGTATAATAGATTCTTGTGATACTAATAAGAATTCAAAATGTCAAGATCAATGCAAAAATCCAAGATGGCAGACCTACCAAACATTATTAAGGGTAACTTTTGAGAGACATTTACGCTTTAGTAGTCTTAATAAAATTTAATTCACTACAAATGTGAAGTGAATATAACTTGTCAGTACAATTCGACAAGAATATTAGAAATAACTCTCAAAAGTAAGGAATCTCGCTTAAATTTTATGTGAAATTTGACTTTTGAATTGTTAAAATATTAATTATTTGAAAAAAAAAAGCCAAGGCTGGACCGCACCTTTGCAAGTTGACACTATAGGTACTTTGATGCTAATAAACTTGCTACTCAAGGAAAACGACGAGATATCCCTGAGAGGATATATACGACGAAAAATGCTTGAAGGAAATCAGTGCATCGCAGTCAGCCTTCAAGAATAGGAAGGTCGGAATCGGACGTTTTGAATTTCGAATGCTTAGATTTGATAGTCTGGCAATTGTTTGTGATTTAGTTCTGTCCTATTAATTGTGTTTCGTGTTTGAATTTGGAAAGTGGAAAACAGTTACATTTTGAAAAAAAAATGGTGGTGGATAATGTTGTGTTGGTCTCTATGAAAAGGCTTTCGTCTTTATATTATGGGGTATGTACTTTTTATATTTCTTCTCCTTTACCTGATACAATTAACATTAAGTAATTAATATTTTCTGAAGTAGCAAGAATTCGTTATTTGTAAGATTAAGGTCTCGAAACAGAATGTGCATTTTAATATTGTTGCGAATTTTCTCACGAAAAACGTGAAGTTTCTTTCAGTATCTCCGTTCAGTGTTTTTCCTTCAATCACTTAGTCCCAAAAAACAGGTTTATTTACCATTTAAAATAAGGACCACTCCGTGATGTAATTGAATGTTGTTTGTACTTATAATTTGCTTTTCTTTACCTAGTTATATTCTTAAAGTTACACCTTTTAGTTTTACACCTTTCAGAATAAAGCTAAGGTTTTTTTTCATAATATAAAGGGACTTTACCACAATATGTATTTATAACATAATTATTATAGCGAGGAGTTGTGTCCATTTAGATGGCGCAAGATAATATGAGACAAAGGTGGTAATAACAGCTATTACGTTATTATGTAGCTTTACATTATAATAATATATTCACACTGAGAAAACTGGTCTCCTATCAAGTTGAAATTTTGCTTGATTGAGTAAAAAACGATTAAATGAATCATTAATCATTTTAAAACAACAAACCACAATTGATTGTGATAATCATCTAAAAATGACTGTACGCTTATAAAGTGAAATATATTTAAAACAATAAAATTTCTTATTTGATTTTGGTGACGTCATAAACCATTATTAATTCTAATAAGATGTAATGATTGGGGTATTTTAATCATTTGCACTTATTTCAGTTAAAAAGCTACGTTATTGATGTAAATGTAGTTCATGATAAATCCTAATATGTACTTGATTAGCAACATCACTACATAGTATAAAACAAAGTCGCCTTTTCTGTCCCTATATCCCTATGTGCGCTTAAATCTTTAAAACTACGCAACGGATTTTGATGCGGTTTTTTCCAATAGATAGAGTGATTCAAGAGGAAGGTTTATATGTATAATACATGCATCATATACTAAGGCAACATTGCTAATTTTAGAGGTTTCTAACGTGATGTCGTAATTTTAAAATATTTAGCAATTTAGCAAAAACGCTGCCTAAACACTACGAGTTAGATCAAATTAATGTACTACAGTATTGTACACCATAAAAAGGTCTACAAAAAAGTCCGCGATGGTATATGTTTATATTTTAGGGATAACCCAATGTGGGTTATCCCTAACCATTTTTATTGTTTACTTTTTACGTGAAAAAATGGCTTATTTACGAAGCTATTTTAACCAATACGGCATTAATCCTTATCGAATTAAGTACCTTAAATACAGTGTGCAATTAATATAGATCAATATGGTTCCTTACAGCATGTAAATTAAACAATTATTTTCGGAGATATTACAAATTACCCGTCTGGACTCCCTCCTCACAAAATGGTGTTGAAAGTAGGTTGTCCTGTTATTTTATTAAGAAACCTGAACCCACCTAAACTTTGCAATGGCACGCGTTTGCTGATAAAATCACTGAAAACTTTCATAATAGAGTGCACAATACTCACAGGATGTGGTACCGGAGAAGATGTATTGATTCCCCGAATCCCTGCTCTGATACCATCGGATTTACCCTTCCAATTTAAACGTTTACAGTTTCCGGTAAAGACATCTTTTGCAATGACCATTAATAAATCGCAAGGTCAAACCTTCAACGTTGCAGGCTTAGATTTGAGCGTTGACTGTTTTTCACATGGCCAACTGTATCTCGCTCTTTCAAGAGTAACCTCAAGAGAAAACATGTTTGTATTGTCTAATGACAAGAAAGCTGTGAACGTTGTGTATAAAGACATCCTGTAATATATTAATTGTTGTAAAAATAAAATAAATACCTAGGTAAAAATGTAAAAAGTAAATAAGTAAAAATGTGTAATGTAATAAAATTGTATGAATTTAGATATTCCAAAGATAGCAGGAAATCTTCATAGTAAGTATAGGGAAAGAGGAATTGTTTTACTCCAAATTTAATGCGTGCAGGACAAGGGCAGTAATGAATGAATCAAAAATACTGGATCGATTTTAATCATGTTTTCATTGAGTGACATAGGCATATTTTATGCCAGTGCAAAGTCGGAGCGGGCCCCTATGTTTTTATATACAACGTTCATAGTTTTTCTGTAGTGTATTTAATTTAGTATCAGCATTGCACCCGTGCGAAGCCGGGGCGGGTCGCTAGTTAATAAAATATCTTTATTACTTTTATAAATGTCTTCATATAAGTAATGTTCGGAAAATAATATGAGAAATCAATCAACTTTTTTAAATTAATAATTATTCTAAAATGGTAACTTCGTCTTTATTTTTTCAATCAGTCGTTGTTTAATCTGTGTGGCGCGACCCGTGCGCGCGCGTCTGTTCAACTGTATTTCGTTCGTGTCGAAACTTGTAGTTGTTATTTTCTTTCTTGAAATTTTGCAATTGTCCCGTGTTAATTTAAATAAAATTTCTGTTAATTTTCCATTAGTATAGTATTATTTAAAGTGGTCCGGGTATCAAGTGGCGGCAAGTGAATACCTAGTGTTAGATGGAGGAAGCTGGCGACTTACTAGAGGCGTGGGGCCTCTCGGATTTAAAACCCATTTTCACCAGTAAGTATTTTGCATCTACTTTCCACATAACTTGCCATTAGGTACTGCTTAGTTTCTCTTCAGACCAATCACAATTTCGTAAGAATACCTACTGGCGGGAACTGGTAAGGGCGCAGTGCGAGATTTTTCTGGTAATTCTAGAATGGTAGGTAGGTACTGTCTGTGGATTGTAACCCCGTGGTTTACGCTCCACTGGCTGGAATTATTAGCTAGTCTATAGATCTTCATTTTAAATTTCAAAATTGATCGATCGTCGTAAAGTCAGTGTTTCAGTTCAGTCTAACTTTCAAGTAATCAATACTTAACTATTAAAAGTACATTATTAGAAGTGTTTTTATTGCTAGTGTTCGCACAATCAATCCAATTGTACCTACTTAGCTACCTACTTAGGGTTTGATGCTCAAATTCTTGTGTAGGACCTACTTTGCTACCTACTCGTTCAGTAAGCGGTTTCTCTCTGTTTGGCAAGTGATGTCGAACAATATAAAAAAACTTCGCAATGGAATCCGTCTTCACTTCTGTGGTGTCCGAAGTAGGTAATTGGTACAACAGCCATATTGTTTGTTACAGAAAATGCAATTAATTTGCACGCCCTAACCGCCCTCTCGCTAGAAGATATTAAAGAATTAATCCCTCAATTGGGGCCCAGGGCTTTATTTCTAAGGTGCTGGAAAAATTGGCATTCAGAATACACTACAAGCACTACTCTAAATATATCAGCATCAGATCTAAACAGTATTTCCATAAGTGTAAGTTCACCCTACTTACTATGTAGCAGTACTTAGCTTACTTTTATGATATAAAATAAAATAACATTTTGCCTATTTTTCTTCCTGTGCTGTCCTAAATAGCATGGCTTCAGCCATGCTATTTAGTGGCAGGATGAAAGAACTGGAAGATTGTGCTGTATTATCAGCAGCACATCAACCTACCCCTATAAGGGATCAAGTTATTCTGGTTATTCTTAGTAATGTATTTGTAGTAATGTGTGTGTTACATGTAAAACTAGTTAAGTTGATCCCTTAAATGGGTAGGTTGGTGTGCTGCTGATTGTACGTACAATACACTTTTTTTATTACTTTTTAGGCACTAGTCTTAAAAATATCAACCGAGATGAGATGTGATAGCAGTGTCTAAGTGGTAACTTAACTTCACTCCGATGTACCATTGTCATCATAATGATTTTACATTATGTACTTATGTTTGTTACAGGATCTTAATTTTGAGACAGAATCAGGAACTCAAAATATTTCAATTCCGGAGTGTACTGCTACGGTTTGCCCTTCAGTTGTATCCACAGTGCCAGCTACATACAAATCAAGAGATGCTTTTACATCGCACACTACATTTGCGGCATCAGCTACAGTGCCAAGTACATCTTCAGGGGTTATGCTAACAAGCACTTCACCAATAAAGATAAACATAATTGTACAAAATGTGAGTAATCTTATATTTTTATCAATACACCATGTATTGATAAAAATATACACTCATAAGCCTTATTATAAGGAATCCCAAACTACAACTTCAAACCTCAACTGTTTGTGGTGGACAAGGCTTTAGCTATCTGCCAGCCCGCACGGAACCTTATGTTATGATGGTCTGATCTGCAACGGATGCCATTGAGTCACAGAACATTGGGGGATGGACATACTTAATATAGTGCTATGTAATTAGTGTACTTCCCTTCAGTATGAATTATAAGTTTGAAATTTTACTGTTTATAATGCATTGATTTTATGTAGGTAACTAAAATAATTTTGTAGGGTTCTGTAGTTGACTAGGAACCTTTATCATTTTATCATATCTGTCTGTCCTTTGTATGCCCTACCTCAATATAACTCTAATTTCTGTACTTGTTCACAACATGACAATTTGCAAGAAGATAGATAGATTTTTAATGCAATATGAAATAATTATGTGGTAAAAAAAAAATCTTTTAAAATATTTTCACATAAGCTTTAATTCGAACTTTCAATGGAACTACGTTGTTTTAATGAAGTATTAAGTAAGCATTGACTATGGAACCCTATAATGAATGTGTCCGACATGCTCATAGTGAGATTTTATATTTGCTCATGTTGTGAACCCCACACTGTTATACAGGATGTAAAAAAATTAGTATTATTAGTAAAGTGGTTCAGTTTCATGGGCTAGTTCACCCCTTAAATGCTTACAAATATAAAAATAATTGTTTTTTTTATGTATCATAGGTAGTACGCATGATGTTATTAAAAGGGGTATTTAAAAAAAGGTGTATGTTACTATCAAGGTATGTTTTGGCGTTTATATGCAAAACCTTATAATTATGCAACCTGTTTTGGAGACGCTCATTTAGCTAAGTAAGATATTTAGAATAAGATAAGACTGAAGATAATTTTAATAACTGATACAACGGCTATCTAATCTTGTGTACTTTGGTACTGTTCGATTAGGTACCTATAAGGTCGTATCCTGTTGTCATTGCTCGTACGTTGGTGAGATGGTTGTGAAGAAAAGTTGTTTAGTTTAACGAGTAGAGTACGCGCTAAAGATATCGGGAACTAATAACGAAGCACCCTATTAAGTTAAGCCAGATTCTCCTACTGGGCGTTTAAACACCCTTATCATAATTATTTTTTCAAGAAATAAAAATAATCTGTCATTATTTAAATTAACGTGTTAATTTAGAATAACAAATGTTATTTTTTTCATAATTTTATTTATTTCCGGGGAATCTGAAAAAGAGTACAAACAGGGTCTTTTTCAGTTTTTTTGTTAGCACTGTCTTTAAAAAACTCCGAATGCATGATCAACAGCATCAGTTCATGAAACTAAACATTTTTCACAAAAACTCAGTAAAAGACTAAAAATCTGTACCTTCCAGAGAATCAATCATTTCCTATACAGAAACTAAATTAGAATTCAAAATATTTTTGACGTTTCCTGATAAAAAAAAAATGTGAAAATTTGTTTAGTTCCATGGACTGATCACTCTGCGAAGTTTTCGGAAGGCCGTCCCTAACACCCGTTTATTCTTAGGTTATAACAATTTCGTTCATTTTATGTTGATTATTTAACTTGCTGTTTTGAATAAAAATAAATGAGTCAAATTACTTGATTATTTTATTTCAGTAACACTTAAGAATATTTCAAATTATCTTTTCTACGTTTAAGTTGTATGTTTGTTGCTATTGTTTGTTTTGTTGCGTTTAAGTTGTATGTCTTCTGTTACTATTAAGTTGTTTGTTTGTGAGTTGTTTGTTATGACTCAATTTACACCGAAATCGAATCGAATTTTTGCAACGAATTTGTTTATAGTATAATGAACCTTGTGTAACGTACGTAATTTGTACGTTAACCAATTGACATAAAGTTCATTATGCTATGTAAAATTTCGTTGCAAAAAGTCGCTTCGCTTCCATTCCGCGGCGGTGTAAATTGAGCCTAAACAAACAACTCAATAGCAAAAAACATACAACTTAATAGCAACAAACATACAACTTAATAGCAACAAACATACAACTTAATAGCAACAAACACACAACTTAATAGCAACAAACATACAACTTAATAGCAACAAACACACAACTTATTAGCAACAAACATACAACTTAATAGCAACAAACATACAACTTAATAGCAACAAACATACAACTTAATAGCAACAAACATACAACTTAATTGCAACAAACATATAACTTACTAGCAACAAACATACAAGTTAATAGCAACAAACAGACAACTTAATAGCAATAAACATACAACTTAAGCACAACAAAGAAGTACTTAATTCAGATCAACACTTTTATTACTTAACTTTATTAAGCTACATGATCTATACAAAGACGTACTTACATCAATCAATTAATAATCATTATAAAATTTATCATCTGGCATGATACTATCAAACAAATCGCCTATCGTCTTATGTATATTTCATTTTAAAACTTACAATTTTAATGATTTAATCTATCAACGAAGATGTTGAAATCAATCAAGTGACTTTTAAACATTGGGCAAGTGCTTTTTAAACGCAACAACTGCCATAGTTAGCATAAACAAGAGACCTAGACGCTTTGTTATAGGGCATGTTAATATCAGTCATGTTATTTATTCAAATTAATCAAGAAAATTTATAAAGCGACTATTTTTCTACTTATTTACGCTTTGCGACTGGCCAAAAAAGTAAACAAGTTCTTAATAAAATCTACAAAAATCATAGCAACATCCATAAAGTAATCTTACTACGGACAACTCAATGTACTTTATTACTGTAATCGTACACCTTTGTGCGTTCCTATATAAATAAGTTACATGAATGACGGAGACACATTCTTGATTCATAATATCATTTATTTTTCTCAGTGCACCGACTTCTAAAGAGGAAGTCTTATAGAAGGGATGTAATTTGGAAAATTAAGAAAAAAAATATAACGTATTGTTTAAATCTTTAGTTTTTTCGTTGTACAGACGCCAGCACATCAAGTTACCACAATGTGTCAAATTTTCCCATTTGTGAGACATAAAGTTGAAAAACGATCAAAGAAATTTGACACATTAGGGTAACTTGATGTGCTGGCGTCTGTACCTACACATCATTTAAAGCTTAAGGTAAATCAAATCAAAAGTCATTTATTCAAATTAACTAGGCTGAGGTTCAGCGCTTTTTGAACGTCAAAATTTACATAAAGCAGTCCCCCAAAACCCCCGCCCTCCGGTTATTAAAATGAAAGACAATTGAGTTTTAATTGCGAGCATTAGCATCCGACCTTTCTGAAGAACCTCACCAATAAGGTCTATGTATTGTATGCCTTTATAGGGCGTCCCCTCACGGCGTTTCCGTTATGAAGAAATTATTCTCATTAATATTACGTCTGAAGTCCCAAGGGCAAGGGCAAAGAATAGCCACACTCTGGGTTGTTAAAATTTAAAATTTTAAATAACGCTGGTAACTTTATAAGAAAAAACGATGTACGAACGCTCCAAGGTCCTCTTTAAACCAACCGATGAATCAGGACCAAAAATGTAGGACAAACTATTGTGAAAACTGTATTACATTTGGGCGAAATCACATAAAAAACATTATAGTTTCCAAGTCTACAAAATAACACGTCAAAGTAACCAGTGAGTCAGTTCTTATGGAAAATTTGAAACCACACCTGTAACTTCTGATAGACGAGCCTTCACAAATATTGGTCACAGTCAATGCTGGCAAATATTTGTCCCAAAATTGGGGCATGCTTTTGAGGATAGTGTTGGTTTTCCACTACAGGGCACTTTGGTAGAAGGTTTATTGGAGGGTTCGCATGGTAATATTTACATTTATTTTCTTATTAGTAATAAAAGGGTTCCCCAGCGCCATTTTCAATGGTCGTCTGGTATTCTTCAAAGCGCAACAAAATTATTGATAAAGCGCAACCATTAGTTGTGCTCACAAAATCAAATCAAAACAATTTTAAAATGTTTATTCTTCAAAGCGGAACCATGATGAAAAATAGAGAGGGGTATGGTAGATTGATAAATAATTTCAATACACAGTTTTAAACATTGAATTATCTTTTCTAATTCAATGGTTTTAAACCAACTGTCCTAGTTATTTTTATTGTTTATTTATTAGATGGTTGCGCTTAAAAAGATTTGCGCTTTGGGGAAAACCCTGCCTTCTCTACTCAAAAAAGAAATAATAGAAGGAATTGCACCTACCACTTTAGTATCTGCATGACCCAAAGCTTGTAAGCGTCAGGACCCCTGGACCAAGAGAGATATTTGATGTTTAGAAAATACCAAAATTTACTACCTTTTTGGTACTATTTGGTACCTATCTTCAAATATTTAGTACCTCAACTGATAGCGAAAAAACACGTAAAGAAAGTGGTCAGCCATTCTGACATCAGGATGTCTGGACCAATTTTTTGACTAGTAGAAAATGGCTATGGCATTAGGTCTGCCTCTGTCAAAGAGATTTAAAATACTATAGAGCGGGCATGTCAAGGAAATGTCATAGAAAAACTTTGATCCCATGTTTCAGTAACGCCATCTAGAATAATATATGAATATTGGAGCGGCAGCGGAGCGTACTACAAAAAACTCATAGACTTGTATCCAGCAGGACACACTTTTTCGGACAAAAATTTTGTTCGTGATGTCCAGTCTATAAGTATTGAATGTCTTTGGCCTCTGTACATTTGTGTGCTTAAAGTATTAAATAAATAAGTTGCATATAATGTATGATCTATGCGTATACATATACGGTTCTGGGTTCTTTTCCTAGGTCGGCAGAGTGTTATTGAGTTTCTACATCTTGAATTTCTTAGTAGCAGCCTAGAGCCCGGATTTCGGTACCTGTTTGATGGCAATAGGCTCATGGGACTTCAACATAACTGGCACTGGTATAAGTCCCATAAGTACACCTCTGCCTTTCCTCTGGAGAATGCAGGCGTCATGTTAAGTGTTTATCTATGCGTTCGCTAACAAGCTCAAGGTTGTATGTAGTTAGGTATCTACTGGTCTTTCTTTTAATTTTATTGGTATCGTCAGTTTTGGCGTTTTGCACTTTTGAAGGTCTTCCATTTTTTGTTTCACTCGCTCTGTTTCTATTTAAAATAAATTCATTATCTATGCAACCCAATAAAACTGCATATAAAACTAAACCCTTGATAACGTCAGCTGAGGCCAAATATTTATATTTAAAATGATATCGATGGAATGTTAGATAATAGAGACCAGTGGCGAAGTGTCCATAATATACAACTCGATTCCTATCGGATGCCCTTTGGAGGTTCCGAAGAGCAACTTCACCGCTATATAGGGTTACTGGTAATTAGTGACCGATACTTAAACACGTGATTGTACTCATGCACACGAATAACTTTCCAAAGAAACTTTTTTTATACTCATTAACTTTCAATTAATTCAATAACGTCAGTACTGCAAAACGGGAGCGGTGGGGGTGCAGGGGAGCGTGTGACGCTACTACTAGTAAGTAGACTTTGCCCTTCCTGAGGTCAGACTATCAGCTGATAGATCACAGGCGCGCAAGAATTTCAAACATCGTTTTTGTTATTTTATTGTGTTATAAGTTATTGTGTATAAAAAAAGTTTATTGAAATCATGAATACAATCACGTGTTTAAGTATCGGTCACTAATTACCAGTCACCCTATATATTGACTAATGGCAGCCGGACTCGAGTATTGCCAAATATAAGGCATTTACTAAAGGTGTACACGGAGGTAGGCAGACCGATGACTTCAAAAGATACAACAAATAGTGACACGAATACCGACTTAGGTTTATTGTCGGCTTCCCTATTAAGAAAATGGACCCATCGCTTCTGATAGAGACGTCAACTTAAATAACAGTCACTTAAATGAAACAATATTAAGCAGTAATAGTGTAGTGCCATAGGAAGACCACTGCTGGACATAGGCCTCCCCTATATATCTCCAATAAGACCGGTTGGAAGCGGCTCGCATCCCCCGGCCTTAATGAGGTCGTCTGTCCATCTTGTGGGTGGACGTCCTACGCTGCGCTTGCCGATACGTGAACCTTTCAACCCCATCGGTCATCAGTCCTCCGTGCTATGTGCCCTGCCCACTGCCACTTCAACCTGCTAATCCGCTGGGCTTCCTATGGCTGAAATGATGATGATGATGAATAGTTTAGTGATGTGACGGGCGGGCTGCCATGTCATAGATCTTGGATTCATATGCGTATTGTATTCCTCACGATATTTTCCTTCACAGATGTAAATGATGTCTAGTATAAACTTAGAAAACAGATAAGAATTTTATTGAAAACGCCACATTGGTACTTTTCCGGGACTACAACGTCGTACATGAGAGGTAGGCGACTTAATTTCTACGCCAACATGATATTAACATAGAAAAATCCAGCCCTGAAATTATTTATAATTTTAGACAAAGTTAAGACAGTGGAAATCGCTTCATTATAACAAAAAGTGTTAATCTTAAGTGGCAATAAGTAGTGTAATATATTAGCATGAAACAACGATAAACATACATAATAACTAGCAAAACACGTGGCTACCCGCATATAGACATGTGTACATAAGCAAATAGACTTGTACAATATACTGCAGTACATGCCGGAAGCAATTACTTTGAATACACTGTTAGTACTCTATGTACCTACGTAAATAAAAACTAGTGTCACAGACCGTAAACGTATCTACCATTGTACTTGTACCTACCTATAATTTTAATCCTATCATGAAAATCCAAAACGATTTAATATACTATACTTAGCAAAGAGATTTAAAAGACTAATAGAGCGGGCATGTCAAGGAAATGTCATAGAAAAACTTTGATCCTATGTCTCAGTAACGCCATCTAGAATAATATAATGAATATTGGAGCGGTAGCGGAGCGTACTAAAAAAAACTCATAGACACACTTTTTCGGACGAAAATTTTGTTTGTGATGTCCGGTCTATAGGTATTGAATGTCTTTGATACTTAGAGAGGATATGCAACGAAATGACATAGAAAAACTGTTATCCAATATCTTAGTAACGCCACCTAGAATAAAACTTATTATAGCAATGCTGGAACGGCAGCGGAGCGTACTAATCTAGACTAATCGACTAGGTCACAAGTATCGGATGAATATTTTGTTCGTGATGTTCCGTGTTTAAAAAGTATTGAACGTCTGGAGGGAAGAGGGAGGGGAAGGGGAAGGAGGAGGTGAGAGGGGAGGGGATAGGGGGACGGGTAGAGGCAGGGGTCGGGAGGGGTTAGGGAGGGGAAACAGAGGGAGGGGTGAGGGAAGGGGAGGGAGGGGTGATGGGAGGGGCGTGGGAGGTGTAGGGGAATGGGAGGGAGGGGGAGAGGGGGAGGAGAGGAATGGGGAGGGGGAGAGGAGACGAGTTGATAAAAAATGCTATGCAATAGCTTTACCGCGGCAGTCTCCGAGTGCCACACGTCATTTTTTAATTTCATGTTTTAACAGTGTGGTGTGTGCGTGTTTTTACCTGTACTTACTACTTACCTAAATATTGTTTCTTTCTTTTTTTCTATATGAAAGAGCTTTCAAAGCTTAATTTAATAATGCAAAATTTGCATATTTAGGTTGGTTAAGGTTTTAATCACTGGGCCTGCGTCACCTGAAATAAACGTTTATATTAGCGTGCTTTCCGAGGCACAGACGAGTCTTGATGTGTATGAAATGGGCACCGATCCTCGGTAGGTACTAGCCGTACCAGCAAGTTCGAAATTTAAGGTATGTGAAGGATTGAGGTGTGTGCATGTGCATTAAACCCTAGATCAAGTAAAACTGATTCTTAATGTCTTTCTAATTATACTACATGATAAACAAATCGGAAGTAAATATTAATAGATCATAAAAGCGGTTGACAATGCCAGTCGTAATATTATAGGGACCATACGATTATGTTCCGGTAGCGATTACTTGCATGTATGCAAGGTGACTTTAATTTATTAGAAATCTTTCAGGGGGTGAAAGTTCTCATGCCTTACCTATGCTAAACCTTGCTACTATTATTATTATTATTGCTGTTCAGGAGATAAAGTGATTTACATAATAAATAAAAAAAAATATATATTATGAAGTCGTGAGTGATGGCCCAGAGGTTAAGGCGCCTACCTCTCATGCACGAGGTTGTGGTGTAAATCCGGGCAAGTACCAATGTGACTTTTTCAATTCATAATTATGTTATGAAAGAGTCCCAGAGTTTTTTAAATGTGGTGGCTTGTAATCAGCATTTTGGTTCAAGTCAAGTCAAAGTCGAGTCAAATCATTTATTTCAATTAGGCCTGATAACAGGCACTTTTGAACGTTATACTTACAAATATATATTGTGTTAAGTTGTGTGTTGGTTATATATATTGTGTTAAGTATTGGCATGCAAGCCTTCCGACAATAAAGAAAATAAATAAATATTCTACAACTTATCACACAACGCCATTTAGTCCCAAGCTAAGCTTGAGAGCTTGTGTTATGGGTACTAAACATCTGATAAACATACTTACATATTTCTAAATACATACATATTATAGATCAATTACACCCAGACACAGAACAAATGATTGTGCTCATCACACAAACATTTGTCATGGGTGGGAATCGAACCCACGACCTCCGGCATAGCAGTCAGGGTCACTAACTACTAGACCAACAGGCCCGTCAAATAAATAAACAGCTTTTACTGTAATTATGATTAATTCCCCTCATTATCTGTCTAACTTTTTCCCAACTATGTTTGGGTCGGCTTCCAGTTTAACCTGTTGCAGCTTAATACCAGTGTTTTTTGCCTATCTTATCCTACTAATATTATACAGGGTGGAAGAGGCTTCGTCGGATATCCGCACACCGTGAGTTCTTTACATAATTCTGGATCTCCTAAAGTTGAAATGTTTCATCGGTTTTTCGTGAAAATCTTATCATTTCTTTCAATATCATTTTCCTGAAAAGCAAAGCAGTATTCTAGGTACACGGTTCCATGGTTTTTCGATTATTTTCTCACTTTAAGTAACTACAGGTATGAACCTATTCTGCGTTAAGAATTAGGCTTCCAAAAATATTATATAAACAAAACTTAGGTATGTCACACCTACGTAAAGTTGATACCTACTTGTTTACAAGAGATATAAAAATGCATTTGCATTTAATATAGTTTACGACTGCGTCACGTGTTCCTTTACAGGTGACGACATTTTACAACTTTTTAATTTTGTTTATTTTGTACTGCAGAAACTGAAAGCTTACAGCATAAAATAAAACCCTTTAGTTTCGGTTACTATTAAATTATCTTTGAATGTCTACAACAAAATAAGAAACACTGGTTTCAGTGGCAACATGATTTTATCATAAAAACAATGTTAACTTTTATTATGTATGGTTTATTTACTTTTAGAGGTAGAGGACTAATTGGTACGTATTGAGAGACAAATCTAGAACTAATTATAAATCTGTATAATTGATTAATTAGGTACTAACAGGTCGTCCTGTTAAATAAAATAAAAAATAAAAATAAAAAAAATAAAAAAGCCTTTATTCTACTACTTTTACATCTAAATTAATCTAGGTACACTTATTAGTTACTCTTGCTTACATTATAAAACGATTAACCTTAAATTTAACTTATGCATATATTTATATTTTACTTAATTCCGTAGTACTTATTGCAGTAGTCGCCTCTTTGGCGTAGGCCTCTCCCATTTCCTTCCATTGCTGTCTGTCCCTAGCCTTGGTCATCCAACCGGGACCACCTTTTTCCCAAAAGATGTCTTCCCACCTTTTCCTAGGTCGACCTCTACTTTTGCTTTGGTCTCTTGGTATCCACTCAGTTACTTTTTTGGTCCATCGGTTGTTTTCTAACCTGCAGATATGGCCGTCGTCCTGTTAGTACCTAATTAATCAATTAAGATTTACAACTCATCAATACAGATTTATAATTAGTTCTTGATTTGTCTCTCAATACGTACCAATTAGTCCTCTACAACAATTTAATTTATCGGTACTGACTAACGAAGTCAGTAGACTAGAAACAAAACATCAAACGGCATGTCAGCACGGCACAGTGGCTGAGCTATTGAGCGCAGCGCTGCATGACGCAGATTCGATTACCACACGGAATAAATATTTAATTGTGTATATTTGTTATTACCGCACCAACTTTATAGAATACTCTTTATTGTACACCAAAAAAAATATAGAATAATTCACGCTTTTCCTAAGGGGGCAACTTAGTCACTGGTATCAGTAATGTCATTGACCTACTAAAATGTGCTAGTCGACGTTTATCGAAATGGGTGTGTCAACTGTCAGACTTTTCGATTCTACAAACAACACGTATTAGGCAACATTTCTTCAAGAGTACTTCTCACTCATGTGATACTGATTTAATGATTTTCTGTTGTAAAGGCATCATTGGTTTAGTAGTCGCAAGTGCTACAGCTTAGCATGTGGTCCCAGGTTCTATACTTACCTGGGTCGGGCAAAGCGTTATTGTTTGTTGATATTTAATTTAACACTTACACTTACACACAACACATTACATTCAACATCCGCACTCACTACTCTCACACACACACTACATACGCACAAACAATCACACGCATCCACAAATCACACGCATTCACAAAGGAGTATTCCCGTTTGAGCACCTATTTTTTGAGCACCTATGCATTTAGCACCAAAGGTATTCCCATTTCCCATAGGTTAATGCATAGGTGCTCAATAAATAGGTGCTCAAACTCCTTCACAAATCCCGAGGTATTATTGTCACAGCAATTTTGCTGCTTTTATTCGCATAGAATTATTGTTTTATTACTTAAGTATGAGAGAGGATACTGATTTCTGTAACACAGGTCTTCGAACCTAGCACAGAAATCAGAGACTTTTTATTTTTGTAACATTTTACGTACCTACCTATGTGAATAAACATTTTATTTTTATTATTATTTTTTATTATATTTACTTACCCAATTACGGCAAAAGGCACGCCTTCTATGACTTGGGATTTAAACATAAATGGCGAATTGTAATGGTGAATAATCTCGATATGGGTGGTCTACCTATTCTTTCAGGAAACAGATGGGCAATTCCCGTATTTTAAAAAAACGTCCGTGTTCGTCCGTAGTCTCAATCTGTCAAAAATATGTCCAACTTACCTCTATTTTTGACATTGAATGTCACTGAGACGAAATCTCCCCTTCCCTTCACTTACACTGTTACAGGATGATCAAAATAGGCCGAGGATCAGCACTTTTTTAATGTCAAGGTTACACATATTTGACAGTCTCCCAAAACACTTCCCAGTGTTTTTGCTATGAAAAAATAAGAAGTGGTAGAACAAACTCCCAAGCAACCAGAAGATGTTTACAGAATAATAATAATAAATAAATGTTTATTGCGACAACTTAAATTTAAATTTACCTACACTTGAATTATTACACTAGAATAACTCTGCTGACTACCGTACCTACCTATGCCAAAGAGATTCAAAATACTATAGAGCGAGCATGTCAAGGAAATGTCAAAGAAAAACTTTGATCCCATGTTTCAGTAACGCCATCTGGAACAATATATGAATAATGGAGCGGCAGCGGAGCGTACTAAAAAAAACTCATAGACTTAAGTGTCCACTAGGCTAAGGCACAAGTTTTGGATGAAAATTTTGTTCGTGATGTCCGGTCTATAGTAAAAAAAATTGAATGTCTTTGACCTATGCTTATTTACCTATGATTCTAGTTTGTGATAATGTGATTACTGTCCTTAATTAAGTACGGTACGTCTTCAGGAAGAAAAAGGCAAGGATATCCGGAAAATGTCATAAAATCCACAACATAAAATCGACAACTACAACATTTTAATTTATCGGTAATTAACCGGGTGAGCATGACGATTTCTATCTACAAGATAATCGCTACCTAGATAGGTAGGAGGTACATGACTTATCTAATAAATTGTTGTTTTATGTCTATGTACTACGTGTGTATGTAAAGGAAATGTTCTAGGCTGTGAACTGATATGACCTTAGACATGCTGCGCTTGCGCTCATAAAACGTTTTATGCTATCTTCTTTTTTCATATAGAAAAAAATATGTTTGTTTTTTTATTTTACCTTACTGAGGTTATGTTTTTACGAGTTTTAGTCATTATCTGCCTACCCTTTGCAACAGCTTCCAGTCTAACTGGAAGCAGTTAAATAGCAGTGTCCACAATTTAGCGACTGAGCAATAGGATCCCTCTATGTTAGATAATGTTTTTAATGTTAAAACTTACTTAATTGTCTTGCGGGCAAGTTTACTGGCCACCAGAAAAAGAAATTAATTAAGTAGCTATTGGATTGTTTTTTTTAATGCTCTTTGGTATCAATGTCATCGCAAGTAGTATTAATAAAGTTATTTAAATAGGTATTATTGACTTGAACGCTAATATGAGGGTGACATTTGATGGTAATCAGATACTATCAGGCAGGAATCTATATTTCTTAAGTCTTTGTTGGAATGAATATAAATAAAGGATTTCTAAATCTTACTTTACAATAGGTACAATTCAAATAGTCGTTTTAAAATCCCAGTAAACTAATCAATATGACATATACATATATGGGCAACCAATACGTAACAGGATTTTTTTAATACGAACCAAATATGGATTGTAGGTACCACAATTTCATGCTACCACATAAAATAACCATAAAACATAGCCTACTTCAAAGATTTTATACAATCACGCTATGAAATAAACTATTCGTTATATTTTTTCTCCATTTTTACGACGACCTAAAACCGGATTCTAGTACTTTCTTTTACCATAACATTATTAAGTATGTAAAATATCGACTATGGTTTGGACGTCGCGAGTGTAAACAAAAACTTCGAGTGAAACCGGCGGCTAAACTTCACATTTGTAGTGGTAGGACGCATGCGTCAGAATCGTACCTATAACATATTCGCATATTTCCTGTAAAATGCAGCTTTGTGCGAGTCAGCCAGTCGAGTTGACGTGCTGAGTCCCCGCACTAGCCGTCAGTGCCGTGCTGATATTCAGAAAAATAGGCCGCTGTCATGTTTACGCGTGCGTGAAAAAAAATATCGAAAGTAATCTCTGTAAATTAGTTCGATTAAAAAAAAACACGCGAGAGTAAACTGGAATTTTGGCGGTTTGTTTTGAAATTGGAATTGAAAATATTGTGCCCGCAAGCGACGCTGTTTTGTTTTCTTTTACTCTGTGAATTTTAGGTAAGTTTTGTATTTTTAAATCACACATATAATATTATTAATATATTTGGTTATAAACACTCGTCAATAAACTTAAAATATTACCTAAAAGTGACCTAAATTACAAAACAGTCGTGGAAACAGAACGTCTTGGAAAAATACTGAAACACACAGACCGCGTGCGAATTTTCTTTTAAATTGCAATAACCTAAGTAGTATTGTTTTCACTTTCACAATCAGTTCGGTAAATATGATGTTTCATGAACCACAGATAGGTAATATCATTGTTTTCTTTTAATGAATGTGTTTTTTTAATACAAAGTATTTATTCTATTGAATTAACAATTTACTACCTATGATACCTATCTACTTAGATATCATAGGTAGTAAATTGTTAAATAATAAACTTATCGTAAATACCTATGTTCCAATCTTTGACAAATATTAGGATTACGATATGTCATCAAGGGTGTTTTGATACATAAAGTACGTTACCTAAGCCATATATTCTTTAATCGGATTTTTTCTTTAAACTGAGATCTCTCTGGTCTTTTGGGCACTGCACTATAAAATTGTTACGAATTTATTATTGTTGAAACATCGAAGATGATGAAGAATTAAATGATTAAGATTATGTCAAGAGTTTTTTACTAGATAAATTATATATATATTAGATACTTAAGCGTTAAAACACTACATCTTTTGTATACCTAGTTTAATTTTTTGTCACCACCAACATTGCTATCGAACAATTATTCAGCATTAGCTAACTAAGTAAAAATATATGTCAGGTCGGCGTTAATTAACAAGTGCAAGACTTTAAATTAAGTACATTTAATAACGAACAAGGGATTAATTAGATTATGACTAAGCTAAATATGGCCGATAAGCTACGCGATAGCTTCTATTAGTACACGGTACGTCTGTCTTTGTCTTGACATTTTAATCCAGTCCGTTCAAAGGTTTATTGCAATTAATTGTACTTATAATGTTCTTAATTAGTGTACCTATTTGTTTTCCTACATCAGTACTGAGTACATTATCTTGGGCTTCAATACTTCGGCTGTGTTATAGTAATCTTATTTTAATTTATTTCTCTTCTTCCTTTTTACCTACCCACGCCTTGCCATCATGAAAATGTAGGTGAAGTGAAGTCGAAGTGAGCTGTGATTCCATATAAATGCCATTAGTGTACCTATTTGTGTTCCTAGATCAGTACCTCATCTTGGGCTTCAGTGCTTCGCATGATATTATCATCATAGTAGCGTTATTCCAATTTATTACTCTATCTGTCTTCTTTCTATTTACCTACCGATGCTTTGTCATCATGAAAACGTAGGTGAAGTGAAGACGAAATAAGCGGTGAGCCCATATCAGTTCCATTGACATTTCATTAAACGCTCTCTGAGATGGTCACAAAACAGCAGATCCATAACTACTTACTTGATCATCATTTGGACTGCCTAGTTGGTCTAGTGGTAGCAAGCGCTACAGCCAAGCATAAGGTCCAGGGTTTGATACTCGGGTCGGACAAAGTGTTATTGAGTTTTTCCGTCTGGAATTTCTCAGTAGCAGCCCGGAGTCTAGACTAGTGCCCCATTGATGGCAATAAGCTCGCTTACTATTACATGGGACTTAACGAAATGTGGGTGTACTTCCAGGCACACCTCTGCTCAACCCTTCGGGGATTACAGGCGTGATGTTATGTTATGTGTTATGTATGACCAGTTTTTAGTTTTTATCCTATAAATATTTTACTAAACCATTTTAGTTGCGGCATCTATTTGACACGATTTAGTTAAGATAATACAATACTCCTCTATCTTCAAAACTTTGACAATTTCACGATAAAAATACCTTGTGACGAGATGTTTTCTAAGATTTGACTGAAAGTTTAAATATGAAGAGGTTCTTCATGTTTAAAACCACTTGATCTGGCACGCGGATTAAATATTACGTTTATCTTCTTTACAATTGATAAGGAATTTACGAGCTCTTTAGATAGATATAATCTTTAGTTGTTATGAAATGAAAATACCTAAGTATATGTACGTTTGACATAAATGTGATGAGTTGGAATTATTAATCAACTTATGCCTTTGCGGGTGGGTAAGTTATGCCGTTGGTCCCGGCAGATCTTCGAGAGTCACTACGGGTAATTAGAACCCAGTAACTCTGAAAAGTTGGATAGAACTCTTATAAATGGGTATGGCAAACCCAGAAACTGGGTTATAGATGTAAAATAGCGACACAAAACAAGCCGATACTAACATATTGGAAAATAGGCTAGTTAGATGAGGAATGGTTAACTGGGAATCAGCTAGCTACAGTGATGCAGCTGTTTTCCAGGTTCTAGATAATTTGTTAGTAATGCAATTTATTACTTTTGACTTCATCGTTGTCTGAGAAAGTTAACTGGTTAGTTAGGTACTTAGCACTACACTTTGTGTCTACTTGTGTAATGAAATAATGACTTGTTAAGTAGTAACACGTTGCCTTCCCATGGCTCATTTATGCAATGCAACTGTTAGCTTGTTGCAAAATATTGCTGGGTTAAGGGCTTCCATTAGGAGTATTCCCGTTGGAGCACCTATTTATTGAGCACCTATGCATTAACCTATGGGAAATGGGAATACCTTTGGTGCTAAATGCATAGGTGCTCAAAAAATAGGTGCTCAAACGGGAATACTCCTTCCATTAGCTATCAATTCAGTATCGTTCGATTTAGTAAAAGCCAATCCGTAAAAACTGTCAATGCCTAGTAAAACATTAAAGGTGGAATGATGGCTTAATTCGGCTTTACTTCACCTACACTTTGACGGGGGGATTTTTATAGAAAACACTGCTGTGATTCAAGTCATTAGCGTTTTAAATATTTAAGTATGACATGTATGTTGAAATTAAAGTTACCTTAACCAAGACGATTATTAATCGAGGAAATTGTATATTTTGCCTACGAATAATAATAAAAGTATTATTCGTTGGTTTTACCTTATGAGGCCCGGGCCCTCCTAAAATTATTACGTAGTAGTTCGTAAAATTTTTAGTTTATTTGGTGCTTTAAAATTAAAATCATGTTTGGCCATATTGCTTTATGCCTTAAGATTACTGACCATACGCATCATACGCATAATGTTGTATTTCAGGGGCTTAGCGCGGAAACTAACTCTCAATATACATATAGTTAAACTACTAGGTATTAAATAAACCACCACGTCCGCTATTATAGCACCTGTAGGTAACCAACTGTTCCCACGTATAGTTCGTTCTTCATCATTTACCAACGGTGTCTTCGCTATGTCTTCGATCTTCTTAGTTTCCAAGATATCCTTTTATTTCTGCAAGGAACTCACGATAGTGTAATGGTATATTTGTGCCATAATGCAAAACAATACTGTTGATGTTTACGTTGTTTACAATAATCCGCACGTTTGGTCAGCAGAGTCACCACACGCCACCCAAACTATCACGTCTACAAAATGTTATGATCATCTGTTTTCTGTTTGTCATTGTGAAAAGTGTTTTGTTCAGTGTTGGATATGTGTGAAATAATATTTAATTCTTTAAGTAAATCTTATTTAGTACACCACTGTCCTTCACTATCAAGTCCATCCAAAGGTTTGTCTGTAAGAGATCGCTTTTAGGGAAAAGGCCGCCCATTGTAACACCCTATGCAGGCCTTAAAGTTATAATTTGTTTTCCTGGTGTACAATAAAGAGGTCTATTCTATTCTGTCCAGCCTCTATCACACAACACTTTCCAAATTGAGTAACCAATGAGTAATTGATTCAATTTGAAAAGTGGCAAAAAAACTCAAGGTTTCTTTTAAATTCTGGACTTTAGATTACTTGTAATATTCTTTGTCTATTATAATATCTTTGTCTGTCTACGATTCGGTGTTCCCCTATCTTCTCTTTTTCGTCTTTGTTGCATTACACTGCTCACTTCAGTTACGTCTATTTGATACTTTGAACAAGGCAGGCCTATACTGTGTCGTTAGTCTTGTGGTTTTAACTGCTAGCTGCTGCACTGGGATGCCTGCATTTCCTGGGTCGGCAAAGGGTACTTGTACTCGTGTATACTGTAAACTCCATCTAGAATTTATCTATAACAGTCCAGAGTCTGGATTTGTACCCGGTCACATTGGCTCGCCACTTAAGTATATTATTACACCTTTGTCTAATCCATTAGGAATTAATGTCGTGTTTTTCAAATTATTTGTAATCGCGTGATTTCCAATGGTACAAATCAAGTTCATCTATTTTTCGTACAGTAACCCCGATTTGGGCATAGTTTTATAGCCATACAGTACGTACCAGCAATCATAATATGCCTACGAAATAGGCCTTCGTGTTATCGGTAGTTGTTGACTTGAAGGAAAATACAGCCTACTTGTTTGTGGTTCTTTGACCTTACACGGAAAAGGTTAAGTTCATTACACTCTAGGTCGTGGAATAAAAACTCTACACTTTCAATCAGTAATCCGAAAGTAGTTTTATAAAAACCCACCGAAAGTTCAATTTTTTTATATTCCTTTGAGTAACAAAAGACAAAGAAGGAAAAACATTTTTTTGACACGCGCAGGACATAGTATATTAAAAAGAAAACAAAAACGAATTAAGGCAAATATACAAAAAAAAATTAAGAGAATTAAAAAAAAAAAAACAAAAAAAGACATACAGTGTGACTGTGCGAGGCCAAAAAAGAAAAATAGGTAGCAGCTGGTCTTCTCTATGAAAATTTTAATTGATTGATTGATTTTCATTTTCATTTGAAAAGTGTTCCCTTCAAGAAGACGTGACACAAAAAATACAATTGTTTTGTATTTCTAAATAAAATAAAAAATGTAATTTTCACGGGAATAGACCGGTAGTCACCTGGGGGTCGAGTCTGCTATTGCAATCGTGTCTCAATGACCGGTCAATGATCGATTTTTGACTTATAACGTCAAACTTATGACACATTTCCCATACAAAAACTGTCAAAGTTGTCAAATATTCGATCAATGACCGGTCATTGAGACAGGATTGCAATAGCAGACTCGAGCCCCTGATGTTAGTATGTGTAAATATCGTAGCAGGTGGAGTATTTCTAAAGTTTCTGCTTACCTTAATCGAAAATAGGCGTAAATTTATGTATGTCTGTATGTGACATGACCCTTTATTATTTCTCTCTACAACACATAACATAAATCATTGAACAGAAGTCAGTAAAATTACTCTGAAAATTATTTCCTCTTACATAAGATAAATTGTAGTAAGCAAGTAAATTGCTACCGATTGGCGTCCGCATTCCTGAGACAAATTACTATATATCACACAATTTACACGTTGTTTTATTTGTCAATTGTTAATTGAGAAATAAATTAAACTGTTAGTGGAAACCGTTTAAAAGTTCGCTGCATGTGGTAGAAATTGAGGACAAATAAACTTCAAAATTAATATCCTCTATCGGACATCGACATACACAAGTTTCCTGTTACTTACTGCAGTATTTAAAGAAAATAAGGAAGTTAGGCTTGTTGGGAATTTCCGAAATGCTGTATTTATTTGTTACGTTTTAATTATCCCTGTCAGCCGCACGGGTTCATCGAAGGGTAAGCTTTGCTTGCCGCAGTCAGTCCGCGGACGTTTGACCATTCAATACAATCAAAACTACTCTCCGAGCCTCATAAAACTCGTTACGCAGATATAGGTGACAGCTGTCATTTGTAGATAGTCGTAACTGGCAGTCAGAAGTGTGACAACCAGTCCAACTTAGGGTTACCGTTTTGTATGGTTTTGTCAGTTTCTGTGTTGTGGACGCCAAATAAACAGTAGCTCTATGTAAAATACTGGTATTCTGCTGCTAGCTAATGTTTAACTGGAGCTCGAGGCTAGATGATGATGTTTGTTTTTAAACAAAAAGTTTCTGCTGATTATGAACAAGACTATTCATCATTTTGGTTACAGAAATTAACTACCTTAATTATATACCTAAAGCATCGGATCCTATTTTTCTTCACATACCATAAATGGGAATATTTTAAGCCATTTAGTACTTACTTAGTCTATTTTCTTTTCTTTCACATTATTTAAAGTTCAAGTTCAAATCAAGTCAAGCCATTTCCTCGAAATATTTATCATTCCACAAATACTGTACATTATTTTTTCCTGGATTATTGCAGAAAAAAATTGATTTTTTTTATTGATTTAATTAATCAATAAAAAACAATTATTCTGTTACATACATAATAAAAACAAAAAAAAGTAAAATAAATATAAGGTAAAAAAATTCATCCGCATTGCATCCGCGTTGCACGGGATACGTGCCCAAAAGACTGGCCGCAATGCCACGTTGAATGGCAATAAAAAATATATATATATGTCGGAGATAGCTTACGGTTGGGGTTGAATCTTCATCAAAAATCAAATTCACTCAAAATCAAAAGTCGTTTATTCACTTTAGGCTGAGGATCAGCACTTTTTGAGTGTCGAAATTACATAAGACAGTCCCCCAAAGAGCCCACCCTTCGCCACTTCCTAGTGTTTTTGCTGGGAAGAAGAAGTGGCGGAACAAACTCCCCAGCAACACATCTGTCTGATAAGTTAACACATAGTCGAACATGATTATCACATCGTTATCGGTTACAAGCAGAAATGTTTCTTCAGGATAACTTAACCGTTACATTTTAACACTTTACAACGAAACGAATAACAGTTCCGGGACGTCTTAGCTCCACTGCGGTCGGGCACTGAATGTCGTCCTCGCTGCAGGCTTAAAACATCACGACTCTGTAGAAGCGCGCTATGGTGTCGGTAGATCACGTGCTATCGCCTTTTGGCGCGTTTACGATTCGTTGTGTCCGTACTATTGACCGGATCCGACACGGCCATCCTGCGTTTCACACGTCCTCGTGTGATAATCTGAAGCAAAAGAAAATACCACACAGTATCATTCACGCTCGGCCAGATCTGACCTAAATAACTCTGACTCAATAAAAGTATCATGTCTTTGAACATTTTTATTCTAAATGCAAGAATGTAACTCTAAAATTCTGTAACACCATTGAAATTACAGAAACAAAACATAAGTGACTGACAATTGCTGCAAATTCTCTATGTACAACACATGTAAACAGTAAAAAAATCATCCCTGTGACCATGTAATGCGACACACACACTAAGTCAACTCTGTGACTACAAGTGTTCTATGGTAGTCATCCCTGTGACACCAAATTAACAGTCAGTCAACCCTGTGACCGAAGCGCAACACATGTGCGCACACACACATGTCAACCCTGTGACCATGCGAACTCAATGATTCAGTCATCCCTGTGACTAATCAATCAGACAGACCCTGACCATCACATAATCTTACAAAGATTGTCATCCCTGTGACAATAACATACAATCACAGAGTCATCCCCGTGACCATCGCACACAAAATTAACAATAATTGAACTAATTAGGTACCTAGAGTACCCGCAGCAATGTCAGGTGAAGGTTCTGAAACGCCTTCAGTATCACATTTCGATAAATCACAGTTGTCATTCAATTCAATAATTACTTTAGCTTCTGGCGTTTTCCTTACCCCGGTGGAACATCGGTTTTAAGTTGAATAAAAAGAATTCCTGTCATTAATTAACGAGGTAATTATCTTATTGGTACTTTACATCATCCTCATCAAGTTGGTCACAGCGCACTGCGCACTACATTAGTCATTACGAAAGGTTCAACTACACGTTAAAAATATTAGAAAACTCAAAGCACAACTGACGCAATCACCGCGCTATCTCAGAAGAGACACAACCAGACCAGATAAACCAAAATACCTAAGCACTACGCGTGATTTTTGGCTACGCATAGCCCTCCTTCTAGTAACCTCCAGTTACCATCTTACTCATGGTTTCCACTGAAACCCGACCTCCGCCAGAGTTGACTGCCCACCACCACGTACTCACGGACTACATACCGATTTCTACTGAGCTACGGTTGCACGACAACCTCTGGTACGGTCTCATCCATCACGTAAGCTTAAAGATTTCATTTCCACAACTACTTTACTAAAATCTTGTCAGTTATACTCTGAGCATGTGCGTTAGAAACACAGTTACAGTTAGTCAAGTTGACTCGTCAACTACCGCAACCTAGACAATTAAATGACCATTGCTTGCGCGGAGCCTTACTAAATAAGCACCCTTATGACCTTGAACGGTCTCAAAATCAACAAGATCAGACTAAATCGACCGGAAATCTATTAAGTTTTGCATTTGCACGATTCAACCTCAGTTTTACGTTTGCCTAAAGTTATACCTCAAAAATCGAAACTCACTAATTCTCATTCTTCAGTTTGAATTAATAAACGACTTTATCAAGTATACACATGCTAGCAGCCACTAAAACATCCTAAGAACGTCACAAATCGCTAAGCAGGAATCTTATCCGTGGCCTGTGGCTTTTCACTAAGCCCCAACAAACCTCCAGTTTGTCACTATGCATTCTCATCAATGCCGAGTCCCACGGACTCTCATGGTCTCTACAAGACCCCGACCTCCGCCAGTGCCACTCGCAATACCGCGTATCCACGGACTACTCAAAGCAGATACCGACTTCTACTGGACTACGGCTACGAGGGGCTACTGGTACGGTCTGACCAGCCGACCTAAGATTCCCCACTATCACTCGATTCAACCTTTTCTATTTTACTTAAAATTTGGCCCTCAGGCATCCGCCTTAACCTATCATGTGCGTACTTGCAAAAACGTTATGAAAGATCCCTTATATTTGGAGCCTAGTTTAGTATGTTTCGTTATGACTGTACCTACAGTTTATTGCTAACTGAATTTCGATTAATGAGTCTTGCTAAAAACAACTAGGCATCGGTTTTGATTGCTGTAAGCATCGACTTAGGAACTGTCATAACACGTTTAACCTGTTTGTTGGCCCTAAATGAACCAGTAGCGTGTGTAAATCAATGTTACTAGAATGACAAAACCTTTTATTAACACTTAAGCACTCGTATGCCAAAAGCTTTGTCTCGAGTGGATCCACGTTCGATATGACGGGTTAACTCGCAAAACATTGTCTTAGATCCGCAATGTACGCGTCAGTGTACCAAATAAAGCTAAGATATCTTTAACCGCCCTCATAGTACTACTAGCGGACTACCAGTATCGATAAACCGGAACAAACAAAGGAACTTATTTGGTTAATGCGCCTATTAATACGAAATGCATTCCCTTAAATCTTGTTTACCGCTCAATTTTTCAAACGCGTCATGTTGGTAACGTTTTTTTTTTACCTACCGAGTTTCAATTGTCACGACTTCTATTGTTATCACGAAGTAACAAAATATGCCTACGTAAACAGACCCCAGGCAAAACGCTAAACAATACTTCGATCGCATTATTGTCAATTTAACGCATTAAAATAGCCCTCTGCTAATTTAACTTCCAGTAGCCTATCTACGCGATGCTAAAAGAATATTCATGACGTTAAGTTCTCTTAACATACCCGCGGTATCGACGCTGTTTAAAAAAAGAACATTTTTGTTTAGTAATAACTAACGAACATTTTGTCACGGTTGATTGTGATAAGTACCCTGTTTAAAATATTTCGCGAAAGGTCATCACACCTATTTGAAATGATTTATTATCTTATTGTACGCGCTACCCGCATGTAAAATAAACTATTGGCACTATTTAAAACTTCGCAAATAATTCGTTCGGTACTAGGTCTATGTTTGTAGTACTATCTAGGTATGATTTTTACACAAACGTTCGCATTGACCTTCAAAATTGCGATTAGTACTGCTTGGAAAGAAAACATTTTGGTTCCAAATTCAAACAAAAATGACACGACTCACCGGATTGTTGTCTGCAAGTGGGTACCAGCTATTTCGCGCGCATTTGTAGGCCGCACTGCCGCCCGAGACGCGCTGCCAAGCCGCGCCACCGCCAGTCAAGTGGGAAGCAAGTTCTTTATGCCACTTCTGATGTCGGAGATAGCTTACGGTTGGGGTTGAATCTTCATCAAAAATCAAATTCACTCAAAATCAAAAGTCGTTTATTCACTTTAGGCTGAGGATCAGCACTTTTTGAGTGTCGAAATTACATAAGACAGTCCCCCAAAGAGCCCACCCTTCGCCACTTCCTAGTGTTTTTGCTGGGAAGAAGAAGTGGCGGAACAAACTCCCCAGCAACACATCTGTCTGATAAGTTAACACATAGTCGAACATGATTATCACATCGTTATCGGTTACAAGCAGAAATGTTTCTTCAGGATAACTTAACCGTTACATTTTAACACTTTACAACGAAACGAATAACAGTTCCGGGACGTCTTAGCTCCACTGCGGTCGGGCACTGAATGTCGTCCTCGCTGCAGGCTTAAAACATCACGACTCTGTAGAAGCGCGCTATGGTGTCGGTAGATCACGTGCTATCGCCTTTTGGCGCGTTTACGATTCGTTGTGTCCGTACTATTGACCGGATCCGACATATATATATATAAAAAAAAATACTGTTGTCGTCTGAAAAACGGTACCTATCCTATCCTTCCTACTAATATTATAAACACGAAAGTTGGTGAGTATGGATGGATGTTCGTTACTCTTTCACGTAAAAACTACTGAATGGATTCTAATAAAATTTGGTATGGAGTTAGCTGACACCCTGGATTAACACATAGGCTACTTTTTATTCCTGTATTCCTACGGGAACGGGACCTACGCGTGTGAAGCCGCGGCACGTCTACTATTCTACAATACATCGTGAAACGTGAATATTGTAGTGTTTTTTCGTTATATTGAGTGCTATCTGAATTGGATTGACGTAACTAGATCAGCTTACCTTTTATTTAATTTTGTTCACAAAATATTTACGGAATTATGTGTGTCATTAATGTGACTTATATTTACTATCTTGGTATTAATTCGATTAATTATCATAAATATGCCTACTCTAGGTATACTTGATATGTGTCAAATGTATAAAATGCTCGATAACACTTTCTACTCGTTTTACATTAATTTGGATAGATTCAAGTTCTTCAAATTTATCACACAGTTGCGTTACCGTACCGTAAAACCACTTCGTTAAATATCGTATGACTGTTAGAGGACTGATTTTTAACCTAGTTTGACCGAGTGATTTTCGATTTTGGTCTAAAACACTTAAGCTATTCGTTCAAAAACATAAACTTTTAGCTTCCTGATTTAGGTACGATTTATATGCGCTTACCGCAGTACCTACTTATTCTATTTAAATCACTGTGTGAAAATGTAGGAAAAGCGACTCGACCGGCTGTAATGGTTTAGCTGTTGTCAGCGGCTTCGCCCGCAACTACTCGAAAATTATCCCACGGGAAGATATAATCGGGATAAAAACTATCCTATGTTTTAATCTAGGTTATAAACTATCTGTGTACTAAATTTTATCCAAATCCGTTTAGTAGTTTTTGCGTGAAAGAGTAACAAACATCCATCCATCTAAACAAACTTTCACGTTTATAATATTATCAAGATCTATGGGGTATATCATTACCTGTAGGGTGTCGTTGTCCTATGAACCACTTGTAATATGGCGCCAACTCAGATATTTGTGAAAACACCTTTACTTATTAACGACGTTTTCTTCCATTGTACTATTGTTTTATTTTTAATATTAATCGGATCGGGTTCCTTTAGTAGGTACTTACGCCATTTGTAGAGGTTGACACTAAGAGCCTAGCCTTTTCCCAAATTCCCAACTATGTTCGGGTTGGCTTCCAGTTTACCCGAATGCGAATGTCTGTCAGACCTCCACAACTCAGTTACTGGGTAACACGATACCCCTTGGTAGAACTGGCTGTCAGATTTTCGGGCTTCTGACTATCTGTAACGACTGTCAAAGATCTACAAAGACCATTCGGGAACGTTACGTGCTCTTCGAGGCACGGAGGAGTCTTGATATGGTAGTGAATGCTCACCCATTCATGGAATAACCTCGTCTATTATTAAGCCACAAGCTCCTTACTCTATGGCCACTGAGGGCAATGAACGAATATAGGTAGCCTAGGTGCAAGAAACAAATACCCAGAAACATACCTGATATATTTTATCTGTTAATTATATACAATATCGTCATTTACGACGTATAGGATTATAAAGATAGTTTATAGATAGGCTATATTCGCGGGGCTCTGAAATTATCATACAGATAGGCAAATGATAAAACTTACCTATCAATATTATTTACAATCTCATTGTAATAATAACGAAAAACAATCGGCACAATTGTTAGTACAATACAAGATGGTGATACAAAATATGACATCACACCACACCTGTCCTCAGTGGTGAACCGTGGTTTGTATGGACCTGGGGTAATGGGTAAATCTTCAAGCGTCACAATTTAATCGCCGAAATTACCATCCCCCAAATGCCCATTATTCCAGCAATTCCTAAATTCTGTGAATGTACTTGAGGCCTACCTTATACGAACTTAATGCCATTTATATGGTCTATAAAAAGACATAATTAACTCACGCCTTTTCCCTTGCGCCATCAGCTACGATTCTTACATTCTTCTTGTGCTTCGTTTACATTCATACATGTTGTCATTTCTACACGACGCGCGCCGGTTGCGACTACTACGCACCTGAACTTTCTGAAGAACCTCACCAATAAGGTCTATGTTTGTCCTTCTAGGGTGTCCTCTCCCGGCGTTCCATTTACATCTTCCTTATAAATTAATACTTTCTTAGTGGCCTTTCATTAATCCTTTAAAAGATTGATTAATTCATAATACTGTCTATTGTCTTCAATAGGGGCTGGGTGCCTCTATATCTACCGGGCCCTGGGCCGGAACCCAAAAACACTTATTACAACCTTACTTTTTGTATATAACTACTAAATCCGAAAAAGGATGGATCAACCATAATTATGAACAACTTTGACTATGAAACGAACTCCGAAATTGCAAAAACATCAGATTATTCTGCTACATAATTTTGTCGAGCTACGTCAGCATAACTTTATGGAACAGCAGATATTTTTAGATCTGCTTCTACCTGTCCTCTTCTCAATCAGAAGAATGACTATTGTGTAAAGTCGTTCCTTTTCTGTATGAGAAAACGCTTATTGTGCTCGATCGCCACTTACCTATAGGCGATCCTGTTTTCCTTAATTAGATACTGTTTTTCCTTAACTATTATTTTGTTAGGTAGGTTCAAGTTATATAAGTTACCCCAATGTGTCAAATTTTCATAATTGAATATGAACCTTATTCTGTTTGATATAAAGTTGAAAAACGATCAAAGAAATTTGACACATTAGGGTAACTTGATGTGCTGGCGTCTGTACACTAATATGTGTATTGAAATTTAATAATACCCCACTATGAAAATAATATCGGAATGGTATTAGAGTAACTTAAATCGGCAGGATAATATATTACTTATATTTGTTATACGTATATTCCTCTTATGATCAGGCACTTTGTTTGTTGCTGTTTTTGGGTCGGGCTAAGTTTATAATTTACTAGCAGACGTCACGCGGTTTCACCCGCGTAGTTCCCGTTTCCGTAGGAATACAGGGATAAAAAGTAGCCTATCTCACTCGGGGATAGTGTAGCTTCCCAACGGTGAAATATTTTTTTAAATCGTTCCAGTTGTTTCGGAGCCCATTCAATGCAAAACAAACAATCAAATCTTTCCTCTTTAAAATATTAGAACAGACTAGTACTTCGCTCGCGTCTTCGTCCGCGTGCATTTCGTACTATAACTACCCCTACAACCCCTTTTAGTTTGAAAATATCCGGATATTGGCTATAACACTGACAAAAGTAGTGGCTCAATGACGCAATGGCAATATTTTATTCGTAAAATAATTTATTGTATATAAATAAATGATAAATTATATTATTTCTGTAAATAGGTTCATACAAACACTTTTACACGACATTTTTAGAAGGCGAGGTCGGTGTTTCACTATCAGGCCACTCAGAAATAAGTTCAGTATATCAAGAGATTACCCTCTACAACCACACAAACTTTACCTCTTTAAAAACAAATGTTTATTGCATCAACTTGATCAACTTACTCTAAAATTACAATGAGGAGGATCCTTTTAAGCAATAAGTTTGCTTGTGTTAGGATTCACCGTCCTTCCCCAAGTTATACAAATTGCTAAGTAATAAGTGGTTCAAAGTTATGTAAACTTAAACAATAAAAACAAGACAATAAAAAATGCGCTGGTAAGTGTGTCTAATGCGTATAGGAGATAGTGTGGAGGTGAATGTGTGTGTGAAAGTCTTCATATTATTACTTAATATTAGTTTAGATTGTTTTAAGCTATGGATTAGTACCTACAGCTTATTTGCCTTCTAGAAGAAGTAGGTTTATTTTAATTGCTTTGAGATTATTCTACATCATAAATCCTCCACGTAGGTACTTTATCTTGCTCCACTTTTGTTTTACTTACTACTTTTCTTGTTTTTTTTTTTATAAATACGTTGGTCTTGCCCCACACCACAAAAATCTCACTTTCGGCCATTTAAACTCACATACACGAACATTCACCATACCTGGAATCTGTAGGCAATACAAATAATTTTTCTGCGTGGGAATCAGACCCGCGAATCCACAGCAGTCAATCGTTCAGTCACCAACTGTTCCGTGCGTCCTTTACTGCATAAACTTAGTCTTTACTCATTTTATATGTTTATTTGTTGTTCCAAAGGTCCTTTAGAGCAATCTTTAAAAAATCAAAAAGCTTGTCATATCTGAGGTTTGTGGCATAAATACCCAATTTAAGTTTTTTGCCGCACAAAATTGCGTTATTTACAAAAGTAAATTCTGGTTAAACTGCTTGTTCACCTCTTTTTTAGTAAAAATCGTCTCTGATGATACAAAATTGCAGTAATTTATTGCGGGAACAGACCTGTCCGAAAAGGCAAACACATTGGTAAAAACTACCGTAATTTCTTTATTTTTAGTTGCAGAGTTGTTTTGTAATAGGTACGTATACATAGATTTACCATCGTAATATCCCATTATTTATTTATTTATTTATTATGGGGCTCCCATCAACTATGTTCCACCATTTTTTATCTCGAAGAAAAATTCTCTCATTAATTAAAAACTCCAGTGTTCCATCTCACACGTGCGCCGGGAGTCGCGGGAACATACGATCCTATCGCAACCCCTGACTGAGCCTATGTTCAACCAAACCTATATGTCTTGCTATGCTAAAGAAACACAAAAAACAATACATTTCTCCTGCAAATACGGATGTAGTAGTCTACATCCGTGCGGAAACGGATATTGAGAAAGGTCGACTGCAACATATACCTATACCACAGACAACGCATAAAATTCTTCACCTACCTTCATTTGACGAATATGCAAATGTATCGCTATTTTTTATAGTACAGACGCCAGCACGTCAAGTTACCCCAATGTGTCAAATTTTCCCAATTGAATATGAACCTTATTTTGTTTGACATAAAGTTGAAAAACGATCAAAGAAATTTGACACATTGGGGTAACTTAATGTGCTGGCGTCTGTACATAGACGACACTTCCTAATGTAATTAGCAAGTAAATAATATATATATGTCGTCTTCATTGAATAGTTAGTAACTAGTTTTCCCTTGAAAAGTTTTAATTAGTTTTTATAAGAAGACTAACGTGTTATGTACATGATGTCTCATCAAATTCACACTTAGACAGAGTTCTACATTGTATGTCTAGACTTTATATTTTTGGAAACCTCACTTAGTTTCTATTGCTGCTGTAATATGGATCATCTGATAACTGTAAAGAGACTAGCACATCAAGCTACCCCAATGAGCTTTTCTTTGATAGTTTTTCAACTTCATTGCAAACGGAATAAGATTCATTTTTTATTCAATTGAGAAAATTAGACAGCTTTGGGCATCTCGATGTGCTGGGGTCTGTTCTTTACTAAAAATTATTGTGTTTATCTATCTAGAAAATCTCAGTAGCAGCCCGGAGTCTGGATTTTGGCCCGGTTGCAATAGACTCGCAATCTACCGAAATGAGGGTGTACTGCACCCTTGCTTAAACTTTTCTGGAATAAGTACAATGGCTATGAAAAAATTTAAACTTTTTGGTGATAAACACATTCAGAAAAGGAGTATCATAAATTAAATACTACAAAACTTTAAATTTGAAACGAATTATAGATGAAATTTTCACAAATTCGTAGCAATTATCAAATAAGAACATTTGTTTCAATGCTTATTAGTGTATTTCAAACAATAAAACAGGAACAATATAAAATAATAAAAAATGCACAACCAACTGACAAGAATCTTGCTTTAATCAAAACGGAAGAAACATTATCTTCAATTCAATAGACGGACGGAGGTGAATGCACAGACAACGCCGAGGGACGTCAAATCTAACAGCATTTTATAAGAACACTAAATTATAAATTCAGGGTAGAAGAGACAAGGCAATACGAGTATAATAGTAGTTTTAGACAGTATAATATGTTGTCTAAAACAACTTCTAAAAGTCTGAACGCCATTTGGCTGTAATTCTACTTTTTTTTTAAGCGACAGAATAACGCTTCATGTCTTTAACTATCAACTAACTACTTACTGATAAAATCTCCTGGTAAAAAAGTAAAAAGAGGTTCAGATAAAACTTGGAAATAAAGCACAATTTCAACGCTTGCTTTGACTTCGACGTTCAACAAAATCCTGGACCACCCGTCCAGGATTATGTTGAACGTCATTTGGCTGTACTTGATTTCCCTGCCCTAGCTAGGTTAGTACACCCATTCAGTCACAATGAAGATATTGGACTAGGAAAAGTACCTAATAGATACGTTTCTTTTTAATTCAGCAATAATTTATGTCTAGTCGCCTTCTTTTCTCGTAAAGTAGGTAAGCAATGTAGGTATCACTTGCAATTTACACGCGATCGCCTCACTGATGGCAAAAATAAATCAGTGTTCTTACGAATTGGTATTTCGAGATCAATTTCATCACTACTATCTTTAGTAGGTGTTCTTAAATGTTTTATCGAAAACATTGCATCATTCCTAAATCCCTGTCTAAAACTATCTCCTTCAGAGTCATGTATATTATTGATATCAAATTTTTATCTCAAAGATTTCTCTCTTTCAAGATACATTTTCGCTAAGACCCCACTCGAAATAGATGTAAATATCGTTTTGCACATGCAAAACTAAGTTACTAATATTCAATTGTTTTTCTATAATATAAATCGAAATGTTCGGTTCAGGATTTGGTCCTGGGGCATTTACGTTATTGAGTGTACCCGTTTTTGGACCTGCTGTTGTGACCGGGGCGATTCTTGCAAATACGGTGACGTCAGTAGCCAGTTCTGCTGGAAAATCTTCAAGTTATCGTTCGGGTTTTCCTTCAGGATTTGTTTATACGGTACCAACTTGTTTTAATTTACCTATCACTTTCTTTGTGCTATGCTTGTAGCATAATTTTGTCCACCAGCAATTATATGTTGTTTAGCCGAATAAGGCAGATAATTTTTAGAATTATGTTCAGCTGCGGTTTATTCTTCTATTAAATTGGCAGGATGTACAGACGCCAGCACATCATGTTACCCCAATATGTCAAATTTCTTTGATAGATTTTTAAATTTTATCACAGACAGAATAAGGCTCATGTGCAATTGGGAAAATTGTACAGTTTAGAGTAACTTGATGTGCTGCAGTCTGTACCTGCATTTTGACTTCAGATTTACTTTCAGCAGTTAGATTTTAAGATAGGTACCAAGGTACGTAGTTTATATATTTATAGTAAGATAACGTATTTGCTCTGTCTTATCTTCTATCAGAGTCCAAATTCTTGAGATTTATCAGACATTTGAAACTACTATCAATGTTTTGAAATCGCTGATATATTGATGAAAATGCATACCTTAACAGTGTAGGTAGATAGACGTCTGTTTTACTGGCTTTGTTATCTTTCTAAAGATAGTTAGTGTTAGTTAGTTGGTAGATACCTATATTATGTAAGTTGACGTTTCTTGTTAGTGTTAAGGACTTTCCTTAACTGGAAAACGGTCAAGTAGATTTAGGAGAATCTTCTTTGATGTTTATGCAATCCAGTGTGCGTTAAAAGTTGTTTTGACTGCTACAAAAGAAAAAAAATATCTCCATCAAGTAGATGTTTGTTGCCACCTTTGCTGAGCAGCAAACATTTTTAATGATGTCAACTTTTACTAATGCACAATTCGAAGCTTATAGGTTTACCGCTTGAAGCAGGCTTCTTTAGGCACACGGGTATGGCATCCTACTGCTGTTAAATAAATTAGCAACATACCTACTTACTTACCTAAAAATATAGATCATACATTAACAACTGCGCAGCAGTACTTAAGAGCCATTATTAATTCAAATTAATTTGGCGGCTAGCTAAAACAAAAAATAATATTTCATTTGTTTAACAATTTCGATACAGTACGTCACTACGTAGGTAGTTACTGGAGTGTCTTGAATACAAATGAATGGGTGTTTAATTTACCCAGAAAAACACTTATGGGTAGAATTCTTAAATAATCATAATTGCAAACAGCTTCCCTAATAAAGACAATGTTTATAATTATTGACAGTGTCTTCCTACAGAAATTAATAAATTAATATTTATAGCACAACATAAATAACGAAAAACAAAAATGACACGTCCTAACTAAATTGTGCAGGGTCCCATAAAGAAAGTTATTCATATTCATAGGCAGAACAGCCTGTGAAAATGTTGCCCACGATTTCAAAAACACCCTGTATATGTATATTGAACTCTCCCTGAGTTCAATCACATCGTTCATTTCGTTAAGAAGTAACATATATCTACTATTTGCTTTGTAAGATGTTGATTTATACTGCCAGAGTAGAATTGAGAATTCCGGGTTATTTAATGCACCAAATGCGCAAAATGATGACCATTAATTATGTTAGGTATATCTGTTATTGTGAGATATCTTTGCGGAACATAACCCAAATAGGCAGTGTAGATACACCTATGCTGATAAAATCACGCAGATATAAAATCACAGAACTCTCATGATGATTCGCTATGACTAGAGATTCAATTTTCATTTAATCTCTAGTCATTTAGGTACTTACAAGGTTATGATTGCTAAGAAATTGTGAACACACCCCTCAACCTTCACATAATTAATCTTAGGCTTACTAATATCTATTATGTAGGTACATAATATACATACCTAAGTAAAAGAATTATGGTATCAAAAGTTAACCCGCATCGCAACAGCTAGAAAAGTGCCCAAAAGACTGGCGGCGGCAGTGCCACGTGGAATGCTGATTCTTAGACCTAAATAAAGTTCAGCCTTGTCACGTTAAGAGATAACTATAACCACCGCTTCCGCTTAGCGATGTCCTGGAAAACTAGATGGGCTCTTGAACCCCATGGCCCCAAGTGTGTTTCAAACTCAAACGTTTCAAATATATATGACTTCCAATATTAGGTTGTTATATTTTCGGCGTTTGAGGCACAGGCACATCCCGCCGTACTTGGAAGATGGGTGGCACACAAGGGTATCGACACTATGTTACTGCTCACCCTTATATAATTGAAAATAATATTTTCAATAATTCAGTTAAGTAGTAGTTCACAGTTATCTTCAAACATTGCATTTATTATCTTTTATTCCACGAACGATATTGTTATGAAAATACTGAATACGTCGGTATTTTCATAACAATATCGCGAAAACATCACATTGCTAACGACATATCGTGTTACATATATCTGTTCATATAGGTACATACCTAGGTATATTATACATCTCTGGCAACCAACGTGGTTGTAAAAATTATATTTACTGATAAGTAATTAAGTAGGTAAATTAAATTGCTTAGATATGTAAAATAATGTATTTACAATATACAAATATTACCAACTTTGGGATTAAAGAACGAATTTATTTATTTGAATAATATAAACACCTAATAAATATTGATTAAATGTTTGTTTTATAGCAGTCGTTTTACGTAATGCTGTTGGTATGCTCTATTTGCAGGCCTGAAATCTTACGCTTCGTTTTGTCAAAATCATTACATTACTTTAAGGCGTGTGTTAACTCATACAAGCAAAAATAGTCTGCATAAAATTAATAACGATAATCTCATGCAAACTGGTTTAGTCTTTTGTGACAAATACCAAACCTACCAACTTACGTTACGGGTCGAAAAGAGAACCACCTTTTTTGGAGTCGGTTAAAAAATCTTGACCTAAGCTACACAAAGAAGTTTATTTTATTTATTTATTTAGTACTTGGAGGGCTTACAGTTTACAGCTAAAAGAAACAAACAAAAAATAACCATAAGTCACCAGAAAGCCAATTACAAAGTAGAAAAAAGTACCTAGTTAAGAAATAGTTTTCCTAGTAGGTTCACTAGTAGGTACGCTTCTAAAATAAAGAACACAAAGGTCGTATAATATTACTGGCCCCTTGTACATATTCTTGTACCTAATTAATAGTTAACTAATAAACGAACCAATATCTGGTACTCAAATAAGGTGGGAAAGGAGAATTTTATTATAAAAACCTTGCTTCAGAGTGCGGCATAAAGTTGCAGAAGTTAACTTAAAACCATATTGTTCGCTTTTACAATCTTTGTTGTCAACAGAACAATTACGTTAAATACGATTTGTCACCCTGATATTATTCTAGTCATACATAACCACTTATCTACATTCGTACATGTCCCACAAAGTGACAATCATTGTCATGAAATTGCTCTGTGAATAGCAACTATCTGTACCATAGAAACAGATTATGTCAACGTAAGAATAGACAAATGACATTTTGTCTAAAGACAAAACAAAACATGTCAAAACAAACAAGTTATGTCATGTCATTTGTCATGTCTTCTTGTCAAAACTGAAGAGAAGAAATGTTTCTATTCTTCAGTCGACAAAGTGTATTGAAATGTCAAGCGTACCTATACCTATTTGTAGTTTTGGTTTAGGTACCTAACTACGTAAACTTACATTACAAATCCACACGTTTGTGATGAATAAACCTACTAACATTTCTAATATGTCATATCTTGCATACTTTTAATATAAACTTGACATTTTCATCTCATAATTGGCATTTGAGAAGTCGAAATTAATTTAATGGTTTATCAAGTTGTCTACCAAATTCAAATCACATCTAACATTCTTTGATAGCTTTACTGTAGGTACGAAATTGCTACAACTGCAACACAGTAACGTTACAGTAGGTATAGGTATGATAATTTTGTCAAAATATCATCTGCCAAACCTTTTCCCAACTATGTTGTGGAATCGCCTGCTTGGTGGACCTCCACAACCCAGTTACTGGGTAACACGATACCCCTTGGCTATAAAAATAAACTGGTTGTCAGACTATCGGGCTTCTGAATATTTGTAATGACTATCATAGATCTACAAATGACAGCCGGGACCAACGGCTTTACGTGCTTTCCGAGACACGGAGGAGTCTCGAGATGTAATGAATCCCAATCCAACCCATCCAAGGACCAATTTTGTCAACAATTAATTTATAATCAGAACAGAAGTAGACCGGTCAGGTAACAAGTTATGGCAACATACCTACTTTATGGTATTTTAAGAGCCACATATCAGCAAAACGGCACTGTTGGCGCTGTGGCTAAGCGATCGGCTGCCACGCTACGTGTCGCGGGCCCGGTTCCCGCACGGAACAAATATTTTTGTATGGCCTACCATAGGCCTGGCACTCGTAGTTATTGCGGGTCTGGCTTTTTGTATGTGTTTAGTGTAAATGTTTTTAAATGCTCCCACGATACTGGAGAAATCCCTAATGCAAGGCAGGGCAACGTGTTATTGTAAAACATGCCAAGTACCTACCAGTTGGGAGTCTAGATACTTATGTGCGCGGTTTAGTAAATTGCAATAGATTTTCCTTATATTAGGCCAGGCATGCGTGCAAAATGTTGTCGTTTATTCCGGTCGGATTTTATTTTAATTGACCAAGCGTCAAGGGCGCATTGCTTTGCCAATGTCAAGTACGGTCGTGCACCTGTCGTTCACAGTAATTATTTAGGTACGAATCGAATTGCTTTTATTTTCTGACCGCTAATTTAACAGTCATTTAGATGCCAAATTATTCTTTTTTCGATTTCTTACCAAAATTTGTTGCATAAATTTGGTTAATATTGGCGTACGAAATACTTAAATCACTCTATTTTAATTACTAAGACAGCCAGCACAGCCGCACAGGTCTAAAATACGCTCATTATATAACGCAGCTACTCGTATAAACAAAGGATCGTTTTAATGTATGAGAAACGCGACCGGCATACCTAGAAATTAATTAAATATGCTTGTTATTTTTATCACAATCTTATGATTGTTGTGCATTTCTTAATCAGTCTCTTGTGTAGGTAAAAGCATATTTATTAGTCATTACACTCTGAAGGATTATGATTAACGAGCTATCTAAGTATATTGCCTCATGCTAAGTAATTAATTTGCATATTGCACTTGCACACAATCTAGGAAAAAACAACGCCTGAAAGTTTATGAAGAGCAATTTGTTATAAAAATACGTCACGTTGCCTCACCTTTTCATTGAGTGGTGCGGCTTTATATGCTTAGTACATGTACGGTTAATACTATCTATCTATCTACTTTCGCAAGATAGGACTTTAAATATACAGATAAAAAAATGATAAAACTATTTTGAAAGAAAGACTAAAATATTTTACCTGTGCTCATTAATCTTGCAAAGTTGCAACACTGATACAAAGTGTCAAAACGTCTGTCAACAGTGTCAACGTGATACGTCAGCTGTTTTGTGTAGAGGTTTCCGTAAATTCTGTAAACAAACACATTCATTGTTTAGTGAAAAGTCTTGATAAGTGGTAGTGTTTTTATCAACAAATTCCGTCCAAAATGAGGTCTTCATTATATCGACGTAGAGGTAGCGATCCGGAGAGAGAACCTTTGTTAGCAGCAATTCCCGCCGCTGGATTAAACGGCTTTCGCGATGAGGTAATACTATTAGTATTTTTTCATTGTTTTCGCTTACGTTTTTCTTTATGGCCTCTTTTCCTTCACTCGGTACTGCAGATTTATTGAGTTATGGATACTTTAAACTATGACCTTCTTGAGATTTAAACTTTTTTTTTGGATACCTTACTTTGAAAAAAATTCGAAGCCATCTAGGTAATTTTCCATTATTCTTTCTAAAAATAACAGTTTAATTAGTTACCTACCCAAGGTTTTGCGAAGTTATGCGGGCGATTTCTCATTGGCATGTTAAATTTCTATTTCTCACTCACACTGGGATGCTCTAATAACTTGCAAGTTACACACCCAAGTTTCTTACCCTTGAGGCGGAAGTTGGTCCAGGCTGTCTTTTCTTTGACAGTCAGACAGACCAGTTTGACTAACGGGTGTCATGTTACCCACTGGCTGAGTAATGAAGGGCAGATAGGCATTTGATCCATGATAAGTAATGGTATTCAGCTGGAACTGGAACTCTCTCTTCCTCTGGAAGTAGACTGTAAGCCGACCCCAACATAGTTAATAAATAATAAGTAGATATTCCACAAACTTCACACAATGCCATCTGGTCCCAAGCTAAGCAGAGCTTGTGTTATGGGTACATACATATTATAAATAAATTACACCCAGACACAGAACAAATGATCATGCTCATCACACAAACATTTGTCCTGACTCCTGGGTGGGAATCAAACCCACGAGCTCCAGCATAGCAGTCAGGGCCGCTAATTACTAGACCAACAGCCCTACAAGAAAAAGGACTTGAGAACTAGCTTTTCATTTTATTAAGTAAAAAAATATTTTCTTTTCTCTTTGTTTGGTGCATAATTGACACCAATGACATAAAAATATGTCATCAGGAAAGATAAAAATCTTAACGATGTACCTAAACCATCAAATGCTGTGTCCAAAACCTGATTGATAAAATGTATGATAAGAAATAACATTACACTTTAAAAACCCTATGAAACTTTTAATAATATAAGTTTGAACAATATCCTGTAGCCTAGATTTGTTCCTGATTGAGTGTTTAAATTAGTTTAGAACAGTCACGCGGTTTCACCCGCGCAATTCCTGTTCCTGTAGGAATACAGGGATACAAAGTAGCCAATGTTACTCAGTGGGAACGTAGCTTTCCTACGGTGAAGGAATTTTTGAAATCGGTACCATTGTTTTTTGTAGTTTATTCATTACAAACACACACAAAAATAGTTTAAATAAAAACATGCTACGGCAAAAATTTAAGCGTACAGTAAGGAAAGCCATTAATAGAAATACAACTTTTTCAACACACCTATAACTACTTAAGGGAAAAAAAATAAACAACCAAGATGTCTCATTGGCAGGTATTTAAATCAGCCTATGATTCTAATCATCTTAAACTAAACCACAATTTCTCTATATTTTCAGCGTCCAGAGGGCAACGGCACTATGGCAGACATGGGAGTATCACAAGCGGAGCTGGTGGAGCCCCGGGGAGACTCCGGACGTAAGCTGCCACAGTACTTAGCAGCTCTAGCAGGTATATACCATTCTTTATTTATAGATTAATCTGTCTACTTACAAATGACAAAAAATGCAAAATAATTGTTATAGAAAAGCGTTCCTTATGTGGTGTAAGGCGCGGGTCTAGCCCCCAATAAAGGTTGTTGTCAAAAACAACCTTTATTGGGGGCTAGACCCCCGAAGCCAAGTGCTATGGAGTCCTCGATTGAGTTCCTCAAACAAAGTGTTTAAAAAAACGTATGCCACTTCGGCCAAGACCTTCTACAGTAAATAGGTTCAGCGGACAAAGTTGTGGGGATTGTAGCATCTATAATTCTATAGGATAATGTTCCAAACACTATCCTATAGACCTCCGTTAGGGTTGTGGTCATGCCCATCATGGCCACAATAGTGGATCAGTGCTTGTGTGATGTAATTTTAAATGACAAATTGTGAAGTTAATTGGTATTCTGCTGTCCTTAGTTGCTTTTACATTATTTTCTCTCCTTTACACCAAGCAGAGATATCTCGTTTTAGTTAGTCTTGCAACTCAATTATTGTGATATGAAATGTCTATTAAAATATTCGTCCTTGGAGACTTTTCCTTACAGAATACAATAATAACTTATTAAATTGTGGACGGAAATATCTTATCGTGTAACAATGTAAAGTAATAAACTAGTAATGGTATTTGAAAAAATATTTCGTTCAGTTCATTAACATGATACGCGATTAAGGTTGACTGGTAGAAAATGCCTATGGCATTAAGTCCGCATTAGTGTGCTTGAAGTATTAAATAAATAAATAAATACGCCGAGAAATCGACCGGCGAAATATGGCCTCATTGGCTTAAACTTTTTCGGGGTTTCCTTCCTATGTTATAACTCCCTGATAAGCTAACAATATAAGTAGAGTAAAAATGGGGGACCTGGATCAAGGAGATCCAGGTCACCCCCATTTTTACTATTCATTTAATCAATATTCAAATTTTACTATTCATTTCATCAATATTCAAATATTATCTCATACTTTCTCCCCCTATTAGTTTCATTTATAATATTAATTCACAATATCAGTTCAAAGTGCTGTCTATTCATACAATATTTATTAAGTAACTGAGTACTAATCGCTACGTGTGTTTGTTTTATATATTTGATATTCTAGTTCATAAGCTAACACTGAATACTAAAGGGACATACGATATCTTCATTATAAATATGTAGGTACTTCATGAGTCTGAATGAGCCTTGCAGCGTCAAATTATTATGTTTCCATGTACAACTATGATGAAGATGATGTTATAAAGTTTTTAAACCGGTTTTAAGATTTAGATAAATGAAATAAAACGCTTTCCAATGAATAAGTAGTTAAGATTTATTTCAGATTCATATAATACAAATAAGTATAAGTAAATTAAATGAATAGGTACACTTCATTCTTGTTCTACAGCGACTGGTAAAAAGTATTGTTCAAATAATGTAGCATATCCTTTACTCTCAAGTAAATGCTGTCAGTGTAAATGTTCTTCACAATGTGCTGAAAACATATTTCAGCACTGCACTGACATACAGACTTTTCAATGCTTTCAAATTGATTTGCATTATAAACCTCAATCCGAATTACCTTAGAGCCGGTTGACACAGTTTTGTAAAAACTTAACAACTGTTTGTTATCGACATTGTTCGCTCGTTCCTCTTCATCCAAGTAATTAACGACGTTTTCAACTATGTCAGGATTTATCATTAATGGAGGGGACATCGGTGAGTAAGCCCAGCTCGGTATCTGAAATAGAAAAAATCTTGTAATTCTAATTATAAGTTATTAAAACTAGTACTTAAATTATTTAATTGAATAAACTTACCGACATTGTAGTTTTAACTGGAGCACATCCGAGGAAATGAAGAAGTTAAATGATGTTTTATTGGTCTCGATTTTATATATAACTACTTTCTTTAGGGTGTTTTAATTTGATATTGAAATAAAATAGCGAAACATGAGATCAGACAATGTTTGTTTTACTGATTACGATTTTAATAATTTTTACCATTAATTAATAATATTTAAATTATAAACAAATCTAGAGGAACCTATATGTATGTACCTATCTCTAGCATAGAAGGTATACCGTTAAACTAACCAAATACAATTTAATAATTTATAACATTAATTAATAATATTAAAATATACAAGCAAATTCATAGGAACTAATATGTATGTATTAATAGCATTTAGGGTATGTTTACATCGTACAGAATGTAACACCGTGTGTATACATTTAATAGAAAAAGTATATGATTTATTTACAATGTGAGTGTCAGTGTATCATCACCTTAATGAAACCAAACGTATTTGGATAAAATGCTGACAGTGTTCTGCGATCATTGATTCTAAAGGTATGTCACTATATTGATTATGGTCTCGGAATGTTTGTATGTTCGTTGTTGTTAAATATGTGTAAGTAAATGTATGTTTAGCATTTTTACGACAAGTGAAGTCATGGTATTTGTGTAGTATAATTCTAAGTCATATTTAACAATCCTTAAATGATTAGTAACTAGTATATTTTGTTTACAAACGTAAATAGGATATCTTGTTTTTGCTTAGTGATCATATTCTACACATGGACTTCACATATTTGGAGGAACATCATCTGGATTTTGCTCTATATAATGCGTAAGAAGCTTAGCCAAATCACAAACTGCTCTCTACGAGGGAAAGAATCAACGTCTACACACTAGCTACGCTTCAACCAGAAAAATGTAAGTTAACTTTAATTATTTTATTAAATAATAATGAGTTAAAAATGTGTAATGTGTACATACTATTTATTCGAACTGTAAATTGTATGCAGCGTGTAGGTATGCATTCTGCAGTGCGATTCTGGTCAAATCACCGCTTGAAAATACAGGCGTAGTGAGGGCGAATTGAGCTGTCATTCCATATTAATGTTAGACATTGACAGTTCACTTCACTCAAGTTTTCACGGCATGACTTCTACTGAATCGACCGGCTGTTTAGTGAGTTTGATTGTAGTACAAACTTTGTACAAATAAAATGAATATTGAATTCGATTTATTATTCGCTATTAGCAGAAATTCTAATGTGCAAATTATATTTTCCTCGTATTGTTATAATATATTTAGGTTTCTTTAGATTAACCTAGCGAGTCCTTCAGTAAACTTATTTGCTTTCATTTTTAATAATATTTTGAATAATATATTGTTTTAGGTCCAAGTCTTCTTCATCTTCAATGCCTCAATTGTTCTCATCTGGAGAAGAATCAGATACCGAACAGCAGCCGATGCAGCAGAAAACGACATCATCGCCTCGGGTTGAGAAATCTGCTGCAAACAAGCGTTCCAAAGCGTCTGTCGGATGTGGATCTAAGCCTCACGGATCGAAGAAGCCTCGAATCAATCCGGTGCCGTTGACTGATAATAAGTTAACGGCACGAGACCTGTTCGGCAGTGAAAGCGAAGAGGATGATTCACTGAAGCCGTCCACATCAGCCGGTAAAAAATCGCCTCCTCTTTATTCTTACTATACTAAGAAAGTTGAAAAAGGCTACGCTCGAAAAATAAGCGAAACAAAACAAGGACCGTATTACGTTGAAGTAAAGGTCTATAATTGTGAGGAGATCGCAAGTGTACTACCGGTAAATAGGTGGCGTCACTCAATCGTTACGGTCAAAACAAAAACTGATACGGATACGGAGATGTGGCGTCATCTAAAAGCATTTACGTCCTCAGTCGACAAAGATTTTAAAAACTGTCCAATGACTTTGATAAATTCTTATTATTAAGTTTTTTTTATATGAATGCTTAACTTGTCATTATGTTAATATAATATAATCCTAGTAATTTTAGGTAACCTTCTTTAATTAATTCTTACTATAACGTTTTTTTAGTTTAGTATTGTTACTTTCTCTGTATGCTATGTAATGTAATCCTAATAATTACATGTAACAAATGTGTAACTAGTCAATTTAATAAATAATAAAAAATATGCAGATATTCTACTTATATCGTATGTTTTTATTTCACAGTTGTACAGCCCAGAGAACACAGAACACCATTCACAAGATCATGTAGTACAAATATGACTTGTACGCAATGTAAAACTGAAATACCACGAAATCAGTATGCATATCATATGAGAACTAATATACACAAGACTAATAGTTTATTGAGAACTGAATTTAAAAATATTTTCATTATAGCAACAGCATTTAAAAATAGAATCGCAACTTATCGACTGAACTTAGCTCAGGATGACGAGCACCTCACTTCTGAGGCGATCCTGAGTAATGTTGATACACATAAGAATCAGGATGACGAGCACCTCACTTCTGAGGCGATCCTAAGTAATGTTGATACACATAAGAATCAGGATGACGAGCACCTCACTTATGAGGCGATCCTAAGTAATGTTGATACACATAAGAATCAGGATGACGAGCACCTCACTTCTGAGGCGATCCTAAGTAATGTTGATACACATAAGAATCAGGATGACGAGCACCTCACTTCTGAGGCGATCCTGAGTAATGTTGATACACATAAGAATCAGGATGACGAGCACCTCACTTATGAGGCGATCCTAAGTAATGTTGATACACATAAGAGTCAGGATGACGAGCACCTCACCCCTGAGGCGATCCTGAATTCTGTGCTTCCAGATATTAATAAATTAATAACCATGATACTGAATAAGTATAACTGTATAAAAGTAAATTTTGAGCTTTTTGTTAAGTTTCTTTTACTGAGATCTGACAATGAACAACTAGAACTGAAATCTTTTAACACTAAGTATGATATACTCTATAAAAATTCTGATATAAATGACTTCTTTTTGAATAAAATACATGTCTTGATGCGGAAAATGTCTGAATTTGAACACGTACAGTCAGGTTGGACATATCTTTCGCTAAGTCATATTGAGATTAATATAAGTAAATATTGTCCCATGAGAGGTGGCACATACATTATGTTGCCCTCAGTAATAAAAAATACTAAAAGTTGTTTGAATTTACATAATAATGATGAATGTTGTTTTTTATGGTGCGTCGTAGCCGCATTATTTCCTCGTACAAGTAATGTGTGCAGAACGACGTCCTATCCTCATTATAGCGAAGTTCTCAATATTCAAGGAATGTCATTACCTCCTTCACATAATGATATTAAACTTTTTGAATTGATAAATCCTACAATAAGCATTACCATATATGGTTTAGACAATAAATGTACTGTCACTGGACCTTTATATATGACGAATAAGAAAAAAGAAAATCATATTAATTTATTATATATTGAACAAAATAGTAAAGGACATTATTGTTTAATAAAAGATCTCGTACGATTAGTGCGACGTCAGATTACGCATCATCATGGCAAAGTTTTCCTATGCGATTCATGTTTACAATTTTTTACAAATGAAAATAAATACACATCTCATACTTGTTCTAAAATATTGACTATACTACCGGAAAAACATACCATATTGAAATTTAAACACTATGAAAGACAACTTAAGATTAATTTTATTATTTATGCTGATTTCGAGAGTTTGCTAATACAATGTGATGAAAATAGTTCTAAAAATACTGTGACATTAAAAATGCATCAACCATCAAGTTTCGCATATTACATATGTTGTTTTCATGATAACAAACTTAACAAATTTGTTACGTATAGAGGTCTAGATTGTGTTGAAGTATTTTTAAAACGTTTAGTAAAAGATGCTAAACGAATAAACAAAGTTTTGTCTACTCATTTATCAATGAAACCTTTAACTCATAATCAAGAACGAGAATATCGAAATGCAACTAAGTGTCATATATGTAATCAGTTACTGTCCGGAGATAAAGTTCGTGATCATGATCATATTACTTCCGAGTATAGAGGGGCAGCGCACTCGCATTGTAATTTGATGTACAAAGTGTGTCCATTCATACCGGTTGTATTTCATAATTTAAGTGGTTATGACTCACATATATTTATTAGAGAGTTGGCTAAATATGAAGGCTCAATTAACATAATTCCAAAAACTAAAGAAAAATATCTCACAATTACTAAATTAATTAAGACAAAACAAGGTACTCGCTCAATACAGATTAAATTTATTGATTCCTTCCATTTTCTTAGCTCAAGTCTAGATTCTTTAAGTAAAAGCTTATCAGAAAAAGATTTTGTTTATTTAACGAGAGAGTTTAAAGATAAAAGTAAACTTAACTTATTACGTAAGAAAGGTATTTATCCATATGATTATATGGATGACTGGTCAAAATTTGATGAAAGAGAACTACCCCCAAAATCTAGTTTTTATAATAGTTTAACCATGGAATCTCTAACAGATAACGAGTATGCTCACGCTCAAGATATTTGGAATAATTTTGAGATAAAGACACTTGGTGAATACAGCGATTTGTATTTGAAAAGTGATGTTTTGTTGTTATGTGACATATTTGAAAAATTTAGAGAGACAAGTTTACATTTTTACAAACTGGATCCTGCTCACTATGTGACTTCACCCAGTTTGAGCTGGGATGCTATGCTTCTGTACACTAGCGTTGAATTAGAGCTCATTAGTGATTCAGAAATTTATACATTTATTGAAAAAGGTATACGAGGGGGCTTAGCACAATGCTTACTTCGTCATGCTAAAGCAAATAATAAATATTTACCTCATTATAATCATTTAAAACCGACGAGCTATTTGATTTATCTAGATTGCAATAATCTTTATGGTTATGCAATGACTAAAAAGTTGCCTATTTCAGAGTTCCGATTTTTAACTCAGAATGAAATTGACAGCTTTAATGTATTGCATGTATCAGACGACAGCGTATATGGTTTTATATTAGAAGTAGATTTATGTTACCCAGATTGTATTCACGATCTGCATAAAGATTTACCATTTGCTGCAGAGAAATTTATACCCCCCGGAGGGAAATCAAACAAATTAATTGCTAATCTATATGATAAATTTAATTATGTCATTCATTATGTACATTTAAAACAATGTATAAAAAATGGTCTAGTTTTAAAAAAAATACATCGCATACTAACGTTCAGACAGGATAATTTCTTAAAGAAATATATAGATCTGAATACCAATCGGCGTATAGCATCTAAAACTTCTTTTGAAAAAGATTTTTTTAAACTTCTAAATAATGCAATATTTGGTAAAACTATAGAAAATAAAAGGAAACAAGTGGACATAAAACTAGTAACCAAATGGAATGACAACGAAAACTTCACGAATAAGAAACTTTGCGCAGAAAAATTGATTTCCAAACCTAATTTTAAAAGTGTGTCAATATTCGCGGACGATTTTGTAGCAATACAGTTAAATCGCGATAAAATAATATTAGACCGACCAATTTACATCGGATTTACAGTTTTAGAGTACGCCAAACAACATTTATATCAGTTTCATTATGATTACATAAAAAAGAAATATGGAGACAAGGCTGAATTATGTTATACAGATACCGATAGTTTACTTTACTTAATTCATACAGAAGACTTTTACCATGACATGCATGATAATATTACATATTTTGATACTAGTAATTTCCTAATAGATAATCAATATAACATACCTAGAATTAACTCAAAAATTCCTGGTTTGTTTAAAGACGAAATGGGAGGTGATGTTATTACAGAATTTACGGGTTTACGAGCAAAACTGTATTGCATTAACAGTTTGAATTCACTGATAACAAAAGCGAAAGGTATGTCTAAATCTGTTACTAAGCATTTAAAACAAAGTAATTACAATGATTCTTTGTTATTCGATAAAAGCCAGTCGTTTAAAATGAATATTATAAGATCTATCAAGCATATATTGTACTCGCAGCAAGTAAGTAAGCAAGCACTAAATAGAAACGATGATAAAGTTCAGATACTTTCAGATCAAATTCACACTTTGCCTTGGGGATATTGTGATGCGATGATTTAAACCAGAGTTCATTAAACTTTTTATTGATCTAATTACGTTTAAATCGAGCATTAATTATTATGTAATCCACATCTAGACAACCACTGTTTTAAATGAATGTATTGTATAGAAATGATGTATGAATAATTATTTTAGAATAAGTTATGTACTATAAATGAATATATTACGCTACTATTATGAGTGAATGTATACGCTACGATGAACATTTTATGATGTTATCTGTATGTTATATTATAATAAAATGATATTTCCTCAACAAATGGACTTTTATTCAAACGTATTCAACTTCCTAAACGTTATCATCAAATTTTAAGTTCATGCTTGTTCTATGTTAAGGTTTATGTAGTAACGAGTATATAAGTGTATGTTAGGCGGAAATAAGATTAATATGCACTATGAGGTTGATCAAACAACCCGTATCTCTCAATGTTAATCATATAAGATTTAGTGACTCTGTTCACCACATCAGACATAGCGCTTTACTACCAAATACTATTCGCTGTATAATATGTGGTCCATCAAACTGTGGTAAAACGAATGTTATGGTTAGTTTACTGCTGCATGAAAATGGGCTCAAATTTAAAAATCTTTATCTTTACTCTAAAACTTCTTTTCAACCAAAATACCGTTTCTTGATTGAAGTATTAAACAGGGTGCCACAGATTAACTTCTACGAGTTCAATAATGACAAAGATGTAATTTCTCCGAGTGAAGCTTTAGCAAATTCTGTATTTATATTTGATGATGTTGCTTGTGAAAATCAAATAAATATCCGCAATTATTTTTGTATGGGTAGGCATAAGCAAATAGATTGTTTCTATTTGTCTCAAACCTATTCTAAAATACCGAAGCAATTGCTACGTGACAATGCTAATTTTCTTATTATATTCAAACAAGATGATGTGAATTTAAAGCATATTTATGAGGAGCATGTCAGTTCTGATTTACAATGGAAAGAGTTCAAAAACATTTGTCAAACTGTTTGGAGTAAACCTTATAATTTCCTACTTATAAATAAAGAATCGTCATTAAATAAAGGAAGATACAGACAGAATTTTGATATGTTTTTTAATTTTGACTGACTGTTTGTACACACATATAAGTAATTAATAATACAAATCAATTCAGTATAACTTGTTCTTTAGTTGAATGCAGTTCTTATAATTGGTAAAACATGGAAAAGAATATTAAAATAGAATTAATGAAGTCTGTGGAATCCATAAAGAACAAAATAAAACAAATGAAGAACCAGGAACACTCTATGAACTTGTCACTTGATAAAATGCTTAAAACCGTCACGGAACCCCTTAATGCACTAGTCGATTCGAATATGTCAAAGGAAAAAATAAAGCATATAGAACATTTACCACTCCACGACGTTGAATTGGATGACATCAATACTAGTTCATCTTCAAAGTTTGAAGACTGCTACGATCCAAAACTAAATTCTGCAGCAGTACTTAAAAAGTCTCCTATAAAAGAAATATTAGATGATTTAGAAATGTCACTAGAGGGTCGTGATATCCATGATATTTATGACGGTGTAAATATACCGTTTGGAATAAGAAGTGTAAACAAAACCTTGCTAATGGGTAATTCTGTAGTCTCATTTTCTAAAATCGATAGTTTGAATGACGACAGTGTCATTTTAATTAAAGTTGGTGACAAATCCTATAATTTAACCCCTGGCTTGAAGGAACTTTTACTTCGAAAAAAGCCTGATTTAAAATTAATATCGAGCAAAGATAGACTTGACTACAAAGACATGCTGCATTATACAAATGCTCATAAGAGAGATTATAATCCTGGTGGACAAATAAGAGGCGATAAGGGAATAAAATATCGTGAAGTAATCAAACCATTATTTTCTGAACCATTAAATGAAAATTTTCACACTGGAGGAAGCTTACCAACTCTAAAGAAATACAAAAATAACACTGACTTGGTATATTGGGATGACCCTAACGAACTCGTTGAGAGATTGAAACTATTAGTTGCTTCCAGAGATGCTGGCAACTCAAATCATGATAATGAAATATTGTCGATCGTTGAAGAATTGAAAGAAGCTGACATAATTAAAGAATAAATACTCACCGCCATTAAATTTTCATTCAGTATTAGAGACGGATTCAAAACAAATGCACTGAATTGTGAACATGAGTAAAATCGATGTGGTAAACGAAATTCATAAAAATGCGAGGGTGAACTTTCCACGCAGATGTGTTATCATGAAAGATATAGATGACCTGTGGCAAGCAGACTTAATCGATATGCAGTCAATTTCAAAGCAGAATAAAAATTATAGATTTATTCTTGCTGTTATTGACACATTCTCGAAATATGCTTGGACTTTTCCTTTAAAAAGTAAAACTAAAGATGATGTTTGTAACTCTTTTAAGAAATTATTGAATAAAGGTCGTGTTCCTAAAAATCTACAAACGGATAAAGGAACAGAATTTTACAATAATCAGTTTCAAAAGCTTATGAAAACTTATCACATTAATCATTATTCAACCTTCTCAACAAAAAAGGCTTCAATAGTTGAGCGATTTATCAGGACATTGAAATCAAAAGTCTATAAGGAATTTAGTTTAAGAGGCAGCTACAATTGGATAGATAGCATGCTTAGTAATGTTATTAACAAATACAATCACACTTATCATCGGACGATTGATGAAGTTCCCGCCAATGTGAATAACATTAACAAAAAACGTATATTAGAGAGATATTCAAGATTGGTCAAAAATCATAATATTAGAAGCAAATATAAACGTGATGATTATGTGCGTATCAGTAAGTATAAAGGAACATTTGAAAAAGGTTACACTCCCAACTGGTCTACAGAAATATTTAAAATTCGAAAGATACAAAATACAAATCCTATTACCTACTTAATAGAAGATGCAATCAGAGGTCAACCCATTTTAGGTGCATTTTATGAACTAGAGCTTCAAAAGACGAAAAATCCTAATTTATATCTTGTTGAGAAAGTTCTTAAAAGAAAAGGAGGCCGAGTTTTAGTAAAATGGTTAGGTTTGCCTTCTTCTGAAAACAGTTGGATTGATAAATCGAATATTTATTAAGTGTTCTGTCTATAATGTATCAGTCTTATGATGTGTATTGAAGAGAGTAGTCTTCTCAATTGGATTATAAATCATTTACCATTTGAATTACATTTACCTGGGTACAATTATTGTGGGCCTGGCACTAAATTAATTAAAAGGCTTATACGTGGAGATAAAGGTGTTAATAAATTAGACGAATATTGCAAACAACACGACATAGCCTATCATAAGTCTTCAAACTTAAAAGATCGTCGCAAGGCAGATTTAGTTTTATTAAATATGGCTAAAGAACGAGCACTTGCCTCAGATGCCAGCGTTGGGGAAAAACTAGCAGCGCACGTAGTAAGCAGCGCTATGTCAACCAAAATTAAAACTGGATTTGGTCTAAAAAAGGATAGCAAAAAGTGCTGTCTTAAAATTAAAAGTGAAAAAGGGTTAACAAATAAATTTAGAAATGTTATTAGCAAAACGAAGAGACATATTAAAAAATTAAAACCAAAATGCAAGAAAGTGGCAATAAAATTAGCTATGGCCGCTGCCAGAGAATTAGCTGATGATTCATCCATTAAACTTCCTCGTGTTATTCCTATACCAAAAACTGGTGGAGTATTGCCTTTGATTCCGATTTTTGCGGGGTTATCAGCGGTAGGAGCTTTAGCAGGTGGTGCAGCTGGTATTGCTAAAACCATTAATGAATTCAAAACGGCTAAAAAGTTATTGACTGAATCGAAGAGACACAATGAAAAGATGGAAGCTCTCTGTATCGGAAAAGGACTACATCTTAAACCACATAAAGATGGACTCGGAATATTTGTATCGAATGAAAAAAACTAAGATATCGGCTACCCAAACGAGCCTTGACTAATTTAGACATTTTGAAGTATGGAAATAATATTCCCTATTTCAGAGGTGTCTTTATGAGAGATAAGCTCCCTAAACACCCTTTTAAAAAAGAATGTGGAGTTTTAAATTTAGATAGCTCTAATAATCCTGGTTCTCATTGGGTAGCCTATGTCAAACATAATGATTATATTGAGTATTTTGATAGTTACGGAAATCTTAAGCCTCCAAAGGAATTTATAAAATACTTGGGATCCAAAGTACACTATAATTATGACAATATTCAGCGTGATCACCCTTTTAATTGCGGACACCTTTGTTTAAACTTTTTGAAGAATTTTTGGTATAATGAAGGAATAAAATAAGCAGCATCTAAAAAAAAGTTCAGTATCGAAGCATGTCTACTACAGTTACCATCTCGGGTAATAAATCCAAGTTGACCTCATACTTTCATCCACCACTGCATTTATCAGATCAATACGAGTGTGGTTTGCTATACTTTTCAGTAATAAATTCCAGACCAAATATTTCTAGCATTAACAGCAGTCTGTTTGCGATCAGAATCGAATGTGATCTTGTGAACGGATCGTACTGCAACGGATTACCAACTCATTTTATTCACGAATTTGTGTCTGATACTCATCCAGGTCATCAGTGCATAGAAATACCGCAAAATATTATTTATTTTCCAGTGAACAAAAATATTATTTCTTCGATATCTGTTAGGATTGTAGATCAATTTGGTAACTGTATTAACTTTGGTGAAGAACATATTCAGCTGCGTCTTCATTTAAGAAAAACAAAATGATAATTCATTATAAAAACACCCAAGTCAGTGAAAAACATCTTAGTTCTTCAACGATTGCTAAGGTGCGACGACGTAAGAAACTCGTAAAGAAATTGACTAAAGTAAATAAAGATTTCCTTAAAGCTCTTGGATTTAAAGTATGAATATACTACAGATTACTGAATCACCACACTTCGACACTTCAATCGAAAGTTACGAAGTCCATTCATACAATCCCTACAATACCAGTTTTAGAGAAAACGATGAAATCAGAATTCCCATCCACCAACAAGACATATACGTGTTACCATCGGCCAGTTCAATTTATATTGAAGGACAAGCAAAGCTATTCGGTAAAGATGGGAATCCGATCAAGAAAACTGTTACATTCACTAATAACTCTGTTTTGTCTTTGTTTCAAGACATCAGATACGAAATAAATGGTATTGAAATAGATCGCATAAAAAACTCGGGAATATCGTCAACAATAAAATCATACATTTCATTAAATGAAGCAGAATGTAAAGTTGCTGCCTTATGGGGGTGGAATTTAGAGGGACTTCAAAGTGATGGTAATTTTAGTGCTGTAATACCACTAAATAAGGTTTTAGGGTTTGCGGAGGATTACAATAAAATTGTGATGAATTGTAAACATGAACTTATATTGAATAGAAGTAACACTAACTTAAATAGCGTTATTCTCACTGATGATACTGTTCATTTTCAAATAGATATACACAGAGTTCAATGGAGAGTACCGCATATAAAAGTATCAGATCGAGAACGACTAACACTTTTAAAACATCTAGAAAGAGATAAAGCTATTCAGATGGCTTTTAGAAATTGGGATTTATATGAGTATCCATTACTGCCGAAAACCACGAAGCATTCTTGGTCAGTTAAAACTGCTTCACAATTGGAAAAACCTAGATATGTAATTTTTTGCTTACAAACTAATAGGATAAATAATAAAACTAAAGACAGTTCAGTATTCGATCATTGTGAAGTAACTAACGTAACGCTCTTTTTGAATTCACTGTATTATCCATATGAACCTTTAAATTTAAAATTTTCTGAAAACAAATATAGTATATTATATGAAATGTTTGTAAAATTTCGTCAGTCGTATTACAACTGTCCAGTAGACCCGTTGCTTGACTTAAAGGTGTTCAAAGAAAAAGCCCCTCTCTTCATCTTAGACTGCTCAAGACAAAATGACAGCCTTAAAACAGGACCAGTAGACGTGAGGTTGGAAATTGAATGTTCTACACCAATACCAGATAAGACGACTGCATATTGTTTGATTATAAATGATCGACTTGTGGAATACAAACCTCTCAGTAACATTGTGCGAAGGGTATCATGATTGCTATTGTAGATATTCAAGGCTTTAAAACAGAAGCAAATGAATTTATAATAAAAGAAATTGCTATAATGTATAATAAAAAACTACAAGTGTTTTTAATTAAGCCACCGTTTCCATTTAAAAAATTAACGGAATCAGAAAAAAAGCAAGTTAGTTGGCTTGAACGTAACAGAAAAATACACTGGGATGAAGGTTTTGTGCCCTATTCGAATTATAAGACTTTGATTCCAAATATTTTAAGAGATATGTGTATCTACGTCAAAGGTTCAGAAAAGGTTTTGTGGTTAAAGCACATTTTAGAAAATAGTAATAGTAAAATATTCAATTTAGAAGATAAAGGTTGTTCTAGTTTGATAAGTTTGTATGATCAATATAAATATTCTGAAGATGTATATAATTGTATTTATCATGACTATGTTTGTGCCTTAAAGAATGTATTGTGTTTAAATAAGTGGTGCTTTGAAAATAAATTTTTAAAATAATTATTTACTTGTTTAATTTTCTATAAAATATTAAGAATAAGTAAAATACTAAGAATTTCCCAATGCTTTTCAATCACATATAAGTTGCTAACAATAGCAAGGTTAACTCATTAAAAGCTCATATAGCTAACTAATTATACGTGTCAGTGAATTAAAAAGTAAATAAATAGAAAATGTTTCATATTGAATACAAACCTCGATATAATATGTATAACTCACATAAAATGCGTGAATTTTCATTTCGTTCCTACTGGGGGACGATGAATTCGAAGAAAAGATTAGTGATGGAAATGGCTGACGCTGGATTCTTTTATTGTGGAAATAGTATTAATGATAAAGCGGCATGTTTCTCATGCGGGGGTATCATAGAACATTGGGAGATTTATGACGATCCTTGGTTGCAACATGCTATACACTATCCTAAATGTTTTTATTTGAATGCTGTCAAAGGAAACGAATATATAATTAATACACGCCTCTCCGTCATAGAATTTGACTCTTAGCAGTGCAATTAATTATTAAAAGAATGTTTTCTTACAACAAAATATAATTAAACAATGTCATAAACATCTTGTTTCAATTTCTACTACCTTCTACCAAAGGCTTCGTCCGCGGAACCTTATACTCTGATTAAAAAATAGCCTATAGATAGGTACTTACTCAATTTCATCCGGTTACAGTTCAGTTCAGTTCAGACAGTTTTCAGTAATAAAGACCACTCAATAGTCAAGTCAGAATATTTTGCAAGCAATGAATGATTACTGTATCTTAAATGATTTTAAAATGAATGGTGAAAATTGAGGGGTTTCCAGATCTTAAGTACATATTTATAAGAAAGTATGAGATAATATTTGAATATTGATGAAATGAATAGTAAAATTTTGAATATTGATGAAATGAATAGTAAAATTTGAATATTGATTAAATGAATAGTAAAAATGGGGGTGACCTGGATCTCCTTGATCCAGGTCCCCCATTTTTACTCTACTAATATAAAAATACGTAACTGAAAACAATAAATTGTCAAATATACCTAATTAGTTCTTATTTATTTAGTATGTTAGCAACATATTGGTGATATTCTTCAGAAAGGTCAGGTGCGTAGTATTCGTAACTAGCGTACGTGTTTGAACGTAGACGAAATAAAAGACGTAGGTATGTAAGGATCGTAACACGTGGCGTTTTGCAGTTTCTGCTTACCCCTCAAAATGCGTGAGAGAAGCAACCAATGAAAAAGCAATTTACTAGTAAAATCTACACAAAAAAGTGGCCAGACTAAGTAGATCCTATTCCGTACTGCGTCATTCCATATTGCGCGTTAGCCTTAGTAGTTATAGGTATGCTAATTACCATCTGGTGTTATTATTCTCTGGTTACAACTTTTACATGTGTGTAGGTGATTGATGTAAGTAGGCAATTTTGGCTTCACTTCCACTTTTCTAATTATTTGTATTTTAATAACGTTGTCTCACACTAGGAATAAATTGCTCCTGTATCGTGGTAGACCCGGAACCCGTACCTTTAGGCTAAACAAATGTTTCACGCGAGAATCGAACCCGAAATACGCAGCGTAGCAGCCAATAGCCAGCCACTCAGCCACTGCGCCAATGCAACGGTGCCGTCAAAATATTACAAACATTTTTAAAATCACCAGATAACCATTCAATTTACTTCTACTATTGTGAATGCTTCGTTGGTCGCATATACAGACGCCAGCACAGCAAGTTACCCCAATGTGCCAAATTTTCCCAATTCAATATGAACCTTCTTTTGTTTGACATAAAGTTGAAAAACGATCAAAGGAATTTGACACATTGGGGTAACTTTGATGTGCTGCCGTCTGTACATTCAGTACTGACTAGAGACGGGAAATCACAAACAAAATTTTCATCCGATGCTTGTGTCCGAGCGGACACAAGTTATGAGGTTAATTTAGTACGCTCCGCTGCCGCTCCAATATTGGTATAGTAATCTAGATGGCGTTACTGAGACATGGGATCAAGTTTTTCTATGACATTTCTTCGCATGTCCTCATAGTATAGTACCGTAAAACGGGGTGGATAGAAACTCAAGGGTTGGAAGAGGATTTTTACGCTAGTTTAATATTATTTGATGCTAACAAAGTGTCGAAACTATTTATGTCAATTATCTAAAAGCATTAAAGCCCTCGTATGTAACAAACCACTTTTAACTTACGTGAATAACCTTTTCAAAGTTTTGTTTCTATTCACCCTTGAGTTTCTATCCACCCCGTTTTACCCGATATCTTAAATCTCTTTGGTGGGTCGCAATCTCGGTGACTTTGAGAACCCTAGGTTAGATTCCCAGGTTAGGCTATAGAATTTCTCAATAACAGCTTGAAGTCTGGTTTAAAATTGACAAAAGTTGGGTGAAGCTTACACCACAAGGCGTATTGTTACTAAACTTTGAGCCAAATATTAATTCGTATTTTTTTTCTCTATTCCAGCTACATTGGGAGCGTTAGCAGCCGGTTCTATGCTGGGTTGGTCGGCGCCAGTCATGGTAAAACTAACTGATCCCGCAGAAGACAGCGGCTACGACTTCGAAGTGACTCAAGCCCAGGGCGACTGGATCTCCTCAATCATCAACCTCGGTGCTGCCTTCATATGCTTCCCTATCGGCATGGTCATGGACATCATCGGGCGTAAAAATACCATGTTGATCCTCGTCGTACCATTTACCTTAGGCTGGTTGTTGATTACCTTCGGAACCAGTGTAGGCATGCTTATTGCTGGCAGGTTTATTACCGGTGTCGCCGGTGGCGCTTTCTGCGTCACAGCCCCAGCTTACACCAGCGAAATAGCCCAGGATTCCATCCGAGGAACTTTAGGAAGTTACTTCCAACTGATGATAACAATTGGTATCCTCTTTGCGTATGTTGTTGGTGGTTACGCCTCAGTGTTCGTGTTCAACATCCTCTGTACCTGCATTCCTATCGTCTTTGGCATCATATTCTTCTTCATGCCCGAAAGCCCCAGCTTCTTAGTAGTTAAAGGCAGAAATGATGAGGCGAGAGAAGCTTTGATCAGACTCCGCGGTCACAGCTACGATGTAGACAGCGAATTGAACAACTTGAAGTTCAAAACTGAAGAGTCTCAAAGGAACAAAGTCTCATACCTCGCTGCCATTAAGAAGAAGACCGCTTTGAAAGCCATCCTTATCTGCTACGCTCTTATGTTGTTCCAGCAGCTGTCTGGTATCAATGCTGTCATCTTCAACGCTTCGCAGATCTTCGCCGACGCTGGTGCCACAATCCCTTCGACTATTTCGACTATTATCATTGGTGTTATTCAAGTCATTGCCACTTTCATCTCCAGTTTGGTTGTGGACAAACTTGGCAGGCGTATCCTATTGCTGGTTTCTGCGTTAGTCATGTGCGTGTGTTCCACTGCTTTGGGAGTGTACTTCTTCCTTCAGCAGACCCACGGTATTGAGGCAAGCATTGTCCAAGCGATCTCTTGGCTGCCTCTCGTGTCCCTTTCCGTGTTCATCATTGCGTTTTCTCTTGGTTTCGGTCCTATTCCTTGGATGATGGCTGGCGAGCTTTGTCTGATCGATATCAAGGCCTTCGTGGGCTCCACAGCTGGAACCTTCAACTGGCTCCTCAGTTTCACAGTCACTAGTACTTTCAACTCTCTCAACGCCGCGATAGGTGCTGGTCAAGTGTTCTGGCTGTTCGCTGGCATCATGCTTATCGGATTCGTCTTCATCTTCTTCATCATCCCCGAAACGAAAGGCAAGAGCGTGGACGAGATCCAGGTCATGCTAGGTGGCGAACCCCGACAGAGACCCGAAGAGAAGAAGTAAACCGCAGTGAGAGACTGACAGACATCACATAGTATTTTTGTACTAAGACTTACACTTAGAAGTTTCTTTGTTGTCACAGTGCTTCGGTATAAGCAATACTATTAATTTTATAAAACCAAAGAATTACGATGTATCATCTAGATGTACAGTTGTAGGTTTTACGCTGCGCTGTAAACTATTTATTTAAATTTGAAATTGAATTTATGATAATACCAGTCACTGAGGCAGCTTAGTACGAATTTCAACAGGCGCATGTTATTATGAATTCAGTTGTAGTTATAAAGTATTTCCCAGATGGAATTTTATCGCGATTAACATGGTAACAATAATAGTTTTAAATGTTTAGGCTGAATAGTTAAGTGGTTTTAAAATATATATCTATTTTTAGGGTTCCGTACCCAAAAGGTCCACCACGTATCGTCGTCCCTAAATAAGAAGGTTTTTAACTTAAACTATACACAAAAATCCAGTTTTGTAACTATTTACTGTAATATGAACATGCAGTATCGATGTATTTTCTTAATACTTATATGTATGTCTTGAGATCTAAGGCAATGATAGCTCTTAGGTTACTCACTTTCTATTATATCAAGTTGAGCAACCCGTAGTAGCTTGCATGTTCATTTTGTAGTTGCTCTAGTAAGCACACGATAATTTCGCTAACATTATAAACAGATGAGAAATAATAAAGCTCTGAATCACTTTATTTCGAGAGATAATTCTATATTTTCTTTAAGTAATAATAGATAACCAGAGTTTTTGACTCTAGATCTGTTTATATGCTTTGCGATATTATCTTGTGAGACCCAGTTGCCTCCATATAGGAAATAGGAAGGGACTTTATGTATATTTACTTAAGTAGTTATAAATTTTATTATTAGTGAATTTGCTACGGAACCTTTGGCTCGATCCTAAACTCGACGGCTTGTCGCAAACAAACGTCTCATATCTAAATTCCATAATGTTGATATTATAATATAAAGTTTTATATAAAATGCATGTATTTGCTAACTTTAATGTTATATACCTGTAATATAATACAATTTTGTTGTCAAATTAGCGCAGGACTTGCGAGATTATACTTGTAAAATAATTTAACTTTTTTATTTATTAATTTATTTAATTAATAAACAAATAGAAATGAACCGTTTTATTGTCAAGTTTTGCTCAAATTTCATGAGAAACGATCTAAATATAAAAAAAGACAACTATTTATCAGATTTAATTAATAATAGGTGAATTTAATGAATGCATTTATTTATTGGCTTAAAATTATTTTGTTGTTGGTGATAATTTAAACATAAAATATTACATTTAAAGTGCACTTGCCTACGCCAATGCGATTACCATGATGCAGACCAGTTATGGGCACAAATGTACTATAGACTATCATAAATTTTAAATAATTGATTATTATTTAAAGTTATCAAAAGGTTCAGAATGTTGAGTCAACACCTTATCTGTGTCTCGCATATTGTAAGAATAATGTGGTTGTATATATTGTTACTAGAAATAAGTTTTATAGTGATAATAAATGTGAAAAATATTTACTCAATTATTTTTTTTAAACTACCTGATGAATCCCAGTCGATGACTTGGTGTAGCAGGTATGTAGCTAAATTTATTTACAGAGCTTCTAACTGAACTATGTACCTACTTATTTTTTAGTATTCAATGCCGACTCCTTTCATTACACAGATGAGATATTGTATTTCTATGGTCCCAGCTTATTATTTGTTATCTTTTACAGTCGTTGCGGACAGTTAGGATCCCGAAAGCTAGACAGGCTAACAAAGGAGTAGGTATGAGGGTATCGTGTTATTCAGTAACTGGGTTTTGAAGGTCAGGTCAGGTCAGGAAGTCGTTCTTTAAATAAATAAATATTCCACTACTTTCACACAGCGTCATCTAGTCCCAAGCTAAGCAGAGCTTGTATTATGGGTACTAAACAACTGATAAACATACTTAAATATTTCTAAATACATACAATATATTATAGATAAATTACACCCATGCAGACACAGAACAAATGACCGTGCTCATCACACAAACATTTGTCCTGGGTTTGAATCGAACCCACGACCTACGGTACGGCATAGCAGTCAGGACCACTAACTACTAGACCAACAGGCCAGTCTTTGTATTAAATAACACTGGTATTCTGCATCCATTTAGACTTGAAGCCTCAACATAGTTGGAAAAATGCTAGGCAGGCGATGGCGTATATAGTTATTTTTATTAAATAGGAGATACATTTAGTAAGCACACAAAAAACTTTAGAGATTCACAAAATATGCTAAAACCAAACAGGAAACTAAAGTCTTCGATCTCATTGATAAAATAAGGAAAAATTTAAAAAATATTACGTAATCTACTGCGCTAGTTCTGAGTACTGCTCTCATGTGGCCTTTGAGCTAGCAAAAAGTAAGTAGATACTACATTTCTAGTTAGGTAGGTAAAGTAGCGTCAAAACTTTGCACCGAACGTTTTATCCAACTAAAATCGGTAATCTACTTACTATGAAAATTTTCTAAAATTAATACCTACCTACCAGCATAAAAATAATATTATTGATTGCTGCTATCTTGTGACCTTAATAAATAGACGCCCCTTCTAGTAATAAACGTAGTGAGGTCTCTACAAATAGCACGTAGGTAAGTAGTTCTTTTTTCCGCAGCCTACTTAGGTATAGTACAAAGCTTACAATAAATTGTAGTGTGTGATGAGACGGACGAATGCAGCTGAATAGGTAGTGTTTTACAAGAAGCCACAGCTTCTTGGATCTCTACAACCACTGGATTCTGGAGCTCAGAAAAACGCCTTTTAGCCCGACGAAGGAGTATTGTGTTACCCAGACCAGTGACTGGGGTAACACAATACCTACCCCATAAACAGGTTGTCAGACTTTCGGGGTTTTAGCTACACGTGACGACTGTTGAAAGTCTAAAAACGACAGTCGGGTCCACTTTTACGTGGTCTCCGATGTACAGGCGTTTTAATATGCAATGTAGGTAATGAGTTGAGTTTACGTTTGTATAATTTATGTAGGTAAAAGCGGCTTTGGTAGCCGTCAGTGCGGCGATACTATGTGATAAACTGGCATGATATCACACTGCGGAGAAACGCCCACAAAATACAAGTAGGTAACGTCCAAAGGTAGGTCAAATTCTCACGCGAAACCTCAGCATTACATCATTTGACTGCTTTTGGGCAAGGCCTAAGGCATTAGGTATTCAAATAGTACTTTTTACTGTCTATTTATACAATAATAAAGTGAGGTACCGCCGTTATGACGAAGTTTTTAAATGGAGCATCTGAAATATATTGCTATTAAATTTTTGTAAGGCGTTAATTTTTTTTTTTTTTTTATCTTTTATTATAAAGAACTAGGTTCTTAATAATTCATTACAATCTAGCCTACAAGACTAATGAGCAATTTAAATCTAACCTATTTTTATACGTGATAATTTTTTTAAACTTAGAATAGTGTTAATTGTACTTTACAGGCGTTAATTAACAGACGAGATAATCTCTCCAAAGGATGGTTATAGGTAGGTACTAATTGTTTTACTATATTCTAGCCTAGACTTCGCCGGCGACTTCGTCCGCATAAGTGTTCCTTGCAACCTTTCCCTCCTCCCCGTCAGTAGCTTTGGTAATTAATTATAGCCTATGTTATTAGATACCTACATGATAATTTAGCTGGTGAAAAATGATTAAAATTTATCCAGTTATTTCGAGCTTGTTCGGTACAAACAAACAAACATAAATTCTTTCCCCTTTATAATATTAGTGTTAGGGAATTACTTGGGAATTAGCAGTGATAGCCTAGTGGTGTGACCGGTGGATTGCCAATTCAAAGGTCTCGAGTTCGAACTCAAGGCACGCACCTCTGACTTTTCGGATTCATGAGCGGATTGTATAATTATCACTTGCTTCAAAAGCGGTGAAGGAAAACATCGTGAGGAAACCGGCATGCCTGAGAGATATTTCTCGACGGCATGTGATGCCAAGTCAGAGGCCCATGGGCAGCATTAAAACTCTGACACCAGGTTAGTTACTAACCACATGATAAGAAGAAGAAGGGAATTACTTGGAGCCCATGAACGAAACCGTATCTGGAAAATAATGCCTGGATAGTTTAGTCTGCGACACGCAGCAATTTGTAAAACAGATTTACATTTAATTTGCAGAAATACAATGAACATCTGTTGATGATTAGAGTTTAATAAAATAATAAACAAGAACTGTACATAAGTACCTGCCTACCTACTTTTATAAGTGCGATATGATATTTACTCATTGCAGTTATTTGAGAACTAGCGCATGCAGCCTCGAAATATATACCTATTGCAAACAAGTCGATGCATTTGCATTACCGCCCTGATTGTGGTGAAATATGATCAAAACAACAATTTTGTAATAAAAAATAATGTATTTGTTACATTTTATACATTCGAGTACTAAAATATACATAATTATTCACACAAAAGGTGATTTAAGGTACAAATTTGCGACTAAAATTAGTATTTACATTACCCGGTAAGTCTACAAGCAAGGGCCGAAATTAATTTAATGACTGGGCAATGCTAATACTTTACAGGCCTCAATCAATCACCTTAAACTTTTAAATTTATTTTTAAAGCCTTTTTAAATTTAAATTTGTTAGTTTGGTGATTTTCTTTGGTGGGTTAGGTAACACTTTATGGGAATAACATCTAAATGTGTTTAAAAAATTCATAAGTAACAATAACATGGTTAATTTGATTATTTTCATGAGTGCATTAGTAAAAGGTTTAAGTTGCTGGCCACATTATAACAGATACAACACCTCAATAATTCATATAGAAGTATATTAATGTAGTGCATCAGGAATTATAATAAAATTTTAATTTATTTTTCATACAGTGATTTTATTTTAAGTAGAAAGTTGATAGATTTCAAGACATGATCAAAGATTTTTATATACAAGAAAGTAATCATTACAAATTTACACAACATGTTTTTTTACTTTAAAAAGTTAAAAAAACCTGCTTGGTCAGTTACCTTGAAAGTGCATGCCCCTGGGAAATATGGGACAGTTGCAATCAAACCTGGCTACACCTATAATTCTACTGTTACAATAACATACAACAATAAACTCTACTTCAATATAAATAAGGCCAATGCTGCTATAACTTAGCTGCCTATCATTATTATGAAACAGATAAAATATAATTTATCTTACACTATAATGATAATTGATAATGATGAACTGATTAAATATTTACAGCATGGTTTGTTTACACCATTAAAAAAAATAACAGATGAGTCTACAAGTTTAAGCTTGAACTTCCACCACCAATCTTAGAATATGCATTTCTGTAAAAATTACAACAGAAGAGAGAATTCATGATAACATTTAATGATGATGAACTATGGGTTCTGTATAGGCCCGAAGAAACCTCCTCAATATTCGCTTCACCAATAAACTGATGAAGGTCACTCTTAGGGAACCCGTCCTTATAACATTGCTTAATTGTATCATAAGCGTCCATAATGACAGATATGAACAAACTCAGTACTACATAAATGTACAAACTTATGAATGAATATAAGTACACACGGCTGAACCACCAAAGCATTGGGGATTTCTTCGACATAATTGAGAATGTCGCGAACATGTCATCTCCGTTTATCAAAGAGAAGAGACATTCGGAGGTTGTCGCCAATGATCTGAACTTCATGTGGTATGGGCCTAAGATAAGCCAACCGCAGAACATGAAGCCAGCGTATATTAGCAAAGCACAGATTGAGAATCTGAAGATCTTTGGGGCTGCTTTCTTCAATGTCAGTATAACTACATTATATGTCTTGAAGAAGCCAAGATATCTCAGAACTCCAAACCATACGAGAAGGTTTCCAGTGCCCAAGAAGAGGGAACACACATTCCACTGGTCATTTGTAAACTGGTTTCGTTCAATTTGCTCCTTTATAGCCGATCCCATGATAATAAGCATGTCATTGACTATGATCATTATGTACCAGATATTAAGAAACTCTAATCTGCCATCCGTGCTCAACTGCTTGTCATAAGCTTGCGCAAAGAACTGTACAGTTAACTCTTTCAGTAACTGAGCTCTGTATATGGCCCTGCTGCACAAAATAAAAGATACAGTACATATCAGAATAACAAGAATATTTAGTATACTTCTGAGGACTTGATCTATTTTATTGTCCGTGACATATGCGGTGTCTCCTTTGCAAGTCAATTTGTACGGTTCCGCCTCCAAATATAGAGACATTTGTCCATCATGGTCCTCGTTATCAAAAACCAGTTCTATATCAAACCGGTAGCAGTCTGGTGGGGTGATCGGTCCTGCAGCTCTGAAGTTAATGGTTTTCAATGAGAACATTAGTTTTGCTCGCACCAATGATGCAAAAGTTACATTTAACCCAGCATTTTTAATGAACGATTGAGAATGAAATACTTCATCGTTTGTTTTGGTAAAGTTTACACAGGTCTCAACAATTTCGGAGTTGAATTCGTAACTCTCATTAAACCCGTTAATTACTCCTTGTTTGTAATTGAATTGACAAAACACTGGAGGGGGTTTATTATTTTTCTCATCGTTATATGAGTATGGTCCGATTGCACTAGTTAAAACGTTAGAGTATCCTTCATAAGCAAAGTCTAGTGTGCTATAAAATTCATCAATTTTGTATATCGCAAGAGGTCCAGCGCCAGGCGGGTAAGCATTTATTTCTCTGGTAGAATCCCAACCGAGGAGAAACAGGTGCGAAAACGTGATCCGATTGTCCCACGTGTAGTTGACGTGATTATATCTGTTGTGTGCAAACAAACAGAGTTGAAACGTAACTAGAACAATCTTTATCACCTGAACAACGAATTTGTATGGAAACTTCCTCTTGGCCTTCCATTTCTCGATCGGGTTCATGAAGAAAAACTGAAGCTTCCGTCGCATTTTTTCTTCCATTTGAGTTAGCTCGTTCAATGAAGCTGAGCGCTGGGGGGAAGAACCTTGGTGATTCTGATCTCCATGGTTCATCTCGCTACTTGTCGCAATTCTCGGTTCATCCTCCCCTTCCGAGCACGTTGTCTCCTCTGGGGACGTGATACTCTCCATTGTCAATGTTTCTACAATAATTTTCGTTGATAAACAAAGGTCAGGTGATCAGACATTTACTTTTGCGTTACAGAACTATTTCTAGCCTACGGTACCTTCGTCTGAGTAAGTGCCGTTTCAATATTAGAATACAACAAGAGTTGAAATCACGTCGCTAAAGATTACATGTAAAATAGTATCCACAGGATTCTTTGTTCCAAGATATTTGACAAACTATTTGTTTTTCGATGACACAGCCACCACCACCACCGCACAGACTGAGAAAAAGTAAACTAACTACTACTAAGTACTAAATGAAAAAAATGTCAACGTCAACGTCAAGTAGACAAGTACGTCAACTCCTTCAACTCATTAATGTCAATGAACAATGTCATCTTACCTTGACTTTTGACTAATTTTTTGTTTGTTTCAGTCCCACACTAACCCATGCAGCTATCTACATTGAGTCCAACTGTATCAACCTTAGATAATATACCTCTAGATCGAGCTACCGCGTGGCCGCACATGCGACAGCAATATAAAAGTTCAGTGTTGCTATTCCCTAAAAAAGTCCCAAAATACGACGTATTCAACGTGGTAATAAGAGTGTAGAAGTATCCATGTGTGAGAAAATATAATTTCACGTAAAATACCTACTTTCAATCTTACCTTGATTCTCACAAATAAAATACACTACTACCAGGTCAAGCTTGTTTTGATTTTTTCGCGTGTTATTTATCAAATATATTGAGGTATGGCTGACATCCAGTGTGACATTGACATTGCTGTATAATAACTATTGTCCTTTAGACAAAACCAACTTATTTTGAAAATATCTAATTTTTTGTTTATACTTAACATTTATTTATAAAATGAATTCTTACTTCCAAATATCTTTAAGTACCTACGCGATTGCCTTCAAGAGTAAAACTTAATGATTGTCGAAAGGGCTCTGTTCGTTCGTACACATGTTCACTTAAACTTAAAAATAAGGGTTCGCCCACAAATTTGTGTGTTTAGCCACCATAGATTTATTTGATTATTATGCCTACCTTTTGAACATTAGGCCTGACAGTTAAGGGAAAAGATTTGAAACGTGTAGCAACACTGTAAGTAAGTATTACTAGGTTATGTGATATAAGAAATCAAGTTTATTTTAAGAAATCTTCCATATTTTGGTCTGAAAGCCATGACAATAAAAGCGCACAAATGTATAAATTCAATAATCATACAATAACACAAACAGTATTGAATACTTACGAATGAAAAGAGATTTTGTTATTGGCCTTTTCTGAGCGGCTTTTACAGCCTATTATACTGAATCCTCCCATCGTAGCGCATTCACCATACACTAAACACTTATCTAATGGAGTCTATTTCTCATTAAATGACTTAAACTATTACAAAAATTGCAAAAACCATCCGAAAACTTAAATTAAATCGAGCATAATAATATACGTGACAGTGACAGCTCTTTGTTTGGCTAACTTTCAAAAGTTAGCCATGCAAAAATCCGGCACGCCGTAAGGGACAGAAGATACGATGCTTTGTCTCAATTTTCCTACGAACTTTGTATTATTGCGTCTCACTTCCACACTTGACACTGTAAATTGGGCCACGTCTAGAGGTATATAGTCTAAGGTATCAACTAAAGTTTTGTTTTTTTTTTTTTTGCGCACTTGCTGTCCAATACACTTTAGACATTGGCAGAATACTCGACATCGGCTCTGTTTGCCATAAACAAAAATAGAATAGAATAGACTATGACATTTTCTTTTTTCTTTGACTATACCACAAGCTGAATTGGAAGTAGAAAGTAACATGGAAGCAGTACGTATTGTAGCACGGTACACATAAACATAAGAAATTAAAAGAAAGACAATTCATTTCTTCGACCTTTGGATACATAAATGTGGTTAGTCCCTTACAAGTTGATACAGTACCGATTTAAGGCACGATACACAACAGGATGACAATAATATTGTCATCCTGTTGTGTGTTTTAATATTGAATATTAAAACAAAACAAACCCTATGCTGCTATGCACTTCAAGGCAGTTCAAGGATTAGGATACGACTACACTAGTGGCTGTCTATGGATTGACAGTCCTGTGGCTGAGCCGAAGCTGTCAACCAACATTATTCGTGTAGTTTATGGTCAATGTCGTAGCTACACATCACGATATTGAAGAAAAGTTCCAAATTTTTAATTTTATGCATTCAAAAATAGCACAGAAAGCAGTATAGAAGTTAATTTTCACTACACAAACAACTATGGCTTTAACAGTGGACAAATTGGTGAACGACGAAAGGTACAATGTGCATTTTATTATCGCTTACCTACGTGTTTGCTAATTTTTCAAGGGAAAGTTTGCTTTGTAATTTATAAGTATTACATATAATTTCCAATTAAATTTCATTGTGATCCTAGCGAGCATGTGAAGCAAAATTGTGATGTAACTGATTAATGTAGCACAATGTGAAAATTAAATGTCGCTATTTGAGGAAATTGCAAGTCTAAATAATGATTAATAAACTTTTGCAATGTTTACACATTCAATCTTTATCCAACTGGCACACAGTGTAGGCAAGTGCCTGGATTATGTTGTAATTGAATGTTTAGTAACACATGAACTGATTTCCTGTCAAGATTAGTAAGCATATTGGGCAGGAACTCAGGAAGGGTTATGATTATGAATGTGACCATGAACTGACTTGGTACTGTAAAAATAACACTTGTAATCCGTATCAAGGATGAAGGAAGGGTGGTCTTGTAAACATATTACCTGGTTGCAATGCCAACTTAATAAAATTGATTTATTTCAGTTCTAAACTGTTAGTTGGCAGTGTTTGTCAATTTCTTTGTTGTCCTAATGTTTGTTTCCCAAAATAACATGGAAGGTTACATCCTAAGAGTAACAAAATGTTATATACCTGTAAACAGTAAACTTTGTTGTTTTCCATATTATGTATTTTTAACCAACTTATAAAATTATGGAAGATTATGAATACCAGTGCAATATTTTTAAGTTATTGAATGTGTAAAAGTTTTGATCCATTCTAAATTGCAATCTATTTCTATGAAAACAAAATGATTTATAACAAGGTAACCTCTCCTCTACTTTTTCGCAGTGCACTATGGGGTCAATTAAGATCTCTTAAAAGTTACCGCTTAAAAGAGTTCTGAGTTTCTTTTGGTGTTTCTTCTCAGAGTAGATAGATAGTTAAATACCAACCTCATCTTCTTATGTGTCCTATAAAAAAGGAAATGTGAAAGTGTTTGTATGAACCCATTTACAAAAATTAATATAATTTATCATTTCTCACACAATCCATCCATCTGTTCTTTGGTCTTCTCCATCCTACAACATTCAAATTAAATAAATAATAAAATCAATATTCCACAACTTTCACACAACGCCATCTAGTCCCAAGCTAAGCAGAGCTTGTGTTATGGGTACTAAATAGCTGATAAACATACTTGCATATTTCTGAATACATACATATTAATAATTATATTATACGTAATTCCTCAATCTATTTGTTTTTCTGTCACAGGCACCATTATCAAGCTTCCTTTTGTATACTCACTTCTATGTTCTATATGTTGTATCTATTATTTATGTATTATTTATCTTGTTCAAGCCAGCCCAAAAAAAAACTCGAAATTTTCAAGTAAAACATTTGTTTATGTATAATCTTTTGGTTAAGCTTGTCATCATTACTAGTTGAAAATTAACTTAATAATAATAATTATGGTAAGTAATGACTTGCATTTATTATGATTTAATGGATATAAAAAATATAGGTATTCATAATCCTACAAAAACACCTATTGTTATTTAAGATCCCTATCAATGTTTATTATCTTTGGAGATAAATTATCTTTGCTTGATAATTTATTTCGATTTCTCTCTTCTCCGCACTAAACAAATTAAAACACAATGGCTATAGTTATTAAAATAAACCAGTAGTAACCAGTAGTTCCAGTAAATCCACTCTAAAACATAACAACAAAATCCATTCCATTCAATTAACATGTCATTGTTAAAATCCTTCAAACCTTAGATATTCATAATAGACATTCAAACACACACACACATACACACAAATTATACTACACTAAACTTGTAAAACATTACCCTCCTTCTGAGGTATTCAGGTAAAATTAATAATAAAAAGTTGAAACAACATACAAATGCCTGTTTTATAACTTTACAGACTAAGGGCAAATGTTTCTTTATATTTGTCTATACATACAAAAACGTATTATGATGTTGTACTCTGCCTCACCCTACTGCTTTGTAGGATTCAAGTGTAATATTATGAAGACATTCTCCCATTCTGTCAATGTATATTTGCAAAGTATACATTCTAAACAAGATTCTACTGATCACCCTGACTTAACAAAATTATGTTTTTATATTATTTAAAATTGATTTCAATTAAAATGTAATTTACGATTTAGTTAAAAAAGTTAACTATGATTAAGAAATTGCTTTGATATGTATACACAAATTATTCTCATAAACCTCAGGGTGCAAATATTATGTGCATATAGCATGTAATTGGTGTTGTACTGTAACAATGAGTAACAGATGATGTGTTAATGAGACATAAATGGGCTTTTAATCTGTACTTACAAATGCTTAGATGGTTTGGTCTTGAAAGGATGAATGAAAAGCGACTAACGAAAGGTTTACAAGGCAGATGTAAGTGGGAACGCCGGGGTGGGACGCCCTAGAAGGACATATACATATAGACCTTATGGTGAGGTTCTTCAGAAAGGTCAGGTGCATAGTACCCGCAACCGGCGTGTGCAACAACATGTGTGAATGTAAACGAAACAAAAGAAGTATGTAAGAATCATAGCATATGGCGCTTTGTAGTTACCTACCGCCATGGGATAAAGGTGTGAGTTTATGTAAGTATGTATGTATGTACTAACAAATGCCTATAAATTGTTGAAATTAGACTGTATTATTAGCCATCTGCATTCCTTCTCCACTCTTTATTTTATTGTACTTCGCTCGCGAATTCATTCTTTACCCTACGAAGTTTAATATTACACCCACTAGTAGTTTTGAAAACCCAATAAAGTCCATGTTACTTGGCAATACTATGTATGGCATATTATGTATGGTATGGTAATCTAATGGTGAGAGATTTGAGTTGAACAAACATACTTACAAAAAGTCAAATCTTTCCCCTTTATAATTTTAGTTTATTATTATAAAAGAAAAAAAAAGAGCTTTGATCCAGCAACACATTTAAAGGTGGATTTTTCCAACTATGGTGACGAATATCAATTAGTCACTTTAGTTAAAAAATTCGGCTACTGTTGAACGGTCGAAAGAAAGAAAGGCGAAACTCGAATGTTTTAACTTTCTGCACCTCTCCACCATGTAAATTTTTATTTTGTCGAATTTTGGGACATATTAATTAAAAAAAAAAAAAACTTTTATTCAGACTAATTTACATGTCCTTATGTCAGTATAAGTGCACTTAAAAACTATGTTAGTCAACGAGATCACATTACAAAATTTTGGTGTGTTTAAATCAAAATTAAAATTACTAATATAGTGAAGATGATAACCAATATTTTCATTCAATTCAATTAATTTCTTTCATTTTCAGATTTAGTGGTGACAATATCCTCCAGTTCCTGTTATACCTGCCGTTTGGTGTACTACTGTTGATATTCAGAATATTTTTGGGGTTGATATTATGGATTGCAGCAATTGTATTGCCAAATAAATCGGCTGTGAGGCAAATGTTGTCTACGCTAGCCTGTTGGACATTTGGTAAGAAAATTACCGCTTCGAACCGGTTTTTTAATGCACAAACCGGTTTTTTTGTATCGTTAAGGTTATGAAACGCTGAATGTTGCATGAATTGTAGCAGAGTTACCTATACTTACTTTTTTTTTTGTTTAAAATGAAAACATAAAAATCTTATGAAGCCTAAAGCAACTGTTTTTTTATCAGTCTAGTTATTAACATTTCAATTAGTAAGGCGTGTGCAATATTTCTATTGCCACTATAACAACAATTATAATATTAAGTAAATGACATCTTAACATTACGCCTATTATTACCGAACGGTTAGGCAGAGTTATACTGTTAGTAGAACACCCACAGTTTGCCAGTTATCTATATGACCTATGTAATAGGGGGCGAGCCTTTTGCCGTCAATCGGGCATAAATCCGGACTCCGTGCTACTGCTGAGAAATTTCAAGGGGTAAAACTCAAGAACGTTTTGTGCGACCCCGAAGTTGAACCCGGGACTTTATGCTAGTAGAGCGCTTGCGACCTCTCGACCAGCAAGGCAGTAAAATATAACTTAGGGTCCCGGTATTTTTTACCATATGTTATTTACCAGTTCAATATTTCAATCCGTTTACAATAGCAGTACCTATCTCTTATTTATAACGATGGAACGAAAGCCTTGGTATGCGAGCTTGACTTGCACAAAACCAATATTTTTAATTTGTATAAATATAACTTGTTTTTCCATTCCAGGTGTATATGTAAAGGTAAAGGGTACGCGGGACCCGCGCTGTAGCGTCATGGTGTCAAACTACGTTTCGTGTTTAGACTCACTCGCCGCCTCGCATGTGCTTGGAACTATTAGTGTAAGTATTTCTCATAGTAGTATTTGTATAGTAGTATTTGTTTTTTTTTTATCAATGTGCGAGCTGGTGTCGTAAGTGTCGTAAATCAAACAAAGAAACATGGGGAAACAAACAAACAAACAAACAAACAAACGAAGAAACATGGGGAATCTAGACCATAAAGCCAACCATAAAGTTTTACTTTAAAAAAAAACAGACCATACATGACGGAATAAGGTAAGGTACTAGGTTAGTACCTAGTACCTTACCTAGTACCTCGTAACTACATTAACATTTTTTACATTTGATTTACATTTTTTTTTGCAGTCTAGGTCCTAGTGGACTGGACTCCAAAAAAAATGTAAATTATTTAACTGCCAAAGTTTACGTTCCTACAACAAACTCCCAAGCCATGTTAGCTAAGCCACAATAAAATGATGTAATTTAACAAGCAAAAGCTCTACCTATATTATTTAATTTCGTTTCGGGCTTTTGACTACCTACATTTAAAAAAAAAAATATTTATTGAAATCTCCCTTGCAACTATCCTTACAAGTTTTTCCAATGTGATAATGCGGTCCTTAACAATCTACTTATAAGTACTACCTAATTACTAAAATGGAATGACAGTCCAATCCGATTGGTCGGTTCTTGATACGAAATACCTAGATGGGCATTGGGCAGTTGGGCACCCATCCACGGGTTGATCGCGCCAAGCGTTTGACTCTGTTTTTCAACAACAACAGCTTTCGGTCCATAGTTCCACACTATTTGTTACTATTCACAAAACAATATTAGTTCTAATAAACAATAAAACAATCCATTACAAAAATTTTAACTACGTTCGTCTCTCTCTCTTCGTTGTTTGTGTTCGTCGTTCGTTTTGTATTTTGTGTTTGTCTGTGTCTTTTGTGTGTACTAAATAAATATCTTTATCTATCTATCTATCTCTAAAATTAAATATTAAATCCGATACTGGGCAAAATAGTCTTTTAAAATTCAAGGAAAATGTAATTTTTATAATAAATCAGAATCACCAAGTTTAATTCAAGAAAATTACTATACAGGGTGTAAAAAGACCCTTAACGAAAACTACATATTCTACCCATCACTGGGATATTTTTTTTCTTCTAGAATCTACCAGGGAATTCACTGGTTTTGGAGATATTGAAGGTCAAAGTGCAAATTTTTTTTTTCAAAATTGTATTCCAAGTATCATTAGTAAACTTTCTTCCGAACAAACATTATCAAAATTATCGATTTTTCAAAACAAATTACGCATTTGAGTTACAACAAAAATGCAATGGATACTAAACAAGCGGGCCGGTCGGGTCAACGAGCAAGCGCGAGTGGCAAAACGCTCAGCTGATCTAAAGTTGCGTTGCGTTGTCGCGCAATAAAAAGCATCTCTTTTTTAAAGATGAAAAAAAAAAGTATTTTCCCAGCATTATTTTTTGGTTAAAGTTACTTAATTATATGTACAGAATGTGTGGTGATCGGTCATTTTACACCCTGTATACATAAACATTTCTTCCCAGGCCCCGGGGCGGAAGCCGGGTTTCGCGAACAATAGGTAATTTAATTGTGTCTGTAACTCTGTACGTTTGTTTTGTTTGTTTCTAGCCTAACTCCCAATCTATAAACAAGTCATCGCCATAAAAAGAAATGTCCAATCATGACAACATATCTACGCGTCACATAATATAACAAAATGAAAACAACATAGGTATAAAAGATAAGAATCCTTTTCACGACACAAGACATGATAATATTATAAATACTTTTATTTATAATATCACGCGCTTTTTAGTACTCTTTCCAGTACATTTGTATGGTAATCTAAGGTCAATAAACTACTATACATACATACAATCACTATGTAGGTATTTTTCATTAGTGCAGATGTTCTAATTAAGGAATCACACTGAGATAAATGCGTAAGTTTGTTTGCATGTTTGTAACTCTGAAATGGCTCAAGGGATTTGAGTGAAATTTGATATGAAGGTAGCCCTGGACTAACACAAAGGCTATTAATCCCGTCAAAGTGAAGTATTCCCGTGAGAATTTGGAAAAACCGTAGAGCGCAACTAGTCCTTACAAATATTGATAATGTAAAGAAGAAAAGTTTGTATGATGTAGCGAATAATCTCCGGAATCCGATTTAAAAAGTTCTATCACTTATAGAAACCTACACTATTGGCGAATGCTATATTAGGTTCCGTGACCCCCGGTGCAGGTGTGAGACGGAATACCGGGGTGGTTTTTAGTCAGTTACAATCTGACAGACCCTAACTGACTCCTTATGGATGTCCTCCGCGATTTTCCAACACGCACCAAAAAAAAAAAGAGGGTCAGCCGGGGTTGCGGAAGTATCGTCTGTTCCCGCGAACCCCGAGCTGGTGTGGGACTAAACACCAGGTTGGTCTTTAGTCGTAAGAATTTACCCCGCACCAAAAAAAGGTTCTTTTAACGAAGGCAGAGACTAGTTTATGAAATTAAATAAAACTAAATAATATTGCGTTCTTAAGTTTGTTTAGCCATAAATTTGGTCAATTATGGTTTCCTTACCTGGACTTTATTGAGGTTTTATTGGTGTAAGGATTCGATGTCCCCTCAGATGAGTTTCAAAACAGCCTCGTCATGTGCATAAGGAAAATGTCTGTGGTCATTAACCTTGTTTTTGGTTATGAACTAATGACTCATCGTCTCAGTACATTGCCACCATTTTGTGCTGTTAAAAAAATCTTTTGGGCAAATCTGTACTAAAGACTTGGACCTTGCCTTTATAAGAGAAACTAGCTGTTAAAGGAGGTAATAAGACTTCTTCAGTGTCGTGATGGCCCAGAAGTTAAGACCCCTACCTCTCATGCAGGAGGTTGTGGTTCAAATCCGGGCAAGTACCAATGTGATTTTTTGCAATTCATTTGTACTTTCTAAGTTTATCTTAGACATCATTGACATCGTTGAAGGAAACACATCGTAAGGAAACCTGGACTTATAGTTAATATAACTTTGAAATCGCCAATCTGCCTTGAGCAAGCGTGGTGATTAATGCTCGAGCCTTCTCTATATGAGAAGAGGCCTTCGCCCTGCAGTGGGACAGAAACAGGCTGGTATTATTATTATTATAAGAAGGTAAATAGGAAGGAACAACATAAAGTGATTCTAAGGTGGAACAAAGTTTGCCGGGCAACTATTTTGCGTACTGGGAGGGATGGATCGTCGCCTTACGAGCAACTTTAATGAAAAATTCTGCGATTTAGATCTGTTTGCTATGCCGAAAAGAAAATTCAGACTAATGTTACTTATTATGTTAAAAGATCAACACAATCAATGTTTTCTATACTAATATTATAAAGAGGAAAGTTTGATTGTTTGTTTGTTTGCATCGAATAGGCTCCGAAACTACTGGACCGATTTGAAAAATTCTTGTACCGTTGGGAAGCTACGCTATCCCCGGGTGACATAGGCTACTTTTTATCCCTGTATTCCCACGGGAACGAGAAACCGCGTGACGTCTGCTAGTTTATTATATTTCTTTGTTTGCTTCCACTTTATGCAGCTTTATTGTTGTAACCAACTTTGAATTTATCAAATTGTATTTATCTTTCACTTTTTCTTAGATTGACAAACCAAAATGACACAAGTGACTAATCTGTTAGGAACGTTGTTGGTTTCACATTTGTAAACTTTTCGTTTTGTTAATTTATTGTTTTGCATGTATTTAATGTGTTAGGTACTGTTTGTTTTCCCAAATAAATAAATAAATAAGATTGTGCTCATGTACAGACGCCAGCACATCAAGTTACCCCAATTTGTCAAATTTCTTTGATCGTTTTTCAACTTTATGGCAAACGTAATAAGGTTGATATTCAATTGGGAAAATTTGACACATTGGGGTAACTTGATGTGCTGGCGTCTGTACATTAGTTTATTAACAAAGTACACACTAGGGAATGCAATCTCGTACGAGATTTCCGCCTAGCGAGATCTCGCGAGACTCAAAACCCAGTCTCGCGAGATCTCGCAAATTACGGGATCTCGCGAGATTGGGAGAATCGCAATTAAAACATATGCAAATGTTGTCTTGTTTTAAGAACTAGTAATTGACATGATATGTAATTAAATAGAAACTGCGTTGCTTAGTTATAAAAATAATATAAGTTTTATTTTAAAAATCAACAGAGTAGGTTATTATTTTGGCTCTAACTCTAATAACATTTGTTTATGTCTATAATTATTAAACAATGTTTCCATACTTCTAAAGAACTTTTATATTCACTGTACACTTTTGACATGGTTGGTAGTTAGTTGTATTGTAATTGTAGTGTAATATTTCTGCGAAACTAATTAAAACACAAAACTGTCTCCAAAACAAATTATTTCGTTGCAATTGTAAACAAATACACGTCGTCACGCTGCATTTGTCGATCTCGTTATCTCGCGAGATCTCGTACGAAATTTGACGAGATACAATCTCGTAAAATATGGCCGAGATCTCGCGAGATCGGGATCTCGGCGAGACGAGATTGCATTCCCTAGTACACACGGCTGAATTTAAAGCTATATATTTCCAGTATAAACTGACCTCTCATTGTACGGAAATCCTATAAAATGCGGTTACAGTTAATAATGGTAGCTGTGTGTCAAGCTAACATTCCTAGTTTACGGTGACCTCGCATTGTACGGAAATCATATACAATGAGTGATCAGCGTATACTGGCAATGTATAGCTTGATATGTAGCCGTGAGTACCGTGCTTGAAGAAGGTCAACTTTATAAAATTTTAAGGGCATTGTTTTATTTTTAAGTAATAAATGTTACAACCGTAACTATGAAAGTATGCTGATGTTGTATTTTTTTTGTTCGCAGCTCAGAAAATGGAAAGTTCCGCCATTTTTTGCAGCAACACTCGGCATAAGGAATGCTGCTCAATTTATAAGAAAGTAAGTTCTACTGATTATAAATTATTTCGATCAGATAATGACAGTGGGTTTTGTGTCGCACAGATTAATTATATTAATTTAATAAAACTCATTTAAGGTCATTCAACTCGTGAGTATTCTGTGTATTTCCATAAATATGTCGGTTATATTTAGAGATGGGTAGTGGGTTAAAACCCAATCATTCCACCCGGGTTAAAACTGGGTTATAACCCAAATCACCCAGTTTTAACCCATAATCACCCATTTTACTGGGTGGAAATGCATATTGATATGTTTTTAATTGTGATATGTACTACTAGTAGCTACACGCACTACTAGCTTGTCTAAACTAAAAGCCTGCACACAAAATCAGGCACTTTTATTATTTATTTGAAAATAAAAATCAACGAATTGACATCATCACTTGCATCAAAAACACAGATTTTTTTTCCACAATAAGTTGTTCCGTAATTAAGTGTATTGTTGTGTGTATTGTTTAGTGTATTGCTTGTGTGTAGTGTATTGTATTGCTTTTAATGGAGAACTAGTTACTTAGACTCTTTATTGGTTATTTTTTACGTAAATAACCTGTAGCAAGTTTGTCATGCTCCCGATGTTACTACTTGCTGTAGCGTCGAAGGTCGGGTTACCAGCTTCATTGAAATATGGCGAGGGGGGGGTAGTGGCTGATCTTTGCATTATGCTCGTGAACGGCTGCTGCTTGTGGTAACTGGTCGTCTGGCTGGCCTTGGTTTTGTTATTATTTTAACTACTAGCTTTTTATTGATTTATTTAACTTTGATGGTCCTAGATTATCATTTTGTGACATTGTGTCGCAGACTTCTAGATATCATCCAACACTACACGTGTAAGCAGGCACGCTCTGTATACCGGGAGGTTATTTTTCAATAAGTTTACATTTGCTTGAGTTTAGGTAGGGTTAATGTCGGTAGCTATAAATTATTATTACTAGAATCCTGTATTTTGGAGTATGCTAGCTAGCATCACAGTCTTAAAACATACAGTCGTCCGACGAAGCTGTCTAACAGGGCAATCGTGCGGGGTGTGAGGGGCGTGACGCGGGAAAGCCGCTCCCGCACTACGAACAAACCAATGTTTGTAGTGCGGGCGGTATAATTAAAGCCTAACACGTGTAGAAGTTGTCGGCATTTTTCCAGAGATCAAAGGCGTCGTACTACTGTATTAATATTAATACTGTGCTAGCATGTAGTAAATATTTTAACGGGATTGATTTATAGTGATAACTAATTCAAGTTCTTCTAACTTATTAGACAAACGTGTTGCTGGGGAGTCTGTTAAGCCACTTCTTTTTCTTTGTGTTTTCGGTACTTTTAAAGCGGGTGTAAAAACTGCCTCATTGCGTATCGCAGGGCAATGTCAAAGTTTTACAAGCTTTTTATACCCTAAATATTTCTGCAAGTAAAGATGTTAAAACTTATTTTTATCATATTCAATGATAAAAATAAGTTTTAACATCTTTACTTGCAGAAATAGGCAGAGTAAATTGAACGTGAGCTACACAGTTTTCTGCAAGTAAAGATGTTAAAACTTATTTTTATCATTAAATGCAGAGTAAATTGAACGTGAGCTACACAGTTTATATAAGTTATGTTTAGATGATCGTCGTTCATGAGACGGGAAACTTTCTGCATATTATCTGCATTATATCCGATCATTGTAGCAAACCTGCCTGATCTATATTTAGATAATACTTTTATATTTTTTTCACAAATCTAATGACTTAAAAACCGATTTTCTCCCGTCTCAATACTTTAGATTAAGACGAGTTCTGGTTGTACTATCATTACATTAATTATTCTTTCATTCGTACAATTTGACCAACCAAATAGCACAGCAAACATGTTTGTGATTTATTGTCTTCTTTTAAATCGCAATGCATTTCCCTATATGTTTTGTAAAAAACGTGGTAGAAATAGTTTTCTGGTAGGCCATTTGCACAATGGCTGAACTTTATTAAAAGTTGATATTAAAAGAGAGTGTGTTCTACGATCGAAATGGGTATTTCCGAGACGTAAGAAGCGTAACATTTAACTTTTTTTTTTAATTTACGTTCGTTGTCAGACTCACTGCCTTTTATTGACAAACTTTAACTGCCTGTAACTTGCAGTTTTCGGGGCCATTTTTGCAAATACTTAGTTATTTTGTTGCAAGTATAAGTATTGCGAAGCAATAGCTACAGCCAATATGTTTGCACTTTCTCGAAATGTTTCCATTTCAGTTGATTTTTTCGTCTGTTGCCCTAAAACAAGTAGGTTAGCTCGATAAGTTACGTACAGATAGCGCTAACAAAATAATTGGACAGGAAGTGTCTTAAATTAGACTGTACAGTTACCTTAATAGCTGAGAAATAATTAAGCTTGGTAAATATTTATAAATAAAAATAATAAAATAAAATTAATTTATTTCAGATACAACCCATATTAAGAAAATACACACAATCATATAATAAAAACATCAATAATCACATCAATAATATTAACCAAGTAGGTTTTACAGTAGTCACTTACGTGGGACACTGTATGTAACTTGTCTGTCACAGTATAGTTACGTATTTTTTTGTAATTATGCCCCTCCCCCCCCCCCACCACAGTCCTATTAAGTGATGCCACCTATCAAAACCGGCCTATTCTTATGTGGTTGTATCACTATTTAACCTGATTTTCCTGTAAGTGTTATAAAATTAAAACCTCCAGCCAGGGTTGTTATTATTATTATTATTAAAAAGGTTAAAAACTAAGCGAATACACGCCCTACATGCGTAAATATTTAAGAATCAGAAATATTTAGTTTTCACCCGGCCAAAACATCCAGTGGGTGGAATGAAACGGGTGATAACTGGGTTATAACCCACTACTGGGTTTTAACCTGGGTGATTACCCATCTCTAGTTATATTGCTTATCTTCATTTTAATAAGACACACGAGTCGGACAAAGGGTTTAGCGCTCATACAAAATTGAAACACATCATATTTCTTGTACTTATACAACGTGTTTTTTTTATATCCCATAACTCTAGGGTATGATTGAGACCATATCAAAGAATCAACTGGCATATGAATTATGTTTCAATCATCCTTTTTACTATCATACAAAATAATTCGACAAAGTCACGATGATTAATGTAAAACACCCTTACGTGAAAGAAAAGTGACGTTAGAAAGAAGATTCGTCGTACTGGTGACAATTTTTTAACTAAGTAATTAGGTAATAAAAATAATACTTAATAATAATATTCCACGACTATTCACACAACGCTATCTAGTCCCAAGCTAAGCAGAGCTTGTGTTGCGGGTACTAAACAACTGATAATTTAATTATGATTGATGATATCTCCGAAACTATGCATTTTTGGACCATCTATTCTAGGAGTTTTAGTATTATTTTTACCTACAGAATATAACCCTAGAGTTAAGGGATATAAAAAAAAACACCTTGTATTTATTTTATTTTTATTAAAAGGAACAACAAACAGTTATATTATGAGAACTTATAACTAGTCTAACAATATACAATTCTTTATTTCATTTTTATATTTTGGTGTTATAGCGGCTATAGCAATGAACACTCAGTTTCAACCTTTACGTTTCATGACAGACAGACGAACAGCATAGGTTTGGTAATAGCACAGTCTAAAATCCTACAGTCGTCGAACGAAGCCGTCTAGAATGGGCAATCGTGCGGGGTGTGAGGGGCGAGACGCGGAAAAGCTGCTCCCGAACTGCGAACAAAACTATGTTCTTAGTTCGGGAGGTATTATTCAGGGCTGACGCGTGTAAACGTCGGCATTTTTCCTGAGATCAAAGGCGTCGTCCTACTGTATTACTCTGCCCGTTGGCACCCTCTTATTATGGATCTCTAAAAAGACTTTTGTGTCACATAGATATTGACTGGCAGAGACGATATTCTAAAAAGACGAAATACACTTTAAAATTGTACGTGCTTTATTACCGAACAAGCGTTGAGGCTATTAAAACACTCCTTCAACAACAAACCTTAATAAAATAAAATAATTTTATACTAATAAATACAGACATACATAAACACAAACCTTTTTGCCACGGGCGTAGGCATAAACTTACCTCGACAACCTTACCTTGTACTGCTAAGTTTACGTTCATACATCTGTTAGAATAAAACGTCGCTATATTTTTTTTATTACAGGCAACACTTCGGCGAGTGTCCCAGCAAGCCAGTGTTGTTACAACCAGAAGGAGGTCCGACCAACGGCAAGGGACTGCTCAAGTTCACTGACTGGCCCTTCCAGCTAGGAAATAGGGTGCAACCCGTCGCTATAAGTGAGTATTTACTATAAGAAAGTAATTGCTTGTGTAGATAAAATTGTGTTGTTATCATTATCGAAATACTGCTCATGATTGGGTTTGACGCAAAATGTGCACTTGTCCCGAAATGTGCCCTTCGCTAAATGTGCACTTGTCCCGAAATGTGCCCTTCGCTAAATGTGCACTTGTCCCGAAATGTACCCTTCGCTAAATGTGCACTTGTCCCGAAATGTGCCCTTCGCTAAATGTGCACTTGTCCCGAAATGTACCCTTCGCTAAATGTGCACTTGTCCCGAAATGTGCCCTTCGCTAAATGTGCACTTGTCCCGAAATGTGCCCTTCGCTAAATGTGCACTTGTCCCGAAATGTGCCCTTCGCTAAATGTGCACTTCGTGAAATGTGAGCTTCGCAGAATGTGCTCTTGGCAAAATGTGCATTTCGCAAAACGTGCACTTGTCCCAAAATGTGCAATGGTATCCAAACTATTTACTTGAAGCTCAATTGCGAGCTGCGTCTTTCAGAGCAAAAACAAGCAATGCTTTAAAAGGGTGACATCGCCGCATCAATGTTCGGATACCCAAATATAGTCTCAAAACATATTTTCTTTTAAAAAATTGTGTACAAAGATGTATGTATGAACTCGGGTTTTTAAAAAAATAAAACCTTGGAAAGTTCACAATTTGCGAAGTGCACAATCAGTAACAACATTTTATTTCAATTCAATTTATTTGATTCAGATAAAATACAAAATAAATCAACATTATAAATTAACCATATTTGGGTTAATTCATTAATTACTAAATAACATTTACAACATAATACAATAAAATACAATACATTACAAAAAAAATACTCCATGAAGGTGCTGTCAGTGTGTATTCTCTCAGCAATGAGCCGCAAGAAGCTGTTGTTGTTATGTTATCCCGTCCGTGTTCCCTTGGCAGGCGTGGAGCGCATGTTCACGCACGTGACGGTGCACCGCGCGGGCGCATCTCGCGGCACCTTCCCGTGGGCCGACGCGCTGTGGTTCCTGTGCACGCCCGTGTCCGTGTTCACGCTGCGCCTGCTGCCCGCGCTCGGCGACGACGGCCAGCTGGCCCAGCACCTCGCCGACGCCATCGCTGAAGCGCTGCAGGTCACTAATCTTTTTCTTTCTTTCATTAAAAAAAACAACACTAAAAAATCAACTGGGTTAAGTTCACTCTACTTAACCAACTGATTTTGTTCTTTTCACTTTTAGATCGAGAAAACAGAGTTCAAATGGGAAGAGTTACGTCCCGGACGCAGGCTCGTCCCGCGTCGCCGAGACGTGCCCAGTGACGTCACGCGCCTCGCGCACCAGGTCAAGGAGGTGCTGCCTCGCGTCCCGCTAGCCGACATACTCAGGGACTTGGGTGAGTACTATCACTCTATACGTGCCCAGTGACGTCACGCGCCTCGCGCACCAGGTCAAGGAGGTGCTGCCTCGCGTCCCGCTAGCCGACATACTCAGGGACTTGGGTGAGTACTATCACTCTATACGTGCCCAGTGACGTCACGCGCCTCGCGCACCAGGTCAAGGAGGTGCTGCCTCGCGTCCCGCTAGCCGACATACTCAGGGACTTGGGTGAGTACTATCACTCTATACGTGCCCAGTGACGTCACGCGCCTCGCGCACCAGGTCAAGGAGGTGCTGCCTCGCGTCCCGCTAGCCGACATACTCAGGGACTTGGGTGAGTACTATCACTCTATACGTGCCCAGTGACGTCACGCGCCTCGCGCACCAGGTCAAGGAGGTGCTGCCTCGCGTCCCGCTAGCCGACATACTCAGGGACTTGGGTGAGTACTATCACTCTATACGTGCCCAGTGACGTCACGCGCCTCGCGCACCAGGTCAAGGAGGTGCTGCCTCGCGTCCCGCTAGCCGACATACTCAGGGACTTGGGTGAGTACTATCACTCTTTAATTTCACATGCTGCAAGGTTGTGTATCGATTTCGTCGTCAATAGTGGTCGATACTTTATTATAAAGTTTTCATCTGTCTTTTACAGCTATGACCCGCAGCGTAGACGTAACAATAACGAACTTCCTGGAGGGCGTGTCCCCCTACACCCCGGAGCCCGAGCCCCCCACGGAGGCCTCCACGTCCAGCCCCCCCCGCCCGCTGGCCCCCCCGGCCCCCCTGGCCCCCCCGGCGCCCCGCTACGTCATCCCGGCGCCCACCGGCGTGTTCCCCAAGAGTGCGAAGGAGCGACAGCTCAGCTTCCAGGAGAGAAAAGCTCAAATGATCGCCGAAGCGAGGAAAAGGTATATTGAGAAAAATGGACTCAACGTAGCTTTGAACAATTGTTGAATGTGTTTGTGGGTAGTTCTGTTGTTTATCGTGGGAGACTGGTCATCATGACAGGTGGGGACTTCCCCGGATTATTTTTTGTGTAACAGCTGACAGATAGCGCTTTAAAAAGTGCTTAGAATGTTGCTCGCACATTGTTATCAATGACAGCAAACGCTGACATTGTACCTTTTGACTGCTTAAGAACGACAAAGTTCGACTGAACCCACCATCTTGGTTGGCCGTCGAAATATTTTGATTGCCAAAAAATAAAGCAAACTTGTGAGAAACACCAATACCAAAAAAAATGCATATATTAATGTCGAGGACTTGAACGCACATTGAATGCTTTTAAATCTAGTCTTGGCTTTTCACTAGCCAGTTATTTTGTCCGCTGCTGAACATAGGCCTTGCCTCGATCTGTATGGAGACAGTTCCGAGGTTTTGAAAGCGGTAGTAAGAGGAGAAGCCATTGCTATTGCCTATTCTTCAAAAATGGGCCTGTATAACACATTACAAGGCTATAAAATTATACCAGCCCGTTTCTGCCACACTACATGGCAAGCGCCTCTTCTGATACAGAGAAGGCATGAGTATTAATCACCACGCTTGTTCAAGCTGGCGATTTCAGATAATAGTTTATTTCAATGTCCAGGTTTCCTCACAATGTTTTCCTTCTCCTATAAATTCACCACTCCACCTTAATAAATTTACAAAAGGCTTATGTCCCGACTAAGGACTAAAATAAACAAACTATTTTGTTCAATTTAACTACAAATAAACAACTGAATTACCCAGAGGATTGCCAGATGGTCACATGATGATAAATCAAAGGGATTAGTAGGATAGTTAGTGCCTAACTAGATCGATTACATAGTTAAACTTAAATTTATCTAAATGTGCGTCTACATTACATTTATGTGTAAAAACTGGACGCGGAGACTACTGTGATGCAATTCTGTAAAAGTCCACACTGGAAAAGTAGGTGAAGTGAAGATGAAGTGTCATCTTCTGATGGCGAGATTTTTGTCGAATAGTCCGCCTAGTGTTGTTAATATATGTGTGAGCGAGACGACACGAAACTCAGTATTGAGTTTTTAGAAATGGGCTATTGACAAAATTCTAGTTTTTAGCCCCTTATCTAGATTACAAGAAAATATTCGACACATATTTTTTCTTTTTACACGTAATGAAAAAATAACTGCGATATATCAAGTCAAAATGTCGCATGACGTCACTAGCCACGTTACAAGCCCCCTCTCCTCAACTTTAATGCGCTTTATCTAAGCTGTTTTCCATGAATTTGAAAAAGAAAAAAAAATATGTAATAGTAGATTATTAACCAAGGGCTGTATGACATCAATTGCATACGAGGTTTTTGGCGCCTGAGCGAAGCGAAGGCGCTAATTAACCCGAGTATGCAATTGATGCTTACGCCCGAGATAAATACTCTGCTTTACATATCGATTGTGAGGTAAGTAAACAACAAGACAGCAGGTTTCAATGAACAATTTTATTAAGAAGAAAAAAATGTGTATTTAATTAAAACTTTTGAAAAAGAACTCAAACAAGAAAATTAATTATTTTCGCGATGCTTTCGCGCCTACTAGTAGACTGCCTTTTTTTTTTCACGCACGCAAGCGCGTCAAATCTTGCTGGCCAGTTTGATTTTTAAATCGATTCCATCTAACATACGATGTGGAAACAAATAGTTCCATATTTAAAATAAAATCTTTATAAAATAAATTGTCTAGATTCCGATTCGAGTAATTAATCGATACCGAGAAAAAAAAATTAACTTTTTAAAAATATTCTTCGTGCAGTATGAGTATGACAGTTCTTTTTTCAAATTCCAAAACCTATGCTGTAATGATAGTCATACACCCCGGCATTCAGGGGTGTAAGGGTGTACTTACAGAGCAAGAGATATGTAAAGAATATTTTCTTGTAATCTAGATGAGGGACTAAAAACTAAATTTTTGTTTTAAAGCCCATTCTGTACCTACTACCTAATGGCGTGGCGATGTAAAATGGCGCCCAGAACATGCATCCGAACGGTATCGACATATAGTAATTTCGAAATTTAATATACAGAGGCAAGCTACCCCAATATATTAAATCTCTTTGATAATTTTTCAACTTTATAACAAACAGACTAAGGTTCATGTTCCATTGGGAAAATTTGACAGTTTGGGGCTTAGCTTTAGCTTGATGTTTTGGCGTCTATACAATCATAATAAAATTACTTAAAAGTTACTCAAAAGAGCTTTATTTCACCATGTTTGCGAATATGGATTGTTTTTTTTTTTATATAAAAAAAAACCTTGCTAAATTTCTTTGGTTTGCCTGCCTGCCCCGCTCTAGTTACGCCCTTGCCTACCCACTACTGTTATACCAACTTGCAGCTATGAGTCTTAACATTATGTATAAAAAAATATATTTTAGTCCAAATATTTACATATTGAATGTAATGTAGATGGCGTAATCGTTGTGACGTCATAAATAAAAGTCCTTCCAAAGTGATGACGTACCTACTTGATGTTTAGTTTTATAGTAAAATGTACGGTAGTCGCTACAGTAATCAATATTATTTTTTAAAATAAACACTAATATTGACAATTTTATGGAAATTATTTTATATATTTTTTGTGATTAAACATTGAAGGTTGTTCGATATTTTTCTTTTTTTTTCTGGCAACACTCGTCAGATTTTAATTGTTAAGAAAATGTCTACTTATTTACTTAGACTAGGTAACTCGTTGCGCCTTACGCTTGTTCCTTTATGTGCTCTATGTTTCTTATTAGAACAATATAATATATTTTATTATATTGCAATAATTATGTTATTTTCATGCGATGCGCCTAGTTTAAGTCAATCGAGTAGAAAATGATTATTTTTTGTCACTAACTAGGTGTCTTAAAAACTTATTTTTACTTTTTATTCGGTGTCAGTCGGAGTTCTTGTCTCGAAAAAGTTACCCCAAGTAACCCAAAGGCACTCCCTCAATGCCACTATAGATGTGCGATCCCACGGTAATCGATTATACACGCTTAAATTTAACCCGTACTGGACCTCTTGATTCCATAGAAAAAGTTGTTCATAATCCAAATAGGTCCAAAACGAGTTAAATTTAACCCAGTATACAGAATGCAATTGGACCCCAACATAATTGGAAAAAGGTGAATTAAAAGCGACCAATGTAATACAGTTTGTCTTTAAGTATTTAAGAAACGCACGCACTTGGTTGTAAATAACTATACAATTTAATTTTTTAAAGGGTCAAAGTCAATGGCAAATATTTATTTGCAGGAACATATAATGTAAGAACTTACAACTCAGCGGTCTTTTTCGGGCATAGCAAATTTGAGGGTTAGTAACATTCTTAAAATAGTTATTTAGTCAATTTTACAATAATAAATTCAATAATAATCATTAACGTTACGATATAATTAAACATTATTCATAAATTCTATTTCTTGTACTGAAGTAGAGATCGAGGTCGAGATCGACTTATTAATTTATTTTAAATTTAAATTTTGCAATAAAAAATAAGAAATAGACTAGGTAGAGGTGCTAGTGTGAGTAATGGGTCATCTTAGTACACTAATACCTACATTTTTAGTAACTTTTCTCCGACTGATGCCTCATTTTAAGACATTGGAATTGAATATTTTGCGAAATATTTATAGAAAATCAAAGATTATTTTTCTTATGATATTCATATTACAATTCCGTGTGTATATACTTCTTAATTATAGTATAAATATGGTATAAATTATAAAATCACGCCTGAATGTAAGTTCAAACGTTATAGAACTGATTTTGATTGTGTTCCGTTAGAATAAAATACATGAAATAAAACACAAATATATCTTTTATTAACAATAATATAGTGTTTTAAACACTGTTAAAAGACACACACACTCGCAAGCACACTATGCACACCGGACCTAAGTGGCTGATACAGATTAAAAATTTAAGTATACCAAAGACGAAAAAATTGAAAAAAAATCTCGGTTGCCTTTTAGAATGTAGGCGAATAAAATCTTAAACCTCCGCAGTTTTCTATCTTGTTGGTAATATGTACATTTTTCAAATGACAAGTAAATGATTGCCAATTTAATTTTTACATTGCACCAATGCATGTATTGACTGCACTTCTTTTTTTTTAGAAGGAGCATTAATATTGAATTCGTTCTAACACACGGCATTAACCACTGGTCCCCCAATATCGGTCTTCCTTGCTTTAGATCTCATTTTAGAAACGATTCATCCTACCAGTGTTACTGGCTGTCTATAAATTGTAAATACGTAAATTTGAAATATGGAACAAACAAGGATATTTATTAAAATGGAGATTTTTCAAATTCCAAATTTGAAATATTTCCAATCTCTCTCAGTTTTATAGAAAACCAATGTTCTATGATACTAGATCCTTTTTTATCATTGGGATAAAAAAACATCACGGGTTCTCTTTTTACCATTTAAACGTTGCGTAATCTTGTAAGTTGATTAAAAAAAACTAAAGGTGAACAAATGTTACTTGAAATTGATATTATAGCTTACAAGTTAAGGTTATTTTGTTATAGATTTATAAGTCATTGGTTGTGCATTATTTCATCCAAATGCTTTAATAAAAATAATATCAAACGGCTATCAATAATGAAGACATAAATAAATATTTTGAATATCATCTTTGATACTCAAAATATTTATTTTGAGAAAAAAAAGTCATTCTTTATGCCAAATAAATAGTTTTGTTGCCTTGTTCGTTCCATTGCTTATAAGGATTAGTTTTAATATCCTGCCAAATGGCGTTATTAAGGCGAGAACTCATTAGTGCGGTGCGGGACCGCAACTCCAAATTCATTCTTCGAAATTCATGAAATATGCAACACCATGAGATACTGATTCTTCTCGCGTTGATGTGTATTCGCCTTTATATATAGTTTTCATGACTATTAAGTTTGTAATTAAAAGAAGACGATGATTATTGAATAAACTTTGTTTCAAAAATCGTTGTTTTATTTTATTGGCTTATGTTTGGTAACTGTTTCTCTCTATTTAAAAATACTGGTATTCAGTTGCGTCTGGCTAGCCTGGAAGCCGATATGGGAAAAAGCTAACTTTGTTGGAGTCTGGTTCTAGGGTACCTGGATGCTGATGAATACTGTTGAATGCCAAGCTCCAGGTGTGTTACGTTCCGATATAGTATTTAGGTATATAGTGGGTATATTAGTGACCGATACTTAAACACGTGATTGTATTCATGATTTCAATAAACTTTCCCAAATAAACTTTTTTTTACACAATAAGTTATAACACAATAAAATAACAAAAACGCTGTTTGAAATTAACGCGCGCGCGCCTGTGATCTATCACCTGATAGTCTGACCTCGGGAAGGGCAAAATCTACTAGAAGTAGCGTCACACGCTCCCCCGCCACCCCCACCGCTCCCGTTTTGCAGTACTGACGTAATTGAATTAATTGGAAGTTAATGTGTAGGTACAAAAAAAAAGTTTCTTTAGGAAGTTACTTGTGTTCATGAGTACTATCACGTGTTTAAGTATCGGTCACTAATTACCAGTCACCCTATATAGGTATAAGATGATGTGCGCACACTAAAGGGTCGGCGAGCGAGTGAGGTGGCCACCGCGGCCTTCGCACATTGGGGTAACTTGATGTGCTGGCGTCTGTACATAAATTCTCCTTACCCGTTCAAAATAATGATGAAACGCATGCAAATTATTAGAAAAATCCTTTATTTCATTATTCAAAAAATACACAACTTATTCACCAGTATTCCTCAGAGCCCCAATCTATGTGGGGTCCTGCGAGGAGTGTTCAGCCCAGGAGTAGCGACCTCCTGCTTCACTGGAACTTCTTCTTCACGCTTCTTCCTCTCTTCTGCCATCTTCTGTTCGGCTTGCTTCATCTCTTCTTCCATTCTCTGAAGGTGGACTGCTGCTTCCTTGCGTTTGTCGCGATTTGATCTGTGGGTAGATAAACGGATAAATCAAACCTCAGATCTGATGATGGGATCCTCGAAGAATTGAGGGAACTCCTCAAATAATATTGGTATACATGTACCGATTTTTACATTTTTAGTAACAAATCAAGCATTTTCATTTAGCAAGTATCATTTGGTGAAGAAAAACTGATGAAGAATTCAGGCGACGGAACTCTTCAGTGCTTAACAGCAAATTACTCGCGATTGACGCCTGTCTATTTTAAAAGGAGCCCGGCGATGATGTACAAATTAATGTTTAGAAAGAACTTCTTTAGCAATTGTTAACCGATTTTAATCATTCTTTCAAGTTTTGAAAGACTTTCTTTACATACGAAGAAACTAAAAACTGCCAAAATAAACACTTTTTTATAAATATAATCAACCGACTTCTTAAAAAACACACAGGTGAAAAATAACAACAGTGTCGGAAGTCGGTTGTTTTTTTTGTAAACAAGTCTTTTGGATACAAAAATCTTCTTTCGTGGGTTGCAGCTGAATATCAGCGTCAGATAGATCCTGTTCTCATCTCCCTGTATTTTATAGTTTTAAGGTGTAGGTATCTTTGTTGTAATGCCATTTACAATCACATATTTTTGAATTACTTCGACGCCACACAGGGCGCGAACTCCGTTCATTATTATTGAATTTCTGATTTTGATCATCAACTTTAGCTGTTGACTGTACCAAATGCAGCTGAATACCATTATTTTACATGGAGCGACTGCGTGTCGGACCTGCACAACCCAGTTACTGGGTAACACGATACCTAGGTAAAACTGGTTGTCAGATTTCAGACCTTCTGACTATTTGTAACGACTGTCATAAATCTACAAACGACAGCCGGGACCGACAGCTTTACGTGCTTTCCGAGACACGGAGGAGTCTTGACAATAATAATTATGTAATAAATGGTCACCCATCCACCGACCAACCTCGTCAAGGGTAGCTTAACCTTCGATCGACCAGTGAGGCTGTTATTACCAAGCTCCTCAAAAAATTGCTCGTGTCCGGCATGGTGATAAATGTACTGACAATTTATAAGTTCTGGACTGGGGGCGACTATTGTAAAATTAGGTGGTTAAAAACTTAAACAACAGTACTATGCGTTTCAAATAAGAATAGGAACGTCAATGACCTCTATCTGTCAAATGTCACTTAAAAAGTACGGCCTGCAACAAAACCTTAATCGCGTATCAATTATTTTCTTTTTTTTGTTTTACTGTGTAGAAGTTATCCGAAATAAAAAAAACGCCATAAATTAATAAGTCTTGTGGAGTGCTTACTTTTTATTTATTCATTCTGTTTGTTACACGGTTGTTTGTTGTTGTTGTTGATATTTGTTTTTGTTATCATCTCCCTCTATCCACAGCTCGAAAATATGTGCACGAAGCGCTGTTTTACATGAGAGGGCTCGAGAGATTATCTCCAATATGAACAAATACTTTGACAGTACAATTTAGAAACATATTCGTTCGTGATTCGTAAAAAAAATATATTTAGAAAAAACCTTGTATTGCTGATCTTACCCAATTTATTCGAATTGACAGCAATGGCGTCACAACTTGGCGTAAGGTCATTCCTATTCTCATTTGAAACTCATAATATACCTACATAAGCTGCTATCTAACTAACTGCTGCTATTTAACTTCTAATTCAAACTTATTTTATTTTGTTTATTTTTTTTTACTATTTACCTAATAATATATTTTAGTGCAATATCAGCTTACCAGCTCTAAAAATGCTTACATGGCTTATAGTGTCCAAGTAGCAGTAGAACACTGACTCCTAAGTCACAGGAATTCCTAGTTTAGGAGTCAGGGTGTCAACTTTTGTTCGCCTTAATTTGTAAGTTAACGTTAAGTTGTAGTTTGTGATATATGTATGAGTTGTAAGGATTTGTGTCAATAAAGTATTATTACTATTATCATCGTAAAAAATAAAATATAAAACCAGAATTATCACTCACTTCCCCGTCTCCTTGACTGAAAAGAACATCGGGCCGAGTTCTGCGAGCCAGCGGCCGTCCACAGCGGTGACGCAGTGCATGTACTCCTTCGTGGTCATCATGAGCTCGTAGTACACGACGTAGTCGGGAGAGTTGCCCAGACCGAACAGCGCCGACGTGGGGTGCAGGTGGCACGGCATGCCCGTGCGGCAGTTCACGTACTCGCCGATGCCTTTGAGGCGCGCGGCTTGCTGGAAGTAGGCTGCGGGGGATACGTTGCTTAAATCTGTGGCCCTAGTGAAAAGGGGTATAAGTCCAATTTTGTCGAAAATGAGTTAAGTGTACCAAAGTGATCAGAAAACCGACTTTTACAGTTTTTTTTTGTGTCAGTTGGACCCTTTTACACAAAGTAGCTTTCTTATTTTTAGAGATAGCTTAGATCTGTCTTCACCAAATGATAGAGCATTTTTTTCTGATCACTTTGGTACACTTAACTCATTTTCGACAAAATTGGACTTATACCCCTTTTCACTAGGGCCACAGAAATATCATTGATAGCCTAGCCTACCTTAGACTTACAAATAAAAAAATGATGTAGTAATGTAATAAATAAAGTGTTTAGTTTAAGATTAGTCTTACATCGTACATAATGTTAAGTTTCACATACCAGCAATGGTCAATATGAGGATCCAACATTTATATATTACGTACCACCTATTTACCCATATTATGTGAATAAATTATTTTGATTTGATTTGATTTGATACGAGCACAGTAAAAATATTGATACAGTAGGACGACGCCTTTGATCTTTGGAAAAATGCCGACAGCGTGTACACGCGTTAGCCCTGAATAATACCTCCCGCACTACGAACATTGTTTTGTTCACAGTGCGGGAGCGGCTTTCCCGCGTCTCGCTCCTCACACCCCGCACGATTACCCTGTCTAGACACTAGACAGCTTCGTCTAACGACTGTATGTTTTTAGACTGTGATACGAGTTTGAACAAGGGAACTACCGTGGTGGCTCTAGAGGTCGCGTACATTTGTAGTTATACATTCTGCTACCCCAACTTTTTTTATTTCTTTATTTGTTATAAAGTACAATTAACAAGGCACACACTTAGACCTCTGGGGTCTGTCTTAGCATTCCATGGTCTGGGATATGATCATTTATATAATTGATGAATAAAACTAATCGGCCCAAGACTCACTCTAAGCTATTGCTTAATTCTATTGAATTAGCGGCTACTAGACCACCGTTACTAGACAACAGTATATGGATAAAATAAAATGATAGGTAGTTACATAACATACATCACGCCTGTGATTCCCGAAGGAAATCCTTCGGAGATTGCAGGCGTTGCAGGTTTGTTTATATCCCAAAAAGTTACCCAATTTATGTAAATATTGTACAGGCTATTCATGACATATTAGTATTCATTAATCGTCATCTCTCGCTCACGCTCAAGCATGCCCGCCTCCAACACCTGTTTTCGTTATTTAAGTTTAACTAAATAGTGAAATATTTAAAAATTGAATTTCGTTTTTTTTTACTTTTGATTACGCAAATTAGATCAGTAACAGGTACGGATACAGCCCAATTTTATTTTTACTAATTAAAAAAATAGTGGTGTCTATACTTATAATATATAAAGAGGAAATGTTTGATTGTTTGTTTGCATTGAATAGGCTCCGAAACTACTGGACCGATCTGAAAAATTCTTTCATCGTTGTGAAGCTACACTATCCCCGGGTGACATAGGCATTTTTTTTTATCCCTGTATTCCCACGGGACCGGGAACTACGCGGGTGAAACCGCGGGACGTATGCTAGTATATTATAATTAAGGTACATACCAGAACAGATACACTTGCGCACCGTGTCCCAGTCGGTGCCGCAGGACACGAGCGGCAGACGTTGTTGCTGCATGATGTCCTTCAGCTGTTGTCGCACTTCGCGCACTTTCCGCATCGCCTTGCCGTGAACGAAGTGTTCTGTGCACCACTGGCCTGAGTAACTGGAATTATGATGGTTTTAAATCATGCAGATAGTAGCGACATCTATCTTGTCACATACGAACTAAATACTGATATCAAAGGGATGGAAAGATTGATGCGGATGTGGAAAGGAGAGTGAATGCAGGAAATAAAGTGAATGGCGCCATACATGGCGTTGTGACCAGCCAGTCGATGTCCGAAAAGGCACGACTGGCTGTTTACAATGGTGTGCTGGTGCCTACACTAACGTATGGAAGTGAATGTTGGGCGTGGCAAAAGAGACATGAAAGTAGAATAAATGCTGTAGAAATGCGTTCCTTGCGAAGTATGTGTGGTGTAACAATGAGTGACAGATTGAGGAATGATGTGATAAAGCAACGCTGTGGTTTAAAAGAAGATGTAGTAACAAAAATTGAAAAGAGTATGCTTAGATGGTTTGGTCACCTTGAAAGGATGGATGAAAGGCGACTAACGAAAGATATTTACAAGGCAGATGTAAGTGGGAACGCCGGGAGGGGACGCCCTAAAAGGACATACATAGACCTTATTGGTGAGGTTCTTCAGAAAGGTCAGGTGAGTAGTACTCGCAACCGGCGTGTGTGTATGACAACATGTATGAATGTAAACGAAGCAAAGGAGGTATGTAAGAATCGTGGCATATGGCGCTCTGTAGTTTCTGCCTAACCCCATGGGAAAAAAGCGTGAGTTTATGTATGTATGTATGTATGTACTGATATTCTACGACGACGAAAGTAATGTAGGTAAGACCTAAGGTTTTTTCGAATTTTAATTATTTGTTCCGATTCAAATTGGGGTGTTTCTATTTTGTTACAAGCTGCATGTGTAGTTTTCCACGTTTTTTTAAAGCTTTCTCTTTAATTTGGGTTGTATATTACTAGTAGTCTTGTTAACCGTTCCAACTGAACTAATTATATTATGCTTGTCTGGAGTGGGCGTTGACGTCAATAGTGGGTGGGGATCGAACTCGGGACCTATCGATCGCCAGGCCGATGCCTTAACCGCTCGATAGTTAACATCCACATTTCCCCAGTAATGTTAAAGTCCCATGTAATAGGGGGCGCGCCTATTGCCATCAATTGGGCACAAATCCAGACTCCGGGCTGATACTGACAAATTCCAGATGAAAAAACTCAATATCACTTCACCAGACTCGGGGTTCGAACCTAGGACCTCATGCTGAGCAGTAGCGCTTGCAATCACTGGACCAACGAGGCAGTCTATAGTTACAAAACATGACTTGGAATTCCTTTTTTTTTCCTTTTTAGTCCGTTTTTTTATCTAAAATCACAGACTTTGTCGGTTCTAATATAGTTGGGAATGGGCAGCACACATACTTGTTAGACTTCCACTGGTTATAAAGATGCAGAAGTGTGAGGTGATCAGACTCGGGAACTTGGAACTTTTCCTTCACGGAGTCGGCTTCCTCCTCGCGACCCTGCGGCCGGTAGAACACTGACGGTACCGACAGCATAGATACTGGAAATCAAAGGAAATTATAAATAAAATAAAATATAAATAAATATTCCACAACTTTTCACACAACGCCATTTAGTCCCAAGTTAAGCTTGAGAGCTTGTGTTATGGGTACTATGTTTAATAAACATACTTAAATATTTCTCTAAATACATACGTATTATACATAGATAAATTACACCCAGCCACGGAACAAATCATCGTGCTCATCACGATTGGAATGTTTGATTTTTTGTGAGAAGAATGCAAGACTGTGTTGAATAAATTATAATAATAATGTATATTATTGTATAATATATTTAAGTAGTGTAATTGGTTTCGGCCGTTCTTTCTAAAACAAATAAATAAATAAATCACACAAACATTTGTCCTGGGTGGGAATTGAACCCACGACCTCCGGCAAAGCAGTCAGGGTCACTAACTACTAGACCAACAGGCCAGTATAACACTAGCGGACGTCACGCGGTTTAACCCGCGTAGTTCCAGTTCCCGTGGGAATATAGGGATGAAAAGTAGCCTATGTCACCCGGGGATAGTAGGTATAGCTTACCAAAAGTGAAAGATTTTTTCTAATCGGTCAAGGACTTTTTAAGTTTAATCGTTACATAAAAAAAACTATTTTACAAACAAAAAAACAACCGACTTAATTGAAAAACACTAACAGGTGTTACATAACTATGGTTTCGGAAGTCTGTGGCTTTGGTGGTTTTGTTGCATTCATTTTATTGGCCACCGACTTCCGAAACTAGAGTTATATAACATCTGTTAGTGTTTTTCCATGAAGGCTGTTGTTTGTTTTTTGGTAACGATTAAACTTAAAAAGTCCTGGACCGATTTGAAAAATTCTTTCAGTGTTTTTTTGGGTTAGGTAGAGGCTTCGGGCTGCTACAGAGAAATTTTATAAAACCTAATAACACTAGATACCTAACCTACTCGTGAATCGAATCTGAGTTAGCGTTAGTATAATTCGCAATACTTATGAGACAAAAACATGAAGATAGGCTAGATTAAGTTAAAAAAAAAATCAATCTATCTATGTAAGCAAAAGAAAACTATATTTATAAAACTTCAAGTTTCTCGTAATTAGCTTTACCTGAGCTACCGCTTTTGCGTTGAGCACTGCAGTATAATGGTTTAGCGACATCTATCTCACCACATAGGAACTAACCACCGATACCCTACATCGCAATGTTAAAGTTTTCGCGGTTGAACGTATACAAAGGAGGATCCGCCCTTTTCTATGGGTGATGAGGATCCTTGCACCCTGTTCCCAATAAATAAATATTCCACAACTTTTCACACAACGCCATTTAGTCCCAAGTTAAGCTTGAGAGCTTGTGTTATGGGTACTAAACAGCTGATAAACATACTTACATATTTCTAAGTACATAGGTACATATTATAGATAAATTACACCCAGACACAGAACAAATGATCGTGCTCATCACACAAACATTTGTCCTGGGTGGGAATCGAACCCACGACCTCCGGCGTAGCAGTCAGGGTCACTAACTACTAGACTAACAGGCCAGTTAAAAGTGTTCCTGTACCTCGAAAATATACAAGACTCTGAAAAAAACCGTCAGTCAGTAGAGCCCACCAGATACAACACCCGTCTGGGCGGTGGGTCCTCCTCTTTCTATGGGGGATGAGCAACTTTACACCCTGTTCCTCAAAAATGGTACAAGAGGTTTCCACTTACCAATGATGAGCACTTCCACGCTGCAGCCCATCTCCGCGCTGACAATGAGCATGTGGCACTGCGGCGGGTCCAGGGGGAACTCGGCCATCTGTCGCCCCAGTGACGTCAGAGCGCCCGTCCCGTCCAACGCGCCTAGGATCCAGAGTTGGTACATGGAGTTGAGGATTGTATCCTAGAAATTAAAAATTTTGTTCAATTAAAAAATGAAGATGCTTAGTTACGAAAAGATAGAAAAATCATTTATTAATTGCTCTGGCGCACAATTATTAATATTAATATTAAAAAGAAAATACCAGCCTATGATATACAATCGGGTTCAATTATTACCTCCTACTACTACTTTCAAATACCTACTACTTTAGTATTGTAAGCACCATATGGACACGAAGCGCAGTAGTTCACTTTAAAATAATGTAGTGTCTTATTTTAATTAATAATAAAATAAATAATAATTATTCAACTTTTTACACAACGCCATTTAGTCCCAAGTTAAGCTTCGGAGCTTGTGTTATGGGTACTAAACAGCTGATAAACATACTAATATATTCCTAAATACATACCTACATATTATGGATAAATTACACCCAGACACAGAACAAATGATCGTGCTCATCACACAAACATTTGTCCTGGGTGGGAATCGAACCCACGACCTAATTGTATTTGTGTAACCTTTGTTGGAGATCCTCAGATACTTATTATTTATTTATTTATTATTATTTAAATAATAAGTATCTTTCAAAATCAATGCATTTCAGTACGTAAGTAGTTAGGTTAGGTAGTTAGGTTAGCTATAGGGTAGGTATGGTGAGTTAGGTTAGGTTAAAATACGATACGATATTGTATAATATCGTATCGTATTTTTTTGTAGCGTGTATTGAAAGGGTGTATTATATAATTAACAACAAACAACAACAAAAGCAAACAACGAGAATAACAACAACAACAACAACAAACAACAATGACAAATGTTAATGAATGTCATGTTATGTTTATTAACATAAGCTCACGCCTTTTGCACGCCATGGGGGTAGGCAGAAACTACAGAAAGCCAACTGCTACGATTCCTACACACTTCTTTTGCTTCGTTTACATTCATACTTCTTACATATAACACACACGCCGGTTGCGAGTACTACGCACCTGACTTTTCTAAAGAACCTCATATGTAAGGTCTATGTGTCTTCATACATTTTTTTTTATGTAGAGAGAAGAAAAAGAATCCGTTTACAATAAAATTTGATTCTTCAGACATATTGATTGAAAATAATTAAGAAATTGGTATCGACTATTGTATTTAGCGTTCTTAAAACTGATTTTTGAGGAATGACTTTTCGTTATTCGAATTGAATTTTTCGATTTCTTACGTGGACGTACAAACAAAATTATCGTGATAAAAAAAGAAAGAAACGTCAAATCGGAATTCTGAGATTGTCCCGAATATAACATTATCTGTTTATTGTTTTATTTAACTTCGATGGTCCTAGTTTATTATTTTGTGAATTGTCTCGCAGATATATGGATAAAATTCAACACTGCACATGTATAGCGGGCATGCCCTTTATATCCGGAAGGCTTAATTTTAGCCAGTTTAATTTTTCTTGAGTTATGTTAGTGTTAATGTCGGTAGCTATATATTACTAGTATTCTGTAAATTGGAGTGTGCTAGCTAGCATGTAGCGAATAATTTAATAGGATTGATTTATATGAATAAAAAATAAACTTATTTATTATTATTTATTTATTAAATAAGTCATAAACCATCCTAACAGGTTCACACCCATAGCGATGATGTCGTCATACTATGTTACTACAACTACTTACATTAATCATACGTTACAATGTGTCCATAAATAAACTTCCGATCAATAAATAAAATAAGAATCAATAATACAATACACACACAATAAACATACATCAATATACATACATAAACTTATTGTACTGTACCTATAAATTAAAGTTCTTCTAAATTATCAGACAGATGTGTTGCTGGGGAGTTTGTTCCGCCACTTCTTCCCATCAATAACACTAGGAAGTGGCGAAGGGCGGGATTTTCGGGGGACTGCCTTATGTAATTTAGACTTTCAAAAAGTGCCGTTCCTCAGCCTAATTTGAATAGATGACTTTGATTTTAAAAAAAAAAACCTAAGAATTTTAACTAACCTGGGGCGGTGGATCCATGAAATGGAAAGCAAGAAGATCCTCGACTCCTAAGCTCTTCAGCAGCAGCACAGTGTTGGCCAGGTTGGTCCTCTGTATCTCCGGCACAGTGGACGATAGCAGCTCGTGTTGGTATTGCCTCTGGGTGTAGAGACAGAAGCCCTTGCCCGGCCCAGTACGACCCGCGCGGCCGGCGCGCTGGCGGGCGTTCGCTTGACTTACTGGGTAGATCTGGAAAGAATTGAAATGTTTGAGAGCTTAACGCTGGATATTAATAATCTGCTCACACCATTTAAACATTTACCTAACTTATCACTATACGTGAGGATTTGTAATTGGCTTTCTGGTGACTATGGTTTCTTTTTTTTTTTTGTTTTTATTAGCTGTATGTAAGTCCTCCATGTACTTAATAAATAAATAAATCTATCTCGGTTGCTATCTTGATCCCGATCTTTGTCTGTAACCAATCAACGACCGAATTCGCCTATCCGAGTCTTAAAGATGTCCAATCAGAAGCAGCCGTCAAAAACAAAGGATCGGGATTTGGATTGAGATAGAATATTAATATCGGGCGTTAGACCACACGACTGAAGTAAAACTTCTTGCGCGCGCACTGCACTCTCATGGTCCTACAGTGTGATACAGACAATAGGCCTGCACTGTGTCTTAGATATACGAAACGTTACTATGAGAGAAAGAGAAATAGAAAATTTGTGCGCGCCCCTCTCTCTTTTGCCCCTACAGTAAATACGAAATTTACTCTCTCTCTTTCTATTTTCACTAACTTATACTCTCCCTCTCTACTTTCGTTCGCCTCGCCCGATCACACTTTTCGTAACGCTCTCGTCACGCATTCACCAGTTTACTCCCCAAGTCAAGCGTGCGTAAAGAAGTTTTACTTCAAAAAAGCCTTATTAATCTTGTTGTCTCTTCGAGCGTAGCATGATTAAAAACAGCTTTGTCTACGGTAGAATTGAAAAGTGACAAATTGTAGAAACTTTAATATGAAAGTGACAGGTTGTAAAAATATAAACATTACTATGGAATGAAAAGCTGGAATCGCGAAAACAGCTATTCCGTTTGATACATTCCTGTAAGTAGTTACACGTTAGGTTCAGCGCACACCGGGAGCAGAGCAAAAATTACTAGACGATAGCATAGAGTCAAAATTAAATACACATCCAAGCTTGACACTCGACCATGTTTGAGCTTGCAAGATACGTTTTCCAGGATGCATTTTGCACTGTATAAAGTACTGCACTTTAAGTAAGTTTGCACTGTACTTAAAGTATTTTTTTCAGTAGGTACCAAGTCTTAAAAAAGGCTCTGCTCTAATCTGCTCTTGGTGTGCGCTGAGCCTTATTCGACAAAATGTATAGACCAGATGATTTTTATTCACGATATAGCACAAGCTTACATTGGCACATTTAGGGTAGGTACGTATCCCTAAAGATACTTGTAAAACTTACCTGTAACGCGTCCATACCGATCCTAGGGTTGTACACCTTGAGCTTGCAGTACCCGCTGTCTATCACGTACATTATACCGTCCACGGTCAGCGAAGTCTCTACAATGGTAAGACAGATAATGAAGAATGTTAACTAATTTGGATTATTAGCACTCCATATTCTCAGACAAAAATAAAAAATACTAGTGAAAGAACTATACGTCAATTAGTTTCCGATTTAGAAGTAAAACAAGTTGTAACCGCACGATGCGGGTTTGCCGGTGACGGTGTGACGTCATCTCATAACGCACTCAGTCTGGCTCACCCAGTCCGCTAGCGGTCGCGCGCCTAGCCGTAGAAATTAGGTATACCTAAATTCTTTTAAAAATGTCCAATCCAAATACTAGGAAATCATGCCTAAATGTAAAAATACAACTACCAATTCGCCGGAAAAGTTGTTTTTTTTGATAATTTTTATTTTGTTTTATTTATTCAATATTTTTGGCAATCCTTCCGAGTCAGGCAGCCATTTTTCAATAGCGGTATAGTTGCTCTTCCGAACCTCCAAAGGCAAGCCGATGAGAATGGAGTTGAATGGACACTGGTACCTCTAGGTGTGTGTCTGTGTTTGTATGTGGGTAGTATACATCCAACAAAGACTCCACAGTATCTAGCGTAAAATGACTAAGGCGGTTAACACACTGCCACGCATCACGCTGCTTGTTGCGTGTCTCTGAACTGAATTGAACGCGCGTGGATGCATTTTCTGTGTGTTGGACTGTGCGTGTTTTCCATACAAACGGAGATACTTACAAGCAACGGAAGAACGCGCATCCACGCGCTACGCTGCATCATGCGGGGCAGTGTGAGAATCGCCTAAATGGCGTTGTGTGAAAAGTTGTGGAATATTATTATTATACACCGCACATCTAGCTTTAAAAATAAAAATATGATTATGAAGGTACTAAATCAACCCATAATTCATATTTATTTATCTTCCATACATTCTTGGATAATACAGTATTTTTTTTCTAAAAGCAATGCCTTTAACCTGGCTTTAAATATGAATAATGTTCTTCTGGAACGTATATTCTCAGGTACCTAATTCATTATGTACGTTTATTCTTCGGTGTTCTGGTTCAAGACTTACCTGCAATATTAGTGGCAACGATGCATTTCCTCTGTCCTGGCGGCGCTCTCTGGAAGATCTTGGCTTGCAGATCCGCTGGCAGTTGGGAGTATATCGGGAGGACGGTGAGAGGAGGAGCGCTGTCCAAGTCTGCCAGGCGTTCTGTCAGCACCTGGAAATGGGACAAGAGTTGATTGGTATTGCATACTATAATAACACTATATAGCTTTGACTTTAGTCTCTTAGGTAATAAGTTTAATTGACTGTCCTGTTGGTCTAGTAGTTGGCCTTGACTGCTATGTCGGAGATCGTGGGTGCGATTCCCACCCAGGACAAATGTTTGTGTGATGAGTTAAATCTCTTTGTATGTATGTAAGAATCGTAGCAGATAGCCCTCTGTTTCTGCTTACCCCCATGGGAAAAAGTTAGTGTGTATGTGTAGTATAGATATTCCAAATTACCTCGCAAGTGACTTCGATATCTTCCTGACCCGGCATGAAGATAAGAATGTCCCCCTCTTCCGGCTGCAAATGAATCTGAAGCGCCTGAAACAACAAATTATCATTGTGAATAAATAACACAACGCCATCTAGTCCAAAGCTAAGTAGAGCTTGTGTTAGGGGTGTTTTTTTTTTTTCTTTTCTACATTTGAAAAGATTTTTTAAACATTTTGTCTGGCTGTTTGATTTGAGTACTTTATGGGACCAACTGAAATGTTCTTTCTTTGGTATTGTTCGTCAGCACGTGGAGCTCCTCAAGTTCTGAGTTGAGCTCAGGATTACTGACAAATGCTTGCACTGACTGATCTGGTCCCCTCATATCTGTGTGGTTCTTTCCTCAAAAGATCATCTCAGACACTAATCTGCATGGATCTTACATGACAGATCATGTAAGATCCAGTCCAGACAGACATTATCTTGGTTCTGACCAACTGGACTTTAAAAGAGAGACTCACAACCTCTGAGTTTCTTTTTATGTTTCTTCTCAGAGTAGTCAGGTAGTGAAACACCGATCTCATCTACTAATTAATATATGAAGTGTTCGTGTATTTCTAAAAATCTATTTAAGTACAGAAATAAATTACATTCTTCATCTTTAATAGACACACAGTTAGAAGCTAATTATAAGTCACTGGAAAAGCAGCTATTTGGGGAACATAGGTTGTTGAACTTGGTGAAATCGTTCTTGACCCTTTTATTTCTAGAATGGGATAGTAAATAGTAATGGCAGTGTTAAGTCTGGCTATGAAAATAAATGTCGAGAATTAGTAGTGCTTTCGGCCATATAACAAGTATTTAGGGGCCGAATGAAATCTTGGTTTCAGTTTCGGTAATTTTCGGCTAAAACTATAGCCAAGTTCTCGGTCTCATCTTTAGGATAAAAATAAAAAAGTAAAACCCGAATACTGATAATAACACTCTAAAAACTGTGGAACCAGACAATAATTTTCTTAGCCGTGGTCTTTTTCATAAAGCTTATGATCTCTTTTGTTAGGATAGGTGGCGTAAGAACACACTTATAAGAGAAAATCATAACCGTTAATTTTGTTTCACCGCAGTCGGGTAAACACGTCTAGAGCATTAAAAAAATAGTTTTATGGCTTTTCTTCAATTCTAGATGTTAACAATTTAGGTAGGGTCTTATGACTTAATTGCCTGTTAGGGCATTGGAATTTAACTAGCTTGCTTGAATAGCTTGTTTAACAAATGTATTTTTTTTTTAACATAGGTATGTTAAAAAAAAAGACTTGATAAGGTAGTATTTTTAACCGACTTCAAAAAAAGGAGGAGGTTCTATGTTCGTGTGTATGTATTTTTTTTTTTTTTTTTTTTTTTATGTATGTTACCTGATTTCTCCGCCATTTGTGGACCGATTCTCGAAATTCTTTTTTTGTTTGAAAGAATAGACTCCTGAGGTGGTCCCATTTTAATTTGGTGAAGATCTGGTGCTGATCTTCGGAGATATACAACGGAACTCTTCAAAAATAGACGGCAAATCTATCGTGATTGCTGGAATCGCTTGGATGTTTATTGTTTATACAACATCATGACGTATCATCAAGCCTGTATGCTCAGAGGGGTAGGCAGATGTGTTCAATATACCTAGATTTCGACAGTTAGGTATGTTAAGTTTAATTTATTAGGGTTAGGTGGATAACCCTATTATAATGACATGTATTGTTAACAATTAACAATATAAAATCAATTCATGGCAAATTTTTGTATGGGAACAACTAAAAATGGAAAAATAAAAAACTTTTTGACAAAAAAAAAACTTATATTAACTTACATACACGCATTTAAACACCACGTTACCTTCCAAACGAACATAATAAAATGAAAAAAAAACTTTTTGACAAAAAATAAAACCGACTTCAAAAGTAACACTAAACGGTGTAAAATAACTCTAAATTCGGAAGTCGGTGGCCCATCAAGAATAAGACAAAAGTACCAAAGCCACAGACTTCCTAATTTAGAGTTATTTTACACCGTTTAGTGTTACTTTTGAAGTCGGTTTTATTTTTTGTCAAAAAGTTTTTTTTTCATTTTATTATGTTCGTTTGGAAGGTAACGTGGTGTTTAAATGCGTGTATGTAAGTTAATATAAGTTTGAAATCGCCAATCCGCCTTGAGCAAGCGTGGTGATCAATGCTCGAGCCTTCTCTGTATGAGAAGAGGCCTTTGCCCTGCAGTGGAACAGTAACAGGCTGGTATAATTATATTGTTATTATTTTAGTTTAGAGAATAGTGTTGTGGTTTGAAAGGAGTAGCGACAAAAATTTTAAAGAGAGAGAGTATACTTAGATGGTTTGGTCACGTTGAGAGGAAGAATGAAAAGCGACTAAGAAAAGATATTTATAAGACGTATGTAAGTGGAAAGTTGGAAACGCTATAAAGGGACGCCCTAGAACTATTGGTGATGTCCTTGAGAAAAGACAGGTGCGTAGTACTCCAAACACGCGTGCGTGTATGACTAGATGTATGAACGTAAACAAACAAACATAAGAAGTTTGTAAGATTCGTAGCAGGTGGCGCTCTGTAGGTTCTACCTACCTCCATGGGAAAGAAGCGTGAGTTTATGTATTTATTGTATGTATCTACATACATACAATAAATACATAAACTTCAACCTCTACGAATATCAACTCTTGAACTTAGAGATAAATTACCAAGCTTGTACTTTATGGAATGTCTTTGATTATTAGAGCTATAACGAAAATATAGCGTGCTTTACTTCTTGAAAGGGTTCTAGAAAAGGTAATCTTGTGTACGTTGCATTATGGATATCTCGTACGACAGACTTGTGTAATCCTAAGATTTCTTGGAGCGAGTAATTGTGCCTTTAACATTGACTAGTGAAATACAAATCAGCGAGTGGAGTTTAGTTCATTTTTTTAAAATAAAGCAATGTTCCCTCAAAGCAAAATAATTTATCTTAGGGATTTCAACTGGTTTCCCTTTGAGATTTTAGTCCCTGTGCATTTTTTTTATTGTTACCCAAAAGGGATGATGAGAAGGGCCTTTTTAAAATAAATGAATTTCGGTTTTGATACGTACACAAAATGATTGTTATGACGGTGCTTTGAACTTTGAACTATGCCATACTAATAACGGCCTTTTAGGTAATTACTCGTTCAAACTTTCATAGTAATTACTTAAAAGGATCTCTAACAGCACAAGTCCGTGGTGTTTAATTAGCTAATTGAAAATGAACACCATGACTTACCTACTACAACATGATACGTTAGTACAATAAAATTAATAGCTAACATTACAAAAAGGTCAAATTAACACTGCCTCGTAAGTCTGGTGGTAGTTGAGGTCAAATGGGCAGTTCTATTTGACCTCTATAACTACGGGGTTGCCATACCCTGCCTGCGTAGCATGAACACATTGAACACCGAAGAAACGGCCTTTGTCTACAGACGAATCGGCAAAGTGACAGATTATATAGACAGGAACCTCAATCTGTCAAATTTATTTCAATACACCTGCCTGCGTAGCATGAACACTTAATTTATTTTCTTCCGAGACACGACAAAGACTGTTTCTTCGGTGTTCATGCTACGCAGGCAGGTGTTTCAAACAAGAGACATCATGATAAGATTAGTCCTCAGGCTTTCAGGCTTCTAAATACCATCTTAGACGGTCATTATTAATGGTATTTCATTGATGAGCAATGATAGCCAAGACCCGTTGTCTTTGGTATCATTGCTATACATATAAACCTCTCCATGCAGTGGAAAGCATGTTAAGCCGTTGCTGAATATGCTTTCCACTGCACGGAGAGGTTTAGGTATATAACAGATGGACCCATCCACGAACCGACCTCGGCATGTGTTGCTTAACCTTGAAGATGCACGCGTGCGGTTATTACTTTTTTATGAGTCCCGATAACAATTATTCCTAAGTTTATAGTTACCTACCTACTACACAAAAGGTCATTCACGTAAACATTACAAGTAGCAATTATTACGCAAATCGATTTTTTTCAACTCAAGGCAAAGTAAAAAACAATTAAGAGTGCGTATAATATAAGTAATTAATGACAGATAAATTTACCATTTACGCCTTCGATGATTGACAACTTGATTTACAACTTCGATGTGTGAAATAACATATTTTATAAGAATGTAGGGAATGTTGATAATATTTCATTATATGTACTTAAAATTTAAGTATCATTTTATTCTTTGTTTGTTTAACTCAAAAACCACTCAACCGATTTCAAAAACTCTTCCACTATTAGAAAGCAATGTTATAATAACCGAGTTACATAGGCTATGTTCGTGGGCCGATGGGACTCGCCGTTGTGGCGGAACTAGATGCCAAGCCCTGGACGCGACCACCCACAGTGTGCACTCACTGCAGGTGGTCGCGTCCAGGGCTTGGCTGATTTTTTGTGGCTTTTTTGTTGTATGTCCGCCTACTAACAATAGGTAGTTTGATAAGGTTTTTTGTGTTACTAATAGTATATGGACTACCTATGTCTGAATTATTATTTTTGAATTAAATGTCTTACCATTATTATTATTTATTTTATTTTTTAAACCAAGGTCTCTTAAGGTTAAATGCACGAAATTCACATGGAAAAAGTTACAGTTGAAGTGATTTTTTTTGTAGGTACCTACTGTAAAACAAAGTACTGTACAGAATATAGTAAGTAATGTACAATCGACAATTCCACTTTATACCCAGTCTTAAGCACGTATTTTGGCGCCTACAGTTAGTTATGTGACTACCAGTTAGTAATTAAGTACGTAAACGGTTAGAAGTTTGCTGTGTATGCGTTGCGGGTAACGATTAGTAGTAGGTACTTAAATAAAAGCTAATAAAAAATCAACAAAATAGGTCAATTCGTATAGTTTAAGTCCCAAAAAAAAAGCACTAAGCGTTCAAGTTGTAGACAAACCGCTGGATTTTCATTTGTTTCTCTTCTTTTATACTAAGTAATGCCAGCGGCACTCTTGCAATTAATACTTAATTATTATTTTATAGCACTTATCATGAATATTATTAGTTGATTAATACTTTCATTCAATTTGCTGATTATTTTCACTTCACGTTCATGAGCATTAGGCACGTCTTAGATTCATTGGTATGTCAGAGAATTTAGATAGTACCACCGAAAAACAGCCCTGTTCTGAGGGTCTCGCATGGCACAGCATAATGCTATCTCCCTCTACCTTCATACCATAAACATCCAAACTTGTAATACTTATAGCTAAAACATTATCACGCCACCCGAGTTGAATGTACGCAACTGAAATACTAGTAAGCTGTACAAATTCAATTAGCTAGACAATCGATTCTGCGACAGCCGCGCCTAGTTGAGGCTGAAATAATTTTAATTTATTGGACGGTGACATTCGCAACTTAACCTAATAAGTGGCCTTAAGAACTTAGTACATTAGTTTTTTATGGTTTTATACCAAAATTGTTAAGCGTTCCCTAGTAATTGTGTTTATTAATTTATTTATTTTTACTCGGTTGCTTCTCACAAAACACCGCACTTCACACACTTACTCTGTCAGTTCTGTCACTACGTTACTCACATTTTACCTGGACACATTCACTACACCTGACTTGTACGTTTTTACTTTTGCTGCCTAATGTTGTTTATTTAATTTTAACTTTTTTTTTCCTCTATGTTCTAGACATAAAGTTTTCTCATTGTCAAAATTTATGTTCTCTTCCAAAATTGTATCTAGAGATAAAATTGCTATTAATGCTTATTCGGGGTGAGAGCCAGGACTCCAGTCTCTCATAAAGGATCATATTTTGTTAATTTTATTTAATTGTCTTTTTTCTTCCTCTCTTGTTTATTACTATGTGTACCTTTGTGAAGAGTGAAATAAAATTGATTTATTATTATTATTATTATTAATTGTAAACGGAATCAGATATCGCAATCAGAGGGCAATTCCCATATTTATAAGAACGTTCAAATCCTCTCTAACCTCAGTCTCAATCTGTCAAAAATAAGTCTAATTTCTTTACAATTTTGACAAGTTTTTGATATTAGCTTGTAGCTGAGTAGAGATTGCGACTAAATTTGAACGTTTTTAATTACCTAAGTACGGAAGTTGGCCAAATCATCTCGGTGACAATCGATTTCTGCAAAGATTGAGACAAACATTGAGATTACAATGAGAACGTTTTTAAAAATACCGAGGTTTAAAAATAAAAAAAAATAAATAATGAAAAATAGTTTATTGTTTAGTTTTTTTACGATTTTGATATGCGACGAAAATGATAGGTGACGTCCGTCTGCCTATTGGTCTTATGGCAAGTAAGGTAAATATGTATATTTCTGAAACATAACAAAATTATGTATACATAATTTTGTTATGTTTCAGAAATTAAACTACCTATTATGCTTAAGGTGAAGGTCAAGTGGGGCTATAGTTTTCACCCTACATAAATAGTTTCAGAGTGTCGAAATTAAGTATTGGTTAGTCGACCGCCGCGCATGTCAAACAAAACGGTAAAAGTGTAAAATCCGGACAACCTTCTAAGTTTATCTTATACATCTCTGACATGACTGACATATTATAATTGAATGTAACATCCTGCATACCATGTGTGTCATACCCATTCTCACGTTTTGGACAAATAAATTATCTTGTATCTTTTTATTTTTATCTGTCTTCGGTGAAGGAAAGTATTGTGGGCAAACTTGGACTAATAAATAATTATGGTAAAGCAATTTATTTCTTAATAAGAAATTACTTTAAACTGAAATTATATGAACTGTGGGTCAGTGGATCGTCTTAGAGGCGGATTTTTGACAACACAAACTAAGCAGCTATTGTTAATTTATAACAAAACATAGGTAAATGAATATTTATTACATTTTATTTCGTACTCAATTAATATTACCGAACACAATAATAATTAATTCGTCCAATCCACCGTGATAATTAACGCTGGTGCCTTCTCTTTACGAGAAGAGACCTACAGTTGTGCCAGCTTACACTATTACAATATACAACACTTAGGTACTTTCTGGTGGAATTTTTTGCAACTGTAGACAAGTAACATTTCTATGATTGCCACAAAGTTGTGTGGTAGAACTTTATTAATTAGTACACAGATAATAAATTTGGGGCAGTGAAGAGAGAATAGAGGTGTGGTCATTTTACCTACGGAACATAGATACCGCGGGAAGGTCAAGTATATACCCGCTTTTGTGGTCAACACAACAGATACTACAAAAAATCTTTAGCGCGTAGCGTCCCCGGGGTAGAGCGTGGGTTGCGGGGGGAAAGGTGCGCCGGGTGCGCGCGTCAACGGTATTAACTTTAGCTTCAGTCTCACGCTGCCCGTTAGCAGCGATAAACGTATTCACGGCAAATCCACGCGTGTTTATCATTAATGTGACTGCTGCACACGGCATTGTTTATCGCAATGGACGAGCAAGATCATTCATTTGAAGTTGCATTGATAGAAAATTCCACAGAAGAATGTGCGATAAAAACTGAAAATCCGTTCGATGGTCAACATTCGATTAACACTGAAACTTTGGAACCTTCCTCATATGATTATCCAATAAAAATTGAAGCTATTAAAGAAGATTTTGGAGCAGAAACTCAACAAGATGATGATGATACGTTGCTGGAAGATCCCCTAGAGCCGACGCTGCGTAAACAGCCTTTGGATACCCAAGCGAAACTAATGCTTCTCAATGTCATCAGATATTTTCAGAAGTTTAGATTATTACGAGCCAAAGAAACAGGTAATTATAATGGATTTTTTTTAGATTACCGGTGATGATGATGATGATGATGATTGTGGTAGTGTTGGTGCTTGATACTTTTGATAGTAACGTTGTCAAAATTATGTAGGTAGTACTTATCTAAATTTATTTAAGAGTATTCATTATTATCTCTAATTTCTTTTTTTCAGGCGAAGACATGAACGTAAATGCTGTAGTCGCAGAAGCTACCGGCGTGTCTGAATCCGCAGTGAAAAAATTACTATGGGAATATCGGGATAAAGGCATTGAAAGGGCCATAAGACCACCGGCCAGGACGAGGGTCAGGAAAAGAAAGAATGATATCGTAGTTGAAGTAGAAGAAGATTTCGCAACAGTAACAGTTCAAAAGAAAAGAAATAAGCCTTCTAAATAAGCTGATTGGGAAGACAAAACTAATTACTTACATAATTAATGTAAATCTTAAATAGGGAGGTATAATTTTATTATGATACAAATGTTGTGATCTACTTAATTATTAGTGTAAACCTTAAATAGCGATCTGATACAAATTAACTTATTCTACTTACTTTAGTAAATGAATGGAAGTATTCAAATATATTTAGGTACCTACTTACTTACATAAAATATTATGTAAATATAATTTTCTTTTTCTAACCCGAAAAACATATTTAGATTTAATTCCATTGTTTAACTAATTTACGTTCTTGTGAACGTAAATTAGTTAAATAGCGCAAGAATGAATATCGGCCGATCTGAAGATATTGTGTCGCGACTTCGTACCGTGTGTGGCATGCTATACCCCCCACCCCCTTCCCCGCGCCCGCTGCGAGCGCGCTACAGACCTACAGTCAGGCTTGCTACACACAACGCAAATTAAATCACGTCTGGTTTTCTCCGAAGTGTACAATGTACGTAAATACACATTTCGCGAGTTACGTTTAAGTTCCATGTAATAGGACCCCATTCAATCACACAGATGCAAACTCCACAATGCTACTGAGAAATTAAGATGAAAACACTCAATAACGCTTTGACCAGGTCAGTCTGGCTTACCGATACCCATACCTATTTTTATCTATGCTATAACCAAAGAGATTTAAAATACTATAGAGCGGGCATGTCGAGGAAATGTCATAGAAAAACTTTGATCGCATCTCTCAGTAACGCCATCTAGAATAATATATGAATATTGGAGCGGCAGCGGAGTGTACTACAAAAATCTCATAGACTTGTATCCAGTAGGAAACACTTTTTCGGACGAAAATTTTGTTCGTGATGTCCGGTCTATAGGTATTGAATGTCTTTGGCTATAACTGACTGACTTTTACAAATGAAAGGCGCTATAGTTCGTTCGCGTTAAGAATGCAGTGCAACTGCAAGATAAAGGTGTTTTCCACAGTGGTGTTAAATCCAAACAAATTACATTAAGTACCTACCTACCTATAAAAGATTAAGTTTATTGAATTTATAAAAATGAATATGAAAAGATTTGGTTGGTTAGTGGGCGGGGCTAGGCCGACGGATAATGGATGACTTTACTGCATTCTTAACGCGAACGTACTATAGTGAGTTAGTATTCCTATATGTACAATTGTACATGCACATACGGCTACACATCAAGCTATACATTTCCAGTATAAGTTGATCTCGCATAGTAAACAATTACCGTATAATGCGAGGTCAGCGTAAATTGGAAATGTATAGCTTGATGTGTAGCCGTGTGTAGCTGCAGTTGATTTTCCCTATGACTCTTATTGCTACGAAATAAAGCCGCTATAAAGTCAAACTGTTATTACCTCTTGTAAATGTGATATCAACAATCAAGACATTTTATCTCGACACTGCATCCAGTAATTTGTCATAATTATGACCGATTATGACATAAAAAGGTGTATAAATAGCTCGTTATCAAACTAGACCCTGAGATCGCCGATAGATTGCGCTACCAGTCTTAGGTAGCAAATTACTAAAAAAAACTGAAATTAAGAAGGTCAGGGTAAAATTTGTTTCTTCCTTTTGATACTAGAAGCAGAAAAATAAATATTAAATAGTCCTTTTGGTTTTAAGTAGGTTACGGTTACTCAGGTAGAATTTAAGGATTAGTTTCGGCTAAGTAGGTATGACGCTTTCAAAGATTCTAACGCCTCGTCTGTCTAGTTCCTAATCTAACGTCTAGGCGCACCTGAACACCAGACTTTATCATTGAACCTATACCTACCACCTACAATTACTACCGTAAAACGGGGTGGATAGAAACTCAAGGGTGAATAGAAACAAAACTTTGAGAAGGATTTTTGCGCTAGTTTAATATTGTTTGATACTAACAAGGTGGCGAAACTATTTATCTCAATTATTTAAAAGCATTACAGTCCTCGAATATAAGTAACAATTTTGTACTTACGTGAGTATCCTCCTCAAAGTTTTGTTTCTATTCACCCTTGAGTTACTATCCACCCCGTTTTACCCGGTACTATATTCTATATTTTTTTTGTTTTATGAACTTAGGTACGTGTTACGTAATGACAGATAGGCCAATATGGGGGCTAAACATTAAAGGAAAATATCGAAACGACATTCACAGACGATCAGAGTGTCGTGATGGCCAAGAGGTTAAGTCATCGTCATTGACGTCGGTGAAGGAAAACATCGTGAGGAAACCTGGAGTTATAGTTAATATAAGTTTGAAATCGCCAATCCGCCTTGAGCAAGCGTGGTGATTAATGCGGCTTTGTGTAGGTAATTGAGGCTTTCGCTCTGCAGTGGGACAGTAACAGGCTGATATTTTTTTTTTTTTTTTTTTTATTATATTCGCAGACATTATTGGTGTTGTCCTCCAGTGGTGGGTAGTCTCGGAACTGGCATGTGTGTATGACTACTGTATGAACGTATATTAAGCAAAAGAAGTATGTAAGAATCGTAGCAGATGGCGCTCTGCAGTTTCTGCCTACCCCCAAGTATGCAATGATATTATAAGTAAAAAGGTGCTGATAGGTTATAAGCGCTCAGTATGCGGCACGTTAAAATAAGGCTAACTAGCCACACTTGACCTCAGTATCGCATCGCGCCGTCAACGGACGCGTGCGTGCGTTAGTGTGCCGTTGAAGATCCAATGTTGTTTATGTAACCTATCTACACCTACCGACAAAACATGTAGAACATTGCTATAACACTACGCATTAGGTTACAAACTAAAATTTCTAGTTTTTATTTTGACAGACTACCATGTTGGTCTAGTGGTTTGAGTATGAGATCCTGGGTTCGATTCCAGAGTCGGGCAAGGTGATATTGGGTTTGTCTATCTGGAATTTCTCAATAACAGCCTAGAGCCTAGCTAGAGCTATGCCCGTTTAATGTCAATAGGCTCGGTCCTATTACACTTTGACATAACTGGTAAAATGGGTGTTTTACAGATGTTTCGGTCTCTACCCTATACCTTTGGTGAATACAGGCGTGAAGTTACGTTACTCACGTCCGAAAAGATTTAAAATACTATAGAGTGGGCATGTCAAGGAAATGTCATAGAAAAACTTTGATCCCATGTCTTAGTAACGCCATCTAGAATAATATATGAATATTGGAGCGGCAGCGGAGTGTACTAAAATATATTCATAGACTTGTGTCCAAGCAGGACACAAGTTTCGGACGAAAATTTTGATCGTGATGTCCGGTCTATAGGTATTGAATGTCTGCTCACGACCGATGTATTATCTTAAATGGGATCGACTAAGGCGTAATATCATTATGTCATTAATTTTAATTATCTCACATACAGCCAGCTCAGTAAAATATTCATATTAATTGCAAAAGCGAGTTTATCCGCGCATTCTTGCACCGAGCGGGAATCGAAGTTGTAACGCGGTCGGGGCCTGCAGTTCATTGACACCGACTGATAGGGTTACCATGTACTTGCTTGACTTAGTACGAAATTATTTGGGTCGGATTGTATGAAACTTTGTTTTAATATATTTTAGTTAATACGGCAATGGAGTCATTGGCTTTTGAGCTAGTCGCATTTTCCGCATAGAATAAATATTTGTTTGACCTACAATGAGTATTTGTTACGAGTCAGGTAATTTGTCCATATGGCTTATTCTGTGAAACAATTCTAAACCAAAATGTGTATAAAATAAGGTGTATTTGAATGAGGTCCAAAACCATTTTATTATTTATAAGTGTACGAGTATGTACAGACGCCAGCACATCAAGTTACCCCAATGTGTCAAATTTCTTTGATCGTTTTACAACTTCATGTCAAACAGAATAAGGTTCATATTCAATTGGAAAAATTTGACACATTGGGGTAACTTGACGTGCTGGCGTCTGTACATTTTTTGTTACTTTATTTAATGATAATAATAAATCAGCGCCGAAAAGACTGGCAGCAAGCGTCAACTAAACATAGAGATGTTTTTATAAAGAAGATACCTATGTGCTTTCTTATTGTAAGATTATTGTATTATTGTAAGTTTACCTTTCTTGTGAAATTTCTTAGATAACTAATAATGTAACTTGGGAAGAGCGGAGCACCCTAACACAAGTAAAATAATTACTTAAAAGGTGGCTCCTTATTGTAACTAGTGTAATGTTATCTAAGCTGATAATAAACATTTTTGTTTTTTTTTATTTTGATTTGATTTCTAAGTTTACCTTATACATATTGTTAAATAAAAAAACATACACATACATGAACTCACGCCTTTTTCCCATGGGGGGTCAAGGCAGAAGCTCCATAACACCACCTATAATGTTATTATTCGGACACACTTCTTTTGCTTCGTTTACACACGCGAGCAGTAAACAAATTGATGAAAACTTAAAAAAATTGTGAGTGATGAACCCCGAATTCCAGTTACGTGGTAACATACCGAAGAGGTCACGACCTGGTGACCTTTGACTCAGTTTGTTGGTCGTTTAAATATTGACACAGACAAATAGAAATGGGTCATCGTCGACTCGCTGTCTAAGAGGTTAGTAGAGCAATTAGTTGGCCTTCTTCATATCTGAAAGTCTCAATTTTTCGACGGGCCTGTTGGTCTAGTAGTTAGTGACCCTGACTGCTATTCCGGAGGTCGTGGGTTCGATTCCCACCCAGGACAAATGTTTGTGTGATGAGCACGATCATTTGTTCTGTGTCTGGGTGTAATTTATCTATAATATGTATGTATTTAGAAATATGTAAGTATGTTTATCAGCTGTTTAGTACCCATAACACAAGCTCTCAAGCTTAACTTGGGACTAAATGGCGTTGTGTGAAAAATTGTGGAATATTTATTATTATTATTATAATTTTAAACTAAATTGGCATTCTGCTTCAAATTCAAGTCCTTCTAACTTATCAGACAGATGTGTTGCTGGGGAATTTGTTTCGCTACTTTTTCTCCCCAAGAAAAATCAGTAGGTAGCGGTGCTGGGCGTTTTGAGGGACTGTCTTAATTATAGACGCCAGCACATCAAGTTACCCCAATGTGTCAAATTTCTTTGATAGTTTTTCAACTTTATGTCAAACAGAATAATTCATATTAAATTGGGAAAATCGGACACATTGGCGTAACTTGATGTGTTGGCGTCTGTACATTTTTGACATGACTTCTGAATTTGATTTAGCGAGTCGATGTTGAACTAAGCTAAGAGTTGAACGCCCAATAGGCACGTGGACAGTGTATGAATATCAAAATATAATTAGTCTATCAGTTAGATTCTAAAAATAATAAGTGCACAAGTTTTTTTTTATTTTTCAAATTGAGGCAAAACTACTTAGATTAACCGCATGTAAGTTGAGGAGAAGGGGCTTGTGTTGTCATTATTCAGTATAAACTGTAGAGGATAGTGACGTCATGTGACATTTTTACTCGATGTATCGCCATCATTTTTGGATGCCGTAAAAAAAGAAAACAAATTGTGTCGAATATTTTCTAGTATCTAGATGAGGGACTAAAAACTAAAATTTAGTCCACTAGCCTATTCTAACATAGTTTTTAGCTTCCACTCTTAAGTCTCAATCTTTGTTTTAAGTATATTTTTCTCTCGTCACAAAGCATGGTAACACTACGCTGCGCGGGCGCTGTAGTGAGCGGCATTCTAACAATTCGCAATGCTCGTGATAAGCTAGTTTGTGAACTATTTGCATCGGGGACGCCTTTATTTATTTACTTCTAATGTTTATTAATAGGACGGAGTTTTATTTATTTTCTTTTAATGTATGTAGGTCAAGAGATATAAGCTTTTATTTTCAAATTGCATTGTATTACAATCATGTACGCACTACTTTTATTGTTGATTGTGCGTACATTAACAATGGTGATAATTCCGTTCCTACCAAACTAAACCTAATTATAATTTTCATATTTGTCTCGGCTATTAAATAAAAGACCTGTAAATTTTATTCAAACTTATGTTTTCATAGTAACATAGCTGACATTTCAAAGAATCTACCAAAAAACATGGCTTATAAGTTCAAGGAAAAAACGAATTAGTCATTTCTAACTTAGTTCTTATCTGTCAGCCTTAGCCACTGTCCTTTTCTAATGTTCGAAATCAGTAAGAGAGGTCAATTCTCTTATTTTAGTTTTGGTTTTCGAATAATTTAATCGGTACCAGTAATTAATAGGGATATAGCAAGGAGTTTATAGTAAACTAGGTGCTTTGACAAACTTCGTTCCGTCTTAGAATCAATTGATGCTGTGTTACCTTCTTAGTTTTATCTTAAGACTTGTCAAATGTCAAATTGTCACCTAATACCATTAATATTTGACAATTTGACGTTTGTCATGCAAGATGGCGCGGCAACTGTTTGCCTTTTTCTTATTTTTTTTTAATGTGTTTTTAATAAATATACAAAAGATAGCCTTGTTCGTCTCTAGGATATAATCAGAGTTAGGTACTTTCTCATTTACCTATAATATTTTTTATTTATTTATTATTAGAATTTTCAACAATAAGTAATCTAATACATTATAATTTGTACATTAGTAAATTACGTCTAAGCGCCTCATTACTTACAGAATAGGACAGCAAGCACTACATTATGGGCAAATAATAACAAAACTAATAAGTACCTAGATGTTGACCAGTAACACATATATGGTTTGGAAATAAGATAGTATTGCTAATAATTAAAGTCCCGGGTAAATAAATTGTTTAACTCAGTGTGGACAAAGCCGCAGGTCACAACTAGTCATATATGTATAGGTATCAAAGAATTTCAATATTTATAGACCGGACTTCACGATTAAAATTTTCGTCCGAAACTTGTGTCGTGCTTGGACAAGTCTATGAGTTTTTTTTAGTACGCTCCGCTGCCACTCCAATATTCATATATTATTCTAGATGGCGTTACTGAGACATGGGATCAAAGTTTTTCTATGACATTTCCTTGACATGCTCGCTCTATAGTATTACTTTAAATCTTTTTGATAGGTACAGACGCCAGCACATCAAGTTACCCCAATGCGTCAAATTTCTTTGATCGTTTTTCAACTTTATGTCGTACAGAATAAGCTTCATATTCAATTGGGAAAATTTGCCACATTGGGGTAATTTGATGTGCTGGCGTCTGTTCATTTCTTTTTTGTTACATTGAATAAAAATGTCACAAAAGAAAACACCGGAATCCTACCATATTCTCGGCAAAAGATGGAATACATTACTGACTACAATTTCAATTTCCTTACAATTACGAGCTACGATTGCAACTGTATTCCAATTATGGAGTCTGATTACATTTTTTTCTATTGCCAGCAGTTTCATTTGAGGAAGTTAGCGTTACATTAGCTTATGAATAATAATTGTAATTGGTTAAACGACGTGTAATTGCTATTGTTACGTAGAGCTGCTGGTCTGGCTGTACTGGTTGGGGTCGGTAAGCTGTAGACTGTGCGAGTTGTCAGTGATGATTCAGACACTGAACAGGATCAGGCGGAAAAGTGTTGGGTAATTGAAATAACCATCCATCTTCACCATCATCAATGGACAGACGCAAGCACATCAAGCTACCCCTATCTGCCAATTTTTTTCCATTTGAACATGAACGTCATCGACGGATTAGGGTAGCTTGGTGTGTAGACTCTGTACCGTCTGCCCCACTTGCGGTGAATCGGTTAACTAACAAAATAGCTCTTGTTTCGGAAGTTTGTGGCTTCTTGGTAGTTTTTGTATCATTCATTATTGTCCGACGACTTTGAAAACACAGTTATTTTAAAGCATTTAGTGTTTCTATGAAGTCGCTTGCATTTATTTGTAATAAAAAATAGATTTTAATTGTTTAGTTTTGCTCTTGTATAGGTACTTGTACAAGAGCGAAACTAAACAATTAAAGTTTAGCAGTGACAGCACGGTGCAAAATACTTGGAGTAATTTCAAAAGTAATTTGCACGTATAACATTCAATTCAACAACGGCTTGACAACAGTCGAATCATGGACTATGGCAACCTCGATAGCTAATTTATCAATCAAGTCAATTTAGCATATTGTTAAGGTTAACGAATATGACTTCTGTCAGCGAACACTGATTTTTTTTACACTTAAATATCTATGCCAGCACTTTATGTCAAATTTCCTTGATAGATTTTCAACTTTATCGCAAATGGAATAAGGCTCATGCTCATTTGGGAAAATTTGACAGTTTTGAGTAGCTTTATGTACTACTATCATTATCTTCCTATCCTCATCCCAAGCCGTCATTTCAATAGTTACCTCGTTACTAGCCATCTTTTACACAATCCACCCATAATTTCTTTGGTCTTCATTAACCTTCCACATTTATACTCAAAGCTTATGGACCCTAAGCTCGCGACAAGGAGAAGTGTAAAGGCGAGGTGTGTGGAGGAATGTGCCTCAATAGAAGACCAGTCAAATCGAAGAAGTCCAGCTCCTCCCGCATGGACTTATAGGTTTCTGAATACCCGAAAAGATCTACAAATGAAAGTTGCTTCCGTGGTTTGGTGGGGTGACACACCTCGCCTCCGTGCCTCTAGATATGGGCATATCCATGTATCTTAAACTTAAATCGAACCGCGCGTCTTATATTATTGTTTAGGCTTTAGTCTTATTTAATTGACATGATTATTTGTAATTTATGACATATCTGTTTAATTTTATATCTATTTTTAACTTAAATATTTCTCTCATAACATAATGTATTTCACTGTCTGTATTTTACTATGGCTATTGTGTACTAAATTATGACTCTATTTGTTTACCGTCTTAAATGTATTGACATTTTATTAATTATTGCATGAATTTGTAACATCCAACTACCTATTGAATTATTTTTTATTACTATTTGATTATGTTAACTTTTTAATTTTGTATGCCTTTTGGCGGGACATAGCATGAACCATTTTTCTGTAAGATCTTAAATAATAGGGTACCTGGACATATATGCATGTATTTTTTTTATAAATTTAATTCACTGTTAACAACGTTTTAACATAGAAAAAAAATATAAACATATTTAAAAATGCAGTAATGAAGCTTAAAAAAATATTTAAAATACAGAATAAATTTGAGCGGTTTAAACGCCGCCATTTTCGCGCGCTATTTCGATTACGTCATTAACTATGATCCTATTACTATTACTTAGGGTGTTTTCAGTCTTTTAACCATTTCACCATGAAAAAAGCTCAAAAACCAGTTTACCGGTATTGCTTGTACCCGAATGCAATAAACATTGTCAGGTTGTGCTTTTACAAAACCACTTTCAGTCATTTTTCTTAAATGTTAAATAACCTCACTATGAAGTTAAAATTACACTTGAACATTAAATTATTTCACAACAAACACGGCAATAATTATGTTTTCCAATAAAAAGTCCATTTCAATACTTAATGTCATACTTACACATTGATGTTTTGTAGACGTTGAGTTGTTGTCGTAGTATTTGACGTCAATTTTTGTTATAAACAATGGTGATGCGTTTCACAAATTTGAATTTCCCGCGCTTAATTCGCACTTTTATTTTTAATTTTAAATAATTATGACGCTATTAAAAAGTAAAACAATGATTTAGTTCATATTTTCTGCTATTAAAGATTCGGAAAAAAAATATTCGAACCATATTTAAATTACATGCATATTCCCTATTGTAACCTTTGTGCACAAAATAAATAAATGAATTTGAATTTGAATTTAGGCACAAGCACTTTCTCTTGTTTTGCAAAGCATGTAAGTATTGTCTGTGTACGTAAATATTCAGCAAACCTCTTGAGTATTTCACAAAATACAAATTTCTTTGAACTTCAGCAAGTCATTCCACTCTAGCACGTCAAATATGCTGAAACCATTGCAGCTGAACTTTCACAAATATTTCAATTCGAAAACCTTTTTACATATTATTAAGTATCGTAAATAATTTGCATAGTTCAAGGCTCGCGTGTACATTTATTACAATTTCGAGCACTATGAATAATTTGGTAAATAACGTGAATAGCGTGTCTGTCAGTACGGTAATGGTAATGGCTGACGTCAATTTAACAAGTCAACTTGTCACCTGGTCACGCGATGTTACCATTGTTAATGAAGGAATGAGGGAAATAAAGAAGTGACAGAGCGTAGTCCAAGCGTAGACAGAGCGAATCGTAGATGGATAAGTCTGACATGGTGAGGATGCTTGTAAAGAAGAACGTATCATTAGGTGAGCAGAGAATGCTGAGCATAGTGTTGTATAATGCCTATGGAATTAATTGATTCTATCTTTAGAAGGACTTTCTAGATATCGTCCTTTTTTTTTTTAAGGATGGGAAATCATCAAATGTCTCCTCCCGCTCTGGGTGAAGCGGAAAGGAGTGTCAGACTCTTACTGACTAAAACCCATCCGTGTTTCTCTTAATGCCTTTTGCGTTCCAGGACCGCGGTGACTCTTTCGAACAAATTCCGCGACCCCGGCAGGCACAGGCCCCAGCGGGCCCGTCTTCGGTGCTGACAGCTCTTTGAGGCGCGCGTGGAACACAACGCGCCGTCGACCAGGGCCTGGTTTTGAACAGACGGCGAGCCACCCAAAGCTTGCCGTCTGCAGACCCGCGTCTACGGTGTCCGAGAATCGCCCTGAGATGCCCGGGGCGTGTTCTTCTGTTGCGGTTCTAGATATAGCCCTGCATCCTTAGATTCGCATTATACATATGTAAGTATATAATTTTATGTCTGGACTGGACTTTAAAAGAAACCATGACCCCTGAGTTGCTTTCGGCATTTCTTTTCAGAGATCAGTTAATTTAGAAATACTGGCGACATTTAATTAATTGGTTGACATGTAAAAGTATCTGGAGAGATCTACTTACAGAAATAAATATCACGTAGTATAGTATATCGCAGCGCCCTTCCTTGCCACCCTTGTTGAAATACTTGTGAAAACTTAACACCTTGGAAAACACACACACACGACACACAACACACCACCACCCTCTCTTACATCTCATTTGGTACTAACTCACGCAACTATTTCAAAATTTATTATATACCATTGTTAGGTCTTGAAACGACCTACCCTCTTTCTTGGAGTCAGGCTTTAGTACCTGCGCCACATTTTATACTTTGCAACTATTATCGTTTTGAATTTGTTTGTGTTTTGTACATATTTGTTTTCTTGTTCCCAAGTCAACGATTATTATTAACTCTTTGGATACGAATCTTTTTAAAGCTATAAAAGAAAAAGACTTACCTGTTTAACAGCACCGTCCACGTAATCTTCACAGACGTTCTTGGCAAAGAATGTCTCGACAGGGAACGTACGTCCAGGGATGGTGAACGTGGGAACGTTGCCGAAGAAAGTGGAAAACTTCGTGGAGTCCATGGTGGCTGAGGTCACAATCAGCTTCAGGTCGGAGCGACGTGCAACCACCTGAGGAACGAAGAAAGGACTTCATTTAATAATTGTTTAAATGAAATATGACTGATTTTATTTGAATTGGCACCACAAATAAAAGGATTTTTTAAATTGTAATCGTTCATTTTGGTTTTGTATTTTCCGTAGGGATTTTTTTTGGTTTCCATTTTAATGTAACTATTTCAATTTAAAACGTACCTATCCTTTAGATGTAGTTAGTGTTGTCATTAGTAAATACCTATTATATTAATTTGCACAACTTATAAGGTTATAATACATTGTACCTGTAACACCCTTATACATATAAAAAAAATACATAAGGGTTTATATATTATTTATGCAAATAAATTATTTTGATTTAGGCTTTATGATGTCATTATGAAGAACCCATGAAAGTCTGACAACCTAGGTAAGGACTGGGTTGTGAAGGTTATATTGGCAGGTGTAAGCATAATCTACACTGATATAATAAAGCTAAGGGGTTTGTTGTTTTTTTATAGAAGAAAGAAATAAAGAAAGAAAGAAAAATACAATTAATTGGCAACAGGTAAAACATGCACACACTATAAAACATAGAGTTAACAAAAAAGTAAAAAAAAATGCACGGCTGTGCCAAAAGGCTTAATTTAGCGGTAACGCCAGACAAGTGCTGTCTGGAGTTAATATCTGGAAATTACCAAGCAGATTCGAAGCCTTGTCTATTCTAGATAAAGGTCATAGACTATTTAACACGCCATGAATCATAGGGGCGGGTGAAAGCGAAGGGAAACAGTGGCTAAAAACCAAGAGTCGTCCGTTGGCTATACAAGCAAGTCACTGACTCGATCGACAGGTCGTGATATATCAAAGCAGTTCCCGATAAATTTACCATTTTCAGCATTCCAATAACTCAATTAAAAACCATCATTATATTGTCAGTTACTAACATTACATCATTATTAATGTTTACAATGTATGAACCTAATCAAGTCTGGAATTCTGAAAGTGACTAAAATATCCAATTTGTAGTGATCGACGTTCGATAATTTCACGGTCTATTGCATGCGCGTGAACAAGCTTGAGCAACACAATAGGTAGAATCTAGGTAAAAAAAGACTGTAGAATATTTCTGACAGGTTATTTGTAGAACTATACTATGATAACAATAGAAAAATACGAAAATAAAAGGTGTTGTAGGTAATGGATTTGTGTAAAAGAAAATGATTAAATAGTTTTTGTTGTTAAGTATGTCCTTGTGATCAGTAAAAGTTAGGGAAACTTAGCAGGACATAAAAATGTAGGCACTGCGGTTATAAGCTTTTTGTTTGTGTGTTGTATGATTGTTTAATGAATTTTTTTTAACGTATACTGCGTACTTTTTTACCAGTTTTCTATACTTCTATGTATACTAATATTATAAAGAGGAAAGGTTTGATTCTTTGTTTATTTGCATTGAATAGGCTCCGAAACTACTGACTGATTTTTTCTTTCGCCGTTGGGAAGCTACACTGTCCCCGGGTGACATAGGCTAATTTTTAACCGACTTTCAAAAAAGGAGGAGGTTCTATGTTCGTGTGTATGTATTTTTTTTTTTTATGTATGTTACCTGATTTCTCCCCCATTTGTGGACCGATTCTCAAAATTCTTTTTTTGTTGGATAAAGAGTATACTCTTGAGGTTGTCCCATTTTAATTTGGTGAAGATCTGGTGCTGATCTTCGGAGATATACAACGGAACTCTTCAAAAATAGACGGCAAATCTGTCGTGATTGCTGGAATCGCTTGGATGTTTATTGTTTATATAACATCATGACGTATTATCACGCCTGTATGCTCTGAGGGGTACGCAGGTGGGTACAATATACCTAGATTTCGTCAGTTAGACATGTAATTTTAATTTATTAGGGATTAGTGGAAAACCTTATTATCATGACATGTATTGTTAACAATTAAGAATATAAAATAAATTCATGGCAAATATTTTTATGGCAACAACTAAAAATGGAAATATAAAAAACTTTTATGCAAAAAATAAAACCGACTTCAAAAAAAACACTAAACGGTGTAAAATAACTCTAAATTCAGCAGTCGGTGGCCCATCATGAGTAAGACAAACCCACCAAAGCCACAGACTTCCGAATTTAGAGTTATTTTACACCGTTTAGTGTTTTTTTTGAAGTCGGTTTTATTTTTTGCAAAAAAGTTTTTTTTATCCCTGTATTCCTAAGGGAACGGGAACTCCGCGGGTGAAACCACGTGACGTCTGCTAGTAAAGTGTATAATATCATCGTCATTTACCTAGCCTTTTCCAACTATGTTGGGTTCGACTTCCAGTTTAAATGGATGCAGAATACCAGTGTTTTACGTAGAGCAACTATCTGGCTGAACTCCACAACCGAGTTATTGAATAAAACGATATCCCTTGGTTCAACTGGTTGCCAAACTGTCGGGACCGGGAATTCCTTAATTGAAACTCGAAAATGTCACTCTGCGAAGCCCGAACGCCTATATACGCATTAACTACTTAGGTACAAGCATTAAGTAGTTTAACCTAGGCCTACACTACTATATACGTAAGTTTAAGAAAGTCACTCACTTACACATTCGAGCATAGCTTTTATCAAGTAATCCCATTAAAGTGAACGTTGTTTACAAAACTATTCACGTCAAGGACATCTCAAATCGTCCACATCTGGAATCCTTGTTTCGCCAAAACACAAAGAGACAGAAACTACACTCATCAGATTAGACCCTCCCCAATTTATTTGGAATGGAACATTTAGAGATAAAGCATTCCCCTGGGTGTCTAAACACGTCACGCAAATGACGTCACAAGGGACGGAGTTGGGGTACGAAGTAGCTAAAAATAGCTACGAGCGTGTCTAGACTATACGCAGTAGCGGAGGGTGTTGTTTAGAACAGGTTTGTTATAAAAATATCGATATAAAAATAACATAATACACCTCCTTGATGGGTTGGGCAGAGGCGTAACTGTAGTACACCCACATTTCATCAGTTATGTTTAGGTCTCATTTAATAGGTAGCGAGGCTATTGCTATCAATCGAGCACACATTCAAAGGAAACACAAAACCGCTTTGCCCGACCCGCTGATCGAAACCGCGATCTGGGGCTCGAGTCTGCTATTGCAATCGTGTCTCAATGACCGGTCATTGATCGAATATTTGACAACTTTGACAGTTTGTATTTGTATGGGAAATGTGTCATAAGTTTGACGTTAAATACGTCAAAAATCGATAAGTATTGACCGGTCATTGAGACACGATTGCAATAGCAGATTCGACCCCCTGATGCTTAGCACTACCGCTTGCGACCACCAGGCAAAGAAAGGACGAGTACGAAAACGTAAAAGAGTTGTAAAAATAACTAGTATGGAAAAACGATAAACAAATCGATCTAAACTTTTAACTTCTGCGCCAAAATAAACTTATACAAAAAAAAAATCATGGAAGAAAATGTTCATAAAATGAAAACTACCAGGCCAAACTATGTTAATGTTTTATGAGACCAAAAAACAACTATCCCGCATCAAACTAAAAAGAATCACGTAAATCGGTACATGAATCCCAGCGTAAGCGGTGCACAAACATACAAAACAAAATTTAATAACAAATTAAATGTTCATAATATGAAAACCACTAGGTCAAACTATGTTGAATTTTAATGGGACCAAATGGCAACTATTCCTCATCGAACTAAAAGAGAATCACGTTAATTGGATCATAAATCTCGGAATTATCGGTATACATACATAAAGAAAAACCGATCGAATTGAGAACCTCCTCCTGCAGTCGGTTAAAAATTATGAAAATACGGATTGATGCGGTCCCTCAGTGGAAGGGTGACCAATGACCATACATACCATGGCACCTCTGTGTCTTGAAAAGCACGTAAAACCACTGGTCCCGAGATATCTTTTACAGTCGTTAGTCAGAGTAGGCAGAAAGCAGAAACTCTGACCACCAGTTTAACCAAAGGGATGCAGCTGATTACCTGTGTATCATAGTTACTGGGTTGTGGAGGTCAGATAGGCAGACTGGAATCCGACCCCAAAATAGTTGGGAAAAGGCAAAGCAGCTGATGATAATGACATTCCGTTTTCATAGTTCCGTGAGCTATTTCCGAAGCTCATTCAAGAATTCCCCATCATCCAATAAACTGATTAATCAATAAACAAACGTACAGAATTAGCCTACGTTACGGTTTGCTCGCGTAAACTGCTGACGCCATCAGATCACGAGCTTTTACCAGTCAGAAAGGAATGCGTGCCAAATAATTTGGTATTCCTTTTTTCTTTTAATTTTCACTCATACCAAGCGTGATTTGAATCGTTAACGTTCGAAAACTAAAACTTGTGTTTACTTTTTTTTTTTGTTTAAAACGCGGTGACATGTTTTTCCGCTAGTAAGATATTATATTGGAACTTTTTGCTGAAGCTATCGACAATATGTATACTCCATTTATAATAAACACTAGCTGTACCCTGCCACGCTTCGCTGTGGCACATTATGATTGTTTGGTTAAAAAAAAAAAAGAAAATGACGTGTGTCCTCTCCCTCCCTCTCCCCCTCTCCCTCCCTCTCCCCCACTCCTCCCACGCCCCTCCCCTCACTCCTCCCCCACTTTCCCCTCCCTCCCCCACCCGGTTCCTGCCTCTTCCTCTCCCCCTTTCCCTTCCCCTCTCACCTCACCCTTCCCTTACCCCTACCCTCTCCTCCCCCTCTCATTCCCTCCTTCTCCACCCCCTCCCTTTGTCCTGATATCCCTCTGTAGTTGCAGTTCTGCTATGACTATTAAAAAGCAAAGGTTGGTGATAAAAAAGTGCAAATTTAGAGCAGTATGTATTTTTTGATGCCACATAAAAAAAAATATCAAAAAAAAAATTAAAAAAAAATTGGGGTGAACACCCCTTATCACTTAGAGGTTACAAAAATAGATAGTAGCCGATTCTCAGGCTTACTGAATATGCATAAAAAATTTCATGAGAATCGGTCAAGCCGTTTCGGAGGAGTATGGGAACGAACATTGTGACACGAGAATTTTATATATAAGAAGATTAGAACAAAGAGGCTCGTAGAAGCAGGAATGCAGAACTTCTAATTTAAAGATGAGTGAAAGACAATTTTTACTCAAATTATTTTATTTCAAATTTAGAAGAATAAAAGAAAAACGAAGAATGTGTCCATGTATTGTTCATCCATGCTTCTTTTAGGTTTTCATCATCGACACTGAAATTTTCAACTAAAATGGAATAATATAAATAAATGAAATCCACATACTTAATTTCTTAAAATAAGTTGTTGCAATGGTCACAACAGCGGTTGCAATGGTTGATTGAAATCATGAATAACGTGTTTAAGTATCGGTCACTAATTACCAGCCCTATAGAAATCTAATTCCCCTACATTTTTGACATTGACTGTCACTGTTACGACAATACAACTAAATTGTAAGCGTTTTTATTACGGGAATTAGTCAAAAGGAAGGTTATTTGAAAGCCAAGCCTTGTTTCTGATACTTACTACACATTCCATTTAGCAACGCACGAATAAAAGGAGAGACTAATTTTGTTTAAAGATAATAAATACCACGTCCTTATCGACTTACTGTGATGTGATCGATAAATAAATCTCATAAGTCTTGCAACTAAGTTGCAAGATGATCTCTCAAAAGATATTTGCGGGATGGATGTGCGATTAACGCTTGTGCGACAAAACTGTACTGCGACTCACCATAGTTCGAATGCACGCTTGTGCGACAAACTGAAGATCGATATTACTCTAGTGCGACATGAAGAATTAACATTTGTATTCATAATCTTAAGTAAATCTGATAATCTCGATAGCTCAGGAAAGGCCATTCATGTAAAACACTGGTATTCAGCATTACAACATAGTTGGGAATAGGCTAGGATGATTTGCCGTAGCCCCGTAGGAGAAAATAAAGAAGCGAACAAGTACAAAACGCGATTGTCATATGTTTTATTAATACTCTTGATTCGATCTGAACTTACGACTTAATAATATCCAATGGCACTGTGGTATTTCTGTATATATCTATTCTGTGGCGCTAACATTTCATATGGCCGAGCCCCCGAGCACGTTACAATTTAAAATTAGAGCGATCAGCCGTTTGAAAAACGAATAGCCCACTCCCATTGGCCGATTTTGAAACTGTGTTCGTAACAATCGTAACGTACGCCAGTTCGTTTTTGTTTAAGAAATGTGCAGAAGACATTAAGTGTATTTACGTTTAATAGTTATTTTGAGGATCTAGCTGATTCACCAGTTATTTCAAGATGTGACTATCGTTGCATATTAAAATCACGCTTGAGCAGTTGAGGAGCAGAGATGCTTGTGGCTAAATAACAATACCCTTTTTTTTTTTTTTTTTCCCCGGGGAGGCGGAGGGGTCTGTCAGACTCCTACTGACTAAAAACCACCCCGTGTTCCTTCGCACACCTGCGCCGGGGGTCACGGGAACAGAAGATACTTCCGCGGCCCCCGACTGGTGCCGGCCCCGCGGGCCACGCCAAGTCAGCGAGGGGAGTGAGGTGTTAGACTCCCCTCGCGACGTCAAAGAGGGGCGCGCGCGAACACGACGCGCCGTTACCTCGGGTCCATGTACGTGGGGGCGGCGGACATCCCCGCGTCCGTCGCCCTGGACCCATTTAGGGGGGCTGGAAGAGGGCATTGTCCGCCCTCCGCCTGCGCCCGGTGCGTCTGCTGCAGGCCGGGTGAGTGGAAGTAATCTCCCTCTCCCTTTCCGCAGCCTACTTCTGCGAGATGACCGTTTCGCAGAAGGACACCACCGCGTCCCAGGACTCGACGCTGCCGACCATCCTCTCGACCACGGCCGGCAGCGACAAGTCACTGCCTACTCCAGAGACGAGGGAACGGCGCATCGAAGGTAAAGCTAGCGTGACTCCTCCTTGCTTCGGAAAGCAGTAGTTGTGACAGTAATTACAGATAGTTATAAGCCCGAAAATCTGACGACCAGTCTAACCAAGGGGTGTCGTGTAACCCAGTAACTGGGTTGTACAGGTCAGACAGATAGTCGCTACATGTAAAACACTGATAACAGCCTGCTGCATCCGTTAAAATTGAAAACGGATCCCAACATAAAAGGCTAGGCAGATGATGATGACTATCGCTGCATAGAAACATCTAGAAAAAAATAAATTATAAACACAATGGGCTATTTGACCAAATTTTCATTTTTAGTCCGTCATCTAGATAACAAGAAAATTTTCGACACGTATTTTTTTCTTTTTCAAATTGATGGAAAACTGCTAAGATAAAGCGCATTAAAGTTGAGGAGAGGGGGCTTGTAACGTCATAACCTAGTATAAACTGTACTGGCTAGAGACTTTATGCGACATTTTGACTCGATGTATCGCTGGTATTTTTTGATTACGTAAAAAAAGAAAAAACATGTGTCGCATATTTTCTTGTAATCTAGATTAGGGACTAAAAACTAAAATTTTGTCCACAAGCCTATTAACATCGTCATTCTCATGGTAAGCAATGTTATCAATCGCTGTCACCTGCAATGAATGCTTGGCACTCGATGTATTAACGTCTCGTCAGTCATCGAATTTGGCTACGATCCGCCATATTAGATTACTGAACACATTTGTATATTCATTAAGCTGCAATATTTGATTAGGTTAAGATTAACATTGAGGTTTTTTGTGATTGGTTTCGACATTGACAATTGTATGCAAGCCTTGCAATAAAATGAACTATGCATAATGCATATTGAATAATTAGTAATTAGATAGCATATATTTTAAACGCAATTGACACTAAGCACTCAAATATCAACCCAAATCAATATATTGTAAAATAATTGAATATTTAAAACGTCCTATTATACACTTATAACAGTTTAATGTCAATCAAGGAAACCTGAGCGTGTAACATAATGTCTTCAAGATACTGTAGGCTATAATATTTCACCAACTACATTTACAAGAGTCAAATGGTTTTTTCACGCGTTATGGTTTTCTATTATTTGTACTTAATGTTTGGTTTGAACCAGGTACACTTGGGATCAAATAAATCGGGTCACTTCCTTTTATCACGCTTTATGGTTACCTATTATTTTAATATAACCGTTTTCCCCCCAGAGGGAAGAAAACGAGTATTTCAGGTCTTGCCGAGGCTTGACCTTTCGGAGATAACTATCCCTACATTAGTGTACACACATGCTTACTACTTACCTACTTTAGTCCTTGAGTGAGCGATATCTGCTTGGAGGGCGTGACCTTGCGGACCGCGCATGCGCGGAGCGCGACGGCGGCGGCGGCAGGCGCGTGAGATGCGAGCGGGCTTATGTTAGTACCTAGCTCCGAAAGCCGGCAAGGACTTGCTCAGGTCAAGCCTCGGCAAGACCTGAAATACTCGTTTTCTTCCCTCTGGGGGGAAAACGGTTATATTTCAGTTCTGTGCCTTCGGCTTGACCTTTCGGAGAAGTGTTTATCTTCTGCCGGCGCCCTAAAGCGTACTGTGACAGGATAATGTGTGTCAAAATAAAACAAACTTATCTTGACAAAAGAAAAAGCAAGAAACTTATTGTCATAAGCGAAGCTGACAATTCTTTTATATTATGTAGCAAACTAAACTTAAAAACTATTCTTCTCTAAATTGACTTGACCTACAGCTGAACTTGTAATTTTTCATATAAGTTTAATGATGAGATCAAACAGTAATATTCAGTCTTAATTCGAATGACATACAAATCAACTAAATAGTAATAAGCACAACTACATCGTAAATGAACCACCAAGAGGGTTAACATTACTATTTCTAGGTTGGCCGACCGGCTTGCAATAATGCTTCAAGAAATGATCAGAGCCCCTCCAGTTCTCTCTTTTTAGAATGTCATCCAAAGGCATTTAATTTTTTAAAATCATTTGAGGCCACAGCTGAACGAATCGAACCTGGACTAGTGGTTAATCCTAGTTCTTTTAACGGCACCTTTAACCAACCTGCGATCACTATCGCAGGCCTCAGCGGCCTCAGCGGCTCGTGAGGCCGCTTTTACTACTTCATGTATAGTAATAAACAAACGTTGCAAATCAGTTTGTGCCATTCTTCTCTTACTTGATAAATCAATCAACCAATTTACCCATCTAATTAAACTTAAACTTGGATCTCCTGAACAGGTTAGCTGCCAACCTGTCCTTCACAGTGTCCATCGTCAATACTCAGAAAAGTAAGGTCATAAATACGACGGCATGATGCCAGCAAAAGAAGTAACGCTAAATGCCGAGAGACTTGATAAATGCTGTTTTTATCAGGTACGTTATTTTTTAACCACCGAATTAAATCCTGGACCTTTCAAATCTGTGACTTTAACAGCGTCGCTTTGCATATGTTAATTACTTTTAGATTGGTTCCCACTATAGGATTATTAGCTAGTCGATACTCTTGAGTGGGGTCTGCTAAGGTAACTACTACTGATTTGCGCACTAGAATTGTAGCAGGGCTAACTTTCTGATGCGTAAGAGGCACCCTTTTAGGTTGCTACTTCCTGGGGTCGAGGACCGCTAGGTGTTATCCCATTTTGTCTCACCACGAGACCCATTGTTTCCACGCTGCCCCGTATGTTCGCCATGTGCAATCACGCCAAACAGACTAAATTAATTCAATATTCTTAGGTTCCAAGCCAGTTTGCTCCACTCCGTATCTTCCAGACCTCTAAGAACAACTCTGCTACTTTTGGTGGAGGTTGATTGGTTGACAAGTCCACTAGATTCCTGCTCAGGTTGAATATCTGGTTGGGAGCTTCTAATACTCTGCGTTTGAGGTCGTTTCTCCAGAACACTTTCTCCCAGCGAGGAACCACTACTAGATACGTCCCAGATGCTCTGTTGAGATAATGGAGCACCCTGGGTATGAGAGGAGGAGTGGGAAACACCCAAGCTAAATGGTATTCCCAAACTCGGCTGAATGCATCGATGTAAAGAGCCTGGGGATCCCTTGCTTCTTTTGAGACATACGTCGTAACTACTCTTGATTGACTTGTGGCCAGCATATCTACTTGAGGGGTGCCCCAATTCGAGAATATTTCGCGAGTGAATGCCTCCTTGAGATGTCAAATCGGTAAAGTCTTCTTTCTGGACAGGCTGTCGGCTACTGAATTGTAATATCCTGATAGATAAAATGTCTGGACAGTTACATTATGATGGCAAAGAATAGTATTTTCCTTGTCATTTCCATGAGCAGCACCGACCTTGTACTTCCCTGATTTCGCAGGTAAGATACTACTGCTCGATTGTCGGATTTTATCATAACAGATTGGTCTTTCAAGACATCCTGAAACTCTTGATTGAATGTTGGTCGACCTATTATTGGCGACTGTATAAGTCCGATACTTTTTACTATTATTATTATGTAATGCTGTATACAGAAGCTGTTGGTTTACCTTTAATAAATAAATAAATAAACTCGACTAGGGCTATGTAAACAGTCTAAACAGTGAATATTTTTTTTCAGTTTATTTGCCACTTCCTTTGTTCGTCTGTCCACGTTCCTGAGCGGTGGTAATCGCTCAGCTGTACTCCCCAGCCTTCGTTGAAGGCATCAATTCAATTCAATTTATTTATTCAATAACAATTTTTACATTGTGTTTGAATTCTTATAACTAAAATCAATTAAAGAAACAACGTGCACGCAATTGACATGCGATGCATGGAAATTGCATGCATGCATTGCATTTGCATCCGTGCTTATGAAAATCGTTGGTTCTGGCACAAAAATCTTGCTCGGAATTATGATGTTCTTCATCCACCAAGAACAATCGTCTAGTGCCAGCGACGTTATTGAGACCTTTTGACTTGGTCGATCCTGTGTCAATTTTCGACAAGTTCTTTCAAGGTGTCGAGTATGTAAACGGCTAAGCGGGGTTACCAGTGATGCAAAACCATGTCTTCCTGTCAGAGCTGTGCATGACCGCCAAGACCAACGCCTTGTTCTTAGTAGTAAACCTATATGTGCCTGTGATCGAACTATCTTTTCGCGTGGCAATCTATGTCGGCGTCCCAAACGTTTCCTAAAAACTCTGTTTGTTTCCTGGGATTTAGAACCGGCTTCTGTAAATTCACGCACCATCCTAAGATCTTGCAGAAGGTTTACTGCATATCTCATTAGACCTTTGACACGTCTGGTCCTGGAACAGAAAGTCGTCTAAGTACGACCACTCGAAATCCTCTCTCCCTCTGAAGGCTCGCTAACCACCTGCTGACTAGTGAGAACGCTAACGACGCGCTGGATAGTCCAAATGGAAGGGCCGTCATTTAATTTTGCAAGAGCTCGCCTGCATAAGGGAAGGCAAGGTATCTTCGATGACTTTTGTTTATGACGATATGAAAATATTTCTGACTGATATCCAGCTTTCCTGAATAATCGTTCTTCTGCAGAAAATTCGGGACGTTATTCTGGTTTATTAAGCGAAACTTCACAGGTTTCAGAGAAATAGTCATAGACATAGTCACAGCGTGCATTAGCGCATTTGAGGTTCTTGTCGTAAATCTCTCTAAGTTTTCGTGTAACAGATGGCGGCTTGGTTACAAACGGTATTGTGTATCCGGAGGGATGTTCTTTGGAACTCCTAGCTTTTCCCATTGCCAAGGAGATTCCACCATTGCCCCCCATGAAACTGTCGATCCCTGCGCTTAGGTAAATTTTGATCCCTTCCAGATCGGTTCCGTTGCTTATTAGAAGGCCTTGAACTTCCCGACAACCGGCGCGCTGCTGACTGGGCTGATGCATTGTGTGATGACCTTGAAGGATGACCGCGCCAGGATTGCTGTCGTCTTCTCGATAGGTGAGAAGGTACAGTTGGTTTGCGAAAAGGTTCCGAAAACCACAGCATAAACAACAGTTTATGGTAGGAAAAAATCTGTGCTAGGCCACCGTTTTCCCCCAAAAATGTTCCGGTGGGACGTAATGGTAGGATGCTGTGTAAAACAGCACCAAGCGATTCATTTTAAGATTTATACGCCCTTTGTCTTGCCTCTATAGCTTCTGCACGATGAGCACCAACGAACTGCAGCAAAACATCCGACAAGACCTTAAATTGGGAGTCATCAGCTAATAGCTTACGTAATTCCTCACCAGCACGATAACAAACAGCCTATCAGACAGTGCTTTCCTCTGTAGGAGCAAACCCATGGTTAATAGTGCCGAGCACACCCTCTTGTTTAAAACAGCCAGGAAAAGGGATGGATGATTTATAAAGCATCCAAGCTGTATATTAATCTTGAAAGCACTGAAATAGGGGCAGCCTGAAAGACTTCCTCCCTTGTATCGGATTCGATTCCAACCTTGAGAACCCAGTCTTTGACATTTGATGTCCTCTTTCTTAATCGGTTCAGTAAGCTCCGGTAAAAGCGACCTCTTTTATCCTGGGTCAAAATTCAATTTCATTGGATGACCACATTTCTGGAGCGTTCGAAAAACTATCCATCTTAGGGGCATTCCAAGAGCAACCACCAGATGACTCAGAACCTGATTGATTCTCCGAATCTGAATAAATAATTCTCTTTGTCTGAGTCAGGCTCAAACCGTTGCTGACTTTGAGAAAACATGCTGACTCCGAGAGGTTCCCCGACAGAGTCTTATCTGCCTCACAACGGTATGTTGTAAGGGTCGTATATCTTATACAGATTGTTTGAAAAGCTCAGAGCGAGCTGCTGACCCCCTAATGCGATTCGCAATCGAGGGTGGCCCTAGTATGAGAGCGCGTGCAAAGGCCCAATCTAGTAACGTGCACCTTATTCCCCATAGCCCTTGTCAGATGATCCGCTTCCGGGTCAAAGGCTCGAACTAAGCCTACTATGAGGAGGGTGAACATAAGTTGGTTTAAAACAGTCGGTTCAGGTTTGTCCCCGAAAGCCTCCTCTTAAGGCTTTGATGACCTGCCACTGAGTCCAACCTTAGGTAGAGACGCTTGTGCCAAGAGCTTGACGTACTCCAAAATCACCTCACCTTGTAGAGTTTCTCCACTCTCGTTAAGTAGCTCCCTAAACGTTGTGTTCAATGTTACCTTTGGACATTGACTCAGCACTCTGCCCGGCTGTGGCGCGGCCCAGATACACGCATAGGACACATATGTAATAGTGTGTGTTAAGAAAAAGTAGTATATAAGCTGTAACTTATTGTAAATAAATCAGATTTGAATTTTATATTCTTGTCTCATTACCCCTCACTGTGGTGGTGGTATATGGTAGGGTAGGGCTGTAGGGCTTATAGGGCTGTTAGGCTTGTAGGTCTTAGTAGGTTCCTTAATTTTCCAATTATTATTATTATGTACTGTCGTACCCTTACAGTATTGCGGCCTTACGTGACATACTTAAGGGTAGCCGTACACGTTGTGTAGGCAACTCAACACATATATGCAATGTAATTTTAGTTTACTACCTGTATATTACTATATTTGTGTAGCTGTTTGTTTTCCCAAAATAAATAAATAAATAAACTCCCTGCGCCATTTTAAGCAAGCAACGAGATCGTTACCAAGCCGTCAAGCCAGTCAACGTTCGTGTCGAAGCCATAACCGACAGTAGCCGTAGACGCAGGCGTATCATTTGATGGTCTATAAGTTAGTTGCACTGCTCAACAATCAAGCTGCGTAACCCTATATTCGAGCCACACCGCTCAGTAATCGAGCCGCGCGGCTCACCATATCGAGCCGCGCGGCTCACCAGATCGAGCCGCGCCGCTCACCAAATCGAGCCGCGCGGCTCACCGAATCGAGCCGCGCGGCTCAAAAAATCGAGCCGCGCGGCTCAACAAATCGAGCCGCGCCGCTCACCAAATCGAGCCGCGCGGCTCAACAATTCGAGCCGCGCGGCTCAACTAATCGAGCCGCGCCGCTCACCAAATCGAGCCGCGCCGCTCACCGAATCGAGCCGCGCCTCTCAATATTTGCGCACCGGTCAGTCTACGAGGCATGCGGCTTGTCAGGAGCTTGCTGCGAGGCGAGTACCTGAGTTTTATGACAGTAGCAGTGCAGCTGACGTGTCGTAACTCGTATGGTACAGGTACCTTACGCACCTTGTGGATGGGATGTCCGACAGGGTGGTTAGCATTGGTTGCGATAACGAACGCCGCGTGCGTGCAGTTGACGTGTCGTATAGCATAGGTACCTTACGCACCTTGTGGATGGGATGTCCGACAGGGTGGTTAGCATTGGTTGCGATAGCGAACCGACATGAGTGCATGACGTATCGTATAGTACAGGTACCTTACCCACCTTGTGGATGAGATATCCGACAGGGTGCTCACCGCATTGGTTGCGAAAGCGAACCGACATGCGAACAAATATGCAACTTGGCCATGCGCAGCAAGTATAATTAGGTATATAAACACACAACAGATTCCTTTAGAAAATTTAAATCACTCACACAAAGAATAAAATAAATATCTTAGAAACTTACCATTTCATTACATTTACTTGTAATCCACTGGAAAGTCACTTAACACTTCACAAACGTTACAACAACGTTACTCTTATCTCGTTTCGCGTATCTTATTACGTAAAATAGTAGCACGTGCGCACGCTAAGTGTGGAAATAGCGTACTAACATAAGCCCGCTCGCATCTCACGCGCCTGCCGCCGCCGCCGTCGCGCTCCGCGCATGCGCGGTCCGCAAGGTCACGCCCTCCAAGCAGATATCGCTCACTCAAGGACTAAAGTAGGTAAGTAGTAAGCATGTGTGTACACTAATGTAGGGATAGTTATCTCCGAAAGGTCAAGCCGAAGGCACAGAACTGAAATAAAATAATACGCATCGATTTGACCCATAAGGGTCACCAAAAAGGTTATTTAATAGCCTTTGAGGATATAAATCCTCAAAGGCTATTAAATAACCTTTTTGGTCATTTGAGGTTTAAATTCACACGTGCCAAAAGATATTGACTCATTATACCTAAGTGTCTCCTACCTTTTTACTGTCTCAATCTTATTTATTTATTTTATTTTATTTCTTCGTTTCTTGTCTGCTTGGCGTCCGTACGCCACTGCACGGATCCAGCAGAATATCAGCGCCATGTACATTTGCCTGGCACATGCTGAGCTGGACTCCCATTTGGTGCAGCCTTGAGACGCACACCGCACACTATCATTCATCGTTCATTGTTTTAAATCACTTTTGATTTTGTATTGTGTGTTTGTCTGTGTCTTTTGTGTGTACTAAATAAATGTTTTATCTATCTATCTATCTAAAAAGAAAGAGACTTGCTCAAGTATAGATGCAAAAATAGTTTCAGATTTTTTATGAATTTTTACGATACAATTCATTACAAATTGCAACTACAGGTTTTGTCTTGTCTTTATCTTTAACTTCAGAAACTTCATAAAGATGCCAATCTACAAATAAGCTATCTTTTATCAAGAAAATACGTTGATCAGATATTGCCCTTGCGTCAAACTACCTAAAGAAATTTTCCTCACCCTGATATAAATCAGCAAGTAAACTCGACTCTCGTGATATTTTGATGCATCGCCCCAACTGACGCATTAAACTCACAATTGTACGTCAATTTATGCAAATTGCTTATAGATGAAGATAGCTTATCTTAGCTAGTTGTTCACACGTCAGTGATGAAGCGATCTGCAGAATGAGTCATAAGTGCCTACTACATTCGCCACACCTACACTATTTGCTTACGACGTGCATAATGCTTAAAGAATTTCAAGAAGCCATGTGTGTGGGATTTCTTGATGGTGTATTGGTGTAACATACAAAAAAGGTAGATTATAGTATGTAGGACTATCATTATAAATGCCGTTTTTTTAGTTTAGGTATATTTATCTATTGAATATGATTTGCGCGTACTCGACAGCAAATATTTTTTTGATTTTTTTTTCTGCTTCTACTACAATATGGCGGTTTTGGCTTTGGATAAGGATTCCCAAATAAAGACGCTATACATATATTATTATCACTAGCTTATTCTGACAAAAAAAAATATAATATTTTTATTAGATTAACCCACAACACGACCATCTCTCAGATCTTCCTACTTTCTTTCCACTTCTGTCTGTCTAGAGCTCTTGAGGTCCAGTGCTTTTCAAGGAGTCCAGCTCATCCCGCCATCTCCTAGGTTTACCAAGATATGCTTGCCAGGTAGAGTAACACATTAGCTAGTGCATGTATTGAAAAAAAAAAAAAAAAATTTTTCTTTTTTTTTTATTGTAAAAAAAAATTAAAAAGGTTAACAAAATATACAAAAGATGGAAGGAAATAAACGTAAAACAAGTACAGAAGTTGAAACTACAAGATTTTTATTCAACGACAAATTGAAAGAAAATAGTGGTTATTTTCTTTGGAGGTCAGTGTAAGATTTATGACTTTCACGACTGTTGTTCTGCGTATGTACGCGCAGATTTTAGGGGCGTGTGTACTCTGACGTCGATCAATTTAAGTATCTGCCTCTATTTTGGGACATCAATAAAATCTTTTTGTTTTTAAGAAAATTCTGAAAAACAAAGTGATTAAAACAACCACATCCATTGAGTTTCAAAAGCTCAGTTCTGAAAACAGCGAAGCCAAAAAAATGTATAATTTTTTAACTGTGAGTTTTGGATTTCATTTTTCCTGATTGTGTAGTCGAGAAGTTCCCAGAATGGCCATAAAACAAAAATAACTTTGATATTGGTATACGGTGGAAATAGCAAATTACGTCATAATAGGTTAATTACAGATTATTGTTTGTGTGAATAGCGACATCGTACGTTTTGAAATGACATTTTTAGGCTACAAACTTTTTTTTAAAATGCTTTCAGACTGAAAATCAGCGTCAGATATAACACCTGTGTTCTTATCTGCCATTATACTGAGGTCTTTTTAGCATTAAAATCTTTGTGTTTGTTCTGTGTACTTTACAGTTTTAAGGTGTATTTATCCTACTAATATTATAAACGCGAAAGTTTGTGAGGATGAACGGATGGATGGATGTTTGTTACTCTTTCGCGTAAAAACTACTGAATGGATTTTAATTCAATTTGGTATAGAGTCTGCCACCCTGGATTAACACATAGGCTAGTTTTTTATCCCTGTATTCCCACGGGGACGGGACCTACGCGGGTGAAACCGCGGAACGTCTGCTAGTTTCGTTAAAATTCCAATAACAACCGCCTGCCAGTCCTTCTCTGTACATTAGTGTGCTTGAAGTATTTAATAAATAAATAAAATTTTCCTTTTCTTTCTTTTGAAAAATATGATGATGTAAGCAGACATTTTTAAAGCACTTTTCAAAATGGTTTAGACAACACAATATTTCGTCTGTATTCCGAACGAAGAGTTAGGCACAGGTATATCCTATCCTATACCTTTGGTACATCCGCATGTCACTAGGTTTGTTAAAGTCTCATATCAAAGATTTTTAACACATGAATTGTAGAAGGAAAAGTATTTCATACTAGTTTAATTTATATGTGTAATAATAATGTCCTCTACAGTTGAAGTGACCTTTCGAAATAATTATAATATGTAGGTATACGTTTCTATGACAGCCCTGAAATTTCGACGACGTAACACGATCATCGACATTAATACTTGACATTGCAGCCAGAAACAGATTTAATTATATTAAACTAACGTTTGTATAAAAATATTTCGTTACGAAGTTCTATTTATGTTACCTTACACACGTGAGTTTTAAGTGTGTGTATAAGTTCAAGAATCGAATAGGAAATGGCAAAAACCACGTTGCTTCACTCTAGGAATTTCTCCTTTAGCGTGAGTGCGTTTACAAACGTTTAAACTCACATACACAAACGGCCAGATCAGGAGCAATTCCCTGTAGGGATATTCTGTAAAATAACTTTGCCGTTTATTCGATCAAAATCAGTTTGGTAGTTCGTCTAACGTAAGAAGCAAATTATAAGTAGATTGCTAAAGATCGCACTATCTTATTGAGAAAACCTGTAAAGATCATTGCTAATCAACAATATATTTTTTTGACAATCTTTAACCGACTTCAAAAAAGAAGGAGGTTCTATGTTCGTGTGTACGTATTTTTTTTGTTTTATGTATGTTACCTGATTTCTCCCCCATTTGTAGACCGATTCTCAAATTTTTTTTTTATTTGAAAGAGTATACTCCTGAGGTGGTCCCATTTTAATTTGGTGAAGATCTGGTGCTGATCTTCGGAGATATTTAACGGAACTCTTCAAAAGTAGACGGCAAATTTGTCGTGATTGCTGGAATCGCTTGGATGTTTATTGTTTATACAACATCATTACGTATCATCACGCCTGAGGGGTATACAATATACCTAGATTTCGACAGGTAGGTATGTTAATTTTCATTTAATAGGGATAAGTGGATAACCTATTATCATGACATGTATTGTTAACAATTAACAATATAAAACAAATTTAAGGCAAATATTTGTATGGGAACCACTAAAATGGAAAAATAAAAAACTTTTTTGCAAAAAATTAAACCGACTTAAAAAAAAACACTAAACGGTGTAAAATAACTCTAAATTAGGAAGTCTGTGGCTTTGGTGATTTTGTCTTATTCATGATGGGCCACCGACTTCCGAATTTAGAGTTATTTTACACCGTTTAGTGTTTTTTTTTAAGTCGGTTTAATTTTTTGCAAAAAAGTTTTTTGTTCTGTCTTCTTACATGTTGTTTAGTAAAACTACCAACAAAAGATTAAAGTTCCGTTTTTATTTCAAAATCCTTTGTTTTACCACCAAATCGAAATCAAACCAGCCCGTGGAACCGTCCCACGCAAAAAGTGTCTCTTGTAAACTAGTTCCTGTCGTGGCTTGGGTAAAAGCCGCGCTTTCGCCATTATTTACGATCGTAATAACAGACTAGTAACCATAAACCACCGCCATAATTAAAGAGTCCTGACTTGTGACGTCAACAGCCAATAATGGTGAGTGAATATAAATAGCATGTGACGTCACAAAATGGAAAGGGAGTTTTCACGTTTTGTATTCTTCGGTGTAAAGAAATACTTAGGCATTTTTTTTGCGGGTTCCAAATAATGTGGCATGTCGTCATTATTTTTAAGTTTACGTTTACGTTTAAAGTTATAAAAATGGCTAAAGGACATTACAAACTGAAAATGTGAATAATGTGGCATCCCTAAAGTGTCAACACATTTTTTTCTCAAAATCTCAGTAATTACGTGTGTATTGAAAGTTGAACTTATTTTGCTGCGGATTTTGTTCCGCCACTTCTTCTTCCCAGTAAAACACTAGTAAGTGGTGAAGGGCGGGCATTTTGGGGGACTGTCTTATGTAATTTCTGACGTTCAAAAAGTGCTGATCCTAAACTTTAACTTGAAAAAAGGACTTAAGATATTGATTTATCTAATAAAAAAAAAATCTATCGACAAAAACAAATCAATAAAATAGCATTTTTTATTTTATTGATTTGTTTTTGTCGATAGATTTTTTTTTTAAGTTGCCTTTTCTACAGAATAATAAATGTTCGAACGCCTTTAAATATTTTAGCCTACTACAGCATAATGTACTTCGAAGGCTGAGTATTCATGAAAATATGCTGCAAAGATTTGTTGCCAACAATAGAGTGAACCAATTTTTCCGGCAAATCATCTAAAAAGGTTTTTAAAAGGTTTTTGAGAAACAGGAAGTTGGAAACAATATCTATGGTTTGCATAGCTTTATGTAGGGATTTAATAACGAGTAAAAAAAGTGTTTAACACACCCTAACAAAAGTAATTAAGCCCTATTTTGTTATATGTATAACTTTTACATAGTTTGTAATGACATCTCAGAGAATTGTACATTTTGAAACGTTTTAAATAGTAATTTAGTGTCATTTGTGTTTTTTTTTCAACTGAGTTAAATTTTTAATTATATATCATTATTTTATCTTTATGCGCAACACTTTCATTTAAATATTAGATTTATAGAGAAGTTCGAAGAAGCTAAAAAGGACTGTAAGCTTATAAGGTGCTTAAAATAGCGAACAATATAGGCACTGATAGCTTATTTACAGCTCAAAAGTGAATTAAACCCTTTTGTTTATCAGGAGTTCGTACCCGACGTCTACCAACCTGCACAGGACCCACTCCTTCTCACAGAGAAGAGGTCTCTTGAGTCCCAGCAGTGGAAACATTTAAAGATGATTATGATGTGGGTGAAAAATGGCTATTTGTTATTATCTTTTTTTTTTATCTTTAGATAGTCACATCGCTCGGCAATCATAAAGCATTCGGTGCCGAATGCAGTTTATATTATGCAAATGAGATCGGTTGGTGAACATCGCCCACGGCTCACGGGACATTGTTTGGCAATGACTGCAATACAATGGCGGGAGAAAGTGGCACATATGTTGCGAGATTGTTTAGTTATTATTTACTAGACTGTACTGCTTTATTGGTAGTAAGCACTGCTGTTGAGCATGAAGACCTGGATGACACTCAATTTAAGATTTGTCAGTAACAGCCCGGAGCCTGGTTTTGTTAGGTTCCAGTTGATGGCAACAAACTCCCCTACTACAAATATGAGCCCTCCGTAGTCCGTACCTCGATAAAGACATTTAGCTATCGGCACCGGCTGTCATTTCTACAGTAAATCTGGAAATGAAAGTCTGGCAGCCAATTTAACCAAGGTTAACATAATACCACAGTATAAATATTAATACAGTAGGACGACGCCTTTGATCTCTGGAAAAATGTTATTATTATTATTATTAAATCGGCTTTTCCAGAGCATACAATTACGAATAAACAGCTCTCTAAATGAGATCGATGCTTTATAATACCGATAACTTTACAGAATGTAATTTGTCAATGTTGCTTTCAAACTGTCAGTGTATACGAATGATAGATCGTATTACAGTTTATGCAGATGTGATTGCTAAGTGGTTAACATCGAGGCTTTCAGAGTTTCGCCCACGGGACATTGTTTGACATTTCAAAATGGCGTTAAGTAGAAAGTGACCCATATTTTGTGCTAAGTTTAGAAAGATTATTTGTTCTGTTGAGTGTAATATCATTCTAAACTGCATCTCGAATTTTGCTGGCTTAAAGATATCAGGCCGGTTGCATTTTAGGCGCGTTTTCGTACGAATTTGATTTGTGCATAAACGTACGATCACGTGCGTACAATTCCGACGTTCAATACTCAAAACTTTTATTGCTTTTGTATTGTATTCTCAGGTGGTAAGTTTGTCAATTTAATTATTATGGACATTCCAAGAAATGCACGAACACTGCAAGTATACGTGCGGCTAACTTGTTAGGATTTTTGAAGTACTTTCGTGCATTGAAAACGAAGTCATCGGGACACTGCATATGTGGTCTTAATGGGAGTTTTTATACCCATTCGTTAACGTTAGCGAAAACTTTAATTTGTATTAAAGCTGAATATGCGCTGTCTAGTAACAATAACCAAGAAGCGAAACCGAAACCAGTTCCGAGTTGAGCTCACGATTACTGACAAAGGCTTGCACTGACTGATCTGGTCCCCTCAAATCTGTGTGGTTCTTTCCTCAAAAGACCATCTCAGACACTAACCTGCATGGTTCTTACATGATTTGACCAAGATAATGTCTGGACTTTAAAAGAGACTATGACCTCTGAGTTTCTTTCGGTGTTTCTTCTCAGAGTAGTCAGTTAGTGAAACTCCGATTTCATCTACCAGTTAAAAAATGACGTGTAAAAGTGTTTGTGAAAACCTATTTGCAAAATAAACATCATTTATCATTTATCAATAATCGTAAAGACAATAATTTCATGTAAAACTTAAACGTAAGTTAAAGATAACGCAATTGAATAAGTATTGAAACTCGCATTAGCTTATTGGACATAAATATACATTATTCCGTTTGCGAGTAGGTATTATGCAACTGACCTATAAGAAGAACATCACCTATTAGGTCTGAGTATGTCGTGATAAGGTGTTTCCTTCCGGCGATTCCATTTTGCCTTATTAGTTGTTATACTTAATACTTTTGAAATAGGTAAATAACTAAATACCTTTTTTTATACAAGGCGAATTAATCGTAAATAGAAATACAACAAGCATAATAAACATTACATTTACATTCATAAAATAAAATAAATAAATTACGAATGATCTTGTAAGAATCAAACAGGCATTTACTAATTGCCCATAAAACTCTTTATGCCTCATTAGAATTTAAATGAACTTCCTTATAATGACTATAAAATCGACTAGCAATATTATTTCACGCACTGTTGGAAATTGATCAGTTTGTTGTACGCTCAAATATTTTATCGTCGTCTTACGCAAATGGTAACTAAACCTAAATAACTTAAAAAAGCTAATATTGCGCTTAATATTAAATTCATCCGCATCGCTGTCAGCTGGTAAAGTGCACATAAGACTGGCGGCGTTGCCACGTTGAATGGCTGAAGTAGAGGCCAGCCATTGGGTCAAAAAAAGCGTCAACTAAACGTTTTGAGATGTCTCTCAAAAGAAGACGAGGATTCTTACCCCACGGCCCAACAGTTTTTTATTGACAATACAAGCAAAAGAATAAAAATAACATCAGTTGATTGAACCCCAAGTTATTAGAGGGTGTAAGTGACATCGACGCATATCCGGATTCCGGATACCAGTAGGTACAGACGCCATGCGCCAGCACATCAAGTTACCCCAATGTGCCAAATTTTCCCAATTAAATATGAACCTTATTCTGTTTGACATAAAAGCTTTGCAACCCAGTTTTTGTACTGCTTGCTCATGTTTTGGCAAATAAACTATCTTTATCTTTACTACTGACATAATAATTGGTGCTAGAAAGACATAGACACTAGTACTGTTTACACTAGGTAGACATGGCATTTACACCGTAATTGGATATATTTCTCTGTCCAAGGGAGTGGCTTTGATGCACGCTCACTGAGGGCTTTTCCTTTATAATTGACGTAGTGAATTATTACCTGTTTCCGTTGTTACAGCGTATTCTATATCCTATTTATTTTTGTTTGCAAGTCGTTATGCAACGCCCGCGGCACCGGCGGATGTAATCGGCAGAAAGTAATCCAAGTTTATTGCTTTATCTACTTTTATTGTTGTTATTTGTCTTCGTCTGTCAGTTAGATTAACAACAAGGGTTTAAAGTCCACCAGGCCAGTATTCCGCGTAGGGCTAGGAACGGGTGTACCAGTAGTACACCCACAAGTTATGTTAATCATAATAATATTATCTAAATACACTTATTTAACATTACAAAAAGCTGCCATTTTGAACACTTGCCGTATAGTAAGAAAATTTCTACAACTGGACCTAGACAACAATTTCAACGCAGTACAGAGCACTTTGCCTCCCTAGTTAAATAACTTGGATCTCACCTTGGTTTACACCCGTGAGATTCAAAAATACCAGGTACCTATAGCTAGGTACCTGAGAAAGTAAACATTGAAAACCAAAATAATAATAATAAGCCTTTTATTCTGACCAGTTGTACAATTAAGGTTTTGTTTACACTACTACACTTTTTTCATACTTTACACAATTATAATAGTTCACGTATTTGGTGCTTCTTTACTTTCTGTAAGTCCGTTTGCCAGTTGGCAAAGGCCTCCTCCAACCTATGCCATTCTGACCTCTCTCCGGCTACTCTACTCCACGTTATGCCTGCAACCTGCCTGATATCATCGTCCCATTTTTTTTGTGGCCTTCCCCTTCTACTTTTACCTTCTCTTGGGTACCATTGTGTAAGTTTTTTACTCTATTTATTCTTTCCTCTGATCATGTGTCCTGACCATTTCCATTTTAGCCGTTTTATTTTCAAAGTTTTGTTTTCGTCTTGTACCTTGGTCTTGTACCTTGGTCTTGTTTCTAATCATAATGCTTCTTAATCTATCCTCCAACAACACAAGTTATGTTAGTTAATGTAAATTGTCATGCTAACCGAGCATAATTCCAGACTCCTGGATGCTACAGTGTAATGGATTAACCGAATAACACTTCGACCGAAACAGGTGTCGGACCCAGGACCTTAGTCTCAGTACAACGGGGCAGTTTGAAGATAAGTAAAAGTATAACGCTGATGCCATTGCACTCAAGGTCAGGAGCGTGGTACTCGCAAAGTTACCAGTGCCTGCTTATCAGTATTGTGCTCAGATCGAAATCCTGACGTGAATCTAAAGAAAATTAGAAAGAATTCAAAATTTTACATAGGTATGGTATTTGTCTCTTTTTATTTATTATTTATTTGCACAACCATATTTATGTATATAGGTGATACTAATTTTTGCATACATGTGAACCTAAGCCGATGGAAAAAAGTTATTATTTTCGATAAAAGATTTCGCGTTATGTTTGCATTAACTTTTGTGGCTCTTGATGCGTGAACGGAAACGAAAGAGGTTTATGGAAGGATCATCATCGTAGCAGGTGGAAAGTCATTAGTTTCTGAATAACTTAAACTCTTTATTATTCAATAAACGAAAGTTGTCATTTTTGATGGCGACTTCTTCAAAGTCATCGAATTATAGTCAACAGATGCCAAAACCAACAAAGCTGTCTTCATCAAAACAAACCAATATGAGCACATACCTGTATCTCTCTTCACACGTGCTACAGTACGTGCTTTCACAAGCACGTACTTATAGCATATGTATATATTTCAACATAACAGACACTTCAGCAAATGGTGCTATAGGTACCTCATTGATTGTTTTTCACAATGTCATTACTGTAACCAGTATAAACTGGGTGCACGTTCTTTTGAATCTCTTTTCTATGCCAGCAGGCCTACCGTCAACTTTTAGTTAGCCATTCAATTCCGACGCAAACCAGTTTAGGTTCCTAAACTGATTCGCTAATATTCACACCATGAAGTGCCTATAACTGAGTGGTGTTTGATTCGCTCATGGAGGAATGAAAGAACGAAATTTGTCGGTGGTCCGCGGTGTGAGAAAGAGATGACGCTAGACAATTGTTGCATAAGTTTGTCTCTTTTACTCCAACCTATGCGTTGCGTTCCGAAACCTAGTAGTTATGATAATAGCGGTTTTATTTGTGTATAAAATTTCAACAAATGTATTTTAAAATTGCGCTTATGAGTCAAATTATATACCATTAAGCCCAATTTTACTACTCATTAATGTAATAGTAATTTAAATAATTCTTTAAAATAAAAATTAAAGGTTTGCGTAGTGTCGTCGTAAAAGTAAAATGATTATGACGAGTTTAGAACGCAACACACGCGTTTTGAAATCTATACAAACTTTTTTGATAGAACCCAAGGAGTTCTTATTAGGTAGGTAGTATTCAAAAGAGTTTTTAGTTTTTAACGTTTAACTTGGATAAAGTAATAAGTAATACGAATAATGGCGTACATTTTAAATTGTTACGTAAGAAACACATATTTAACTGAAATACCTTGAATTTGGTACGTATATTTCCACATTTTTTCAAAGTTTATAACAAAACGATTCAGTTTACGCCACGAAACTAGAAACTTTTTTTGGATCGCTATTTTTGACACTATGCGAACCAATTTAGGTTCAAATGTCACCTCATGGTACGAAAAATGAACGAACTAAAACAGCTTGCGATTCAAGTGCCGACTTGATTTGGCGTCAACCTAAACCGAATCGTTTTAATGACGTCTTAGTATGAAATTGCAAAGCAGTTCATTTTAGGTCGTCAATTGAATCGTAATAATAGTTCATAGTAAGCCTCCAGGCCAGGTAAACCGCTCCACTGGTGTGTGGCCTACTATCTGAGTACTTCTTTGTAGTAAACGCAAGAATATCAAAGGGCTAATTCCTGTATTGCCAAGGATCAACTCGTATTAGAGGAAACTTAGATTACAATATCGTTCACTTTGTAATCTGAGTCTATCAAATAACCTCTAAACTACCATAATGTTTACACATGTATAGTATATTAAGTTTTTGACATTGATTGTCGCTGTGATGTGATGACTTTTATGATATTTCTAAACGTACGAGAATTTGAACGTACGAGAATTGGAATTCCATGATAATAGTGCGAGTTTTTTTTATTCCCAGTCGAACACTTTAATGTGAACTTCAATATTTGTGGAAATTGAAGAAATTATTCTGATGATAATAATAGAAAAAACTATTTTCATACAATAGCCAAGGTAATGTTTAAACACAGTTTTTAAACACGCTGTACGCTCTTTGGTGCATTGATATTACCTGATTTATTCCATGGGGGTAGGCAGAAACTACAAAACACCGATTACGTTCATAATGCACACCGATGCCGCCGCGCAGGTTGCGAGTACCTACTACGCACCTGACCTTTCTGAAGAACACTACCAATAAAGTCAGTGTGGGTCCTTTTAGGGCGTCTCCTCCCTAGCTGACGTTTACACTGACATCTGTCATAAAGTAAAAATAGTTTTTCAACGTGACCACATCAATGACAGTTATTTGGTCATTTCTTTTCACACTGTTTACAATTATTTAATACGCTTCTACGAACATCAGTGCAATAAAATGAATTTGTTGATACAATGTTGAGTTCATAAAGAATATCTAAAAATAGAGATCCATATTTCGCAGTTTCAACGTTAGTTCATTGAATCATTTACATGGCTACAATGCTTTTGTTTACGATCAGGATATTATTTTGATTGCTATGTCCGGAGTTTACAATGTACATCTTGGCGGAGAATGTTTGCAATGTAATGCAGTATTCGTAAAATATTGACGTGGATCTGCAAATAATACTTTGGCATGATTTCCTTTAAAGGGTCATTAATTTATATGAAAACTGAAAACTAAAAAGGGCCTAGAATTGAACCTTGCAGAACTCCCAATTTGGTAATTGAAATCCAGGAGATCGTTTGCCGTCAACGCTGCAACGTCTATACTTTAAGAACATTATTGTATATTTCTGGATGTATTACAACGACAGTAACTGAGTCAAAAGCAGAAGTCAAAGCTACTGCTTTTTCCGGAATACAAGACCTTAGAAGCATAAGACACATTAACATCCTTTTGAAAGACAAGACATTCCAAATAATAAACTATTTACGAATTCCAGTACGACACGAACAAATCGTATGGAAGCCATCTTGAATTAGATTGACAGGTGTGCATGACGTCATCAACGTCGTCAAACGGAGTCAGAGACTTCCCTGCTTCAATATAGTAAACAATGGTTTCGATTATTATAAAAGGAGAGAAGAGTTTGTGCAAGAAATATACAGTAGTGTTAATGAAGTGATGAGTAATCATTCCTTTGAAGATTTTTTTGGATGGTCCTTCCTCTTGAAGAACATAATTATAAACAGTTAGTTTCACGTATTTTGAAGGCTTGAGAAACTGAATTCTAGTGCCTAAAATCCTGGTTGAATCTTTTGTAGTATGTCGGCCGTTTTGATTATTTCAACGAATTAGTAAGTGAGAGGACGTGAATCTTGATGCATTATCCCATAGGGGTGGGCAGAAACTACGGAGCGCCACCTGCTACGATTCTAACACACTTCTTTTGCTTCGCTTGCGTGTATGAAAAGCCTATTGCCATCAATTTTGCACAGAGACAGATTCTGAGCTGCCGCTGCAATGAGACATCCCAAATGTAAAAACCCAATAATACTTTCGCCCGACCCGACAATCAAAACCAGGACCTCGTGCTCAGCACTCAGCTCTTGCACCCATTAGGCCAACAAAACAGTACAAACTAAAACAAGATAATATATGGTAATTGAAACCTGGTGAATGTCTTATCCAGGTAAATGTACCTACCTACTGCACGTGAAGAACCTTGATGTGACAGTGTCAAGGCGAAGACTTGATTGCAAGTAGTAAATACATGTGAATATGGCATTGCAAGTAACAAGGTAATACTATGTATGTATGTCATTATGTCATGTGATTTACCTGATAGGTAATTTCTTGATTGAAATATGTCTTGAAACTAGCCAATGTTTCTTGGTAGCCGTATAACCTTTAGGTGCATACACTAATACTAGGTAATCATGATTACATCCTACTAATTCCAACTAATATTATAAACGCGAAAGTTTGTAAGGATGTTTGTTACTCTTTCACGTAAAAACTGGTGAATTAATTTGAATAAAATTTGGTATAGATTAAGCTGACACCCTGGATTAACAAATAGGCTACTTTTTATCTCTGTATTCCCACGAAAACGGGACCTACGCGGGTGAAACCGCGGGACGTCTGCTAGTATTATTATAAAACAAAGTCCTACACCGCCTTTCGTCTGTCAGTTTCCGATAAACTCAAAAACTACTGCTCCGATGTTTATGCCGTTTTCGCCAATAGATAGAGTGGTTCTCGAGGAAGGTTTAAGTATTATAATTTGTCAAGTTTTTGTGTACTTTGGCTAAAATTAATTGGAGGTGTCGGAAAAAGGAAAGATTTAGGATTGGTTTTGTTTATTTGGGTTTAACTCAAAAACTACTGAACCGATTCTATAAATTCTTTCACCAATTGAAAGCTATATTCTAAAACTACGAGGGTTAAAGTAATTCACGCGGACGAAGTCGCAAGTCGTATTATAATGACTTGGTTTTAAAGTCGGGCCTTCTAAAGAAAGAACCATTGTAGCTATGAGTGTTACCAGATGGCAAGCAAGCACAACATGCGTCAGCCATTATCTTGCAGCTTAAAACAATTTTGGGAGCTCAACAGTGTTCTTACGTTGTCACTTGTTAATGGCCATATAAAGGCTCGCATAATATTATATGGGACTGAAACAGTACTACGAAATGTAGGTGTATCATAATAATATGTACTTACACCAGAGTCTGATCACTGACCGTATTGAAGATGATGATATGGCTAAAATAGCTGGAAAATCCTGGACTAGACTGGCGCGTGAGAGAGAAGATTGGAAGGGGTTGGAGGAGATCTTTGCCAAAGGGCACACGGAATAAAAATAAAACTATATATAGGAACAAATAAAGGTATAAAACAAATTATGTAAACGTCTGAAAGGGGCTATAAATAAATAAAATAAATACCAGAGTCTAAGCTTCGGGGGAACACAGGCGTAATGTTACGTTATCTATGGAAATGACGTGTCAAAATGGCAGTCAGTCGAAAAGGTACGAGCCTGCACCGCAATTCATATTTTAAACCTCGCTAAATAAACTGTGCTAGAATAAATACAAACGACTTCATAAAAAAACATTAACAGACCTGTAAAATAAATCTAGTCTAGGGTTTGTAAGCGCTACTGCTGAGCTTGAGGACCCAGGTCCCCGGGTCGGGCAAAGCGTTGTTGAGTTTTTTCATCTAGATTATCTCAGTGTCAGCCCCCTATTGCATGGGATTAAAAAAATTAAATGGCGAAATGTGTGTGTACTTCTAGTTGACCTCTACCTACCATTCGGAGATAAGAAGCGTGATGGTAGGTACTCGTATGTATGTATTATATTATGAAGTTATAAATATACATTTTAATTGAGAACCTTCTCCTTTTTTGTAAGTCGGTTGACAAAACAGGTAGTACTTAATTAGCAGAAATCTTTTGGAGTTTTTTAAGGACTCACTCTCATTTTTCCTACCCGGATGTATACACGTTACTTCCGAATTGTATCAAAAAATATATCAGCAACCTTTGTTAAAAATAGCGAAGTAGTCTTAATTTAAGGTCGAACGATCACTTTATTTATCAGGGAAAGTTTGATAGACAAAGTTCAAGAACTTTCAATGTATGCATACAAACGTATACTCTAAAGTTATATCTTCAAGATGAGGTATTTGGTTTTGATGGTATGAGCTAAGTTTTACAATTTTGAGATAAGCTTTGTTCAGAAAGTGGATATATTGGAATGAGTGGGATGGATTTTAGTCACAGTTAAAATGTGTTCGTCAGCTTTAAGGTCTGTTTATGTTTACTCCTTTTGCAAAAGATTCTTCTTTACTGTTTTTCCGACTCTTCTTCTTATTTTCTTGAGTAATAAACCTAGTGACAGAGTTTAAGGGCATTTTGAATTGGCTTCACATGACTTTGAGAATGAATATCTCTCAGCCACGGCGGTTTCCTCATGATGTTTTTCTTCACCGTTATCAAAGTTTGTGATATGTATCCGAAAAATCAGGGGTCCGAACTCGAGATCTAAGACTTGGCAGTTCACCGGTCATACACACCACTAAGGTATGAGGTATGACTAGTGTTCGACTCTTAAATTATCATAATTATTATATCATTAATTTAAAACTTGGTTGTTAATAAGAAATGTGACACTGACATAGAAAAAAAAACATATTTGATTTGTATTTAGTGTCTAGTTTCTATTATCGGTTTTTAGTTAAGTTAACTTTAAACACATTTGCGTTTGAATTTAATTTTGGCATTGGGGAAATGGTCGAGATCTATGTTGCTTGATGTATAGTTAATTAGGAGTTTTTTCCGATACCCACGCGTACTAAGCCGCGGGCACAGCTAGCTATGTAGTTTAAAATAACCTTGTATTGTCCGTATAAATCATCACATTTTGTTTAGGAAACACTTAAAAGATCAACAGCTTCTAACATCCGCATACTTTAGCTTGTATAAGAGACTAAACTAATTAAGGTATTTGCCCTTGAAAGGGATCACGCATACTGCGTTGTTTAAAACATAAGTGACCTTCACAGTTACGGTGTTCAGTATATGCAGTGAACCGTTCTTTATTACCCAACTACGGCGAAGTAAAGAGGAGGGTTATGATTTAGACCGGTATTTATATGTGTACACCTGTTCCTGCATAACTTTTAAACTACTTATCATCATTTGACAAATGCGGTATCGTTAGAAGAGGTTCAATTGTCTGCTGGTTGTAAAGTCAAAGTCAAATAATTAAGCTATTGCATAGCTTCTATCGCGGGCCTTGAGCGCGGGGACCGAATCCAGAAATTCCGTAACGAAAAAACCTCACGCTCCCCACTCCGACGGGGAAGGAGGTGTGGCTTTAAGGCCGTGCATCGTCTAACGTCGTTTCAGTTGGGCAGTCTTCGACCTAACACAGGCATAGTGGTGATTGTGGGGAGGGTAAGGGGAGGGGAGGGGGAGGGAAGGGGGAAGGGAAGGGGAGGGGGCGGGAAGGGGAGTGGGAGGACAGAGAGAGGGGGTGGATAGGGAGGGGAAGGAGAATGGGAAGGATAAGGTGAGAGGGGAGCGGAAAGGGGGAGGGGAAGAGGCAGGGAACAGGAGGGGAAGGGAAGGGAAAGTGAGGGAGGGGTGAGGGAAGGGGAGGGAGCGGTGAGGGGAGGGGTGTGGGAGGTGTGGGGGAGGGGAGGAATGGGGAGGGGGAGAGGAGAGAAGTTGATAAAAATGCTATGCAATAGCTTTACCGTGGCAGTCTCCGAGTGCCACACGTCATTTTTTTTTATTTCAATTAGACTCAACAGGCACCTTTGAACGTCAGACTTACACATTAAATAAATTAAGAGAATGAAAGAGAAGAATGAGCAAGAAACTGCATATTTATCGCCTATGACCCTCTAGACTAGACGACACAAAGTCTTAAACTAAAAAAAGTACAATTACGGCGAGAGACTTAAGGTTCTGTGATCCCTTGTCTCAGTAACGCTATCTAGCATAATATAGCGTATTAAACTAGGCTAATCGACTTTTGTCAACTAGGACACAATTATCGGATGAAATTTTTGTTCCAGTTTCCTGTCTATAGTTAGTATTGAAAGTTTTTGTTGACAGGTTTATAGTACCGTGAGAGTTTCGCCTCAGTGTGGCCGGAGCTTAAATCAGACAAACGTTCACGTAACACTAAATGGTTATAAATTATGATCGCCACAGTTAGAAGCAATCAATTTACATAATAATAAACGGCAAAATGTCGGAACTCCATAATGGCGGCCCAATGATTTGATGTCGCGTAATCGAGCTAAGATTACGGTGAAAGGGAAGGCTAATACCAGTCCCTTGAGGAACTCCTGAACATTATAGGAGAAGGCAGAGAAATGTAATCAAGTACACACATCAACACTGTCTAGGGATATTTTGGATTTACTCAATTTACTCAAAATGTATTAAAAATAGCATGCAACATGTATATATTTTTATAAAGCCCATTTATCAGACTACACTCCAGAATAAAAGAAAACAACGTTTTTTTGCGTATATAATTTTTTATTCAAATAAAGAAAAAACATGAAATAATGGTAAAACTAACAACGAATGTGTTTCTCAAGAAAAAATTACAAATAAGGAAAAAATAATTTGTTTTTAACAGTTCTGTGAAAAATCAGTAGTCAGTAAAACCACCCATGACGTTAATAACGGTCCTGCAACGGCTTTTCATGTTTTGGATTAAGTTATCCAAGTCTTGCTGCGGTATATTGTCCCAGGTCCGGCTAAGATGCAAAAAAAGTTGCTCTTCCGTCGCAACGTTTGCAGGGAAATTCCTCAAAGGCCTTCTTTGGAACATGTCCCACGCGTGTTCTTTGGGGTTTAGGTCAGGCGATTGAGCGGGCCAGCCTAAGACCGATACGTCGTGCTCCTGCAACCAGCTTGTCGCCACTCTCGCTGTCTGCGGACGGGCGTTATCGTGCATGAGCGTGAATTCTTGGCCCATTTGTAGTCGATGGGGGTAGATTATTGGTACTAGCACCTCGTTACGGTATTTTTCAGCCGTCATGGTGTTTCTGATCCAAACGAGGTCTGTTCTTCCACCAACACGAATTCCCGCCCAAACCATAACTGTCCCGCCGTGGTATGAATGGAGTTCCTGAGGATGTTGCAGACGGCAATCACGACCAGGAACTCGCCAAACACGCACTCTACGTGTATCGGGATGGAAACCGAACCGGGACTCATCGGTAAACAGCACTACAGACCACTGGTTTTCTTCCCAGAGCAAATGTTCACGAGCCCACTCTAGTCTTCGTCCACGATTTCCTCGGCGTAGTGCTGGAGTACGAAGCGGTCTGCGAGCATGAAGGTTAGCTTCATGCAGCCTTCTCCTCACAGTTTGGTCACTCACAAGCAACTGGTGCTCTGACTGGAGCCTCTGAACCAACAGCATGGCCGTTTCATTTGGTTGTATTCTCGCGGCAACTTGCAAAAATCGGTCTTGTCGTTGAGTGGTTATGCGCTTCCCGCCTGGATGTCTTTCAGCCACTTCACCAGTAGCACGATAACGTGACCATAACCTTGATATCCCGTTTTGTCTTGTTCCAAACTCCTCAGCAATACTCCGTTGAGTATACCCAGCTTGGAGCATGCCTACTGTCCTTAACATTTCTTCTCTAGTTAAATGGCGCCGCTGCATGATGCACACAATAACATTAATTCGGAATTAACCGATAACTTGTTATAAAACTTAAATTGGACACAAAAAAATAGCCACAAACTACTGTAGGTAAATGAAACCTTCGGACTTCGCTACCATTATGCCGCGTAAATCTTTTGTTTTTTTATGTATTTTTTCAAATTCAAATTTAGAATCGTTCAAAAAGGCTTACAAAATAAACTTTCTTCAAAAGAATTTAAAAGTGGCCAGTATTTTTTGAGTTTAAGAACTTTATACAAAATATCCCTAGACGGTGTTGATGTGTGTAGATGGTTACTCGGGCACATATACCCACTTAAGAATAAATCAAATTTACGAAAAAACTGTATCTTCGACGAAATACGGAAGCAGAGACTAGCTGCCTCGACAAACTTCGTTTCACTTTAGAAGCAATTTATTTATGTTGTGTTAACTTCTTAGTTTTGGTTAAAGACTTGTCAAATATCAAATTGTCACCGATACTCGTAATGGACTGGGATGACATTTGTCACCTCTCATGTCACCCAAGATGGCGCTGCATTTGAAGAAATTTCTTGTTTTTAAGAAATCAAAACAGAAGATCAGTTTTTGTTCTTAAGAGACAAAAGATAGCCTATGCCCGTCTCCAGGATATGATCTATCGTTTTGCCAAATTTCATTACGTTAAGCCGTGTAGTCGTGAAAAGATGAAAAACAAACAGAGTTACTTTCTCTATAGTATTAAAAGTATGGATTGGCCAAATCTTTTTGAGCATTTTAGGGGGCGCGGCTATTGCTGTTAGATAAATGTAAGGTATGTGATATCGCCCATGAGAATCGCGAAACCTTTTACCTTATATTTTGGGTTCGGCTTCCAGTATATCAGGGTATAGCAGTATTTTACACGGAGCAACTGCTTTTCTGACCTCCACGACCTAGTAAATGGGTAACACTACACCTCTTTGTTGTCCAACTACAAATATATACACATAAAAAGAATTAAAAGAGTAAATAGTGAAAAAAAACAAAGATAATCTAAATTGCAGTTTTTACACTACCCGTGTTATATTTTTTACTGAGTTCAAAAATTCTATTTCAGAAAACAGTTAAACATCAATTGCTTTATCAATAAATATATCAGTAAACCCTGCTTCGTGGACTTTTTCCAATGGCGTAATTCTATCAAGTTATTGGATTTAAAATTGAACCATCGCAATCGAATTCAGATTGAGTTTGCTCCTGATTGCGAATACTGTATTCGAAATGTATAATTTCGTTTCAGATTTACAATATTGAGAAATTGCCTTCAGTAAAGTGATGCAAGACTCTTTATTCATTCATTTGAAATTTTCTGAAGTAACCATTAACTAAAAGGTGTCTCATAAGAAATTTAATAATTTGTTTTTACTATTTCTGGAAACTTGGACGATTAAACATAATTTACTACAGACAGATTTTTATTACACAATTCTGATTTTATGATTCATCTTTATTTATTACACAATTCATGCAACTCTGTATTTAATGGTACATTGATATTTTAATGTCAGACGTAACTGTTAAGTAAATTGTACCGCTACGGTGTATACTAGGCATTGGTTAAAGAAACTGGTCAAATTCTCGAATGGGTTTGAAATAGGTAGGACATAAAATGAGTCTATAAAATTGATCATGATTCTCGTTTTAGAATTGTCATGATGCCTTTATTCCAGGGGCCACTATTATATAACAAACTTAACAGGAAATTAAAACTATACTCTCTTTCAACCTCGTCCCTCAAGAAATCTGTAACAAGTTTTCTGATCACAAACAACTACCTGGACACAGAGCGCCTGCTTTTCTCTGATTATTACCCACCCTAAATCCTTCTACCGAGACCATAACACACACACGCACACACACACACACACACACACACACAACGCACACGCACACACACACGTAGAATAATCCAAACATTAATAATTAAATATTGTAAATTGTTAGTTGTAAATTGTTATTTGTAAACTGTTATTTTTGAATTCTTCGTTAATAACCTTATAATGTGTTAACTTTACTCTAAAAGCATCCTTAGAAACAAAACTCTTGCGCTGCTTGCAATTCTTATTGTGAAACTGTAGTATGTATGGGCCTGTGCCAATGCCCTTAATACAAGTTATTCTATAACTTAGTAAGGGTGCTGGTTGCAACACCTACCTATTATGTTAACTAGTTTAAGTCAAGTGTATAGTACAGAGTACAGCTGATTGTATTTAATGTTAACATCTTTATGTGAATAAATTATTATTATTATTATTATTATTATTCCTGTTTAGTCAGAAATATATGACTGGCTAAATGTGAGTGTAATCTTATAGTACACCTATGTATGTTAAAGTTAACAGTTGGTGGTACTAAATAGAAAGCCTATTTTTACCAACCGGGAGCAGATCTCTATTTTGTGAGGCAATTTCAGGAACAGCACTATATCGCCAGGCCCCTTACGATACTTGAAAACCGACACTTTTGTCCTAAAACCGATACAGATCATACATATTTGGGACGATTGCGTAAGTACAATATATTAGCAACAGTAGATGAAAATGTCAACTGTGTTTAGATAAAACACAATGAATGATTCCAGGCCGTCGTCGTTGATAAATCGATTAATAATCTTTTGTCTATGTTCACTATGTCAAGGTTGTGTCCTGATTTCTATATCTGATAGTGTGTGCTTTTATAGCGTAGGCCTAGGTAGCAGAGACAGCGTTAGATTTAGGGTCGCCGCACACGGGCCACCGACCACAGTCACAAACGCCGCCACGAGGAGCCAGAAGCGGCTACAAAAGAAGCTGACGCGCGCGGCAGCCACTTTTGGCCGGTGGTCGACACTTGCGGTCGGTGGTTGCTACTTTTTTTAACTCATGGATGCAGTTTCATAATGGATATTGATTACCGTAACTATCACTTTTTGAATCCCAAATCGCAGGATGAGATTGAAACTCTGATATGAATAATTCTATGAACAGGTTGACTGAGGTAAGGAAGAGAGGGACGATAATCACGCGAGTAGCGTGTGGAGGCGTTCTGTGTCGGCGTTTAGTGGCCAGTGCGGGCCACAAAAAGCGAGGGGCACAATTTGTAGCGTGTGGCGGCCACCGGCGTCAACCGTGTGCGGCGAGTCCATATAAAATTTATGAAAACTGCAGAAAATATGCCGGTGGCGTCGTTTTGTGGTTGTGGCCGGTGGCTCGTGTGCGCACCCTTACATGGAAAAGGCGTGACTGTTAAGATCAAAATAAATGAAGATAAGATTGCAATTCAGAATGATGTATATAAAAATTTTACTCGTTCTTAGTCCTCATAACAACAATGATAAATAATAACATGTTTGTCTGGTGCATATGAGTATAATTTTGCAGAGGTGATACCAGAATCACTGTGTACAAGTAAAAGCGTAGATTTAAATATTTTGCCAATATAATCAAACGTAACAAACGTTTTATTACGAAAATTACCTATAGAAGACCGATACATATGTTTTGTCTATTGCGTTTATAGAAAAATTGATTAAGAATGCGAAAGCATTTTAGATCTAGCTAACGCATTTGACACGAGTAAGCACGTTCTCTAGTTAAAGATCTCTATAAGAAACACCTAAGCAATCAATATTCGAAACAGTTGGAAGATACCTTTAAACAATAACAACTTGACAATTCATGGGAGACTTCCCGCTATTAGTAAACCGCTAGTACTGCGACTAAGTCCTTACGTCAATCCATTATGATGTCATTTGTCGCCCGTCATAACATGGCTGACATCAACACAGCACCGCGCTTTAAAATTGAAGAAACCTGGCATGAGAAACCAGAGGCGCCAACTAGTCAAAACATGGGACGTAATCAGATATAACGTATTATTCTTGAATTTATAGATGCCATAAAAACTTAGAAAATGTTGTGTAAGAATGAAAGTCACTGCATTTGAGTGCAAAATTACGCTATTACCCTGTGCTCAGTAGGGACCATTAACAAAATGTCAGAGATTGGCATCTCTGACTTTTTGAATTCTTTTGCGTATATTTAAAAAATCAGTAATGCCATATCTATTCGTCGATTATGTAGCTTTCCAATGTTAAAAGATTCTTTCAAATCGGATCACTCCTAAATAGTTCCGGAGATTACTCCTAAATACTAACAAACAACTTCTCTCTCTCAAAACTAATCGATCCAATGGTCTCATAGAATAAAACGTTCTAAATTCCTTGTCTGATGATACCAAACGCTCTCAATAATTCGTTCCTGTATTAACACAGATCTCTCTGTGATTGACCGCGGTGATCGCTGATGGCACTATTACAGCCGTGAATAAAACTTTACAACCGTTTCTATTGTAAGACATTGTTATTACTGGTGACATACTTAAATAGAGGCCAGTTGACATTAAATCAGTGACAGCATTATTAGCAATATGTTGGCGAGACGCCGGCGCCGACCTATTTGTTCTTTTTGAATAATTTGCATAGGTTCAATTGGAAGTGCATTTTTAATGACGACCTATATAATAGTCTAAATTATTTGTTTCAATTAGACCATTATATAAGGCTTAAAGAATGCCAAATAAAGATTCGAGATAAGAAAGTAATTTCATATGGAGAAATATCCTCCATACTTACTTTTCTAAACGAGGTTTATTTCAATATTCAGTATGAGATAAGTATAATATGTGTAGACGGTGGACTTAAAATAAAAACTGCTTACTAATAAACTTAACATGTCAATTAAAAACTAGAACAATACTATTATCTAAATGTAACTAATGAGTTGTAGACCGACTGATGAATATTGTTACCGAAGTAAAAAAATTTAGCCCAAGACCGGAAGTCTAACAGTGAGAACATAACGATTGTGTTTAATATAAGAACAACTATCTAAATTGTAATTTTTTTTTTGTTAGCCTGTTCTGCTCCACTCCTGGGCAAAGGCCTCTCCCACTCCTTCTACTTTTCGAGATTTCGCGCTTCATCTTTCCAGTTTTTTAGAAACTTGTCTAGTTAACCCCGCCATCTCCTTCGTGGTAATAATTAATTACTCAAAAACAGATAATAGGACCCGACCAACATTCTTCAGCTCCTGCTACTGGGGTCAATGGTGAATCTAAATCATCCACAGACCCACTCAAATGCACAGATATTAATTCGATCGAGAGGTCGTGAGTTCGATCCCCAATTCCCCACCCATGACGTGAACCCGGTCCATACACAAGCATATTAGCTTAGTTTGAGAGGTTAACAAGACAACTAGAAAAGTGCTACACATTGCTAGCAAGCTTTTTTTTCCGGTCCAGTCATTTAGGAGTTTCATGAGTCTTTGCATACACACACAGAAGAAATATATGACTTAAAGATATACCGGTGCAACGGGAAAGTGTGAATGCCAAGCATACTCAACTGTATGTGGCAAATGACGAGTCATCTTTACACTTATTTCTGTCTTTCTACAAGCTTGCGTTGGGAGATAGATGTAATATTATTTCACAGTACTATTTCCAACATGCATTCACATAATTATTAGCAGTCCGTACTCTCACTGATGATTGACAGACAGACAGACACCGTGGAAAATCGTATTAGAAAGAAAGAAGAAGAAGAAAGAAAATACATTTATTTGGGACATGCACAGAAATTTAACTGCAAAAACTAAATTTAACATATTTAATAATCAAAAGACCCGTGTGAGTCAAAAAATGCCACAGCTCTTAGCACGATGTCACGATATTTAATTTATTAACACAAGCTCTCAAGCTTAACTTGGGACTAAATGGCGTTGTGTTGAAAAGTGGTAGAATATTTATTTATTTTATTTTTATTAAACCCCAAGAGGACACCGGTATCCAAGTTGTCACTGCCTTTCTATTGTGTCTCTAATTGACACGATTGAAAGGTAAAAGAAAAACAATAAATACCGCAGCGCTGTTAGAATAACCGAAGGACATCGGACTGGTGATTAAGAGGTCCTGCTTTCGATCCCCACCCATTACACTATTGACGTGAACCCACTCCAGACACAAGTATGATTAGCTTAGTAGAGGTTAACAAGACTACTAGAAATACCCACATTGTTAGAAAGCTTTAAAAAATAAATTAAAATTAGTTTATTTAAATTACACTGAAAATCAGCACATTTTGAACGTCAAAATCATATAAGACTGTCCCCTAAAACGCCTTGACAGAGCAAAACAAACTACAAAAAACCCCTAATAATCGTGTTGCTAAACCTGCTAAAATTATAAATAAATTAAAGTGGAGACAAAACAAGAAAGTGGTTCTATCTTAATGCAATGTGGAGCAAAGAAGATACAAGGACCATTAGGCAAACAGCCTAATCTAAAGAAGCGACGAACAATTCATAGTAATGCCTGCTACGACTGGTTAAACTGGTTGTCAGACTTTCGGGCTTCTGACTACCTGTAACGACTGTCAAAGTCTACAAATGACAGCCGGGACCAACGGCTTAACGTGCTTTCCGAGGCACGGAGAAGTATTGATATGTAATGCTACAACATTGTATACCTACAAATAAAAAATAACATACACACTTCCTCATAAAATGTCATTTCCTATTGAAAAAAATATAAAGTATTTACTGCCTACATGTTTGTATTCAAAGCAGGCAGTCAATTTAAATATGTATTCATCTTAAAATGCTACTTCCTCAATACTTGTAAGGGTCATGGCAGAACATGATTTTGTATAGATGAAGACCCATGTCTCATCTTGTATTAGTGTTACGTAATTTTATTTAAAAGAAATACGTAGTTTAAAGTAAGTCTGTGTACGTAGCCAAAACCCCTTATTTCTTTGCTAAACTAAAATCTTTTTTGCAGATTTTGTTACTTTTCCATTTTTAGTTGTTCCCATACAAATATTTGCAATGAATTTATTTTATATTGTTAATAATTAACAATACATGCCATGGAACGCGCGGGAACGCGCTGGACGCGAGCCGCTTCCAACCGGTCTTATTGGAGATCTATAGGGGAGGCCTATGTCCAGCAGCGGACTTCCTATGGCTGAAATGATGATGATGATGATGATGATAACATGTCATGGTAATATGGTTATCCACTTATCCCTAATAAATGAAACTTAACATACCTAACTGTCGAAATGTAGGTATATTGTACACATCTGCGTACCCCTCAGAGCATACAGGCGTGATGATACGTCATGATGTTGTATAAACAATACACAACCAAGCGATTCCAGCAATCAAGACAGATTTGCCGTCTATTTTTGAGTTCCATTGTATATCTCCGAAGATCAGCACCAGATCTTTACAAAATTTAAAATAGGACCACCTCAGGAGTATACTCTTTCAAATAAAAAAAGAATTTTGAGAATCGATCCACAAATGGGGGAGAAATCAGGTAACATACATAAAAAAAAACGAAAATACATACCTACACACGAACATAGAACCTCCTCCTTTTTTTAAGTCGGTTAAAAATGGTTTAAGTTAGAAAATAGTCCAGCGGTAATTTGGATCGCGAGGAGAGTCAAAACCCCAAAGACATTCAAACTAACTTAAGACGGGACATCACGAACAAAATGTTTTATCCGATACTTATATCCGAGTGGACAAAAGTCTATGAGTTTAATTTAGTACGCTCCGCTGCCGCTCCAATATTGCTATATTATTCTAGATGGCGTTACTGAGAGCACAGTTTTTGTATGACATTCCTTCGCATGTCTTCTTTATAGTATCTTAAAGCTTTTAGCATAAACCTCACTGTCCCCGCTGACTAGGCCAGGCCCACCAGTCGGAGATTGAAGAAGTTTAGAAGGAACACGAAGGAGGTTTTTGATCAATAGACGTCTGACAGACAACTCCAACGGAACAGAGGACAACCATGATGATTTTCCACCTCACATCAAGAATAAATTAGGGGTAATTTGGATCATTGCTGTGAAGCGACATCTATCTCGCCACATACGAACTAATGACCGATATCCTACATCGCGGTATTAGAGTTATCTGCGCTATTTGAACGTATACTAGTTCCCGAAAACAACCGTCGGGCAGTAGTTAGCCCACCAGACACAACACCCGTCTGGTCGGAGGATCCTCCCTTTTCAATGGTGGATGAGGAACTTTACACCCTGTTCCTCATACCTCAAAACATGGTTAGTTTAGGCGAGATTCTACCGCCATCTTCAGCGTGTTCTAGATTTGTTCTGATGTTTATTTAGTACTTAGTTGTTAAAGTGGCTTAATAAGGATCTAGAACACTAGCTCTCTAGAACTAGAACACTCAAGGCAAATAGCCTTGTTTTGTTTAGCATAGATTATGAAATCATTAGCATCTATGTGTCGAGTTATGATAAGTAGGCATCACATTGAGGTTAGGTTCAGTACTTAGGTCCTGTTTAAGCTTGTGGGTAGGTCAGTTTCTGATATTGTGGAGTTACTAGTATCCTTACTAGTAACTCCACAATATCAGAAACTGACCTACCTGACCTGCCTTTTAATAAGTTTTAATCAATGAAAACAAAAATCTTGAAGAATAGAATTAAGTCTTTAAAGTAAACCATCATAAAAACTTTCAACCATAACAACGTCAAGGGCTACATAGAATGTTACAATGGGCGGCCTTATCGCTACAAGCGATCTCTCCCTGACAATTGGATGAACTTGGAGAACATCGTAAGGAAACCAGCATGTCTGAGAGATATCTTGATGAGAAGCCTAGTCAGATGCCCATGGGTGGCATAAAAACTCTGACAGGCTAGCCAGTAACCACATAAAAGAAGATAAATGATTTGAGGCTAAAATACCGCCATGAAACGACACTTATGTCAGGGGCAAGGAAACAGAAATCAAACTTGGTTATAAAGCAGTAAAAAAATATGAACTCTGTAAATAGATGACAAATGATGTTCTCTTTAATAAGTCAGACGGTGTAGAGTGATTCTCTATGGATTGTACACTATCTTTGAAGGACCTTTCCTAAGATAGTGCACTAATACCCACTGAATAGTTGGACAGATTTATTGAAAGAACAGTTGTCGCTGTGGCTGAGCGATTGACTGCTGTACTGCGTGTCTGCACGGTACAATGGCATAGCCTACAGATGCATCGGGTCTGGCTGTTCAAATGTTTGTTAACGTATTCACGATACAGGAGAAAATCTTACAGTGGGGAAACGCTTTTTGAAGTTAATGATCACGAAAGAAAACCGTAGGAACGAAGTTAATATATCGCCCTATATTATAGATACCTAACCCCTCCAGCTAAATGGAACGACGACTTGAGGAAGGTGATTGGGTTAGATACAGCCTTGGAGAGGCCTATGTCCAGCACTGGACTGCGATTAGCTGAGTTGATGGTTGGTGGAGAATGACTATAAAAACCTTTTGTATAGAAAACATTTATATATCATATCAGTCAGGTGGCAGTCTCCAGTAAGGCGGGTGTTATACGAGACGACGACGAGCGACCATGCGCCGGCGCCGACGCCCGGCGCCTCTGTGACCACGTGCGTGACCGCACGCCATGTGTTCACGTCATAATCAAGACTTATTAGGATCTGAGTTTAGGAAAATGATTGGTTAATAACCGTCGAGATCTTATTGATGGAGAATTCTCTAGAAACTGATAAACTGACTGACTGATAAAGATCAAAGTGCTTTTTCAAAAGATTTTTTGAGTCTGTTTCGTCCGATTCCCGGTTAAGGCCTAGTGTTCATTCAGGTCTTTCTGTTTGGAAGTCTTTAGTATCAGCCAGGTTCCAACCATGAGCTTAATCATAACAGCCGCTATGTGCGAGTTTCAATGGTACAGACGCCAGCACGTCAAATTTCTTTGATCGTTTTTCAACTTTTTGTCAAACATAATAAGGTTTATATTCAATTGGGAACATTTGACACATTGGGGTAACTTGATGTGCTAGCGTCTGTACATGCATGGGTTTAGCTGTTGAATCCTTTATAGGAGTAAAGATAGCCTTAACACTTTAAGTGCTAGAGATAGAGACAGCCGAAGGACATCAATAAAGCCACTGGTACAAGATGGAAGTTTCGAAATAGAAGCATCAAATTCTTCAGTCTCTGAACTAACACATATTTTGTACTGGGAAATCCTGCGTCGGAATTATAAAACATAATAAAGCTAAGGAGTTTGATTGTTTGTTTTTTTTTAATGCACTGATCTCTAAAGGTACCAACCAGTCGGATTTGTAACGACCTTTTTGTCTTTCATAGCCCAATTGTACAGGAAGTTTATACGTTTTTATTTATCACACTACAATCCTTACGAACGGAAGAAACCGCGGGGTACAGCTAGCCTTTAAGATAAGTGATATGTTATCATTTAATCTCCACATAAGATCTCTTGTATCATTTAATTCTTATTATGTACGGACTACTTAGAATATAAGAATATAATCTGAAGTACGTGTTAATTGAGTCGTAAAAGATAATTTCTATGATTCATTACCTATGTAGTTCTGAACAAGTTTGAACATGTCAAGGTTGTTTTGAGGCTTTATACAGCAGATTTCCTTGACGACATTGGAAATTACACCTTAATTCCAATGTGACAACGTGCAAATTAGAACAAACATCAATGGCTCCTCTAACGTACGCGCTTTTTAGCACTTTATGCTGTTACCAGTAAGGTAGATTGTTCAATGTCTTCCACTCTGTAACGTATTAGGGGCCCGACAAGACTCCTACATTGATAAAGGAAATCAGATCATTGAGTCAGAGGCTCGGCGCCTGCGCTCCGTATGTGGTCACGCACGTGTAAATCTGTGCTTGCGCGGGCGCCCCGCCTACAGGTGATGTTGCGATCGACATCACACCTAAACACCTTGTATAGCATCTGTTACTTTAGATAGTGTTGGTTTATGAACATCCTTGGATGGCTGAAACCGATGTGTTCGAAATGAACTGTAGGTCGATTCAGTAAAAGACTGACGACCGTCAGAGTCTGACAGTAAATAGAAGACTCCGTGAAAACTTGAGCAGGAGTACGTGTGATGGGTCCGCTAGTAAGTAATTAAAGGGTTGTTCATTATAGTGTCTGAGGTTGTTAAAATGGAAATTGGATTATAATAAACAAGAGAGTAGCAGTGGCCAAGCGGTGGCGGCCCCGACTTACGAACAGTAAGCCGTGGGTTCGAACCCAGGCAGGCGCATTACTTTGTGTTATTTATTTTATCACCACTGCTCTCAAAAACGGTGAAGGTAAACATTGTGAAGTAAACGGCATGTCCTAGAACCAAAAATTCGAAGACATGTGACATTTACCAAATCGCACTGGGCCCGCGTGGTAGATTATGGCCCATACATAAAATACGCGCTTTGACGTGGAGTTGCGGATACCAGCCCGGTATCTTTATCTTTTTTTTTATAAAAAAACAAAGCCATTCTATCGTCCATCTTTCGAAGAAGACAAGCTTGTGGCTTATTGCTAAAAAAAGCTGCATCGGTTGGTCGGTCAAAGTCAAGTTCCGAGTTGAGCTCACGGCATCTGAAAAATGCTTGCACTGACTGATCTGGTCCCCTCATATCTGTGTGGTTCTTTCCACAAAAGACCATTTCAGACACTAATCTGCATGGTTCTTACATGATCTGACCAAGATAATGTCCTTTGCGTTTCTTTCGGTGTTTCTTTTCAGATTAGTCAGATAGTGAAACCCCGACCTCGTCTAATATAGTTAAAAAATGACAAATGTAAAAGAGTTTGTATGAACCTATTTACAGAAATAAATATGATTTATGGTAAAGCTATGCTTGATGATGAGGTCGGTTCGTAAATGGATAACCATTCAATACTTATCAAGACCTCTCCGCATAACAAGCACGTTAAAGGTCCTGGCACATTATAACCGCAACTGCACAGCAGTTGCACGGCATCGCCTCGAATTTAGGCTACGGCTAGCTGCCAGTGCGCTAACTACGCATGATCGGTAACGTGCCAGCTCGCAGTCCGCACGCCACCCGCGAGGTGTAAGCTCGCCGCCTGCAGGGTGCAAGCTCGCAGCCCGCGCGCTGGCCGCAAACACAATTGTTATATGGCATTTATAATTGAAAACGCTAATGACTTGCACGTTTTCATAATGTCTAGGTTTATTACGGCGCAATGAAGTTTTGCTGGCGACTCGGAGTCGGCGTGCTGTAAGCGTGCGGTCGACGCGCTGTAAGCACATGGTCCGCTTGCTATTGGCACGCCGGCTGCGAGTCGAGTTGTGTGGTAGTGGCAAGCGCGCTGACTGCTCGCCGTTGGCTTTTTCACTTTGACATTGTGAAATATATTATACTACCCACGGTTTAAGGCTCTAAATTGAATGACAAGTCAATTGCTGGTTTGGAGCGGTGCCGGTATAATGTGCCATGACCTTAGCCGTTGGTCCTTGCTGTCATTTGTAGGTCGAAGACAGTCGTTGCCAGTCTAACTAAAGTATGTCGTGTTTCCTAGTCACAGGGTTTTGGAGGTTAGATAGGTAGTCTCCATGTAAAACACTGGTGTCCGCTTAAAACTAAAAGCCGACCCCAACATAGTTGGGAAAAGGCTACTCACGTGATTAACTATCAGAGAAGAGTTTTTTTAGAAAATTTCTTGAATGACATAACTAAATATGTTTTAGTTTCAAGTGGAAACGAGATATGTTATCGCCCATGGACGTCAGAGCAACCTGTTTTTCGCAGCTAGAAGGCAAGCTTCAAAATGCATAAAACCAGATAACTTTATGACTATGACGTCAAACTAAGAATTAATTTAGGACATCGCAAACCGGTTTAGTTTACAAAAAAACTAAAACCCTTTTTCAACAATTTGGTGCTTTATTGGCAATTAAGTATTAGTTTGTTATTATATCACCTATTAAGCTGTAAGTCTGTAGGCCTCAGTCTAGTAAAAGTCGAAGTTGTACCATTATTAATTTGGAATCGGCTATTGAGAGTTGGGACTAAGCTGGCCATGTTTGCCCTATGCTAAATGAGCTGTGGCCAAAACTAACCACCAGAACCCTGACACACCAAGAAGGCGTCGCGGCAGACCCCGATCAGAGAAGATGATGGTAAGATGAACTGGACAAACTAAACGACCAATGGCCCATTTTAGCCCTAGATCGAAAAACTGGAGGTCATGGAGATAGATCTTTGCCCGGCATTGGGATGATGCAGGCTAGCAGTATCAGTACCTTGCGAAGTTGTCGATGGTAAATCTGTTAGGGCACAAAACCTTCAAGTGCCATTGGGACGCTAATCTACCATGCCTCCTGAACTGTTTTACTTTCTATTTGTATTTGTTTAAAGTTCAATTTAATTTAGAACGATTTTAGTGGGATTTGAGAGCACGTTATAGATTTTACAAAATTCTCATACGTGTGAAAAGAAATCGTACAAGGCCCTTTACTCCTTACGTCATGCCCGTGCTGGCAATAGGCACGTGTGTTCCAACGTGGTGGCGCTGAGTTTAGCGTTACAATGAACGAGTCAATTCCAATGGCCTCCTGATCTAGCAGGGCTGGCACATGATCGGAGTTAAACCTAAACGAACCAATTAACGGGTCCAAATAATCTATATCTCAATTGTTTTGGGTTTCAGCTGGTCGATTCAGTAAAGGTTACCCCGTCAAAACTAGAGCGAAGTGAACTGTTAATGCCCTGGGTTTGAATGGAATGACAGCTCAATTTGTCTAATTACATTTTTACGTGATGATTATTACGGAATAACATTACAGGTGAAGTAGTATACAGGTGAAGTCATATCGATAGTTTGAACTCAAGGCACGCACCACTAGATTTTTGGATTAGAATGCGTATTGTTTAATTATCACTTGCATTAAAAACGGTGAAGGAAAGCAGCATGCCGAGAGATATTTTTCAACGGCATGTCAAGCCAAGTCAGAGGCCTATGGGCGGCATAAAAACTCTGGCACCAGGTTAAGCACTAACCACACGATAAGAAGAAGATGAAGTTAGGCTTAGGTAGTGTTAGGCCTGTATATTATTTAATAGCCTACAGACGCCTACAGTGGATAGTAACAGTACTAACAAACAAACTGAAGTTTTTGTTGTGTTATTTCTTACCTCTAATTTGGGACGGTAATGTGTAACAGGAAACTGGAAAGCGCGCGTTATTTGATTTGACCAATGAGAGCGCGAGGTGACGAAGAAATAGGTGGGATGGCGCCAACCCATTTTGCGTGAGCCAACCTTCCGCAAAATGGGTTACCTATATACCACGTCGTCCTGTCATTTTATTTTATAGCGGCGTCTTTCACACGAAAACACGGGCCTGTTGGTCTAGTAGTTAGTGACCCTGACTGCTATACCGGAGGTCGTGGGTTCGACTCCCACTCAGGACAAATGTTTGTGTGATCAGCACGTTCATTCGTTCTGTGTCTGGGTGTAATTTATCTATAATAAGTATATATTTAAAAATATATAAGTATGTTTATCAGCTGTTTAGTACCCATAACACAAGCTTCCCAAGCTTAACTTGGGACTGAATGGCGTTGTGTAAAAAGTTGTGCACTGTTTATTTATTATTTGTTATTTATTAAAACATGACAGACGTTACACGTCTTATGCAACTACTTTCAGGCTAGCTCGGTTTTATGATATGCACAACATTTTGGTACACCCCTACCGTAAATGATATTGATTCACTTAACACACTGCACGATACTTAAAAGTTCATGGTTGTATAAGTTTGCCAACAGCTGGTCGTGGGAGCACGTGTTACTTGATACTTAAGTAAGTAAATACTTTCAAACCGATCGTTAACTCTTGTAAATAGGTGACAGAAGTACCAACATACCGTAGGTTGAGATGTACAAACGCCAGCACATCAAGTTACCCCAATGTGTCTAATTTCTTTGATAGATTTTCAACTTTATTACAAACAGAGTAAGGTTCATATTTAATTGGGGAAATTTGAGTTTGGGGTAGATTGATGTGCTGGCGTCTGTACATTTAGTAAACTGTCATTTCGCAGTTACGTTCAATACCGTGTAATCGGGGGCAAGCCTAGTAAGTCATTGTACAGACGCCAGCCCATCAAGTTACCCCAATGTGTCAAATTTTCCCAATTGAATATGAACCTTATTCTGTTTCACATAAAGTTGAAAAACGGTCAAAGAATTTTGACACATTGGGGTAATTTGATGTGCTGGCGTCTGTACCATCAACTGAACATAAGTCTAGGCTCAGGGCTGTTACTAAACGACTCCAGATGGAAAAACCTAAAAATACTGCTCGCCAAGGTAATCGAACCAAAGATCTCAGTGTCAAAAACAAAGCAGCATATTTTTTGAAGAATTAAGTTGGCAGTACCGACACTCGCAATTGGCCAGGCATGTTAAAATCCGATTTAATAAAGGACGAGACTAAACAATAATCAAAGTTTCAAGGGCTTTGATAGCCCTGCCCCCTTTATACCTTTCGCTAAGTCACGTGGTCAAAACAAAGGGATTTGAGGCGTTCTCGATTGTAGAAAGAGAATAGATACGAATCGTTTGTAACTTGGCTAGGGGGGCTGACATGGTATAGACTGATCATTTCACGTTAGGTGAAGTTATCGCGTAAAATATACACAAAAAAAAAAACAAAACTGAGAAACTCCTCTTGTCAGCTGTTGGCACATGTATGTAAACAAGAACAGGTGTAAATAAAAGAGATAGTTGCACGACGCGAAGTTTGTGGGAGGAATGCGGTGTGTACAGAGGGGGGGACCTCCACACATAGTAAACCATAATGACATTATATAAAAAAATTACGTGGCTTAAGGCCGCTCGTAGAAGCACGTGTTTAGAAGCGTGCGCGCAGTGGATTTCACGTTTCAATGAACTAGGTACTCAATTGGAATATAGTAGGGCTTGGTTTGGTCGTAAGTCAAAGTCTACCCTTTTTCTATTGAGGCCATTAAAAAGGCGCTTTAAACGTCAAGCTTCTGAAAGGTAGTGTCGTTTGGAGATAAATGGGCAAGAAACCTCATACATGCTGTTTTAATAATAGTTTTCTTACAAAATTTAAGCTGTTAATGACGTGATTGTTTGTAATTTTATTAACTAACTACCTCTTTGTTATCCACCATTGTTTGTATTTGCATCACCCAAGGCCCCAAGGCATGTGGCTTTTAGTGATAAATGATAACTATTTATGGTTTTTACAAACACTTAAATACACGTCCACCAAGCATAAGGGCGAGACTCCACCAAAGCGGAGACGAGAGGAGATGTCTTGTAATTAACCACATGACTACATGACTTGATTCCGCCATCACCTATCTACCATCGGACAACCCGGCGTACGGCGAGTGTCCACTCTTACATCGTTGGCACTCGCACAATTCGGACAAAGCGTTTGGCTTCGTCGTTTATACCGCGTACATCGAAGGACTGGAACAACTTGCCTTCTGCTGTCTTCCCGTCCGATTATAATTTAGGTGTCTTCAAGGCTAGAGTGAATAGGCTCTTAATAAACTAGTGCGCTTCTATTGTGCTGAAGCTAAGCACTGAGCTGCCAAAATGACGCAAGCTGATTGGTTATACGACGCATATCTTCCGTCTCCACTTAGATGGAGTCTCGCCCTTAATATAGCGCTAATTAAATTATCATGATTGTGTCTTAAAATTGCCCTACTATAGTAATTAACCTTACATTATACAGGAGTCGCCTATAACATCATTACAGTACCTATAAGACCTAACTTAATAACTAAATAGCACCAATAACGGTTGTCTTGCGTGATGAAAGGACGATTAACTAAAATATTCGACGAATGTGCAGTGGAGTCGTGTAGAACTTCGTCAGTTTTCACGTTCTTTCCTTTATCAAATTAGGATTTCAGGAAATAGATTAGTTTTTAAGTTACGGTACTGAGCAGACAAAAATATAATATAAGTAAGTACTAACACTTCGCTCGCGAATTCGTCCGCGTGCATATTGTTATCCTGTTTTGTCCCACTTCTGTGCGTGCAAAGGCTCCTCCCATTAGTATAGATTAAATCCGTTTAAAAAACAACGGTAAGACCAAAGATATTATACAGGGTGTCCAAGAACCTGGCGTCCAACTGGATTCCCACGATGCCCCAAGTTCTAACAGTACTCAGAAAAATATTTTAAAAAATCCACCCCATGTACTTACAGAATTATACTGATTTCAAAAAAAAAGGGGAAATGAGCACCCTGTGACATACTTTTGAATGCTGTGACTGCTAATGCTGATAATTTCGATATTTCTTGGAGGTTTTGTAATCTAGGGTATTGCTGTGTCTAAATAGAATGTAAAAATAAAGTACTTATTGTACCATTTTAAAATAAAATATTATTTTAACTAAAGGTGATATGGAAAACTATTGAATTTCGCAACTTTGACCGACTGTAGTGTAAAAAAAATGTACCAAAATAGTATGGCAAGTGACGTCAAATTTTGACGCGTTTATTCCTCTTTTTAAAAAGGTATAATACTTACACATTAATTTGAAAAAAAAAATTTTGATAATATTTTTACTCAACAACCCAATTTTTACGAAGTGCCTACCTACTAACGGTAACTGTCGGACCCTTTCTTATCTTAGAAACTGTTATGTTACTACTATTATTTACTTCGGTTCCAAGAGTGAGCAAGAAGGAAATACACACAGGTAGATGGGTTCCCAGTAGAATAAAAGCAAAGAATGTTAGTTTAAAGATATTTTATTACAATAAATGTTCAAAATGTTGACCACCCGCGGCAATACAAGCTCTCACTCTCCTTAAAAAGGACCGCTTTATGTTTCGCGAGTAACTTTTTTGACGTATCACCTGCACTGCTTGTGTTATCTTCTCACGAAGGTCGGCGATGTCATTAATGGGCTTCGCATAAACGAGCTCCTTCATAGTTCCCCAGAAAAAAAAATCCAGCGGATTTAAGTCAGGTGAGCGGGCTGGCCACGGGATTGTTCCTGATCGCCCAATCCACCTGTTCGGGTATTGCTCGTCCAAAAACTCTCTAACGGATACGCGAAAATGTGCTGGACAGCCGTCGTGTTGGAACCACATATCTGGTGGGGTCTCTTCTAGTAAGTTTGGCAAATCATTTTGAAGAAAATTTAAATATGATTCGCCAGTCAAATTCTCGGGCATCTCAAATGGACCAATAATATTCCCACAGAGAATACCGGTCCACATGTTCACTTTGAACCGGTACTGGGATCTATCTTCTCGCATCAAGTGCGGATTTTCCACATGCCACTCGTGCAAGTTGTGTAGGTTCATGTAGCCATCCTTCTTAAATGTTGATTCATCTGACCACAAAATTTTGTCGATAAAGTTTTCGTCTTCTCGATGTTTTTGCAGGATTGTTTCACAAAACGCGACTCGGCTCGGATAGTCTCGAGGTAAAAGACTTTGCACTCGCTGTACGTGGTACGGATGATATTCTTCTTTTTGGAGAATACTGTGTGCTGTGCTCTTCGGTATCCCCGTATCAGCTTCTATTCCTCGCACAGAGATGCTTGGATTTGCCGACACCGCCTCTAAAACTTCATCGCGTATGAAGTCATTTACGGGTCGTCCTTCACCAGCTACTTGATTGGGGAACCGCCCGTCACATAGTGATCTGTGCACATTAATGAAAACTCGATGGTCGGGATATCGCGTAGCCCTCGGATACCTTTCTCTGTAAAGTCTCGCTGCAGCTCGTCCATTACCTCTACATTCTCCATAAATGTAGTGCATATTTGCGTATTCTTGCGGAGTGTAGGTCGCCATGGTAGCACACACAAAACACAAACTGTCCAAACACAGGCAAAGGTCGTCGTAAAGAGTTCGTTTCAAAGTCCAGAGCACAAAGAGTAATCGAGTCCAATAAACAAAGCTTTAAATCGTAGTACGTGATCAATGGTAACAATAAGAGAGAGGTGCGTAGTAACGGCAGGAGGCAGTGACGCGTACTGACCGTACTGTTATCCTAAATAGCACGATCCCAGATAGCGTCACTATCTATCTCACTCGCACCTCTAACCTTTTTCTCCCTCACTCTTACCTGAATAATGGGGTACCATAAAGAAGAACCAGCAAATCGCAAAGATAGTTTCTGTCTTGCTCCCTCCTGTTGTAATAACGAATCACTATGGTGAGATGCATGCACATACCGTCCCTTACGGTCTAACCTGTTTTTTGAGAGGCCTGTTGTTATTTTTATGAGCATACAATAGTAATTCTTTAGAGGTTAGATTCAATTCGTCGTAAATTTTTCTTTCTAAGAATTCTGTAAGACATCGTAAAAATTGGGTTGTTGAGTAAAAATATTATCAAAAATTTTTTTTTTTCAAATTAATGTGTAAGTATTATACCTTTTTAAAAAGAGGAATAAACGCGTCAAAATTTGGGTTATTCACCAACTCGACACAAGAGACTGGACACACGTGTGTCCAGTTGGTGAAACTCAAAATTAGTATCACTTATTATTTCGTCATCTGGACATACCAAGATTTTTATTAATGTCCACATAGTGAAACATAAAATAAAATACTTTTCTGTTTCGCCAACTGAACATATGTTCGCATTTTACCCGAACTCAAGATAAAGTACAGACAAGCACATTAATGTTTTGTGTCACAATAATCAATCAGTCACTAAACGTCCTACTGCTGAGAACGGGTAACATTAGCTAAGTACATTTTTCTTCACATTAATAAATCATGATCTATCTATATACAACGTGGCGCTACAATGGTGACATTAATTTAACACACGGGTAGGGCTAGTGGCCATTAACCACATAAATTATGATTGGTTAAAATAATTGGTAATTTGAACAAAAACATTTTTCAAACAAACTAAATAATAAAAAAGTGACTACAATTGGAATCACTCTGTGCAAAAATTCATTCATGAAATTACTTACCTAGATGCACGTTACTCGTTTACGTTTACTCAGAGCGGCAACGCGTCGCTTCGCGCGCTGGCAACCGCGCAACGCGCCTTGTACTCCTGCGATCCTTTGACGGCATTCTATCAAAGAATCCGTCCGACACAAAAGTACCTACCTACCTACAGCGGAGCTGTTTAGTCAAACACTTATCATATCACGCTCTCTTATTACTATGAGTTATTACCACTATCATCACTAATCACTAGGTACTTTTATTTAATTGTCTTTATTTTAAATTTTCTTATTTTCAATGAGTCCACCTTGTTGACGAATACAAAGGGCCGAACGGCGTTTCATATTTTCCCGCACATTTGAAAATAAATTGTCACTTACAGCCATTCCTCTCAATTCGGATGTGTATTTGCCATCACAAATTCACAAATAATAACGTCCATAATCGTAGAACACGTAGGTACTATGTAGATCGGAAAACTAACGAAAACAAAGCAAAGCGTCTTTATCGCAGTACTATAATCTATTTACTATTCTAATTACACAAAACTGAATAAATAAAACAATAATTAAGCGTCTTTTTCGCGAAACATTCACAAAACAACGACGAAATTATGCGCACGACACGAGCGTAAAGATGTGTGTCAAGGTAACGGGTCCGGCTAGCACTAGATAAGAAAAGAGGATTCGGGTGCGGCGGGGGTGGAAGGGAGAGGGCGGGGGTGGAAGGGAGAGCGCGCGCGCCGACAAAAGGATAGAGGTATTGCTTATTCGTTTCAATTTCTTTGACGCGATGTTATGATCCGTGACCCCGGCAAATGACCGCTGCACTATGATTATTTTTGTACAGGATGCACCAAAATGCTTATTTCTATATTTTTTTATTTTTTAAATTAATCAGTAAATAATGACGTTTTATGGAAATAAAATTACTTCTTAAAACGAAACTGGGATAACGTATACGTGTGTTAAGTTAATGTCACCATTGTAGCGCCACGTTGTATATACATATAATAAAACAGTAGCGAACGAAAAACTGTACATTGAGAATTTTCAAGAAAAAATAAGTGGCTTTTGTTAGAAAAACGTAACTGGTGACAAAAAGTGACTTTTTAGAATTTTTGTCTGTTTGTCTGTTTGTCTGTATGTATGTCCGGGGTAAACTCAAAAAGTACTGCATGGATTTAGTTCAAATTTTGTATGAATATTACTGAGAGGTCGGGTCAACACATAGGCTACATATTATCACGCTATCACGTACGGGGGAGGAGCAGTGAATGTTTATTCTTCTTACGCACTCTGTAACAGCGTGTAATCTAAGGACACATATTTAAATGTTGTTTTTGAGTAAGCTATGCTATTATCTAGCTTTACACTATAAAAACTACGCCATTTAAGTAACTTTGGCAGAGAAACGTAGTTTAATGAATATCAGTAGTATAAAGACAATGTGGACTCAGCGCCATCTATGAGAATTCATAAAAATCAAATCAAGGAACACATTAACACTTTTTGAAAATTAATTTAAATTTTGATCGTGTTGGCGAGGTTAGTAGTTAGTTGTTCTTAAAATTCATAGATGGTGATGTGCATTTTCTTCATAAAATTTGTATCGCATAGTTCGTTCTGACTAATTCAAGTTCCAACAAAACCCTCAAAATCTTGAGAAGAGTTCAGGAAGACAATTTAAAAAAAATACGGTGTGAAGTATTACAACTTACAACATATAATAAAACAGTAACGTAAGAAAAACTGTACATTGAGAATTTTAGAGAAAAAATAAGTGGCTTTTGTTAGAAAAACGTAAATGGTGACAAAAAATGACTTTTTAGAATTTTGTCTGTTTGTCTGTATATGTCCGGGGTAAACTCAAAAAAAACCGCATGGATTCAAATTTTGCATGAATATTACTTAGAGGTCGGGTCAACACATAAGCTACATATTATCACGCTATCACCTACGGGGGAGGAGCTGTGAATCTTTATTCATCTTACGCATTCTGTGACAGCGTGTACTTAATCTAAGAACGCATATTTAAATGTTGTTTTTGAGTAAGCCATCCTATTATCTAGCTTTACACTTTAAAAACTACGCCATTTAAGTAACTTTGGCAGAGAAACGTAGTTTAATGAATATCAGTAGTATAAAGACAATTATGAAACAGCGCCATCTATTGAGATTTCATAAAAATCAAATCAAGTAACATGTTAACACTTTCTGGAAATTAATAATTTAAATTTGATCATGTTGGCGAGGTTAGTAGTTAGTTACTTTTATAATTTATAGATGGTAATGTGCATTTTCTTCATAAACGTTGCATCTGGTTGTATCGTATAGTTCGATTTGACTAATTCAAGTTCCAACAAAACCCTCAAAATCTTGAGCAGAATTCGGATCGTGTCATATGGGATGAGTTTACGGTGGCCAAAAGGAAGGCAGTTGAGGCCGTGGACAAAACCCTACAGGATGGTATCACATTTCTGTTCAGTGGCGATTTCAGGCAAACGCTTCCCGTGGTGACGCGGGGATCGAGGGCTGACGTGGTGAATGCTTCGTTGAAACGATCTTCGTTGTGGTCACGAGTTCGTACGCTGCGCTTGACCATTAATATGAGAGCTCGGCTCGGCGGCATTGCACGCACTCAAGAATTCTCCGATGTCCTTCTAAGTCTTGGCGAAGGCACTCTTCCAGAAGAGAGAGGTGGACAGGTGGTGCTTCCAGATTCTCTCGGTAGAGTGGTATCCAGCTTAGAAGAACTCATTCGCTATGTGTACGGGGACATCAGTCGTATACCGCACCAGCAGAATTCGTGTAAGAGGGCCATTTCGCCGCCCAAAAATGATCAGGCTGCAGCAATTAACGAATGCATTCTCTCGGAAATTGCGGGGAAGTGGTCTACACGTCGATAAGCACTGTCGTCGAGCAAGATGACGCCACACATTGTCCCGTGGAACTTCTGAACTCCTGTCACCAATGGACTTCTAGCGTACACCATCAAGCTGAAGGTCGGCGTCCCGATTATGCTTTTTAGGAACAAATATCCTCCGAAGTTGTGTAACGGGACCCGCCTTAAAGTCATCTCGCTCCACAGACACCATTGAGGCGAAAATTCTTACGGGTTGTGGCGTCGGCGAGGCAGTATTTATACCACGCATTCTCCTTTTACTTCATAGCTTCCCGTTCCAGTTCGAGCGCGTACAGTTCTTCGTGCGTGTTTGCTTAGTGATGAACGTCCATCAATAATTATAAGTCACAGGAGCAGATACTCAAGGCAGCGGGTGTAGACCTCAGGACGAGTTGCTTCTCACACGGGCACTTGTACGTCGCTTGCTCCCGCGCCACCAGTCCTGACTCTCTTTACATTTTGTCTCCTGGCAGCATATAACTACCAACGTAGTTTATAGGGAAGTGTTGTAAGGTATGATACCTTTGTACGTATTTTTACTCTTTTGTATCCTGGAATGTATTCCAGCATTATTTTCTCTATTTCCTTCAGTCACATCGTATGACTCAGCAGGATTTCCATATAACCCTCTTCATACCTATAACTTATATTTTAATGCTATTTCAAAAGTTGTTTACTTATAATGCTATAGCGACACTGGCATCTTACGTATTTTTAATGCTGTAGAAGTGTAGAGCCATCACGCAGACGACGTCGCGGGCAGCAGCTAGTGATATTATAAAATTGTTATTTAATAAATCTTTTATTTCAAAATTTGTCTTAAATAGAAGCTAATAAGGTTTTTCAAGTAAAAAAGTGAGGCAGCTTTTTCATGAAATCGAGGCGATTATTAACCTGACTGTACCTTTTTTTGCAAAAAAAACTGGGTGTGTCCAGTTGGTGAAAACATAAAAGTGATTTAATTTATGTTTCACTATGTGGTGCACAAAAATTTTGGCGTGTCCAGATGACGAAATAATAATTGTACTAATTCTAATTTTCATTAACTGGACACACGTGTGTCCGGTATCTTGTGTCGAGTTGGTGAATAACCCCAAAATTTGACGTCACTTGCCATACTATTTTGGTACATTTTTTTTACACTACAGTCGGTCAAAGTTGCGAAATTCAATAGTTTTCCATATCACCTTTAGTTAAAATAATATTTTATTTTAAAATGGTACAATAAGTACTTTATTTTTACATTCTATTTAGACACAGCAATACCCTAGATTACAAAACCTCCAAGAAATATCGAAATTATCAGCATTAGCAGTCACAGCATTCAAAAGTATGTCACAGGGTGCTCATTTCCCCCTTTTTTTTGAAATCAGTATAATTCTGTAAGTACATGGGGTGGATTTTTTAAAATATTTTTCTGAGTACTGTTAGAACTTGGGGCATCGTGGGAATCCAGTTGGACGCCAGGTTCTTGGACACCCTGTATGTAAAAAGGTGTAGATAGGTTACCTAAACAACATTCGATCTTCAAAAACGGCACACTAAAGCGCAGGCCACACCGCCAGCTGCGGGCGAGCGAGCGGGGCGAACGAGGCATCATTTCACCTCTTTTTTAACCGACTTTCAAAAAAGGAGGAGGTTCTATGTTCGTGTGTATGTATTTTTTTTTTTTTTTTTATGTATGTTACCTGATTTCTCCCCATTTGTGGACCGATTCTCAAAATTCTTTTTTTGTTTGAAAGATTATACTCCTGAGGTGGTCCCATTTTAATTTGGTGAAGATCTGGTGCTGATCTTCGGAGATATACAACGGAACTCTTCAAAAATAGACGGCAAATCTGTCGTGATTGCTGGAATCGCTTGGATGTTTATTGTTTATACAACATCATGACGTATCATCACGCCTGTATGCTCTGAGGGGTACGCAGGTGGGTACAATATACCTAGATTTCGTCAGTTAGGTATGTTAATTTTAATTTATTAGGGATTAGTGGAAAACCCTATTATCATGACATGTATTGTTAACAATATAAAATAAATTCATGGCAAATACTTGTATGGGAACAACTAAAAATGGAAAAATAAAAACTTTTTAAAAAAAAATACAACCGACTTCAAAAAACACTAACCGGTGTAAAATAACTCTAAATTCGGAAGTCGGTGGCCAATCATGAATGAGACAAAACCACCAAAGCCACAGACTTCCTAATTTAGAGTTATTTTACACCGGTTAGTGTTTTTTGAAGTCGGTTGTATTTTTTTTTTTAATTTCAACGGTAATGCCAGACAGACGCTGAGCTGCCTGACACTGATTATCAAATAAATGAATGATATAATTAGTGCAGTAGTCACCCATCCAGAAACCGACCTAGTAAGCTATATTTTTATAACTTCCTGACAATAATTTATTGCGAAAGTCACCAAGGGGCGGCTATCAGACTTTCGCAGTTTTTATTTCTGCAAACATGGTGTAGTAAGTATTTTATGTAGTGTACTATTAATTAAGATGTTATTATGTTAATAGTATATGAATAACATTATCTTTTAGTACGTGGGCCCGGCAGGAAAACAACGGTTTACACAGTAAAATTGTAACGACAGTGAAAAAAATCAATAACGAAACAACAAATCGATGTATTTTTAGATGGCCATGGACTGCTCAAGAAAGACATATTTTTAGTACAATTTAATGTCAACCAAGACTATAATGGGTGAAGTAGGTAATTGAGCACTTAAAACTACATTTTTTACTTTGCTTGCTTTATACATGACTCATAAGAATATTGCTAGAAAAATATGTACCTTTCAACCACGTCAGTTCTACGAGTAGAACCTATTCTGCAAAGTGAGGTGTTTAAAGATCCTTTCGTAACTTAATAGAACTAACACGTAGAACAAGATTGTGTAGAAAATTTAGTAGGTACTGTAAGAATACATTATGCGAGTTTATTAGTTGTGTTGTGAGTGTTGTGACAATTCGTAGATTAAATTGTATAGGTAAGTACAGATAAAGAACGTATGTAAGTAATTGTTTAGCTTCTCAAGATATCTTACCGCTGACGTTTATCTTAGACATCATTGAAGGAGAACATCGTGAAGAAACCTAGACTTACTAGTTAATATCTATGTATTCGTAACTGTTACTGATCATAATAGCCTAATGAAAAGTAAAATAACGAAAATTAATTTTTAATATGCCACTATTTAGTTAAACTTAAATAACGAAAACAGCTGTTGGAGGCGGGGCATGCTTGAGCGAAATCACGCGAATGTGAACGAGAGATGACGATTTGTGAATACTACTATGTCATGAATAGCCTGTACAATATTACCATAAATTCGGTGACTTTTTGGGATAAAAGCAAACGCTAAGAACTTTGCTGTTTATGAATATTAGTTATTGATACTTTACAAATATAATGAGAAGACCGTCTAGAATAAGCCCTTTGAGCATTTGTACCTACTAAAAAAATATTAATGGTGTATATTATATACGCAAAGCGAAATCTTTGGATCCCTTGTTCGGGAAAATGCGCGAAAGGAGGAGTGTGAGATTTAGCATAATCAAGGTTTAACTATGTGAGAGAAGTGGAAAACTTATGTTCAAAATTTGCCAATTCGCATTGGGCAAACGCGGTGCCTTCTATGTATGAGAAGAGCCATTACCCAGCAGTGGGACAGTAACAGGCTGGAATTATAACTATTCATATTTTGCTAACAGTAAGGTAAACTACCTTACTGTTAGCAATTTGGCGTCACATGGAAGGAGTTGTCAGGTTTAATTTAAAAGACTGTAAGTTGTAGTTACAGCTTTGATATTTATTACTCACGTAAAAAAACAATTTAAGTACAAAAATTGCCAAAATGTATGTATTAAAATAGTTATAGTGCGTGATAAATAAACAAAGCAATTCGTGTGTCAAAGATATTAACACGATTTTTGTACCCCTTTCTCTTTCATAAATCGCTTTTTAATTGTTAGTAGAACAAATACGTAACCTTCAACTTCACCTTTAAATAGAAATCGATGAAAAAAATAATAATTCTGACATGCGACCTTGCGTGTTGAAATATGAAGCTCGACTAAGCGTTTTGACATTTTGAAAATAGAACGGACAGATCTATAAAAATAAATAAAATGGACGTGTCTGTATGTAATGTCAAAATAACAACTTTTTACTCAGTGCGTGTACAAGTAGGTATATTCGGTAGATAAAAAAAGATTGTGTCATTTGTCTGTTAGGCGTTTCGTTCCAGCTAATTTTCGCAACGACTGGGCCACTTTAACGGGACAATTTCTGGATGATACGTGATGACAATGTTATGAGCAGTAACTATAATTTATTTAAAAAATAATTAGACTTCATCGCAAAAAAAAACCCATTCAATTGTGCATAAAATCCTATTCAAGAAGGGAAGTAAAAATTTAATACAAGAACAAAATACAAGATCTGCTACTTTTAAACGGAGATTCTAACATAATATATGTTAGAATGACCGTTTGAAAATGTAGGTGAAGTGTGTGAAGTAAAGGCAAAATGAGCAGTCATCCAACGAAATTCACGCAGTCAAAGCCGCGAGCGACGTGCTAGTTTTAAAATAAAACTAAAAGATATTATCTACGCATATTTGCTGCACATAAACGCATTTCATTGTTGATGCATATGTTGTACGAGACTCGGATAAGGCGTTAAAAATAGAACGCGTTTGTTGCGCGCACGCAGTTATAATTATAATATAGCGTGTTGAATTTATACGTGAAAAGAGGAAATTCTTTAGCATGGCGAAATGATTGTTGTACAGCGATTGGTACAAAGTAGACCAGTAGGTGTTTTAGTTTTATTTACAGACTAGCTGTTGTCGCGACTTCGCCCGCTCAAAATTCAACTATATTTTTGTTGAGAACCCTAATTACTTATCCAGTATAGAGGTTAGCTAAGTTACTCCTTAGAACATTACCTATCTGACAGTGAAGCCGGTTCAAATATTAGTAGTTTTTTTTTTTTGTAATCTTATGTAAGTATATACTTTCAAAACCATTTAGTAAAAGCTCATGTTTTGACGTCACAAATACACTCTTCAGTTTTATTTATTCAGGTAATAGTATAGAATATAAGTAGGTTTATCTTAATGTAGAACAAAAACACATAGCTGAGCGGCTGAGTTGGTATGTGTGAACCGCACCTTTAGATTCTGGTCACGATATTTGGGAGCGAGGAATTCGATTACTGTTGGGGAAGAAAGACGCATGTTATATATACCTTATCTTGTAGTTATACCTATGGCATTTCGCCATCAAGCAAAATTTTTTATAACATAATATTACACCTGTCTTCAACGCAGAGTTTGGCACAGGTGTAATAAGACCTCAGCTATGATTGTATTAGTAGTATTATATATCATTAAGCAACATTAATAATAATTATGTATTTATCTTAGCCTAGTATCTTAATCACTGTTCAGGAATCAAAAAGCTCCAATTTTTATTTTTTTTTATTACTGCTAGTCACGCGTTTGACCACTATCTCACCTGATGGTAAGCGATCATGTGGTCGACGATGAAGCACGCTTGCCCAGAAGCAACCTGTTCACTCTTGACTTGAAGACCCCTAGGTTGTAGCAAATCAAAATCAAAAGTCATTTATTCAAATTAGGCTGAGGATCAGCACTTTTTGAACGTCGAAATTACATAAGACAGTCCCCCAAAAAGCCCACCCTTCGCCACTTCCTAGTGTCCACCATCGCTAGAGCCATCAGGAAACACCGACTCCGGCAAGGAATTCCACTCTTTAGCTGTTCGCACAATGAATGTGTTTCCATAGCGTTTAGTACGTATGGTTAGGATATCTACCATGTACCGGTAGCGCAGTGCCGTACGTCTGGTGGTCCGATGATGAACAGGGCTTGGTGGAATTAAAAATCCCGAGAAACTATGCCAGTATATTTTTTATCAACGAGCTCTACTTGGGTTCCCAACAACTAGAGCTCTACCAGGAATGTATAGAGTGGCCAATTGATCAATAAATAAGTAAATAATATTTATTTATTTATTAATACTAAGTAGGTACAGTATGTATATGTGCGAAGCAAGTTACTTGACAATATATTATTGCGAGCATTCAACACACGTCATTTGCTCCATATAGTTTTAAGCTTTTTTTTTGCAGGGGAAAATCTTCATGGATGTCGTCCCCGTGGAAGGCGAGGGGGTCTGTCAGACTCTTACTGACTAAAAACCACCTCGGTGTTCCGTCTTACACCTGTGCCGGGGGTCACGGGAAAAAAGATACTCTCGCGACCCCCGAATTTATTTTTATCCTACCCTAACATGAAAGAGGGCGAACCTTTTCCCAAGCGTGTTGGGGTCGTCTTCCAGTCTACCAAGATGTAGTGAAATACAAGTGTTTTACATAGAGCGACTGCCTGCCTGACCTCCACAATCCAGATTCTGAGTTTTACGATATCCTTTGATAAGACTGTTTCTCAAACTTCCAGGTTTCCGACCGTGATTTTGGTTAAAAGTTGGTGGCGGATATAGTTAAAGGTTGAACGCCACTTACATTTCAGCAGTATACTATAAAGTAAGCAATTTATGCACTACTAGTGACACAAGTATTTACAAATGATGCCAATTGTTCTGAGTTTGGGATTGTTGCCAAAACAGTAAGATAAAAATGTATGTCTCGTTTGCCAAACGGTTTTGGGAATGTTATTGTTTTTTTTTATTGCAGGCCTTTCCTATTGTGATATCTTTGTTTTGAAATGATTTTGATCCTATTTTAGCCTGTTTCTTTTATAAGAGAATGAAAATCCCTCTGCTGCTCCCTCCCACTAATCTTGCTTTCATTTAGACTTTTATTTCGACATGCGACATCCAAATAAAAGCTTAAATACTACTACTAATAAACGGCGACGATAATCCGAGAGTTAAAACCCAACAGTGCCTGCTTAGCACTTCTCTTTTTATTTTTAACCAAAAGACCAGTTAAAATTACTGGTAATTAGCTACTAAATTATTTTTACTTGCGGCGCCCACCATGTACACAACCTTAAGGTCTGTTATGGTTCAGACTGTTATAGCATTAAGTCCGGCTTTGTACAGTTTTTTTTTTATACTTGTGCATAAAGTGTTAATGAATAAGTAGGTACTTATTTAGATAGCGTAAGTATATAATAGTGAAAATAGGCAATAACAATAATAATATTTATTTGCAATAAGCACGATATTTAAAAGGTTTTACGATATAAAATGAGTCCAAACATGTTTTAAGACTAGGCAGATAAACATATTTTCCTCCCACCATCTCGGAAAGAGTATTTTTAATCTTCAATATCTGAGTGGAAAAGCCGTTTTTATTCTCTAGAGGATAAAGTAAATTGAATTTAGAACATCGTGTGCACTAAGTTTGTGAATTAAAAAAACATTAAACCTATTTACTGCTACCTCTATGGTGCCGAATATATCTTACAACTTTTTTTTTAATTTGTTAAAAACTCAGACTCGGAACCTTCTTGGTGTTCTTTTTTCAATTTGCTTTGTACGCGGTTCTTTACGCGGCATTTTTTCACGTCATTGTTAACCTTATATTAAAAACAAGAAACTTGAAAACAAGTGAAAAAACTAAAATGAGTGATTCTAGCGACGAGGAAGTTTGTTTGACGCCAACAGAATTGACTGAAACTGTTAATAATGCGCAAATGAGCCTTATCCCTCAACAATCACGCGAGAAGTATTTAAAACAGTACGATATGTTCAACACGTGGCGACTAGCAAAAGGAGCCAAAACTTTCTCAGGAAACTTTTTTTTTGCATTTAGTCATTTCCTCGCTGAGGTGGAATGAAAAGTTACGTGTTGCACTCGAGTGCAAAGATTTTTCACCTCGTGCTCTTTTGATTCCCTCGCTAATGCTCAGGAGCTTGCTCGGTCATCAAAATTGAACACGCGGTTAAAAAACAACTTTGCACTCTTGAATAACAAATAACTATTCTATGAAATTATTTTTATTGTTTTTATATGGGTATTAAAATTAATATGGGTTTTTTCACAACCCTTATTTTCTTTCTAAAAATAACATTTCGTTTATTCATTTCGAGTAGGTACATTTTAATACACGATTCGTGCCAAATGGTTAGCAATAAAATATTTACCATCCAAACTCGTGTCCTTGACACAGTCTAAAGAAGCTATGTTAAGAACGTTGAACTTTTGAAGTATTTGTGGACATGATCTATTAACCCTCGAACCGTCGCGTGGGGGTCTTTCAAAGCTCAGGTTTTAGGAAATTGCATAATATTTACACTTAGAAGAAGTTCACAGATTTATAACTTTAGGTAGGTTCTTCAAAAGGATTGCGCTTTACCCCACACGACGAACAGCGCGCGGCCTGAATATTTTTTTTACTTTTAATGTAAGTATTAGTTTTACTTTGTAGCAGTTTTTTTGTGTGTTTTTTGTCCAAAATTATTTAAAAGCAAAATGAATGTATCTGAAACTCAACGTATTCTAAGAAGGTTTGATGAAGAAAATCAGGAAATTGTCGGTGATGAAGAGGATGCCGAAAAAAAAGCTCATTATTCGGATGAAGTCAGTGATCATGACACAGTCACAGATTGCAGGATTATGAAAAAGACGATTGTTATGAACTACTTGATATGTCAGCAACGTCAAATAGTAAAGAAGGTGATATGCTGTTAGCAACTTATCGTATAAAGCAGTATTCACTGTTTGTGTCAAAATAAGTAATAAGGGTCACTTACAGTAATTGAAAGTGTATGTTTTTAGATTTTGAGTCAAAATAGAAAAGAAAAAGTAATATCTTTTTCTTTGAGTTTTTTTTCATATCAATAAATGTCTTGTTTGATATTTTTTACTTTTTGTTTCAATATGGTTTTACCCAACTAAAATACGTCAAAATAATTTTGGGGTTAATGTTAAAATTTTCGTCAGTTAATGTTTGGGGTCTCTGAAGACCCCATGCGACGGATTACGTTATAAAAATGGCGCGACGGGTGGAGGGTTAATATTTTTTTATACTAAGGTGAGTGGTCCGGAATGTGGTCTTCACAAGATTTATTGGCCTGATTTAGAATAAGTTGAAATATTTTCTGGAAGTACTAAATTCTTGTTTTTTAAGAACTTGTTGGAATATGGCACAGCCTTTTGAAATAATTTAGGTTAATGGATACTTAGATTTATAGCCATCAGCATTGCGAATTAAATATAATAAACACTGTTATGGTTGTCATAAAGAAAAATATTAAAATGTGAAGATTATGTGAATCGTCGGTACTTTTACTAACAATTTTTCTCCACTCTCTACCAACGGCTTAACGTGCTTTCCAAAGCACGGAGGGCGCTCTATATATTATTAATACTCATGTGATTCACGTTTTTCTCCTTTTAGTAAATGAGTAAGCATTTTATGTGCAAGTGCGTTGAACCCGTGAGACGACATAAAGCTTCAAACTTACTTGTTTGTTTGTGAATGTACGCTTTCGCATTTGGTAAGAGCGTAATAGAATTGACAGTTGTTACTTTTACTAGCTTGGTCACGTTGTAAAGCTAAAGGTACATTTACATTTAAAAAGGTACACTGCTTTATTAGCAATTGCTATTTTATGTCGTGATGGCCTAGAGGTTAAAGCGCCTACCTCTCATGCACGAGGTTGTGGTTCTAATCCGGGCAAGTAACAATATGACTTTTTCAATTCATATGTACTTTCTAAGTTTATCTTAGACATCATTGACATCGGTGAAGAAAAACATCGTGAGGAAACCTAGACTTCTAGTTAATACAAGTTTGAAATCACCAATCCGCCTTGAGCAAGCGTGGTGATCAATGCTCGAGCCTTCTCTGTATGAGAAGAGGTTTATGCCCTGCAGTGGGACAGCAACAGGCTGGTATTATTTTATGTCTGGTTATTATTTAGGTGATTTTGTCGGTATGTCTGAAGTACTGGGAGGAGAATGCATGCCTGAGAAATAAGTTTTTAAGATTTATTTAATTTTATTTTACATTACTTTTACAATGTATGTTTTGTTGTTTTACTGTCTATTTGCAAGGCAAGATTGAGGTCAAGAGTAGACCCATTATATGTATAAAAAAAATGGTTTCTTTTTACCGTAGTAACACACACATAACATAACGCCACGCCTGTAATCCCCGAAGGGCTAGGCAGAGGTGTACCTGGTAGTACACCCACATTTCGCCAGTAAATAATACCGTAGTAAATAAGTAAATAAACAAATAATTTATATTTCTTTTATTTTCTTAATAATAAACACGATGCTCTGCACTATACATTTCTCCTGTGTCGTGGCTAAATTTAGAAGCATTTAAACTTCACCACACAGTATAATATAGTTTATTAGTTTAGTATTGCATTATAGGCAGAAAAGGAAATGCATAAAATAACTATGTTATCGCGAGTTCCTATAGTTGCTATAAATACTTGTTTATGTTGCAAATACGACTGGCTGCCTTCCGTTTGGCTGATACTAAACGATTGACTTTGTTTTGTTATGACTGGCTATTTGTTGCCAGAAGCTATTTATATACATAACATAAACTTACGCCATTTTTGCCCAAGTGTAGTCAAAACAACACAAAACCACGTGAATCGTGATGCGATCCTTACATACCTAATCCTTTAGTTTTATCAACGTTTGTCGAACTATCTATCGTACGCGCACAAGGGTTGCTAATAATTATGTACTACACACCTGACCTTTCTGAAAAAACATCACCAATAAGCTTTTTGTCCTACATCAGTGTACAGTTAGTCCCCTTTAACTCTCCATGATAAATCGATCATGAAATAAAGGATTGCATAACAAACAGTATTGGTACAGACGCCAGCACATCAAGCCACCCCGAACTTTCCTAATTGAATATGAACCATATAATAAAGTCGAAAAACTATCAAAGAAATTTGACACATTGGGGTAACTTGATGTGTTGGCCTCATCCTCGATACTATCAGTATCCTTATTTCATTCCATATGTATTCTGAGGTGGAAGGTATTCATCAATAATTTTTAATTAATACGAATACTTAAAGGGTTAAAGCTTCTAGACGGTCTTCTCATTTTATTTGTACAGTATCAATAAATAATATTCATAAACGGCAAAGTTATTAGCGTTTGTTTATATCCCAAAAAGTCACCCAATTTATGGAATTATTGTACAGGCTATTCATGTCATAGTAGTATTCATTATTAATCGTCATTTCTCGCTCACGTTCGCGTGATCTCGCTCAAGCATGCCCCGTCTCCAACAGCTGTTTTCGTTATTTAAGTTTAAAATAAATAGTGGCATATTTGAAAGTTGAATTCCGTTGTTATTACTTTTGATTACGCAAATATGATCAGTAACAGGTACGGATACAGCTCAATTTTTTTTTTGTAATAATTAAAAAATAGTGGTGTATAAATGAGATCATTAAGGACCCTGTAGGGCAAAGCAAAAATGGTAGGAGAGACGAAGCCTTGCTTAACGAGATCCATCCTCTGTACATTTGAGCCTGAATGGTTGATACTACCTACATATTACCTACTTTAAGATAAGTTGATAAGACAAAAGGATATAAAACAGGCTTTGAATAACTGCACAAGAAGAATTTATACGACACATTTGACGTGTCAATTTCGAAGTACCTAGTATTTATCTGTATACTAGCTCACTTCAGACAAGACGATAAATATTATAATCTGGCGGTTAAAAAGTAGACCTATTTACTGCATGAAGTGTAATGTAAACACTCGCAAAAGTTTTATTAAACGTAAAACTAAACAAAATTATACTTTTGGGCTTGAGACTAATCTAAATTTTGTCTTAAAGAGAATAACGAATGTAACATCAATCAAAAGATTAGCCCAAATGACTAATCTCTTGAATGGACGAGGATATAAGAAGCGTATGTTTAAGGAAATCTTAAATCAAGGATAGAAACTTAACGACAGATCATTAGGTACTTACACAAGTAAAGTAGACATCAAATTCACAAACACAATAAAAAGCAAACATCTTCAAATCTCATCTCTAAAATATGTCCTTGCCACTTCCGTAATGTCTGTAAGTGCATTATAAACAACGCACCTAAAGGTGCATGCATACATATGTCCGATTAATACAAACACGGGTCATTCGTGTTTTTAAAATCTGAATCAACATCGTGGTAAAATGATTACAATCACTTCTTAGTAGTTTTGTAAATACCAACGTTCATTTGACTTAGTTCTCTCTCTGTATCAAACTGCATGTGTGCTTGCTACATTTACTAAGCACATTTTGTAGTTTTTTTTTTTTACAACTTTTTCACACATCGCCATTTAGTCCCAAGTTAAGCTTGAGAGCTTGTGTTATGGGTACTAAACAGCTGATAATCATGCTTATACATATATTTCTAAATACATACATATTATAGATAAATTACACCCAGACACAGAACAAATGATCGTGCTCATCACACAAACACTTGTCCTGTATGGGAATCGAACCCTCGACCTCCAGCATAGCATTCAGGGTCACTAACTACTAGACCATCAGGCCAGTCAAAATAGTAGTAGTAGTAGTTATTTATAAAGCTTATTTCGTGTTTAGTTAAAGTCACATATTGACCCATTGTTTTATTCTTCAATGAGCACAGACAATTCAGTTAAAATTGTACATAAGTTTTACTTCGTTCCACCACAATAGCAGTTATAGTGCATTATTTCATTAAACCCCACGAGGACACACCGGTGTCTGCGCTGTCATTGTGTCTCAAATTGTCACGATTGAAATTGTAAGGTTAAAAGGTGCAAGATACAAGATATTTTTATTTCTGCAAGCATGACCGTACATACAGAGCATGAAAACTGGTCAATTTACAGAAGATCTGTCACGTTTGGCCTTTCAGGCGTACCAATGAGGAGTTGATAAAAAATTCTATGTAATAGCTTTACCGCGGTAGTCTCCGAGTGCCACACGTCATTTTCTCTTTTTTTTTAACTATTCAATCACAATGTGCCACAGCGAAGCGTGGCAGGGTACATCTAGTCTTATACAGGGTGTCCAAGAACCTGGCGTCCAACTGGATTCCCACGATGCCCCAAGTTCTAACAGTACTCAGAAAAATATTTTAAAAAATCCACCCCATGTACTTACAGAATTATACTGATTTCAAAAAAAAGGGGGAAATGAGCACCCTGTGACATACTTTTGAATGCTGTGACTGCTAATGCTGATAATTTCGATATTTCTTGGAGGTTTTGTAATCTAGGGTATTGCTGTGTCTAAATAGAATGTAAAAATAAAGTACTTATTGTACCATTTTAAAATAAAATATTATTTTAACTAAAGGTGATATGGAAAACTATTGAATTTCGCAACTTTGACCGACTGTAGTGTAAAAAAAATGTACCAAAATAGTATGGCAAGTGACGTCAAATTTTGACGCGTTTATTCCTCTTTTTAAAAAGGTATAATACTTACACATTAATTTGAAAAAAAAAATTTTTGATAATATTTTTACTCAACAACCCAATTTTTACGATGTCTTACAGAATTCTTAGAAAGAAAAATTTACGACGAATTGAATCTAACCTCTAAAGAATTACTATTGTATGCTCATAAAAATAACAACAGGCCTCTCAAAAAACAGGTTAGACCGTAAGGGACGGTATGTGCATGCATCTCACCATAGTGATTCGTTATTACAACAGGAGGGAGCAAGACAGAAACTATCTTTGCGATTTGCTGGTTCTTCTTTATGGTACCCCATTATTCAGGTAAGAGTGAGGGAGAAAAAGGTTAGAGGTGCGAGTGAGATAGATAGTGACGCTATCTGGGATCGTGCTATTTAGGATAACAGTACGGTCAGTACGCGTCACTGCCTCCTGCCGTTACTACGCACCTCTCTCTTATTGTTACCATTGATCACGTACTACGATTTAAAGCTTTGTTTATTGGACTCGATTACTCTTTGTGCTCTGGACTTTGAAACGAACTCTTTACGACGACCTTTGCCTGTGTTTGGACAGTTTGTGTTTTGTGTGTGCTACCATGGCGACCTACACTCCGCAAGAATACGCAAATATGCACTACATTTATGGAGAATGTAGAGGTAATGGACGAGCTGCAGCGAGACTTTACAGAGAAAGGTATCCGAGGGCTACGCGATATCCCGACCATCGAGTTTTCATTAATGTGCACAGATCACTATGTGACGGGCGGTTCCCCAATCAAGTAGCTGGTGAAGGACGACCCGTAAATGACTTCATACGCGATGAAGTTTTAGAGGCGGTGTCGGCAAATCCAAGCATCTCTGTGCGAGGAATAGAAGCTGATACGGGGATACCGAAGAGCACAGCACACAGTGTCTCCAAAAAGAAGAATATCATCCGTACCACGTACAGCGAGTGCAAAGTCTTTTACCTCGAGACTATCCGAGCCGAGTCGCGTTTTGTGAAACAATCCTGCAAAAACATCGAGAAGACGAAAACTTTATCGACAAAATTTTGTGGTCAGATGAATCAACATTTAAGAAGGATGGCTACATGAACCTACACAACTTGCACGAGTGGCATGTGGAAAATCCGCACTTGATGCGAGAAGATAGATCCCAGTACCGGTTCAAAGTGAACATGTGGACCGGTATTCTCTGTGGGAATATTATTGGTCCATTTGAGATGCCCGAAAATTTGACTGGCGAATCATATTTAAATTTTCTTCAAAATGATTTGCCAAACTTACTAGAAGAGACCCCACCAGATATGTGGTTCCAACACGACGGCTGTCCAGCACATTTTCGCGTATCCGTTAGAGAGTTTTTGGACGAGCAATACCCGAACAGGTGGATTGGGCGATCAGGAACAATCCCGTGGCCAGCCCGCTCACCTGACTTAAATCCGCTGGATTTTTTTTTCTGGGGAACTATGAAGGAGCTCGTTTATGCGAAGCCCATTAATGACATCGCTGACCTTCGTGAGAAGATAACACAAGCAGTGCAGGTGATACGTCAAAAAAGTTACTCGCGAAACATAAAGCGGTCCTTTTTAAGGAGAGTGAGAGCTTGTATTGCCGCGGGTGGTCAACATTTTGAACATTTATTGTAATAAAATATCTTTAAACTAACATACTTTGCTTTTATTCTACTGGGAACCCATCTACCTGTGTGTATTTCCTTCTTGCTCACTCTTGGAACCGAAGTAAATAATAGTAGTAACATAACAGTTTCTAAGATAAGAAAGGGTCCGACAGTTACCGTTAGTAGGTAGGCACTTCGTAAAAATTGGGTTGTTGAGTAAAAATATTATCAAAATTTTTTTTTTCAAATTAATGTGTAAGTATTATACCTTTTTAAAAAGAGGAATAAACGCGTCAAAATTTGACGTCACTTGCCATACTATTTTGGTACATTTTTTTTACACTACAGTCGGTCAAAGTTGCGAAATTCAATAGTTTTCCATATCACCTTTAGTTAAAATAATATTTTATTTTAAAATGGTACAATAAGTACATTATTTTTACATTCTATTTGGACACAGCAATACCCTAGATTACAAAACCTCCAAGAAATATCGAAATTATCAGCATTAGCAGTCACAGCATTCAAAAGTATGTCACAGGGTGCTCATTTCCCCTTTTTTTTTGAAATCAGTATAATTCTGTAAGTACATGGGGTGGATTTTTAAAAATATTTTTCTGAGTACTGTTAGAACTTGGGGCATCGTGGGAATCCAGTTGGACGCCAGGTTCTTGGACACCCTGTATATAAAATTCTCGTGTCACAATGTTCGTTCCCATACTCCTCCGAAACGGCTTGACCGATTCTCATGAATTTTTTTATGCATATTCAGTAAGCCTGAGAATCGGCTACTATCTATTTTTCTAACCTGTAAGTGATAAGGGGTGTTCACCCCAAATTTTATTTTTTTATTTTTTTGATAATTTTTATTTATTTTATTTTTTTATTATGTGGCATCAAAAAATACAAACAACTCTAAATTTGCACTTTTTTATCACCAACCCTTGCTTTTTAATAGTCATAGCAGAACTTTAAATGTCTTTTTGAAATATCACGAGGAGAGGGAAGGGGGAGGGGAGCGGGAGGGGGAGGGGTGTGAGATGGAAAGAGGGGGAGGGGAGTCGGAGTGGGGAGGTTGTGAGAGGGGTTTGGAGGGGCAGGGGTGAGGGGAGGGGCTGGGGAAGGGTGGGGAGGGATGGGGAGTGGGAGAGGAGGGAGGGACAAAGGGAGGGGTGGAGTAGGAGGGGTGGGGAGGGGTTGGGGAGGCAAGTGGGAGAGGGGAAGGGGTAGGGGGAGGTGAGAGGGAGGGCGTGGGAGGTGTGGGGGAGAGGGAGTGAGGGGGAGGAGGGGAGGAGTAGAGGAGTTGATAAAAAATGCTATGCAATAGCTTTACCGCGGCAGTCTCCGTGTGCCACACGTCATTTTCTCTTTTTTTTTAACCATTCAATCACAATGGGCCACAGCGAAGCGTGGCAGGGTACAGCTAGTACTGTATATATTTCGGTGCGTCCCCACTCACCACAATTGCAGCTCTAGTGCATCATACGCAGCGTAACTGAATGTGTATTATAAGTGTCAGCACTTCTTTAGAAACTGCATCAAAGCGTCACATAATATAATTAAAGCATCTTAAACATCACATTTATTTCATTCTTGAAACTAAAACAGTGTTCTAAAAATAAAACTGTATATTAATTTCGCTCAGCGCGTACTTTTGTAATAACAAATAGTGCATCAAACGTAGCACAACTGTAGTTGCAAATAAACTGTTTTAAACCAAAATGTGTGGCATGAAACTCGTTTTTAACAAGTCTTAAGACGGTTTCAAACCACGACTCACATGGCCTACTGTATAGGGGACAGCACATCAAGGTACCCCAATGTATCAATTTTATTTGATAGTTTTTCAACTTAATTTCCAGATAGAGTAAAGTTCATGATAGATTGGGGAAAACTGTCAGTTTGTGGTTCTTAATGTGCTGGCAGCGTCTGTACATTGAAAGTAATGTCCTACGGTTTGACTTGTTTTGTTAAAGCACAACTAACAAAAGGGCGCCCACAAAAAAACGCCATGCGAATTGCTGCGATACGATTTCGTCCGCTAAAGCGTTGGTTCAGGTTACCATACCTCGCAGATATTTGCGATGCGTTGCTAATTCGCAGTAGCCCAAAAGGTACAATTAAGTAGGGTGGTAAAAGTAAGTCGGTCCTTCTTTAGTAACCGCATCGAAACATCACATATCAAACTCTTTAAACTAAAACAAAGACTGTTCCAAAAATAAAACTGTACATTAATTCCTGTCAGTCCCTACTTCCGCAATAACAACTGGTACATTATACGCTGAGGTGCATGTGTGTAATGTACGCGCTTCCTTAGGTTCCGCGTCAGGGCATCGCTGCACAGTGCACACACTACGTGCTAAGCAGTGTGTTGACAAATTGTGCAAAATTGTTCCGCGTCGGGAAATGATAGCGTTTCACGGTCGACTATTCGTAAGTGGAGTTTAGGTGGGCTTCATTTGTTTGATGATAATTATTTTAGTATGAGGATAGAAAAGGAAGGATTCCCCGATCAGACGGGTGTTGTGTCTAGTGAGCTACTACTGCCTGACGGTTGTTGTCGGGATCTTGTTTATGATAAATCATAAGTTTAACATCGCGAATTTTTTAGTACGTATGTGAGGCGATTGATGTCACTACATTGTGTTGGTCTTAGGTCATCAGCGCTAAACTGTTGAGCATGAGATCCGGTGGGTTAATAAGTGCTGCATCTGGAATTTGTTTTAACAAATTGGAGTCTGGATTTGTGCCTGGTTAATTTCGCAAAAGAAGTATGTAAGAATCGTACTGTATGAGGAAAAGGCGTGACTTTCAGTATGAATGTATGTTAATGGCACTAGGCTCGCTAGCAATGAACTTAAACATAAATGACAAAATGTGGGAATTCTATAGGAGCGTACGTAACACTTCTAGAAATACAGGCGTGATGTTTAGGCGATCATTAAAATATAGACTGAAAGTAATTCTTCGTCAAATATTTTCGGTAAGAAAAGAATTGACGAAGAATTACAGTACGTGTTGCAATTATAATGATTTACATACACTAGACAGCAGCTGCAAGTATATGGTCAGACAAATCCGGTTGACTATTTACCAAGAATAAAGATTGGCTCATCTCTTTAAGTGTTTGAAAGAGTGAATAATATTACAGTCCTAACTACTACTAGAAGGATCTAGTTTCCTTAAGCATAGTTTAGTTTAGATACTGTTTCTTCTGCATTAGCCGAATTACATAGATGATGACTACATCATAAAAGACAAGACAGACAGTACCTACTAAGTGCAAACATAAATACCTGCAGCCTCTTTCTCTCTCGCAATATGTCTTCTTCTATTTTTCCCGGTCTACCGTTTTAGTATCATTCACTCCCTATTCTTTCAAATCATGTCGCAAACACTCCATTCTATGTATCTTTGGTCTCTATCTTCTTCTCTAACTATCTTCTTTTAATTCCATGCCTTTCATCCGTGCATCACATCAATCTGATTCTCTTTAACTTTTTTTGTCACTGGTGCCACGTTCAAACTTCCTCGAACTTACTCATTACGTCCTGCCGTCACGCTATTATTACCTTTCCCATACCATGCACGTTCTCTCGCTCCATCCTACATATCTTTGATCTCATACTCCCTCTTTATTCATCCATATTTATATCACCAACACTTTTAGGTCCATGCGTTTCACCTGTGCTCGTCTTAAGAGTTTCCGGATTCTCATCAACTTATCTGTCTTTTTCTTTCATACTTATTACTACTTGCAGTCACGGTATTAATTACTATTTTTTATGCCCCGCACACAACATCTTAAATATCATATTTTTAGTATCTATCTCCTTCACTGCTTTTTCCATTCAGGTAACTCCACAAATCTATCTGAAAAATCTCAAGACGACAAACAAATTGAGAAAGAAAACATTTTTTTCAGAAGCCTGAAAAGCTTGTCAACTTAAATAATAATAGGTTGTCCCTTGAGTTGTCTTATTTTCCGGTAGAATGCAGAAAACTTTGGATTACCGTTTTTATGCCTACGCTGAATCCACCGACGCTGGCACCACGCCAATTCCGACTACAGGACATTTTTAAAACTGCACTTCGTAAATATACATGCTGACTTGCTTTTGTGAATTTGGAGTAATAAATCTTGTAGTAGCAATTACGGAAGGAAAGATTTATGCATTGTTTTCTTCAATAATAAAAATGCATTAAGTTCGGTTTCAATAACTCGGCCATTTCAATCTGTTTTCTTTATCATTTTTGACTAACTCAATTGTATGAATAGTCTCCTTGAAATAAAGATGGAAAAAGCACTAGAACGATCCGCGAGTATCATTTTTATTTTCGTTTTTTTTGACAGTTTTCAGCTTAATATGTTGTATTTCGCCAGGAAACCTGTTCTTCCCCCTCAACAGCTGCATCTAACTGGTTTGAGCTCAGACATCAGTACAAAGTAACTAATGAAGCATTCTAAAGCAAATAATCAAGTCAGGAGATGTTTACTTGAAGTAGTTCGTACTTGGTATAGGTACTTATGCAAGAAACAAGATTAGTTAATATGGGGGTCTACCTCCAGATCAGGATTACCGTCGACGACGTCAAGTAGATAGTTTCTCTATTAAGTTTAACATGGTCTGAGCTTTATTGACATGTCTATACATAGAAATATTAATGAGCACTGTTGCAGGTATATTTATCGAAGTCTCACTTATCCTATAAATCCTAACTTTACACAGGGTTATACAGGTCGTCATCAACATCAATCTCCTGCCCTCATCTCAATTTAATTGTGGTCGGCGCGGTCTCCTTTTTCCCAATATCTCTATTTATCGTCTATCGTATATCAAGGTCATTTAATTCCTAGCCATATGGAGATACGGCTCTTCGATAATGCATAGCATTATGAAGAGATGTATCTCCCAGAGTAATATTGTGGCAATCATTAAGCTTATCTAACATAATCATAAGATTTTTGTTTACTAGCCCCCTATGGATGTTATACTTGTTTGAAATGAAGGTTATTTTATTATTATTTATTTATTTTATATCGACTTTTACACAATCCATAATTCTTTTCTTTGTTGATACAGTTATAGCGTGAAAAGACGAGTTGACCTCAATCTATCTCTATCCTTAGTCTCCACTGAGTTAAGAAAATGGGCTGAACTACTACTCATTTGGCATTATGTTTGTGTTGTTCTAAATAGATAACTTGCCATTTTTGTGTTTAATAAAAAACATTTTATAAATCGATTGTTCTACCCAGACAAAATTCTTTCGCGTGGAATCACAACTTTAGCGTGTATATTTTACGAGCTATAGTAGCCTGAATTCGTGTTGTCAAACATTGGGAGTTTACAAAGAAGAAACACTATAAAGCTCTTGTTAGAGTACCTGGCAGATAGCCACAAGGCGCCTCGCCCGGCTAGTCGCTAAAATAATATCAATACTTATGTTTTTGTTGCACCTGCCAACAATCGAAGTACTCGTAGTAAAGACAATCGGATACTTTGCAAGTTGCAACATCGTTAATGAAGTAGCTTAAAAAGGTACCGTTTCACGTAAGTTTTAATAAAATGATTAAGCTGAGAATCGGTATTTTTTAATCATAAAAAATTACATAAGACTGCTTTACAAAACGCTCTCTCTTCAGTAGCTATTATTCTTTTTTGTACATTATTATAAATTTAAGAAAAGAAAAGTGCTTTGTTGCAAGTTCTTCAGATGCTTTCAAATGGATCTGTTTGGAAATGAGGAAAGTTATCCAGATAGTCCGTGGTGAACTATGAACAAATTTACTGTATCTAAATACACATACATACATACATACATAAACTCACGCCTTTTCCCATGGGGGTAGGCAGAAACTACAGAGCGCTATATGCTACGATTCTTACTATTACTTCTTTTGCATCGTTTATATTCATAGATGTAACACACACACATATGTGTACATGTTTGTATTTAAATGTATTTAATATTCAAAAATAGGTATGTAAATAGGTATGCGTCCGCCCTAAGAAACATGATTTGGACCTGATGTTAACTGTTCTTCGAATGATTATGAAAGAAGCACAATAACATTTATTTTTGGACGCTGTCATTGATCGGTAGACAATGACACTGTAATAATATTGTTTACAAGAAGTACAGTAGTGTTGTTCTGTAAAACTCAACCTGTAAAAATATAGGTGAAGTGAAGGCGTATTGATATGCCAATCCATACTAATGATAAGCATTGACGGTTCACTCCACTCAAGTTTTCACAGGGGTTTTCTACTGAATCGATCGGCAGATACTAATTGTAATATGATGGGATGAAATTATAGATGATAGCGCATTACTTTGTGTAATTTATTGATAAAAAAAAAAAAAAAAAAAAAAATGATAAAAAGTTTTTATTTGGAACATATAAGGTACAGACAATACAATATGAAACGATGATAGACGCTGTAGTTAAAAGAAAAACTGTGGCGCATCTATCAACGCCCACCTCCAGAAACAGATTACATAAGTCGTTCCATAACAAAATTCAACAAAATTAGAAATTAGTAAAGTAAAATAAAATAAAATATAAAGCTGTTGTCTATGTATGTTTGTAGTGTGATGCGGTGTTGGGTGAGTGCGTGTGCGTGCTTGTGTGTGTGTGTGTGTGTGTGTGTGTGTGTGTGTGTGTGTGTGTGTGTGTGTGTGTGTGTGTGTGTGTGTGTGTGAGTGTGTGTGTGTGAGTGCGTGTGTGTGCGTGTGTGATAGCGTGAAAGTATGTGTGTGTGATAATAATATTATGATTCGATTAGTTTTTCGGTTTCATCATAAGTCAATGCTCTCAGACATTCAGTTAATTTCATCTTAACGGCAGTTCTTGTCATAGGGTATATTTTTATTTCCTTATTCAATTTATTATAAAGCTTAGGGCCGATGTGTCCAAAACCACGACTCACGGCAACATATCGGCTGACTTCCGTAGCACAAACTCTATCCGCACGACGCGCATTAGTAACGCACCTTGGCTCATAGTGCAACAGTCCGTGTTTTTTAGTAACTGTTTGCAGAATAAACAACTGTCTAACTGTTAGGACTTTGCAGAGGTTGAAGAGGTCTTTTGTTGGGTATCTTCTGGGTTTGCCCGCCATAACCTTTAACACCGCTCTTTGCGCTCTTTCAGCTCGCAACATAATTGTTTTGAGAGCACCACCCCACGCTGTTATACAGTATCCAAGGACTGATTGAGCCAATGCAAAGTAGATGGTAGTCAGGCAATCAAAATCTACAATTGGTCTTAGTTTTTTGAAGACGTATATTAGCCTCCTCACACGGCCCACAATATAGTCTATCTGAGTGTTCCATTTTAAATGTTTGTCGATATGCACCCCAAGATATTTAACATTGTGTACTTGTTCGATGTTAGAGCAATTACAAGTCGGAACAGTTTTGCCAGGACATGTGTGTGCTCGAATTTCGAAACCTGATGGTGGTTGACTGCCAATGCCAGGAGTGAAGGTAATAAACTTGCTTTTATTGACATTGAGTGTTAAGAGGTTAAGGGCAAGCCATTTCATGACCACCCCAAGGGAATTTTCGGCAGTTTTGCGAGACTCAGTCCAATCCTTACCTTGGGTTAAAATGACTGTGTCATCGGCATATGCAATAATTTTGGTGTTTGGAATAGATAGTTGACACAGTTCATTAACGTAAATGAGAAAGAGGGTAGGCCCAAGCACACTCCCTTGGGGTATGCCAAAGGATAAAGCCTCCTCTGAGCTAACGTTGTGATCTATCTTTACAACCTGTCTACGGTTGGTCAAGTAGCTGCAAAAGATATTGTAAACATTGCCACGAATTCCTATATTTTCTAACTTAGCGAGTAGCATAGGGACAGAGACGGTGTCAAAAGCTTTGGATAAGTCCAAAAACACTCCAATAGTTTTTAATTTCTTATTAAAATTAGAAGTTATTGCATCAGTTAACTCTAGGACTGCGTCTTCTGTGGACTTACCAGCCCGAAAACCATACTGGTTTTGGGCTAGGATGTTGTTTTTATTCAGGTATTTTATAAGTCTTGAATTTATAATTTTTTCGAATACTTTTGATAGAGCTGAAAGTACAGATATAGGTCTATAATTAGAGACACCCTCTCTGTCCCCCGCCTTAAATATGGGGTGGACAATAGCAATCTTGAATATGTCAGGAAAGATACCCAAAGACAAGGACAGGTTAAAAATGTGAACCAGGACAGGAATAATGAAATGCCTCGCAGCTTTTATGACAGTGGTTGGTATACCATCATGTCCTATAGCACACCTGTCTTTAAGATTTAGGATAATTGAGTCAATTTCACCTTCATTTACCCCGTCCAACACCATCGATCCAGCAGGAGACAACGCTAAATAACTGCTATTCTTTTCTCTAATAATTGTAGTGTAAAATTCAGATTCGGTGATTTTTGAAGCAAGTGTAGAGCCCACACGTGCAAAGTAATTGTTGACTTTATCAACTGAAGAAATGGGATTATCGCAACATTTGATGAGTTCTGTGGGTGCAATATGGTTTTGATTTAAGTTGCCAATGTGTTTTATGAGGCGCCATGTAGCTTTTGGATTACGCGAGGCCTTCTGGAATTCGGATTTTTCATATGCGCGTTTGACTTTTTTTAGGAGAGTGTTACAGAAGTTTCTATATCGACAGAAAATAACTTTGTTAGTTTCATTATCGGGGTTTTTTTTTAACTTTTTGTAAAGTTTGTCTCTATGCCTTATACATTTAAGAAGACCAGGCGTGATCCAAGGTTTGGTGATTCGCTTCCTGCTAGGAATATTTGACAGGTGGGTATGCGATTCTATAGAAGTGAACAAAAGAGAAACCAAAGACTTAGCAGCAATATTTGGGTCATTAATTTCAAAAACAGGAGAGAAGCTCATGCTAGCTATGTCAGAAACGACCCCAGGGATGTCAGTTTTTAGAATTGTATTTTTGCGTATGTACTTAGGAACAGATTGTCCACAGAACAAAACAATGGGGTTATGGTCCGTTACAAGGCCATCCAATACTAGAGCAGTAGCGGGGTACTGGGACCTTAGCATAATATGGTCAAGACAGTTAGACAATCTTGTAGGGAACGTGTGAGCTGGTAGTAACGCGTGAGAGGCACAAGTGTTCAAATATTCGTCCGAGTTTACATCTGCATTTTGAGAAATAATATTAATATTTATGTCTCCAATAAGAGCAACAGTTGAAAAAGTCGATAGTTTGTGCAGAACCCTATCAAGGCTGTCGATGAACGGTAAACAGTTTCTATACGACGGAGATCGGTATAGAGCTATAAGTGCCACCTGCTTAGACAATTTGATAATAAGGCAGTTAGCATCATCGAACTCCGGCAACTCTATAGACTGCTCCAACTCTGTGCTTATATAGGCGACGACACCGTCATTTTGGTTCTTGAATGACGTGACCTGTGTGTTATATCCCGGTAACGTGGGAATGTTTGTGCATTTGCTCAACCAGCACTCGGACAGTAAAATAATATCAAAATTAAAAGATATTCTACTCATAAATGTTTGCAAATTATCATAATTACCGTTTATACTTCGAATATTAGTGTGCATAATTTTTAAAGTATTTATATTTTGTATTAAATAATTATGACTATCTTCTGGCGCACAAATATACGAACTAGACACAGAGACTTTATCTACTTCAGCATTTATGAAATTAATGTCATCCATTTTTAGGCAGTAATTTAAACAAGGGGCTTAGAAAATATTTGACTAACAGCTCAGCATTTACACAAGTTAGTGAATACCGGCTCGTCTTATTTATTTTGAAGTTAAGGATTGTGCCATTGTCTAGGTACAGACGATCCTTAGTGGTGAAGAATGATGAAAGCGATTTTTGTGTGTTTAAGATGAGTATTTTAAGATGTTGTGTGATTTGAATATGACTGTTAATGTGTGTGTAGCGTATATTATTTGTGTAAAGAGAAATGATTAAAAATGTGAGAGTGTGGTGAATTAATGTTATACTACTTTTTAAAATCATGCAATTAAACACTATTTTAAAACGAATATACAGAACCTTAGGGGCGAAACAATTTGAATATAAACAATAATATAAATAGTGGCAGGTATTCAGGATAATTTGACATGAAAGAGAATCAGGGGCTAGTCATATTACAGTTTTAGTAATTTTAACGAGGTCCGCTTCGGATTTTACGTGGATATGCTTGCATCCTTCCTTTTCACGAACAAAAATCTTGCCGTGCTTTACCCAGCAAAATTTAAAATTGTTGCTATTGGCGGCGTCACGCGCCAAGAAGAATAGTCTTTTGTTACGTGATGACAGGTTCTCGGAAACAAATATCGGTTTAGCTGGGCCACTTATTTTTAGGTGTTCAGTGGTTAACCTAAAATTATTCACATTATGTTTACGATATTTCTCTAAAAAATCTTCCTTCCGAAGAACAGAAGTAAAATTTCATCACCACTGCTCTCAAAAACGGTGAAGGAAAACATCGTGAGGAAACCGGCATGTCCTAGAACCAAAAATTCGAAGACATGTGACATCTACCGATTCGCACTGGGCCACAAGCAAAATACGCGCTTTGACGTGGAGTTGCGGATACCAGACCGGTATCTTTAATCTTTTTATAGGTGGTAGAGGTCAAATAAGAAGTCGATCTCACTTATTCAGCGTCATTTAGTTAGATTGGAAGACGACGCTAACATATTTGGGTAAAGGCTTAGTACTCGTAAACGAGGATGATGACCTTTGTTTGTGTATAAGTATGATTCAATTTGTTTTTATACAAAGGACGAAATTCTTTGAAAATATTGATTGCTTGCGCTTGGAATTCAATGTATGAGCAATTTGTTATTCGGCAAATTTTCGTCTGTTGGTGCCTTTGTTTCCTTATTATTATAAAGTTTCTTACCTTCGCAAGCTTATTTGCCAATATTGCTATTGATTGAGTTGGCTTTAGCATCTTTGATTCCGCCAAGGCTGTCTCATTCAGTCCCCTCAATAATATCCTCTAAACAGTCCTGTGTATCTTACTTCGTACTTGCATTATCTATTTCTGTCCTCACACAACTAGTCTTGCTATTTTAACGTCGCATTGGCTAGTAAGCACCTTACAAGGAGACGAGAAACTTGAATGCATTCGATGACTGCATGCATAGGTACTCACAAGCTATAAATGGAGATATGTCTAAATGCCTAACCACAAGGTAAAGCAGAAGCTCCACTAAATAGACACTGAGACGCAAAAGCACATGGTAAGTGGGAGAAAAACCAACGCAGAACGTAAAAACTATGAGTTCGGTACGTGTTTCTGGACCTTCAGTGTTAATATTTGTCCTAGTTTCTTCCAAAACAGTTAAAAATGGCTATTATTTAAAAAAATAGTTTTTAGTCCCTCATCTAGATTACAAGAATGTATTCGACACATATTTTTTTCTTTTTCAAATCGATAGAAAACTGCTTAGATTAAGCGCATTAAAGTTGAGGAGAGGGGGATTGTAACGTCATTATCTAGTATAAACTGTACAGGCTAGTGACGTCATGCGACATTTTGACTCGGTGTATAGGCGTTATTTTGATTGCGTGAAAAAAGAAAAAACATGACTGTGTCGAATATTTTCTTGTAATCTATATGAGGGACTAAAAACTAAGATTTTGTCAAATAGCACATTCAATGTGATTTAGAATAAATGATATGAAGTTTTTGGTTTTTAGTTTAAAGTATCAGACAGATAAGAGAGAAATGACTTTCAATATAAAGTAAACTGAACATCAGAAAGCGAAATTTAACGCTGGGATGGTCTTGAATCATGAACTGAACTCATGTCTGAGCTTGCGTGTCTTTATAACTTCCATCCTGTATGGAAGTGAAGCCTTGGCGATTTCGACCAAATGTCCGTCACGATGGCGCTTGTACTAGTAGTAGTACAAGCGCCATTGTGTTCAGCAGTTCGTGACTATGTGTGCATCAGTGGCGAAGTGGCCATCAACATCAACATCAGCTTCCCTTTTGAATTTGAATAATGGCAGCCAGACTGACAGAGTATTATCAAATATATTATTATCATTACTAGCCTGTGTTTTCCCACTGCAGGGCAAACCCCTCCCTACTTTCCTTCCACCAGTCTCTGTCAAGGGCTTGTTGGGACCAGTCCTTATCGAACGAGTCCAGCTAGTCCCGCCGTCTTCGCTTGGGCCTACCGCGATGTCGTTTGCCATGTAAGGGAACTCATTGGGTCGTGAGTTTGGCCCACTGATCAAATATATTAAAGTTTTCTTATTTACACCAAAGACATAAAGGGTAGTAGGAAGACCGATACCGACCTACTGATTCTGACTTCAAGAGAAACAAAAACTAGTGATACGAATATAATAATGTTTTGTGTCGGCTTCCCTCTTAAGAAAATTGACCCCTCGCCACTGGTGTGCATGTCCAGTGTTTGAAGCATTGAAGCTAACCTTCTGTACCATTCTGTTGCTTAACTGTAGACTAATGAAATTCATGTACTACATACCTACAGCACAAGGCACTGTCTGTGAGAATGAACGAATAATTAAATGAGGTGGAATAAATTTAAGAATTTGGGACGCCGACGCATGCGTGGTTTATTGAAGGAGTAGACGATGGTGATAGTAATGGCATAGTATACTTTTATACTAGATATCACTGCTGTATTTGCTTGGTGCATGCCGCGAGCCCTGTCACACGTGAGGACCTAATGACTGCGTCAGCGGATAGTGATGCCGTAGCTGAAATCTGGAGCACAAACACGCTAAGAAGAAAATCAAACTTGCGGCCAGATAATGACAGCCACACAAGACGATCGAAAGTTAAGCTACGCAAACGATACGGAGACCGGTTCGTGGATGGGTGGGACCATTAATTACATGTCAAGCTCTCCGTGCCTCGAAAACACGTTAAGCAGTTGATACCGCTTATTCGTAGGTCTTTTATAGTCGTGACGAGTAGTCAGAACCACGTATTGCCCAGTTACTGGTTTGTGGAAGTCAGATAGGGAGGCGCTCCATGTAAAACACTCGTAGTAAAGACTGGAAGCTGAACCCAAAATAGTTGGGAAACGTTAATCAGGTAGTGAAAATAGATGTATTTAATACTGTTGGGATCCAATTCATCTCATTTGTCATGCATTATTGCCGAAACATCTTACTTTAGTTAACAGAAGCCAGTATATTTAAACTTGCAAATTTATTTACAGAATACAGAACATTGAAAATTGGACAACATTGTTTAATTTGAAATGTTCCTGCTGAATATTCAATTAAGTACTTTTGTTCAAATAGTGGTTGCTTGTACACGGGCTTTACCTTGATTTATTAATTCAAGAGGAGGAGAATTTGATTCTGTGTCCATTTTCAGAATAGATTTAGTTTCAAGTTTCTGGGAACTTTTACCTTTTTATTCATAAACGCAAAGTGAAGCACCATTATGATCACCGGATTTACCATACGCTTGTGAGGATTAAGTCTAGCATAACTTTACTCCACTACGTTAATAAGAGGATGAGGGTCCGCGTTTACGCAGAAATTGTTCTCCGAAAGTCTAACATCAACTAGTTTAACCAAGGTGTATTGAGTCCAGTCACTTAGACAAGTTCTGGAGGTCTGATAGGCAGTAAAACATTTATCTGAATCCAGTTAGACAGGCACACCCCAAGATACGTCAGGAAGAGACTAGGCTGATGATGATAGGGTATTGCTATATCATGTTAAATTGTCACACCTATCCGCGTAAACCTTAAAAGTGACAATCTACCGTACCTAAATAAATATTAAATATTCAATTCATGTTTGACAGAGCAGTCCAATAATAATAATGCTTAGTTCATTCACACAAACGGTTAAACACAATCAAGGTTAGAATAATTTCTTAACAAAGATCTAGTAGTTTTATTCCTTAATTGAATTGCCAGCTTAGAAATCAATAGCTGTAAGTTCATTAGAATGGAGAAGGTACAGACACCTAAAACAATGGAGCGGATTTGAATGTAATCAGACTTGCTTTTAATTAGTCCGTACAGCAGTCTAATCAGAACGGAATATAGGACCGTCTGGCAAGTTGAACAATGAACCCAAATGTAAATTGTGATTTAACCGTATTTGAATTAAGTTTTCATAGAATGGTATTTGTGTTTGTTGATACCAGTTTCGCTTTAGTTTTAAATGGTAGTGAAAATTTCGACAAGCACTTTCCATCATCGGACCACTAGACGTATGGCGCTGAGCCACCGGTACATGGTGGGCATCCCATACGTACGTTAATATTTTGGGAACACGTTCATTGTGCGTACAGCTAAGAGCTAAGGAGGGAAATTCCAACAACCACAAGCGATAGCTACAACCTAGGGGGGTTGTAGCTATCAGGGAACTTTTAGTCAAGGGTGAATAGGTTACTTCTAGGCAAGCGTGTTTTCTTGTCACACATCACATCATTGCTTACCAACAGATGAGATAGTGGCCAAACGCGAGTCCATCAATAATCAAAATAAATGGTAGTAGGATAACAGCGTTTCTGGGTTTTTTAACATGTATAACTGGCGAAATGTGGGTGTACTACCAGGTACACCTCTGCCTAGCCCTTCGGGGATTACAGGCGTGACGTTATGTTATGTTAACAGCGTTTCTTTTCAACCAGCCTGTTTTTAAAGTTTATATTTAACTTACTACGATAGTTAGTACGAGTGTGTCTGGGTAAAATCTTGCGAGTGAATTTTAAACCGGTTATCTCCAGCCGAATGAGTTCAAATTTTGCATACACGTTTGGTTTGGATGACAATGCATGTTAAAGCTTGTTGAAAGTCCCTTGTAAGGTGACTTGATAACTAATTTATTAACTAATTGCATGCCTATTGAACTTCAACTATTCACAATTTCAGATATTGGGCTGCTACAGAAATAATCTTAATTGAAAAACTCTACGTCGTGACACTGCCCACCTGATCTCTAAACCCAGCAAGGACCAAGCAAGACCGCGCTCGAAACTAAGGAGACAGTTTTGATTTCTTTGTGATTAACGTTCATATCCGTTTTTCATGAAACTTTAAAGGTACAAAAATAACTAGGTATATTATACAGCAGCATAAAGGAAGTAGTAATATTTTATCTTAACCATATTTTTAAGTACGTCTTAATTCACCATGTTGAGTGTAAAAAGTAAATGGCTAAGTGAACAGTGGTCACGATTTGAACTAAACACGGCTTAAGGTCGTGAGCTAATGCAGAAATATTAATCTATAGAGGATAACGAAGCACGTACTGTTGAAACGTGGACAGAATCAACATTATAAAGTTATGGAGAGATTACAGAATTATTAAGAGATAATTAATCACAAAAGGTGCACAGATAAGAGTAATGCTGATGAAGAAGCTGCATTTTTTGTAAGGATATACCACTAAGGAGAAAGGAAACCTATATTTAACAAGACAAGGCTGACACTAATCAATCGGGGGTTGCAGAAGATTCCTTGTTTCTCGTTAACCCCGGCCCAGGTTTGAGACGGAATACCGGGGTTATGTATGACACAAAGACGATGAGGCATATCCGTAGGGATATTCCAAACCAAATAAAAAAGGCAACCAATAATGATGGTTAGATAAATATCCATTGGATGATAGTAACGTAAAAAAAATCTTCAGAGAAAAAAGCGACCTATCTAACGCATTTTAACAATGGTTCTTAGATAAGACGAGGTTGCAGGCATAACATAGTAACAGGCAAAAAGAGAGAATAAATCGCTATTTAAAACGTACTAAAACTCAAGTACTTACTCAGAGACCGTCATCATCGTGAAACAATATCAAAGTAATATAAAAATACAGTACTTACTATATTTTAGGGTGTGGTACAGATGCCAGCACGTCAAGTTACCCCAATGTGTCAAATTTCTTTTTTTATTTCAACTTTATGTCAAACAGAATAAGGTAGATATTCAATTGGGAAAATTTTACACATTGGGGTAACTTGTTGTGCTGGCGTCTGAACAACCACATTTAACAACTCCGTTGCCTATTGTTTTTCGCTGGGATCAAAATATGTACCCAAAATAAGCAGTTCACGCTCCCAGCGTCCATTCAGTACCCGTGCCGTATTCTCTTAATGAAAGAAAAACCTTCAATAAGAGAAATTAACCTTCCCAAATATATCTTTCACTGCGTTTGCTTGCAGCTAAAAAAGGACTCCAAGATGACTTGAAACAACCGATCCGGTGCAAGTAATAGTTTCTTGGCAGATGTCTGAAGTAAAACCATTGGACTAGATGAGTCATGTCCTTTCATTTCCTCGTCATGCAGTACTTACCCTTCATTCTATTTGGATCTAAGAGTATAAATAGTACCTGAAACAAGTCAATAAATATCGTTAGTTAATAGTTGTGTTAACTCAATAAATGTTTAAGTGAGATATAAACGTTTTAAGAGTATTTAGCATAAATCCTAATGATTTAGAAGCTAGACTGTGACGCTAAGTGTTAAAGGATTATTTAAATGTCACGTGTTTAGTGATTCATAGAAAACCATAAAAGACTAAATTTTGCAATTGTGCTTTTCCAGTATTAGAATTGTTAATTTCGATATGGAAGCTATCTATCAAAACAATATGTGGTTCATGACTATTATTATTATTATTATTATTATTATTTAAGCCATTTATTTCCCAAAAAAAACAAAGTTCATTACATAATAAAATATCTTATACAATAATTAATTTGATTGTAACTAATAAATTCATTCATTTGTAATAAAATGGTCGTGCATTTTAACAATAATTAAATTAACAAAAATATAACTTTAAATAAATAGATTGACATATTAGATTAGTTTTTTTTTTTTTTTACAATAAAATTTTTCGGCGATAAATTTAATTGGGTGCCCATTTGAGGGCGAAGGCCTCCTCCATCTTATGCCATTCCTGTATGTCTTGGGCTATTCTAGTAGTATTGGTTCATGATTAGTATGTTTAAAGTTTAAAAAAAAACCGACTACCATAAACGGTTGACCAAGATCGTGACCTCCCATAAATAACAATCTAATTCTTTGTGAATTAGACTTGAAGCAATAAAATAATAGACAAGAATACTTGATCTATTGTCACCCTACAGTTCAACGAACTGGCGACCTTCTATTTCAATCCTTGCTATTTAGCTAACCTCGTATCTAATCCTTCTAAGTGAAAAGCGATTTAAATTGGTGTTTCCATTCTAGTCAAATAATTAGATTGATCACACGATTTCTTATTCATATGATAGATCACGTTTTTAAAATCCGAGAAGGAACAACGGAATGCGCGTGTGAAGGATGTCAAAAGCTTTACTAAAATCCAAAATATTAATACACAGTAGTTTGTTGGTATGCAGAATATTGTGTAATTTCCCAGTGCGTTTTCTACAGTAGTGTTTTAAATAAGTCTAAGTGGTCTGCGGTCATTCCAATTTAATTAAAATAAGTCGGCCTTCGTGTAGAATGGACCGCTGTGTGATCTTTATAAAGTACTGGAGTTTATGAAACCATTATTTTTGCTTACTGACTTAAATATTCTAAAGCATTTTGTAGATTGTGTTTTGGTATTACAAAGGAAGTTTTGTAAACTTTAATTTAGATCACCAGTCCAATTCTGGGTGGGCTCTATGATGGATTTAAGGTATCCTACAAGGTAATATCATGTGACCATTGCTACTAACAAAATATTTTTTCTGCGCCACTTAATACTACGGAAGACGATTTCATAGAAAAAGCAAACATTACGAAGCGATAAACAATGGTTATAGCATGTAAAACAGTAAATCACGAAAAAACTCGTGTTATTTTAATTCACGAACGTGTAATATTGTTCTAGGTCAGCAACACACTGGTATTTATTGAATTAAAGTGAATGTATATGGTAAAGAGCAAAGTTCAAGATCAAAGTGGTATAGCCTGGTGATAAAAGTGATAGCAGACATGAAAGAGATAATTTGGAAGAGTGACAACACAAAATTGTGAATGAGGCTTTAGATAAAAGAGGTTTTTCCGGAACACGAGTCATTCGAGTGCAGCTGTTTTTTTCATATAACCGATATTGAAGGGAATAAAGGGATAGTAAAACACTATGCAGGATTATACAACGCTTATCGTTTCCTGAGCATTATTAAAAGTACATTTACGGAAAGTTAATGGTATTTGTGCCTGATACGATACGAATGTTCAATTTTACTACGGTCATCAATTATGAATACCAATAAATGTATTGATGTTTCTATAAATAATTCAACTTGATTCATTTGTCGTTGATATAAGTGGATTCTAGATTTACTATGAAAAAAGCGTTTTATGCGTGTGCAGTATCTTAATTCAAAAACATCGGATACGGAATCAAACAAGCAATAAATAAAATATGCAGAACCTGTAAATAGAATATCAATAAATAAAGATAATAAAGTCGTTGTAAGACCAGGAAGTTTTATTATCATTTCTAATTCCTGGTTAATACTCCCCGCACGTTTATATCACCATCAAGTATCAACTGAATGTTTTTGTAGTTTATTTACAAACAGTTTATGTATCATATGTATTAGGCATATTTTAAATATTTGTCTTTAATTATTTACAGGGTGGAAGTATCATCGACGAACCACCTTATACCATGTATTAAGTGCCTGATTTTGGAACCCAGTGTTAAGATTTTCCTCGTCTTTTCTGACGATGATAGTTTTTTCTTGATGTATGTGACCTTCAAACTGTTATGACCAAATCATTATTTCCATCCAAAGAGATTTACAAGTTTTAGCTTAACCCAATGAGATTTTGAAATGAAAGTCAAAAATTCACTCCTTTCATTAAACACCTCATATGAATGGTTTAAGAAATAATGTTTACTGTGTAAACGGAAAATTATATAATCATATTTCACAGTTTTAAGTAAAAAATTCTTTTAGGAAAAGCTGACGATAATAATTACAAGAGTGGCTGTTGAGATTTTCGGGTCCTACAGTCTACAGTCATTTGGTAAACTCATGGCATCAGGTGTCGTTGATGCCTCTTCTACCCAGTATATGTTCAGTTCAAGCGGCACACCATCTATTTTTATCTCCATTGCAGTAACACGCGTACATATTTATTTAAATTGCTATTGCCTCACACTTATGTCACACTACAGCCACTCAAGTGGTTTACATCACTTCTAGAATATTTATCAAACGCATCTGAATAGCACTCATTATTGTATCCGCACGAACAACATGAACCTTATTTCTTAGGCGTCAAAGTTCAAAATGATAGTAAACATGTTATTGAATAAGATTAATTATGCGGCAAGCACGTTATCAATGAAAATAAAATAAATATTTGACCCTCTGTGTTATTAATTGTTGGTATAAATAGAATGTGTCCAGATAACAACAATCGTGACTTGTTCTTAGATCCGAAGTTTATTGTGACTAGGGCTGTCAGATGCTTGGTCTAGTTTAAGATTTCTTACACACGAACGACATGTTGCCAACGTCAGAGGTAACAGCAGCCGTAGACACGCCTCGGCGGCAGCCTTTGACTCGTTGGCGGCAGCCGTTGATGCGTTGACGGCGGCCTTTGACATTCCAACTTCAAAAATCAGCGGCAGCTGTCATCAGTAACGGCTCCAATTGACGTTGGGCTGCCGCCGAGGCTAGTCGACGGTAGCAGTTGCTCTGCCGTTGGCAACGTCCTTCATCCAGTTAAATAACAAATGTAACAAACACATACACACGCACAAATACACCTGTACACATACACATTATTTAACACACGCAACACTCATCCACACAAATAACTAACTACTCTCCCACTACCACAAGCTTAGTTTACTACTACTTGTTTCAGCGATTCTAGTATTCTACTCTTTAAATTTTGTTTTCCATATTATTATTAATTAAATGTATTCTTATTATCTCGGCAACTTAATCTAACATGAACTGCTTTCGTTGTGTCACTTAAGGGCAGCTGGTACTTATAGCTCAGGGTTTCCTTTTTTAAGTACCAGCAGTACATCATCTGTTCATTCTTGCACATAAATTTGTACTAAGCATGTTATGTCCCCTAGTTTGTGAAACAATAAAAACATTATTATTATTAGTTATTTACTAAATCCGGATTTTAGTCAACTTAAAGGCGCGGGCCCACCGCGGTGCACGAAGAGGCTACGCATGTGTATTAAGGCGCGGGCCCACCGCGGTGCACGGACAGGCTACGCACGTGTATTAAGCTTCGCTTTGTAAGAAAATGTATGTGGTTGTGTCCACTGCAACCCACGGAGAGGCTACGCATGAATTGACGTCATTGATACACGCGTGACTTGCTCGAATAGGCGGTTATATAGCTCAACGCTGTCAACGTGGGTCTACGTTTCCACTGGAGACACGGGCACACGAAAAATTCTAAAACGAGTGTTTCGTTTTACGTTGCCTTTATGTAAAAAATTAAAAGTTAATTCTACAAATTCCAAAAAATCACCTAAAAGTAACCTTTGTATTAGAGCAACCTAAAAGTAACCAATGCCGTTCAAAAATCACCTAAAAGGTTACAAAAGTAACCTTCTGGCAACACTGCAGGCGTCGCTCGCTTGCAGTGTTGCCCGCCCATCCCACCTCCCCAGCGAAGCCTGTGTCCGTGGATTGCAGTAGCACGTACGTAGCCTTTCCGTGCGCCGTGCCACGCTATACATAGTCGTGGGTCATATTCGTGTACTCCAGTGGAAACGCAGACCCACGTTGTCAAACAAATTAATACACGCAGCTAAAATGCGCCGCGTGCCCGTGCACAGCATGCACCGCGGTGGGCCCGCGCCTTTAAGCTTCGCTTTGTAAGAAAATGTATGTGGTTGTGTCCACTGCAACCCACGGAGAGGCTACGCATGAATTGACGTCATTGATACACGCGTGGCTTGCTCGAATAAGCGGTTATATAGCTCAACGCTGTCAACGTGGGTCTACGTTTCCACTGGAGTACACGAATATGACCCACGACTACATGTACAGCTCAATTATCGGTTTTAGTTCTACTGCTAACGAAGCTTACGAACACGAATAATTCTTAAACGAGTGTTTCGTTTTACGTTGCCTTTATGTAAATTAAAATTTAATTCTACAAATTCCAAAAGTTACCTTTGTATTAGAGTAACCTAAAAGTAACCAATGCAGTTCAAAAAACACCTAAAAGGTTACAAAAGTAACCTTCTGGCAACACTGCAGGCGTCGCTCGCTTTCCCGCCCGTCCCCACGCCTCCCGCAGTGAAGTCCGTGTCCGTGGATTGCAGTGGCACGTGCGTAGCCTCTCCGTGCGCCGTGCCACGCTATACATAGTCGTGGGACATATTCGTGTACTCCAGTGGAAACGTAGACCCACGTTGTCAAACAAATTAATACATGCAGCTAAAATGCGCCGCGTGCCCGTGCACAGCATGCGCCGCGGTGGGCCCGCGCCTTTAAGGCATCATACGTGACGGCTGTGTCACACGGTCTCCCGATCTGCTTTCTAACAACGTACTTGCCTATTTAATACTTATTTGTTCTAAAACAAATCCTAATCGGAAATCCCGCTGGGGATTTATGTTCCACCTTAGCCCCTCGCTTCACAACCTTCTACCTGGCGGCGAGTGGAAGATCAGACCTGATCCTGGTCTGGAACTACCTAGTCCTGCTGAAGACCAAGAAGTGCAACCAGGGAAGGAGCAGGGCCGCCGGCATAGCTGCACTACGGTTCAGGCCAGTGTTCCCAGCGTACTTATTACCTCAAAACCTGGACGTGATTAGGGCAACAGAAGTTGGCTTAAATAGAGTATTGATATCTACCAAATCGTGTACTTTATTTGGACCCCTACCTACCTACCTGTCGGCCAGCCAGACCGCAAGGTCAGACTATCTGCCGCCGTGGCAGTCACTCACGCATGCACTAACACACATGAACATAAATTAATAATACCAACAATAAGTCTCGAATATACATATTATGTATAACTGAGCTTACTAAAACAAAATTTCAATGTCAAAAAATTAAAAAAATTATCGCCTATCCGGCATTCACGGCTAAATATTCAACTGTGTCCAGCTTTTCAATTAATAAGTCTGGCATCCCTAATTGTGTCACAAAAGATTGATTGTAATGTAAATAGATATTGAAGTGGAGCAGACGGTGCTAAGGTGAACATTTTTGGAAAGTTTGGTATTTACTTTGTTGATAGATTAGCTTCGTAAGTATTTACTAAATGTATAATTTATCTGGCAGGCAAATGTTACTTGTAAGTCAGGACAGCCGAGTTAGCTCAAGGTTATTGCGTAAGCAATCAAAATTAAGATTTTCTTACATGTTTTGCAGTTTAGTTCATTTTTAACCCCCGACGCAAAAAGAGGGGTGTTATAAGTTTCACCGCTATGTGTGTGTGTCTGTCTGTCTGTCTGTCTGTCTGTGGCACCGTAGCGCCCAAACGGGTTAACCGATTTAGATGCGGTTTTATTTATTTGAAAGCAGGGCTTCTTGCGATGGTTCTTAGATATGATTCATCAAAATCGGTTCAGCCATTTCAAGGTTATCAGCTCTTTTGTGTTAGCTACCGTTGCTATTTTAGACGTCTATGGGTATTAACTTTACTTACAAACATATGTGTATCTTAAAATTTCAAACACCCATGTGTGTAATATTAATAAGCAACATTATGGTGTATTTGGTCTGATGCAGCCAGGATATCTAGCAGACTAATACACTCTTGGGAAAATAACAGCAGATATGTCGTGTTTGGATTCATTTTAACCTGCATTTGATTCTGCACACAATGGACTGATGGCAACTGGATGAGCTGATGCTGCAGCCAGGCTATCCAGCACACCAGTAGGTAGACTCTTGACAAAATAATAGCAGATATGTCGTGTTTGGATTCATTTCAACCAGCATTTGATTCTGCACACAATGCCTTGATGGCAGCAGGATGAGCTGATGCTGCAGCCAGGCTATCCAGCACACCAGTAGGTAGACTCTTGACAAAATAATAGCAGATATGTCGTGTTTGGATTCATTTCAACCAGCATTTGATTTTAAACACAATGCACTGATGGCAACAGGATGAGCTGATGCTGCAGCCAGGCTATCCAGCACACCAGTAGGCAGACTCTTGACAAAATAATAGCAGATATGTCGTGTTTGGATTCGTTTTAATCAGCATTTGACTCTACATACAATTCACTGAAAAATTATCATAACTGTAAACTCTATAAAACAATATTAATGCGTTTAAAAAATATAAAATAAAAATTAAATTAAAAATTTAAAAAACCCCCACCGCAAAAACGTAAAACATTTAAAAAGTTAAAAATAACACTTTAGCCATGAAATTTTACGTAACGTCGGGGTGCCGTTAAAATAAGTACCTACATACCTACAAGTACTAGGAACATTTCTTACATAAGCGGTACCCCGACGTGAAGTAAAATTTCATGGCTAAAGTGTTATTTTTAACTTTTTAAATGTTTTACGTTTTTGCGGTGGGGGTTTTTTAAATTTTAAATTTAATTTTTTTCAAATTTGGTTGATTGAGTAATCGGCGATCATAACAAAGACCGCATCATTATAATCATCGATAGAATTGTTTAAGTTTACATAGTGCGATTATTAGACAGTGGTGTAAAAATTGAGATCTCGATCGGACTGAACAGATACTGCGGACTTAACCTCGATTTAGGCACTGAGGCTCACGGGTACCTTAATTTAATTTAGTTGAAACAGACTTTGCATATCCAGTTTACTAATTGAGTTAGTTACGTCAAGTCATAATTCATTCTCTAATTAGTATCTGGAGGTTTGTTGACATTCCAAATAGTACATAAACACTCAATGCGTGTGTATGATGATCAAATAATTAATAGTATATTAAGCGTAGGTATGTAAATGACTATTTGAAATAGTAAACACCAACAACTTTCCGATTAAAACTTCTAAATAATGTGTCAATATGTTAATAATTTCTATTAATAATATGCTTATAAACTCACGCATTGTTCTCACGGGGTTAGGTAGAAACTACAGAACAACAACTGCTACGATTCCCTTACATACGTCTTTTGCTTCGTATCCATCATGCATGCAATTTATATGAAACGAATGATTGATGAATGAATGATGTAGACTTTAGACAATAATAAAAATATCACCAGCCTACTTAGTCCCACTGAAGGGCAATTCGTATCCATCATGCACGCAATTTATAATATAAAACTACTTATAAATGATTCACTAAGGTGGACTTTGTCCAATAATAAAATTACTAGCCTTTTACTCAGTAGTCAGGTCTACTGCAGGTCAAAGCCCTCATCTCATTCAGAGAAGGTAACGCACCTCCAGTGCGACAAAGGCGTAAGTAAGAATACGTCACTTTTTTTTATTGCAGTTTCGTATAGCGCAGATAAAGATACACCATTCTTAATTTTTCCGTTAAGATCTGATGAAAAATTAAGCCATTATACCAAAAAAAACATTAGTCGCGTCACATAAGTTTTACATTTTTTCAGATAAAAAGTCCACAATCCTACTTAACTACATTAAATTTGACAAAAAATATATTTATTCTTACTTACGTATTTGTTTCCCTATAACAGGCTGAAATTAGTAAGCGTACTTTCTAATACGACTTGGTTTTAATGACATATATAAAACAAAATAAAGCAAAAAAGGCGTAAGTAGTGTTTACCCTCTGCATTTTATGATGGTCTAAACGACATAACCACGATCGGTTACAGTGTCCAAATAAATTTATAAAACGATGATTAGAGTAAACAGTACAGTCAACAGCAAAAGTAGATGATCAAAATCAGAAATTCAATACTAATGAACGGAGTTCGCGCCAGAACTGTGTGGTGTCGAAGTGATTCAAAAGTATGTGATTGTAAATTATACCAAACATTTACTACCAGTACAGCTGCCATATGTTTGTGATCAGTTTTGACTCCAAAACTTATAAACTTAATTTGCATCAGAACTAAGAAGTGAAAAAAAAATTCAAAACTAGTGATCAGCTAAAATCAAAAATTAAATGATGAAACTGAGGCCACGTAATCGTGAAGCAAATAATTCATCCATACGCATTTTTTTATTAACCCAGTAATTTAATTTGTTATGTTTTTAACAGCTGAATTTGATAAAAAAAATGCATATTTAATATATTTCATCCAATTGAACCCCTAAAAAAAGCACAATGTTCATTAATAAAAACTTATCTACAAATAAAATAACCAACTTCCAAAAAACCACTACAAAGTGAAAAATATTAAAGTAATTTTTCACTTTGAAATGTTTTTTTGGAAGTAGGTTGTTTTTTTTTGTAAAAATGTTTTAATTTTTTACTTTTAGTGGGTCAGTTTGTAATTTATCTAAGTTACAATAGCCCAATGACAACTGCTCATCACCTCTTACAACATATTGCCTTTCTCGATACAGGGACGTTAATTGTTGAGGAGTTCTCCTAGTAAGATCCAGGAGAACTGGAGCTCCATGGTGAAGGCATCATCACCACTATGCATTTTGACAAGCTTAAATTACTTAGCAACTACATTAAAGTACCTAATCGAATCGCAACCCGTGAAATACTTAGGTATAATTGAGTAGTCCCGATGCCCATCTGTGGTCTTCATCATCAGTTCCACTTTAGCAAACGGTGCTTTCCGAGAGCGAATGCACGAGTTAATATACAAAATACCCAAATCACTATAGGTGTTCCTATAAAATTTGAGGTTTTCCCTCGATTTCCATAGGATCCCTTCATCAGATTCTGACTTGGTGACAATGAGACCACAGCGAGAGTATACCCTTTCAAACAAAAAAATAATTTTGCAAATCCGTCTATATATGACGAAGTTATGCACAAACATACATAAAAAATATACATATAAACATCCGAATTGATAACCTCCTCTTTTTTCAGAAGTCGGTTAAAAGTAATATAATTCAAAAACTTTAGTATTTAAACTGTTTCATTTTTTGTAACTTCTGTCAAATGTTTAAAAGTAGCTGATGTGATACAAAACGATAATTGAATAAATATTATCATCTTTGCATGTTTGTGAATTTATGTCAATGTTCAAAAGTAGCTGATGTGATACAAAACGATAATTCAATAAATATTATTATCTTTGCATGTTTTTGAATGTAAGTCAATGTTCAAAAGTAACTGTTGTGATACAAAACGATAATTCGATAAATATTATTATCTTTGCATGTTTCGAATTTATATCAATGTTCAAAAGTAGCTGATGCGATAAAAATCATAACTCAATGATTGCTTTTGCCCAGTCGGCTACAATATATTAAAAACGGAAGGTAGATTGATATTTTACATTAATGAGTATGAAAAAATATTGCTATTATTATTATTGTCATTAATAATATTATTGAAAATATATTGATTACTAAATAATTCATACATTCAAATAATATAGGTAAATGTTCAAGAAATATAATTTTCTTACGTTTTCAACGGAAATCTGCTACCTATACAATATTCAGGATTATACTCGTATTAAAGCTATTCTGCTCATTTAATGTAAAATATCAATCTACCTTCCAGTTTTAATATATTGTAGCCGACTGGGCAAAAGCAATCATTGAGTTATGATTTTTATCGCATCAGCTACTTTTGAACATTGACATAAATTCGAAACATGCAAAGATAATAATATTTATTGAATTATCGTTTTGTATCACATCAGTTACTTTTGAACATTGACATAAATTCAAAAACACGCAAAGATAATAATATTTATTGAATTATCGTTTTGTATCACATCAGCTACTTTTGAACATTGACATAAATTCACAAACATGCAAAGATGATAATATTTATTCAATTATCGTTTTGTATCACATCAGCTACTTTTAAACATTTGACAGAAGTTACAAAAAATGAAACAGTTTAAATACTAAAGTTATTGAATTATATTACTTTTAACCGACTTCTGAAAAAGGAGGAGGTTATCAATTCGGATGTTTATATGTATATTTTTTATGTATGTTTGTGCATAACTTCGTCATATATAGACGGATTTGCAAAATTATTTTTTTGTTTGAAAGGGTATACTCTCGCTGTGGTCTCATTGTCACCAAGTCAGAATCTGATGAAGGGATCCTATGGAAATCGAGGGAAAACCTCAAATTTTATAGGAACACCTATAGTGATTTGGGTATTTTGTATATTAACTCGTGCATTCGCTCTCGGAAAGCACCGTTTGCTAAAGTGGAACTGATGATGAAGACCACAGATGGGCATTGGAACTGCTCAATTATACCTAAGTATTTCACGGGTTGCGATTCGATTAGGTACTTTAATGTAGTTGCTAAGTAATTTAAGCTTGTCAAAATGCATAGTGGTGATGATGCCTTCACCATGGAGCTCCAGTTCTCCTGGATCTTACTAGGAGACCTCCTTAACAATTAACGTCCCTGTATCGAGAAAAGCAATATGTTGTAAGAGGTGATGAGCAGTTGTCATTGGGCTATTGTAACTTAGATAAATTACAAACTGACCCACTAAAAGTAAAAAATTAAAACATTTTTACAAAAAAAAACAACCTACTTCCAAAAAAACATTTCAAAGTGAAAAATTACTTTAATATTTTTCACTTTGTAGTGTTTTTTTGGAAGCTGGTTGTTTTTTTAGTAAATAAGTTTTTATTAATGAACATTGTGCTTTTTTTAGGGGTTCAATTGGATGAAATACATTAAATATGCATTTTTTTTATCAAATTCAGCTGTTAAAAACATAACAAATTAAATTACTGGGTTAATAAAAAAATGCGTATGGATGAATTATTTGCTTCACGATTACGTGGCCTCACTTTCATCATTTAATTTTTGATTTTAGCTGATCACTAGTTTTGAATTTTTTTTTCACTTCTTAGTTCTGATGCGAATTGAGTTTATAACTTTTGGAGTCAAAACTGATCACAAACATATGGCAGCTGAACTGGTAGTAAATGTTTGGTAAAATTTACAATCACATACTTTTGAATCACTTCGACGCCACACAGTTCTGGCGTGAACTCCGTTCATTAGTATTGAATTTCTGATTTTGATCATCTACTTTTGCTGTTGACTGTACTACATTTGAGAATTTGATTTAATTAAGTAAGGAAAACGTGTGTAAAACTTAAAATATTAATTATCTTTAATACACGACAATTTCATTTATCTGAAATATCGTTGAAAAAAAGCTGGATTTTTTTTGCTATTTAATGGTATATAACAAAAGATCATAAGATCAAATACTAAATAGATATACCAGACCAAACAGTTTTTTTGCTCTCCTGTAAAGTTAGCATTTTCTTCTTACGCCTTTGTCGCACTGGGGGTGCGGTATGAGCTTTTAATCACCACGCTTGCTCAAGAGGAATTAATGGCCTGTAGTGCGATTTTATTTAAATCACTACGTGAAAATGTTCGTATGGAATGAGAGCTCCATACAGCTCGGCATAGACAGTTCACTTCACGCAATTTTTCACGGTTTTGTCTTTTACTGAATCGACTAGCAGGTTATTTAATATTTTTGTTAATATTACATACAAAACAAAGCTAGGGTCAATTATGCTGCTACTGCCAAAAGTATAAGACTGATGGGTGTGTCATGATTCAAGTACGGTTTCACATCATACACTTGTTCACTACAATGTTGCTTCATGTCGTGGGCTGTTAGATCGACTTCACTTGCCTCAAGGTCATGAAAAGCTTTAATCATCCCTTCACCTACAAAACATCGAAGGGCTATCGAAAACATGCCAACAATGCCAACTGCGTACACGACAATAATAAGGTATAGTAATAAATTAAACATCTATAGATATAGCTCTAAATATGTGCGAACATTGCCAAGTTATGTGGCACAATTCTCTTGTATATTATTGAACCTAGGTCATAGTTTGTTTACATAGTTTACAAGTTTAGATTAAGGCGTGGTTCCAGATTTACTGATAGCAGGAGTTATGTTCTTGTCTAGTGCTGGTGCTGTGTTTCGAAACATTGAATATGAATGTGATGAATAATAAGTATTTATTCTTCTTCAATATGTTCTTTATTACTGAGGATCGTATCTACTTGACCATCAGTAGCGGACTGTTTGCCTCTAATTACAACCGGTTCAAAGTTGCCATCACGACCTGCTGCTTTTTTCTTGATGAAGTAACTTCTTTAGCTTGGTCGAAGCATCCTGTTAACGACCTGTATCGTGCTCTCTTTCGTTCGATTTTATCATAAATGACCAGCTTTTCGAGACTATATCCTCTTCATTAGCATATGCATGAGCAATAATAGAAGTAGATCAAGAAACGGCTAGACTAACATATGATGCACGTCAACAATTAGGAGCAGTAGACAAGACAAAAGGAAGAAATGAGACGAGGAATAGAAATTAATGACTGGAAATTGAAATAGATGAATGTTTGTGTCAACAGAGTAATTGTTATTGATATGGCACGTAAGTAGATGTTTGTTAGCGGTGCAGCGTATAGTAAATATTTGTTCAGTTGCATCTACATTACGCAAGTTAAAGTACAAATATAATGTTAGATTAAAGTAGACGTACTCACACGAATGGGTAATTCAATAATAACCTGAGGACTATTACAATAATAATATAAAATAAGTACAGTATGTAAACAAAGAGTCAATTCTCGTCGTCGTTTTTAGAACGCATTTTTTACTATATCATTAAAAGATACGTCTAATGTCCCTATCCCTATATTTTTTACATTGATTGGCGCTGCGATGAGGCTATTAGAAGTTGCATATTTTTAATTATGGGCATTGTCTTTCAGCTCTAAGAAAAGGTGGAGAGAAAATATTTGCAAGGTGAGAATCACTGATAATGGATGGATGAGAGTGGTTATGCACTGAGTATAACCAAGGAATTGGAGAAGTCTTCCATCAGTAGACTGCTGCGAAGCCTATGGCTAAAGACGAAGAAGACAAGAATAATGTGAAACGGTAAGTATACATCTGTTTGAAACCAGATTCAATTCTAAACTTTCTAACTTGCACAACAAAAAATCATCTTTGATACTGCTCAAATCATAGAAATGACACAACTCTCCAAATAAATATTACAATTTACATGGAATTTTTTAGGTTTTGATAGTTTCAAGTGTTTACAAGTCGGTTCGCTCTAATGTTGAGGTGACCTTCAAGCTGTGTATCAAAATGATTTGTTCACGTCCAATTTATCACATTCGTGCGTAAATACAGATAAAGTGCAGTGACACCTAATGGTTTTCTGGCATTAGTCGTTAAGGTATTTGCTATATAGATAATAATAGAAAGAAGACAGTCGTAAGTGTATTGTCCTTTACTTAGAATATTACTTACTTTAAGTTTAGGGTACACTTCCTCAAAAAGAAGGATGGCTGTAACGTTTTCTATAAACATGTTAGAAGTAGTAGCTACTACACCATATTGATATACCTACCTTACTTGGATTTCTGTTGAATATTATCGTTGTCGACTGATCCTGATTGATCAATGCTTATACCTTCTTTGTATGAGAAGAGGCCATTGCATTCGGACAGTAACAGGCTGGTGCCATTATTTTTTAATATTACTGTCGTTAAGACAATTTTGATATCCACAACTTTTTTTACTTTACTAAAATGGTTTTACACACCGCACTATTGGACACACTATTCATTCATTTTTCATTCTTTTTGTTTCTATTCGTTTATTTTTGGTCACTATTGGTTGGACACTATTTTAATCGTAGATATGAAACATCAATCTCGCCAGTCTTCTAAATTTTCTTTAGTTTGGCATTTGTCAAACAGACTTCAAGGTTGAACTAGTCAAAGTGTTATATTACCTACTAAATTAAATTTTGAGATTTCCGTTACTTTGTGCCAGAATCGGTTCCTTCTTAAAGATTGATGAGTACAACATTTTATTGCTTCCTATTTTTACTATATCTTTATAGTAGTTATTATTATGGTTGAAGTACGTCAACAGTTTTAAGACTGTTGTTTAGAGAATTGTTTAAAATTAAATGGAGGAATGGATGTTTTTAGGTGGATATTACTGATTATAATGTTGATAAATTTGCGGGAAAAGGCAGAATAGTAGTAAAAACACTGGGACCGGTGCCAAACGGTGAAAGGACATACGGTGCGGTAGAAGGACATACATTGGCCATAGTGGTGATAACGATTTATAAAAAAGGTCAGCTGCTTAATACTTAGGTACAACCGGCGTGCGTTAAGTGCGCTAGATGTACAAACGTAATCATAGCAAAAGTACGAACCTGCTACGAATGCTACGATCCTTATACACAGTAGTAGAAGGTGTTTTGTAATATCTGCCTACTCCTATGAGAATTATGGCGTGAGTTTCAGTATAGAGTATATGCGTGACAAAACCAAATCACAATATAAGTATAATGTTTTAGTAGACAATGATCACCAAGTTATTGACAACAAAATGAAACCCAAGCGACGAGGGAAGGTTATACAATAAGCTGAGAGACGAGTTAGCAATTAATCACCTCATTCACTATTGCACTAGTCCTGCCTTGGTGCAATGCAATGTTTGGCATCTACAAACACTTGAATGCCGACAGACATTCCAATATCGCACTTTACATACAAGGCAATACTTGCAAAACAGCAAAGCGTCATCTTGAAGCTTTACGATTTTACTGCATCAAAAGCAAATAGAGCATAGGCATAAACTTCAGTCAAGGAAATAGGATTGATAGCCGCATTACAATAATATAATGGTGTTTCCCCTAGGAGGAGCTTGTGGCTAAATTATAACAGCCGCATGGGTCGATCGAAGGTTAAGCTACGCTTGACGAGGTCGGTCCGTGGATGGGTGACCATTTATTACATACCAAGACTCCTCCGTGCCTCGGAAAGCACGTTAAGCCGTTGGTCCCGGCTGTCATTTGTAGATCTTTGACAGTCGTTACTTGTAGTCAGAAGCCCGAAAGTCTGACAACCAGTTTAACCAAGGGGGGGGGTATCATGTTACCCAGTTACTGGGTTGTGGAGGTCAGACAGGCAGTCGCTCCATGTAAAACACTGGTATTCAGCTGCATCCGGTTAAACTGGAAGCCGACCCCAACATAGTTGGGAAAAGGCTAGGCAGATGATGAATGGTGTTTCCCCTACTTTTGACGTAATAATTTTTATATTTTACCTAATTATTATAGCGGAGGCGACACAACATGAATCATATGCCTAATTCGGATACAAACACACGTATTTAGACATCAGAGCAATGAGGAAGATGACAGAAAATAATGTAACAGCCAATGTTTATTTACGATACATGAATTCCTGGGTGTCAATACAGCGAAATTATTTCCTCAATGACGATGCCATCAGGAAATTCGTGAAGCAAAACCTTGGGGCGGTAGCAGACGAAATTGGCCTGGTAGAGGGTGATGACCCTAATGAAGATATTATTCAATTATGTAATACTAATAATGTTACAATTGTTTGTAAAGCATGAAATGTTTTTAGAGATAGCAATATAGTTTTGATTCGTGGCAATACAAATTGCTTTTGAATAATGTTGCAAGTAATGAATGCCATACATATTCAAATTCATGCCATTATTGAAACATACAAAATATTGTTTTGTGTTAAATTAATTTAATTTGATTTTTTTTTTTTGGTGCAAATGCGCCAATACTTGCTGGATATTTACAGTTAGTCATAATCTCATATGTTTTTGTAGTTAAGCTAAGTTGTAAAATACAAAAAAAATACATTCCCTAGTCAACAAAGTATTGTTATTCATAATATCTAGGGGAAAAATATTTTTTTCATTAAATATTACGTCAGCAGCCGAACCCTCTTCAACCCGGTGAATTGAATTTTTTCGACATGGTCCAATATATCATCTACATATTTTTATTCTTTTCGTACATAAATCAGCCCTCCAGTTGAATCATAAGTAATGTTGTGCGACACTTGGAGAGATGAACGTTATATTTTCAATTCTTATTTTCATGTGGGTGGGTGAATAAACTCAGGCACTCAAAATATTACACATTTTTAGATAGGGTGATGTAGACAAAACCAGGGGTAGAACTTGTGAACCCTAGCTGTCTAGTCAGCAGGTAGCAGCCGCTTGACTAAGTTGACTATTTTTTTTTTTCGCATGTCGTCGTTTTGACACTATACCCGTAGTTGTTTTTTGTTAGTTCAAAACTCAAACTCACACATCAGATCGGCCGGTCGATTCAGTCAAAGACACCACGTGAACGAAACTTAAGGCACATAATTCCTTATTTTGTTTATTTTTATTATCATTTTTAGTGTCATTCTTTTTTGTACAGACGCCAGCACGTCAAGTTACCAAAATGTGTCAAATTTCTTAGATCGTTTTTCAATTTTATGTCAAACAGAATAAGGTTCATATTCAATTGGGAAACTGACACATTGGGGTAACTTCATGTGCTGGCGACTGTACCTATTTTTATTTTTAACGTGTGCCTGTGTCGTGCCAAATAAATGCTTTTTCTTTCTTTTTTCTTTCTTTAATGAACTCTCAATTCCTGTTGTATGAAAGGACAGCTCAATTGACTGGCATGTTGGTCTAGCTAGTAGTTAGTGACCCTGACAGCAGTCAGCATGCCGGAGGTCGTGCGTTCGATTCCCACTCAGGACAAATGTTTGTGTGATGAGCACGATCATTTGTTCTGTATCTGGGTATAATTTATCAATAATATGTATGTATTTAGAAATATATAAGTATGTTTATCAGCTGTTTAGTACCTATAACACAAGCTCTCAAGTGTAACTTAGGACTAGAAGGTGTGTGAAAAGTTGTGGAATATTTATTATTTAATTCAAATAATCAATTCGCTTCAATTCGGCTTCACTTCACCTACATTTGCACAGGCTGATTAGGACATAATCGCATTGTTGTTCTGATCCCGATGATGATTGATCCTGATGATGTCAGAGAAGATCTCTGCAGCCCAGTGACTGACTTTCGGGGTACGAGTGGTCAGTGTAACGATTGACAAAGATTCTTCCCAAGGAACTTCACCTATAAAATCTAACAGTTAATTATTTATGTACACTGTTAAACTGTGCCAGTTACAACAGAAAGGTTGAAACGCTTCAACGGCCTATCCTAACATGTGTGTAGACAACCTGCTCCAATTTTCTTAACAAATATAGCTGTTATATTAGTGTCAACGCGCATTGTATCAAACAATACTATTTGTACTATCATCAATAAGGAAATGGAAAGTTACCACACTCGACTGATAAGATTAGGCTGGACAAACAGGTTTATTGACATATTTGAACTAGGAAGTTTCTTCATCGGCTTTATTTGTAGGAAATAAATCATTAACAAATCAAAATTCCTAAACAATAAAACCAGAGAGGCTACCGTGCTCAATACCTGCATATTTAGGTATTGAGCACGGTAGCCTCTCTGGTTTAAATGTGTGCGTGTTTGTCTTTCTTTAAACATTTCTCTCTTTTAATTTATCATCTGCCTAGCTTCTTTACATCTATGTTGGAGTTGTCTAAAGTCAACAGCCTAACCAGATGCAGCTAAATACCAGTACTTTATATGAAGCGACTGCCTAACTGGTCCCCACAACCCAATCACTGGGTACTCAACAAGACAACCCTTGGTAAGATGAATTGTCAGACTTTAGGGCTTCCGACTAGGGTAAAACGGGGTGGATAGAAACTCAAGGATGAATAGAAACAAAACTTTGAGGAGGATTTTTACGCTGGTTTAATATTGTTTGATACTAACAAGGTTTGGAAACTATTTATCTCAATTAATTAAAAGCATTACAGTCCTCGCATGTAACAAACAACTTTTCACTTACGTGACTATCCTCCTCAAAGTTTTGTTTCTATTCACCCTTGAGTTACTATCCACCCCGTTTTACCCAGTACTCGCCACAACTCACAAAGGTGTACCAACGTGGTAACGTATTTTCTGAGGCCCGGAGAAGTCTTGATATGTAATGAAAGGTCCATCCATGCATAGATGCTTGTTTATAAGACCGACTTACAGAAGATTCGATTCTCTCCTCTAAGTAGTTTAAAAATAAAGAGACGGAAGAATTTCCTTTTAGTGATAGTGTCTATACACAATTTTAATCCATACTACATATACTCGTAATTATTTTATACTTATATGTTAAGGCTGAAGAGTTAGTTTGTTTACACTGTAAACGTACTAAACTCTGTAGTCTCCAGTCGGATTCGATGGTGAAAGCGTCTATCTATGTATGTTTCAAAGTTGCTTTAAAAGGGTAAACTGCACAATTTTTTTTTTTTTTTTTTTTAATTTGTTTATTATATTACAATCTAGCCGAATCAGGCTAATAAGCAATTTTAATCTAACTTAATTTGCTAAAAGTAAAAGTATATCTAAGAGCACGTCCATTGCGTTTACTTAGCGTCTATTAAGGTGAAGTCACTTTGTTCTTGTGTCCATATAAATAGCTAGGTACTACTCGTATATTACACTCGCGGTAACTGCACAAATTAGTTATTTTATGAAGCGCTTACGAGTACTAAACCTGTTTAAACCTACACAATCTGATCTAACTTGGAAGTTACTAAAAATAGAAAATTCTTTACAATCAATACTTTATTTTTAACTCTTCACAAGAAAAACAAGGCTTCTTTCCACTTGAGCTGTTTACTCAAGAAAATATTTTATACAGGGCAATTCTCCCTTCGTTACTTATCATGCGTGTTTTTATTTACATTTTTTATCTGTAGCAATAAAAGCTGACCTTGATATTGAAAGGGTCAATGCAGTGCCCTTTGCACTCGATATTAACATTGAACCTGTTTTGACCTTGTAAGAATCGTAATACAGTGCAACAACAAGTACGATTTATGACCATTTAAATAAAAAATTGTAAGTGTTATGGATTGAGGATCATCCTGTGAGAAAAGCTTTGAGTATGAATGTAGAGGGTTACAAAAGTAGAGGAAGAAAAAAAAACCAAAAGAACGATGGATGGATTGTGTGCAAGATGATACGGCTAGGAAGGATGATGGCAAAATGGTAAATAGAGATGAATGGAAGAAGAAGATATGCTTCGCCTAACCCAAATTAATTGGTATAGAGGCAGAAGGATTTTGATGAGGATGGTTATTTTAATGGGTGTCATAATTCATTAATTTTGCGAAGTTCAGTTACTTAACATACTTCTACAACCTAACAGCACCCTAAATCACGGTCACTAAGTAATAGTTTGACCAAATATTCTGTATCTCCTTCTCTCTTTGCCCGTTAGTTAAAGACATTGTCATCACCATCTGACGTCTTATTAGTTAGCATTGATTGTTAGTAAAAGACACCAATACTTTTATTCAGTTAGAGCGTATTAAAATTGGCCCCATCTTTGATATCTTGCTCTTTATAGACGCGGATATATATCAACAAAATTATAGTCAATACATAAATAATTCCGTCTCAACAGAAACTCACTAGGAGACAAAACAAGCAGGTTACTTCCCGATAACCCCATGTTATCCAGAAATACGAGGACCGTGTCACAAAAATAGATAAATCGATTGAAGCTACTAACGTATGTAATATTATTATGAATATGAGCATAAACATAAACACATCGTGGGCGGAACTATTACGTAACATGTTACGTCACAGCTCTGATAGGCTGATAGTAGATAATAACCACAAAAGTCAACCTTAACCTTATGCAGTGAAAGATAAAGTAGGAATTGCTTTGGGACAAGCAGTGGTGACAAAAACGGTGAATCGTGCCAGAGATTCCCACGTGTGTCTATAGATGTAATCTATCGACCCTAGGAATGCATCGAATGCCGTGATAACGATTATGCAACTCGATTAAAACGTTGTGGTAATTGTGAGGTTGATCTAATTAGTAATCGTTTATAAATTACTTTACACACTTTATGATTTTCGGAAGCTAGTATACAAGGCAATATTTGTATTAACTTTTCTTTCTTAGTGTGATTTCACACATCTGAACTCATTAAGTTATTAAATACTTACAAACAGCTCTTTCTATCTTATGAAGTTTCGTTTTATTTATTTTTACCAACAAATTAAAATTTTGTTACTTTAAAGTTGTAATACTTGTCACGTCACTAAGCTTATAATCGTCTTCCTTCTGGTCACTCTTAGTACACTCCCTCTTTCCATCTTATCGTTTATTGTAATTATTATAAACAGGAACATTACTCATAGATGTGACCAGATAAAATAATTGACCAACCAACAGTTTTACAATAACAGCAGGAAATCTTAGATTTGTAACTGCGGATTTGCCTCTTTCTCACATCACCTCTCTCAACACATTGCGCAGGAATTGTTACTTCATCTAGAATTGGATTACGATTAACGATAGGCAGGTGAAGATGATGTCAGATGACTAAATAAAACGACTGTAATTTATCGATAAAATCTGCTAATATTGTTTCGCGTTTTAGTGTATTGACTACCTAATGTGCTTTTAGTTACTTAAATCATAAAAGGACACAGAGAGATAAATAGGCAAACATATCTTTGATACAAGCATGTCTTGTATTAAGACGTTATAAGACTTGCGATAAACAAAATGTTGGGAATGGCGGAATTAAGAGTATGCTTTTACTCCTATAAGATAGAGCAGGAGCCATTAATTGATTTTCTGACGATACAATGAATCTAAGTCACGCTATAACTAATAGAACGCAATCAGTTGTTTTCAAAATGTAAATTGGTGTAGAGTGCAATCGTGTTTATAAATAAACTATTATCATATCATACTAATCTGTCTATCATCACGGGAAGCACTTTGGCATCAGATTTGTCTATGCTGTGAGTACAAGACAAATGTGACAACCATCGGACAATGTGATTACTGTGATTAGGGATATTTTTTAAATAACGCTTTATCATTATGTATGTGTTAGATGAGCCATATCATGAATTGAGTGATGATTAATCAGACACTGGTGTAAACTACTAATAGTGTTTTAGTACATTACAATCAGCACCATCGGCCGTCCCTTAGCCTAATTATTTTGGGGTCGGTGCAGAGTGTGTGCTGTAATCATGCATACTCTCTTGCTGTAATCTCAGTAGTCTTCTATCCTTCGGCGCAGCAAATGTCCTTTCACACCTTTCTATTTGAATCATATTTGTAGCTATACTCGTATCATCTTTTACACAATTAATCAATCTTGTGTCTGGAGTTTGCAATGACATTGCTGTATTTCTGTAGAAGTCTTTGAGGAGTGAAACATGCTAATTTTCTGATATATAAGCTTACTAGCAGACGTCACGAGATTTCGCCAGCGTGGTTCGCGTTCCCGTTGGAATACAGGGATAAAAAGGTGACGGTATTTTTCAAATTGGTCCAGTAGTTTCGGAGCCTACTCTATGCAAACAAACAATCAATCAAATCTTTCCTCTTTATAATATTTGTAGATGCGAGAAAGGCAACACATTCAACAGCATCACCATATTGATCTTTTATTAGGATTGACAATAACATGAATATGGTCACCAGAAAGTCTATCAATTCCTTTACTTAGGGATTCCCATCGTATAACCTGTTTGGTAATCTTATCTTTAGTTCTATCAGATTGCAGTTTTATAAGGATATACATTGTACCCAACCGGATCTGCTACCCAGCTTTACCTTAATTAAAATAATAATCGATGTTGTGACGGATACGAATAAACCTAAGTTATTTTTAAACACAGGATATTGCAAATTGCGTCGTACTAAATCTAATTAATTATCTTCATTAGAAATCATGTATGATTATAAATTTAATACTTAAAAAATTGGCGCCCGAATCATTAAAAGATTCAGAGATAATGCGTTTTATTCAAACTAAAGGAAAAACAATACGGAAATGGCTAGTTTATTCCAAAATGTAGGAAATTGAGGTTAAATAACAATCGCATGACAAACACTAATAAAGGTGGGCGTGACAAAAAAGTTATAATGTATTGACGTGCATACAGAAAAGTGGTTTAAAAAGCGTGCTTGTTGGCGGAAAGTAGATGTTTAGAGACTTGTGACCTAGTTTAGAATGACCATTTGAAGCTCAAGAGAACAAGAGATTTTTAATTAGAACCAGCCCACCATACTTTTCCCAAATAATGCGATACTCTTCGAAATTATGGTCAAGATTAGCGGACACCAGATGGTGATTAACAAGTTTATTTAAAAAGGTAAATATTACATTATGTGTGAAACAAGAGATATATATTTTTTAAATAAATATCTGAGAAGTAAAAAAGTTTTCTATAAATATTATATACTATTCGAAGATTGGTTTAGTTTGCTGTAAGAAAAAAGAACGAGCCACCACAGTATTTTGTCTTACCATTTTCCTTATAAAGGACATTGACGGTTCAGATAAAATAAGGTTTGCTATAATACTTGAAAACAAGAAGGCATGCGAATTGATAATTCATATCAAAATGGAACATCAAAGTAGCCGTCAAGACGATATGAGCCTTTGGAGAATGTAGGATTGACGTAGGTACGATAAAGCACCCTAAGATAATGTTGGAATTATTGAAGAAAATAATCTAGACTATGATAATATAATTGTAAATTACAAGCATATTGTTTAGGAGCTGTAAGTAATCTGACACAAATGACCTAAGAATTAAATCCCCATCGCAGTGTAGTCAGAGATGAGATAAATGCTGAAGTCCAACTAATAATTACTAACAAATGAGGTAAAATTGCAACAAACAACACTTCATTAGAAGACAATAATGAAGTAATAACGAATTAATTGCTGATGAAACAATCAATGCTTGGAGTGTAACAATGGTTCGATAAGGCAGATTGTAACAGATTGTGATAAGAATGTTAAAGTGATAAGATAAATTCTGGTAGAAGTCGGACTGGCCAATGTTGAACATGTGTTAATTTGGGCATGTTATCGCAATGTTTTGGTCAAGGAGGGCTGATTATAAGGGAATTTATATTGGCATGTCTTATCTTATCATATGGTAGGTAATGATGCTGAAAATTTTTACATGACTCGTAAATATATTTTTTTAAAGTAAAATGTAAAAAATGGCGAGCATATATAAAAGAAAAACGATTCTTTAAATATCTTGCAGGAGTTTCAATTGCATTTCTAGAAATAAATGAATGCCATCAATCCACATAATTGTTCTTCGTGGTGTTGCGGATGCTATTGCTAGCCTCAGTAGATATTTAAGAGCTCGCATCTGAAAGAAAAGTGGGTCCACCTTCTTTATCTGCCTACCCTGTTCCCAAGTCCCAGGTCTTTATTTACTGTTTTGATATTAGCAGTGATATCATCATTCACTTCTTTCGTCATCGACTTCATACTTTTATTAATCTTTACCTTTTCTTTGGTTTTCTTATCTAAAACATAAGCACATTTCTGTATCCTTCACTCTCTAAATCATATGCCATTGTGTTCATCTGCAAAAGCTCTATATTTCGTAGTCACGATCTAAACCCTACGACCTTCACCGACTCTAATCGGATATCGCACTGAATCCTTGAAAACCCAACATTGCTGTGGAAAAATTATAGTTTTATCATGATTGTTCTACTATAAGCTTGTGTGTGTGTCGCGATTTTTATCATGTGGTTTATAAGATAGCTGTTTTGATATAGAGTATAATATAAAGAGTCCATTATACACTTTCACATACTGGTTTTAATCGTTTTAGTAAATTGTTTTCTGTCTTCCGCGTGTTTGTCTTTACAATATTTATTTATAATTATTTCCTTAAATATTTTTAGATTGTGCGGAGAAAGGAAGATATTATCTCATCTCTTCCTCTTTACAAAAGCACAAGTTGAACGTGATGTTTCTTTTTTGAAATATAAGAGTTAACATTAGAATTGATTTCAATGAGAGGAATTATGTACCCAAAAAGTCCAGTTAATCCGTCTTAACTGAAAATATAATCTAAAGACGTCAATGAATTGTTTTGCAATAGTCACCATGATTGGTAATCGCAGACTATATTGAAGCCAAATAATGATGACAAAGAAAAAACACTGAACATTAAACTCTTAAATATTTCTTCGCATTGATGACAAAATAATAATCTTTTGACACAATACATTAAATAACTTTTATTAGATAAAGGAAGATATTCAGTGGCGCAATTTTAAACAAGACTGCCAATACGCAATTAGTACTTGGACGAATGTATCAAATTAATGCCAATGATATTATTTTATGATGTTTATGCTAATTAGAAACAAATACGACGTCTACTTTCAAGACATGTGATGTTATTGGATATTAAAATTCAGACAACAAAACATGAGACATCAGCATTTCTTAATCGTTTACATCAGATAAGTCAATATCTTTTCCTAGTTTACACGTTTTAATCTACAGACACACGTGCCTTGTCTTAGCCATTTCAGAAATCTTATCTATTAATTATTAACGATAAAGTTGATCTTTAGGTGGGTTTGTCTTTACCACTGAACCGGTTTTGAAATCATTATGGTCTCACATAAGATAGCCTATTGTTAGCCTAGTGGCGTGACCGGCGGATTGCCAAATCATAGGTCTCGAGTTCGAACCCAAGGAACTCACCTTGGACTTTTCGGTTTTATCTGCGAATTGTATAAAATAATTTTCCCTTGCTTCAAAAACGGTGAAGGAAAACATCGTGAGAAAACCGGCATCCCTGAGCGATATTTTTCGAGAGCATGTGATGCCAAGTCAGAGGCCCTTGGGCGGCATTAAAACTTTAACACCAGGTTAGTCTATATTCACCCGATAAAACAGTAGAACTGTACTGTTAATTTAAAAACCTGAGTTTATATAAATTCTGCATTAACTTTTTGCATCCCCGAGTCTTCTAAAAAGAATTGTTTCTTCAACATTTTATTAATGTCTCTTTAAGTCATAGGTGGTAAAATGTCATGAGTACGGCTTCAGATAACCTAGGAATGCGAAGTTTCTGCTAGATATAACTTATCTATGTAATCCTTTGAAAACAATAGGCATATATCACAATACTGCCGTCTTGTACGGTAAAGAATTCTAATAATTGCACTGTCGTCGATACAAATAAGTAATAAAGATTGGCTACTTTATTACGGTTTTTACAGCTTTATCATTGTTCCCATAAGCGACAAAGGAATGGGTTGTCTTGTCTTTTTAGGGCTTAATCTTTATAATCTACTTAATAAAATTCTTAACTTCAACAAACACAACCGAAGCCGCTTCGTCTGGCAGCATACAATTTTGTGCAAGACTTCTTTATACACACATCAAAAGTGTCTAGGGATCAACATATATTTTTGCAATAACTTTTCTCCTGATTGATATTAATTAAAATTTTCTTTAAGGATTCATCAAATAAAGTGTTTTCGTTTGTCACAGTAACGATAAACCAAGTCACCTTTGCATTAATAAAGAAATTTGCCATTTTCCTAATAAAGGGATTTTTGACATTTGAACCACTAACATTAAAGTTCGAAAAAAAGACTGAAATAACAGTTTTCTTTAAAATTTTATTGGGTAACTTAAACAATTAATAATCCGTGTTTCTACCGCGAACACTAACAACACAAGAACATCGGTTTGGCATACTCAAAATGAGTTCATCCAAATCACGCTGTGGAATGGCCGCCCACGTTCGTTGCAACAACAAAAAAAGGTCTTCTTGCGACTGGATACCCTCCATATTCGGCAGAGCTCTTCTCTGTAGCATATCCCATGCATGCTCAATCGGGTTCAAGTCTGGCGACTGAGCAGGCCAGGGCAGGACATTGATGTTAGCTGCGGCGAGAGTCTGTCTTACAACTCTTGCGGTGTGCGGTCGTGCATTATCATGCATTAACTGAAATAAGGGACCGATTTGCACTTGTAGAGGAACGATGACGTCTGATACAATCGTCTCAGCATAAATTTGAGCGTTGAGGTTGCCTCTGATCCAAATCAACTCAGTTCTTCCGATCCAAATACCCGCCCATACCATGATGGTTCCACCACTATAAGGATGGACTTCCTGGCAGGATTTTAATCGCTGTTGGCGTCCAGGGGTTCTCCAGTGTCGTATACGTCTTGTATCCGGTCTCATACCAAAACGAGACTCATCAGAAAAGCACACGAAACGCCATTGTTCTTCTGCCCAATTTCTGTGTTCAAGAGCCCATTGATATCGAATCCTACGATTGTGCATTGCTATTGGTGGTACCCGTAGCGGTCTTCGGGAATGAAGGTTCACTTCATGCAAGCGGTTTCTGACTGTTTGGTCGCTAATTAAGTTCCCTGAAGAGTGATGAAGCCTCACGGCTAACATCATGGCGGTTATTGTTGGAGCTCTTCGAGTTAAGATTTGAATGTATCGGTCTTGTCTCAGTCGCCAGACTTGAACCCGATTGAGCATGCATGGGATATGCTACAGAGAAGAGCTCTGCCGAATATGGAGGGTATCCAGTCGCAAGAAGACCTTTTTTTGTTGTTGCAACGAACATGGGCGGCCATTCCACAGCGTGATTTGGATGAACTCATTTTGAGTATGCCAAACCGATGTTCTTGTGTTGTTAGTGTTCGCGGTAGAAACACGGATTATTAATTGTTGAAGTTACCCAATAAAATTTTAAAGAAAACTGTTATTTCAGTGTTTTTTTCGAACTTTAATGTTAGTGGTTCAAATGTCAAAAATCCCTTTATTAGGAAAATGGCAAATTTCTTTATTAATGCAAAGGTGACTTGGTTTATCGTTACTGTGACAAACGAAAACACTTTATTTGATGAATCCTTAAAGAAAATTTTAATTAATATCAATCAGGAGAAAAGTTATTGCAAAAATATATGTTGATCCCTAGACACTTTTGATGTGTGTATAAAGAGGATTAATATCTTGGAACGGGTTTTTGAAAATTAATTTCCTGGTGTTAAATAAGTGATCAATGTTTTAACGATGCTTATAAACAGCTTGTTAGTTATAACTTGGTTAAAAGCTTAGAAAAGAATAGCGAACTAGCATTGTGCGTGCCAACCTGTAAAAAATCCCATTAAAAACATGCCAACCTCTGGGATGGGATGACTGCTCAATTTGCTTTCAATTCACCAATATTTTTTACGGGGTGATTTCGATTTCACTGAATAGCACTTTTTGTCTAAAATTATAGATTAATACCGAAAAAGACACTGATGTCATAAATAGCTACAATGTTTTTATTGAGGTTCGACCTCAATATTCTGATTCAACTAAGTCAGATAATATCTTAAACTTAGATCAGATCATAATGTCAAAAGTCAAAGCTAATGTAGTGCGAAAGCTTTATTAACTACGGGATGATAGAATGCTGAAATTCTTACTAACTTTCGGTTATGTCAGTGTTTGTTAGTATTTGGGTTGCAAAGGTCAGAGAGCAACTTCAGATGAAATATCGATTTTCACACCCACTAGGTCTGAGTGGAAATTTGATAGAACTATATCATAGTATAGGTATACAGCAAAGCGAATGCCTACTTTAAATACATTCATACTAATATTATACATGAGAAAGTAATTCTGTTTGTTTGTCGGCTTTTCACGTCCAATCGGCTGAACAGATCACAGTTAAATTTAGCAAGGAGATAGATTAAATTTAGTAGGTCCATTATAAGGTAAAAAACTTGACAAGTCTTAAGCCAAAACTAAGAAAACTAGGAAGGTCGACCTCATCTCTGACCGCAGGACAAGATTGAGGTCAAGAGTAGACCCATAAAAAAAAGGTTACAAAATATATATTTATTCTAAGGCAGAAATAAATTTGCCGGAGCAGCTAGTTTAAAATTAAGTAATGTAACTGCTTGGGGACTGCATGGTATGTATCGCATAAGTTTTTATAATCATCATCTCCCGAGCCTGGTATGTTAGCCAGCTACGGTTACCACCCAACCGTATGCAGCGGAATACTAGCATTTTACGAGGAACTACATATTAATAATTTTACCAGCCTGCACACTTGCTCCAGAGACCTCTACTCAACAAAGAAGCATTGATACCACGCTTGCTTGATTTAAAACTTATTTGAAGAATAAGTTCATGTTTCCTCACGATGCTTCGACGTCCAAGATAAACATAGAAAATACATATGGACTTTTATATAGGGTGACTGGTAATTAGTGACCGATACTTAAACACGTTATTGTTTTCATGATTTTAATCAACTTTCCCAAACTTCTTTTTAATACACAAAAACTCATAACAAAATAAACAATAAAAACGCTGTATCAGCTGATAGTCTGACCTGGGCAAGGGCAAAATGTACTAGTAGTAGCGTCACATGTTCCTAGCTGATCGATGAAAGGTGCGCGCGCGGATTTCAAACAGCTTTTGTGTTAATGTTATAAATTTAAAATTAAATAAAAAGTTTATTTGGGAAAGTTATTTGTATTCATGAGAACAATCACGTGTTTAAGTATCGGTCACTAATTACCAGTCACCCTATATATAAAGTCGCTTATAATGAATGGTGTTTGAATGATTTTAATAACTACAGAAGCTTTGGCAACTACTAAACACATTCTGCAATTTCCACAATTGTAAACTAATTCTCAAATAAACATAAGTAAGAGCTAACATAACAATAATTTACGAGCAAAATATTTATTGTTTGTTCCTGTCACTGAAAAGCAAGTTAAGGAAGGTCACGTCATGGACAAAGGCATATTATTATTAACGAGCGATGTTTCCCGCCATGTTTGTTTTACTTGTACAAATAATTAGGTAAGCTTGCATTCAGGATGTTAGTTGTTACGCTATACATTACGTTATAGCGACAACGTTTTGATTGGCTGTTGTAACCTTGGAATACACATACGCGTGTGTTGATTGGTTGACGCTGTAAACGCTTATAAATGGACTTCGAACGCGGTAAGTTTCATCTTTCCTAGCTAGCTGACTATTGGGAGAACAAAATCAAACTGTTTTAAAGCCCTGTGCGCACCTAAGGCTGGGGGGGTTGTTTTATCCTTCGGAGTGCATCATCTTTGAAAGGCACATACAATAAAACATAGACCAGACATTATCTTGGTCAGATCAATCATATGATGTCCAATTGACCATGCAAATTAATGTACGAGACGGTCTTATGAGAAGAGTACCACACAGCTACCTATCCAGTCAATGCACGCATTTGGCAGTAATCATCTAGCTCGAATGAATTTGGTCATAGTTATAAACGTTGAAGGGCGATCGCATTAGCACCTAAGTGGTGTTTGCTCACGGTTCACAAATGCCAACGCTAGACGACCACAAATGTGAAACGACTAGAGATGCGTCGAGGTTGTAAAGAGACATACTATTCGGCTAAGCCGATTACGGTTCGGGTGTATACGGCAATTTTCGTGATGCTTCGTTTACGAAACGTGGCGTATCGGAACATGTTTTGTTTACTTCACATAGTTCGTTTTACTTTTGTACTGGTCAGAGAAGTGTTAATGTGTGTCAAATGAGGAGATGTCACATTAAAATAATGAAATATTTATTTATTTAAATATATTATTTAAATTCAGGAAAAGAAACCGGATAGTCAGCGTTCGTTGCCGAATATTCACCGACTACGAAAGTGGCCAGATAGTCGGCACTATCGACTAGGTGGAACATCTCTAAATCACCCTAATAGCTCAATCAATTAACATAAACGCACAACAGACTTATTTGGATCGGTATTCTGGTCACTAATGATAACGTCACCGTGAAAGCGATTTTCTAAATCGCGGAATGTGAATCTGAATTGTTGTTGTGAATTCCGCAATCTTACTGACCTTGACTATGTACGGGTCAGGGTTCTACGAAGTTTGGAGTCTCGTGTTCTACAGGTACTAAGTGTCGTTACTATTTGAAGATGTAATGGAAAGTTCCAGAATCTTCGGGTTTTCCATTTGGAATTTCTCAGTACCCGGAATTTGTATTTGTTCCCGGTTATTGGTAGTAAGTACGTTCGTATCCGATTATTTTAAACATGACTGGCGAGATATCTTTAAACCTTGTGACCACGTTACGACTGTGATGCTATAAAGTAGAGAGACTGGTTACTAAACAGTCTGACATTGAACCAGATCTATAGGTACAAAAGATTTCCAACCAAAGTCACAAGTACCTACATAGTGCCATGATTGAGTTTTACGGAGATTGGGCGGCACCGGCTGATTCTTGGCTGCTAAATCCTAAGCATTAGAGAGCTTGAAAGCCTCTTTGCTACTGTGAATGGCCAACAATGAGGTATAACTCGAAGATACTCCTCCCAAAATTTAAATATGTTAGTATATCGTATAGTAATTTCCAAGTTTGGATATGCAGATATTAAAAGAGAAAGACGTTTAACGAAGCCTATTGATTTAGTTCTTCACTTCTTTAGTACATACTGGACCGGAATAACCAGGATTTGTTGCAGATTGGAAAATATTAAAGGTTGAAGATTAAACTTAATTAAAACCCAACGCCGCGTGCATTTCATCGCGAGCTACAGAAAAAAAGCAATTATCACTTCAAACGTAAAAGTATTTCGCACAATGAGATTTTATTATGAGCAGAATGCGTAAGTACTTAAGAATCAAAGTCGTTAATACGGGTATTTTTACACCCTGTATGTAAGTGTCGCATGTGTTATAAACTCATAAGCATACATGAAGTGATGAAGGTGTAACCGAATACATGTGCTGACGTCTGACGTACCTACGTGTCAGACGCTCTGTTTATCCTGTACGTGTACGTCAAAGATTAGCACATGATTATCTGATTATACGTATGAAGCTCGGCAACGACTGCAAGTTAATGTCAGGCATATAATTTATGGTATTTGCAGAGGAAGTACAAACAAAGCTTCTATTGTTTATTCAGGAGTTGGGTCGGATATATTCTGCGGGAATAATGAAGAGTATATTAGGTATGGTCGTAATAAGATGCTATGTAGTGTTTTTTTTGCGTTCTGTAATCACCGTCAATACAGTAATAGTTGTTATACGGGGTAAAAATTGGCTTATATACTCAAGGGATGGAAAGATTGATGCGGATGTGGAAAGGAGAGTGAATGCAGGAAATAAAGTGAATGGCGCTATACATGGCGTTGTGACCAGCCAGTCGATGTCCGAAAAGGCACGACTGGCTGTTCACAATGGTGTGCTGGTGCCTACACTAACGTGTGGAAGTGAATGTTGGGCGCGGCAAAAGAGACATGAAAGTAGAATAAATGCTGTAGAAATGCGTTCCTTGCGAAGTATGTGTGGTGTAACAATGAATGACAGATTGAGGAATGATGTGATAAAGCAGCGTTGTGGTTTAAAAGAAGATGTAGTAACAAAAATTGAAAAGAGTATGCTTAGATGGTTTGGTCACGTTGAAAGGATGGATGAAAGGCGACTAACGAAAGGTATTTGCAAGGCAGATAAGAACAGAGAGTAAGTGGGAACGCTGGGAGGGGACGCCCTAAAAGGACATACATAGACCTTATTGGTGAGGTTCTTCAGAAAGGTCAGGTGCGTAGTACTCGCAACCGGCGTGTGTGTATGACAACATGTATGAATGTAAACGAAGCAAAAGAAGTATTTAAGAATCGTAGCATATGGCGCTCAATAGTTTCTGCCTACCCCCATGGGAAAAAGGCGTGAGTTTATGTATTTAGAATCAGATCACTTACCTGTTATGTTAGATTTCAAGTTGCATTGCATGAAATTGGATGGCTTGTTTGTTTCAATGTGTGTTACTTTCATATTACGATTTACTAATCTGGTATTGTAAACTGTTTTTTTGTTTTTAATATTTTGCATGGTTCGTGATCTCTTTGTAAAATACATTGAGTATTCGGTATTTCCCCATGGGCTCATTACAAAAAATAAATAGTTAGTCGACTAAAAGATGCTAAAAATCTTCTAAAGAATATTAGAAAGTAGATTAAACTACTTAAATAACATATTTGTATACGCCAAGATATCATAGCTCATTGGTAAACATGAAGATACGTAATGTACGTAGACAGATTATGTATAAGCGACATTATAATGATGATCCGCGTCTTGCTTCAATAAGTATTGTATGGATGATTGAAGTGATTATTAATCAGATTGTATTTAGAAAATAGGTATATGATAAATACTCGTACTTGGCGGCACTACGTTTACTTTTAGACGTTCTGGGGTCAAAGGCCGGTAACATATTGCGACTTTATGTAGCGATATTAACGCGCGTTTGTCAATCGCGCGTCTGCATCATTACACTTTATTGATGTTACGTCGGTATCGATCCCACGCGACAAATCCCTACTATCGCGCGTATGCATCGATACGAACGAACGCGTGTGTGCATCGATAAAGTTGCCTTCGAATGCATCGAAATAACGCTCGACTAAAGTACGTAGGCAACACAGTGAGCGTTGCAAGTGCATTTGATTTAATCGAACACATCAACATGGTCGTCAACGAATAAGTGATCCAATTAAACACGTTTAGCGATCGCGATTCAATGATAATGTACAAAATAACGACCACATCGCGGTTGTATCGATGCTCAAAGTGCGAGTGTTTCTTTACAGAATTGCTGCGAACTGTCGCAGTGTGGAAATAAATAGCCTAATCCGGTCAAAAAAAAGTTTATGTAAGTATGTATGGAGAAGATCAGGCTGCGTTGACCCCCAGTAAATCGGGATGTGGGCAAGAGCGATGACTGCTATCTACTAGATTATTTACAGCAACACTTATATGTACAGACGCCAGCACATCAACCTACCCCAATGTGTCAAATTTCGGTGATAGGTTTTCAACGTTATTCTAAACACAATAAGGTTCATGTTCCCTTGGACTTTGACTTTGTTCAATTGGGAAAATTTGACAGTTTGGGGTAGGTTAATGTGCTGGCGTCTGTACATAGTATGTTTCTAACATAATGAAATTTTATAAAAGTGATAATCAAAGATAATGTAGGACAATCTTTATTACCTATTCTATTATTTATTTCATTATCTTGCACAGTGATGCGCTTAGGTACTTAGGTATTTACTGAATACTTCAAGCACACTTATTTACAAAGGCGGACTGAATATTATACCATACATTTTCTACTAGCCAACCTTCAGGTGATGCAGATAAAAGCACTTGTAGGTGCAATTAAAAACGAAATAAAAAAAAGAAAGCTAACAATACTAACGCGGTGTCCTGCGTGAGCGACGAACGCGACGCGATGCGCCGCTGGGAACGCGACGAACGCGATCAACTCAACGGCATACCCTGCTTGCGGCCTATATGACCGTCTGCGACGAGACGCGACGTAACGCGGACTTGTTTTGAGGGCGACAAGATGCGACACCACATTAAATATGAACTTTCAAGCAAAATTGTACTGTACTTCTCAATGATTCGAGAAGTAATGACCAAAATCACGTAGGACATTTGTCGCGTGTAGCATCGCGTCGCATTACGTCGCGATGCGTTGCGTCGCGTCGCTTCGTGTTCGTCGCTCAGGTAGGACACCGCGTAATACATGTTCAGTACTTCTTTTCATTACGGTTTTAACATTTTTCTGTTACCGTTTATTAACACTTCTTTAGCAAAAACAGTAACTGATTTTTTTATATATTTTAAGTTTTTATTATCAAACACGTGAGGTGATGAACTATTTTGCAGTTATTTTTTTATTTCTTTCCGGCAGTTTAAGACTTTTCATAGCTCTTATCTTTAAAGACAATGTGGTTGATACCGGTTTGTTTAGCGGTAAACATGATATTCGCAGAATTTAGTTATCTTAACCTGACACTGTATTTAACTGCGATAGCCTAAGTAGTTGATTGATCGACGGAAAAGTACCGAAAAACACTTTTTAGCTTAATAAAACTGTCTTTGCACACATTCTTGTTTGGTGCTCGATTTTACACATAGATACCTAAGTAATAAAAGTAAGACTGAAAAGTTTGTTTGTTTTAACTTGCTTATCTGTGAAACTACTTGTCGGATTTGAGTTAAATTTTGGAAGAACGTTGTAGGCTATTTTGAGTTGACTCCTAAGTCGTATAATAAGGTAGTTTAGGAGTTAGGGTTTACCTTATCCGTATGATCTGTAGGTAATGTTTTTGTGTCAATAAAGATTTTAACTATGATTACATTATTAAACATCATTTTACGACTTTAAGATCTAGTAAAACCGCAGCGCACAAAACCTAGTAAAAAAGAAAAGAAAAGCAAATGCAATATTTTCAGCCAAAACAACAACATTTAAACGCAAAGAAAACAACGCTATAATGGCAATTCTATGGAAATTACTAGCGAGATTAAAATGTGTAAACATTAAAAAAACCACTAAGATCCAGTTTAGCCATCTTTTACTACTAAAACCGGTCTGGAATTTGGCCTTGATGCGTTAGTGCAATTTAATGCTAATGTTATCGCCTGGGATAATACATGCTGGTTGAAACGAGGCATTCAAAAGAATAAGCTTGTTGATACTAGTTTTAACGTAAGTAGTATGATATAATTGGTGTGTGCTAACTGTCCAGGGAAATGTTTGGCTGAGAAGGGAGTAACCAGTTCTTTTTAAACGTTGCCTCACGCTAGTAACGTTTACTGTATTCTTGTTATATTGACGGGGACAATAATCAGACAGGGGAAAACGCTTGTACACAAATTTCATGGACGTACTCTCTCAAAACAAACATAAGGAGTTTTCAAAAACAGTGAAGGAAAACATCGTGAGGAAACCGGCGTGTCCTAGAACCAATACTTAGTTAAATAAATAAATAAATCACCACCGCAAAGTTGCATGTCTGTCGGTCTTTTGCAGACTGTATTTCAATGAGTCTGCTCTAGAGCTCCACGAGCTCATGCCACCAACTCCTTTCTTCCATCGGGAATCCAGACGTACTGCAGGTTATCACCCATTCTTTGTAGATGTTCCACACATTCGCACGAAGCGCTTTGCCTGTTCCTTCATTATGCGCACAGCCAAGGAGTGGAATTCCCTGCCTGCATCAGTGTTCCCGAGTTCATATGACCCCAATCTGTTTAAGTCACGAGTTAATAGGCTTCTTATGGGTAAGCTCGTTCCATCGTCGACCTCATCTCTGACCGCAGGACAAGATTGAGGTCAAGAGTAGACCCATTATATATATATATAATAAAAAAATTGCACAACTTTCACACGGCGCCATCTAGACTCAAACTAAGCAGAGCTTGGGCTATGATACTGGACAAGTGATAAACATACTTATATGTAGGTATATTTCTAAATACATACATACATATTAAACACTAGCAGACGTCACACGGTTTCACCCGCGTAGTGCTCGTCCCCGTGGGAATACAGGGATAATTTGTCACCTATAGATAGTGTAGCTTTCCAAAGGTGAAAGAATTTTTCAAATCGGTCTAGTAGTTTCGGATATATTAAATGCAAACAAACAATCAAATCTTTCCTCTTTATAATATTAGTATAGATAAATTACATCCAGACACAGAACTAATGACCGTGCTCATCACACAGGTATTTGTCTTGGGTGGGAGACGAACCCAAGACCAACGGCAGAAAGTCCTCAGTCCTCAGTTCAAAGACATGTGTGATCTACCAATAGGGTTTGCACTATTCGTTTTATTTTACTATTCGAATAAAATGAATACTTCTACAGCCAAATATTCGAATATTCGGATATTCGAATATTTTTTTAACAATTATTGAAAATAAAACAATATCAATTCAACACAAACATGAGCAGCAATACGGGGGTTTAGTTTGATTGCCGCATAATTCTATTCAAATAAAATAAAGTATTATAATTAGTTTTATTGCTTTTTAATAAAAAAAACCACATTAATTATCATTTCACATAAACATAGGTAAGTCTTAGCTTAGGGATATGATGACATGATACTGATGAGTGATGACGCTTGGAGATAACGGCAGACCATCTAAAGCTGCCAACATCATCATCAAGATGATGATGAGATCATGTCTTCAGAGCTATCTTCAGATTTGAAATAATCTGTGAGTCGCCTTTTCTTCTTCTGTACTTCATTGGAATTTTCTTTCTCATCAGAATAATTGATCTTTCCTTTTACAAATATGGAATGCATCTTTTGCAGATGTATGTCCAAAGGAGTCGTTGACATAGAGTTTAACAATACTACTTTGCATTTTGCTTGCGAACAACCTTCAGCACGTAAAATGTGTTACCAGTGTTACCACACAGATTTTTTGTCTTTAGGTCGTTTGGTGTACTCTATGAATTCAACTTTGTCAACACTTCCACTCGCCATCACTAAGATTTATTTCTCTTAGACAGTCAGGACAGCTTTCAATGCAGGAACTGAAATCAGAACTTATATTTAGATAAGATTATTATAAATGTAATAACTACTTTATGTATATTCAAGTAGTTTAAAATGTCACACACAGCAATCTAATATTTTTAAAATCGTAACTGATCAAACCATGCACCGGCTCGCGTAACTAACCAAATCAGTAAGTAGCGTAAGTAGGTATTTAATACGTACGCTACGTCAGAGGAATGCAGAACACCGTTGCAAAGTAAAACACCTAGGCCGAAATAAATAAATGCTACTAAGCATTTGCTTTGGCTTAGCATCGGTTGTCACTGTTGCGCAACGGGCAAACTACAGGTGCTAAGCTAAGCTAAGCCAAAACACTTGCTTAGTAACGTTTATTTATCTCAACCTTAGTGTAGTAGTGTAGAAACAGAAATTTTGGCTCAGTAGTTAGGTTGGATTATTCTATACTATAATCTACTAACCTAAACTATAGCAAAAAAGACAGTAAGCACTCGGTTATCCGGTCGGTCGTCGGTGTCGGTTTATCCTATTTATTCTTAATACATTCTAAAATATTTAAATTTTTAATTCAATAGTGCTTTTTCGTAGGCCTCGACTTTCAAGTTTTAGGTCGGTATGCCTATCTACTATTGAGCCGAAATTCCTGTTTCTACACTACTTAATAACAGTTTGTGGAATTAATTAGGTTTGTCGGAAATACTTACTTGAATGTCGCCACGCGCACAACTCTCAAATAATTATGCGTTTGCGCATGCATACTGTCCTTCCTTGACGGTAGGCGAGGGACGACTGATGACCGAGTGAACGATTGAGTACAAGGACTCATCAGGGCGGGTCTCAAGGGCACGGTTGGACTTAGAATCAAAAAAATATAAGGGCCTTTATTACTTAATTAAGTATTCGAATATTCAGATAATTTTAATGAATTATTCGAATTTGAAATTGTACCGGATATTCGAATAAAATGAATATTCGAATTGCAAACCCTATCTACCAACCTGCACTGGGCCCACTCCTTCTCACAGAGAAAAGGCCCGTGTCCCAGGAGAGGGGTATTATTATAGGCTGATATTATGTGTGTGTATACTACCAATAGTCTAACGACGTCCATAATCTTTTTCCTCAAATCATAGCGGTAGCTAATGAATTCTTTGTTAAGAGTATTGGTATAGTTTTCTCAAATCTGAGTGAAGAGCCGAGTTATAAGCTGCACAATACCCTTAGCTTCGCCATCTCCTAATTACTTTTGACTTTGTTTAATCAAATGTAATAGCTGTAAGTTTTCCTAACAGTAGTAAAATACAATAAAATGACTCCTTTAGCCAATGTAATGTGAACACCATTGATATTTTTACCCGAATGCGCGATGAAAAGGACAGTAATTTATACATTCAAACATTAACCTCTTGCTCAATTCCGCGATGCAAAGGAGTTTCTTGCCTTTACCCGCTCTTTTACTCCAATAATAAGAAAATGTAGAAAAAAATCTCCGAGCTACTATATTTTCCCTCCTTTCTCTTGATTAAAAGGAGAAATTGGGCTAAATAAAGCTTACCTGACTAGACAGTTTAACATAGATCGATGTGCGTGGTTCCGCAACCTCCTTTTAATAAATACCATAGTAAAACGGTAATCCGAGACCGTAAGACCCAGATGTCAGATTTCTCGGCCATTTTTCGATTTGACTTTTTGCAGTGGCGATAGAGCATGCTTTAACAAAAACAGTTTATGGGCTACATTTGATGACGATGAATTAGATGACGGTTACAGTTGCAGCGATAATTGCAGTGTCCTTCTTTCTTTAGAAACTTCTCTTCGGTGTTTTCTGATAGCTAAAACCTAAGGGGCTTTAAGTCAAGAGCGAATAGGTTACTTTTGTGCAACCGTGCTTCATCGTCGTCCACATCATCGCTTACCATCAGCTGAGATAGCGGTTAAAGTATATTGTACATTGCCTATAGTCGCGAGCCTACCAATAGTCAACAATAAAGACTATTCTTATCTGGAAAGATCAACTTAAATATTTCATTTCATTTAATTTCTGGGTTCGATTCCTGGGTCGAGCAAAGGATTTACTCTTAAAGAGTTTGTTAGTAAAAGCTCGGGGTCTGCATTTGTGCCCAGTTTGATATCAATAGGCTTGGTTCGCCCTCGTTCTGTATCACATGATAGGCGAAATGTGTGTGTACTAAAACTACTACTTTACCTAATACTTTTGGGAATAGAGGGCTTACCTACGCTGCGTCTATTGTAACATTGTAGCGACAATCAAAACAAAGAAAATACAGAATAAAGAAACGTTAATCTTACAATTAACCTAGAAACAGAAGGAATGTGTTTATTTGAATTAGAAGCACCCAAGGATATACAGTTTAATGTGATCACAACCCTGAGAGTGAACGATCAAGGTCGTGACGGGATTAGGACTGTACGTATCCGTACATATGACTTTGAACGTGGATGAACGTAAACAATTGAATCAATCCCGTTTCCATTTAGATTTTAGTTAGGAGTAATCCGGTAGTAATGTGACCTTTTCAATTCACATGTAGGCACTTTATATATTTATGTCAGACATTGCTGACATCGGTGAAGGAATCCTGGATTAAATATATAAATAAATAAATATTCCACAACTTTTCACACAACGCCATTTAGCCCCAAGTTAAGCTTGATAGCTTGTGTTATGGGTACTAAACAGCTGATAAACGTACTTATATATTTCTAAATACATACATATTATAGATGAATTACACCCAGACACAGAACAAATGACCGTGCTCATCACACAAACATTTGTCATGGGTGGGAATCGAACCCATGACCTCCGGCATAGCACTCAGGGTCACTAACTACTAGACCAACAGGCCAGTCGAGTAATGAGACCTTTTCAATTCATATGTAGGCACTTTATATATTTATCTCAGACATTGCTGACATCGGTGAAGGAAACCTGGATTACTAATGCATATATAAGTTTTAGCCAACTCGCCGCATCCTTGTGTGATAAATAATTAAATTATTGTGGTCTTTTAAAATTAAATTGTACTGTATTGTATTCATCCAAGTTCCTACTTACATCTGTCTTATCAGACAAATGCGTCGCTGGGGAGTTTTCTGCGCCGGTTCCTTTCAGTAGAACCACTGGAAGGTGGGAAAGGGTTGGCTTTTTGGGAGACTGTCAATTGTTAATTTTGAAAATCAAATAGTGCTGGTCTTCTATATCATTTGTACAAATGAATTTTGATTTCGTGCCTTGCAGTGGGACAGTGACTAATTAAGAGTCAGTTTTAAAAATGGCTACTATCGAATTTGAATATTCTATAACTATAATGATAAGTCATGGAGCTGACGAAAAAGAGAACTAGTATCATGTGCAATATACCAAGTGTTTTTTTAAATCATCATGCTGTATATAAAAACAATTTACAATTTCAGGTTTGGTTCCGTTGAAGTTGTTTAATAATGACGAGTACAATGAACCCTTGCGAGTTTTTTAATTACATTTCACATTTTTTTGCCAAAAACAAATATCATCAATACACCAAATAAGTTAGCATGGGCGAAAGCTGTAAAATACGCTGTATATAGACCGACTAGTGATTTCCCGAGGGACTGTGAATTTATATGTATTACAGCCTGCGCTGTAGGCTGTCGATAAGGATGATTTACGCAGGTCTATGAGAGATTTAGGCTGCGTTTCCATCAGAGATGTGCGAGGATGCGTAGGGAGGGATGTGCTAATAGAAACACTAATTTAACCTAGAACGCTTGGGCTGGTCCTGTAGATGCGGCTTAGCGAAGCGGGGTTTTCGTACGTACAAAATAAGCTTGGGAAGGATGCATGCGCACCAGGGATGTATCCTAGGGATGTGTGCTAGGAACGTGTGCGACGAATGAATGCAAGAGATGTATGCTGGGGATGGCCATGAACGAGGAACTGCTAGTAGTTACAAGCCCCAAGCCCGTTAAACATCCTCGCCTCGCAAACTCGCACCGCTCAGCTACCTCTTACATCTCTTGTGGAAACACAGCCTTAGTGATAAATCGACCGAATAATGGGTATATGGCTTTGTGATAGGAGCCTAATTAAGCGCTTCATTGAATACTTACTATCATAGTGGATTTTATTTATCTACCTTTGAGAGAAAACGGGTAAAATTGGGAACTTAACTATGAATATTGGACTGTTATACCTATGAAAGTCTGGAGAAAATTGGCCTGTTATATGAACATCTTTAAATGAAAGTCTGGAGAAAATATAAACATGTCGTATCCTAAATAACAGAAACTTTGTAATGAAATCGTAAGAATTCAGTCAACTCCTAGTGTTAGGTTTAGCTTTGAGCCCTTAATACTGAGCTTTGCGATGCTCAGTGAGTCCATTCCTTAATCCCATTGCTTGAGGATAAGCTTAGACGACTTTAGGGATCATTCTTAGATTCGAATTACGGAACCTATTCATCGTGATTGCCTTATTGTGGTCTCGCCTGTCATGCACGAGGCTGTAGGTTTAAATCCTGGCAGGTACCAGTGCTTTTGTAATTCAAATATACTATGGCCCTATCAGAATAACAGCGCTGCAGTATTTATTGTTTTCTTTAAATATCGAGGCATCGTGCTGAGATAGGGGCCTTTTTGGCCTCGCACAGGTCTTTTTATTTAATATGTTAGATTCAGTTTTAGTTTTAAATTTCAGTGTCTGTCCCAAATTAACATCTTTTCTTTCTTTCTTTCTTTCTTTTCTTTTTTTTCTTTTTTACTTTCTTTCTTTCTTTTTTCTTCTCTTTCTTTTGTTTCTTTTCTTTCTTTTAAGTTTATTTTAGATTAGCGGGTGTCACGCGGTTTAGGAATAAAAAAGTAGCCTATGTCACCCGGAGATAGTGTAGCTTCCCAACAGTGAACGAATTTTTCAAATCGGTCCAGTAGTTTTAAGTTTAAGATTCGTTACATACAAAAATACAAATCCTTACTCTTTTTAATATTAGTACCTATAGATATCATTAGCAACGGTGAAAAAAAACATCTAGAGGATAACATACGTATTAATATACGTTTGAATCTTTAAACAAGCGTGGCGATCAATGCTCATACCTTCTTCGAAAGAGAAGAGGGCTTTGAGTTGCAGTGCGACAGTAACTGGCTGATATTAAAACACATATCTAAAGAATTTAAAGCTGATAAAAAGGTCACTGTTTTGTATTTACTAAGGAAGGCTATCCTTAGTAAAAACAAACATTGACAGACGTAACAATAAATCAACGACAGATAGAATTAATGAAAAGGCCGTTTAAGAGGCCAATTATCATCAAGGAGTTGGAGATAAAAATAGACTGTGACAAACTGCAGTCAAGGTTGAACAATGTACAGTACTAGCTATAAACTACCTTATCTATACTACTTATATAATATTTTAAATAGCAAAGATTCGATTGTATGTTTGTTTGTGTGGATTTATCACTTCAACCGAATTTAATAATTCTTTTACTAATAGAAAGCTATACTTACGAGTAACATAGGCTACATTTAATTTTCATCACTAATAGGTATTATAAAGAAGTATGATTTGGTTGTTTTGTGTGTTAGTTTGTAAGGATTTAACTCAAGAACTTGTCAGCTGATTTTAAAAATTCTTCAGCTATTAGAAAGCTATACTTATCACCGAGTAACATAGGCTACATTATTATTTTCATCACTGAAAGGTATATCATAAAGAGGTATGATTTGATTTATAGTGTTTGTTTGTAAGGATTTAACTCAAAAACTTCTCAAAATTCTTTCACCATTAGAAAGCTATATTAACACTGAGTAACATAGTCTAAATTTTATCTAAAAAAAACGAAAGGGTGGAGATGTTGTTAAAGTTCGAAGGTAAAGCTACAAAATTTAAGCAGACAAAGTCGCTGATGAAGTTTGTAGTAACAGAGTAAGAAGCAATTAAACACGTAATGTCTTAATATGGTGACTAATATGATTGCCGTGTTGTTTTTCTATACGCAAATGGGGTTTCTGAAGTAATGGTAAAGTGAGGAAGTGGTATTCTTGGTAATGGTAATTCAATTAACACGTATAAACCATGTTGAGTCCGTGTTGAGGAGACACAATGCACTTAAAAGAATGCAATGAATGGACGTATTGGGTAAATTATGAATTGGAATGTTTCCTAGAATATAGTCCGGAATCGGAATTGTAACCAGAGCCATTACGCAGCTTTAATAAAATCTGTATATTTCTATCATAGAATTTGATAGCCAAAACAAGTTTTTAATCTAGAAAATGCATATTTTACAAAAATATTTTGTTTTAGCAAAGAGCAAATTTCTTTGTACCAGCTCTCTTAAAACGTCGGTTAAGTATGTGACTCGTGTACGCAGTATTCCTGTCCAGTAGGTAGGTACCAAATATCACGTTTCTTGTATGGCACGCATTTAACGCTTAAAACTCATTCTTTTGACTTTTAAAAAGTTTTGTTTTAAGGGGCCGTACATAAAATTCGCTCGCTGGAGTTTAGTTATCATCATTGCGATGCAATATTTGTGTGTACGGTTCACGAACACACGCGTAAAGCCCGAGCGTAGTGATCGCTTAAACTGTTTTAATATTTTATATCATATTTTGAGTTTAAGACGGTTGAGAAATAAATCTCCGGAATTTTTGTGTATACATATTTGGTGTTGGTACACCTGTTAAAGTACACAAGTTAAAAAATAGTACGAATATATAATAAACTGAAGATTAATATGCTTCTTTTAAAGTTTCTTAAGTGATTCAAACAATAGAAAAAAAAAATACTGATTAGTCTTGAAATTTCCGGCAAGTAAAGACATTGATTTTTTTTCCGTATGTTGTAGTAAAAATTAAAAAAGTGGTTCCCTCACGTGCAAGTAGACTATAATATACTGGTGTTGGTAAGATTTATTAATTTTCAAAATCTATTGTGTATTGTAAAATATAACTAAATGATCAAACGTCAGTCTCGCGTAATTTTTTGGAAAACATGTGGGTGAATTTTAGTGATTTTCCATAAATACGTAATTTATTTCCAAAATTTAATTCCTCAACATGCAAAGCAAGGAACTCGTCTTTTCAAATCACAAATAGGATTGTATAAATTCTTCTTCTCTTTCTCACAAATAATGATTACAGTTGATCAAAATCAGTCGATTTCAGGCACGACCCCTTAAAAGTCAAATCATTTAGAATAGAATATAATAGAATACTCTTTATTGTATACCATAAAAACTTACAAATTATAACTTTAAGGTCTACATAGTGTGATACAATGGGCGGCCTTATCGCTAAAAGCGATCTTTTACAGATAACCTTTGGATGGACTTGTTTCAATTAGACCCATAAAAACCACTTATGAACGTTAGACTAACAAGTAAAATAAATTAAGGAGGTAAATGATTGAAGCTGCACATTCACACAGCCGCACCTTCCCTCTAATATGACGAGGGGGGTAATGGCTGATCTTTGCGTTATGCTCGTGAACGGGTGCTGCTTGGGTAACTGGTCGTCTTGCTGGCTTTGGATTTGCTATTGTTTAACTATTACCTGTTTTTTTATGTTTTATTTAACTTCGACAGTTCTAGTTTATCATTTTGTTACATTATCTAGCAGATCTATGAATTTAATCCAACTCTGCACATGTAAGCTGGCACACCCTTTTTACCTGGAGGATTCTTATTAGTCAGTTGCTTTTGCTTGAGTTAAGTTGGTTTTAATGTCGGTAGCTATATTTTACTGGTATTCTGTATATTGAGTGTGCTAGCTAACACGTAGTGAATAACTTATTTTAATTATTTTGTAATTATAACTAATTGTACTGTGTAAATTTAAGTTCTTCTAACTTATCAGACACATGGTTTGCTGGGGAGTTTGTTCCGTCACTCTTCTTCCCAGCAAAAACACTAGGAAGTGGCGAAGGGTGGGCTTTTTGGGGGACTGTCTTATGTAATTTCGACGTTCAAAAAGTGCTGATCCTCAGCCTAATTTGAATAAATGACTTTTGATTTTGATTTTGATCAAACTTACTTCGCTAAGTAAAGTAAGCATTGCATGATACGAAATCTACAAATCCACAACCGCTTTCCACATAAACCAGTCTGAGAATGTCTGTGATAGAAATATCGATACCTACACAGATTTGTGTACGATTTTACTCACGTGTGTGGTTTTAGCTGTTCGAGTAATTTGTGACTCAAATGTAGATAATACACGAGGTCGCCAGTCACGAGAGAAATACGAACGTGCGTTTTATCATGAACTCTTAAATAGAAGAAAGGAAAATGCGTTTACTGGAATTGTAGCAAAATACATTGGTACACATTAAACTTATAATATTATTACTTCGAAAACAGAGATTGTAATGAAAAAAAAAACAAAAAACAAAAGTTCAAACTAGGCTGAGAATCAGCAGTTTTTAAATGCCAAAGAAACACATAAGATAGTCTCTCAAAAACGCCCCTCCCTTCGCCACTTCCTAGTGTTTTTGCTGGGAAGAAGAAGTGGCAGAACGAACTCCCCAGCAACACATCTGTCTGATTCGTTTGAAGAACTATACTTATCTATACAATGAAATGCTCAATAAATAGCACAAAGGTTTATACACTTTGTACATTACATTTCAGAATGATTGTCACGTGTTAGCTGGCACACTCCAATATATCAAGAAGAAAAAAATAGTTAATAAAAAAATCATATTAACATTGAAATCTAAACTCAAGTAAAACGACTAAAAAACTGAAAAATAACACCCTCTAGGTATAAAAGAGCCTCAGCTCAGCGTAATGTCAGATGATAACACAGGGTGTACTATCTGACGCTGATTTAAAGTTGCAACCCAAGAGTGCAATACGCAGGAATTACAAACACATAAGGGTGCGTAACCGTTAAAAAAATCGACAAAGAGCGTGTCGGGCCACGCTCAGTGTAGGGTTCCGTAGTTTCCCGTCCGTTACAATAAGTGTTCAAAATGCTTGCATATACGATTATACTACAAACTTAGTCCAGAAATTATTTTATACAACTTTTTGTCTTTTTTGTACAAAAACTGTTGTTTCCATCCAAGTTCAAAATAATTTTCCTAGAAAGTCCTTATAAAGTTCTACATTTCAGATTTTTTCATATTTTCTAAACTTATGGTTCAAAAGTAAGAGCCCCCCCCCCCCCCCCCCCCCCGCCCCTCTAGCTTTTGAACCATAAGTTTAGAAAATATGAAAAAATCTGAAATGTACTGACGTAACTGACACATTATTTTTTTACTTTTGTAGCGATTATTTCTGAAATTATTGACATTATCAAAAAAATATTTTAGTTACCTATTACCCTAATAAAACATTTTATTTTATTTTATTCCAATTTTTATTTTACCACTTTGTCGGCGTGATTGATACACATATTGGTACCAAATTTCAGCTTTCTAGTGCTAATGGTCACAGAGATTAAGCGAGGACGGACGGACGGACAGACAGACATGGCGAAACTATAAGGGTTCCTAGTTGACTACGGAACCCTAAAAATATCATATATATGAGTGTGTCATAGCATTAAAAATCTTGATTGTGTCACTGGTTGTCGATCCCCAGATAAGTCGTTGGATTTTCCCAATACGGAATTATAATAAGTACTGTCTTGGTGAACGGCAAAAGTTTTGGCCGATTTTATACTACAGCACGTCTATGTTCCTCGAAGATTAAGGCAGCATTTGCCAGGTATATTTCAGTTCCATGTAATAAAGGGTGAGCTTATTGCTGTCAATCAGGCACAAATCTAGAATCTGGGTTGAGAAATTCTAGATGGAAAAACTCAATTACACTTCGCCTGACCTCGGGACTCGGGACCTGATGCTAAGTTAGGTACCGCTGCCTGGCTGGTCAACTGGACAATAATAAACATGAATGATACAATTGAAATAATTATCTAATCTCCTTTTACTCGTAACATTATAATTCAAATGTTTTTTGTGCCTTTGCACTTTCGACGGCTACACTTCAAGCTACATATTTCCAGTTTACACTGACCTCGCATTGTACGAAAATCATATTACAATGCGTGATCAGCATATATAACTTGATGTGAAGCAGTGTGTACCTACTCATATCTACTCTTTTAGCTTCGTTTCTAAATGCATACAGTCATCTTATTTTACACCAGCGTGTAGTGACTACACTATACCTACTACGCAGTAAGCATTGACCTTTTTTAAGGACATCTCAAATACATTCGGTTTTTTATTCAACTTTGCATGATTAAAATCGTCTGCGTAGAATTTCATAGGTTTTATTTTTGTTTAAAAAAAATTAAAGCCTAAGCAGGGGACAGTGAGTAATTCGTCGAAATCGGTTCAGCAGTTTTGGAGATTAGCGCAAACAAACAGACAGACCGAGTTTTGTTTGTATAACCACCGTTTGTATACTTACTTTATATGCATCCAGGCATAACAAACAGCCACTTTGAATTTATTTATTTGTATAGATAGATAATAAAAATGCATGGAACACCTATTTAGTTCCTAAATCCATATATTGCTTAAAACAATAAGCAGTAAAGATAAAAACAATTTTTTATGTTTCTTTTTAGTTCTTTGCCTTTAAAAGTGTCGTTATTGTCTACGTCAATTTTATTTTTTATTACTAAGAACAATAGGTGATTTCCATTCTTATGTAGTTTTTAACTGATCTAGTTTGGATACATAAAAATGTACTTTCTATGACGTATTATGTCGACATGTCAAACAACATCGTGAAATCTGAGATTAACGCGATATGAAACATTTTGCACAGCTTTTGAAAATGCCACAAAATTTTCGTCTACCTAGGTACAGAGGCACATCAAGTTACCGCAATGTATCAAATTTCTTTGATCGTTTTTCAACTTTATGACAAACAGCATAAGGTTCATATTCAACTGGGAAAATTTGACACATTGGAGTAACTTGACGTGCTAGCGACTGTACTAACAGTGGCCAGCACATCAAGCTATCCGAATGTGTATTTTTTTTTAAGTTTTTCAACTTTCCTATAACTAACAGAATAAAATTCATATTCGATTGGCAAAATTCGTCACTTTGGGGTAGCTTGATATGCTGGCGTCTATGCGTATTGTATATTTATCACTTTTAGTAAAAGGATTCTGTTGGTACCCTTTGTAAACCCCATTAACCCATAAACCATGGCATTATAAGAAACCAAGATGCCACAATAATCCCCTCCCCCCCTCTAATAATCTGACTCCATTCCAGCAACACAAAAGCTTACAAATACCACAAATTTCAATAGCCAACTTCAAGTACTTTTAGTAGCTTACAAACAACTCAACTTATCTATAGAAAGACAATCTATATAGACTTTTGAAAAGGGTCGATCGGACCTCCCTAGTAGCCTTCAAGAGGACTTAACTCCAACCGATATTCGAAACGAATACCACCTGTATAGCAAACGGAATAAAGGCGAAATTGAGATGGGAATACTACGAGAAGGGTTTACGTGACTAAACGCACGAAGATTCTACGCAGTGGTTCAAATGTTTTTTGGCAACGGAACAAAACTAACGGAAGTCAGTTAATGTTCTCGGGGACATATTATAACTGGCGTATGTGACTATAGGCAGATAGGCACATCTTATGATTCATTGGTTTTAGTACATGTTTTCATGATCCCAATATTTATACTGATTGAGTGATGGATTGAGAGACATGATCGATCGTGTCGTAGTCTAGACATAACAACAAAGATTTGAAAATATCGGTCAATGTTATTATTGCAACATATGAAACAATGATATTGCTGTGCGTTGCTGGGGAGTTTGCTTCGCAATTTTTTCCCAGCAAAAACACTAACAAGTGGAGAAGGGCGAGAGTTTTAAGGGACCGTCTTGAGTAAATTTTGACGTTTAAGTCTTTGAACGCCATGACGGTCACACGTTGACCGCGAACAATGAAATTTCTATTGTGTGTGGTAGTTGGCAGTCAACGTGTTAAAAAGTGCTGATTTACAGCCTAATCTTCACAAAACGTCTGACAAAAACCGGACAGACTGGATTTGGATTGATGGAAGGGATATTGACGAGCATCTAGAGTAAAAAAACATCTTAAAAATAAACTTAAACTTAAAAATTTTATGTTAACGAAAACTTGCGGATATAAAATAAATAAATATTCCACAACTTAACACACAACGCCATTTAGTCCCAAGCTAAGCTTGAGAGCTTGTGTTATGGGTACTAAACAGCTGATATACATACTTATATATTTCTAAATACATACATATTATAGATAAATTACACCCAGGCACAGAACAAATGATTGTTGCTCATCACACAAACATTTGTCCTGGGTGGGAATCGAACCCACGACCTCCGGCATAGCAGTCAGGGTCACTAACTACTAGACCAACAGGCCGTCTATGATGACGGATATGTAGACAATTCATGGAGTCCAGATATCCATCTGGACAACTCTGTCCTCTGTCTCTTCGATCTATACTTAATACCTACTTATTCTTATTACTTAGGTATATTAGTCTGTGATGTCCGCTAGTTCTGTAAAACTCAGTCTGTCCAGTGTTTTGTCAACCCCTGTATGCACATACACTTTTTTGATCGGATTTTATTGTGAAAAGCCGGACATCTGCCAACCCTATAGGCTACGCTGATTTAAACGGAACAGGTAGTCCATACTTGAAAGATCTTACTTCGAAGTCGCAGTAGCTAAACACAAACCGCATCAACCTATAGCTGATATAATTATATGAGCCGGTACATGACGCATCTCAAATTGCAAAGCTTCTCGAACGTTTTCCTCGTCACGACTTCGCTGTGATTTCGACATCCTCGGACAAATTGCTACGTGTATGCGCATTTTATCTAATGCCGTTGAATTTTGTCCTATGATCTTGTGGCCCAACGTGATTGTCGTTGCTGTCACAGTGAATGAAATAGTAACATAAGGTCACACCTAGAGATGTAGCAGTGGTGGGTACACCCACATTTTGCCAACTATGTTACAAACTAGTAGTTGTAGGTAATAGGGGGCGAATCTAATGTCAATCGGGATTAAATCCATACTCCGGTCTGTTACTGAGAAGTTCTAAATAAGAAACAGAATAACGCCCAGGAAACAAACCCCAAGGATAACAGATAAACGATCTTGCTGACCACAAGACTATACTGTTCCAAGAGCAACGTTAACGGGTGCAAACATTTTTAATTTTTTTATTCTCCCTCCCATTAGTCTTCTTAAATTTGTAATTTCTAAAACAAATTCTAAATAGATTACTTGTTTGTTAACATACAAAGCTGTATAACATGACAAAGTAGTACTTTGCAACGACTCACAAGTGGAGTAATCAACTAACTATAAGTAAAGTAGAGGGCGTAGCACGAACGCGCGGCGTAAACCTCTGTATGAAGTATGAAATACGAATTGTAATGAGTAATACGATGTCGACGATGTCCCACTTCCGTATCGTCACGAACCAGATGGAACTCGATCAGACATTGAAGACACACTCATGTTTATGTTAAGAGGAATGCAGTTGTGGCAGTTCCGTTTAAATACCTATAAAATTTACTATGTTCTTTGAAAGATTTTACAAAATTAACTTTTTTTTGGATGTTTGTCAATAATTAATAATGTTGTTAGTTTGAAAATCAGCACTTTTTGAACGCCAACAGTTGCAAAAAACACTCGGCCATGACACCAGCTCTTCACCACTTCCGTTTATAAAAGTAATAAAAATACAAAAAAAACATAAACATAACGTCACGCCTGTAATCCCCGAAGGGCTAGGCAGAGGTGTACCTGGTAGTACACCCACATTTCGCCGCAGTTATGTTTAAGTCCCATGTAATAGGGGGCGAGCCTATTGCCATCAATCGGGCACAAATCCAGACTCCGGGCTGCTACTGAGAAATCCCAGATGGAAAAACTCAATAACACTTTGCCCGACCCGGGGATCGAACCCGGGACCTCATGCTCAGCAGTAGCGCTTGCGACCACTAGACCAACGAGGCAGACGAGGCAGTAATAAAATAAAATTCATTTATTTCAGATAACTAGATCCATTAAGTTTAGCGTTTGTGCTGGGAAGAAGTGTGTTCCAGTTCTGACTTGTGGCAAAAGAACTTTATTCATGGAGACTGTTTTGTATAACTGGTACGAGGTGAGGTAGAACTAAGATTTGCAAAACACAAAGCAAATAAAAACATGTTAAACAGTAAAAAAATACCCACCTAATTGAAATAAGAATCTATCCCTAAAATGTGAATAATGAGAAACGAACCAGACCTAATGGAAATAACGTTTATTGGAAATTCGAATAAGCCAATGAGCTCTCAATTGCCAATTCACATTAAATTCACATATCAGGGAGCTTATTGGCAATCGCTAAAAGCAAATAGCTATTTAAAATATGGCAGATTGTTTAAAACTGTAGTCGTAGGTCATAAATGTAAGAGTATTGTTTAGTTTTTAAATACTTTGTTTGACAAAGACCCTACTGATTCTGAGACCCCTCCATGGCTCGTAAAGAACGTAAAGCCGTTTAAGTCTTAAATGGTTAGCCGACGTCAACATTTCCTAACTGACTACATCTGAGAAGAAAAGCAAAAATTAACTCAGGTATTATCGTCCCTTTTTTTAAGGGGCCGTGCCTGAAATCGACTGATTTTGATCAACTGTAATCATTATTTGTGAGAAAGAGAAGAGGAATTTATACAATCCTATTTGTGATTTGAAAAGACGAGTTCCTTGCTTTGCATGTTGAGGAATTAAATTTTGGAAATAAATTACGTATTCATGGAAAATCACTAAAATTCACCCACATGTTTTCCCAAAAATGACGCGAGACTGACGTTTGATCATTTAGTTACAAGAAACTACAATATATTTTGAAAATTAAAAAATCTTACCAACACCAGTATAAGTCTACTTGCACGTGAGGGAACCACTTTTTTAATTTTTACTACAACATAAGGAAAAAAAAAATTCAGTGTCGTTACTTTCCGGAAATTTCAAGACTAATCAGTATTAGTTTCTATTGTTTGAATCACTTTTAAGAAATTTTAAAAGTAGCATATTAATCTTCAGTTTATTATATATTCGTACTATTTTTAAACTTGTGTACTTTAACATGTGTACCAACATAGTAAACAAATATGTATACTTACACAAAAATTCCAGAGATTTATTTCTCAACCGTCTTAATTTACTTAGAAACTCAAAATATAATATAATAAAATATTAAAACAGTTTAAGCGATCACTACGCTCGAGCTTTACGCGTGGGTTCGTGAACGGTACACACAAATATAGCATCGCAATTATGTTACCTAAACTCCAGCGAGCGAATTTTTTCACGGCCCCTTAAGACCAGTCAATACAAATATTTCCAACATTTTCGTGTAACAAATCATGCAGAGCAGTGTCCAGTTTAACCTTTTGAGGAAAGTGCTAAAAAAAATGTTAAGTAACTGAGTTGTGGCGGTCAGGCAGTAGCTCTGTGTAAAACATTAGTATCTTGGTGCCTTCTATAACTCTGGGAGCCGATCCCAACAAAGTTGGGATAAGGTGAAACAGACCATGATAACAAGGCTAGAGGAATCAAGGTTGAATAGAACGAGAAATAGAGATCTTGAAATAATTTCAATGAGGGAGAGGAAACCTTGTTTAAAGTACGTAAAGGTCTTTTAGGTGTCCTTGATTTCCACGTTAACTACAAAGGATCACCTTCAGGTTCACGTTAGGAACCTGAAGGTTAGAAAGCGCTGTTGTATGTTTAACAAGGTTAGGAAGGACTTGAAGTTATTTGAATACTTTGCAGAACAATGATAAACTCACTGTGTGGTCCAAGGTATGCATAAAAACTACTTATTCAGTGGGGCTAGACTTAGTTGTTGACGTACTGTTTGAGTAACGTTAAATTTATATGTGGTACTGTAGTTTATAATCCACTAATCCCACTTAAAACACAGTGTCATGTAAAATTGGTTGCCAAGATTACACTGCTATAAGACAGTATATTCAATGCCCTAACTGAGTTTCGATTTTAGCAGCACCACAGGGCCTATCCTGAGTCGACAGTTTATAGCTTTAAGTGCTCTTTAAACTCTTGGTAAGAAAATATGGATTGTAGGTCTTATGATCGTCACACTAATTAATCATGCACAAACTGAAGCCTACTTGGCATTTCAATCTTTGTCTTCTTTGTATTTTTAACCGACTTCAAAAAAAGGAGGAGGTTCTCAATTCGACGGTATGTTGTTTTTTTTTTTTTTTTTTTTGTTTATTTGTTACGCGATTTCTCCCCCATTTGTGGACCGATTCTCAAAATTCTTTTTTTATTTGAAAGAGTATACTTCCGAGGTGGTCCCATTTTAATTTGGTGAAGATCTGGTGCTGATCTTCGGAGATATACAATGGAACTCTTCAAAAATGGACGGCAAATCTGTCGTGATTGCTGGAATCGCTTGGATATTTATTGTTTATACAACATCATGATGTATCATCACGCCTGTACGCTCTGAGGGGTACGCAGATGTGTACAATATACCTAGATTTCGACAGTTAGGTATGTTAAGTTTCATTTATTAGGGATAAGTGGATAACCCTATTACCATTATGTATTGTTAACAAATAACAATATAAAAATAAATTCATGGCAAATATTTGTATGGAAACAACTAAAAATGGAAAAATAAAAATCTTTTTTGCAAAAAATAAAACCGACTTAAAAAAAACCACTAACCGATGTAAAATAACTCTAAATTCGGAAGTCGGTGGCCCATCATGAATAAGACAAAACCACCAAAGCCACAGACTTCCTAATTTAGAGTTATTTTACATCGGTTAGTGGTTTTTTTTAAGTCGGTTTTATTTTTTATAGGTTAAATACACCTATAAAATACAGCTTTTGCTGTAATGCTGTAAAACCGTTTTTCTTTCTTTCTATTGTATATGGACTTAAATATCATTTTCACTTCGGCAAAAAGACGTCCGAAGCTGAACATAGGTTGTCCCAAAAAGATTTTTACGAGTTCTTCTCTAAAGATTTCCACAACTATCGATCCTTATCCACACACTTCCCTAGATCCTCACCAGATCATCAGTCTACCTTGTGGGGGCTGCCCACGCTGCGTATTCTGGTACGTTACACTACACGAGAATTCTTTCGCCCCTCTGGTCATCGATTCTGTCAGTCTATGAGCAATGTGCCACTGCCACTAAAAGACTTAATGTTATATCACAGAGTAGTTCCTCGAACATATAACTGCCAAGCTATACCAAGATGTATATATAATATAGCTTGTCGAGTCAGTGTTTATAGGTTCTACGTAAACCTCATTTGTAGATAAGTGTTAATTCATGAATATTGGTAATTCCACAAGCTCATAAATATACAGACGTGGATTCCACTATGATTATATTATCTGTAAAACTACGTCACTAATACAAATTGATTGATACGTATTATATGATAAAAGTAGTTCACTAGATCACTCAATTATTAGAGCTGCATGTATGAGTATTTGGCGTATATAGTACCGTAGTACAATACACTGCTTGTCAGTTGTCAGCTGCAAAGACAGCTTTTTAAACCAGAAAATGTTGTTTAAATTCCGCTTTAAATTAGTTGAAAACGGTTAAAACAGTAAAAATAAATAACATCATCGTCAAGTACAGGTTTGAGCCCCATGTAATACGAGTAGGGGGCGAACCGATTGCCATCATTCGGGCACAAATCAAGACTCCGGACTGATACTGAGAAACCGTACATTGATCACATATTTCAATACATATACAAACCACGAGGTCGTAGTTTACAACGGTTTTAAATAAATTTGAAAGAGGTTGTCAATCTCAGATTTCCATTTAAAACATTTCATTTAGGTTCCGCTGGTTTTTTACTGTATTTCTCATCTAGTTATCTGTAAAATGAGGTAAGTTTGCAAACTTAGGGTTGTTACATCCTAGAACCTTTGTTAAAAAAACGTTCTTTTAGGTAATGAAATATGTAAAAATCCGCACAACAGCCGAATGGGACGAACCCCGTGTAATTACACCGCACACGTACCTATTCCAAATAATATCCGTATAACAATTATATTAGATGGGAACCCTATGTTGACGTTTTGTCTAATCACAACTGGGTTTTCTGCATCACACCCTATGACGTGAAAACCTTTACAAATTCCAAGAATGAAAAGGGAAACGGTATTACACTCGACATGATGCATCTATGACTCAGATTTAATGGAAAATGCACCGTATGTACTAGTAGATAAGATTATTTTCCGGAAAAGAAACAATGCGAGGGAAGGCCCGATAAGGTCTGATACAGAATACGTTTGCAATCTAATAAAAATGATGTCAGATCAATGAAAAACTGTGAAATCGGTGATTCTAGAAGAAAATTAAATAACACGTTTATTGATAGCACGTGATTTTATTAAGTCATTGTTATTTGTACCGAATACTTCGGGGCACGGTTGAATATTCATATCTTTCTATTTTTGACGTCATTTTGATTGGTGATCAAAGTAATTTATATTCAGTTTCTTACCAAAAGGATGCCTACAGGGCCCTATTACTCCGTTCGTCGATTTGTATGTAGGTATGTTTGTCTGTCAACGGGCTATAACTATAACCGTCAACTTACGATGTTTCATGAGATCTCATGAACCATGCGAACATACCGTAAGTAGATAGAGAATTTTCACAGAGTTAAAACCACAAATTATGAATATGTTATTATACTCAATTAAATAACATTTTTACAGATGTAAAGAGTTTTTCCCCTTAGCCGTTTTATTATTAAAATACTATATGCTTCTATGCTATCTTCTTATTATTACAAATATTCCATGGTTTCCAAACCTTAAAAAGGTATCTGATCTGTAAAACTAGGAAATATACCCATATCCATAAACAACAGCCTTGTTTATAGCTAAGTGGCATTGGAATTTTCCACATAGAACTTCTCCAGTCCAGGGTCTACGTTCTTTTCTTTACGTGCAAGTGGCAATAGGCTCATTCACCCATCGTAATCATCTTCTTGCCCTTGTCCCATGTTATTAGGGGTCGGTTTTTCCTTCCATTCTCGTCGATCATTCCTTCGTCGTACTATCATTATTTTACTCCTCCCGCCTTCATGTCATTGCTCACACAATCTGATCCAGCAGGCTCACCCACTATGGGACTTAAACATAATTGGCGCAATGTGAGTATACTTTATGTACACTTTTGCCTAAACCTTCAAGCAATTCAGGCATACTGTTATCTTTAAGTCATTATTGCAATTAAGTTAGTGCTGTTTATTACGCAATCGGTTTATTCGCATCAAGGTCAAAAAGTTAACAATTATCTGCATTACGATTTGAAATCGCAATATCGGTATCAAAAGAAATTATCACTAGATAAATTGTAAGTCTCACAGTTTAGTTAATATCTTTCACGGTTGTCAAGCGTGATTGATGCTGGTTCAAATTCCTAAGATTCTGTTTGGTAACTTTCCTAGTGTTTTCAAAGATTCAGTCGTCTGAAGAGGATTATATATGACGTGGTATCTCAACCTTGAGAACAGATAAATATTCCTTCCCGGATGCTTTGTGATGAAGTGCTAAAACTGTTTACTTCATTCTGTTATAAGTTCATAACATAACAAAACGCCTGTAATCTCCGAAGGGTCAGACAAAGGTTCACGTATAGTACTCTCACATATCGCCAGTTACGTCTAAGTCCCATAATAGGGGGGTGGCCTTTTGCCATCAATCGGGCATGAGACCAGGGGCTCGAGTCTGCTATTGCAATCGTGTCTCAATGACCGGTCAATGATCGAATATTTGACAACTTTGACAGGTTTTGTATGGGAAATGTGTCATAAGTTTGACGTTATACATCAAAAATCATTGGTCGTCATTGAGACACGATTGCAATAGCAGACTCGACCCCCAGGCTGCTATTTTTAATTATGGAAGGGTCTGATAATAATTATAAGAGTAAAAATACCTCTCTACTCTTGTCTGAGACAAATCGAAAGACAAATGTTTGTGTGATGAGCAAAATCATTTGTTCTGTGTCTGGGTGTAATTTACCTATAATATGTATGTATTTAGAAATATATACTTAAGTATGTTTATTAGTTGTCTAGTAGCACAAGCTCTGCTTAGTTTGGAACTAAATGATGTTGTGTGAAAGTTGTGTTTTATTAATTACCTCACAAACATTACTTAATATGTATCAATTCATTTGTATATATCACTAGCAGACGTCACGCGGTTTCACCCGCGTAGTTCCCGTTCCCGTTGGAATACAGGGATAAAAAGTCGCCTATGTCCCTCGGGGACATTGTAGCTTTCCAACGGTGAAAGAATTTTTTGAATCGGTCCAGTAGGTCCGAAGCCTATTCGATGCAAACAAACAAACAATAAAACTTTTCCTGTTTATAATATTAGTATAGATAGAATAGTTATTATATGGAACTCGGCGATTTATGAGTGAAGTACCTATTAGCACATATTTTCTCTATCTCAGGGAAATACGATAATATGTTTACAACTCTTTAAAAATCTTCCTTATTTCTCTTCAATAACCTGTTGCTCCGCTTTTGTGTATTTTAATTTCCTCAGTCCTAATAATACTCTCATATTAACTCCTTTCATCCTTATTTTTTCATGATTATTTCGAGCCAAGTACGCATATTAGCCATCTCTGTATTTTTCTGAGATGTCTTGTGTAAACATTTAGCAATGTGGACTTGCGTATTTTGTCCTTCGAGGTTTCTTTGTCTTTTAAAATAAACTTCTTTATTACTAAGAACAAAATCAATGTTTCTTTTAGTATTTTTTTTTGCGAACAACTAAAACTAGCAATGTGGGTTGCATATTTGTTGTGTCCGTGGCATCACAACAGGCCCTATCAGAATAACAGCGCTGCGATATTTATACTTTTTAAATGTCGCAGCTAATGCTGAGATAGGCGCCTTTTTGGTCCCGCACAGGTCTTTTTATTATTTATTTTTTTTATTTTTGTCTTCAGTTTTTTAATCGTTTCTTTTTTATCTGTATTGCTGTTCTTTTGGTTTACGTTCTGTGTGTCCAAATAAAACATTTTCTTTCTTTCATATTACTAGTAGTCTTGTTAACCCCTCCAACTGCGTCAAAGTCAAAGTCAAAGTATTTATTAGTGTGTTTTTTGATGATACAGTACGTTAAAGGCAAGTTCACGTGCATAATGCAATGGGTGGAGGTTGAAATTTGGACCTCTCGATCGCCAGTCCGACGTCTAAGCCATTGGACTATTGCCGCTTCAAAACAATAATAATAATATTGTACAACTTTCACATAACGCCATCTTATAGTTCCAAGCTAAGCAGAGCTTGTGTTATGGGTACTAAAAAGCTGATAAACATACATGATATATATTTCGAAATACATACATAATATAGATAAATTACACCCAGACACAGAACAACTGATCATGCTCATCACACAAACATTTGTCCTGGGTGGGAATCGAACCCACGACCTCCGGTATAGCAATCAGGGCCACTAACTACAAGACCAACAGGCCAGTCAACACAAATAAATCAAAAAACAAAATCACACACATAAATAACATTAAATACTTAATGAACTGGTTTTAATATGTACTACCTACTAGTAGGTACGTTAAATGAGTAATTTGTTAAGACAATACAAATAAAATCGATACCATTACCGTGAAGAACATTCTAGAGTTGCATTTTATGTCTAACCATTACCCGCGGTTTCGTCCACACGGGATTTACCAATTCGTGTTTGTACGGAACCCCTATAATATAGCTTAAACTATAACATCAGCTATCTTCCGGTGAAAGTCCCGTCAAATTAGGTCTAGCCGTTTTGGAGATTATCTCTAACAGACAGATCGACAGAAAAAGATAAAAATAAATATATTTTTTATGCCGTGTATTACTTTCTTATCCAATTAGTAACAAACTATTATTTTGAAATTACAAATAGACAGTTCAATTACATTTATTTGTAAGATAAGATGTATAGATAACAACTTGAATAAATATTGAAACTTTATCCGTATGACCTTCGAATGTCACACACCTCTTTGGCTTATGTAAATTGAGAGTTTTTTTTTTTTTGTAAACAGATACCTACTTCTGTTTTCCTATTATGTTACATCTTTTTTTTATTTATCAAAACCTCCATCAAACCAATAACAACAACCGCACAAATTGATACAAGGTTAAGCTACCCTTGCTGAGGTCGTTCTTTGGAAAGGTGACCATTAATTTTATTCTACAACTTTCACACTACGCCATCTAGTCCCATGCTAAGCATAGCTTGTATTATGTGTAACAACAACAATAGGGTATTTGACAAAACTTTAGTTTTTAATCCGTCATCTAGATAACAAGAAAACAATCGATACGTATAAAAATACGTATCGATTGTATTTTTCAAATTGATGGAAAACTGCTTAGATTAAGCGCATTTAAGTTGAGGAGGGGGGCTTTTAACGTCATTATATATTTTAACTCGGTGTGTCGCCGTTATTTTGTGATTACGTGAAAAAAGCAAAAATGTGTATCGAATATTTTCTTGTAATCTACAGGGCGTCTCATTCAAATCGGTCAGTATGGGAAAGACTGAAACTATAAGACATACGAAGATCTGTTCTGAGGAACCATGTCATCGATTTTAATAACAAGAAAAACTGCATTCATACATTTTAAAAAACATCTGTACTCCGTTAAGCAGATAATGATTGATGCAGACCCGACAGACGATTTTCTGTCTGAACGTTGCTATTGGCAGTTTTAATTTTATTTGAATTATTTTAACTTCAGCAGTACGACAATAAATGGAATAGTCCAATTTGGTGAAGCCGTTGGGAAGTTCCGCACGTTTATCTTTTTGTTTGGATAAGATTTGTTTAGCGTTGAGATTAAAAAGAAGATGTAGTAATAAAAATTGAAAAGTGTATGCTTAGATGGTTTGGACACGTTGAAAGGATGAATAAAAAGCGACGACGAAAGGTATTTACAAGGCAGATTTAAGTGGGGACGCCGGGAGGGGACGCCCTAGAAGGAATACAGACCTTATTGGTGAGGTTCTTCAGAAAGGTCAGGTGCGTAGTAGTAAGCGAAGCAAAAGAAGTATGTAAGAATCGTAGCAGATGGCGCTCTGTAGTTTCTGCCTACCCCCATGGGAAAAAGGTGGGAGTTTATGCATGTATGTATGTGTATGTATGTGTTAAGTGCGGAATGTAATCTTTTAATTTAGTTGCGGAAGGTAATGAGGTTTGTCTCTAAACCACACGACGAAGTTACGCAAAAAAATGATTATTAAAAAAACCTGAGTTACAAGAAACTGTTGTGAAAAATTGTTCTAACTGTTTCGGAGATTAGACGAAACAAACAACCAGACACAAAAGATATAGGACTTCACAATAGCCAAGATTCATTCTAATTTTTCCACCATTTTTTGTTAACAATTCCAAGGGAATGACTATCAGAATTCAAAACAAATGACGGCGGTAATTTTATAATTGCTAATTTAACGATTTCGTCTGTACAATGACGTATTTTAGCTTCTGAAATACGTAGAATCATTAGAAAACGTTTGAAAAACAAATTTAAAGTCCAATATGACAACGTTGGTACGAAAGTGTCCCTAGCAACACTGGCCAATGGCCGTTCAATGCCAACGAATAACGTACATTGCTCCATTACTTTGACAGACCCCTTGTGTGCTGTGTGACGTAGGTAATTTTTCAGACATGGGCTGGCCCGCAGGACTGCACGACTACAGCGGCGTCACTTACGTGCCAAATGGAATGTATCTCACGTCCAAATGTACATGTATGTTTGTATGTAGGAGTGTGTTAATTATGTTACGTAGTAGTTAAGTGCAGTAGTTTGTTTTTTGATTGGAAGATAGATGTGAAGTGAAGGGGAGCTTGATAAAACATCACGATTTATGAACATATTTGTAGTTGTACAACGTTATTGATTGGAATTTTAAAATTGCAACGCTGAATTTTACCCAATCAATGAACATCTGGATAGTATGATTCACCGTTTATCTTAAACATTACAGAAATAAACTACAAGAGAAGATTTTAGAACATTTAGAATAATGAAGTTGTTATGCAATGAACTGTGCATAAGCAAAGAGCTATCAGATGAGTAAACAATGATTAAGTTGCATGCAACTCTTAACTCTGTCTAGCGAAGGTCAGTTTAACATCGTGAGGTCGCCAACTATAGGTTACTTCCTATACCAACGTCGGAAGCAAGTGTGGTGCCGTGGGAGACAAAATGGATTATGATCATTGTTCCTTTAATATATGAGAACTAGTAACTGTAACAGTTGTTATTAATAACAAGCAAGATCTAGGAAATGACACAGAAATAAATGCAGAAGGATTTAAATCACATACCGTGAGAATTGATAAACTGCATAATCCAGGTAGGTTATGTTGTGAGGTTGAATTCTATCAGAGAGCAGAGCCAATGAGATTAACTGTGCGTTTGTATGTATTCGCTAATCAAGACAAGTTGGTCATAAGGCTTCCTAAAGACAAAGCTGTAGAGTAATCTTTTTAATATTTACCGAGTAATAGGATGTATTTAAAAACATAATGATCATCTAAATGTCACCATTTATATATTACAATTAATTAATGAAAGTGATAATAACAACGATCAAGCAGAGACTAATAAATCAGTTAAGGTAAACGCTCTCACGTGAAAGATGAAAGATAATATAATATGTAAACTCGAATTTGAAATTCAAATGTCTATAAATTGTAATTTATGAAGAGAATACATTTACACCTCTACGACACATTCGTTTCATCGTGCTCTGAAGGTCCTTTTTATAAATTGTTATGTCCCATAATGCCCATTTGGCCTTCTAAAGTTTTTTGTGGGCAATAGTCACGAGACTAGCCGTGGTTTTTTGTGTTGTTCTTCGGTGTATACTAGTTTCATTTGTTCGATTTTTGAGCTGGTGAATGAACAAAAAGTGGTTGAGTATTAAGATTATGTAAGATTGAAGTATATTGTAGTAGTAATAGTACACACGATGAAGATATTTCTTTTCAATCTATGAGTCAGTCTGCAGAATACTATTTGTAAGGCATTTTTGTTGAAGACTTTAAACTTTTTCACGGTTTGAATGAAGTGGTTATTGTATCGCAAGCTAGTTTCTCTTTGAATTGTAAGATATGCCAGATTTTATAAGGACTCGCTACCTGAAGAATTCTTAGTACCTTCCTAGCTCTAGTTCATACTTTTCTATGGGTGAACGTGACTTCGAAAGGATCAGAATGTATTCCGCAGGGAAAAAACGAGGACTGACATATGTATACACATTTTATTAATATGTATAACTCGAGAACGAACACGAGTGACGCTCCAAGAAAGAATTTATTATTTACACCTCGGAGAAGGGGCTTTTTCAAATATAAATATTTTTTGCTAAGATGCTGCAATAAATACACTATACTGCTGTTATTATCCGTAAAATGTGAGTAAATATTTATTCGTTTTTTTTAGTAGACTTTGTAAAAAAACAACATATTTTTTTGGGGATAAAATATTAGACTAAGCAATCTTGTAATAAATAGTAGTAATTTATTAATTTGTTAACATAGGTAAGGAAATGCAAATCTTGTTTCGTTAAATGAGTGCTATGTTTGGCCAAGAGACGTACAAATATGTTGTGAATTATGTAAGTACGTAAATGTATTAAGCAGCCGTTTTTTCTTTCACATTTTCTGGTTTCTTTTCAAAGTAAAAGTTGTTTATAATGGATAAGAACAGCTCCTTTTTGGGCTTCATATAAATGGAGGTCCAAAAGATAACGTTGTCAATTCGTGTGATAAAGAAAGAAAGAAAGCTACATACAATCATATATTTGAGACACGCACAGGAATTGTAACAACCAAAACTAAATTTTACATGTCAAGAATAAAAAGACCTGTGCGGGGCCCCCATCTCAGTACGCTGCCACACAATAAATTCCGCAGCGCTGTTATTCTGATAGGGCCCCGCTGTAATGCCATGGACACGCTTACAACAAAGTCTTTTAGTATCTTCATTTGTCTTGGAATTTCTGTGATCACAAATCTAAAATTTCTCTTGTAATAGAAAATAATAACCATAATCATTTATATTTAAGCAACAAAACTGAAAGTGTAAGTAACAATATACAAACAAACTATGTTAGTAATACAAAAACAGAAACAGGTTGTGACGTCAATGCTACTGAACGAATATTTGTGGAGAAGGTTGTAAGCAAGCCTATAGAGTGATTTCAAACGTTGATAGACAATGATTCACATAACATACTTACCTTCGATGGCATGTCGGACACCCTATTCAGGAATACTGACGTCGATAACAATGCTATAACTCAATGAGGTGAGTCATTTCGATTCATAATATTACTAGTCCTTGAAAGATTGGAGTCACATTCCTGACGTAAATATGAAACTACTTGCATTGTGTGTTAAAAATGAAGATCAACCTTTATAAGAGAACTATATGTATAACGCGAGCTTGCTTCGCACAGGTAATGTGACGGACGATATATTACATTACAGCATCCAGATTTCGTTACTCATAATATCTAAGTGAAATATCTATATTTTATTAATACATATACAAACTATCTCGGCTAATAAGAAGAAAAAGTGCTGCGCACACATACACAATAATACACATATGCCCTTCGGCATAAATTCTGTAGATCGTAGTAAAAACCACATTCAAACCCATCGAGGAATTAAAAAAAAAGTAATCAGTCACACAGGGTATCATTGAATGCAGTTTTTACTTTGCTAGATAAAGCAAGTCAAAGTGGAAGTGAATTAAGCCTATAGACAGACACGAAAACAGTTTTATACTAGGTATCTATGGATCAGTTCTACTTTTAGAGAAGTAAGACGTAGGTATGTCTTGGAAGTGGTCCTTCAATATTAAACACATTCTTGGATTATCCTTAAACTTTTCCTGTATTCGAGCAATTAGCGTATGTTTCGAGATTCTTACCAATATGCCTTCTTGATTCCATTGTAAACCTTAAGTTTTACTTTTGGGATCCAGGAGTCTTATTATGAACCCCGACCAGGTACTATCACAATTGACATCCTACTTACTTGTAACCATTTCGCTGTTTCATTGCGTCACATCATGTAATCCCTTCGCAATGAATACTTAACTGACTCATTTGTGTTCAAATAGGCTAGATGACAAGTCTAACTTAAACATAAGTACGCCAGTAATCGCCTAAGGATTAGGTAGACGTGTACAGACGCCAGCACGTCAAGATACCCCAATGTATCAAATTTCTTTGATCGTTTTTCAACTTTATGCCAAACAGAATAAGGTTCAAATTCAATTGGGAAAATTTGACACATTGGGTGAACTTGATGTGCTGGCTTCTGTACCTAGTACACTCACATTTCGTCATCCCACGTAGGTAATAGGGGGCGAGCCTTAGTAGGCCCTTAAGTAGATTAATAAACAATATTGGATACGTACGTATATTTTTCCCGAATCATTAATTAACGGCGATACATTAAGTCGAAATATCACGTGACGTCACAAATTGGTACAGTAAAGTTTATACTCAATTATGACGTGTTTTCCATCGATTCGAAAAAGCAAAAAATAAGTATTCATTATTTTTTATTATCTAACTGGCGGATTATATACAATTTTTATTTTCAAAACCTGGCTTATTGTAAACTATGTAAGTAGTGTAGTTCTTTCTACAATAAACAGTATTGTATTCCACGATGTTATTAAAGTCCTTATGTTTCAATTCTAATAAATAATAATAAATAATAAATAAATAAATATTCACACGACTTTTCACACAACGCCATTTAGTCCCAAGTTAAGCTTGAAAGCTTGTGTTATGGGTACTAAACAGCTGATAAACATACTTAGATATTTCTAAATACATACATATTATAGATAATATCGTATAGCTGAATAAAACACTATATAATAGGTAGTCAATGTTACAACATTAACTTTGGGCGTACCTATGTACAATGTAGGTAATAATATATTATGTATGACTTTTCCAATATCATGTTTAAATGTATGAAAGGAAAAACTTATACAACAACGGTCGAATGATTTCCACAATGAGCTGTCATATTCGTCATGGTTGAATCGGATTTTCTAAAGTCTACTGCGCAGTTCTATTGCGATTGGTTATTCGTGTTTTTCACCCTAGTATAGTAGAAAGAGATCGTTAACATCATCTTCCGTTTCTGTCTTGCTTAATAAAATAGGTAAGAATTCGCCACAGGGGAACAAAATTCTAAAAATGTGTTTTTAATTTAATGTTAGTACCAATAAATGCAGATTTTTTGTTTTTGGGGCATCTTCTTAAATGTACTATACTACTAACTTTAAAATTATTAGCGCCAAAAGTATATTTATTTGGATATCAATATATCATAATTATAGATAGATAGCGTCGCAAGTTACGCATACAAGATACAACACTATCCTTAATTCTCCTTGAATGATTAATTAAGAAACTTGTGTGTAACTAGTTTGGTTTCCCAAATAAATAAATTGCAACAAAAGAATTGAAATTGGGCTCTAAAGGCGCAATTCCATTTGACATGTTGCTTGTCCGAAAGTTGAAAATTGCATACAACTTTTTTATAAAACTGTACTTGTACATGTTCAACCGTCAAAATAACGGAGAAACTTCTCTATTTATTTTTTGAGTGATTAGTGATGTCCCATTTCGAATTGAAAACGACCACAACATCACATCTTCCACCCATGATATCCTGGTCTATTGTTAAACATCTCCACTTGTAAGCAAGTAACCAAATGTGACGTCATACTCGCATGCAAGATTTGCCTAATGGCCTATTTGCCTGACGACTTTAAGTTTTCTAAATACTAAAAGCCCCTGCATAATAATTTGCATTGCATATTGATTGATAAAATTAGGACATTGAACCGACGATCAAACCGAGTGCGTCCTTTCGCACGTAGTAAGTGTCAAAGGCTTTTAGTGAATTTGTTCAAACATAGATACTGACACTATATATCGGCGAGATGCTAAAATATACCGTAGATATTTACACATGGATGGATCGATTTGATTTAGTCATTAATAATAATAACCATTTTGAAGGAGTAGTTTAAAATTAGCAAAGTTAGTATAAATGGCGATAACACTGAGATATTTAACTTCATTTTTTTATGTATTAACATCATACCCATAATAAAACAGGAGTGAATTTAAAATGAAAATGATTTCCGAGGCAAGACCCCTTAGTTTCTGCCTTGGAAAGTACTTTAAACCGTTGGTCCTGGCCGTGATTTTTGGATTTTGCAGAAACAGTGAGAAGCCGAAAACTTAACCTCCAGGGTAGCCAAGGGATAGCATGTCCTACCTCGGAAAGCACCTTAAGTCATCGTCTACTCGGCTGTTTTTTTAGTACTTTGACTGTTGTTGTGGCAATTGTGGACCTCAAAAGTCTAACAATCAGTCTAACCAAGGGGTATCGTATGAACCAGCCCCTCCGTGTAAGGTAGGTACTGGTATTACACTGGAACCCGGCTCCAACATAGTTGGGAAAAGACAAAATGATGATGATGATGATGAAAAAGAGCCGGCTATTAAATAAGGATTAAAACATCACCCTCCTTTGTTTCGCACAGTCGGTTAAAAAGAAATAGAGCTAGATAAAGAGGACGTTTTCTTTAATAACGTTCTTCCGTTCAAGTGCTCCCAGACGTCTGAACAAATGTAAAGTACGCGATTTTAAATACACACATCAAAAGTGTCTAGGGATCAACATATATTTTTGCAATAACTTTTCTCCTGATTGATATTAATTAAAATTTTCTTTAAGGATTCATCAAATAAAGTGTTTTCGTTTGTCACAGTAACGATAAACCAAGTCACCTTTGCATTAATAAAGAAATTTGCCATTTTCCTAATAAAGGGATTTTTGACATTTGAACCACTAACATTAAAGTTCGAAAAAAAGACTGAAATAACAGTTTTCTTTAAAATTTTATTGGGTAACTTAAACAATTAATAATCCGTGTTTCTACCGCGAACACTAACAACACAAGAACATCGGTTTGGCATACTCAAAATGAGTTCATCCAAATCACGCTGTGGAATGGCCGCCCATGTTCGTTGCAACAACAAAAAAAGGTCTTCTTGCGACTGGATACCCTCCATATTCGGCAGAGCTCTTCTCTGTAGCATATCCCATGCATGCTCAATCGGGTTCAAGTCTGGCGACTGAGCAGGCCAGGGCAGGACATTGATGTTAGCTGCGGCTAGAGTCTGTCTTACAACTCACGCGGTGTGCGGTCGTGCATTATCATGCATTAACTGAAATAAGGGACCGATTTGCACTTGTAGAGGAACGATGACGTCTGATACAATCGTCTCAGCATAAATTTGAGCGTTGAGGTTGCCTCTGATCCAAATCAACTCAGTTCTTCCGCCGATCCAAATACCCGCCCATACCATGATGGTTCCACCACTATAAGGATAGACTTCCTGGCAGGATTTTAATCGCTATTGGCGTCCAGGGGTTCTCCAGTGTCGTATACGTCTTGTATCCGGTCTCATACCAAAACGAGACTCATCAGAAAAGCACACGAAACGCCATTGTTCTTCTGCCCAATTTCTGTGTTCAAGAGCCCATTGATATCGAATCCTACGATTGTGCATTGCTATAGGTGGTACCCGTAGCGGTCTTCGGGAATGAAGGTTCACTTCATGCAAGCGGTTTCTGACTGTTTGGTTGCTAGTTAAGTTCCCTGAAGAGTGATGAAGCCTCACGAGTTGTAAGACAGTCTCTCGCCGCAGCTAACATCAATGTCCTGCCCTGGCCTGCTCAGTCGCCAGACTTGAACCCGATTGAGCATGCATGGGATATGCTACAGAGAAGAGCTCTGCCGAATATGGAGGGTATCCAGTCGCAAGAAGACCTTTTTTTGTTGTTGCAACGAACATGGGCGGCCATTCCACAACGTGATTTGGATGAACTCATTTTGAGTATGCCAAACCGATGTTCTTGTGTTGTTAGTGTTCGCGGTAGAATCACGGATTATTAATTGTTTAAGTCACCCAATAAAATTTTAAAGAAAACTGTTATTTCAGTCTTTTTTTCGAACTTTAATGTTAGTGGTTCAAATGTCAAAAATCCCTTTATTAGGAAAATGGCAAATTTCTTTATGAATGCAAAGGTGACTTGGTTTATCGTTACTGTGACAAACGAAAACACTTTATTTGATGAATCCTTAAAGAAAATTTTAATTAATATCAATCAGGAGAAAAGTTATTGCAAAAATATATGTTGATCCCTAGACACTTTTGATGTGTGTATTTATTATCTCTGACCTTGAAGCCACTTTGCTTACTGAATTGTAAGTATTCGAAAATTCAATTAAGTTTTCGAATATAAATGAGAGTTAAACTTCGTGAATGTTGTGTAAATATGGCTCGAAGATACTATTGATTTACAAGATGAATGGGCAGATGTAAGCACTGTAGAATAGAGTCAATAGGATCATTAAGGTAGTGACGGGTTCGTTGCCAATATTGAATATATATATTGAAATGAGTTAAATACAGGGTGACAGGGAAGACGAAGAACAACTAGAAGCAAAGAATTTAAAGAAAGATACACCTGAAAATAAATTTAGCAACAAAGAACGCTGAACGCTTAGTACAGACCCTTTGTGCGTTGCTGTTCTTTCCATCCAGTATAAAACTGACCTCCAACAAAATGAGCATCATTACGAAACAACCATAATGATCGTTTTAAAGGAGACTTGTCGCGCTCCGTAACATTAAATGTTCTGGAGAAGAACAAAAAGAAGTATCGAAAGACGTCATTTTGAATTTATATTTTGTTGCAAAAAACGCAGGGACTATACATTTAGGACAGGTTTTGGTTTAATCTTCGTTTCCTTCGATCAAGTTACTTAAGGCGAGATGGATTATTTTTTTACTTTTTCTGTCCTTTGGCCAAAGTTTCCTCAACAAATGGGAATTTCTCTTTAGTGCCTATGTTTTGCCATCGACATGCTTAGAAGAAGTTTTTCACAAGATTCTAAATACGTGTCATGTTTTATTTACGTCCCATCGCCCCATCTGTGACCTGTGTATGTGAACATAAACAGATTGCAGAAATGTCAGCTGGTACAACTCGTGCCGATCGTAAATGGCAATGGACGTAAAGGGTCACTGTTTTATTGGTAGACATTGATCAATATGACTATCTGTCATTTTATAGAGAACATATTTTAAAGACTTACAAAGCAGATCAATCGTTTTATCAAAGACTAAAGAAACACGACTGACGAAGATCACACCATAGCCTTATTAATGTGGAATGAGCTACCTTCCAAAATTACCTTAGTTTTTGTCTTAGTTAATACTTTACCATTTACAACCAAGCCCATATTGATACCACACCGCTCAATCTGACCACACTTATTTTATATTTTATATACCTAATAGTAGTTTGATAAGTAATATAAATATGTTTTTTATTTTTTATTTAATAAAATATGATCTAGAATAAGCTTCCTCTTTCCTAAACTCACTTATTTTGCTGTGCCCGAGAGGGTCCATGTTATGATCAAATTTTAAGTTTTACCACCTAAGAATACATGTGGAATGCAATCAAAGTATTGAGTACCTCAAAATACGCATGGGGTTCTTAAAAAAAGGACTGATTATTATGTTTTTACAGGCAATGCGCCAGTAAGACCTCTAGTGTTGAAAACGTCTAAATGTAACTGTTTCCTGTTAACTGCTTACATCAGCATGCGTAGCATGAACACATTGAACACCGAAGAAACGGCCTTTGTCTACAGACGAATCGGCAAAGTGACAGATTATATAGACAGGAACCTCATTCTGTCAAATTTCTTTCAATAAACCTGCGTGCGTAGCATGAACACTTAATTTCTTTTCTTCCGAGACACGACAAAGACCGTTTCTTCGGTGATCATGCTACGCGTGCAGGCGGGCTGGAAGCTTGTCTGCCTCCTCGGTGGTAAAATAAAGTGGTATACAGTTAAGGTAAGGAATTCCTTGTCGGAGTCGGCGATTCCTGATAGCTACAACCTAGGGGATTTTAAGCCAAGAGTGAATAGGGTACTCCTAGGCAAGCGTGCGCTTCATTATTGACTACATCATCGCTTACCATCAGGTGAGACAGTGAACAAACGTTTTACTGAAATACACAAACGTGGAGATTTAATTAATCAGTCATTGAACCTAATTTTTAAATTTCAGTTCAGAGTAAGTCTTGGCATAAGCCTTCTTTAACATCTTCCTTTGTTTTCGATCACGAGCAACTGTTCTCTAGTTCGAACTGTCACTTACTTATCATTCAACCATTTCTTTCCTACGTGACGAATTATTAGAACTAAACAAACACTGAGTCTTTACATTTCAAGGTAATTAAGTACTGAATCGATTTTGAAATTAAAACATCTAGATAAGAAGAATGCAATAATAAAAGTGACCGCATCATTAATCATTTAAATCCTTGTAATTTCGTAGCAGACTCATATCGTGTTTCAGTAGACAGAATTTAAAGATAAGGCAGTGACAAATGTAGATTAAAAAGAAAATTTAAAACTTTTTGATGCAAATATTGCAAAGCGTTCCAATTTAGAAAACAATAAGCGTGCAGCAGTGCTATTCTGGTCAAATCACCGCGTGAATGTTGGCGTATTGAAGGCAAATTGAGCTGTCATTACATACTAACGCTAGGCATTGACAGTTCACTTCACTCAAGTTTTCACGGCGTGACTTTTACTGAATCGACCGGCAGCTATGATAAAAGCAAGGTGTTTTTTTTGATATCCCATAACTCTAGGGTTATATTCTGTAGATAAAAATAATACTAAAACTCCTAGAATAGACGGTCCAAAAATGCATAGTTTCGGAGATATCATCAATCATAATTAAATTTATCAGTTGTTTAGTACCCGTAACACAAGCTCTGCTTAGCTAGGACTAGATGTCGTTGTGTGAATAGTCGTGGAATATTATTATTAAGTATTATTAATATTATTTTTATTACCTAATTAGTTCAAAAATTTTCACCAGTACGACGAATCTTCATTCTAACGTCACTTTTCTTTCACGTAAGGGTGTTTTACATTAATCATCGTGACTTTGCGAATTATTTTGCATGACAGTAAAAAAAGAAGAAAAAAAAAGGATGATTGAAACATAACTCATATGCAAGTTGATTCTTTGATATGGTCTCAATCATACCCTAGAGTTATGGGATATAAAAAAAAACACGTTGTATACTTACAGAAATTCGATTTCCAATATTCCTCTAGGTAAGACAGTTAATTCCTCAAGGTTATCTATATTGAGTAAACCAAAAAATTATGCTTACTAGCAAGCTTACTAAGCTAGCAACGAATTTACAACCAGCATAAGTAATAATTGAATATACAGGATTGATATCAGGTATACCTTTCCTTGCGGAACAAATCCCATAAAGCTGTTGATTCTTTATCTGCAGTACCTACCAATGACAGTTCCAGAAAGTTCGCAAGGAATAAGTATCGGAGTACGCAGCAGGATACGATATCAGGGTCTCCCTTCGCTTGCGGAACATACCTATTATGTCCTGTTGCGTTTATTATTGCAGTAGTGATGATTGTTCTAGAAAGTTCGCTTAAATTTCTTTAGTGTGTTGGTACATCCTTGCTAAGAATTCGATGCCATCAGAAGCGATCAGCGTTGCTGTATGGAGTAGACGGGAAGAAACGACAACAGCTACCTTCGCTTGTGAAATATCACTACATAGTATAAAACAAAGTCGCTCCCGCTGTCTGTCACTGCAAAAACACTAGGAAGTGCGAAGAGCGGGCGTTTTGGGGGACTGTCTTATGTAATTTTTGACGTTCAAAAAGTGCTGATCCTCAGCCTAATTTGATAATAACTTTTGATTTTGATGTTGATTTTTGATTTTGTCTGTCCTTATCTGCTTAGACCTTTAAAACTACGCTACGGATGTTGATGGGGATTTTTTTAATAGATAGAGTGATTCAAGAGGAATGTTTATATGTATAATACATGCATAATATAGCAGAAAAACACTGATCATTTTAGAGGTTTCGCATGTGATGTCGTAAATAAACTCATCTTTTCGCGCTTTATTGCAATCGCTGGCTAAACCTTACTAGATAGATCAAAATAATGTACTACAGTATTGTACTCCTTAAAAAGGTCAAAAAAGTCCGCGATACTATATGTCTATCTCTTAGAGATAACCCACAATAACTATTTTTTATCCTTTATTTTTAATGTCTTATTTACGAATCTATTTTAAGCAATACAGCATTAATCCTTATCCAATTAAGTACCTTAAATAAATCGTCCACTTAATATAGATTAATATTGCCATTTACAGCATTTAATTTAAATGAATATTTTCGAAGATATTACAGATTTAAAATGCAGGGGCATAGCAGCTAATTGCACCCGTGCGAAGCCGTGGCGGGTCGATGGTATCCTATAAGTACTGTTGACTTTATTATTGCAGTAGCGATGATTGTTCCAGAAAGTTCGCTTACATTTCTAGTGTATCTATACAACCTTAGCTTAGCTAAGAATTTACCACCATCAGAAGCGATCAGCGTTCCTGTATCGAGTAGACAGCAGGACACAATTTGCTTGCGAAACATATCCATGTCCTGTTGAGTTTATTATTGCAGTAGCGCTGATTGTTCTAGAAAGTTCGCTTAGATTTCTAAAGTGTTCCGATTTACGATCTTTACTTGGTCAAGGACGTTTTGAAGGACCACGGATCTTCCTTCTGCAGACGCACGTTCAGATACCGTTAGTAGAATCAATAATTATTTATTAGAGCGAATGCATTCAATTACATTCTGTTTGTACTACTAGAGCAAATATTATAAGAAGCCTTGAAGATATTCGTGTTTGTGCAACGTTTAGTAGTGTATTTAGGAGTTTAATTTCACTGCCGTTTCCTGGAGCTTGAGCGTGTTGGTTTAGCAAATTCTGTACTCTTCCTGCATTATAAAAATGTCTTTAGTGCAATTTTGTGGTGCTAATAAAGGATATTTTTTAGCAGTCCTTGATAGTAATTCAGTTCCGTTTACTGTATCACGAGTATATCTGTACAATGATAAGGCTATAATTTTTTATGGTAGTTGAAGATCCTTTCAACAAACATTGCAGCTTTTTCTTTTTCATTTTCTTATAAACATGTTTAAACAAGTAGTAGATTAAATTCTTTCTTTCGATCCACATTATTATCTGAACAGTCCAGGTTCAGAACAGAAGATTAACAAAAGAGAACATTGAATTTATTCAGGTTCCAAGATTATTACAGAGCCTTATACATATTACGTTTTGCGCGGTCCCGAGTAAGCTAGCGGGTAAATGATATTTATAGAGGCTTTCGGGATTCTATTTATGGAAACTTAAATAGAAGTTACGTTTATTACGTTCTAGTCGCCTTGATCTTGAAGTTTTTATGCTACTGTCTTTTAGATTCAAATATTGCTCTGTGTGTTTTTTTAGTTCAGACATTGATATTCTGCAGCAGTATAGCTACATTCTTTGTTTCGTTTCTATTACCTACTTTATTTATTTTCGTTTGGCAAAGAATTTTTACATTTCGAGACAACATATACTCTTTAAAATTTTAAAGAGTATATGTTAAGTTGTTGTTGTTGTATATGTTAGGTAGTTTGACTATGTCAAGAGGATGAATGACGTCTAACACGAGGTATAGATCATTTAAGTAGATACGCTTGAAGTCCTAGAAGGACACAAACTGACCTTACTGGTGATGTCCTTTACATAGGTCAGGTGTGTAGTTTCTACTCACAACTGCGTGTTTAAAAAACGCCGTGTGTTAGGATCGTAGGTGGCGTTCTGTATTTGTACTCAATCTCCAAGAGGAAAAGCGGTACGTTTATTTATTGATTTACTTTATAGTTACTTAAAACGGTACAACACCAATTACACTATGTAACAAAGAGAAAATTCCAATTACATTTATGATCAAAACTAAGCGAAAAATATAAATCTTAAAAGTAACATGGAACAGGGGTCGAGTCTGCTATTGCAATCGTGTCTCAATGACCGGTCAATGATCGATTTTTGACGTATAACGTCAAACTTATGACACATTTCCCATACAAAAACTGTCAAAGTTGTCAAATATTCGATCAATGACCGGTCATTGAGACACGATTGCAATAGCAGACTCGAGCCCCAGGCATATCCGCATTATTTTAATCAATTCATCCGCAAACATCACATTCAGGGTTAGCAGCAAGAAGGGAATTTAGCACCTTTAGACCTACGACAAATTGGGGATTCGGCTCTGGCTACTGTTTTGGCTTATGGTTTATATACTTGTGTATATATTTATATATTAAACCATTTTATGAGCATCAGTTCGCTAACTTCCACTTAAGTCTAAACTGCCGTTTGTAAATACGAAGGAGTGTCAAGATCTTAATCCTTGGCACAAAGTTTTTCATTTGTCCTTCAAAGCCTTATCTTAATCTAGATAAATACAACGAGATAATAATTATACATATTCACTTACAAGATAAACACACATAAATATAATGGTTTCCTTGACATTGTTTTCAACATTTTGGCATCATTTTCCGAGTTTGTTAGTAAATATTATATTGTGTGCGTACGTGGCTGAGCCCATGTACCTAATATGACAGGACAATAACTGGGGCATGACTGCTATGGACGTAGATGGTAATTCCCAGTCTGGGTATCAATAAACAAAGTATTAGTTTAGTTACAAAACATATTGTAACAAATATTTAGTAGACAGTATGCATTCCATACTTCCTATAGACAGGCGGCACATGCTGAGCTGGACTCCCATTTAGTGCAGTCTTGAGACGCACACAGCATCGACTACCCGACCCGAGCCAGATTTAAATAAAAAACACAGTATTTTTAACCTACTTCAAAAAAAGGAGTAGGTTCTCAATTCGGTTTTTTTTTAGGGTTTGTTACCTCAGTACCTACTCCGTCATTTATGGACCGATTTTCAAAATTATTTTTTTATTGGATAGGGTAGACCTACACGTCTAGACCTTGCCAGCGTTAAAAATTTTCGTAAATTTTTCATATGTTTAAAAACATTGCATTGACGCACTTTTTCTTTAAGGGTACAGAATGCTACCTGCTATCCTTAGACTCCTTTTGATTCGTTAATTTGTAAGTTTTTTTTTTCTATAAAAAAAAATCAAATATGTTGCAATGTTTGATAAAGTTTGGATGTAACTTTGTGAGTGCGGTTCAAAGTCACAACTAAGCCACAGACTGGAAAGTGACACAAACAAAACCCACCAAAGAGGATAACTACGACCCTGTTTACAACAACAAACTTACCCACCTTACAGCATACCGCGATAACGAACAGCTCAATTAAATAACCGTTATTTTGAACTGATAATGTTAAAATAAAGTGAAAAAGTTATACCTGGCAGTTGGCGCCGGCATGTCGCGGGGAGGGGCGCGGGGGAAGGGAGAGCAGAGAGGGGGACCCCGGGGAGCGCAGGGGGTGTCACAACTAGCAGCGAGTGAGGTCAAGCCGGTGCATCAACGAGGGATGGGAAAAGACGTGTTTTGTTTTTATCGACGGTTTTATTGTTTCGTTTAGAATAGAACTGAATACTCTTTATTGTTCACCATAAAAACGTTCGTCTTATCATGAAGATTCTGTTTTTTTAGTAAAACGTATAGGTAATTAATATTATCACGTATTGACCCACGAATCTTAACAAGTTGTCTCGAACTTGGTACCTAATTCGTGGAAATCGATCCTTTTTGTTTCGTAGGTATGTTGATTTTCAATATGACGACGAAAGAAATCTATAGACTATACCTACTATGAGTTATTTGAGTAAGACCACTAAAAATAAGTACTTTACTGGAGGATTATCACTCCGGTTGAAAAAAAAGATTTTGCATTTGATATTCTTATCCTTTAAGAAGGTTATATGCTATTTTTAACCGACTTCAAAAAAAGGAGGAGGTTCTCAATTCGGTTGTATTTTTTTTTTTTTTTAGGGTTTGTTACCTCAGTACTCCGTCATTTATGGACCGATTTTCAAAATTGTTGTTTTGTTTGATAGGGTATACTAACAGATTGGTCCCATTTGCATCAAAACTCATACCTGATGAGGGATCTTCGAGGAATTGAGGGAACTCCTCAAAAAATATAGGCACACATGCACCGATTTCAACATTTTTAGTAACAAATCAAGCATTTTCATTTAGAAAGTATCATTTGGTGAAGAAAAACTGATGAAGAAGACAGGCAACGGAACTCTTCAACGCATAACAGCAAATTATTCGCGATTGCTTTAGTCAGATGTCTATGCTGAGCTTTTGTATTTCCACAACATAACATTACGCCATTCTATTTGAAAAGGGGCCGGCAGAGATGTACAGATTAATGTTTAGAGATAAAACTTCTTTAGCATTTGTTATCCAATTTCAATGATTCTTTCAAGTTTTGAAAGACTGTCTTTACATACAAAGAAACTAAAAATTACAAAATAAAAACTTTTTTACAAAAAAAAAAAACAACCGACTTCTTAAAAAAAAACTAACAGGTGAAAAATAACTCCAGTTTCGGAAGTCGGTGGCCAATAATAAACAAAACAAAACCACCAAAGCCACAGACTTCCGAAACTGGAGTTATTTTTCACCTGTTAGTTTTTTTTTAAGAAGTCGGTTGTTTTTTTTTTTTGTAAAAAAGTTTTGACAATGTAAACTAAACAATTTTTTAAAAGATGATGCCCATAAGTTATATGAATTCCGGTTTTTCTGGTAAGCATGGTGACTTTGGCAAATTTTCATTATATCGACTCTTTTGGATTTAGATAAGACCTTATTGGAGGCATATGTAAAGCTGAGGACATTATCCACTGATGTGATAGCGATATTAATACAGACAGTAAAATGCATGGTCCTGACAAAAAAAAGCCTTTATCTCGAAGCAATAAGGGCGAATTTTCTAATTTAAGTTACTTCCGACGTGTAGCCGATTATTGATAGGTATTTGTTTCTGAAAGCAGCTTCGGGTAATCCGACAACAGCACGTGAGTTAAACATTTCTACAGTGCAATAAGTCTCACGAAAGTTCCACAACATACGCAACACGTGAATCTCTCTACATATTAATTACTGCTAAATATACTACTGCGTCCTGTTCAATTAGAAATTGAATTGGAGTTCGCAAACTACAATGTTCAATAGCCACTTCCGTAAACGAAGTACAACTACTTATAAATAGTTCCAAAAGGGACAATCTTCACACATGTATGAAAAAAGTAAATTGCAATAAAAAAGCAAGAGTATGCACCGAAGCCCGTTAAAATGTTCACACAATAGCTGCACTATACAACAATGAATTCTACAACTCATGCGTGTTATCGCACAATCCCCAACACTAGTGAGGTCAGAAAGACCGGAGGGGCCCTCCCCGCGTCCCGCGGCCCCTCCCCGCCGGCCGTATAAAGCCGCTCCCCCACACGCGCGCCGCGTCTAACGTTACTGCGCCACCGTATAGCTCGGTTCTACAACAACCGCAATACCACGCGCTAAATAAATTGTGAAAGTGTTGCTTATAAAACGTGATTTCTCGAGTGAGAGTACATTGCCGCGCCTAAGAACCAAGAAGACGCGTCGCCCTCGCAACGTAATAATCAGTGGAAGGGGAATTGTCTCGTGCATTTGAGCTTGGAGAGGGGTTCAATGGAAGCGAGGTTCGTGACCTGCCGGAGTTTCCAGCAGATCAAGCCGCCTGAGAAGAGCCTCGCGCCGTCCCCACCGACGGTGAAGGGGCTCCTGTCTCGATTCGGGAGTCAGGCACAGGCTTTGTTCGCGCCAAAGAAACCCCGCTTCGGTTCGTCAGTCGCTATACACAAGCTCCGTGAGACCAAGTGGTTCAAGCATGATGAACAAAACATACTGTGCGCAGTCCTCGAGACAGGATTCATTCTCGAGGTGCGAGCCGAGGACCCACTGCCCCCGGACTCAATACTGTCGCCAGACTATCACATGTATGCAGTCGCCATGTGGAAGAAGGGTAAAGGTGTGTGCCATATGTGTTGTAATTATGACGTTAATTTGTTATCGGTATTGTAGAACATAAAAGGAATTTTAAACTGTCGTGTTCGGTCACGATATGCATCGTAATGAGGGCGCGGTGATAACGTACGCTTCGTGCGAGTCTCGCAGCGAGACTAAATAAAGTTGGCAGTTCACCCACGGTCACACGTAACAAGACGAATTCACAATAGCGTTTGTAAATAATTCATGTAGTATATGCGCGATTCGCTTTAATGAGATCAATCGATGGATTGTAAACGCGTTAAAATCTCAAATGACAGTCGACAATAAGTGTAGTTGCGTTTCTAAAAGGGCAAAGTTCTTGGAAGTTGCAAACAAAATAATATCCGAGACGTCAATGGAATTTAGAAACGACTTTAATGATCCGGTTTTTAATTTAAGAATGTGTTCTTCCGACAGAAAAAACAAAGAACCCGGAACAGATAGACGTGTACACAGTTCAACAGAAAGGTGTGAGAAAACGTGTCGTGAAGACAACATTGGGTGCCTTTTGGAAGAAGGACTCCGTGATACGCATCAACAATGTGGATGACAAGCAGGAGACGCCGAACAGCGAGAAGGATATCAGAGCCAAGGTAACTATCACCACGAAACATTCGGAAGTCCACGTTTCCAATTCCAATATTTACTAAAAACAAGTTTGCGTTTACTGTACTCCCACTATCTAACCCCGAGACTCTACTACTTTAGTTGCAAATCATGATAACAGCAAATCACTTGATTGTTACACATAATTACGTGTAATAATTGTAAAATAACTAGTTTTATCATTGAAACCCATTAAACTGATAGTTGTTCAGGTGACATAACGAAATACGGCCTTCAATAACCGACGATATAATTATTTAATGCCGAGGCTAAAATTTCATACAAGTTTTGTAACGCAACATTGCTAAAACTAGACAGCACTCTTTTGTAAAAACAAAGATTACGAAATGCACTTTGAACACTAGCCAAAGAGTAAAAACAATTATTGTAATCGTGTGATACTACTAAGTACTACAAGTCATGATTTGTTAACTAAGAGATTGGCCTCGCGTTAATGCAAATTCACGAATACCTTTGGCCTTAGTAGGCCAACTAATTCTGTGTTATCTTGACACTTCTGAATCAATCTAATTTGTCTTTCTCTTCTTTGACTAATCCCATTTAGTTTAGAGTAATGCATGATAATATTCCACCTTAAATGGTTTATCAAGACACTCGATCGAACTTAGACGTTCTCTCTTCAATACCGTAGGCTTGCGTCAGAATTGGAAACCTCTCGTTTCAGATAGCGAAAACCTCAAGGGGTCTTTCGTTAATTGGAAACTGTGGGCACACTCGAACAGTGGAACAGCTACTAAGGAGCTTCTACTGATTGCAGCTGGATATGGCAACTAAATCAAGGTTCGAGAGGAATTGGCACAATACCCTGCACTTCGTCCACTGGTGCAGATACGGCGAGACACCGCAGGAGGCTCGCATGAGACAGGTAAATTGCACACGATTATAAACAAAAAACCTGCATAGAATTCTAGAAACCAATAAACGAGTTTAACGAGTTCGCGCGTTAAGTTACCGTTGACCACGTTTGTAGTAATATGCGCTTCACTACGTTCCATATTCGATTTTAAATGTTGGTTCTAGAATATTCTTTTTTCTCTTTTCTTTTTTTTTTAATGCATGCGAATGTACAGACGCAAGAGGAAGTAAGCCCACCCTTACAGCGTTTCGAAACACGTTGGTAAAGGCTGTATTACTTTACCCCTATACATTTAAACGTTCAGTCAAGCATTGTAAATGCTTCTTTTATATTCAGCTTCATGTGTATGTCTATGCTGATTGAGTTTATTTACTGTGGACTGAATGGGGCATCGGAGTTAATGGCACATCAAGACCGGCGATCATCCATCATGCATGGGGCAAAAACTGGGTCCGAGAGTAAAAAAGAGATCGCACAAAGCAGAAATTTTGTTACAGATCAGCTTAACGACGTCGAAAACACCTATGATTATCATCTTTTGATGGTAATCGTTGTGGCGCTTTGGACACTTACAGCTGGCAAGAATAACAAATACCGGTGAGGTTTTGAATTTTAACAGATTGTAAGATGTTTAGGACTCATTTGTGCCTAATATGTGTTTTAACTCTGGAACATGAGCGTGGTCATATAGCGATAAATACGATTAATAGTCCCCCACTGTAAATATAATTGACTTATCGAGTTCAAACGTTAACTTATAGGTACATTGAAAAGGGCAAATAATACAAAATCGTGTGTAGTAATTTAGGCGATCAACCAGTAAAAATTGTTAACAACTTTGTCCGATTTTCCGCGCGGTCGTGCGCACCTTTTTAACTGACTAACGTCAATCATTGATTTATTAGACAATTAAAGCGATTTGCAACGTGAATGGTCTTTCAAACGTTACTAAAATGCATTTATAATTTTATTATGGTACAATCTTGTTTCGAACGAGGAGTGTGCGTCATTTTATTGCGTTAAGTAACCATTTAAATTAAATCATGAAAGAATTTTCATTTAAATTTGGGACTGGCACACAGAGCGTTTGTACATGTCGAGCTAAAAAAACGCCTTTTCAAGTATGTGGGTCCCCGTTTAATTAAATATTTGTAGCCATAGTGGCATTAGAAATCGACACTGTGATATTTTCAGCTGTCTAACTATTGCGGTCCTAAAGACAGACACAGCGGAGGCTTAAAATGTATTTAATTATTTACTGACGTACTTATATTTATTCAGCTTTTAAATAAACTTGGGTAGGTATTGAAAATCGAAAAATACGCAAAGATAAAATGACTACCTACAAAGTATTTTGCCTAGCGACCATTATTGTGAAAGTCGTAAATCAATAATGATTAAAGCAATACAATGACACGCATTTGTATAAACTGAGATACCATTACAATTGTTACCATGCAACGGTCACAGTAAACATAACGATTCATTACTATTGCCCAATAATACATTTATTATTATTATATAGTAGGTATGTTAGAGATTAGAGGCATTGTATCAGGTTTTTTTAAGTACTTACGTATATTTATCCTGATTTATAAACCTATTGAAGACCGTAGCCAGTTTTGGGAATGTCTTAGTAGCAGCCTGGAGTCTAGATGTAGGCACGGTTGATGGTAATAGGCTGGCCCCTTTTAACATGGGACTTAAACATAACTAGCGGAATGTAGGTAGGTACTAAAGGAGAACCTCTACCTTCAGTAGACTATAAATTTTTCTTTTTTATGAGTAGGTTGGGCCTAAATAAAGATACGAAAACGTACCTAGTTAAACCAATTTTATTAAAAAAAAATATTTCAAAAAACCATGAATAGTCTCATTACTCAAATTGTAAAGACTAGCGGCTTTCATACCTACCAAAGTAGGTACACAATTTACAATACAAAAATATTACATAACATTACATAAAACTATTCAAATGGCAGTTATTTATATAACAGTTCATAAACCGTAATTGCTTGCAGTAGTATCCGCATTAATTTAAATTAAATCTATCCATTGACAAACTTCCTTAGTACAACAACACTGTTATAAAATACTTCTAGCTCTTTAATAAGAATTAATGCCACTGTTGGGAGACTAGCCTCCTTTGTGTGAAAGAGAGTGGGCCATGATCCACCACGCGGGCCCATTGAGGATTGGTGGATGACAGATTGCTTTTTTTTTAAATTGACAGGTCTGTCCCCTAATTACAGTTGGTCATGATTTTTTATCTGTATTCTAGCTTTTCCCGCGGTTTCTTTCCCGTGGCCTTTATCATAGAATCCGTGCATTTTGCGTATTACTATTAGGGTTAAAGAACTTAGAAATAATGTTCCTAGCTTGCCATAAATAAAAAACTTTTTTGCAAAAAATAAAACCGACTTCAAAAAAAACACTAAACGGTGTAAAATAACTCTAAATTCGGAAGTCTGTGGCTTTGGTGGGTTTGTCTTACTCATGATGGGCCACCGACTTCCGAATTTAGAGTTATTTTACACCGTTTAGTGTTTTTTTTGAAGTCGGTTTTATTTTTTGCAAAAAAGTTTTTTATTTTTCCATTTTGAGTTGTTGCCATAAAAATATTTGCCATCAATTTATTTTATATTGTTATTTGTTAACAATACATGTCATGATAATAGGGTTTTCCACTAATCCCTAATAAATTAAAATAAACATACCTAACTGACGAAATCTAGGTATATTGTACCCACCTGCGTACCCCTCAGAGCATACAGGCGTGATGATACGTCATTGATATACAACATAAACAATAAACATCCAAGCGATTCCAGCAATCACGACAGATTTGCCGTCTATTTTTGAAGAGTTCCGTTGTATATCTCCGAAGATCAGCACCAGATCTTCACCAAATTAAAATGGGACCACCTCGGGAGTATACTCTTTTAAATAAAAAAATAATTTTGAGAATCGGTCCACATATGGGGGAGAAATCAGGTAACATACATAAAAAAAAAAAAAAAAAAATACATACACACGAACATAGAACCTCCTCCTTTTTTGAAAGTCGGTTAAAAATGGAAATGAATCATTAATTGTGGACGGATTACCCCTTACATACAAACTTCCATTGAACATATTTTACCTCATATTAATAATGTTAAAGACAGTATCTACTGCATTACCGTTAAATATTTCAGTAGTTGGTTATTATTCTGCTATAAATTTAACAGCCTATAATGATTCATCGATTTAATCCAAATTAATGATGCTATCTTAAGTACATGTGTAACCTACTTTTGTCTAAAGTAAGCAAGAGGTATTTGAACTTTATAAAACTGATACGATCGAATTAGTTTCGTAGAATGCAATACAACACACAACGGACGTATAAAATACAAACTTTTGAGTATATAATATATCAAATTAAAACACTTCAGACTTTATGCAAATAATACTTAAGCAAATAAAAGGATTTTCTTCCAAATTTTCCGAGTCTTTTAGTATCATTTTAATAAGATATTTCTGTTTTGATTTATGGCAACTAACTGTCTTGGACTTTCCCAAAGTGTTTATTTATGTTTGTAAAATCCACACACAACAGGAAGTAACATCGGAATAGCAGATTTTGTACTCATTGAAATGTTTATTTTGTTAGGTAACTCAATGAAATGAAACTACAACTAACTGTGTTATTGGAAAAACGTAGGTATTTACATTATATACGTCAATGTTAAGGAAAATACACTAGACAGACAGAGATTTTTCATACTGGCAAAATGTTTAAGGAAATATTATTGAGGAAATAATTTTATAACAATTACAATTAATGGACAATAACAAATCTCAAAAGTAAGTACTACTTACTTATTAGAAATTTATCATTAAACGATGCTCAAATTCAGGAAAAACTTTTAGGTACTATTAAAAGGTGTAAAGATGTCAACCAATTATAGATTAAAAGTGTAAATATAACAAGTGGTCAAACTATAAACAAAAATCAAAGATAACACAAATATAGAATCCCTTATCAATACTTAACGGTCCATTTTAAACTGCGCCATTGTATTAGTATCGTAATTTTAAACAATTGATCGGGTATATACCCGTTATAACCGGTTTCTATCAATGGATAATTAGAATTACTCAAGACTATGGACTGTAGGACCATTTAACTATACAACAAATGGCATTGAAGGTTTATCATCACTACAAAACATATTAACATAAACATAACTATTAAAAATTAAAAATATTTCGATCATTAAAATATTTACATAACAAATAAAGCTAGTTAGTAAACTACCGATTATGATGTTAAGAACTCTTTTATAAACCCACATGTGTTCAGTAGAATTATTATTGCTACAGCACATGTGTCCTTAGAGCATGCGCGGGCGCAAAGCCAACGTCACACGTTGAATGTTGCAGACATCTTGTTTCGTATCGTCAATAGACTTGAAACCGTTGATATATAATCTGTTTTATGTTTAATGAATATTTATAGTCTAGCCACACCTCTAAAATTATGTAACGCATTGCATTAATAGTAGATTAGTATGTATCAATATTCGAGTGAAATTCTTTAATAAAAGTCGTTGCACAGTCATTGGCGTTTGACCTTTCGCACATCGTTAAAGAAAGATAAAATTTTATGGACCATTTATTAGTCACGAAACGGACATAAATGATAAAAAGAATAATTCACTGGTTTCTGATAGAGAGTCGAAAATTTATGGACAATGTTGATATGAAAATGTGCTAAGTATTTTAACAAATTAGGTACGTTTATGTCACTTGTGATAGTCAAAAAAGTCCCCTAACAGTTCCGTTGTGTTTATAGTCCACTAATGCTTTAACTGTTTTTCTTTATTTATGTTCAGTACTTACATTTGATAGAAATTACTGGAAGTTTTAAAGAAACTAATTGCGGTGACGTCTGTACTAAACTTAACCGATATTAAACTTCTTTGTGTTAATTTGTTAATTTATTTGTTCCAGATAAGCGAGTCGTTCAAGTGGGGTAACGTCGGAATGAATATGGGTGTGATGCTTGTCAGCCAGAGCTACGCAAGAGAGAAGGCCAAGTCCGTCTGAGTATCGCCAACCAGCGGTTCCCACTCCGCTGGTAGTTACTCCTGCTACGCCTGCTTCTGGCCCACCCTTAAGAAAATCGACAACGTCTAAGTATCAATTTGTTTATGGAACATCTGGGAATACGTTCCAAAATTGAAAGGGTTCCAATATCGAAACGATCGTTACATCGTTACATTAAATTTGAAATTGCATTTCTGATTTAAATTAAGAATACGTAGACTCCGGATTGCATTGTTTGAATTCGGAACAAGAGCTCCGAATTGGAATAACTTTCAGTTCGGAATTATTCGTGAAGAGATCGGATATTTTGTTAAAATGGGTTTTATGTCTTTAATGTTATGTTCCTTCTTATGAATTTCATTAAGTATATTATTTTTCTTTTTGTTTCGTTGTCTTTCCTGCCAGTATTTACTTTGACAACTTACTGTTACCCGTCTCTCTTTGGATTATATTAAATTCTAGGCCATTTTTCACACATTTTTGATACCGTTGGACCAAATTCAATTTGCGGCTTACACATTTTAGATCATGTTAAACTTCGAAGATATTATAAAAAGTAGATTAGCATATTAAATAGAGAATGTAGTCCTAAATAAATCTGGTTATGTACCGCCTAAATACATAAATTGTGTATAAGAGGAAAAATGTGAAAGTGGCCCTCTATAGCTTTAATTCGGAAGTATAACAACAAAAATAATTATGATAAACATTCCGATTTATTAAAACAAAAAGACGCCACTAGGCTCGTATATTAATATAACTATATTATTCTAATATTAAACTATTTAATGTTTAATCTTTATATATTCTATCTGAGAGTGGTAAAACCTAGTCTTATGAGTATTTGTATCACTCTTTCTGATTTCAAAAAGACTGTTTTATTTTCCAATTTGGAATACGATTTTGTTCAAAATCGCTCAATGTGAATTGAATTAGTCAAAAAAGAAGTATTGTTACGTTGGTCAACCCGAAAAGGGTTGTCAGTTAAAAGTATTTTTTTAACTTGTATAGTTTATGCGAACTAATAAATGTTAAATGTGACATAATGTCGACCGTTGTGAGAGTTGTACTCGTGTATGTTTAAACGTTCTATTTATAATAAAGCATTTGTATGAATAAATGATTACTTTATAATGTGGTGTTTTTATTTACATACATTCTTGTAAAATCCTATCATCATTCTCTAGTCTTTATGCCAATTTATTAGAGGTCGGCTCATGTTGTACCTGTTCTTTTACATATCTAGCCGTCATCTCAAACTTAGTCACACACAAAGAGATTTAAAAGACTATAGAGCGGGCATGTCAAGGAAATGTCATAGAAAAACTTTGATCCCATGTCTCAGTAACGCCATCTAGAATAATATATGAATATTGGAGCGGCAGCGGAGCGTACTAAAAAATCCTCATAGTCTTGTTTCCGGCAGGACACACTTTTCGGACGAAAATTTTGTTTGTGATGTCCGGTCTATAGGTATTGAATGTCTTTGCTCACACATTTCGTATATCGAGATTGGAATGGAAGAATAAGAGATATTCTTACTACTATTATAACGATTCACATTCATACTCAACAATTATGATACCAGCCAGTTACTTTACCACGGAAAATACCTCCTTTCATACAGAGAAGGTACGAGCTTTGACCACCACGTAAAACAACCCAACTGTCCTAAAATACCAATTCAGCCTCTGTTGCCACTTCAGAGCAAAGGCTTTCCCTTGATCTGCCTAGCCTTTTCGGCTTCCAGTTAAACTGGAGACAGCTGAATACCAGTATTTTATTTAATACTTCAATCACACTAACGTACAAAGGCGGACTTAGGCGATTATCACACTGGCGCAGTGTGATAATCGCCTAAGTCCGCATCACGCTGCATGTTGCGTGTCTCTGAACTGAATTGAACGCGCGTGGATGCATTTTCTGTGTGTTGGACTGTGCGTGTTTTCCATACAAACGGAGATACTTACAAGCAACGGAAGAACACGCATCCACGCGCTACGCTGCATCATGCGGGGCAGTGTGTTAATCGCCTAAATGCCATAGGCATTTTTTACCAGTCAACATTCAGGTGATGTAGAGAAAAGCAGTGGTAGGTGCAATTTAAAATAAATCAAGCAATACTAATATATACATACATACATACATACATAAACTCACGCCTTTTTCCCATGGGGGTAGGCAGAAACTACAGAGCGTCATGTGCCACGATTCTTACATACTTACTTCTTTTGCTTCGTTTACATTCATACATGTTGTCGTACACACACGCTAGTTGCGAGTACTACACACCTGACCTTTCTGAAGAACCTCACCAATAAGGTCTATGTATGTCCTTCCAGGGCGTCCCTCCCAGCGTTCCCACTTACATCTGCCTTGTAAATACCTTTCGTTAGTCGCCTTTCATCCATCCTTTCAACGTGACCAAACCAACTAAGCATACTCTTTTCAATTTTTGTTACTACATCTTCTTTTAAACCACAACGTTGCTTTATCACATCATTCCTCAATCTGTCATTCATTGTTGCACCACACATACTTCGCAAGGAACGCATTTCTACAGCATTTATTCTTCTTTCATGTCTCTTTTGCCACGCCCAATATTCACTTCCATACGTTAGTGTAGGCACCAGCACACCTTTGTGAGCAGCCAGTCGTATATGTTCAGTATAAATACATAAATAGTATTTTACATGGAGCGACAACTTATCCAAACTTCGCAACCAAAGCAGCGCATGGATAACTCACTATTCGAGGCACGGGTCTTGATATTTAATGAATTGCGCCCATCCACATACAGACCTTAGAAGCGTAACTGAACCTACGACCGCTTTATTTGGCTGTAATTAGACACAAGTCCTACTAATGGAAAAGCTTTCATTTCCATGCTTTATTTGCAACTTAATGGGTTCCTTTAAATAATAAGATAACAACGCCATTTAGGAGTAGATGGCTGAAGGACAATGAAACTGGAGATACATAAGATAGTAAAACAATATGAAGAGAATAGCCGCCTTGAAAGTTTAAAACAGCAGTCTACCCAAACTTTTGCATAACTCTGAACTATAAAAATTTCATGAGAGACCAGTCATAAGATTGGAGATTAGACTTAACTAATTGTAGTCTTAGTTAGTAACTAAAGGGCATCACAAGTTAAGCCTACATTGCCAAGACAAGACGATTTAACGCGCTTATTACTGACATCTACACTACGACTTGGCAACGTTATTTAAAGGTTTGTGTACGGGCAGAATCCGGAAATAGACAAAGTAGTAAACATTAGCGACCTCTATCTAAAGACACATTTGGCTAATACCCCAAGGATTATCAGAAGGCAAAAGGTAATTATTTATAAATTATGCCGTAAGTATGTACAACGCCATCTATTGACAAAAGCACGTACTAGCAAGCAAGCAAGCTAGCCAGCAACGCTTGTCGTTCGAAAATGTCATGTTTAGGCGGGAAATCGGGGAAATAGTACTGCACTAACATCAGACTAGTTACCTATAAATTGGTAACTAGCGAATAGCGTCATTATATAAATAACGTCATTTTTGGCAAATTTCATACGTAAAGATAAAAGATAAATATACCGGGCTGGTATCCGCAACTCCACGTCAAAGCGCGTATTTTGCGTATGGGCCATAATCTACCACGCGGGCCCAGTGCGAGTTGGTAGATGTCACATGTCTTCGAATTTTTGGTTCTAGGACATGCCGGTTTCCTCACGATGTTTTCATTCACCGTTTTTGAGAGCAGTGGTGATGAAATAAATTACACAAAGTAATGCGCCTGCCTGGGTTGGAACCCACGACTTACTGTTCGTAAGTCGGGCCACCGCTGCTCTCTACGTAAACAAACGTATAATTAAAATCTACGCTTTTGATAATTTTTTACCGCCGTTCATCCAATATAAAAATATACACGGTTCCTGTGAAAATATCTTCGCAGCTGGTTTTAAATAAACTCCACTTACCTCTCTAAGGAGTCCGAACAGCATATCCGTGGACAGCGACCGTTCGTGAGCCTCGTCCATGATGATGGCGCAGTAGTTGTCCAGGTCGGGCTCCCGCAGACCCTCGCGGAGAAGAATACCGTCTGTCATGTACTTGATCACCGTGTTGGGAGAGGAGCAGTCCTCGAAGCGGATCGCGTAGCCTACTTCATCTCCTGAGGATGGAAAATGTTTGTTTGTAAATATGAACTGTACAAGCCTCATTGGTCTAATGGTTGCAAGCGCTACTGCTAAGCATGAGGTTCCAGGTTTGATTCTCGGGTCGTACAAAGCGTTACCACAGTATAAATATCAACACAGTAGGACGACGCCTTTGATCTCTCGAAAAATGCCGTCTACACGCGTTAGCCCTGAATAATACCTCCCAAACTACACACATCGTTTTGTTCGCAGTGCGGGAGCGGCTTTTCCGCGTCTCGCCCTCACACCCCGTACGATTGCCCTGTCTAGACGGCTTCGTCGGACGACTGTAGGTTTTTACACTGTGTCGTTACTGTGTTTTTGATGTAACGTATTTCCTCTCGGTTGTTGGATATATTTTGTGAGAGTGATTTCATAAAAAGCAAAAAAAGTACGTAAGAATCGTAGCAGATAGTGCTCTGTAGTTTCTGCCTACCCCCATGGGCAAAAGACGTGAGTGTATGTATGAATAGATTACTTCAAGGCAAGAGTGTTTCATCGTTTACCATCCGGTGAGTTAGTGGTCAAACGCAAGCCTATCAACAACAAAAAAAAATATTACAGGAAGCCAGAGAAGCGCGCGCTATTTGATTTGACCAATGAGCGCGCGCAGTAGCGGAAAGATGGCTCAGATGGTTATGTGATAGTGCCAGCTCATTTTGAGTGAGTCTAGTACCACGTCGTACTGTCATTTTATTTTTCCGTATGGAATTTCTTAGTAGAAGCCCGGAGTCTGGCGTTGTGCCCGATTAAATAGCATTAGGCTCGCCCCTATTACATGGGGCCTAAGCAAAACTGGCGAAGATAAAAGCTATTTAGACTATTGAGATTTTTATTAGTGTGATAACTTTCATCTTCTTTCTGATTGAAATAAATAATGAGACTTAGACTTAGTGTACTGACCTAGTTTGGTGTGCATCTCGTCGGAAACTCTCTTGGCGACGGACATGGCGGCCACACGCCTGGGCTGCGTGCAGCCGATCATGCCGAGCTTGCTGAACCCCTCCTCGTGCAGGTACTGCGTCAGCTGGGTCGTCTTACCGCTGCCCGTCTCGCCTGGAATACGAGAATAAATTATAAGCCTACTTATTTTCATGTGGTTCGTAACTAGCTTAGTATAAGAGTTTACGCGTCGTTTCGTTTACGTTTCCTCAAGATTTTTTGAAAATGATAGTCACACAACTGATCGGGTTTCTTTGATAGGGATCAGATGTGGGACTATCATTTTTAATTGACATCAAAAGAAGGAGATTCTTAAGTCGAAATTTATTTATGATTGTTATTCGAATATCTGAAGACGACTGAACTGATCTAAAAATTATTTTTACCACTTTTAACTTCAGAAAGATTGGACAGATTATTAAGATTTTTTAGTGTTGACTTTGTCTCCACCTAGATTATCATGGTGTGCGCTAAGAGCAAATACAATGATTTATTGAGCAAATACATACGGGCCAATGCAAAATTTGGTAATTCAGTTAGTAAACAAATGAATAAACCGGTCCGGCCTGCCGGTAACTTGACCGGCTTCTAAATAACTGCATTTGATTCGTTTTCAACCTACGTAAGTATGACCACGTTTCCGCGCATAGGGCACTTTTAAAATGGCTACCTATCCGTCAGCGCAGAGCCTTGAGGGCTTTGACAACCCTTTTCTCGTTACTTAATAATCCCACTTCTCCCTCTTATCTGACTAGTCACTTTCAATATTTATGCTCTGCGCACGCTTTGAATCTTCGGTCTACGAATAATCGTCTTCTACGATGTCCTTCTCACCGCGCTGGTTTTATTCACTCTTCCTTCTTCGTCCAGGCGGTTTTCCTTTGGAATGCGCTCCCTCTGAACATCAGGATGGCAACCAGGCGGTTTACATTTAAAATAAAAGATCGAGAACATATGCATAAGATGTTGGCAGGTTCGTCGCCGGGTTGATTGGCACTCAGAATGGTTGTTCTTTATAAAAGTATTTTTATAGACTATATATTTATTTTGATTAAGTATGTATGTATCTGTGTATTTATTTTGTTTCAGTATGTATGTATCTGTGTATTTTTTTTTTCTTTTTTTTTTAGTGTCACCTTGTCCTTAATTTTTACCCAGTTACACCTACCTTGTTCCATCTCTGCACCACCTTAAGGTAGACTGGTAGAAAATGCCTAAGGCATTAAGTCCGTCCTTGTACAGTTTTTTTTTACTTGTGCATAAAGTTTTAATAAATAAATAAATAATACATTACTTACCAACTATAATAACGACGCTGTTTTCTCTGATGACCTGCAACAGTTCTTCTCTGACTGCGAACACTGGCAGGAACCGTCTCTGTTCAGATATCGTCATTTTCTTCACGAAGTCTGACTTTGATTCCACTTCCTGAGGCTCTGTGAAGTATTTAATCTTACTTTTCAGTATATATCTACTTTACAAACTTATTAAGTTGATTTTAGAATGTGCTAGCTAACATATTTTTTTTAATAGGTATAATAAACCAGTGCTTGACTGCAATCCCACCTAATGGTAAGCAGTAATGCTGAATCAGTGATGGTGAAGCGCACTAGTTTATTAAAATATGTAACAAATGATTTAATTATTTTAACTTATATAGATAGACATGTTGCTGGGCAGTTTGGTCTGCTACTTCTTCTTCCCAGCAAAAACACTAGGGTTGTGAAGAGCTGACTTTTAGGGGACAGCCTTATGTAATTTTGACATTCAAAAGGTGCTAAACTTTAGTCGAATTTGAATAAATGACTTACGATTTTAATATTGAATGGCTAGAAATCGAAATTGCTAGAAAAATACCCATTGAAGTTATATCTGAAACTGCACTTTATGTATCCGGTACTTATATTTCCGTTAACATTTTTACACACACACATTCACTTCTGATTTTACTTCTTCTTCTTCTTCAATTATGTTAACCCACATTGCGCCGATTATGTTCAATTTCTGTAATAATCCAATAACATACACACATACATTTTGTTCCTAAATGAATAGCACAGTTCACTTACGGTTGTCCATATGTTCAGCGTATTTATAAGCGTCTTTAGTTGGACCATCTTCCATTTCTTCTTCCTTCTTTTGAATGCCCATGATATTACCTGAAAACAAAACAAATATTTTCTTTATTAAGTAAACTAGCGGACGTACGTGGTTTAACCCGCGTAGTTCCCATTCCCGTGGGAATACAGTGATAAAAATTAGTAGGTACATCACTCGGGGATAGTGTAGATTCCCAACAGTGAAAGATTATTTAAAATCGGTCCAGTACTCTTTAAGTTCGCTTATTACATTGAAGAATAAACTTTATTTTTAGAGTCATAAAGTCCATATTTGCGTAAAAGATTAACACGACTTTGAACTTTATGACGCTTACTATAGAGTTTTTTTTTTCAATGTCATCAGAAAGTCTTATGCTATAATTTTCGTACCAATCTTAGTTCCCTCTAACTTCCAGTGTTTCTTCTGGGCTTTTCTTCTTTCCTTTTGCTCCCTGAAGGCTTTGACGAGAGCGGAACCCTTGCGAGCGTTCATTGCCATGTCAGAAGTCGGGTCTTTTACCTGTAAGAAGAATTTGAATAGTAATTTTAAAGAGTTTAAAAAACATTTGTTTGTATTATAAAGCCTTGAGCATAGGCGTAGGATAGCTAGCCTTTCGGTTTTCTATAGGATACATTTTGGAGAGTGTGCACGGGAATTACATGACTTGATTCCGCCATCACTTTTCTACCATCGGACAACCCGGCGTACGGCGAGTGTCCACCCTTACATCGTAGGCACTTCCACGATTCGGACAAAGCGTTTCGCTTCGTCGTTTATACCGCGTACATCGAAGGACTGGAACAACTTGCCTGCTGCGGTCTTCCCGTCCGATTATAATTTAGGTGTCTTCAAGGCTAGAGTGAATAGGCTCTTAACCTGTCAGTGCTTCCGTATTTACAGATACATCATGGAGCAAATGTTAAAAATGTTTAATCACCTCCTGTGACTAAAGTACTGGATATTTTCAAATGATTTTTTGTATGTAGACTGGGAACGTCCTTAATTAAATGAAGTTTAATTTATTGTCGTATCGAAATTTCCACACTGTATAAGATAAGGTGCAAATCAATTTTTATTCAATTATTTTATTTCAAATTTAGAAGAATTAAAGTCAAACGAAGAATGTGCCCGGGTATTGTTTATGCCTGCTTTTTTGAGGTTTTTATCATTGACACTACAATGTTCAACTAAAATGAAATAATGTACTCGTAACTAAATTAAATCAACATAATTTCTTAAAATAATTTGTTGCAATAGTTACAACCAAGTGGGACAGCTGCTGTGAAAATATTATAGATTATAATAATCTCGGCGTCTATCAATAGTAACAAAGTGTGCATTAAAAATAACATTTATTAACTTCTGTCTAATGCTAATAAATGGAGTAGGTATAGTAGAACTAATATAAAGAACTTACCGGTATGACAGGTTCGGGTTGCTTGGTGAACACTATCCTGCCATCAAGGAATGGTGGAACTATATTGTGGACCAGCAAATGTACACGATCGACGTTTTCCTGTTGAAAAAAGCGAATATACGTAAGGATTTGCCTTTCATGATTTCAAGTAATAGTAATGCAATCGGGTAATTTAAAAAAACCCTTAACAGAAACTACCTTTTGGAATGTGCAACTAGAATCATATTAATTTAATTTATTTGTAAGTATAACGTTCAAAAGTGCCTGTTTTCAGGCCTAATTGAAATAAATGATTTATAGTTATTTAGAATTTTATAGTTATTTATTTACACACCAGAAATGGTAGAATATAAGAAACTTAATATAACGTTAACATCTATTGTACTATATTCTGACAAATAATACTTTCTTTCTTTCTTTCTTTCTTTCTTTTCTTTCTTTACAGATGAACTATATGTATACAACGTGTTTTTTTATATCCCATAACTCTAGGGTATGATTGAGACCATATCAAAGAATCAACTGGCATATGAATTATGTTTCAATCATCCATTTTTTTTTTTTTTTAAATCAAATTTTTCAAATATTTTTTTGGAACAAAACATGTAAACAGAAATAGTGCACGTTAATACTGCGTTAGTTTATTAACTGTGTCGCAGTAAACTTGACGCAGTTAACTTGAACTTGATTTGACTTTGACTGAAAACTTGGAGAGTTGTAAAGGATAAAAGTTCTTTGTTGCCATCTATTGTGTGTAAAAAAATACCTTTTACGTTAAGTATATTATGATATTGGCTTGGTAGTCCAGGACATAGACAACGGCATCGAAAGTGTAAGTATTACTAAACGCAGTATTTGAATCATACTTGGTTCTTTCAAGTTCATATTCGAGTAATTTCACAGTCATTTCAAACTCATTTTACAATTCGAGTGCTCATAGCTTGTACATAAATCAATCAAGACGCTTAATTGACACTTCGCGTGACCCAAGGGCTCGTTTTTACTTTAGTCAAAGGCATTGCCATACAACGTGGCAATGCCGCCAGTCTTTCGGGTACACTTCCAGTGGACAGCGATGCGGATGAGTTTTTTGACGCCATATTTTAGAGTTAGTTTTTAGATTTAATTTTCATTTCTAGTGTATAAAGTTCAGTATTTATTTTAAAACAAACGAAAAGCAAATTTTTCTTTTTTCTTTTACAGTTAAATCGCAGTAATGTCAGAAAAACTTTACAATAATTTTATAGTAATAATAATTTATTTATTTGTATGAGAAACTTGGTCCAATTGTTAATATAGAGCTGAATATTATACTTAAGTTGCCCAATCATCTTTAATATTAAGTATGTAAATAGCATTTTCAACTACCCAATGTATCTGCCGTGGATCACTATTAATGGCTACTCATGTAATCTTAGATAAGTACTTAGTTAAGAGTTGAATGCTGTTGTTATCCCTAAGAATAAATAAATAAATATTTAGGTATGAAAAAGTTGCCCTTGTTGCACCAAAACTTAAACAAAATGTCTCAAATTTGGGGCATCCAGCTGTTCAGCTAGGGTCTTCAGAACGCTTTTGGAACTACCACGCTTTCTTGTAAGTAGGGAAGAGGTCTTTTTTCGCCGAATATCTAAAAAACATCATCTATTCTCGTTTCCGCAACCACGGATGATTAGTAATTTAGTACTGATACTGCCAGACTACATCATCCCTCTGGGAAAAACTCTCTCTCTATGACTTCAAGTTTTTTTTTCCATCCAGGGCTAAAGTGGGCCATCTCATCTCTCTCATCTTTTTCGGATGAGTAATGTTACGGTTTTTATTAAGCAGGCTGCCTGCGTAGCATGAACACATTGAACACCGAAGAAACGGCCTTTGTCTACAGACGAATCGGCAAGTTGACAGATTATATAGATAGGAACCTCTATCTGTCAAATTTCTTTCAATACACCTGCCTGCGTAGCATGAACACTTAATTTCTTTTCTTCCGAGACACGACAAAGACCGTTTCTTCGGTGTTCATGCTACGCAGGCTGGTGTAAGACAAAAAGCAGAGAGAGCAGCGGTGGCCCAGTGGTGGCGGCCCCGACTTACGAACAGTAAGTCGTGGGTTCGAACCCAGGCAGGCGCATTAGTTTTTGTAATTTATTTCATCATCACCGCTCTTAAAAACGGTGAAGGAAAACATCGTAAGGAAAACGACATGTCCTAGAACCAAAAATTCGAAGACATGTAACATCTACCAATTCGCACTGGCCCGCGTGGTAGATTATAGCCCATACGCAAAATACGCGCTTTGACGTGGAGTTGCGGATACCAGCCCGGTATCTTTATCTTAAGACAAAAAACAACACGCTTATTTCCCAGTAAAGTTATTTCTGACATACCTCATCCAAATCATTGTTGACATTAATAGCATGGACCACACCGCTGGTCAGCATTCTGTTTCGCTCCCACAGCTCGTTGTCCTTGTCTATTTGTTGTCTTTGAGCTGACACTTTGCGGTTGCGTCGCTTCTCTATCTGTTCCTCTTTGCGGGCGACGTATTCAGAAGATGTGCCGGCGAATGGGTCGGACTCATCTGCTTCACCTGGGAAAAGGAAGAACATAATGTGGAACAGAAGAATTCTGTGGGTTTTCTGTGGGGTTTAAGGCCAAATGAACTCTATTTTCAGTGAGGGAAAGTGCAAAGTATTAAGTAAAAGCAAAACTTGTGTGGATAAGAAGAATAAAAAATGTAGTTCTGTGCGGTGCAAGGCCAAATGCACTTTATTTTCAGTACAGTAAGGTGCAAAATTGCAACGTCGATTTCGAAGACGTTCGCGTACTGCTCTGTTGGACTTATAAAGATACTGATTTTGTATATATCACTTCGCTCGCAACTTCGTCCGTGTGAATTTGGTATTTTTCCCTACGAACTTTTACATCCCCCACCTCTCTTTGTTTTGCTTTATAATGGTGAAAAATACTTGACGTGCGACCACTCAACCAACAACGCAGTTTTAAATAAAATGAGCCCAGCATGCTACATGACGAATTTAAAGGATTCATTCCTAGCTTGGCACCGAGAGCACATTTTTGCATTTTGGTCGTGTCGGTTAAGTAGTTAATAATAAACGTAATAATTACCTTCACCCATATTGTACCAAGCTCTGTCAAGTTTCTTTTCAGCTTCCTCCCAATCTGTATCATCAATGTCCACTGCCCGCCTTGAACTGGCGAATCTGTAAGTAAACATTTAACGTTGTTGTAATATTCCGTCACCAAAGATTGTCAGGTAAGGAAATTTATTTACGGCAACAATCTTCAATTTATTTTTTCACTAGCAGACGTCACGCAGTTAACCGCGTAGTTCCTGTTCCCGTGGGATTACAGGGATAAAAAGTAGTCTATTTCATCCGGGAATAGTGTAGCTTTTCACCACTACAATAATTTTTAATATGGGATCATTCGTTCCGAAGATTACCCCCTACATACAAACTTACAAACAAATTTTACCTCTTTATAATATTAGTATAGACTAACAGACAACGCGAACGGACTCAATATGCCACTGGTACAAGGGCATCAAAATCTTGCAAAAGAGTTCAGTTCTGTTTTGTTCTTGTAAAAGGGTGCTTATCTTCTCCAGACTATGTTGGGGTCAGCTTCGAGTTAGTTACTAGCATTTTACATTAGAGTAAAGCAACATTTATCTGACCTCCAGAACCCTGCCTGAACTGGGTACCATGCCACCCCTTTGGTTAGACGAACAGGTTTCTAACAACTATCAAAGGTCTACAAATGACAGCCAGGACGAACAATGGCTTAACATGCTTTGCGACAATTACTATGAATGTACCTGAGTTATAAAAAGATGTAGTCGAATCACAGCTAGCAAGTAGCTTCTTAAAAACGTTGCCCCAGACTAGGAAAATCTCTTGAGTCGTGGGCATGTTATTATATGTTATATCTGCCATACAAACAAGGTCTCAATGGGTTCAGTGGTTGGTTAATTTTCTTTCGCAACAAGCCAAGAAGCAGTCAATTAGTCATCAGGGGCTTAGTGGTAGCTTTTAGTACCTAGATAATATTAATAATAATGATCAATAACTCACTTATGCGGTGAAGCTCTTGGTGTATTTTCATAGGGCCTTCCTTTATAATCTCTCATTGGTTTACCACTTCGATCACTCCTTTGGGACCGGTCACCACCTCCACCTCGTGTCAGTGGTGTAGGGAAGTCCCAGCTTGACTTCCGGATTGGAGCCTTCGGGTCATCATCGTCATCATCCCAGGCTGTCTTGTCAGTAGGCTTGAGGACTTTCATACTGGAAAACATTAATAAAATGATATTTATTTCTGTAAATAAACCTTCCCAGATACATTTACATGGTATTTTTTTCTAAACTAGATGGCGCCAGTATTTCCAGAATGATTTATCCCTGAGAAGAAATGGAGAAAAAAACTCAGCGGTAATTGGTCTCTTTTAAAGTCCACCGGCCGTACTGCGGCTGCTTTGCTTCAATTTCATAGAAGACTTACAGAAACCCGACATGAATTTTGCAGTCTGCGGCCCATTTCGGAATTGTATCTTTAAATATTTAAAAAATAAATAATACCAGTTACATACCTGGGAGTCCTAGGCTCATCTTTAAACCTCGGCTCATAATAACTTCTTCTTGAACTTTCACCCCTCCGATCACTATCCCTATCCCGTCTATCCGAGTCTCTCCCACCTTGTCTCCTGTCTCTATCCTTATCTCTGTCTCTCCTGTCATCTCTACGGTCATCTCTTCTGCGGTCATGGTCCCTTCGGTCGTAGCGAGACCGGTAGTACCGGTCATCTTCATCATCTTTGGACCGTGTTTTCTTTTCTTCTTGCGTTGAGTGATGTACGCCTTTTTCTTTTGCATCTTTTTCTCTCCTGAAAGAAGAAAAAATTAGTCATTTGAACTCAGCTTTGTTAAGTAGTTGGTGTAATGTAAAACGGATCGTAATTAAATTTGGCATTGAGATGGATATCCTGGAGACAGACTTGGCTATCTTTTGACTTAAAAAATTATGTGAAGAAAATTAGTTTTGTTAATCATTTTTCAAATGCAGCACCATTTTTGATGACATGACAGACAGTGACAAATATCTTCCTCTCTTCCAGTCCATTCAAATAATAATTCATTTATTTCAGACTACACTATAATAGATCTTTATAAAAGTTAACAAGTCATTACATTAAAATTTGACAAGTCTTAAGCTAAAACTAGGAAGGGAAATTGATATTTAGACGGAACAATGTTTGCCGGGACAGTCTAGTAACTAATATTGCAACATATTTTGAAACTTGCAAAATTCATAAAGTTAATGAATTGAGCAATATTACTTAGTTCTTCAATCACTGTAGGGCAATTGGGAACAGTATTATGCTACACTATGGGGCCTACTGGTGGGATACATGTAACAGTATTTTAAATAATGATAACATTGAGAGATTTAAGTAAAATTTATTTTATTGCTTTAGACACAGAGGCTGACTTCATAACATAGGTAACAAAGGTTTCACAAAAGGCAAACTAAGTGTACAGATAAAATTCTAGATGTCAGGTCAGTCATTATACCTATACCTACATGAGAAATGTTTCTTATTGGATGAAATGACATCACGATGTTTGAAAAAAACCTACTGAGAGTTACTATAAAAATACATAATAAATTATGAATATTAAACATTTTCGATGACACTACAGCAGATATTCTTGCTAATATCTATTACGGTTTTGTTATTTCACACTTTTTTTATTGACTTTGGTTTTGGATAACAACATGAAGAGACTTATGAGTATCTAATTAAGGCTTGAAATCATCAATCCCCATTGACCTAGTAACATGATCAATTTTAGTACCTTCTCTGTATGATAAGAGGCCTTTAGCTGTAGTAGGACAGTGACAGGTTAATTTTATTATATTTTTTTTGGTTATGTTTTCAATTTATAAATATTATTCAATGAGACATATTTATAAATTGAGTCAAGCATAAAATCTTGTGACCTTCTATTTCTTGTCTTAGTATATAGACTTATTTTATAAATGTGAGCTGGAGACACATTCACATAAATGGTTTAGATCCCAATATCCGTAAAATTGTTGAAGTTTGAAAAGTTTTATTTTAAAACAACAGTAAAAGTAAGTTAAAAACAAACTTTCTTACTTCTGTAATCTCTCAAGCATCCGTTCCCGCGCTTGTTCTGATATACCACCGGTATACGTGGGTGTTTCTTCATTATGTTTCCTGTATTTACGTTCTAACGAACCACTGGCATCAGATTTGCTATCGTCAACATCATCTTCGTTACTCTCGTCTTGAAACGATATCAGCCTGTTCTGTTTACGTTTGGCTGCGGCCAGCTTGTCCAGACCTAGCAGCGATGGCTTGGCAAACTGAAACTCCCCTGGAGTCTCCTTCTTTTTAAGAATAAGACCACCGGGAGCATCACCAGAAGATCCCTCCAAACGATGCAAGTTTTCGTCTTCTTCCGACATTATGATGATTCTAAGACTACACTTACACTTATCACTAAAGTAACACTACTGATTTTTATAGATTTTTACAACTCTAACAGATTTATTTTAAGTAAATACAGGACAAAAACATTGCGCTCACTCGCGTGATGGCAACGCTTTGACATTTGTTTGTTAGAATGACATTGACAACTCTGAACAGGTGATAATTTAAATTGACGTTCTTTTGACAATGTTGCCAGCCAAGAAAAAGTGAATGTTTCATTACTTTTTTAACTGTTTTGTTTTAGTTTTGTGCTTACACTTTTAGTAAACAGATCCCACAATTAAAAACATTATAACAAACACAACACATTTTAAATATGCTAACAATATTATTAGTACCCGAATAAAAGTTAACACTATCCCTGAAACGTCGGTTTTAAAAAAACACCAAAGTGTCTGAGTGCTGTGTGAATAGCGTAACTTAAGAATAAAATGTCTCCTAAATCTTATCATGGGCGTCCCCAGAGAGAAAGTCAGGGAGGCGCCAGCTTCCTGAAATAATACAAAGATGGAAAAAAGGGCGTCCCCATATAGAGACGTCCTTTTCTAAAACTACCTAAAACTAAGTGCAAACGTCTACAAAAATATACAATAAGATTTTAAACACAAGAACGATGTGGAAATAATCAAAGGAAAATCGAGGAATAATATATAATTAAACGCACTCAGTTTTCCATCGCGTTAATGCGTCGTACGTTGTCTTAGAAGATTGTAAGAGTGTGCAAAGGGTAATAATATTATAATATTACTACTATTACTAGAATATTAAAGGATGCAAAGGCGAGCGAAGCGTGCTCGGGATTTGGGACACCCTGATTAAGTTAGAATAGAATTGAAAACGACTTGGTTTTTTCAGCATATTACTAAATAGTAATATGCTGAAAATGCCAAGCCGTTTCCAAATGCTCTAGTAGATGGCGAAAGATGGGTGATTCTCGACTACGAGGATGTCCTTGTAGTCGAGAATCACCCATCTGTTGCCATCTAATTTTTATTATTGTAGTATTATTGGTTTAATAACTAACTTTAATTTAGTTAACTGCCTTGCTAGTGAAGCGGTCGCAAGCATTACCTACTGCCGATTAAGAAGTCGGTTCGATTCCCGTGACTGTCTGTTAAAATATTATGGGTTTTTCCATTAGGGTTTCAAAGGCCCGCTATTAAATCAAGTTATTGATGTAAAGTTTATTTTGTAGGGTATTTAATCTTTAACCTAATTTTTAAGGACAAGGTTCCCTTGGCGAAGTGTCCATACAACTCGATTCCTATCGGCTTCCTTTTGAAGGTTCGGAAGAGCAACTCTACTGCTATTGAATAATGACAGCCGGACTCTAGCACTGCGAAAATTATACTATAGGTATTTATACCAAAGGCATGCAACATTTGGTAGGTAGACTGATGACTTCAAGAGAGACAACAAATAGTGATACGAATACCTACTAAGTTTCTTTTTGTTTCATTCCCTCTTAAGAAAATTAACCCCTCGCCACTGCTAGGTGCTACATACTACCACAGTATAAATATTAATGCAGTAGGACGACGCCTTTGATCTCTGGAACAATGCCGACAACTTCTACACGCGTTAGACTTGAATAATACCTCCCGCACTACGAACATCGTTTTGTTCGCAGTGCGGGAGCGGCTTTCCCGCGTCTCACCCCTCACACCCCGCACGATTGCCCTGTATAAACGGCTTCGTCGGACGACAGACTGTGCTACTACTTACACTAGGAACACTTTCACCTTACCCTTCGGAAATGCTGTCGTGATGTTAACATACGATTTGATCACGATTATGGTGTGTTTCTGTGATTAGATTAGCTGTTATAAACATGATCAATTTATTGATGGTAAAGTTATTAGATTTGATTGACCCAGCCCTGTTCAAAACATTACTTAGGTATTACACTTAAAGGCAAATGATAGATTATAGATGATGATAAATGATTACTTATATAAGTAAAAAGATTGTAAACATTGTGTTAAACGAGATACCTATTCAACTCTTTATTACATTCCACAGTGTATGCAGTTGGTAAACATTTTTGACTGGCCTGATGGTCTAGTAGTTAGTGACCCTGACTGCTATGCCGGAGGTCGTGGGTTCGATTCCCACCCAGGACAAATGTTTGTGTGATGAGCATGATCATTTGTTCTGTGTCTGGGTGTAATTTATCTATAATATGTATATATTTAGAAATATATAAGTATGTTTATCAGCGGTTTAGTACCCATAACACAAGCTTTCAAGCTTAACTTGGGACTAAATGGCGTTGTGAGAAAAGTTGTGGAATATTATTATTATTGTGGAATATTATTTGCCAAAAGACTGGACCCTGTCAGGCACAGCCAAAGAAAGATAATTATGTGGAAAAGAAGACTTATCATATAAGTAAGTATGAAACCTAACTTATTTCTAACTGACTTTTACAAAATAATTAATTGAAGTATAATAGTAATAACTTTCTTACTTAATAATAATCTAATATTTCGTTTCGTAACTGAGAAGGAAGACTAAAACAAACTCAGTGGTCTTTTTATGGATCTTGGTCAGTTGGAAGACCATGTATTCTAGTGTCTGAAATCTGTGGAGTATAACCCACATACATTTGCGAGGACCTGTCCAGTCAATGCAATTTTCAAACAAATTTCAACTCAGAACTTAAGTAACACAATAGTGACGTTACAAACAATAGTACTAGGTAGTTCCCAAAGAAAGACCCTGATAATGTAGGTAATAGCTTGTTGTCCCCTAATCTAACATAACTAAAATATTTTTCATGCAATACTTTCGCTTACTAACTTGAATAGGCAGGTATCTACCGATTTCCTCATTTTAACACCTATTCAAGAAGACCTTGTAAATACCGTAATCTGGGGAACGCATAGAGCTAGAGCATCTAACAGCCTTGAAAGTATTGACTTCGTTACAAAAACTAATATGCAAACAGATAATAGTATTATATACGAAAGTAGGTATTTTCCACAAATTACTCTTGTATATAAATCTTTCAATTTGTTCCATCAACGAAAATAGAACAGTTTGTGATCATCTCTTGTGGCATATGGACGTGTGTGCCAAGACTAAAAAAAACGTGTATTGGCGCGAAAGTTATCAGCGCGAGTTCATTTTTTTTTCAATACTTGATTAATTTATTCAGAAATTAGTTTCGTTCATCCTTAATGTGTTTGGGTACTCCTTTGATGTGTAAATTATCGTATGATGTGTAAAGTGATGTGAGAGAAGGTCGATAGTCAATATAAATTGCGTGTGACAAGTTTATTTTAAAGGTGCTCTGGTTTTTGTGCGAATTTTATAAGTGTTAGTTATGGCCGATGTAGAAAATACCGAAGGGAAGGAGGTTGTCAAAGAAGAAGGTGAGCAATTATTATTATTTTTTGATTATTTTATTACAAGTGTACATCGGTAGGTACCTAGATAACATTATTTCTTTTAAAATTCCAACTTTATATACGGCTGTATCTACAAATAAAAATATTGGTTGGTAATGTCTAGGAAACCTTTTCAGGAAAGTTATAAATACTTAGAAATACATTATAACATTACGTATATTTTACTCTTACGGGGTTAGGCAGAAGTGTAGTGTAGTGTAGTATACCAACATCTCGCCAGGGCCAGACGTGGTCAAGTAGGTAGGATATACCTACAATAGTTGCAAATAAATCGTTTGAACTGTTGTTTTAGAGTAGGTTTTAAACCACAGATTTTAGTTTTGCAAATTATTTTTATCATATTACCTTATACCTACTTTCATTACACGGCTTACGCTAATGCGACAGATGATAACTTAAACTTATTAAAACTATTTAAACACTTACAATAACAAAAATCGAAAAATCCTACTACTTAATATTATAGTCGAATATTAGAGTCGACTGTGTTTATAAGTAGGTAGCTACATATGGAATTTGCCAGTTGCATTTTTTCAGTAGGTAGATACCAGCCCATAGTTTGATCCGTCGTCGGATGATAACAAAGGCGAGTCACTCACTAGGACTGGACTAAATTAGTTTTTTTGGGATTTAAGTAATATTAACGTTTTTATTTTTTACTAGTAGACGTCCCGCGGTTCTCCCCACGTGGGTACCGTTTCCGTGTGAATACAGGGCTAAAAAGTAGCCTATGTGTTAATCCAGGGTGTCAGCTAACTTCGTTCCAAATTTTGTTAAAATCCATTCAGTAGTTTTTACGTGAACGAGTAACAAACATCCATCCATCCATCTATCTATCCATACTCACAAACTTTCGCGTTTATAATATTAGTAGGATATACATACAGTATGTATGTTTATCAGTTGTTTAGTACCCATAACACAAGCTCTGCTTAGCTTGGGACTAGATGGCGTTGTGAAAGGCGATTAACACACTGCCCCGCATGATGCAGCGTGGCGCGTGGATGCGTGTTCTTCCGTTGCTTGCAAGTATCTCCGTTTGTATGGAAAACACGCACAGTCCAACACACAGAAAATGCATCCACGCGCGTTCAATTCAGTTCAGAGACACGCAACATGCAGCGTGATGCGGGGCAGTGTGATAATCGCCAAAAACCTGTCGAATTTATTTACAGGTATTTTATTTTTTTTATCAAGCATACACTCACTTAACTACATTAATTCTCACAAACAACGACATTTACAATATTAGAAAACTGCCTCATTGGTCTGTAGTCGCAAATTGTAGCACTTGCGACCACGTGCTGAGCATGAGGACGCGGGTTCTTTCCCCGAGTTGAGCAAACCTGTGTTGAGATTTTACTAATTCATATTTTTATTTTAATCAATATAAATACAAATAAAACCACAATTTGAACATTTAAAATTGTATTCGTACGCAAACGAAAACAAACGTTCCAATACAGATTATTTATGAATAGGCCAATTAATTTAAATGTTTAACTATGGCAACATTGGCCACGGATCTTAATTTGAATTTAATCAGCGCAGCAGCACGGCAGTTAATCAAATACTCAATTGTTCATGATAACTGGATTTACGGTTTCTTAGAACAACTTTACATATTTTGAAACTCAATTATGTAGATAAGTCGGAAATGCTTGAATTGATCGGACTCAATTTATGTAGGTATCTTAGGTGGGACTATCAGTGAGTTTTCATTGCCCCTGTAATAAAATTAAAAACACAGTAGAGGCACAGTATAAAATATTAATACAGTAGGACGACGCCTTTGATCTCTGGAAAAATGCCAACAACTTCTACATTGAATAATGCCTCCCGCACTACGAACATCGTTTTGTTGGCAGTGCGGGAGCGGCTTTCCCACGTCTCGTCTTTCACACCCCCCACGATTGCCTTGTCTGGACGGCTTCGTCGGACGACTGTATGTTTTTAGACTGTGGTAGAGGTGTGTATGTATATAATATCATTCGCAGTTAATTTCCCAAAAATGTTAATAAAATAAGTAGGTACTTAGGTAGTTAAGCGTTTTTGTCAAACATCTTAAAAAAACTACACATGAAGTTTAATTAATTTCTATGACATTTCTATTAGATAGTTATAGTATGTGAATCTTACCGCGAAAAGTTGGGTGACGGAAGCATAAAGCCAATCCCACTATTAGCATAGAGTGACTACTCACTTCACTTTCACTTCACCTACATTTTAACAGAGAGTTTTTGTTCAGAATTGCACTAAATAGGACTGCTCAACCCAAAAACAGTGTAGAAAGAGTTAATAAAATATTAGGTACCTATGTGTTAGTTCATAAGTTGGAGCCGTTCTGATGCAAATCGTCAAGTTCTGGTTTGGATCTTAAGGTTAAGAGTTTCCTGACCCTTAGGTCATTCCTTTGATAAGAACTACCTACGCAAATCGCAGTTAACAAAGAAATTGTTTTGAAGTACATCCCAGGGTGTTGACTGTCTATGCAAATATGTAAAGTTCAAACCTGATGAATGACCTTTCACTCCTAATGGTGAATGCTCCAGGTGTTTGATTTGGGATTCGAGACAAGAGGATTATTTTAATACAATCCTACTAATATTGTAAACGCGAAAGTTTGTGAGGATGGACGGATGGATGTTTGTTACTCTTTCACGTAAAAACTACTGAATGGATTTTAATGGAGCTCCTCAAGTTCCGAGTTGAGCTCAAGATTACTGACAAATGCTTGCACTGACTGATCTGGTCCCCTCATATGTGTGTGGTTCTTTCCTCAAAAGAACTTCTCAAACAATCTGCATGATTCTTACATGATTTGACCAAGATCATGTCTGGACTTTAAAAGAGACTATGACCTCAGTTTCTTCTCAGATTAGTCAGTTAGTGAAACTCCGATTTCATCTACCTACCAGTTAAAAAATGAAATGTTAAAGTGTTTGTGAAAACCTATTTACAAAATAAACATCATTTTACCATTTTAATAAAATTTGGTATGGAGTTACCTGACAACCTGGATTAACACATAGGCTACTTTTTATCCCTGAATTCCCACGGGAACGGGACCTACGCGGGTAAAACTACGGGACGTCTGCTAGTAAAATTATAAAAGAGGCCCACTTTTGGCCTAGATCGAAATACTGGAAGTCATGGCGAGAGGCCTTTGCCCAGCTGTGGGATGATGCAGGCTAACAGTATCAGTACAAAGGGACGAACTTTTGGCTATATAATAACAGATGGGTCAGTCGAAGGTTAAGCTATACTTGACTGGGTCGGTCAGAGAATGGGTGGTGGACCATTCATTACATATTGTGACTCCTCCGTGCCTCAGAAAGCATGTTAAGAAGTTGGTCCCGGCTGTCAATTGTAGACTGCCAGTGTAGCTTTCACCCGCTTTATCCCTACATAAAAGCAGAATAAAACGATTGCTTACCAACTAACGGTTTATTAAAGCAGCTCAGCGGGGCACACAAATTTTTGTCGTGGGTTCACGGCCCGTTTGTTGTCACCCCTGCAGTGATAGGCACTTCCCTGCGGAACTGGAGAGGACGCCCAGGCCGAGGATGGTAGATGGCCGACGGTCTCGTACTGCACCGCAGTAGACGCCCAGGCCGAGGATAGTAGATGGCCGACGTTGTCTTTATTCACGGACCGGAGCGGCTGGAACGGGGCGGGACTGAAGCCAAGGCTCACCCCTAAACTTGCCGTAGTTGGCAGTCGCTATGGGGTAGCCAGAAGCCCGAAAGTTTGACATACAGTTTAAACAAGGGTTGTTTTTTTAAGTAGGGTTCATTACAAATTAATTTATTTGTTTTGTAGGAATATTATTTTATGATGTTAAAATGCATTTTATACTCACTTCTTCTATGTAAAAAGAAAACGGTTATACGCACAATAACAACCTACTTCATATATTCATATAAAAACACGATTTTCGGCAACAGTATTTATACTACAAAAGAAACTAGATAAGCTCAGCTCAGTTTTATGTTTTTTGAAGTTTGATCTGCAATCTGTAATCGAGACCTCGTCAAATATTTAAGTGCGCTCTTCAAGCTCTAGACTAGATCTGAAAATTTGATAAGGTTTAAGAGGCAGTTCGCACAGTTGGTACCTATCTGTTACCTACTTTGTTTCGTCAGTACTAACTAAATTGTTTCTTGTTAATATTTATAACACCAAAAGAGTTACAAAAGAATTTCTGTATTTCTTCAAGACCTAAAGCGATCACTGTGAACTGTCGAACTTACTGCATTGAAAAAAAAATTGAGGAAACAACATTGGTTTTTTTTATGTTCATTTCAGCTTTTGTCCGTATTTTGTCCGCATATATCTCTAGTTTTATAGTACAAGATGTGTAGTACGAGTTCAGTTGAATCGAAATTTGGTTTACTTCGTTACAGGGAGTAAGTACTAAATTGGAATTCAGATGTGATTATTTTTTGTTTTATAAACGAGAACATACTTATATCCTATTTTACTGTGCCCGACAGGGTCCATGTTTGTTTCTTGAAATGTTAATTAAGTACCACCGCCTACATTGTGGAACGCAACAATGAATTAAGTATTGAGTATTGAGTAAAGAGCTATATTTTTTGAAATGTGTAAGATTGCCGTTCACTTTCACGACACTTTCATGGACATGGAACCCAGTAGCGACTAATGGACAAATACTCAGAATTTCTTGAGTGAAGACTGCGCCTTGGCGTGGTGTCGGGGACACCCTCCGGTTAGGTTGGATAACGACTTGCGAAAGAAGACAGCTGGTAGATGCTGGATGCGGAAAACTTAAGACAGGGCGCTGTGGGCGCTGTGGCGCTCATTAGGGGAGGCCAAAGACATTCAATAGTTATTATAAACAGGACATCACGAACAAAATTTGCATCCGATACTTGTGTCCACAAGACTGTGTATAAGTTAAGTTTGGTACCCTCCACTGTCGCTTCAATATTATTCTACATGGCGTTATTAAGACATAGGATCAGTGTTTGGAACCAAGTTCCTTATCGCGCGTTGCGAAAGGGGTCAATTATTGAAACGAAGGTCCAATAACTGGCTTGCTTTCTATGAGAGAGAGAGGGAGAAAAAAAATTAAGCACAAAAGTTGTAACGAAGACACCCGAATGGAAAGAAGTTTTTCATTCGATTGATTAGTGAAGATATTCGTTCCATCCGGGGTGTCCCTTGATACCTCTCAAGTTTTTTATGGCATTTCCTCGCATGTTCCCTCTACAGTAATTATCTGCCATCTCTTTGGGGGAGGCCTACGTCCAGTTGTGGACTACTGTGGGCTAATGATGATGATGAAATTCTTTTGAAGACATTTCCCATTCTGACTCTGAGTCAGAATGGAAAATGTCCTCAAAAGAATTTGCACCAATTTCTCATTTTGAATTTGCGGTGACATTATTTGCAAGTAAATCAACTCTATACCATTGAACTCACATTTTACCTAAAAAAACAAAATGCATTTTGTTCAAATGTTTACCCTTAAAATTGTTTTCAATTCGTGGTGGACGAATGAAAGTGACAGCACAAGATGGTTTGGGAGCTCGATGACATATTGCTACAAAATGTTATTTTATTGTTAAGTATTTTATGAGAATTGAGCCAAACATTTTGGAAGCCTTGATAGTTTTATTTGCAGATCAGTGAATATATTTGTTTTGATGAAAATTTGTGTGATTTATTAATTTATTATCTAAAAGTTTCCACTTCTTAAAATATGATGTGGGTAAATGGTTTCTGTCCAGCATTAAATTGTGTGTGTAATGTTATTTTTGTTGGAAAATTGAAGCTTAATAAACCGGTAGAATGAACCTTAGACGGGCTTTCTTATCTAAGATAACTACTGAAGAAACTCCAAAACTACTGGACCGATTTTAACCATTTTTCAACTAACAACGAAGTCGCGAGTGAAGTGCTTGTCCTACTAATAATATTTTAAATTTGAATGTTTGTGAAAACGTTTAGATGTTTGTCATTTAATCACGCGTAAACAATAAACAGATTAGGATGAAAATTGGCATTGGCCATTTCCTGAATTAACTCATGGAATACTTTATCTATCTCGGTAATTTGTTCCTTTAGGATTACCTAAGTATCTTGAGAAAGTTAATTTTTACGCGGGTAAAACGGTATCTATCTACCGATTTGTGCCCGATTGATGGCAATAGGCTTGTCCCCTATTACATGGAACCTAAAAAAATAACTGGCGAAATGTGGGTGTACTACAGATACAAACCCCCAGTGTGTCAAATTTCTTTGATAATTTTTCAACTTTATGCTAAACAAAATAAGGTTTATATTCTATTGGAAAAAATTGACACATTGGGATAACTTGACGTGCTGGCGTCTGTACCTACACCTCTGCCTAACCCTTCGGGGATAAAAGGCGTGTTGTTATGGTTTTATGTTTTGTAACTTTCAAATAAACTGATACAATTTTCCACCAAATCACTCCTGCTCATACCTACATTCCTAGTATCTACACACCACGCTATTAAAACTGCTTTGAAGTATATAATAGGTAAATAAAACGGAGATCAAAGGCACGATGACAAGATGTGACTACCCGCGTATGTTTGCTTTATTTTCACGTCACTTCATTTAGTCGTTGGGTCCTTGGATATATTCAACCTTCCTGTATTTGGACTAAATAATTTAATTTAGTTGGCAGTTAAGTGTAGATTGTAAATACTTAACAAATAATAACTGTTTCTACCCGCGACTTCACCAGCGTAAAAAGTTACTTTCCCAAGATTAACGTGTTCCACATTACCGGGATGAAAAGTATTCTATGTGTTTAACCAAAAAATGGTCTATGTTTCTGCGAATTTTCATCTAAATCTGTTCAACGGTTTACGCGAGACTGTGTAACAAACATTCAAACGCCCCCATTTTTACAAACTTTTACATTGCCAATGTTTGGTTCCTTTTTATGTCACTTTACTTTATCGTTGGGTCCGCCTTACTAATGAAATAATTGGTTGATGATTTTATTTAGTCATTAGGTAAGGATTTTAAATAGGTACGTAGTAAATAAAGTGTAGTGTACTGATGGCGTTCTCTTACTAAATAACAGTTGCCAAGTGGTAAGAACAAATTATATAATTAATGGCCTAACCAGTACCATTTTTTGTTTATAAATATCACTATAAATATTACGATCGATTGAAGGTGCGCCAGCTGAGGTCACTGCGGTGAGTGATTCATCCAATAAATTTCGAAACTTATCCACGTCTTGGAAAGACACGTCATGCCCAACGTCTTGACCAGTTTTCAAATGCAATTTCGTTGTTACGGGTAGTCAGGAGCATAGAAATCTGTCAACCAATCTTACCTAGGGATAACGTGTTTCTAGTTACTGGGTTGTAAAGGTCAAACAGACAGTCACTCCATGGAAAGTATACCTACGCATTCAGCTGCATCTGGTAGCACTTTTAACACATTGTGCGTACAGCTGAGGAGTGGAATTCCCAGCCAGAGTCGGTTTCTTGATAGCTACAACCTAGAGTTCATTAAGTCAAGAAAAGAGGTTCCTTCTAGGCAGGCGAGCTCCATCGTCGACCACATCATCGCTTACCATCAGGTGAGATAGTGGTCAAACGCGTACCCTTCAATTTTTTTTTTTTTTTTTTTTCTTTTTTTTTTGTGAATTATATCATGCAATCAGTCATGAAGACTAAAAGCAGATGGCTTGAAGGGTAGATGGTTTGTAGGGTGCTGCCCCCTGCGAGGCCCGCCCTTCAATAATAATAAAAAAATCACTAAAAGTCGACTAAAACTTAGTTAAGGAAAGGCAGGCAAATGAATAAATAGAACTGGCCAAAACATGGTAGGGTAATGTCGTCTAAAATGATTAAGGGCTATTAAAACGAGTAGTAATTATTATATATTAGACATATTACCACAGACCGCGGAAACGCTTCGTTGGCCGCTGCCACAGACTGCTACGTTTGTCAACACTTTTCATACAAACCAAGCGTGACATTAGTGTCACCGATTACTCATAGAAACTGTCTGTACTGTCAGTTTCTAGCGTAGTATTGTAACTTTGCATGTAATGTGTAAATTAATTTATTATTTACAGAAATAACCATAACTTGGAAAGTATAAATTAGATTGACTGTTGACTGCCTCGTTGGTCTAGTGGTCGCAAGCGCTACTGCTGATCATGAGGTACCGGGTTCGATCCCCGGGTCGGGCAAAGTGTCATTGAGTTTTTCTATCTGTGATTTCTCAGTAACAGCCCGGAGTCTGGATTTGTGCCCGATGGATGGCAATAGGCTCGCCCCCTATTACATGGGACTTAAACATAATGGCGAAATGTGGGTGTACTACCAGGTACACCTCTGCCTAGCCCATTGGGGATTACAGGCGTGACGATATGTATGTATGTATGTGTATAAATCCCTCGGGCCAGTGATTTTTAGTTTAGCCATTCACCCAATCATTCGACAGCTAAATTCTAAATTTAATGTCTGGTATCTTGACGATGGAACCCTGGGAGGAGATGTGGACACAGTTTTGAATGACCTCCAGATATTGACAAATAAACTCCGTTCCACAGGCCTAGATCTCAACCTATCCAAATGTGAATTATACATATCCGACAATACTGACAGAGAACTGACACTTTCCAAATTTAATACAATAGCTCCAGAAATCAAAACTGTTGATAAAAACTCCCTTCGTCTCCTTGGGTCCCCAATATTCGAAAATTCATTCCACGATTTTATTGAAGAGAAAATTCAAAACTTCAATGATGTTTCGCAACGTTTGTTCCAAATTAACATGCATTCGGCTATCACCATAATTCGATACTGCTGTTTCGGCCCTAAATTAACATACTTCCTTCGTGCTTCCCATTTATGGAAGCACACCAACCTTCTGGACAAAATAGACCAAATTATCAGGAATACTTTAACCTCAATTTTAAATGTGGCCTTGGACGATAGAGCTTGGGCGCAAGCTAGTCTTCCTATTCGAATGGGAGGCCTCGGCGTCCGCAAAATTTCTAGTATTTGTTTACCGGCATTTATATCCTCGGTCTGCGGCACTGAGAAATTAATCAGGAATATCTTAGCTACCACACTGGTTGATTTCAATGTGCCGTACTTCGCCGAGGCTATGGATGCCTGGAAAATCGCTTGCCCGAATTCAGATCTTCCCGAGAACCCATTTTCCCAGAGTCGGTGGGATGAGCCGCTCAGCAGAGCGGTGCAGAAGTACCTAATTGACTCATCTGCCACTGCTGCTGAGCGTGCGCGCCTGCTCGCTGTGGGTGAATGGGAGTCGGGACTATGGCTTCTTGCACTACCGTCGTCGAACATAGGTACGGTTTTCGATGACACTACTTTCCGCCTCGCTGCTTCCCTTCGTCTAGGAGCTCCATGTGTTTCTCCTCATCGCTGTCACTGTGGGGAAGTTGTCAACAGCCTCGGGCATCACGGTCTATCTTGCAGTCGTAGTGCGGGTCGCATAGCACGGCATGCACACATTAATGACATCATCCGACGTGCTCTTGTTTCCGTCGGCGTTCCAGCTGTTTTAGAACCCAATGGCTTGGCACGCGACGATGGCAAAAGACCGGACGGCATGTCTTTATTCCCTTGGAAGATGGGTAGGCCTTTAGTATGGGATGCTACTTGTGTCGATACTCTTGCGCCATCCCATCTTCCTGGGTCTACATCCTGTGCTGGTGCTGCTGCTGCGGCTGCTGAGAACCTCAAGCGGCGTAAATATAGTAACCTTGTTAGTAGTTATACTTTCGAGCCGTTTGGGGTTGAAACTCTTGGGCCGTGGGGTCCGAGTGCTCGTCTTCTGTTTAAAGACATCTCCAAACGTTTGGTTGACGCTTCCCGTGACCCAAGGGCTGGCCTCTACTTTGGCCAGAGGCTAAGCATTGCCATTCAACGTGGCAATGCAGCCAGTCTTTTGGGCACTTTACCAGCTGGCAGCGATGCAGAGGAATTTTTTGATGCTTTGTAAATATTTTTTGTTAGGTTTAGTTATTGTTTTTTTTTTTAGTGTTTGTGTATAAATTAGATTTAATTCTGTGAATTCCAGAAATAAACATAATTTAAACCCAACTGTTTGGATAAGCGAGATTGAATGTGCGTAAACGCACCCACAAAACAGTAGAAGTATAATTTTTTATAAATGATAAATAATAACTTGGTTGAGTCGCGGGTCAGGTTCAATGACGCAAAATCTTGTCTTTAACCAGTGTGTGTCACCCACCAGTGATGACATGTGGATCAGACACGTGCTCGCTCATACACAATTTAGGCTTCATAAGATGTCATCATAGTGTTTTTTTTGTGGACGTGCCCTAAAGTTTTTTGCCTCAAGTCATAACGATGACGTAAAAGCTGAAAATTTCTCCCAGTTCATGCAACAAAGTCAAAGTCAAAGTCAAATCGTTTATTTCAATTAGACCCATAACAGGCACTTTTGAACGTTAACTTACAAAATAAAATAAATTAAGAGAATGACACAAGCGTACACTTACTTGAATAAAAAAATAAAAATGGTGGCAATTAAATGTCAGTACAGGTGCTGCGTTTCCTTGCTCTGTGTAAGATATAAACGTGAGATCACAAACATCTGGCACTCTTTTACCCCTAATTAGTATGGAAACTTTTGGCCTCGTAAAAGCGTTATATATCGTATTTAAATTTGTGGTTATTTGAATAAATAGGAAGGTGAATATGACGCATGTTATCACGCTCACTTATGAAAACACTTTAGATGTTTGCTGGCACACTTGGAACTTTCGTAGTAACGTAATAATTAAACTATTCACGAATTAGGCATTGTGCCTGTTGTCCGTATACCCACATTTTCCCAGTTATTTTAATTCTCATGTGATGGTAGACAGAGGGCGAGCCTACTGCTTTCAACCTGACCAGGCACCTATGCAGATTAGGCTGCATTTAAAACAGTATAACGCTCATGACCTTTCTGAAGAAAATCACCAATGGCTTCCTTGTTCGTTACTATAATTTAATTTATTTCGAATTTTGTATTTTGAAACACACATACCTTAGTACCTAATTTAATCAGGCTGTTTAATTAAGGGTATAATATAGGTAATGAACGACATCAGAGTAATCTTACATGATATTTTAAGCAACCATATTACCTACACAGCTACAAATGTCTTAAAAGCATTTTTTTTAGATTTGGCTTAGTTCTGAAACCATTTTAATATGCTGTGTCCTTCGATCAGTAATAGATTAATGATCGAAGATATTGTCTGATGCTCTGTGCCGGTGACAATTGAATATATTTATGTTCATCTACTCGGAACACTTAGCTAACTGGGTGCCTACTTCTTAAAAGTCATACGCTATCGTATCACTGTTTCAAAACACCAATTTATAAAAGTAAACTGTGAAAATTGGTCTTTTGAGAGAGCATAAAAGTTCTGCGGGAATCGTATTTAGTTTCACAGTATCAAAGACTAAATAGCAGTCTCTATAGTCACCAGCCTGCGTAGCATGAACACCGAAGAAACGGTCTTTGTCGTGTCTCGGAAGAAAAGAAATTACGTGTTCATGCTACGCAGGCAGGTGTTTTGAAAGAAATTTGACAGATTGAGGTTACTGTCTATATAATCTGTCACTTTGCCGATTCGTCTGTAGACAAAGGCCGTTTCTTCGGTGTTCAATGTGTTCATGCTACGCAGGCAGGCCTAGACATATTACAGAGTCTATTTCTATTATCGTAATCGATAAGGCGACTATAGAAAGAAAAAGGCGTTTATATGGAATCAGCAGTTTTGCCAACTGTAAAGAGTTAACGAATAGAATTTATAACATGGCTGAAAATTAAATACCTACACTCGACAGTTGACAAACAGCTGATTCCATATACGCCATTTTCTTTCTTTAATAGAAATAGAATTTGTAAAATGGCTAGGCCTGTAGATCAGTAAATGCAATCTTTATGTCTGTTTTAAAAACAGTCTTGGACGTTCAACTGTCGGCGCTGTGTTGAGCGTTGAAAATACAACAATAAACTTTTAGCTACTTTTATTTAGTCTATTTTAACTACAGTAACGGTCTATAAAGGTGCTTCCAATAGTAGTCCGATTCCTAGAGAACGGTTTCGGCCACCATGTGTCATAGTTATAACTCGGTGCTTCGCGGCACTTTACGTAAATTAATATGAATTTGGCACTAATCCAACTGTTTCTATGATCTATTGTTATTTCACCCAACGATACTTTAATTTAACGTTCTATTAATATTACTATAGAACTTCCTCTCTCCTATCCTTTTGCTGTGCACTACCAGGGTCTATAATTAATGTTCTCAATTATAAAGTTGCCACGTATACAAAACTAATCTACATACTGATACTGCTAGCCTGCATCATCCCACTGCTGGGCAAAGGCCTCTCTCCGTGACTTCCAGTTTTTGATCCAGGGCTAAAGTGGGCCACTGGTCGTTTCATATGTCCAAGTCTTCCCGCCATCTTCTTTGGGGTCTGCCGCGACGCCTTTTACTGTGTCAGGGCTAATCTACTTACGAGTTTATAAATATACTCACACCTTTTTCCCATTAGGCTAGGCAGAAACTACAGAGCGCCATCTACTACGATTCTTACATACCTACTTCTTTTGCTTCGTTTACCTTCATACACGGAGTAATACACACACGCCGGTTGCGAGTACTACGCACCGGACCTTTCTGAACAACATCACCAATAAGGTCTGTGTATGTTCTTCTAGGGCGTTCTCTCCCGGAATTTCCACATAAGTAGGTACTTACATCATTTTCATCTCATATTATGGAATGCAATAAAGATATGGCGAATGGAGTATTGAAATAAACCGCTACCAAATGGACCTACCTCTGCTTTTCTCTGCATCACCTAAATGTTGACTGGTACAAAATATCTATAGCATTTGGGACAATTACGAAGAGGTCGCTGGATGCCCTGCGCGTCCAATATAACAATGCTTTCAGGATGTTGTTGAGACTGCCACGTTACTGTAGCGCGTCGGAGATGTTTGCGCAAGCCTGTACTGACGACTTCTACGCGATTATACGCAAAAAACAGCGTCGATATTGAGGAGGGTGCGGGACAGTCAAAACAGCATCCTGAAAACTGTAGCTGAGAACTTTGGCTATCCGATTGTACAGCAGTTTGTACGGAGATTAATTGTTAAAACACTAGGTAATAAGTTTTTCTGTTACTAACAGTCTATGGATATATCTGTGTCCGAAATAAAGTAATTATTATTATTAAGTCCGCCTCTGTACATCTGTGTGCTAGGTATTAAATAAATAAATGAAAAAAAAAAGATTCTGGAAAAAAATGGTTGGTGTTAACCATTTCTTTATTTTGCTGATGTTTAGAAAGATGCCTCATTTTTAATTCGTGAAGAAAAACAGACTTCAATATATTATGTGGTTTATTGGCGATATTAGTTATTGATACCATAAAATAACCTTCTAATATTTTATGCTATTTATTAGAAGATAATTCTTAGTGAGTAGATTGTTCAGGCAAAGCCAGACACAGTGTATAAAAAAGCTTAAGCTCTTTTACATCATGCTCTACAACATTTCAATAACTTTCAATTAAAGGTGGTGGCGGTGGTGGTGGTGGTGGTGGTGGTGGTGGTGGTGGTGGTGTTTATCATCTGCCTTTTCCCAACTATGTTGGAGTGGGCTTCCAATGAGCTATTTGACAAAATTTAAATTTTTAGTCCTTCATCTAGATTAGGTACCTACAACTCTACAAGAAAATATTCCACACGTATTTTTTTCTTTTTCAAATTGATGGAAAACTGCTTAGATTAAGCGCATTAAAGTTGAGGAGAGGGGGCTTGTAACGTCATTACCTACCTGTACTGGCTAGTGCCGTCATGCGACATTTTGACTCGATGCATCGCCGTTAGTTTTTGATTACGTGAAAAAAGAAAAAATATAATAATAATAATCGTTTATTTGCTCAAACAAAGTGTTTACAATATGGACACTGTCACTTAAACTAGGCATGACCTGTGCTATAAGCAACAGTTACAAAATTCGTGGTTGGTCTGTTTAGTTACAAATATTATTTGTGCAATAATCCATTATTACTATTATGTTGTTTTTTTAAGTAACATTTGTCCTGGGTGAGAATCGAACCCACGACCTCTGGCATAGCAGTCAGGGTCACTAACTACTAGACCAACAGGCCAGTCAAAGTCACTTAACCGAAAGCCTCGCATTAAGTTTTGTAACTTAAATTTTATACGATTCAATTTTTTTAATGGCTCTTTTCTTTTAAGGGATGATGTTTTGTAACCCATATCCTATTATTCAAAAAGTTTTTAATGAGCTGGTCTTTTTTTATTAAATCATCCGATGAGAAGTTTATTTCCAGTTCTCGTCGTTCCTAAATAAATAATACATTTTAGTTGACAGCTGTCGTGTGGGATGTCGTTGTTGGCAAATTGTTGCGAACGACTGAAACCAGTTGTTTCATAATTCAGTGTCGATGACGGTTCAAAAAGAACAGATTTTAGACCACCCACAGGTAGAACGCATGAGTTAAACTGACTGACAGACTTCACATACCTACACCATCATTAGCATTCTTCAGCGTATTGCTGGTTAGGTACTGGTAGAAATAGGTGTTTACAATTGCAAGTCACGGGTGTCAATCCTCAGGTTTCTCCTATAAAGCTTCTACCAGACACTTTACGAAGATCATCGCTTTATCCCAGCCCATTAAACCGTATTTGAAGCTCATTTTACTACTTATATGTTTATTTCTATTTAACATTATAAAGTTTTTTTTTATTTATTTGATTGTTGAATTTAACTCAAAAACTTGTCAATCGATTCAAAAACTTCTTTCACGTTTGGAAAGCTATAAAATCAATAGGCTAGTCGTGAATCTACACTAATATTATAAAGAGGAAAACTTTGTTCGTTTGGTTGTAATGAATAGGCTCCGAAACTACTAGATCGATTTGGAAAATTCTTTCACTGTTGGGAGGCTACACTATCCCCGGGTGACATGGGCTACTTTTTATCCCTGTATACCCACAGGAACGGGAACAACGCGGGTTAAACCGCGGGACGTCTGCTAGTAGAAAAATAAAGTGGTTCACCAGGTTACATCAAAATCGAATGGTGCATTAACAAGTCATGTAAAGTTCGTTAAAACCTAATGCAGTTAGTCAGTATTCCAATAAATACTATGTTAAACGGACGGGAAAGCTAATAACTATTAGTTTTCCGATATCCACTCTGTGACAACATTGCCGGGCCTGAACTTAGAGCCTCGACGCCATTTTAAATCGAATTAGTCACTTGGCTGAGTATTTTATTCATAATTCCTTTCCGCTTGCGCTATCCGATTAGGTTTTCAAATGGTTTTTTTTTTGAGAAATATTTATTCAGCTAACTAAGGATCCACTGTGTTAGTAATTACAATAAAATATGACTTTTAACTATTGTTAGTAAGGCAACACAATACTGGTGATTCAGGACAAAAACATTATTTTATTTTATTACCATCCTCACCATCTTTATTAAAATTGGAGAGGTAACATCCTCCCCTATTATTTTAAGGATGCTGTTGTTAGTTCCTCGTACTCTGCTTAGTAGAGATGCAATCTTCTTGCGAATCACCTCATGAAAACCATCGGTACGATTCTGCACAAACGTTTTATGTGTTTTACTTTTCTGAATGTTTTTAGATCAGTTTATTTTCTGCAGAACAAGGCAATGTTTTCCAACACGCACAGTGGTCGCACAGTGTTCAATTCAGGGCTAAGTGCATAACCATAATGGTTATTCAGAGTAATAATATTAGGGTATTGTTCAATAATAGTTACGGCTTAATATGGACAGGGGCTGCACAAGGAATACCAGCTCAGAGCCTCCAACGACATTTACAAAAAAAGAAAGAGTAAGCGTTTATTTAGCACAGGCACAAAGAAAAATATTTTAAAAAATGTGTAAAAAATAAAATTGCTGAAGTTTTGTGGTAGTGGAATGTACCAATGTGACTTTTTCAATTCATAACAATTATGTACTTTCTAAGTTTATTTTAGACATCATTGCCGTTGGTAAAGTAAAACATCGTGAGGAAACCTGGACTTTTAATATAAGTTTGAAATCGCCAATCCGCCTTTTTACGTATCAATTAGACACACAACAGAAAGACAATGACAGAGCGGACACCGATGTCGTCTTGGGGTTTAATGAATTAAGCAAGCATGGTGATCAATGCTCGTGTGTAAAGTCACGTGCCTTCTCTCTATGCGAAGTGGCCTTTGGCCTGCAGTAGGACAGTTACAGGCTGGTATTATTATTATTTTTTAGTGGGACTGACCGGGAACATTGGTCTCAGAATCAATGGCCCTTATGGGCAGTAGGGTTCTCTTGTGGCGACCACGTATCGAAAGATGTAGCGTGGGTAAGCCCCCCTCAAGGTGGGCCGGTATTCTGAAGAAGACAGCAGGAAGACAATGGATGAAGGCAACGCAAGATCATCGTTGTTGAAAGCTTTTGCCTCTACGTCCAATGATTATTATGTCTAAAGAAAATTATATGCCTTCCAGCTGGGTCAAATATGTCTGACGCTTGTTTTCAACTAGACCTGAGTGTGACAGTGAGGTGTCAGGGTCGTAAATCATCTTTTACCTCATTCTTGTTAAAGGTGTCCTGTCGACTAGAATCAAATGTGCACAAAAACCGTCAATACATTGAGTATTGACGGTTTTTGTATAAGAATAGAAAGAAAGAAGAAAGAAAATACATTTATTGGCAACAGTTGGATACACGCACAGTAAAAAAAAAATAACATAATAACAAAAAAAAGACACTAAAATGGCATGTCTCACGGCTGCGCCAAAAGGCTCATTTCAGCGGTAATGCAGACAGAGGCTGAGATGCTGCCTGACGCTGATTTTCAAATGAACCTTTGGGGACAAGTGACGGATGAGTAACATTTATCAATATAATACTTAATAAATATATAGACATCACGAACAAAATTTTCATCCGATACTAGTGGACACACGTCGATGAGTCTAATTTAATATTAACCTTATTGTATTTGCAATAAAGTTGAAAAACTATCGATGAAATTTGACATTTTGGGGTAACTTGATAGGCTGGCCTTTGTACCATCCGCTGCCGCTTCAATATTGCTAAATTATGCTAGATGGTGTTACTTGAGACATTTTTTTTATATACAATGGGTCTACTCTTGACCTCAATCTTGTCCTGCGGTCAGAGATGAGGTCGACGATGGAACGAGCTTACCCAAAAAAGCCTATTAACTCGCGACCTAAAAAGATTGTAGTCATATGAACTCGGAAACACTGATGCAGGCAGGGAATTCCACTTCTTGGCTGTGCGCATAATGAAGGAACAGGCAAAGCGCTTCGTGCGAATGTGTGGAACATCTACAAGGAATGGGTAGTAGTAGGCTGCAGTACGTCTGGATTCCCGATGGAATAAAGGAGATGGTGGAATGAGCTCGTGGAGCTCTAGAGCACACTCACCGAAATACAGTGAAATGGAACAACAGTGTCATGGAATCACAATTTTACTATAAGATAACATTTCTTCGCTTGTCCTCTCTATAGTATTTTAAATCTCTTTAGATTTTCATGACTAAACTTGTTTTACATAACAAAATCCTACAGTTAATTTTATTGCTCTAAATCTTTATATCAAAAAGCTACGTAACTACTCTCCTATCTTTATTTATCTGTCCATTAGCGCGTAAATATCTATAGAACCGCCCATCCGATTGACGTGATTTTTGTTTTAATTCGTAGATAACGTTATCATGCTAGGTTTTAGAAGCTAATGCATAGTAATAATGATAAGAAAGCGTTTGTATTGAAGTGGAGATGAGCGGAGTTGGGACGTGATGTGGATTTTTAAGAGGGTAGAGAACATTGACGCTTAACTTGATGTATAGTCTATCTCAGTTCCAGTTAATTAATGTTAACATCTGTAATTTTACCTATGTTCTAAAAATAAAATGTTTGAATTTGAATTTGCTATAATCGAAATCATAACTGCTTTGAGAGCTAGACGTTGAACCTTCATTGTATTGTATTAGATAAGCTCGAATTTGAAAATGCTAAACAACAGCTAGCTATTATTTATTGTAATCTGTGAATAATGCCGTTAGTAGTATATTTGTTACTTCTATTCAGAACTGCATTGTGTGTAATCCTTAATATACTGCTGTTTGTTGTTCCAAATAAAATAAAATAAAATAAAATAATCGCTTGCACTAAACTCGTGTTTGAGTCTAAACTCAGAGCTTGTCTGCTCATAAGCACGATGTTGGCTGACTGATTAACTGCTGGTGGAGCCGACTATACACGACGCCACTGCGTTAAGATTTCTTCAGAAAAACCCGCTGATCGATCGAGTAAAAGTCTCCCCTTGTAAACTTGAAATATGAAACGAAGATACATGATTATTTATTGTGCTTAAAACATAAGTATACACATAAAAGCAAGATGTTACCAAAAGTTCAGTTCGAATTGTCAATAACTAGTATTTGTATAGAACGACAGCATAATTCGCCTACATTATCACGCGGTGATTTTAACAGAATCATATTGCAAGCCTGGCTGGACTGGTCTGTTGCTCTGACTGCTATGCCGGAGGTCGTGGGCTCGATTGCCACCCAAGACAAATGTTTGTGTGATGAGCACGATCATTTGTACTGTCTGGGTGTAAATTTATTCATAAATGAATGTATCCTACTAATATTATAAAAGTGATAGTTTGTGAGTATCTAGGAAAACCTAGGTGTACCTATATGGATAGATGGATGGATGGATGTTTGTTACTCTTTCATGTAAAAACTACTGAATGGATTTTAATAAAATTTGGTGTGGAGTTTAACACCCTGAATTAACACATTGGCTACTTTTTATCCCTGTATTCCCACGGGTAGGGTCCCACCTACGAGGGTGAAACCGCGGGACGTCTGCTAGTTTAAAAATATATGTATAAGTATGATTATCAGCTTTCAATTACTCTTAGCACAAGCTCTGGTTAGACTAGATGGCCTTGTGTTGGACCCGAGGTGGCAACGCGTCGTGTTCATGCGCGCCCCTCTTAGACGTCGCGAGGGGAGTCTAACACCTCACTCCCCTCGCTGACTTGGCGAGGCCCGCGGGGCCGGCACCAGTCGGGGGTCGCGGAAGTATCTTCCGTTCCCGTGACCCCCGGCGCAGGTGTGAGAAGGAACACGGGGTGGTTTTTAGTCAGTAAGAGTCTGACAGACCCCTCCGCCTCCCAGGGCGGGGGACATCCATGAGGATTTTCCACCCCTCAAAAAAAAAAGATGGCCTTGTGTGAAACTTGTTTTTTTTAATATATTATTTAAACTTTAAAACAATAAAAAACTTTATTCACCAATAAGATTTTAATATGAAAGTAAATAGGTAGTCCCCTTCTTTTCTTAAGGTTTCGGTGGCGAAAAATTGACTATTAATTTTTGTTAGTTTGAAATCTCGTATGCGTTGTGGTTCATGCTCGTGCCTTCTTTGTATGAAAAGAGGTCGTACACTAGAACAGTAACAGACACAGGTCTGTACATGATTAACTGTACTTAAAAACATACTAAGTATAGCACAATGTAACTGGTACTAACAAATTTTGTTTACTGGCCGGAAATGGTAATAAAGTTGCCATGCGAGAAATTTCCAGAATTTCCTCATCATAAACCGCTTCCTTTTTACTGCGTCAGACTAACTAAATTCAGAATTCTGTTGATAAATTGTTTTTAGAATATTTGTAGGCGGATACATTTACCTTGAACATAACTGAAGTATGCAATGTTTATGAATGGTATCTATGGTATTTATGTAAATTGTAGGATGTGGCTGTAAGTGTTAGCAAATGGAATTGAAATGAGAGAGTTATGAGTAGAATAATTATTTCAGTATTAACACTTAAACATTATCAAGGGTACTAAAATACCCCACGCGTTAAAATTGCAATATTTGTAGAAATAATGTGACCACAGCCGAGACATTTGATGTAATATGTCATCTTTAGTTCCCTTGTAGCTTGGTAAGACAGGCGATAAAGTCGGCGCGACGGCGATGATGCAGTTGTCTGAAGTTATGAACAAGTATTCTGGGGTACTCTATTACCCTCCCCGCACCGAAGTAAGTTAATAAAGTAACTTTTTACAATAGTTACTTCCGTAAGCTTTGTTAACAGTAAATTATGATAAATTAAACCTTTTGATTAATAACTTAAAATATTAATACGATTGCGGTACTAGAGTAATTAATTAATTACTCTAGCACCGCAATCGTACTAATATGACTAAGACGAATAAAAGTCTCTTTAGAAGTACCGAGATTTGTAGTTACTTTTCACAATTTATTTGATGAGTAGGTACTAATATTTACTCTTCATTTTATAGAAATAGAATAGATTTCTAACGTTCGAAAGTAAATCGTTAACGTTGTTGGTCTAATAAAATTACTGCAAATATTTCACCGAAGCTCGTTTGACATGGCTTGTTAGGTTTAAGTAACTATTTGTTTTACTTTGTCGACTATACCTACCATTTATAATCAATTCTTTAATCGTTTTTTATTTAAGTATTTATTTTACTTATCAAAACTTTATGAGCAAGACGCAGACATCAATTGGTAGGCGTAACACGGTAAAAATATCAAAGTAAAATAAAAAACCGTAATGTGTTGATAAATGAACAAATGCATTTATAACCAAAACAACATTATGGTGTGTAGTGTATTCTATTCTATTTTAAAAACAAAAAGTAAAATTTAGCCAAAAATAGCCAAAGAGCCTATAAAATAAAGAGTTTTCCAAAGAAAAGACTGAAATTACTAATCCATTGTATAGAAATCAGATTTACAATATTTTCAGAAGACTTTGAAATAAGGTTTGTATATATTTTATACCAGACTAAGCAATAGGTTAGAATATTGAAGATATTATGACTGAACTCATGTTTATGACTAATATTTTGCCGTTCGTCGGTCATTATTTCAGTCTGAAACATGTCTAGGAAAACCAAAACATGCGCATAAGATAATCCGTAAACAAACATAAACTTACAACGTGTCTCTGTAATCATTTAAATATAGGACTAAATACAACTATGTAAACATAACTGGCGAAATGTGGGTGTAGGTACTACCAGGTACACCTCTGCCTAGCCCTTCGGGGATTACAGGCGTGACGATATGTATGTGTATGTGTACAACTATGTATGTATTATTAAAGTTGTGTTCTAAATAATAACAACTGCAAGAGTCGATTAGGTCAAGCTACGACGTCAAATTCTGACAGTCGTTAGATACAGAGAGTCCTTCCAAACAGTCCTACCCAGTCTGGGTGTTGGAAATCAAGAATGCTCAATATCTCTTCAGACTGCTGATATGCCGTAGCATTCGAAAAGAGCAGAGAAAGACTGACGGTGATAGATAAGAACCAGATGGAATATTTTTTTTTCCTTGAACTTTAATTAGTATGAAAGCTTAAGTTTAAATAGAAATGTCTGCACAGACATTTGGTGTTTTTTTCCCGTGATTTTACAATAACAACTAATTTAGTCTCCAGCGTTTAATGGTATACATTAGTACATAATTATCATATGTTATTGGCAACGTGTTGGTACGTACCTCTTCCACAAACGCTATTAATTAAGAGTTAAACTTGAACTATATTTAGTACAGCATTAGTAGATGCCCATCCTTTTCGTATTGGGAGAGAAAAAGATAATAAAAAAGTCAAGTTCAAAGAAGACAGTTTTTGTTACCTTCTTGCGCCTACCATGTTCTTTCTCTGCATCACCTTAAGGTAGTTTGGCAGAAAATGTCCAAGGCATTAAGTCCGCCTTGGTACAGTTATTTAACTAGAGCATAAAGATTTAATAAATAAATACCTACTAGCCTCAATTAAGTTTAGTTTGACAAGAACAGAATTGGCACCATTTTTTTTTCATAATTATGTTACAAATTCCACCTGTTGTGTTCGCGCGACACCAATATTAATTTCGCCCTTCAGACTGTTAATAAAATCCATATCGTGACATTTTTCGGTGCAAATAACAGTATATGTTACAAGAATAACAGCGTTCCAAGTTCAAATCTCGGTGACATTTGGCGTTGCGCCAGCGCAAGTCGCGTGTCGGTAGCCCCACGGTAATATACCGTTAAATGTAAGAAATATTTTCTGAATGTTGGAAAAAAAATTATATGTGGTGATAGGTTATTTTTGGCATAAGGATACATGGTTAGAATTGTTTATTATTTCAAGTGCAAATAAGAAGTATCAAAAGACTCGTCTTAGTAATGAAAATGCACATCGGGTTTACAAGGAAATCTTCTATTGTTTAGATATTGAGAACATTCTTAATGAGCAAACAGCTAAGTAGTTGTATTATTATTTTGGCTTTTAAGTTACACTTCTTTTGGCGTGTTAGAGAAAAATGATGAGTAATTTATTACGATGTGCGCGTGCGCCGTCACGAAAAGCCCTGAAGTAAGCTATGGTCAACATTTTAGTTTTTTTTCTATTGTAAGTGTCGTTTTTTCTACAAACGTAAGATAACTGATACATTTTCATATTGTTACGCTAAGAAGTAAAACTTTTAACGCGTTTACATAAGTACACAAACGCTTTTTTTTAACAAAATCATGTTGACTGGCCTGTTGGTCTAGTAGTTAGTGACCCTGACTGCTATGCCGGAGGTTGTGGGTTCGATTCCCACCCAGGACAAATGTTTGTGTGATGAGCACGATCATTTGTTCTGTGTCTGGGTGTAATTTATCTATAATATGTATGTATTTAGAAATATATAAGTAGGTATGTTTATCAGCTGTTTAAAACCCAAAACACAAGCTCTCAAGCTTAACTTGGGACTAAATGGCGTTGTGTGAAAAGTTGTGGAATATTTATTTTTTATTTTATTTATTTATGTACTCAATTCATGGTACCAAGTTGTGCATCGATGTTCTATTTTTGCTGGGAGTTTGTTTTGCCATTTCTTCTTCCTTGCAAAAACAATAAGAAGTAATATAGGGCGTGCGTTTTGGAGGACTGTTCGGTTGATTCTCAGCCTAATTTGAATAAATGTCTTTTGATTATATTTGTTTTTTCTACCCTGTTTATGCAGATAATTTGTCTTTCTTATACAAGTCTAAATTTTTCTATAACTGATAGGCAGTCTGCTTTACTTTAGTTCCACAACGTGTACTCAAAAGCAATTCCTATCTCATACAAAGTTTGTCTTTGACATCCATATGTCTGGAAACGATATTGACCTTATAGAGTTATAAATATCTAATCTCGATGTCCTCCCTCGAGGTCCGTAGTCAATCTGTAATACTATGTAAGATACAGTCTGGGCTGAGCCAGAGCTTCGCATAAAAAGGTCACAGTGGTCCCTGGGCGCTGATGGCATTTCTATCTTGATCTTTGCAACTTGAGCAACGGTTCACGTCCTAAGGAACATTTGCTATGAAAGCGATGTACAGACATCAAGTTACCCCAATGTGTCAAATTTTCCCAATTGAATATGAACCTTATTCTGTTTGACATAAAGTTGAAGAACGATCAAAGAAATTTGACACATTGGGGTAACTCGACGTGCTGGGCGTCTGTACAAAGCGATGTATCAACGAAATTATTTATACTAAAGACATTATTATCTTTGGTGGAAAGAATCTGTATCCTTCTTTCTTTTCTCCTTTAGAAAGAACATCGTCCGTGCGAAGGAGTGTGAGATTTGACAAAGTTTCTGTTTATAAGAAGAAGAAATAAGTACAGAAAGCTAAAGTAGTTGAAATTCGACCACTAGTTCCTTTAATTAGGGTTTAATGTTTAGGCTCCTATCATTTCTTTTATCTATCTTCTGTATTAAACGTCCCCCAGTATTGTTCATTCACCTTAGATGTTGTCAAATGACTTGCATATGTTGCCGGCGTTTGCGCCTCATTTTTCAGCGTCCGCATAAGAAAGAAATTATTCTTATTTTAGGTGCCAAATATACACCGTGTTACATGCAATAGGTGGTCATTGTCTTCTTGTTCCTCTAATCCTCATGACTTCATTAGCTGATCGCATTTTTCATCGTTATCCATGCTGTACTGATTATTTGTACTCATTCTGATAACTTGAAAGTTTCATACGTATTTATGTACAGATCTGACAACTGACTAAGAATAGCATATTATATTTTATATCAGCTCAGAACATCGTATATCAGCAATGAACTACCACTTTCAAGCGGTTTTTGTACTCATCAATACGGACAACTTTTACTACGGGACCAACACCGATAGGTACAGTGTACAGATGCCAGCACATCAAGTTACCCCAATGTGTCAAATTTTCCCAATTTAATATGAACCTTATTCTGTTGAAAAACGATCAAAGAAATTTGGCACATTGGGGTAACTTGACGTGCTGGTGTCTGTACACTGTACCTATCGGTGTTGGTCCCGTAGTAAAAGTTGTCCGTAATGATGAGTACAAAGAACCCTTGAAAGTGGTAGTTCATTTCTGATATACGATGTTCTGAGCTGATATAAAACATAATATACTGTTCTTAGTCAGTTGTCAGATATTTTTGAGTACGGTACAGCGTTGCATTGCTTGTTCCTTCAGTTGAGGTCAATTGCTTTTGGTTATTGCAAGGGACACATGCATTATGCAGTTGGAGTTCGATTTCAACGGATAGGTACGTTTCTGTTAGAAATGTTATATCAGATTTTATTGGTCTAGGGAATAGTTGGAATAACCTTAAATGTGATATCGCTGCATTTATTCCAGTTCAAAAAGAAATGCATGTCTGTGAGTTGAGATTTTATTGTATTTTTATGTGTCTGCAGTTTCTATATTTGACTATAAAATAATAATAAAATATGATTTTTCTTTAAGAGCTACTGAGCTTTTAAAACTGTATAGTTATGAATAATTCGTTTTGTTTACTTAAACATATTGTTATGTAAAAACGTCTGCGGAGTGATAATGGTATTTATTTTTTTACCAGAGGAACACTGAGCTCGTATATGGAACTTTATATGAACAGTACAACACCATCTATCTGAGATAACTACGAAATACAACATATGAAAAGAATTGACACTTGACACAGTTTGACATTTGATACCGCGACTCCCGCATCACCGACCCGCAGGTGAGACTGAACACCGAGGTGATTCTAGTCAGTAGGAGTCTGACAAAGCCCTACGCCCTCCCTCGGATGAAGGAGATCTATAAGGATTTGCCACCAGGGATAAAAAAGGCATTGATTCTTTTGTTTTCAAAAGTTTAAAGTAAAAATAACATAGAGAAAAAGTAATTTTTTTAAAGCCAGTGTTTATAAAGAAAATTATTCTTGAGTCTCAAACTATACCCTAGGTAGAAATACAAGTACAGTGGCTACTTAGAAATGGTGGCTAACAACGTAATCAGTCGTAATGTGTGTAACAAGTGCACCCATTCACCGAATGAATGGAAGATTGTAGCACCGTTCCATGCATCCGTTTCCTTGTTATCTAAGTGAGAAATTGTTTCATGATTCGAGCGTTGTAGCATTGACTATGAATGTCAAGTCTCCCAAATCGTCTGAGTAATCGTTTGAAAATACATTGCCAAGAAATACGGACGTGCACTAGGCGTTTACTAAAGCGCTGGAAAATGTCCCCTATTTAAGTGTTGACGTTTTATAATTTATTGCTTTTGCAATTTGGCTGTGATTGTGAAACAGTACTTTGTGTAATGGGTAAAATAATTTGTCATGTCTTAGCGTGGGTATTAAATACTGATGTGGGCAGAGTAGTGAGCAAATTAAGTAGGTGAGTACAGAGACCCGAGCTACCCCAATGTGTCAAATTTCTTTGAAAGTTTTTCAACTTAATACCAAACTGAATAAGGTTCATCTTCAATTAGGCATATTTGACAGCTTGGGGTAGCTTTATGTGCTGGCATCTGTAACTACCTCTTGCTTAGTTACCCTACCAGGTGAATTTAGAGCCATGGGCTGGATAAGGACTCGCCTCTAAATTCTTTGGTAATGCATGCAAGAAAAATGTCTATCAACATTTTGCCTGGTTGAACTCTTCACTGAGTGATCACAATGCGCATAAATATTTATTTTTATACAAATATTTCCTGACGCCACGACACGATAATGCGCGAAACGAAAATAAATATGTTTTTTTTGAAACATTTAACACATTCCATGACTAATTCCGTGTACGCATGATGTTTACGTTTTTAAATGCTTCACATAATAGTGTGCTAAATAATACGAATATAATCATGCGTGTACATTCAAAGGCTATATTAGGAAGGAGGTAGGTAGGAAGTAGTAAGGAAAGTCTTGTATACTAGAGCGTCAAGAATATGGGTTTTTTAAATAAAAACTTGAGTTACTGTGTTTATCCATTTAAATATAGATACCCATAAACATTTAAATTATGATTGGCGTGTTTTAGAAACAGTAGTAAAAGTATCTGTTTAATTGGAATCAAAAAGTTCTTGTTATTAGCATTTTATTGCATCAAGTTCTTCTAACGAATCAGACAGACGTGTTGCTGGGGAGTTTGTTCCACCAGTTCTTCATCCCAGCAAATACACTTATTGTAAGTGGTGAAGGGCGTTTAGGAGGCCTGTCTTATGTAACTTTGCCCATATCCTCAAAGTTTGACAGCCTCTGGGTATCGCGTTACCCAGTCAAAGGCTTGTGGAGGTCAGACATGTAATCGCTCGAAGTATAATACCGGTATCCAGCTGAATCTGGTTAGACTGGACACCGACCCCAACATAGCTGAGAAATGGCTAGAATAGAATAGAATAGAATAGAATAGAATACTCTTATATTGTGTACCATAAAAACTTACAAATTATAACTTTATGGGGTATGTACATAGGGTGTTACAATGGGCGGCCTTATCGCTAAAAGCGATCTCTTACAGACAACCTTTGGATGGACTTGATAGTGGAGGAGAAAAGATGAGTAAGCAGTTTGTGGTGTACTATTTACATAAATATATAACATACATGACTATCTCAATAGATGTTTAAAATAAGCATAAATAAGAAAAAAGAAAGTAAAAAAAAACAATAAAATAAATACAATACATGAATACTACATTTAAAGAGTAACGAACTGACAGACGAACTGGCTAGACAGATGATGTTGATACGCAAACCGCCCAATCTATTTGATTGCCTAGATAACAAGTTTTGCTAGAAACCCGATGCAATTCCCCCATCCTTGACGATATGCACGACCCAAATCTCGGGAGACCGATAAAAAACAAGATCCAATTTCGAACGACAACCGATAAAAAAAACTCTGCGGTTTCGGCCATATTGATTAAACCTATGTTTTCAACGTAAAATCATTTCGGTCCTCGGTTTAAAAAGCGTTGTGTTAAATTTTCAATTGAATTGTTAGCCGTCTCGGTAATTTCAAGTCTAGATTGATTAATATTTTAATTAGATGTCTCGTAAATAGCTAGGTATTTATTACTAAGCGTCTGTCTTCATAAATATGTCTTGTATATTACTCTAACAGTGTTGGTGGTTTAATTAAAAGATAACCCGTTGTGCATGGGACGCAGCGAGCAGATACTCAATGAAAATACTAATGAAAAATATGTAGGTACAGTTGGCCTTTGTTACGGTAAATCATCATCCTTAACGCTTTAGTCGGTTGCACCATCCAAACTTAGACCTTGACCGCTAAGGATGACCGCACACGGGCCACTCGCGACAGCCATAAACGCCGCCATCTGAACTTAGGAGTGGCGACCACCGATGTCAACCGTGTGCGGCGAGTCTATACAAAATGTATAGAAACTACAAGAAACACGCAGGTGGCGGCGATTAGTGACGGTGTTTTGTGACCCGTGTGCGGGCACCCTAATGTGGTTTAAATATTATTTTTATTTATTATTACTGTGCTGCTTGCTATGGGTTTTTATAACCTGAATTAAAGATTATTATAAAAGCCCACCGGTATCGGGAACAGGGTCCAAACTACCGGCGGTCAGAGCTCCATTTATAATTATTATTATTAATACGCACACGTTGCGTAGTTCAAAGCATTTTGTTAGTTAGCTGATTCACCGCAAGTGGGGCTGATGGTACCTACCTTTGAGACGAAACATATCCATACTTTTTTTTTGGTGCGGAGTAGAATATTCTCATAGATGTCCTCCGCCCCGGGGAGGGGTCTGTCAGACTCTTATACTGCCTGAAAACCACCCCCGCTGCGCCGGGGGTAATCCCATACTAACTTAACTTTTACTAATTATGGGATGGTGGTGATGACCCGCTGGTTAAGGCCTGTTGTCTCATGCATTCGGAGGTTAAAGGTTAGGTTAGGTATCCGGTATTTGTATGGAGTCAATCTGAAAATTTTCTTTTTAATTTGATCTTGTTCTTAGGAAAAATAAATGAATCACTGTGATGACCTTTGTATTCATATATCTATGTATTTAAAAAAAACATAAGAAGAAATACAAACACAACACGCACTTGGCCTTCAGAAACTAAATAGATACGATGATAGAAAGACTTACAACATATTGTATTCGAGAATAAAAATAAACTTCAAAACGTACTCGACTCTTTCAATCAGTGAAGCTTTTAGAAAAAATAATCTCGATTGTTTCTTTAGAAAACAAGTTCTACTTCCAAAACCAATTGTGATAACATCACTTTGGGAATGTAAGACGGATATGTAACAGATAATTCTGTTGATTCTCTCACTCAATAGCTTAATCGATAATGATTAAATTGACATCTTTTTCTTTTCATGTGGCTAGTGACTAGGCTTTCAACTTCCGCAATGAGCTATTTGACAAAATGTCAGTTTTAAGTCCCGCATCTAGATTGCAAGAAAATATTCGACACATATTTTTTCTTTTTTCACGTAATCAAAAAATAACGGCGACCCATCGAGTCAAAATGTCGCATGACGTCACTAGCCAGTACAGTTTATACTAGGTAATGACGTTACAAGCCCCGTCTCCTCAACTTTAATGCACTTAATCTACGCAGTTTTCCATCAATTTGAAAGAAAAAAAAAATCGTGTCGCATATTTTCTTGTAATTTAGATGAGGGACTATAAACTAAAATTTAGTCAAATAACTATGTCTTGTTTGACATTAGATATGTCTTGTTTGACATTATGGTTTTCATCTTAAAAATTTGCTCCACCGTATAAGTGACGTCATTGCATGTTTTTTGGTTTTTATTTTTTTTCTCCGAAACTAAGCAAAAAAAAAAATTAAAAAATGTATTTGAACTCAGCATACAAAAATGAAGAAACGGTATTTTTGTTTTAGGGTCATGTCAATTTTGAAATGTTGTCAATTGGTGCAAAAGTTGTATCGAGCATCATCCTTCTACATTAAAATGGGTAGAAATATTTCTACAATCTGTCACTTGATTATTCCATCGCCAAAACCCGTGTCTACATTGATGCTACGTATGCTGTAGTCAGTTAAAAAGAGAAGTTTATTAGCTTATAAAACTAATATTTCGGCCACAGGAAATTGTCACGGTAATTGAAACGTTTCGTTTTAATTATGAGCAAAAAGTTTTGCGTCACTTAATTTGTATACTTATAGCGCTGTAACATATTCAGCGAATAAATTTATAATTTTAACAACATTCATTTGTTTATTTTTCGCTCTAAAAGTGCTGGCACTCGGTAGTAAAACAAGAAAATGTGGATTTGAGGAGTAATTTACAATGATCATAAAGAATTTTAACGGACATCTTTGTAATTTTAAGCATTGCGTTGGTTTTTTGTTAACAAAAACATTATAAACAACTTAAGAGATTATTTTTTTATATAATTAATGGATATGCTTTCTCGTAATGTATTATTTTCCTAGAGTGATGGTCTAGGAGGTAAATCAAGTGTTCAAAGTACAAAGTCAAATAAATTATTAATTCGCCTCTGTACTTCCATTTGAGTGTTTGAAATAAACTTTTATTTTTTTTATTTATTAAGTAAGGTAAACGCAGGTATTAACGACCCCCTTAAGGCAATTTTAAAATCAACCATTTTTTTTTAGTATACTGGTTCCTCTAAACATGAATAGTTTAATTTTATATGCTAGTGTTATGTATAAAAAATGTATTTACTAAATCAAATACATTTAAATAAAGGATTATCTTGTAAAAAATAATTTTCAAAGTGACTTAGTCGATTGTTGCCATTACCGACCCATAAAAACGGCTGTGAAGCTATTAACGATTTTTATGCAGCTATTACCGATCGTGTATGAGAGGTGGCCTTTTTCCAGCAATGGAATGTATTTAAGCTAGTGATGATGATGATTGATCTTAATAAAATAAAACAAAGTAAAAATGCAAATACTTATTCTTTTTTTTTATTATCGTTCATTTTGATTTCTTATTAAATACATTTTTAAATATTTAAATATAAAAAAAAAAACATTTAAACATAAAAAAAATAGTAGCCCACCGGTATCGGGAACAGGGTCTAAGGGTCAGGGCTCCAGGGAGAGGAATCGCCTAAAAATGCGCGCCGTGTCCAGAAGTACTGCTTTCTGAATCAAACCCTTGATCCAGCTGCCTAACGAGAGCCTCTTTAGGTATTAGTCGAGGCTCTTTGCTAATAAGCCATTGGCAGACACGACTATCGGCACAATGATTTCTTAGTCCACATCCCACATGTCGACAACCTCGCGAGCCAAGTAAATGTACTTGATTTTCTTATCTTGTTCGGCTTTCACGAGGTTCCCGTCATGTGGGACCGTTATGTCAACAAGCATTGCGCGCCTCTCGTTTCGATCCATCACCACTATATCAAGCTTATTAGCCATGATAGTCCTTTCAGTGATGATGGACCGATCCCAATACAATGTAATATGACCATTTTCTAGAACTGGGTCGGGCACATACCTGTAGTACGGCACTTCCGATTCCACGAGGTTGTATTTTAGTGCAAGTTGCTGATGGATAACCCTGGCCACAAGGTTGTGTCTATGCAAGTACTCTTCGTTAGCTAAGCGAGAAAACCCAGAAATTATGTGTCGGATTGATTCTCCTGGACGGTGGCATGCCCGACAGATGTCAACCGTGCCATCCTTCACAATAAATCTCCAGTAGTTTCTCGTCATAATAACTTCATCCATAATTGCACAGACAAAACCTTCGGTTTCCCCAAAGAGGTCACCGAAACGTAGCCAGGACACGGACGCTAACTGGTCTACATCAGGCCCATGAAGGGCCCGGAAAAAGCGTCCGTGAACCTCCTTGCTCTGCCACACTTCCTTGCGATCGTTAGTGTCAAGCACTACAGGTTGGCGCTAGTTCTCTTTCGCCAAAGAGAGCGGTGTGAGGCCTTTGCAAACCGCAATCACATCTCGATGCATCCCCACGTCGGCTTTTAGGAAATATTATCTGAGACTATATATCTCGCGATTGTGGAGAGACTTGCCATTTAAAAAGCCTCGACCTCGACATTTTCGCGGGATATACAGTCTCATAACCGACGATCGTGGGTGATGCATTCGATATGCGGTCAGCAGTGTGCGGACCCTCTTATCCAGGGTGTCAAGCTCTGTTTGAGTCCATTTGAGTATGCCGAAGGAGTACATCAAGACTGGCATGACCCAACCGTTGAAGGCGCGCACCTTGTTCCCGCCCGACAAAAGACTATTGAATACTTTTTTCAGGTGGCCAAAGAATCGCTCCCTCAACGATTGCTTCACATCAGCAGTGTTAATGTCCAACGCCTCTGACATACCCAAATACATCTAGGTTTCGATTGGAGAGAGGGCTCTACGGTTTATGGGATCCGAATATAAATTTGTCCACACCAAAATCCATCCTGATAGCGCTACTGAAGGTTTCAGTTACCTTTAGTAGCTCCATCAGTTACAACTGATGGAGCTACTAAAGGTAACTAAGGTAACAATTTACAAATTGTTGGGGGCAAAGAGCTTTAGATCATCCATGTAAAGAAGAACCTGACCTCCTCTCTTCAATCGATAGCCTAGACCTGAATTCTCCAGCAGTGTGCTTAGAGGATTCAAGGCTAAGCAGAACCAAAGTGGACTCAAACTGCCACCCTGGAATATGCCTCGCTCAATCCCAATCGGCTCGCTGTTCCTCTAAATCTGGTGACATCCTGGATAGCGGAAAACCGTCCTCCACTGCCCCATACACGTCCTCAGGAAGGCGCGTAGAGTTGGATGGTTTCGGAGGCATTATTGCAATGTCTGCATAAGTCAGTCTGTTGATTCGGATCTTTAATTATAAACTTTCTGTAGTTACGTGTGGCTTCTATTTGATCCTGAATGACCAACATAAAACCCTCGGTTGCAGGAAACAATTCGCCTCGTGGAGTCATTCTTTCGACTTAATTTTATCGACGTGTGTCTGGCTCAGATAGGTTTATTATTATTATTATTATTATATTATTATCGTTATTTTTAATAAAACAAATTAGGTAGTACTTTTGTGGCTCCATACTTCTGGAAAAAAATGTAACTGTATGTTTTATGTTGTTTTAGCCAAGAAGTAACATTTATTGATAGGTACCTATTATGTCATAAAAGTAGGTGAGAAAGTAAATAATCTTTATACGATCGGTAATAGCTTCTTATACTTGCTATTGCCGACCCTAGTGGGTCGGTAATAAAGTATGGAAGTATAAACACAAATTGTATTACCGACTCATAAAAAAATAGTTATTTTAATTCAATTGACCTTCGGACTATAAAATAGATTATAATTGTTTAATATCACAAAAAATATGAACATTATGCACACGGTTTAAACACAAAAACAATGATTTATTATTGTAACTCTTCAATATCGATCCTCGAAAAATATCAAAACTTTGGTTATACTGACAACGCTAAAAGGGAACAACTAGACAAAATAGTTTAGTCGCTAATAGATTTATATAAAGTCTGATAGCTTAGATTTAAACTGGTCCATAAAAATACCTGTGTTAGTGTGATATAATAACATAAAAGAAAAATAAAACTAAAAGTTACGTTGCTGCCATTGCCGACTTAAGGGTCGTTGATAGCTGCCACGACTAAAACTGATGCAGCTATAACACCGTCCCATTTTAATTTACAGTTTTATCGTTTCAAATTTCTTTTCATTAATAAAATGTCATGATAAATCAATAGTTGACACTTAAATGAATACATTTAGTAATCTATGATAAACTATAGACGTCATTTGTTTGTATAAATGTCTTAAATAGAAAAGTCACGTACTTACTTGAAGGAACAAGGGAACAGTACGACAAGTCCTGCGTCCACGCTGCTTCGCAGTAACTGACGTATTTTATCTCTTCTTTGCACAGCTACTCACTCTAACGTAAAAGTATACGATGCTCAAGGAATAAACGCGTGTGTAACTGTGCCTACCTATAGCTAGAATTGTTCTGGATACGTAAAAATTTCGAGTTACTTTTATAGGTCGGTAATACCTGCAGATTTTCGATGGGTCGTTGATAGCTGCGTTTACCTTATGAATAAATAAATAAATGAGTACAAAGCTAATTTCGAAACACACACTTTGAACATACAATAAGTTCAAAGTTTTTCAAAATAATCTTTGTAGAAGATCAGTTCGGTAATTATTACGTTGATAGATACAGATTGTACTCTCACATATTTACAAAATTAAATATAGGAATTAAGTAGACTATTATTTTACAAAATGGAAAACATTAAAATAAAAACACAGAACAGTGTGTGAGTTGAAAGAAAATAGTGTTATTGTGACATTGAGCCTCGTTCCTGACCTAAAAGCCATATCAAAGTTATTCCCCTTAATTTATCACGCCATTTCTACTAACAATGTCACCGTGATTATGTCATCATAACACGAAAACGTTGCTAGACTAAGTATTTTTAGTTTTTTTTTTCATTATGGCAACACCCACGTTAAGTTAATTACAAAATCAAAATGATAGCTTATTTGGGGAAGGTTAAATAACTCTTTTATTAATAAACTAAATTATTCGCATGACATTGAAAAACTGTGGAAATTGGGCAAGTTTTCGTTTTATAAACCGTACCAGACTTTACTGTTTGAGTTATCATTCCTTGGTCATTGTGTATTGTTTTTCGGAAACTATACTTACTACTTACTCAACAGTATACTTACTTAAATACTACTTACTTACTTACTTTACTTTGTTTATTTTAAAAATATTTATGCTGTCTTAGTTTATCTCTGTATTTATTTATCGTTGCTAGTGTCACTTTCTAACACAATAAATAAGTATTTATTTTTTATATTCATGTATAACCGACCTATTAAATACACACTTAACTGATTTGCTTACTCGTTTTCTATTTATTTCTTTCCGCCACTGGGTACCCCTCAAGGTTCATTGGAAGACCAGCGTCAGACAGCATCACCTGTCTGGCATGAATGCTGAAATGGACCTTTTTGGCGCAGCACATAATGTGTACCTACTAAGTATTGTATATTTTGTATGTTTCATAAATTATTGTGTGTATGTGTGTTAATGACTGATGTCAAATAAATATTATTCTTTCTTTCTTTCTTTACTTACTACTAAAAGGATTTTGACAGGCTATAATTTCCAATGATTAACTATTTTGATTTTTATGTATCGTGTGATAAATAAACTTTGCTATTATTTTGTCATTATGTTTTCCAAACGAGGGCTTGTATTAACACGAATTATTGGACAAATAGATTCACACCAATATCCTGTTGGGGTAGGTAGAAATTACACCATAGTATCTTCTTCTGTGAATTATTGCCAGTTCCAGAATTACAAATATTTTTCAGTACATATTTTCATAATATATCATTAGAGGAAAATGTATTTTTTTATTATTATTTGATAGGCATGCGTTTGGCCACAATCTCAGCTGATGGTAAGCGATGAAGTGGTCGACGATGAAGCACGCTTGCCTAGAAGCAACCTGTTCACTCTTGACTTAAAGACCCCTAGGTTGTAGCTATCAGGAAACACCGACTCCGGTAGGGAATTCCACTCCTTAGCTGCACGCAAAATGAACGTGTAAACTAACTTAAAAACTACTGGACCGATATGAAAAAATCTTTCACCGTTGGGAAGCTAAACCGTACTGTGTCCCTAGCAGGCCTAGCCATAATATTACAAATTCTATTTCTATTATTCTTATCGATAAGGCGACAATTGAAAGAAAATGGAGTATATAGGATCAGCTGTTTATCATCTGTCAAGTGTTAACGGGTAGAATTCGGAATATGGCTGAAAACTTAGACTATATACCTCTAGACGTAGCCCAATTTACAGTGTGAAGTGTGGAAGTGAGACGCATTAATACAAAGTTCGTAAGAAAATTGAGACAAAGCATCGTATCTTCTGTCCCTTACGGCGTGCCGTATTTTTGCATGGCTAACTTTTGAATGTTAGCCAAACAAAGTGCTGTCACTGTCACGTATATTATTATGGTCGATTTAATTTAAGTTTTAGGATGGTTTTTGCAATTGTTGTAATAGTTTGAGTAATTTAATGAGAAATGGACTCCATTAGTGAAGTGTTTAATGTATGGTGTATGCTCTACGATGGGAGGATGCAGTATAATAGGCTGTAAAAGCCGCACAGAAAAGGATATTAACGAAATCACTTTTCATTCGAAAGTTTTCAATACTGTTAGTGATAAAGTATGATTATTGAATTTATACATTTGTGCGCTTTTATTGTCATGGCTTTCAGACCAAAATATGGAAGATTTCTTAAAATAAACTTGATTTCTTATATCACATAACCTAGGAATACTTACTTACAGTGTTGCTACACGTTTCAAATCTTTTCCCTTAACTGTCAGGCCTAATGTTCAAAAGGTAGGCATAATAATCAAATAAATCTATGGTGGCTAAACACACAAATTTGTGGGCGAACCCTTATTTTTAAGTTTAAGTGAACATGTGTACGAACGAACAGAGCCCTTTCGACAATAATTAAGTTTTACTCTTGAAGGCAATCGCGTAGGTACTTATAGATATTTGGAAGTAAGAATTCATTTTATAAATAAATGTTAAGTATAAACAAAAAATTAGATATTTTCAAAATAAGTTGGTTTTGTCTAAAGGACAATAGTTATTATACAGCAATGTCAATTATACAGCAATGTCAATGTCACACTGGATGTCAGCCATCCAAGCCACCTCAATATATTTTAATGATAAATAACACGCGAAAAAATAATGTTGTGTTCTTCTAAAGAGTTACTTCTATGTACACACATCAAGCTTCACCTGGTAGTAGTGTATTTTATTTGTGAGAATCAAGGTAAGATTGAAAGTATGTATTTTACGTGAAATTATATTTTCTCACACATGGATACTTCTACACTCTTATTACCACGTTGAATACGTAAATTATAATTTACAATAGTGCTAAAATTGGAACCCGCAGTTAAGTAGAATTTTGGTCGTATTTTGGGACTTTTTTAAGGAATAGCAACACTGAACTTTTATATTGCTGTCGTATGTGCGGCCACGCGGTGGCTCTATCTAGAGGTATATTATCTAAGGCTGAAAATGAGATACACTTGACAGTTGACAAACAGCTGATTCCATAAACGCCATTTTCTTTCTATAATAGAAATAGAATAGTAATAGAATTTCAAAGTCAAAGTCAAAGTCAAATCATTTATTTCAATTAGGCCCCTATAAGGGCATTTTTGAACGTCGAACAAAAATTAACTTCAAAAAATGATTCTAGTTGCCCCTTCCAAAAAGTAGATTTGTATGGAGAAGAATGGGCAAGAAACTCCATACTTACTCTTTTAAAATCGATTTTACAATACTTTGTATACATTATAAATTATATGTGAGGATAATGCACCTAGAATAAAAGTACTATGCTAAGATAAGCTTAAGCAAAAAAAAAACATTTATTTTTACATTAATTTAAAAAAAAAAGAGAAAAAAAGTTTGTAATATGGCTATATATAGGCCTGCTGGTGACATAGGCTCCTTTCTATCCCTGTATTCCCACGGGAACGGGAATACGCGGGAGAATTCGCGTGACGTCCGCTAGTAGCCAATAATTTGAAGACACCGTAAACTTCAAAACTTTGTAACGATGCGTTTTATTAATAGAGGTGAGAACATACAAGAACAATTCGCTATCGACAACATTATTTTCTCGATATTAAATATACGTTCCACCACCTGTTATGAATAAATCTCCGGAAATGTTCTGCTGTCGACATCAATCATATCGACTGTTCCGAGTTACATCATATCTCTATAAATCGAGTACTCGATGTTACTGGTAGGTAAATTGCTTATAATATATGTGAAAGATCGTAAATTCTTTCGACTGGCCTGTTGGTCTAGTAGTTAGTGACCCTGACTGCTATACCGGAGGTCGTGGGTTCGATTCCCACCCAGGACAAATGTTTGTGCGATGAGCACGATCATTTGTTCTGTGTCTGGGTGTAATTTATCCATAATATGTTACATGTATTTAGAAATATATAAGTATATTTATCAGCTGTTTAGTACCCATAGCACAAGCTCTCAAACTTAACTTGGGACTAAATGGCGTTGTGTGTAAAGTTGTGGAATATTTATTTATTCTTTTGTATTTCTCACTGGTAGTGTATTATTTTACATTCGCTTTCCACGGTACATAAGTCCAGTAATCGACTCCCGTTTACCGAGTTGGTTGATTGATTTCTTCCAATAACAGACAGCTGTCAGTGAACCAGAATTACTCAATCAACTGTTCGTACGGGATCCCATAATTCAAGAGTTTGAGTTTATTTTTCAGCATTTTTTTTGTTTTCATATTTTAAACGAAATAATTCGACAAAGTCATGATTATTAAATGAAAAACACGCTTTGTGATATAAGAAAACGTCGTATTTTTATCTTTAAATAATTATTTATTGGTTACATACAATTTTATTCCTAACCCAGAGAAATAGATTAGGTACCCATATCTATGTGTTTAAACAAGTAGGATTTTAAAATATTTCGCTTCATAAAAATTATGCAGCAAGAGAAAAATCGTACAATGGCGGACACAATGTTTTAGGTATTTTCTACCAGTCTACTTTGAGTGATGCAGAAACAAAACATACTTAATTATAGTAGGTAGTACGAAGGATTGATGCACAGACGCCAGCACATCAAGTTACCCTAATGTGTCAAATTTCTTTGATCATTTTTCAACTTTATGTCAAACAGAATAAGGTTCATATTTAATTGGGAAAATTTGACACATTGGGGTAACTTGATGTGCTGGCGTCTGTACTTACATGTAGCATTCAATTCTCATGTCATTTGTATTATAATAATAAGGGAGGGTTCACCTAGAATACCGGAGGTTAAAGATCTTATCTTTTAGATTGTATTATAAGACTAAATTGATACTTAATTAAATTAAAACTTTTAACTAAAACAAATAAAACTTATAAATGTCATTTATTTTGTTTTTAAAATACATACTTTTATAGAGATATAAAGAGATCTAGTAGTTACATTCGTCAGTGTTATTCCGTAAACCATCACGTGAAAATGTATTCGGAGTGAGTTTTTATTCCACACCAATTAATACGGAATAGACTTTTAATTAATACGGAGAGATTTTTATTTAAAGTTTGTAACCCTAAAAATAAAAAAAAATTAAGTAAGGAACATAATATTCTACGGTCAACAGTCTAGAAGGAAAATAACAGAGACGATTATTACAACTATTTAACGTTTTAATTAGTAGAAATAATTTTCTAATTAGTGAAGCGCGTGACTTTAGTTGTGAATGACACTAAGAGTACATGTTATAGATTACGTAATGTATACCTACTATTATGTACACAATATAAGCGAAAAGGCCGGGATGTAATGCCCTGGAAACCTTGAAGAACATGACACGAACAATATTGGTGAAGTTCTTCAGAAAGGTTCAGGGTACGGAGTACTCGCAAAAGACGTGCGTGCGTGTGTGATATGCAAGGCACACATTTTTTTTTGTTTTCTTATTTGTTGTTTTTTTTTGTTTAATTATTTACCTATTTATATTTAATAGTGTGACAGTGTCGTGCCAAATGAACGCTTTTTTTCTTTATTCATGAGCAGATATACCGTAAATTGTACAAATGAAGCAGGTACAGTCAGCCTCATAAGTCGATATACATATCCATATTTCCTAAACTCATGAACACCTTAGCTTACACAAATTGCTAAACAAGACTAGTGCCAGGATTTAATTAACGTCTTAAAGGTTCAAAATTAACTATTTGATTTTCTTTTTCAATATTTATCAATTTCGATTGTTCACATCTTCGGGGAATCCCGGCACGGTCAACTTTGTTTGTTCACATATGCATCGACACTATGTTTTATAGTAATGACGATAAACTTTAAAATTATTTCACACTGAAACTGCTCGCCGCTTCACTGCCATTCCCATGATTCGGCCCTAAAATGTATTTCGTAGACTTACCAGAGTTTGAAGTCAGCTCTGTGCTTGATATTAGCTGTCTAATATATATATTGTGTCGCACCTACGCTAAGCACAACAGAATATGAAAAAGATATTTGTAATTTAGAATACCTACAGCTCTTTACTAAATTAAAAAGATAATTGAAATGTATACCAAAGCTCATTACAAAATACACAAATACTCGTAATAAATAAATATTCCACAACTTTTTCACACAAATAACATCGCGCCTGTGTTTTCCGTGTTTTCCGAAGTTCCCGCGACCCCCAGAGCAGATGTAAGACGAAAAACAGGAGTTGTTTTAAATCAGTGTGACGAACCCCTCCGTACTGCCCGGGTCGGTGGACATCCATGAGGTTTTTCCATCCCGCATCAAAAAATGGAGTTACAGGCGTATCAGTCGAGGGTTGCGGAAGATTCGTTCTTGCAATCCCCGGCGCAGGTACGTGAGACAGAACATCATTTTTAGTCAGTAAGAATATGACAGATCTCTAATCTTCATGGAAATTTAGACCCGATTTTGTCCCAATTTTTACGACTTTTGTTTCTAATATTATTTATGCATAAAACTGTAAGAAAACAAAAAACTCATGATTTCTATTAATGCCAAAGAGATTTTAACCTTTTAATCGTGTCAATTAAAGACACAATAGAAAGACAATGACAGCGCCGACACCGGTGCCGGTGCCCTATTGGGGGTTGAATGAATTAAAAGACACTTCAGCTATCTTTTTAAAATCATTGAGATGGATAGAAATCACGATTTTATACAGTTTAAAGTAAAAAGAACAGGAGGAAAAGCTTGGAAATTAGGAAAAGCCGACGAAATATTTCAACGTACCTATTTGGGGTCAAAAAACATGTGCTGAACTCATGTGTCATGTCATGTCCAGTAGTGCAACGATCCCCCTTCCACCCTGTTAAGATAATTTCCGCATGCACCTTCTTTAATTAATTTTAGCAATCACACTCACACAGATACACTGCAACCCATTAGAAAGTACATAAAGCTTGACCTCTCAAGAGCCTTCTAATAAATATGGCTACAGTGATAATGAAGCCATTGTCATGTGCTAATAACGAAAGTATTCGGTACTGTACGAAGAAGCCGGTGGAAAGTTTACGACCACCAGTGGGAAATGGTATCAATTAGTTTTTTTTTGGTGTATAAGATTGACGCGTAGGTACAAAGGCCAGCAAATGCAATGTGTTAAATATATTTTATGCTATTTCAACTTTATTAAAAATAGAATAAGGTTCATGTTCAACTGGAAAAAAATACAGTTTAGGGTAGCATGATATACTGGCGTCTGTGCTAATACTTTTGGTATTTACCTAATACAGAGTGGAAAAATCAATGGGCTCCGAAGGTACACCACTTTGATTTTGTTGCAAAATTTGGTTGTACTATAGTCCTAACCTCTGCCCAACCCATCATCAGAAAACATAGGCGTGATGTTATGTTTTAAAATGCTTTATTATGCGTACAGCCACAGTATAAATATTAATACAGTAGGACGACGCCTTTGATCTCTGGAAAAATGCCTACAACTTCTACAATAATACCTCCCGCACTACGAATATCGTTTTGTTCGCAGTGCGGGAGCGGCTTTCCCGCGTCTCGCCCCTCACACCCCGCACGACTGCCCTGTCTATGACAGCTTCGTCGCACGACTGTATGTTTTTAGACTGTGGTACAGTCAAGGAGTGGAATTCCCTCCCGAAGTCTGTGTTTCCCGATAGGTATAACCCGCATATATTTAAGTCCAGATTGAATGGGTTAATTTGTATAATTAGCAACAATTAAGGAGTCCGACATTGACTATAAATGCTTCCATATTGAGTCAAGACCTATATAATATTTTGAAATGATACCTGTAAGTACAAGAGCCCATATTACTAGGCAGTTTGATCGGACTGATTCTATTGTGGCTTACCTTAATGGGAGCAGTAAATAATTTATAATTAGGTTGTTATTATTGTTTTACGTGCTATACAAATTAATCATTTAAGAATGGCGGTTTATTTTGCGAGGATGTGCTGATGGTGGGAAACAGCTGTGTTTCGTATAGGTACTTCAAGGAAGTATTAAGGTAAAGTCCCTTATAATTTATTTTTTCATTGTTATACACACGGTGGCAATAATAATAATATTTTTTCACAACTTCAATGGGTATACCTCTAGGTACTACAATTAAATATTAGATTTAATTGTAGTAGTTGGTATCAGTGTCTGCTTGAAATGACAAAACAACAGCTCAAAAGAAAATTAATACCTGCCTTCGATATACCAGGACGAGTTTTGTTAATTTTTAATCTGTCATGTCTGTTATAGCTAATCTTAGAATCAGCTAGACCAATTATGAAGAAATTCACTCTCAAATAGCTGATGAGTTTTAAGAAGGAGCAGCGTTTGTTCTAGAGAATTTCTTAGGTTTAGCGCAAAAACTAATAAATGGTTAAAGTCTGCATGGATAAAATCGAGAGTGACTAGTCTTTTGATTATTGATGTATGTCGGTAAATACTTATGTTATACAATACACGACTTTACTAGTGGAAATAAACATTACCTTCGAACGTTGATAATACTTACTATTCATCTAGCTATAAACAGATGTGGACTATAAACTTACTCATTAGATATAAATTGTCCATTCACACTTTAGTAGATACTTAGCTACCTATAATATAATATATATATATTGTATTTTATATATCAATGATTGTAGTGTGTCTACGAGCGCGCATAAACACTACGTCATTATGTATAATTTATAATAGCGACAGCTTGCCAATTGATTATATTACTGTATTACTGGTAAACAATCTGTCGTAACTATGAGAACGGTAATTGCGAACGTTTTATCAGACAGATGTGTTGCTGGGAAGTTTGTTGAGCCACTTCTTCTTCCCAGCAGAAACATTAGGAAACGATGGTAAACACCAAATAAAAGATATTTATTTTTGTAAATAAAATAAATCAAAATGAGTTAAATGAAATTAAAATATCAATTGGTAATATTCAGTAATAAATTAGTTAAAACCACTAAGATTACATTTTGGCAGATAATATCTATTTAAAAAAAATAACATCTAATGAACATAATGTGTGATGCGCTTGAGCATGATTGAACATTAATTTGTGTGCGAATTGTATTTCATTTATTTATCTGCAGTAATGTGATTTTTTTGGAGTCCAATATATTTATTTATTTATTTATTTATTTAATACTTCAAGCACACAAATGTACATAGGCGGACTTAATGCCTTAGGCATTCTCTACCAGTCAACCTTTAGGTCATGCAGAGACAAACAGTGGTAGGTGCAATTCCGTAAGAAATTTCAAGAAAAGTAAACATAGTTTATTTATACATATGTAAACAATCAATATAATAGATATGATAAATATCATAAAATATAATAGGTATAATATAATACAATAAATATATACAAAAAAAAACTTAAACACATGAACACATTATATAAACACATTCCTTTCATTAATTTAGGTTAAAACATTTTTTGTAAAAAAAAATACAATAAACGTTATCTTTTTATGTCCCCCAAGCTTGGGGATCTGACATTCCTAAAGACATAAATAGGGGGACCTTTTATATTAGATAAGAATATTACACATTTCTACGTTTTCTCATAACAGCTTACCCTCAGACTAGTGAACAGTCAAAATTAGATTCTGTGAGCGTGCAAAACTTTTCCTAGTAATATGAAATGATTGGAATCAAGTTTCATAATATCTTTTTGCCATTTAACATTGAAGATTTTCGCTTTTCTTGATAAATGATTTTCTATTAGTTGTAGAAAAATTTCGGTAGCAATTGAAGTTTGAAAAGTAGACGTCATTTTATTTTAATATTCAGGAATCTAATATTTAACCACTGCCAATGCCGGTTGTTTTGAAAAACTTACCGTTTAAATCATAGCGTGAAAATGTAGATGAAGTGTCACTTCACAAAATTTTTTACTGGGTGAATTTTACTCAATCGGCTGGCAAGTCCACACAAATCTGTGTGATTCTTTCCTCAAAAGACCATCTCAGTTGCGAATCTGCATGGTTCTTACATGATCGACTAAGATAATGTCTGGACTTTAAAAGAGACCTCTGAGTTTCTTGTGGTGTTTCTTCTCAGAGTAGTTGGATAGCAGGTAAAACACTGACCGCACCTTCTTGGTAAAAAAATATGTATAAAAGTCATTTATCATTAACTATTTACGTTATGTTTCACAGTAAGGTACAGTCAGCCTCATAAGTCGATATCCATATCCATATTTCCTAAACTCATGAACACCTTAGCTTACACAAATTGCTAAACAAAACTAGTGCCAGGATTTAATTAACGTCTTAAAGGTTCAAAATTCACTAGTCTTGTTTAGCAATCTGTGTAAGCTAAGGTGTTCATGTGTTTAGGAAATATGGATATGTATATCGACTTGTGAGGCTGACTGTACCTGCAAAAATTCTACATCTCATCATCTTATTCACTGGAAGTTATTGCATATTTAAAGTTCCCAATGCCGCATTACTAAAGCAATTTATGTAAAACTTTCCTACAATGTTTTCAAAGGTAAACTTAGAGGTGAATCAGGTTAAAGGTAAGGAGATGGAGGTTTTCTTTTCAGTCTGTAATATGTCTGTCAGTCTGGCTGACTCGTTGGTCTAAAAGTTAATTATCTTGGAAGACTAGAAGACGACCCCAACACGCTTGGGAAAAGGTTCGCCCTCTTTCATGGTAGGGTAGGATAAAAATAAATTCGGGGGTCGCGAGAGTATCTTTTTTCCCGTGACCCCCGGTACAGGTGTAAGACGGAACACCGAGGTGGTTTTTAGTCAGTAAGAGTCTGATAGATCCCTTCCTCCCCTATACGGAGCGGACGACATCCATGAGATTTTTTTCTGCAAAATAAAAGTATAAAACTACATGGAGCAAATCACCGTGTAGATCGCAATAATATTGTCGAGTAAATTGCTGCGTGCGCTTTCTTTGTTTAAGTATTCCACATTCATACCTATCTACAATACTTGCTCACTCCAGTTCAGAAAATGGTTAGCTTCGTTAGTTAGTCGAGTGAACGAACAACTAATTGAGTTGAGAGCTAAGATTTAGATAAATTGTTGCAGGATTCTACACTCTACTTTGTAGTAAGTAGTTTTATTACGTTAACTTTTGCGAGCTTTAGATAACGTTTTGTTTGAGCTTTTTTCGACATCAAAGTCAAAGTCAAATTATTTTTTTATTACAATTTAGACCATCTTATGGCACTTTTGAACGTCAAAATGAAGCTAAATTAAATATAAAAATATTCTAGATAAGGTAGTTTCATATGGAGAAGAATGGACAAGAAATTTCATACTTACTCTTTTAGAAATTATTTTTTTTTACAGGCTTATGTAATGGACTTGAACATATGTGTTCTATTTACAATAATTATTTGTGTACATTAATCAGACAAGCTGAGATAGGGGCCTTTTTAATCTCGCACAGGTCTCTTTATTATTTCATTTTTTATTTATGTTTTTGGTTTTTTAATCTTTTCTTGTTTTTTTTTTTATTATCTGTATTATTGTGCTTTTGTTTTATGTTCTGTGCGTCCAAATGAAATATTTTCTTTCTTTATTTCTTTTACATATTATACCCATGTAGACATATTATATTATGACTAAAACAACTATTACCTACTAAGATAGGACATTATCAGGCTGCTTTTACTTAGAGGCTGTTTACTACAAGTAAGTATTCCACTACTTATTACAACTTAAATGATTAAGTTTGTGTCGAAGAGATGAAAGATAAACTAGGAAATACTTTTATCGTTTCCGAAGAAAATCATTGCAAACCTTGAATTTTAATTTGTCTAAAATAACTTACGAACGGCAATAAACTTCAGTCTAGAGCATGACAAGACAAGACAAAGGTTAACGCGGCTCTGATTGATGTCTATAATTAATCATCTTAGTGAACTATTGATCAACCAATTTACGTCAATCAATCAATAGTAAAGTGTTCTTAATTTTAGTTAGTTTAAAAGAACATTGTTAGAGCCGATTGATTTTTGACGTTATTTTTGGACGTTGAATGATTTAGGGATAGACCGGCTAATAGAATGCTTGATTCCGGCTGTCTTAGCGACTTAGCGTCAGAAGTTGTGGTGTTACTGTATACTACTGTATAGGTTGTGGAGGTTTAATGAGCAGTCGCTCCTTGTTTTGTAAATCGAAAATGTTTCATTGGTACTTCCTGGATTCAAACCACAACCTCGTGTAAGAGTGGAAGGCGCCTATCACAGGAATGTTTGCTTTTTCTCTACATCACACATTGTAATTAGATTTTTTTATTTTAAGTAATAACTTCATGATTATTTCTTTTTTTTTATAAACAACTTTGGATTAAATATTATGTAAATATGTGAGCACCATGTAACTTTCAATTCGCTCATACAATTACCAGCCGCGTTGCTTATTTTACATCACCTTATACCTATCTCAGGATAGTTGTTTTTTTTTTTCATGATACATCGTCCTCACATATAATCTGATTATGTAAACAAATATTGTAAAATCTATTTTAAAAGAGTACCTAAGTATGGAGTTTCTTGCACATTCTTCTCCATACGAAACTACCTTTTGGAATGTGCAACTAGAATCATATTAGTTTAGTTTATTTGTAAGTATAACGTTCAAAAGTGCCTGTTCTCAGGCCTAATTGTAAATGATTTGACTTTGACTTTGACTTTGACTTTGACCTAACGATACGACACTCTGGACCATCAACACTTAGATGATATGGGGCACGCTGTAATATAGGCACTAGACTACCTGGACTGCCAGTAAGCTGGAAATATATCAGTTTTAGATTTGATTCGTTAAATTTCAGATAGCAGGTACACTTGGTTCAATAACCTGAGTTCAAAAATATTACTTGCTTTTAGATAATATAAATAAAGTACAGATTTGCGACGTCTGTACCCCGAGGCAGTCAGACACATGACACGACATGTCTTGAGTAAACAGAACGACTGAATGTGTGCGCTAACCTATAGTTGTACCAGAACGTCATCCGTTCTCTATGTTGTCATTTTGTTGTGTGTCCATTTTCTTGGTGATGTATTGGAACATACTATTTATTTATTTACAAT